>OZ022522.1:1243000-2486000 GCA_963989415.1 Cerceris ruficornis
TAAAAACGTTAGGTGAATATAGTGATTTATACTTAAAAATTGATGTTCTTTTATTAGCTGATGTTTTTGAGAATTTTCGATTAAAATGTCATTCGGCATATGGATTAGATCCTGCACAATATTTTACTATTCCAGGGTTAGCATGGGATGCTATGTTAAAAATGACTAAAATTACCTTAGAATTATTAACCGATATAGATATGGTATTGTTTATTGAGAGAGGGATAAGAGGGGGTCTTAGTCAATGCTCTCACCGTTACGCTAAAGCTAATAATAAGTATATGAAAGAGGAATATAATCCAAAGAATGATTCAATATATCTAATGTATTATGATATTAACAATTTATATGGATGGGCAATGTCACAATCATTACCATATGGTAATTTCAAATGGTTAAATAATAATGATATATGTAATTTTAATGTAGAAAATGTTAATATAAATTCTGAAATAGGGTACATATTAGAAGTTGATTTGGATTATCCAAATGAAATTCATAATTGGCATTCAGATTTACCATATTGCGCTAAAAGGGAAATTCCATCAAAATCCTCGTCGAAAAATAAGAAACTCTTAGCTACATTAAATAACAAAGAAAAGTATGTAATTCATTATCGAATGTTACAGCAATGTTTAAAAGATGGCCTTGTATTAAAAAAAATACATAGAATATTACAATTTAGTCAAAATAATTGGCTATTTGAATATATAAATTTAAATACTAATTTACGTAAATCGGCTACATCAAATTTTGAGAAAAATCTTTACAAATAAATGAACAATGCGGTATTTGGTAAAATGATGGAAAATGTTCGCAATTATCGAGATATAAGAATAGTATCTACTTGGTATAAAGTCAAAGGTAATAGTGCAAGTAAATTGATCGCAAAACCAAATTTCCATCGAGCAATAATATTTAATAAAAATTTAATTGCAATAGAAATGAAAAAAACTAATATTATTATGAATAAGCCAATTTATGTTGGAATGACGATATTAGACATTGCGAAGATACTTGTTTATAAATTCCATTATGAATATATGAAGCCTAAATTTAAGGATGATTGCAAAATATTATATACGGATACAGATAGTTTAATATATAAAATTAAATGTGACGATATATATGAAATTATGAAATCAGATATTTCTCGATTTGATACTAGTGATTACAGTTTAAATAATATTTATGATATGCCGCTTGTAAACAAAAAAAAATTAGGCTTAATGAAAGATGAAAATAATGGTGAAATTATGTCAGAATTTATTGGATTAAAATCGAAAATGTATATCATTAAAATTTTAAATAAGTCAAATATCAAAAAAGCTAAAGGGATTATAAATAATAACTTGCAACGAGAAATTCATTTTAATGATTACAAAGAATGTTTATTTAATAATCAAATTAAAATATGTAAACAACGTTTTATCAAATCAAAATTACATAATATTTATACAGTATCAAATTATAAAATAGGTTTAAATTCTGATGATGATAAAAGATGTGTTATGAAAAATGCCATAGATACTCTTCCATGGGGACATTATTCTCTAAAGGAAGATTATAAAATTCAATAATTGCATTTTCTATGACATTATGATCATCATTATCATCATCATCGTATATTATATTGTACATTAAATCAACTGGTCTATTCTCTAATTTACAAAATTTGAAACAATGTGTGTAATAAAAATGTTGTCGATAAACAAATTTGTATTGATTAATTAATGATTTATCCTTTTCAATAAAATAAAGAATTTTATATCTGTTTTTATCCATTATTTTTAAAATCATCGCCACTGGAACATTTTCCCACGGCTCTAGTTGTAACACATTGCTATTATCACGAGTATGAAAAAAAGATACAGTATCTTTGTAATTGTTTTTCATTAAATGTTTTAAAACAATTAAATTTTTATTTTTATTTTCATCCATTTCCTCTTTATATAAATATTTAAGATTTAAATTTAGAATTTTCGGCCATAAAATTTCAGTCAATGTTGATGGTTTGTACGCTTCTTTTATTTTTGACGCATTATGGAATATATGGAAAAAAAATTCGAAATCAATACATTCGGTAATCCATGGATACATTCTACGCATACCCTCTTTGAACCATTTAAATGCTAAAATGCCATATCTGCAACACGAAGAAGAAGAAAAAAATTTTATTTTAAAATAATAATAATAATAATTTATTTCATACCTGTTATTTTCAAGCAAAGTAAATAATAAACATGCTTGATGTTGACGACATGTCGAAAAATTAATAATTCTTTCACACTCGTTATCATTGAGTATACCATTTGTTTTTAAATATTCCAATACACCATTTTGAACGTCAACATCCGATAATATTAAATGTTTATAATAATTATAAATAAACTTATATTGCATCATTTTCACGAATTTTTAAATGCAACTTTAAACTGTAACTTTAACTGCGTTATAACAGGGTATAAGCTAAGGATAAGATGGAATTGTCTATATAAACGGAAATGAGAATTTAATATGGTGGGGGGAAATCATGATAAATACTGTGTTATTATACATGTGCTGAAGCACATACATATATACATACATATTTAACTTTGAAATAAAGATATAAAGAAAAGAATAAGACAAACACATATTATTTAAATGTAAATTTTATTTTATAGCTATTTAAAAATTACAATATCAATTTTACAAATGATTATCCACATTAATCCATGAATTATGCGAAGAATTGAATCCAAGCCATTTTACATATACTTTGTTTCCTTTACGCTTTAATACTTTTTCAACCAAATATACATCAGGATTTTTTACTTTTAGCAATTCGTATTCATAAAATGATCCTTCAATAATTTTACCAGTAAGATCTTCAATAATATATGTGATTGGATTGGTGTGTTTAATTGCATTAATTTGAAACACCTCTGTTGTCCAGTTTGGTGTATAACCTTTGGCAAATACGTTTTTATATTTACTTATGCGAACATATTCACCAATTTTAAATTTGATTTTACCAACCATTTTTATATTTCCATATGCAGTAGTTAAAAGTTTATTAGAATTTGTACTGGTTACA
Source organism: Cerceris ruficornis (assembly GCA_963989415.1). Classification (NCBI taxonomy): domain Eukaryota; kingdom Metazoa; phylum Arthropoda; class Insecta; order Hymenoptera; family Crabronidae; genus Cerceris; species Cerceris ruficornis. The sequence goes on from OZ022522.1 coordinate 1,246,080, forward strand.
TCGATAGGTTTCATTTTAATTGTGCGATGTTTTGTATTATTGTATTTATAAACAAGTTCTGGTAACAATTTTACCCACTTATGATTACCATTCATAGTAAACATTTTCCACATAATATTTTTAAGAGTTCGATTCCATCGTTCAACAATAGATGCTTTTAAAACGCTATATGTCGAATAATGATTTATAGCATGCTTCTTCAATAAACTTTTAAATTCTTTATTATAGAACTCTTTTCCATCGTCAGTTTGTAAATTTTTAGGCTTTCGTTCTTTAATAATCTTCTTGAATGCATTAGTAATGTCATTTCCACTTTTAGTTTTTAATGGTTCCGCCCATGCATATTTGGAAAAGGCATCAATAACAGTTAGAATATATTGATAATTTGAATTAATTTTGACATATTGTCGCATATCCACAAGATCAGCTTGCCACAAATCATCATAACCTTTTATAACCACTTTTCTTCGAGGAAAATTTTTTCGTGCTGTAGAATGTAATTCATTAACCAGCTGTACTTTTTCTTTACTTATATTATTATTTATTAAAGTTTTTTGATTTTTAGAATGTAATTTATTAATTGAATCCGCTTTTACATTCCTCATTTCAATTTCATTTGCAAATCCTGAATTTGTTGTTGGAAAGCGCTTAAATCCGTCTCAATCCCTCTCATATTAGCATCAAACGTAATACTGGACACTAGATTTTTTTGCATAGAATCTATAAGATTAGCAATATCAACATATTTCGATTCAAACACTTCGAAGTTATGATTTGATATATTTTCATATGACGATAAAGCTTTATGTATTTTATTAATTTGATCATCGATATGATTACGAATTGATATTACATTATTATTTATAGTTTCCTCAAGTGATAATTTAATCTGTCTTAATTCTTCGGTAAAATTATTACGAACATTAGTTAAATTATCCTCGAGTAATGTCTTATTATTATTTTGCAAATCTATAAATATAATATTACGAAGGCTGGTTAAATCGTTCGCAAATTTATCCACAATCGCATTAACTTTATTATTGAAAACTGTTTTTCCCAAATATGTGTCTGTTAGATGGTTTCTCAGACTTTGATCAAATTGTATCACACGCTGATCTGTGTAAAGTTTAGTGGCAGCGTCACTAGAGGCTTCCGGAGTTTTTATGTTTATAATTTTATTATTTTGCGCATTGTATGCTTTATCTGTAGAACTGTATGTTAAATATCCTGAATTATTTTTCTTTCTTTTATAATTCTTCACAGTTTGACGATAAAATAGATTATCCTTATCACCACCACCACCACCACCGAACTTGTTTACTGACATTTTTATACTAAAATATTCGACTTATAACACACAATTTATATTATGATATTTGCTTCACGTAATTCCTCAATTATCGACATTATCTCATTATTATGTCCTGTATGACCCGCAGTTTTAGATGAAATTAATAGTTTCAATCTATCAATTAATTCATTTGGATCATCCCAATGTATATAATTTGCAGGTATATTATTTACAATCATTTTGTGTGGTAATACACCTTTTCCAATTTTTTTAACTGGTAATTTAAACGGATCATTGAATAATGGTGCAATAATTTTTTTATATTTGTAACTTTTACTTGATGTAATACGATTTGTCGATAAATGACCTTGACGATGAGCATTAGATTTAAGTAAAATGGTTTTATATTGTTTTAAATCATCTTCATTATATAAATTTTCTTTTGGATGACTCATAAAAATTAATTCAAATAATCCTCTTGTACCAGGATATTTTACATCATTAATAAAAATGTTATCTTCATTATCAAGATTAAAACTAGTATCCCCAATCATAAGTTTATCATTATCGAAATATACTCCATACACATTGTCGATCTTTTTCTCCGAATCGGCGGCAAAAAATAATTTAATGTAATCTCGTGATAATGACCCCAAATTATCTTGGAATAAATTAGACACATTTCCAGTGGGGTTCTGAATCAAATCACAAATTGATTTTTCCATAGGAGATTTGCTGAAACTGGGGCATGATAAAATTCTTGAAGGATGAGTTCTCTTTGATGATGTTAATTGCAATCTTTGTGGTGTGACTGCAATTTCCTGTTGTGATTTGTTGTTATTCGTTGGATCGTAGACAAAACTGCCTTCTTCCTCTTGCGGTAAAAAAAAACTTCCTGACGTCACTTCTTTACTTCTTCCTCGAGGATTTACGAGGTTTTGTTGATGATGACGATATCCTTCAGTATCCACATCACTATTTTCGTAATTATCAGTCTCGTCGTCATCACTCTGATTGTATTTAATCTTTTTTAAAGAAATCTTCTTTTCCTTTTTAACACGTTTATTCTTTTCACCATATTTATCATCTTTTTTAGAATCAATATTATTGATTAATTGATTTAACGAAGTAGTGATTGGTTTATATGTCTCTTCCAAAACTTCATTTGATTTGAATTTATTTAATTTTAAAGTTTCATACTTTTTTCTAATAGCATCACTAGTTTTAGCAATTTCTCCTAAAATATTTTCCCTCTTACGTTTACGTTTACTCTGATTAACTTTACCCAATTTATTTTTATTTTGCACGGACATTATTGAAATGATAACTTTGTCCCGTCTATTTCAAACGCCGAAAGTTTACTAAATCTAACTATCGAAAAGTCATATTTTTATTGTGTTTTATAAAACTGCAAAGTTGCTAAACCCATTTCTGTAACGTCCATTTTGCATAGGACTATCCTTATCTATTACAATAAATCCATATTTCTCTTTCCAACAATGATTGCATAATTTTAGAAAAGATTGATAACTCATATCACTATTAACATGATCATTATAAATATGACGTAAATTCATATTATCCTGTTTAAAAAGTATTATAAAATTCGAATTATCACGTATCAAATGTTTCGGAATTTTAGCGTAAGTTTGACATAAATAAAAACAATCTATATTTCCATGTCTACCCATAGAAAAATAGTCTCTTACAGTATGCTGTTTATCGCATGCAATGTCGTCAAATATGAAAATAGAATTGGGTAAAGCTTCACCAATTGGTATTACATCACTATTATTTGAATACGTATAATAACCAACACCATCAACTAATGTTAATATGTCCTTTAAATAAACATATTTATCTTGATGTAAAGATTTAGAATAAATGTAAATATTTTCAAAAAATAATCCATTTGGGCTTTCAATAAGATTTATCAATAAATTTGTTTTACCACAATTAGATGGACCGCAAATAATACTTCGTATGGAGTTGGGTAGTAATAAACTGTGCCTACGCCTTTTGCTATCATTGAGGAAAAGATTATCTTTACTTTGCACTTGAATTGATAAAGGATGCTTTTTAAATTGCATTATGTATGTATGTATGTATGTATGTATATATAAGCACTATATATTTACGTTCTTACATCAAAGAAATTTTGCGTGCAACTAAATTTTATCGATCTTATCGAGTAATATAAATTAGCGGGACAATTGAAAAATTGTAGTAGTGTATAAGTAGTGATGGTGAAGGGTAGAAAATATATAAAAAGTGGTAGTGGATTAATAAATTCAGCAATCAATAAGCTACCAATTGAGCTACACATTCCGGGTTATCAATTTTGTGGTCCTGGTACAAAGCTAGAGAAAAGATTGGCTCGTGGTGATAAAGGAATTAATCCACTGGATGAAGCCTGCAGGGAACACGATATCGCATATTCAAAAGATAAAAGTTAAGAAGAACGTTATAAGGCCGATAAAATATTAGCGAGTGTCGCAAAACGACGTGTTTTTTCTTCGGATGCAAAGTTTGGGGAAAAAGCTGCTGCAACTGCAACTTGGGCTACTATGAATGTTAAAAGAAAATTAGGTATGGGGGTCAAAAAGAGAAAAATCACTGGAAATAAGAAGAGAAAATTACGTATTTCCAAGCGAGGAGGTATACTGCCACTGTTGCCAATTCTTGGAGCATTAGGTTCCCTTATTGGTGGAGCAGCAAGCGTGGCAAACGCCGTAAATAAAGCTAAAGTTGGACGACAAAAATTGGAAGAATTAAAACGATATCATGACAATGCCCTAAAGGGGAAGGGTCTCTATTTAAAACCATACAAACGAACAGGCCAAGGCCTAAAATGTACTCGTAAAAGCAAAAAAACAAAAAAGAAAAAACCATTATGAAAATTATCGAGAAACGGACCAACAACAAATATTCAATTGGAATATATGTGCAAAAATATCCCAAATTTTAGGGGTGTTTTTATGAGAAATAATTTACCGAATTCGATTAAAGCTAAAGAGTCTGCTATTGTAAATTTGGACAATATCGAAGGTCCTGGTACTCATTGGGTTGCATATAAAAAAGATATTAAGAATATTGATTACTTTGATTCTTATGGTAATTTGCAACCACCAATAGAATTAATTAAATACTTTAATAAAGATTATCCTGTAGAAATAGCATATAATTATCAAGTTTTTCAGAGTGGTACAACGAGTAATTGCGGTCAGTTGTGTGTAAAGTTTCTGAAAGACAACATCTAAAAAGCAATATGTCATCATTTACTGTGACATTGTCGAAACGATCTTCAGAATTGACTGTAGATTTTTTCCCACCTTTAGATCTTACCGATGGATCGTATGAATTAGGTTTAGTAGATTTTCAATCATTTCATACGATACCTAATATTGATTCGACAAACAACAAATTTCATTATTACGAACTTGATGAGTTAAAGGACAATTTTGAGGTAATCGAAATACCAAAAGGCGCATACGAACTTGATGCCATAAACAAATTTCTACAAACACATTTAATAAGAAACAACATTGAAGATCCTGAAGATATATTTTTATTACAAGCCAATCAAAATACGCTAAAAAGCGAGCTTAAATGTGAATATTATATAGATTTTTCTAAATCAGATAGCGTTGGAAGTGTGCTCGGATTTTCAAAGAGAGTTCTCGTTCCAAGCGTTTGGCATGAGTCAGATATTCCTGTGAAAATTATTAAAGTAAACATATTACGTATTGATTGTAATATTACTTCCGGTGCTTATAGTAATGGTAAACTTGAACACACAATTCATGAGTTTTTCCCCAATGTGGAACCTGGATATAAAATATCAGAAGTACCATCCAACGTCATTTACCTTCCAATCATTGTATCGGTTGTAGATCGTTTAACTTTACGTGTAGTTGATCAAGATAATAACTTAGTAGATTTTGGTGATGAAGAGATAACTATACGATTGCATATACGAAAGCAGAAAAATGTTGCTATATAATAATAATAATAATTGGATCGAAAATAGTTATGACAGTGCATATTCCGATGGTTTATATAAAATGGGTAATCATGGTAATAATATCGTCAGTAAAAATTTTACTTCAAGACGAAAATCATCAAAAGTATTATCATCAACATCAGCAAGTGCATTATCATCTAAAGGAGAAGAAAAAGGATATTCCCATACGTTGAAAGGAGGAAAAAAAAAATCAAGAGTCGACGTCGAATCCACAAACACCTCCGCTAATACAACAAGTGCTCGGGGTCGTCAAAGACATAAAATAACATCGACAAATAAAAAGTTTCTGAAGTCATTAGGTTTAAAACTTGTAAGGTAAACAACAACAACAACAACAACAACAACAACAACAAAATGAATATTATCGATCCATTGAATATTACTCAACCGTTGAGATATGATAATCGAATAACAAGTGTAGAATTTCATGGATATAACCCATACATCAATACATCTTTTGGGTATAACGATGAAATTAGAATTCCTATACAACAACAAGATTTAATTGTGTTACCTTGCGAAAGTTTTCTATACATTGAGGGGGTTATTAAAGATGTAGAAATAGCGGCAAATGTAAACGCGACAACGGATAAAACGTTTCTTGAAAGCAATGGAATTGCGTATATGTGTAACGAGATTCGTTATGAATTAAATGGTATAGAAATAGATCGATGTAAAAATGTTGGTATTACATCTACACTAAAAAATTATATTTCATTAAACTCCGAAAAAAGTAAAGAGTTGAAGAAGGCATCATGGGATTATCAGTCCATGAATTCTGTTATAGAATTTAATTATTGCATACCGTTAAACGTTTTAATGGGGGTTTTCGAAGATTACAAACGAGTTATTATGAATGCACGGCACGAATTGATACTTATACGATCGAGGGATGATAAAAATTCACTATTTTTTACATCTCCTAATATTAAGAGCGCAAAAATAGATTTAACTAAAATACAATGGAGAATGCCTCACATATTGCTCAACGAGCAAGCAAAATTACAATATCTTCATATTCTTAATCAAGATAAATCGATAACAATGGCTTTTCGATCATGGGATTTATATGAATATCCTCTATTACCGGAAACACAAAATCAAACATGGTCAGTCAAAGCTTCAACATTTCTGGAAAAACCTCGTTATGTTATAGTCGCATTTCAAACTGATAGAAGAAGCAATTTTCTAAAAAATTCTACAAAATTTGATAATTGTAATTTGCGTGACATAAAATTATATTTGAACTCGGAATTTTATCCGTACGATAAATTGAATTTAAATTTCAATAACAATCAATGCACCATATTATATGATATGTATACCAGATTCGCAAAGTCTTATTATAAGAACGACGACCATACTGCACCGCTGTTGCACATCGATGAGTTTATCAAAGATTATCCTATATCCGTTATTGATTGCTCCAGACAAAATGAGTCAATCAAAAGTGGGACAGTAGATGTAAAAATTGAATTTGAATGTTCCGCAAATGTTCCTCCTAATACAACAGCATACTGTTTAATAATACATGATCGTATTGTAGAATATAATCCGCTAACTAATATTGTACGAAAATTAATCTAATAAATTATCTATCGCATTAATACCGAAAGGATAAAAAAAGATATTGTATGAAATTAATCTAATAAATTATCTTCCACATTAGTACTGGAAGGAAAATGTATGTACGGATTATCTTATTCACTCCCCCCTCCACAAACTTCCATCCATTCCATATAAAAGCCCTGCGTTTTAGGGCACGAGTCAGTGTCGGTATCGATAAAGTGCTTAAGAGAAACATATAAAGAGGTAAGTTTATAGAAATGTCGTAATAAACTTTTTTCTTCTCTTCTTTCTTTCTTTCTTTCTTTCTTTCTTTCTCTTCTTCATCAGTTTATTGAAAAAATCTCTTTTTCTCTTCCTCGTCAGCTTGCGCGTAATGGAAAACCTCCCACCGATCGATATTTCGAGCAACGTCGGAGAAAGCGATGAAAACCCTCGATTGGTCGATATTTCGAACAACGTCAGAGGAGGAGGAGGAGGAGGAGGAGGAGGAAGCAATAACGACAGCGATGAGGGACTAGAGTATATACCGTTCAACGACGATCAAACAACAACCGCAACAACGATGCCATTATACGTATTGCACGATAATATTCTCGTCAAATATCCGTCGGAATGGAGATACCTATCGGACGACGATTACCGGATGACGACGAAAATAATCCAGTACATCGTAGAAAATGAAATGCAATTCTACGCGATGTTCATGGTTAACGCAAAAGTATATAAATTTTCAAACGATAGCACGATTGTAAGAGTGATGCTGTAAATAATATATATATATAGAATTTCATAAATGTGTAATAACAACGATAGTGTGTGTGTGTGTGTGTAAACAAGAGAGAGAAAAATATACAATTTTTCATAAGCGCGCGCGCGCGTATTTATTTCGAACGCCGCCATCCCGCTCCTCGAGCGAAACTTCTTCTTCCTCCTCCTCCTCCTCCTCTTTATCGTCGTCGTCGTCGTCGCGTTACAATAATAATAATAATAATTCAACCGCTTACCGACCGATCCTCCTCCTCCTCCTCCTCCTCCTCCTCTTCTTCTCCTTTCTCCTTCTCCTCCTTCCAACACTTGACGTACAGAGACATCTATCCGACGAAATACCTATCCCCCACAACCACACACGCACAACCACACACGCACATCCCCACACCGCAATACCCACACCCCAATACCCACATCCCAATACCCACATCCCAACACCCCACACCCACTTTTACCACGCCCACCCACGCCCCTCCTCTCGTGGAAAATTTTTTCCCCCCCGCCGCAACTCACACCCCCTTGCCGCCGTATCGTTGAACATACATATATCACCTACTGCGGAAGCGTCCAAGCAGGCGCGGTAGCGTCCAAGCAGGCGCGGAAACGTCCAAGCAGGCGCGGTAGCGGCCAAGCAGTCGCGGAAGCGTTCAAGCAGGCGCGGTCGCGTCCAACCAGGCGCGGAAGCGTCCAAGCAGTCGCGGAAGCGTCCAAGCAGGCGCGGTAGCGTCCAAGCAGGCGCGGAAACGTCCAAGCAGGCGCGGAAGCATGCAAGAAGGCGCAGAAGGGTCCAAGCAGGCGCGGTAGCGTCCAAGCAGGCGGGGAAGCATGCAAGCAGGAGCGAAAGCGTCCAAGCAGGCGCGGAAACGTCCAAGTAGGCGCGGAAGCATGCAAGAAGGCGCAGAAGAGTCCAAGCAGGCGCGGAAGCGTCCAAGCAGTCGCGGAAGAGTCCAAGCAGGCGCGGTAGCGTCCAATCAGGCGCGAAAACGTACAAGCAGGCGCGGAAGCATGCAAGAAGGTGCGGAAGCGTCCAAGCAGGCGCGGTAGCGTCCAAGCAGGCGCGGAAACGTCCAAGCAGGCGCGGAAGCATGCAAGAAGACGCAGAAGAGTCCAAGCAGGCGCGGTAGCGTCCAAGCGGTCGCGGAAACGTCCAAGCAGGCGCGGTAGCGGCCAAGCAGTCGCGGAAGCGTTCAAGCAGGCGCGGTCGCGTCCAACCAGGCGCGGAAGCGTCCAAGCAGTCGCGGAAGCGTCCAAGCAGGCGCGGTAGCGTCCAAGCAAGCGCGGAAACGTCCAAGCAGGCGCGGAAGCATGCAAGATGACGCAGAAGAGTCCAAGCAGGCGCGGAAGCTTCCAAGCAGGCGCGGTAGCGTCCAAGCAGTCGCGGAAACGTCCAAGCAGGCGCGGAAGCATGCAAGAAGGCGCAGAAGAGTCCGAGCAGGCGCGGAAGCGTCCAAGCAGTCGCGGAAGCGTCCAAGCAGGCGCGGTAGCGTCCAAGCAGGCGCGGAAACGTCCAAGCAGGCGCGGAAGCATGCAAGAAGGCGCAGAAGGGTCCAAGCAGGCGCGGTAGCGTCCAAGCAGGCGGGGAAGCATGCAAGCAGGAGCGAAAGCGTCCAAGCAGGCGCGGAAACGTCCAAGTAGGCGCGGAAGCATGCAAGAAGGCGCAGAAGAGTCCAAGCAGGCGCGGAAGCGTCCAAGCAGTCGCGGAAGAGTCCAAGCAGGCGCGGTAGCGTCCAATCAGGCGCGAAAACGTACAAGCAGGCGCGGAAGCATGCAAGAAGGTGCGGAAGCGTCCAAGCAGGCGCGGTAGCGTCCAAGCAGGCGCGGAAACGTCCAAGCAGGCGCGGAAGCATGCAAGAAGACGCAGAAGAGTCCAAGCAGGCGCGGTAGCGTCCAAGCGGTCGCGGAAGCGTACAAGCAGGCGCGGTAGCGTCTAAGCAGGCGCGGAAACGTCCAAGCAGGCGCGGAAGCATGCAAGAAGACGCAGAAGAGTCCAAGCAGGCGCGGAAGCGTCCAAGCAGGCGCGGTAGCGTCCAAGCAGTCGCGGAAGCGTCCAAGTAGGCGCAGAAGCATGCAAGAAGGCGCGGAAGCGTCCAAGCAGGCGCGGTAGCGTCCAAGCAGGCGCGGAAACGTCCAAGCAGGCGCGGAAGCGTTCAAGCAGTCGCGGATGCGTCCAAGCAGGCGCGGAAGCGTCCAAGCAGTCGCGGTAGCGTCCAAGCAGTCGCGGAAGCATGCAAGAAGGCGCAGAAGATTCCAAGCAGGCGCAGAAGGGTCCACACAGGCGCGGAAGCGTCGAAGCAGTCGCGGAAGCGTTCAAGCAGGCGCGGTCGCGTCCAACCAGGCGCGGAAGCGTCCAAGCAGTCGCGGAAGCGTCCAAGCAGGCGCGGGAGCGTCCAAGCGGGCGCGGAAGCATGCAAGAAGGAGCAGAAGAGTCCAAGCAGGCGCAGAAGAGTCCAAGCAGGCGCGGAAGCGTCCAAGCAGTCGCGGAAGCGTCCAAGCAGGCGCGGTAGCGTCCAAGCAGTCACGGAAGCGTCCAAGCAGGCGGGGAAGCGTCCAAGCAGTCGCCGAAGCGGCCAAGCAGGCACGGTAGCGTCCAAGCAGGCGCGGAAACGTCCAAGCAGGCGCGGAAGCATGCAAGAAGACGCAGAAGAGTCCAAGCAGGCGCGGAAGCGTCCAAGCAGGCGCGGAAGCATGCAAGAAGACGCAGAAGAGTCCAAGCAGGCGCGGAAGCGTCCAAGCAGGCGCGGAAACGTCCAAGTAGGCGCGGCAGCATGCAAGAAGGCGCAGAAGGGTCCAAGCAGGCGCGGAAGCGTCCAAGCAGGCGCGGTAGCGTCCAACCAGGCGCGGATGCGTCTAAGCAGTCGCGGAAGCGTCCAAGCAGGCGCGGTAGCGTCCAACCAGGCGCGGAAGCGTCCAAGCAGTCGCGGAAACGTCCAAGCAGGCGCGGAAGCTTGCAAGAAGACGCAGAAGAGTCCAAGCAGGCGCGGTAGCGTCCAAGCAGTCGTGGAAGAGTCCAAGAAGTCGCGGAAGCGTCCAAACAGGCGCGGAAGCATGCAAGAAGACGCAGAAGAGTCCGAGCAGGCGCGGAAGCGTCCAAGCAGTCGCGGAAGCGTCCAAGCAGGCGCGGTAGCGTCCAAGCAGGCGCGGAAACGTCCAAGCAGTCGCGGAAACGTCCAAGCAGGCGCGGAAGCTTGCAAGAAGACGCAGAAGAGTCCAAGCAGGCGCGGTAGCGTCCAAGCAGTCGCGGAAGCGTCCAAGCAGGCGCAGAAGAGTCCATGCAGGCGCGGAAGCGTCCAGGCAGGCGCGGAAGCGACCAAGCAGTCGCGGTAGCGTCCAACCAGGCGCGGAAGCGTCCAAGAAGTCGCGGAAGCGTCCAAACAGGCGCGGAAGCATGCAAGAAGACGCAGAAGAGTCCGAGCAGGCGCGGAAGCGTCCAAGCAGTCGCGGAAGCGTCCAAGCAGGCGCGGTAGCGTCCAAGCAGGCGCGGAAACGTCCAAGCAGGCGCGGAAGCATGCAAGAAGGCGCAGAAGGGTCCAAGCAGGCGCAGAAGAGTCCAAGCAGGCGCGGAAGCGTCCAAGCAGTCGCGGAAGCGTCCAAGCAGGCGCGGTAGCGTCCAAGCAGTCACGGAAGCGTCCAAGCAGGCGGGGAAGCGTCCAAGCAGTCGCCGAAGCGGCCAAGCAGGCACGGTAGCGTCCAAGCAGGCGCGGAAACGTCCAAGCAGGCGCGGAAGCATGCAAGAAGACGCAGAAGAGTCCAAGCAGGCGCGGAAGCGTCCAAGCAGGCGCGGAAGCATGCAAGAAGACGCAGAAGAGTCCAAGCAGGCGCGGAAGCGTCCAAGCAGGCGCGGAAACGTCCAAGTAGGCGCGGCATCATGCAAGAAGGCGCAGAAGGGTCCAAGCAGGCGCGGAAGCGTCCAAGCAGTCACGGAAGCGTCCAAGCAGGCGCGGTAGCGGCCAAGCAGTCGCGGAAGCGTCCAAGCAGGCGGGGTAGCATGCAAGAAGGCGCAGAAGAGTCCAAGCAGGCGCGGTCGCGTCCAACCATTCGCGGAAGCGTCCAAGCAGTCGCGGAAGCGTCCAAGCAGGCGCGGTAGCGTCCAAGCAGGCGCGGAAACGTCCAAGCAGGCGCGGAAGCATGCAAGATGACGCAGAAGAGTCCAAGCAGGCGCGGAAGCTTCCAAGCAGGCGCGGTAGCATGCAAGATGACGCAGAAGAGTCCAAGCAGGCGCGGAAGCTTCCAAGCAGGCGCGGTAGCGGCCAAGCAGGCGTGGAAGCGTCCAATCAGGCGCGGAAGAGTCCAAACAGGCGCAGAAGCGTCCAAGCAGGCGCGGCAGCGTCCAAGCAGGCGCGGAAGCGTCCAATCAGGCGCGGAAGCGTCCAAGCTGGCGCGGAATCGTCCAAGCAGGCGTGGAAGCATGCAAGAAGGCGCAGAAGAGTCCAAGCAGGCGCAGAAAAGTCCAAGCAGGCGCGGAAGCGTTCAAGCAGGCGCGGAAGCGTCCAAGCAGTCACAGAAGCGTCCAAGCAGGCGCGGTAGCGTCTAAGCTGGCGCGGAAACGTCCAAGCAGGCGCGGAAGCATGCAAGAAGGCGCAGAAGTGTCCAAGCAGGCGCAGAAGAGTCCAAGCAGGCGGGGAAGCGTCCAAGCAGTCGCGGAAGCGTCCAAGCAGGCGCGGTAGCGTCCAAGCAGTCGCGGAAGCGTCCAAGCAGGCGCGGAAGCGTCCAAGCAGGCGGGGAAGCATGCACGCAGGCGCGGAAGCGTCCAAGCAGGCGCGGAAACGTCCAAGTAGGCGCGGCAGCATGCAAGAAGGCGCAGAAGAGTCCAAGCAGGCGCGGAAGCGTCCAAGCAGGCGGGGAAGCATGCAAGCAGGCGCGGAAGCGTCCAACCAGGCGCGGAAGCGTCCAAGCAGGCGCGGTAGCGTCTAAGCTGGCGCGGAAACGTCCAAGCAGGCACGGTAGCGATCAAGCAGGCGCGGAAGTGTCCAAGCAGGCGCGGAAGCGTCCGAGCAGGCGCGGAAGCGTCCAAGCAGGCGCGGAGGCGTCCAAGTAGGCGCGGAAGCTTGCAAGAAGGCGCAGAAGAGTCCAAGCAGGCGCAGAAGCGTCCAAGCAGGCGCGGTAGCGTCTAAGCTGGCGCGGAAACGTCCAAGCAGGCGCGGGAGCATGCAAGAAGGCGCAGAAGTGTCCAAGCAGGCGCAGAAGAGTCCAAGCAGGCGGGGAAGCGTCCAAGCAGTCGCGGAAGCGTCCAAGCAGGCGCGGTAGCGTCCAAGCAGGCGCAGAAGAGTCCAAACAGGCGCAGAAGCGTCCAAGCAGGCGCGGCAGCGTCCAAGCAGGCGCGGAAGCGTCCAATCAGGCGCGGAAGCGTCCAAGCTGGCGCGGAATCGTCCAAGCAGGCGTGGAAGCATGCAAGAAGGCGCAGAAGAGTCCAAGCAGGCGCAGAAAAGTCCAAGCAGGCGCGGAAGCGTTCAAGCAGGCGCGGAAGCGTCCAAGCAGTCACAGAAGCGTCCAAGCAGGCGCGGTAGCGTCTAAGCTGGCGCGGAAACGTCCAAGCAGGCGCGGAAGCATGCAAGAAGGCGCAGAAGTGTCCAAGAAGGCGCAGAAGTGTCCAAGCAGGCGCAGAAGAGTCCAAGCAGGCGGGGAAGCGTCCAAGCAGTCGCGGAAGCGTCCAAGCAGGCGCGGTAGCGTCCAAGCAGTCGCGGAAGCGTCCAAGCAGTCGCGGAAGCGTCCAAGCAGGCGCGGTAGCGTCCAAGCAGGCGCGGAAGCGTCCAAGTAGGAGCGGAAGCATGCACGAAGGAGCAGAAGCGTCCAAGCAGGCGCGGTAGCGTCCAAGCAGGCGCAGAAGAGTCCAAACAGGCGCAGAAGTGTCCAAGCAGGCGCGGTAGCGTCCAAGCAGGCGCGGAAACGTCCATGCAGGCGCGGAAGCGCCCAAGCAGGCGCGGTAGCGTCCAAGCAGGCGCAGAAGAGTCCAAGCAGGCGCGGAAGCATGCAAGAAGGCGCAGAAGAGTCCAAGCAGGCGCGGAAGCGTCCAAGCAGTCGCGGAAGCATGCAAGAAGGCGCGGAAGCGTCCAAGCAGGCGCGGTAGCGATCAAGCAGGCGCGGAAGTGTCCAAGCAGGCGCGGAAGCGTCCGAGCAGGCGCGGAAGCGTCCAAGCAGGCGCGGAGGCGTCCAAGTAGGCGCGGCAGCATGCAAGAAGGCGCAGAAGAGTCCAAGCAGGCGCGGAAGCGTCCAAGCAATCGCGGAAGCGTCCAAGCAGGCGCTGTAGCGTCCAAAGAGACGCGGATGCGTCCAAGCAGGCGCGGTAGCGTCCAAGCAGGCGCGGAAACGTCCAAGCAGGCGCGGAAGCATGCAAGAAGACGCAGAGAGTCCAAGCAGGCGCGGAAGCGTCCAAGCAGGCGCGGAAACGTCCAAGTAGGCGCGGAAACGTCCAAGTAGGCGCGGCAGCATGCAAGAAGGCGCAGAACAGTCCAAGCAGGCGCGGAAGCGTCCAAGCAATCGCGGAAGCGTCCAAGCAGGCGCAGAATCGTCCAAGGAGTTGCGGAAGCGTCCAAGCAGGCGCGGTAGCGTCCAAGCAGGCGCGGAAGCGCCCAAGCAGGCGCTGTAGCGTCCAAAGAGACGCGGAAGCGTCCAAGCAGGCGCGGTAGCGTCCAAGCAGGCGCGGAAACGTCCAAGCAGGCGCGGAAGCATGCAAGAAGACGCAGAGAGTCCAAGCAGGCGCGGAAGCGTCCAAGCAGGCGCGGTAGCGTCCAAGCAGGCGCAGAAGAGTCCAAACAGGCGCAGAAGTGTCCAAGCAGGCGCGGTAGCGTCCAAGCAGGCGCGGAAACGGCCATGCAGGCGCGGAAGCGTCCAAGCAGGCGCGGTAGCGTCCAAGCAGGCGCAGAAGAGTCCAAACAGGCGCAGAAGTGTCCAAGCAGGCGCGGTAGCGTCCAAGCAGGCGCGGAAACATCCATGCAGGCGCGGAAGCGTCCAAGCAGGCGCGGTAGCGTCCAAGCAGGCGCAGAAGAGTCCAAGCAGGCGCGGAAGCATGCAAGAAGGCGCAGAAGAGTCCAAGCAGGCGCGGAAGCGTCCAAGCAGTCGCGGAAGCGTCCAAGCAATCGCGGAAGCGTCCAAGCAGGCGCTGTAGCGTCCAAAGAGACGCGGATGCGTCCAAGCAGGCGCGGTAGCGTCCAAGCAGGCGCGGAAACGTCCAAGCAGGCGCGGAAGCATGCAAGAAGACGCAGAGAGTCCAAGCAGGCGCGGAAGCGTCCAAGCAGGCGGGGAAGCATGCAAGCAGGCGCGGAAGCGTCCAAGCAGGCGCGGAAACGTCCAAGTAGGCGCGGAAACGTCCAAGTAGACGCGGCAGCATGCAAGAAGGCGCAGAACAGTCCAAGCAGGCGCGGAAGCGTCCAAGCAATCGCGGAAGCGTCCAAGCAGGCGCAGAATCATCCAAGGAGTTGCGGAAGCGTCCAAGCAGGCGCGGTAGCGTCCAAGCAGGCGCGGAAGCGCCCAAGCAGTCGCGGAATAGTCCAAGCAGGTGCGGTAGCGTCCAAGCAGTCGCGGAAGCGTCCAAGCAGGCGGGGAAGCATGCAAGCAGGCGCGGAAGCATCCAAGCAGCCGCGGAAACGTCCAAGTAGGCGCGGAAGCATGCACGAAGGAGCAGAAGCGTCCAAGCAGGCGCGGTAGCGTCCAAGCAGGCGCAGAAGAGTCCAAACAGGCGCAGAAGTGTCCAAGCAGGCGCGGAAGCGTCCAAGCAGTCGCGGAAGCGTCCAAGCAGGCGCGGAAACGTCCAAGCAGGCGCGGAAGCATGCAAGCAGGCGCGGAAGCATCCAAGCAGGCGCGGAAACGTCCAAGTAGGCGCGGAAGCGTACAAGCAGACGCGGACACGTCCAAGTAGGCGCGGAAGCATGCAAGAAGGTGTGGAAGCATCCAAGCAGGCGCGGTAGCGTCCAAGCAGGCGCGGAAACGTCCAAGCAGGCGCGGAAGCATGCAAGAAGACGCAGAGAGTCCAAGCAGGCGCGGAAGCGTCCAAGCAGGCGCGGAAACGTCCAAGTAGGCGAGGAAACGTCCAAGTAGGCGCGGCAGCATGCAAGAAGGCGCAGAACAGTCCAAGCAGGCGCGGAAGCGTCCAAGCAATCGCGGAAGCGTCCAAGCAGGCGCAGAATCGTCCAAGGAGTTGCGGAAGCGTCCAAGCAGGCGCGGTAGCGTCCAAGCAGGCGCGGAAGCGCCCAAGCAGTCGCGGAATAGTCCAAGCAGGCGCGGTAGCGTCCAAGCAGTCGCGGAAGCGTCCAAGCAGGCGGGGAAGCATGCAAGCAGGCGCGGAAGCATCCAAGCAGCCGCGGAAACGTCCAAGTAGGCGCGGAAGCATGCAAGCAGGAGCGGAAGCATCCAAGCAGGCGCGGAAACGTCCAAGTAGGCGCGGAAGCGTCCAAGCAGGCGGGGAAGCATGCAAGCAGGCGCGGAAGCGTCCAAGCAGGCGCGGAAACGTCCAAGCAGGCGCGGAAGCATGCAAGAAGACGCAGAAGAGTCCAATCAGGCGCGGAAGCGTCCAAGCAGGCGGGGAAGCATGCAAGCGTGCGCGGAAGCATGCAAGAAGACGCAGAAGAGTCCAAGCAGGCGCGGAAGCGTCCAAGCAGTCGCGGAAGCGTCCAAGCAGGCGCGGTAGTGTCCAAGCAGTCGCGGCAGCGTCCAAGCAGTCGCGGTAGCGTCCAAGCAGTCGCGGAAGCGTCCAAGCAGGCGCGGAAGCGCCCAAGCAGGAGCGGAAACGTCCAAGTAGGCGCGGCAGCATGCAAGAAGGCGCAGAAGAGTCCAAGCAGGCGCGGAAGTGTCCAAGCAGGCGGGGAAGCATGCAAGCAGGCGCGGAAGCGTCCAAGCAGGTGCGGTAGCGTCCAAGCAGGCGCAGAAGAGTCCAAGCAGGCGCGGAAGCATGCAAGAAGGCGCAGAAGAGTCCATGCAGGCGCGGAAGCGTGCAAGCAGTCGCGGAAGCGTCCAAGCAGGCGCGGAAACGTCCAAGCAGGCGCGGAAGCATGCAAGCAGGCGCGGAAGCATCCAAGCAGGCGCGGAAACGTCCAAGTAGGCGCGGAAGCGTCCAAGCAGACGCGGACACGTCCAAGTAGGCGCGGAAGCATGCAAGAAGGTGTGGAAGCATCCAAGCAGGCGCGGTAGCATCCAAGCAGGCGCGGAAACATGTAAGAAGGCGCAGAAGAGTCCAAACAGGCGCAGAAGTGTCCAAGCAGGCGCGGTAGCGTCCAAGCAGACGCGGACACGTCCAAGTAGGCGCGGAAGCATGCAAAAAGGTGCGGAAGCATCCAAGCAGGCGCGGTAGCGTCCAAGCAGGCGCGGAAGCGTCCAAGCAGTCGCGGAAGCATCCAAGCAGGCGCGGTAGCGTCCAAGCAGGCGCGGAAACGTCCAAGCAGGCGTGGAAAAGTCCAAGCAGGCGCGGAAGCGTCCAGGCAGGCGCGAGATCGTCCAAGTAGGCACAGAAGCATGCAAGAAGGCGCGGAAGCGTCCAAGCAGTCGCGGAAGCGTCCAAGCAGGCGCTGTAGCGTCCAAAGAGACGCGGAAGCGTCCAAGCAGGCGGGGAAGCATGCAAGCAGGCGCGGAAGCATCCAAGCAGGCGCGGAAGCGTCCAAGCAGACGCGGACACGTCCAAGTAGGCGCGGAAGCATGCAAAAAGGTGCGGAAGCATCCAAGCAGGCGCGGTAGCGTCCAAGCAGGCGCGGAAGCGTCCAAGCAGTCGCGGAAGCATGCAAGCAGGCGCGGAAGCATCCAAGCAGGCGCGGAAACGTCCAAGTAGGCGCGGAAGCGTCCAAGCAGACGCGGACACGTCCAAGTAGGCGCGGAAGCATGCACGAAGGAGCAGAAGCGTCCAAGCAGGCGCGGTAGCGTCCAAGCAGGCGCAGTAGAGTCCAAACAGGCGCAGAAGTGTCCAAGCAGGAGCGGTAGCGTCCAAGCAGGCGCGGAAACGTCCAAGCAGGCGCGGAAGCGTCCTAGCAGGCGCGGTAGCGTCCAAGCAGGCGCAGAAGAGTCCAAGCAGGCGCGGAAGCATGCAAGAAGGCGCAGAAGAGTCCAAGCAGGCGCGGAAGCGTCCAAGCAGTCGCGGAAACGTCCAAGCAGGCGCGGAAGCATGCAAGAAGGCGCAGAAGAGTCCAAGCAGGCGCGGAAGCGTCCGAGCAGGCGCAGAAGCTTCCAAGGAGTCGCGGAAGCGTCCAAGCAGGCGCGGTAGCGTCCAAGCAGTCGCGGAAGCGTCCAAGCAGGCGCGGAAGCATGCAAGAAGGCGCAGAAGAGTCCAAGCAGGCGCAGAAGAGTCCAAGCAGGCGCGGAAGCGTCCAAGCAGTCGCGGAAGCGTCCAAGCAGGCGCGGAAGCGTCCAAGCAGGCGGGGAAGCATGCAAGCAGGCGCGGAAGCGTCCAAGCAGGCGCGGAAGCGTCCAAGCAGTCGCGGAAGCATCCAAGCAGGCGCGGTAGCGTCCAAGCAGGCGCGGAAACGTCCAAGCAGGTGCGGAAGCATGCAAGAAGGCGCAGAAGTGTCCAAGCAGGCGCGGAAGCGTCCAAGCAGTCGCGGAAGCGTCCAAGCAGGCGCTGTAGCGTCCAAAGAGACGCGGAAGCGTCCAAGCAGGCGGGGAAGCATGCAAGCAGGCGCGGAAGCATCCAAGCAGGCGCGGAAACGTCCAAGTAGGCGCGGAAGCATGCACGAAGGAGCAGAAGCGTCCAAGCAGGCGCGGTAGCGTCCAAGCAGGCGCAGAAGAGTCCAAACAGGCGCAGAAGTGTCCAAGCAGGAGCGGTAGCGTCCAAGCAGGCGCGGAAACGTCCAAGCAGGTGCGGTAGCGTCCAAGCAGTCGCAGAAGAGTCCAAGCAGGCGCGGAAGCATGCAAGAAGGCGCAGAAGAGCCCAAGCAGGCGCGGAAGCGTGCAAGCAGGCGCGGTAGCGTCCAAGCAGGCGCGGAAACGTCCAAGCAGGCGGGGAAGCATGCAAGCAGGCGCGGAAGCGTCCAACCAGACGCGGAAGCGTCCAAGCAGACGCGGAATCGTCCAAGCAGGCGCGATAGCGTCCAAGCAGGCGCGGAAACGTCCAAGCAGGCGCGGAAGCATGCAAGAAGGCGCAGAAGAGTCCAAGCAGGCGCGGAAGCGTCCAAGCAGGTGCGGTAGCGTCCAAGCAGTCGCAGAAGAGTCCAAGCAGGCGCGGAAGCATGCAAGAAGGCGCAGAAGAGCCCAAGCAGGCGCGGAAGCGTGCAAGCAGGCGCGGTAGCGTCCAAGCAGGCGCAGAAACGTCCAAGCAGGCGCGGAAACGTCCAAGCAGGCGCGGAAACGTCCAAGCAGGCGCGGAAGCGTCGAAGCAGTCGCGGAAGCGTTCAAGCAGGCGCGGTCGCGTCCAACCAGGCGCGGAAGCGTCCAAGCAGTCGCGGAAGCGTCCAAGCAGGCGCGGTAGCGTCCAAGCAGGCGCGGTAACGTCCAAGCAGGCGCGGAAGTATGCAAGAAGGCGCAGAAGAGTCCAAGCTGGCGCGGAAGCATGCAAGAAGGCGCAGAAGAGTCCAAGCAGGCGCGGAAGCGTCCAAGTAGGCGCGGAAGCATGCAAGAAGGCGCAGAAGAGGTCAAGCAGCCGCGGAAGCGACCAAGCAGTCGCGGAAGCGTCCAAGCAGGCGCGGAAACGTCCAAGCAGGCGCGGAAGCATGCAAGAAGGCGCAGAAGAGTCCAAGCTGGCGCGGAAGCGTCCAAGCAGGCGCGGAAATGTCCAAGCAGGCGCGGAAGCATGCAAGAAGGCGCAGAAGAGTCCAAGCAGGCGCGGAAGCGTCCAAGTAGGCGCGGAAGCATGCAAGAAGGCGCAGAAGAGTTCAAGCAGCCGCGGAAGCGACCAAGCAGTCGCGGAAGCGTCCAAGCAGTCGCCGAAGCGTCCAAGCAGGCGCGGAAACGTCCAAGCAGGCGCGGAAGCATGCAAGAAGGCGCAGAAGAGTCCAAGCTGGCGCGGAAGCGTCCAAGCAGGCGCGGAAATGTCCAAGCAGGCGCGGAAGCATGCAAGAAAGCGCAGAAGAGTCCAAGCAGGCGCGGAAGCGTCCAAGTAGGCGCAGAAGCATGCAAGAAGGCGCAGAAGAGGTCAAGCAGCCGCGGAAGCGACCAAGCAGTCGCGGAAGCGTCCAAGCAGTCGCCGAAGCGTCCAAGCAGGCGCGGTCGCGTCCAACCAGGCGCGGAAGCGTCCAAGCAGTCGCGGAAACGTCCAAGCAGGCGCGGAAGCATGCAAGAAGACGCAGAAGAGTAAAACCAGGCGCGGAAGCGTCCAAGCAGGCGGGGAAGCATGCAAGCAGGCGCGGAAGCGTCCAAGCAGGCGCGGAAGCGTCCAAGTAGGCGCGGAAGCATGCAAGAAGGCGCAGAAGAGGTCAAGCAGCCGCGGAAGCGACCAAGCAGTCGCGGAAGCGTCCAAGCAGGCGCGGAAACGTCCAAGCAGGCGCGGAAGCATGCAAGAAGGCGCAGAAGAGTCCAAGCTGGCGCGGAAGCGTCCAAGCAGGCGCGGAAATGTCCAAGCAGGCGCGGAAGCATGCAAGAAGGCGCAGAAGAGTCCAAGCAGGCGCGGAAGCGTCCAAGTAGGCGCGGAAGCATGCAAGAAGGCGCAGAAGAGTTCAAGCAGCCGCGGAAGCGACCAAGCAGTCGCGGAAGCGTCCAAGCAGTCGCCGAAGCGTCCAAGCAGGCGCGGAAACGTCCAAGCAGGCGCGGAAGCATGCAAGAAGGCGCAGAAGAGTCCAAGCTGTCGCAGAAGCGTCCAAGCAGGCGCGGCAGCGTCCAAGCAGTCGCGGAAGCGTCCAAGCAGGCGCGGTAGCGTCCAAGCAGTCGCGGAAGCGTCCAAGCAGGCGCGGTAGCGTCCAAGCAGGCGCGGAAACGTCCAAGCAGGCGCGGAAGCATGCAAGAAGGCGCAGAAGAGTCCAAGCAGGCGCAGAAGAGTCCAAGCAGGCGCGGAAGCGTCCAAGCAGTCGCGGAAGCGTCCAAGCAGGCGCGGAAGCGTCCAAGCAGGCGCGGAAGCGTCCAAGCAGGCGTGGTAGCGTCCAAGCAGTCGCGGAAGCGTCCAAGCAGGCGCGGTAGCGTCCAAGCAGTCGCGGAAACGTCCAAGCAGGCGCGGAAGCATGCAAGAAGGCGCAGAAGAGTCTAAGCAGGCGCAGAAGAGTCCACACAGGCGCGGAAGCGTCGAAGCAGTCGCGGAAGCGTTCAAGCAGGCGCGGTCGCGTCCAACCAGGCGCGGAAGCTTCCAAGCAGTCGCGGAAGCGTCCAAGCAGGCGCGGTAGCGTCCAAGCAGGCGCGGAAACGTCCAAGCAGGCGCGGAAGCATGCAAGATGACGCAGAAGAGTCCAAGCAGGCGCGGAAGCTTCCAAGCAGGCGCGGTAGCGGCCAAGCAGTCGCGGAAGCGTCCAAGCAATCGCGGAAGCATGCAAGAAGGCGCAGAAGAGTCCAAGCAGGCGCAGAAGAGTCCAAGCAGGCGCGGAAGCGTCCAAGCAGTCGCGGAAGCGTCCAAGCAGGCGCGGCAGCATGCAAGAAGGCGCAGAAAAGTCCAAGCAGTCGCAGAAGAGTCCAAGCAGGCGCAGAAGAGTCCACACAGGCGCGGAAGCGTCGAAGCAGTCGCGGAAGCGTTCAAGCAGGCGCGGTCGCGTCCAACCAGGCGCGGAAGCGTCCAAGCAGTCGCGGAAGCGTCCAAGCAGGCGCGGTAGCGTCCAAGCAGGCGCGGTAACGTCCAAGCAGGCGCGGAAGTATGCAAGAAGGCGCAGAAGAGTCCAAGCTGGCGCGGAAGCATGCAAGAAGGCGCAGAAGAGTCCAAGCAGGCGCGGAAGCGTCCAAGTAGGCGCGGTAGCATGCAAGAAGGCGCAGAAGAGGTCAAGCAGCCGCGGAAGCGACCAAGCAGTCGCGGAAGCGTCCAAGCAGGCGCGGAAACGTCCAAGCAGGCGCGGAAGCATGCAAGAAGGCGCAGAAGAGTCCAAGCTGGCGCGGAAGCGTCCAAGCAGGCGCGGAAATGTCCAAGCAGGCGCGGAAGCATGCAAGAAGGCGCAGAAGAGTCCAAGCAGGCGCGGAAGCGTCCAAGTAGGCGCGGAAGCATGCAAGAAGGCGCAGAAGAGGTCAAGCAGCCGCGGAAGCGACCAAGCAGTCGCGGAAGCGTCCAAGCAGTCGCCGAAGCGTCCAAGCAGGCGCGGAAACGTCCAAGCAGGCGCGGAAGCATGCAAGAAGGCGCAGAAGAGTCCAAGCTGGCGCGGAAGCGTCCAAGCAGGCGCGGAAATGTCCAAGCAGGCGCGGAAGCATGCAAGAAGGCGCAGAAGAGTCCAAGCAGGCGCGGAAGCGTCCAAGTAGGCGCGGAAGCATGCAAGAAGGCGCAGAAGAGGTCAAGCAGCCGCGGAAGCGACCAAGCAATCGCGGAAGCGTCCAAGCAGGCGCAGAATCGTCCAAGGAGTTGCGGAAGCGTCCAAGCAGGCGCGGTAGCGTCCAAGCAGGCGCGGAAGCGCCCAAGCAGTCGCGGAATAGTCCAAGCAGGCGCGGTAGCGTCCAAGCAGTCGCGGAAGCGTCCAAGCAGGCGGGGAAGCATGCAAGCAGGCGCGGAAGCATCCAAGCAGCCGCGGAAACGTCCAAGTAGGCGCGGAAGCATGCACGAAGGAGCAGAAGCGTCCAAGCAGGCGCGGTAGCGTCCAAGCAGGCGCAGAAGAGTCCAAACAGGCGCAGAAGTGTCCAAGCAGGCGCGGTAGCGTCCAAGCAGGCGCGGAAACTTCCGTGCAGGCGCGGAAGCGTCCAAGCAGGCGCGGAAGCATGCAAGAAGACGCAGAGAGTCCAAGCAGGCGCGGAAGCGTCCAAGCAGGCGGGGAAGCATGCAAGCAGGCGCGGAAGCGTCCAAGTAGGCGCGGCAGCATGCAAGAAGGCGCAGAAGAGTCCAAGCAGGCGCGGAAGCGTCCAAGCAGTCGCGGAAGCGTCCAAGCAGGCGCTGTAGCGTCCAAAGAGACGCGGAAGCGTCCAAGCAGGCGCGGTAGCGTCCAAGCAGGCGCGGAAACGTCCAAGCAGGCGCGGAAGCATGCAAGAAGACGCAGAGAGTCCAAGCAGGCGCGGAAGCGTCCAAGCAGGCGCGGTAGCGTCCAAGCAGGCGCAGAAGAGTCCAAACAGGCGCAGAAGTGTCCAAGCAGGCGCGGAAGCGTCCAAGCAGTCGCGGAAGCGTCCAAGCAGGCGCGGAAACGTCCAAGCAGGCGCGGAAGCATGCAAGCAGGCGCGGAAGCATCCAAGCAGGCGCGGAAACGTCCAAGTAGGCGCGGAAGCGTACAAGCAGACGCGGACACGTCCAAGTAGGCGCGGAAGCATGCAAGAAGGTGTGGAAGCATCCAAGCAGGCGCGGTAGCGTCCAAGCAGGCGCGGAAACGTCCAAGCAGGCGCGGAAGCATGCAAGAAGGCGCAGAAGAGTCCAAACAGGCGCAGAAGTGTCCAAGCAGGCGCGGTAGCGTCCAAGCAGACGCGGACACGTCCAAGTAGGCGCGGAAGCATGCAAAAAGGTGCGGAAGCATCCAAGCAGGCGCGGTAGCGTCCAAGCAGGCGCGGAAGCGTCCAAGTAGGCGCGGAAGCATGCACGAAGGAGCAGAAGCCTCCAAGCAGGCGCGGTAGCGTCCAAGCAGGCGCAGAAGAGTCCAAACAGGCGCAGAAGTGTCCAAGCAGGCGCGGTAGCGTCCAAGCAGGCGCGGAAACGGCCATGCAGGCGCGGAAGCGTCCAAGCAGGCGCGGTAGCGTCCAAGCAGGCGCAGAAGAGTCCAAACAGGCGCAGAAGTGTCCAAGCAGGCGCGGTAGCGTCCAAGCAGGCGCGGAAACATCCATGCAGGCGCGGAAGCGTCCAAGCAGGCGCGGTAGCGTCCAAGCAGGCGCAGAAGAGTCCAAGCAGGCGCGGAAGCATGCAAGAAGGCGCAGAAGAGTCCAAGCAGGCGCGGAAGCGTCCAAGCAGTCGCGGAAGCATGCAAGAAGGCGCGGAAGGCTCCAAGCAGGCGCGGTAGCGATCAAGCAGGCGCGGAAGTGTCCAAGCAGGCGCGGAAGCGTCCGAGCAGGCGCGGAAGCGTCCAAGCAGGCGCGGAGGCGTCCAAGTAGGCGCGGCAGCATGCAAGAAGGCGCAGAAGAGTCCAAGCAGGCGCGGAAGCGTCCAAGCAATCGCGGAAGCGTCCAAGCAGGCGCTGTAGCGTCCAAAGAGACGCGGATGCGTCCAAGCAGGCGCGGTAGCGTCCAAGCAGGCGCGGAAGCATGCAAGAAGACGCAGAGAGTCCAAGCAGGCGCGGAAGCGTCCAAGCAGGCGGGGAAGCATGCAAGCAGGCGCGGAAGCGTCCAAGCAGGCGCGGAAACGTCCAAGTAGGCGCGGAAACGTCCAAGTAGACGCGGCAGCATGCAAGAAGGCGCAGAACAGTCCAAGCAGGCGCGGAAGCGTCCAAGCAATCGCGGAAGCGTCCAAGCAGGCGCAGAATCATCCAAGGAGTTGCGGAAGCGTCCAAGCAGGCGCGGTAGCGTCCAAGCAGGCGCGGAAGCGCCCAAGCAGTCGCGGAATAGTCCAAGCAGGTGCGGTAGCGTCCAAGCAGTCGCGGAAGCGTCCAAGCAGGCGGGGAAGCATGCAAGCAGGCGCGGAAGCATCCAAGCAGCCGCGGAAACGTCCAAGTAGGCGCGGAAGCATGCACGAAGGAGCAGAAGCGTCCAAGCAGGCGCGGTAGCGTCCAAGCAGGCGCAGAAGAGTCCAAACAGGCGCAGAAGTGTCCAAGCAGGCGCGGAAGCGTCCAAGCAGTCGCGGAAGCGTCCAAGCAGGCGCGGAAACGTCCAAGCAGGCGCGGAAGCATGCAAGCAGGCGCGGAAGCATCCAAGCAGGCGCGGAAACGTCCAAGTAGGCGCGGAAGCGTACAAGCAGACGCGGAAGCGCCCAAGCAGGAGCGGAAACGTCCAAGTAGGCGCGGCAGCATGCAAGAAGGCGCAGAACAGTCCAAGCAGGCGCGGAAGCGTCCAAGCAGTCGCGGAAGCGTCCAAGCAGGCGCGGAAACGTCCAAGCAGGCGCGGTAGTGTCCAAGCAGTCGCGGCAGCGTCCAAGCAGGCGCGGTAGCGTCCAAGCAGTCGCGGAAGCGTCCAAGCAGGCGCGGAAGCGCCCAAGCAGGAGCGGAAACGTCCAAGTAGGCGCGGCAGCATGCAAGAAGGCGCAGAAGAGTCCAAGCAGGCGCGGAAGTGTCCAAGCAGGCGGGGAAGCATGCAAGCAGGCGCGGAAGCGTCCAAGCAGGTGCGGTAGCGTCCAAGCAGGCGCAGAAGAGTCCAAGCAGGCGCGGAAGCATGCAAGAAGGCGCAGAAGAGTCCATGCAGGCGCGGAAGCGTGCAAGCAGTCGCGGAAGCGTCCAAGCAGGCGCGGAAACGTCCAAGCAGGCGCGGAAGCATGCAAGCAGGCGCGGAAGCATCCAAGCAGGCGCGGAAACGTCCAAGTAGGCGCGGAAGCGTCCAAGCAGACGCGGACACGTCCAAGTAGGCGCGGAAACATGCAAGAAGGCGCAGAAGAGTCCAAACAGGCGCAGAAGTGTCCAAGCAGGCGCGGTAGCGTCCAAGCAGACGCGGACACGTCCAAGTAGGCGCGGAAGCATGCAAAAAGGTGCGGAAGCATCCAAGCAGGCGCGGTAGCGTCCAAGCAGGCGCGGAAGCGTCCAAGCAGTCGCGGAAGCATCCAAGCAGGCGCGGTAGCGTCCAAGCAGGCGCGGAAACGTCCAAGCAGGTGCGGAAGCATGCAAGAAGGCGCAGAAGTGTCCAAGCAGGCGCGGAAGCGTCCAAGCAGTCGCGGAAGCGTCCAAGCAGGCGCTGTAGCGTCCAAAGAGACGCGGAAGCGTCCAAGCAGGCGGGGAAGCATGCAAGCAGGCGCGGAAGCATCCAAGCAGGCGCGGAAACGTCCAAGTAGGCGCGGAAGCATGCACGAAGGAGCAGAAGCGTCCAAGCAGGCGCGGTAGCGTCCAAGCAGGCGCAGAAGAGTCCAAACAGGCGCAGAAGTGTCCAAGCAGGAGCGGTAGCGTCCAAGCAGGCGCGGAAACGTCCAAGCAGGCGCGGAAGCGTCCTAGCAGGCGCGGTAGCGTCCAAGCAGGCGCAGAAGAGTCCAAGCAGGCGCGGAAGCATGCAAGAAGGCGCAGAAGAGTCCAAGCAGGCGCGGAAGCGTCCAAGCAGTCGCGGAAACGTCCAAGCAGGCGCGGAAGCATGCAAGAAGGCGCAGAAGAGTCCAAGCAGGCGCGGAAGCGTCCGAGCAGGCGCAGAAGCTTCCAAGGAGTCGCGGAAGCGTCCAAGCAGGCGCGGTAGCGTCCAAGCAGTCGCGGAAGCGTCCAAGCAGGCGCGGAAGCATGCAAGAAGGCGCAGAAGAGTCCAAGCAGGCGCAGAAGAGTCCAAGCAGGCGCGGAAGCGTCCAAGCAGTCGCGGAAGCGTCCAAGCAGGCGCGGAAGCGTCCAAGCAGGCGGGGAAGCATGCAAGCAGGCGCGGAAGCGTCCAAGCAAGCGCGGAAACGTCCAAGCAGGCGGGGAAGCATGCAAGCAGGCGCGGAAGCATGCAAGAAGGCGCAGAAGAGTCCAAGCAGGCGCGGAAGCGTCCAAGCAGGCGCGGTAGCGTCCAAGCCGGCGCGGAAACTTCCAAGCAGGCGTGGAAAAGTCCAAGCAGGCGCGGAAGCGTCCAGGCAGGCGCGAGATCGTCCAAGTAGGCACAGAAGCATTCAAGAAGGCGCGGAAGCGTCCAAGCAGGCGCGGAAGCATGCAAGCAGGCGCGGAAGCGTCCAAGCAGTCGCGGAAGCGTCCAGGCAGGCGCGGTAGCGTCCAAGCAGACGCGGAAACGTCCAAGCGGGCGCGGAAACGTCCAAGTAGGCGCGGAAGCATGCAAGCAGGCGCGGAAGCGTCCAAGCAGGCGCGGAAACGTCCAAGTAGGCGCGGAAGCATGCAAGAAGGCGCAGAAGAGTCCAAGCAGGCGCGGAAACGTCCAAGCAGTCGCGGAAGCGTCCAAGCAGGCGCGGAAACGTCCAAGTAGGCGCGGAAGCATGCAAGAAGGCGCAGATGAGTCCAAGCAGGCGCGGAAGCAAGCAAGAAGACGCAGAAGAGTCCAAGCAGGCGCGGAAGCGTTCAAGCAGTCGCGGAAGCGTCCAAGCAGGCGCAGAAGCATGCAAGATGACGCAGAAGAGTCCAAGCAGGCGCGGAAGCATGCAAGAAGGCGCAGAAGAGTCCAAGCAGGCGCGGAAGCGTCCAAGCAGTCGCGGAAGCATGCAAGAAGGCGCGGAAGCGTCCAAGCAGGCGCGGTAGCGATCAAGCAGGCGCGGAAGTGTCCAAGCAGGCGCGGAAGCGTCCGAGCAGGCGCGGAAGCGTCCAAGCAGGCGCAGAAGTGTCCAAGCAGGAGCGGTAGCGTCCAAGCAGGCGCGGAAACGTCCAAGCAGGTGCGGTAGCGTCCAAGCAGTCGCAGAAGAGTCCAAGCAGGCGCGGAAGCATGCAAGAAGGCGCAGAAGAGCCCAAGCAGGCGCGGAAGCGTGCAAGCAGGCGCGGTAGCGTCCAAGCAGGCGCGGAAACGTCCAAGCAGGCGGGGAAGCATGCAAGCAGGCGCGGAAGCGTCCAACCAGACGCGGAAGCGTCCAAGCAGACGCGGAATCGTCCAAGCAGGCGCGATAGCGTCCAAGCAGGCGCGGAAACGTCCAAGCAGGCGCGGAAGCATGCAAGAAGGCGCAGAAGAGTCCAAGCAGGCGCGGAAGCGTCCAAGCAGGTGCGGTAGCGTCCAAGCAGTCGCAGAAGAGTCCAAGCAGGCGCGGAAGCATGCAAGAAGGCGCAGAAGAGCCCAAGCAGGCGCGGAAGCGTGCAAGCAGGCGCGGTAGCGTCCAAGCAGGCGCAGAAACGTCCAAGCAGGCGCGGAAACGTCCAAGCAGGCGCGGAAACGTCCAAGCAGGCGCGGAAGCGTCGAAGCAGTCGCGGAAGCGTTCAAGCAGGCGCGGTCGCGTCCAACCAGGCGCGGAAGCGTCCAAGCAGTCGCGGAAGCGTCCAAGCAGGCGCGGTAGCGTCCAAGCAGGCGCGGTAACGTCCAAGCAGGCGCGGAAGTATGCAAGAAGGCGCAGAAGAGTCCAAGCTGGCGCGGAAGCATGCAAGAAGGCGCAGAAGAGTCCAAGCAGGCGCGGAAGCGTCCAAGTAGGCGCGGAAGCATGCAAGAAGGCGCAGAAGAGGTCAAGCAGCCGCGGAAGCGACCAAGCAGTCGCGGAAGCGTCCAAGCAGGCGCGGAAACGTCCAAGCAGGCGCGGAAGCATGCAAGAAGGCGCAGAAGAGTCCAAGCTGGCGCGGAAGCGTCCAAGCAGGCGCGGAAATGTCCAAGCAGGCGCGGAAGCATGCAAGAAGGCGCAGAAGAGTCCAAGCAGGCGCGGAAGCGTCCAAGTAGGCGCGGAAGCATGCAAGAAGGCGCAGAAGAGTTCAAGCAGCCGCGGAAGCGACCAAGCAGTCGCGGAAGCGTCCAAGCAGTCGCCGAAGCGTCCAAGCAGGCGCGGAAACGTCCAAGCAGGCGCGGAAGCATGCAAGAAGGCGCAGAAGAGTCCAAGCTGGCGCGGAAGCGTCCAAGCAGGCGCGGAAATGTCCAAGCAGGCGCGGAAGCATGCAAGAAAGCGCAGAAGAGTCCAAGCAGGCGCGGAAGCGTCCAAGTAGGCGCAGAAGCATGCAAGAAGGCGCAGAAGAGGTCAAGCAGCCGCGGAAGCGACCAAGCAGTCGCGGAAGCGTCCAAGCAGTCGCCGAAGCGTCCAAGCAGGCGCGGTCGCGTCCAACCAGGCGCGGAAGCGTCCAAGCAGTCGCGGAAACGTCCAAGCAGGCGCGGAAGCATGCAAGAAGACGCAGAAGAGTAAAACCAGGCGCGGAAGCGTCCAAGCAGGCGGGGAAGCATGCAAGCAGGCGCGGAAGCGTCCAAGCAGGCGCGGAAGCGTCCAAGTAGGCGCGGAAGCATGCAAGAAGGCGCAGAAGAGGTCAAGCAGCCGCGGAAGCGACCAAGCAGTCGCGGAAGCGTCCAAGCAGGCGCGGAAACGTCCAAGCAGGCGCGGAAGCATGCAAGAAGGCGCAGAAGAGTCCAAGCTGGCGCGGAAGCGTCCAAGCAGGCGCGGAAATGTCCAAGCAGGCGCGGAAGCATGCAAGAAGGCGCAGAAGAGTCCAAGCAGGCGCGGAAGCGTCCAAGTAGGCGCGGAAGCATGCAAGAAGGCGCAGAAGAGTTCAAGCAGCCGCGGAAGCGACCAAGCAGTCGCGGAAGCGTCCAAGCAGTCGCCGAAGCGTCCAAGCAGGCGCGGAAACGTCCAAGCAGGCGCGGAAGCATGCAAGAAGGCGCAGAAGAGTCCAAGCTGTCGCAGAAGCGTCCAAGCAGGCGCGGCAGCGTCCAAGCAGTCGCGGAAGCGTCCAAGCAGGCGCGGTAGCGTCCAAGCAGTCGCGGAAGCGTCCAAGCAGGCGCGGTAGCGTCCAAGCAGGCGCGGAAACGTCCAAGCAGGCGCGGAAGCATGCAAGAAGGCGCAGAAGAGTCCAAGCAGGCGCAGAAGAGTCCAAGCAGGCGCGGAAGCGTCCAAGCAGTCGCGGAAGCGTCCAAGCAGGCGCGGAAGCGTCCAAGCAGGCGCGGAAGCGTCCAAGCAGGCGTGGTAGCGTCCAAGCAGTCGCGGAAGCGTCCAAGCAGGCGCGGTAGCGTCCAAGCAGTCGCGGAAACGTCCAAGCAGGCGCGGAAGCATGCAAGAAGGCGCAGAAGAGTCTAAGCAGGCGCAGAAGAGTCCACACAGGCGCGGAAGCGTCGAAGCAGTCGCGGAAGCGTTCAAGCAGGCGCGGTCGCGTCCAACCAGGCGCGGAAGCTTCCAAGCAGTCGCGGAAGCGTCCAAGCAGGCGCGGTAGCGTCCAAGCAGGCGCGGAAACGTCCAAGCAGGCGCGGAAGCATGCAAGATGACGCAGAAGAGTCCAAGCAGGCGCGGAAGCTTCCAAGCAGGCGCGGTAGCGGCCAAGCAGTCGCGGAAGCGTCCAAGCAATCGCGGAAGCATGCAAGAAGGCGCAGAAGAGTCCAAGCAGGCGCAGAAGAGTCCAAGCAGGCGCGGAAGCGTCCAAGCAGTCGCGGAAGCGTCCAAGCAGGCGCGGCAGCATGCAAGAAGGCGCAGAAAAGTCCAAGCAGTCGCAGAAGAGTCCAAGCAGGCGCAGAAGAGTCCACACAGGCGCGGAAGCGTCGAAGCAGTCGCGGAAGCGTTCAAGCAGGCGCGGTCGCGTCCAACCAGGCGCGGAAGCGTCCAAGCAGTCGCGGAAGCGTCCAAGCAGGCGCGGTAGCGTCCAAGCAGGCGCGGTAACGTCCAAGCAGGCGCGGAAGTATGCAAGAAGGCGCAGAAGAGTCCAAGCTGGCGCGGAAGCATGCAAGAAGGCGCAGAAGAGTCCAAGCAGGCGCGGAAGCGTCCAAGTAGGCGCGGTAGCATGCAAGAAGGCGCAGAAGAGGTCAAGCAGCCGCGGAAGCGACCAAGCAGTCGCGGAAGCGTCCAAGCAGGCGCGGAAACGTCCAAGCAGGCGCGGAAGCATGCAAGAAGGCGCAGAAGAGTCCAAGCTGGCGCGGAAGCGTCCAAGCAGGCGCGGAAATGTCCAAGCAGGCGCGGAAGCATGCAAGAAGGCGCAGAAGAGTCCAAGCAGGCGCGGAAGCGTCCAAGTAGGCGCGGAAGCATGCAAGAAGGCGCAGAAGAGGTCAAGCAGCCGCGGAAGCGACCAAGCAGTCGCGGAAGCGTCCAAGCAGTCGCCGAAGCGTCCAAGCAGGCGCGGAAACGTCCAAGCAGGCGCGGAAGCATGCAAGAAGGCGCAGAAGAGTCCAAGCTGGCGCGGAAGCGTCCAAGCAGGCG
Source organism: Cerceris ruficornis (assembly GCA_963989415.1). Lineage (NCBI taxonomy): Eukaryota > Metazoa > Arthropoda > Insecta > Hymenoptera > Crabronidae > Cerceris > Cerceris ruficornis. The sequence continues at coordinate 1,276,503 of OZ022522.1, forward strand.
CGGAAATGTCCAAGCAGGCGCGGAAGCATGCAAGAAGGCGCAGAAGAGTCCAAGCAGGCGCGGAAGCGTCCAAGTAGGCGCGGAAGCATGCAAGAAGGCGCAGAAGAGGTCAAGCAGCCGCGGAAGCGACCAAGCAATCGCGGAAGCGTCCAAGCAGGCGCAGAATCGTCCAAGGAGTTGCGGAAGCGTCCAAGCAGGCGCGGTAGCGTCCAAGCAGGCGCGGAAGCGCCCAAGCAGTCGCGGAATAGTCCAAGCAGGCGCGGTAGCGTCCAAGCAGTCGCGGAAGCGTCCAAGCAGGCGGGGAAGCATGCAAGCAGGCGCGGAAGCATCCAAGCAGCCGCGGAAACGTCCAAGTAGGCGCGGAAGCATGCACGAAGGAGCAGAAGCGTCCAAGCAGGCGCGGTAGCGTCCAAGCAGGCGCAGAAGAGTCCAAACAGGCGCAGAAGTGTCCAAGCAGGCGCGGTAGCGTCCAAGCAGGCGCGGAAACTTCCGTGCAGGCGCGGAAGCGTCCAAGCAGGCGCGGAAGCATGCAAGAAGACGCAGAGAGTCCAAGCAGGCGCGGAAGCGTCCAAGCAGGCGGGGAAGCATGCAAGCAGGCGCGGAAGCGTCCAAGTAGGCGCGGCAGCATGCAAGAAGGCGCAGAAGAGTCCAAGCAGGCGCGGAAGCGTCCAAGCAGTCGCGGAAGCGTCCAAGCAGGCGCTGTAGCGTCCAAAGAGACGCGGAAGCGTCCAAGCAGGCGCGGTAGCGTCCAAGCAGGCGCGGAAACGTCCAAGCAGGCGCGGAAGCATGCAAGAAGACGCAGAGAGTCCAAGCAGGCGCGGAAGCGTCCAAGCAGGCGCGGTAGCGTCCAAGCAGGCGCAGAAGAGTCCAAACAGGCGCAGAAGTGTCCAAGCAGGCGCGGAAGCGTCCAAGCAGTCGCGGAAGCGTCCAAGCAGGCGCGGAAACGTCCAAGCAGGCGCGGAAGCATGCAAGCAGGCGCGGAAGCATCCAAGCAGGCGCGGAAACGTCCAAGTAGGCGCGGAAGCGTACAAGCAGACGCGGACACGTCCAAGTAGGCGCGGAAGCATGCAAGAAGGTGTGGAAGCATCCAAGCAGGCGCGGTAGCGTCCAAGCAGGCGCGGAAACGTCCAAGCAGGCGCGGAAGCATGCAAGAAGGCGCAGAAGAGTCCAAACAGGCGCAGAAGTGTCCAAGCAGGCGCGGTAGCGTCCAAGCAGACGCGGACACGTCCAAGTAGGCGCGGAAGCATGCAAAAAGGTGCGGAAGCATCCAAGCAGGCGCGGTAGCGTCCAAGCAGGCGCGGAAGCGTCCAAGTAGGCGCGGAAGCATGCACGAAGGAGCAGAAGCCTCCAAGCAGGCGCGGTAGCGTCCAAGCAGGCGCAGAAGAGTCCAAACAGGCGCAGAAGTGTCCAAGCAGGCGCGGTAGCGTCCAAGCAGGCGCGGAAACGGCCATGCAGGCGCGGAAGCGTCCAAGCAGGCGCGGTAGCGTCCAAGCAGGCGCAGAAGAGTCCAAACAGGCGCAGAAGTGTCCAAGCAGGCGCGGTAGCGTCCAAGCAGGCGCGGAAACATCCATGCAGGCGCGGAAGCGTCCAAGCAGGCGCGGTAGCGTCCAAGCAGGCGCAGAAGAGTCCAAGCAGGCGCGGAAGCATGCAAGAAGGCGCAGAAGAGTCCAAGCAGGCGCGGAAGCGTCCAAGCAGTCGCGGAAGCATGCAAGAAGGCGCGGAAGGCTCCAAGCAGGCGCGGTAGCGATCAAGCAGGCGCGGAAGTGTCCAAGCAGGCGCGGAAGCGTCCGAGCAGGCGCGGAAGCGTCCAAGCAGGCGCGGAGGCGTCCAAGTAGGCGCGGCAGCATGCAAGAAGGCGCAGAAGAGTCCAAGCAGGCGCGGAAGCGTCCAAGCAATCGCGGAAGCGTCCAAGCAGGCGCTGTAGCGTCCAAAGAGACGCGGATGCGTCCAAGCAGGCGCGGTAGCGTCCAAGCAGGCGCGGAAGCATGCAAGAAGACGCAGAGAGTCCAAGCAGGCGCGGAAGCGTCCAAGCAGGCGGGGAAGCATGCAAGCAGGCGCGGAAGCGTCCAAGCAGGCGCGGAAACGTCCAAGTAGGCGCGGAAACGTCCAAGTAGACGCGGCAGCATGCAAGAAGGCGCAGAACAGTCCAAGCAGGCGCGGAAGCGTCCAAGCAATCGCGGAAGCGTCCAAGCAGGCGCAGAATCATCCAAGGAGTTGCGGAAGCGTCCAAGCAGGCGCGGTAGCGTCCAAGCAGGCGCGGAAGCGCCCAAGCAGTCGCGGAATAGTCCAAGCAGGTGCGGTAGCGTCCAAGCAGTCGCGGAAGCGTCCAAGCAGGCGGGGAAGCATGCAAGCAGGCGCGGAAGCATCCAAGCAGCCGCGGAAACGTCCAAGTAGGCGCGGAAGCATGCACGAAGGAGCAGAAGCGTCCAAGCAGGCGCGGTAGCGTCCAAGCAGGCGCAGAAGAGTCCAAACAGGCGCAGAAGTGTCCAAGCAGGCGCGGAAGCGTCCAAGCAGTCGCGGAAGCGTCCAAGCAGGCGCGGAAACGTCCAAGCAGGCGCGGAAGCATGCAAGCAGGCGCGGAAGCATCCAAGCAGGCGCGGAAACGTCCAAGTAGGCGCGGAAGCGTACAAGCAGACGCGGAAGCGCCCAAGCAGGAGCGGAAACGTCCAAGTAGGCGCGGCAGCATGCAAGAAGGCGCAGAACAGTCCAAGCAGGCGCGGAAGCGTCCAAGCAGTCGCGGAAGCGTCCAAGCAGGCGCGGAAACGTCCAAGCAGGCGCGGTAGTGTCCAAGCAGTCGCGGCAGCGTCCAAGCAGGCGCGGTAGCGTCCAAGCAGTCGCGGAAGCGTCCAAGCAGGCGCGGAAGCGCCCAAGCAGGAGCGGAAACGTCCAAGTAGGCGCGGCAGCATGCAAGAAGGCGCAGAAGAGTCCAAGCAGGCGCGGAAGTGTCCAAGCAGGCGGGGAAGCATGCAAGCAGGCGCGGAAGCGTCCAAGCAGGTGCGGTAGCGTCCAAGCAGGCGCAGAAGAGTCCAAGCAGGCGCGGAAGCATGCAAGAAGGCGCAGAAGAGTCCATGCAGGCGCGGAAGCGTGCAAGCAGTCGCGGAAGCGTCCAAGCAGGCGCGGAAACGTCCAAGCAGGCGCGGAAGCATGCAAGCAGGCGCGGAAGCATCCAAGCAGGCGCGGAAACGTCCAAGTAGGCGCGGAAGCGTCCAAGCAGACGCGGACACGTCCAAGTAGGCGCGGAAACATGCAAGAAGGCGCAGAAGAGTCCAAACAGGCGCAGAAGTGTCCAAGCAGGCGCGGTAGCGTCCAAGCAGACGCGGACACGTCCAAGTAGGCGCGGAAGCATGCAAAAAGGTGCGGAAGCATCCAAGCAGGCGCGGTAGCGTCCAAGCAGGCGCGGAAGCGTCCAAGCAGTCGCGGAAGCATCCAAGCAGGCGCGGTAGCGTCCAAGCAGGCGCGGAAACGTCCAAGCAGGTGCGGAAGCATGCAAGAAGGCGCAGAAGTGTCCAAGCAGGCGCGGAAGCGTCCAAGCAGTCGCGGAAGCGTCCAAGCAGGCGCTGTAGCGTCCAAAGAGACGCGGAAGCGTCCAAGCAGGCGGGGAAGCATGCAAGCAGGCGCGGAAGCATCCAAGCAGGCGCGGAAACGTCCAAGTAGGCGCGGAAGCATGCACGAAGGAGCAGAAGCGTCCAAGCAGGCGCGGTAGCGTCCAAGCAGGCGCAGAAGAGTCCAAACAGGCGCAGAAGTGTCCAAGCAGGAGCGGTAGCGTCCAAGCAGGCGCGGAAACGTCCAAGCAGGCGCGGAAGCGTCCTAGCAGGCGCGGTAGCGTCCAAGCAGGCGCAGAAGAGTCCAAGCAGGCGCGGAAGCATGCAAGAAGGCGCAGAAGAGTCCAAGCAGGCGCGGAAGCGTCCAAGCAGTCGCGGAAACGTCCAAGCAGGCGCGGAAGCATGCAAGAAGGCGCAGAAGAGTCCAAGCAGGCGCGGAAGCGTCCGAGCAGGCGCAGAAGCTTCCAAGGAGTCGCGGAAGCGTCCAAGCAGGCGCGGTAGCGTCCAAGCAGTCGCGGAAGCGTCCAAGCAGGCGCGGAAGCATGCAAGAAGGCGCAGAAGAGTCCAAGCAGGCGCAGAAGAGTCCAAGCAGGCGCGGAAGCGTCCAAGCAGTCGCGGAAGCGTCCAAGCAGGCGCGGAAGCGTCCAAGCAGGCGGGGAAGCATGCAAGCAGGCGCGGAAGCGTCCAAGCAAGCGCGGAAACGTCCAAGCAGGCGGGGAAGCATGCAAGCAGGCGCGGAAGCATGCAAGAAGGCGCAGAAGAGTCCAAGCAGGCGCGGAAGCGTCCAAGCAGGCGCGGTAGCGTCCAAGCCGGCGCGGAAACTTCCAAGCAGGCGTGGAAAAGTCCAAGCAGGCGCGGAAGCGTCCAGGCAGGCGCGAGATCGTCCAAGTAGGCACAGAAGCATTCAAGAAGGCGCGGAAGCGTCCAAGCAGGCGCGGAAGCATGCAAGCAGGCGCGGAAGCGTCCAAGCAGTCGCGGAAGCGTCCAGGCAGGCGCGGTAGCGTCCAAGCAGACGCGGAAACGTCCAAGCGGGCGCGGAAACGTCCAAGTAGGCGCGGAAGCATGCAAGCAGGCGCGGAAGCGTCCAAGCAGGCGCGGAAACGTCCAAGTAGGCGCGGAAGCATGCAAGAAGGCGCAGAAGAGTCCAAGCAGGCGCGGAAACGTCCAAGCAGTCGCGGAAGCGTCCAAGCAGGCGCGGAAACGTCCAAGTAGGCGCGGAAGCATGCAAGAAGGCGCAGATGAGTCCAAGCAGGCGCGGAAGCAAGCAAGAAGACGCAGAAGAGTCCAAGCAGGCGCGGAAGCGTTCAAGCAGTCGCGGAAGCGTCCAAGCAGGCGCAGAAGCATGCAAGATGACGCAGAAGAGTCCAAGCAGGCGCGGAAGCATGCAAGAAGGCGCAGAAGAGTCCAAGCAGGCGCGGAAGCGTCCAAGCAGTCGCGGAAGCATGCAAGAAGGCGCGGAAGCGTCCAAGCAGGCGCGGTAGCGATCAAGCAGGCGCGGAAGTGTCCAAGCAGGCGCGGAAGCGTCCGAGCAGGCGCGGAAGCGTCCAAGCAGGCGCGGAGGCGTCCAAGTAGGCGCGGCAGCATGCAAGAAGGCGCAGAAGAGTCCAAGCAGGCGCGGAAGCGTCCAAGCAATCGCGGAAGCGTCCAAGCAGGCGCTGTAGCGTCCAAAGAGACGCGGATGCGTCCAAGCAGGCGCGGTAGCGTCCAAGCAGGCGCGGAAACGTCCAAGCAGGCGCGGAAGCATGCAAGAAGACGCAGAGAGTCCAAGCAGGCGCGGAAGCGTCCAAGCAGGCGGGGAAGCATGCAAGCAGGCGCGGAAGCGTCCAAGCAGGCGCGGAAACGTCCAAGTAGGCGCGGAAACGTCCAAGTAGACGCGGCAGCATGCAAGAAGGCGCAGAACAGTCCAAGCAGGCGCGGAAGCGTCCAAGCAATCGCGGAAGCGTCCAAGCAGGCGCAGAATCGTCCAAGGAGTTGCGGAAGCGTCCAAGCAGGCGCGGTAGCGTCCAAGCAGGCGCGGAAGCGCCCAAGCAGTCGCGGAATAGTCCAAGCAGGTGCGGCAGCGTCCAAGCAGTCGCGGAAGCGTCCAAGCAGGCGGGGAAGCATGCAAGCAGGCGCGGAAGCATCTAAGCAGCCGCGGAAACGTCCAAGTAGGCGCGGAAGCATGCACGAAGGAGCAGAAGCGTCCAAGCAGGCGCGGTAGCGTCCAAGCAGGCGCAGAAGAGTCCAAACAGGCGCAGAAGTGTCCAAGCAGGCGCGGAAGCGTCCAAGCAGTCGCGGAAGCGTCCAAGCAGGCGCGGAAACGTCCAAGCAGGCGCGGAAGCATGCAAGCAGGCGCGGAAGCATCCAAGCAGGCGCGGAAACGTCCAAGTAGGCGCGGAAGCGTACAAGCAGACGCGGACACGTCCAAGTAGGCGCGGAAGCATGCAAGAAGGTGTGGAAGCATCCAAGCAGGCGCGGTAGCGTCCAAGCAGGCGCGGAAACGTCCAAGCAGGCGCGGAAGCATGCAAGAAGACGCAGAGAGTCCAAGCAGGCGCGGAAGCGTCCAAGCAGGCGCGGAAACGTCCAAGTAGGCGCGGAAGCGTCCAAGCAGGCGGGGAAGCATGCAAGCAGGCGCGGAAGCATCCAAGCAGCCGCGGAAACGTCCAAGTAGGCGCGGAAGCATGCAAGCAGGAGCGGAAGCATCCAAGCAGGCGCGGAAACGTTCAAGTAGGCGCGGAAGCATGCAAGAAGACGCAGAAGAGTCCAATCAGGCGCGGAAGCGTCCAAGCAGGCGGGGAAGCATGCAAGCGTGCGCGGAAGCATGCAAGAAGACGCAGAAGAGTCCAAGCAGGCGCGGAAGCGTCCAAGCAGTCGCGGAAGCGTCCAAGCAGGCGCGGTAGTGTCCAAGCAGTCGCGGCAGCGTCCAAGCAGGCGCGGTAGCGTCCAAGCAGTCGCGGAAGCGTCCAAGCAGGCGCGGAAGCGCCCAAGCAGGAGCGGAAACGTCCAAGTAGGCGCGGCAGCATGCAAGAAGGCGCAGAAGAGTCCAAGCAGGCGCGGAAGTGTCCAAGCAGGCGGGGTAGCATGCAAGCAGGCGCGGAAGCGTCCAAGCAGGTGCGGTAGCGTCCAAGCAGGCGCAGAAGAGTCCAAGCAGGCGCGGAAGCATGCAAGAAGGCGCAGAAGAGTCCATGCAGGCGCGGAAGCGTGCAAGCAGTCGCGGAAGCGTCCAAGCAGGCGCGGAAACGTCCAAGCAGGCGCGGAAGCATGCAAGCAGGCGCGGAAGCATCCAAGCAGGCGCGGAAACGTCCAAGTAGGCGCGGAAGCGTCCAAGCAGACGCGGACACGTCCAAGTAGGCGCGGAAGCATGCAAGAAGGTGTGGAAGCATCCAAGCAGGCGCGGTAGCATCCAAGCAGGCGCGGAAACATGCAAGAAGGCGCAGAAGAGTCCAAACAGGCGCAGAAGTGTCCAAGCAGGCGCGGTAGCGTCCAAGCAGACGCGGACACGTCCAAGTAGGCGCGGAAGCATGCAAAAAGGTGCGGAAGCATCCAAGCAGGCGCGGTAGCGTCCAAGCAGGCGCGGAAGCGTCCAAGCAGTCGCGGAAGCATCCAAGCAGGCGCGGTAGCGTCCAAGCAGGCGCGGAAACGTCCAAGCAGGTGCGGAAGCATGCAAGAAGGCGCAGAAGTGTCCAAGCAGGCGCGGAAGCGTCCAAGCAGTCGCGGAAGCGTCCAAGCAGGCGCTGTAGCGTCCAAAGAGACGCGGAAGCGTCCAAGCAGGCGGGGAAGCATGCAAGCAGGCGCGGAAGCATCCAAGCAGGCGCGGAAACGTCCAAGTAGGCGCGGAAGCATGCACGAAGGAGCAGAAGCGTCCAAGCAGGCGCGGTAGCGTCCAAGCAGGCGCAGAAGAGTCCAAACAGGCGCAGAAGTGTCCAAGCAGGAGCGGTAGCGTCCAAGCAGGCGCGGAAACGTCCAAGCAGGCGCGGAAGCGTCCTAGCAGGCGCGGTAGCGTCCAAGCAGGCGCAGAAGAGTCCAAGCAGGCGCGGAAGCATGCAAGAAGGCGCAGAAGAGTCCAAGCAGGCGCGGAAGCGTCCAAGCAGTCGCGGAAACGTCCAAGCAGGCGCGGAAGCATGCAAGAAGGCGCAGAAGAGTCCAAGCAGGCGCGGAAGCGTCCGAGCAGGCGCAGAAGCTTCCAAGGAGTCGCGGAAGCGTCCAAGCAGGCGCGGTAGCATCCAACCAGGCGCGGAAGCGTCCAAGCAGTCGCGGAATTGTCCAAGCAGGCGCGGTAGCGACCAAGCAGTCGCGGAAGCGTCCAAGCAGGCGCGGTAGCGTCCAAGCAGGCGCGGAAACGTCCAAGCAGGCGCGGAAGCATGCAAGAAGGCGCGGAAGCATTCAAGCAGGCGCGGTAGCGTCCAAGCAGGCGCGGAAACGTCCAAGCAGGCGCGGAAGCATGCAAGAAGGCGCAGAAGAGTCCAAGCAGGCGCAGAAGAGTCCAAGCAGGCGCGGAAGCGTCCAAGCAGGCGGGGAAGCATGCAAGCAGGCGCGGAAGCGTCCAAGCAGGCGCGGAAACGTCCAAGCAGGCGGGGAAGCATGCAAGCAGGCGCGGAAGCGTCCAACCAGACGCGGAAGCGTCCAAGCAGACGCGGAATCGTCCAAGCAGGCGCGATAGCGTCCAAGCAGGCGCGGAAACGTCCAAGCAGGCGCGGAAGCATGCAAGAAGGCGCAGAAGAGTCCAAGCAGGCGCGGAAGCGTCCAAGCAGGTGCGGTAGCGTCCAAGCAGTCGCAGAAGAGTCCAAGCAGGCGCGGAAGCATGCAAGAAGGCGCAGAAGAGCCCAAGCAGGCGCGGAAGCGTGCAAGCAGGCGCGGTAGCGTCCAAGCAGGCGCGGAAACGTCCAAGCAGGCGCGGAAACGTCCAAGCAGGCGCGGAAACGTCCAAGCAGGCGCGGAAGCATGCAAGAAGACGCAGAAGAGTAAAACCAGGCGCGGAAGCGTCCAAGCAGGCGGGGAAGCATGCAAGCAGGCGCGGAAGCGTCCTAGCAGGCGCGGAAACGTCCAAGTAGGCGCGGCAGCATGCAAGAAGGCGCAGAAGGGTCCAAGCAGTCGCGGAAGCGTCCAAGCAGGCGCGGTAGCGTCCAAGCAGTCGCGGAAGCGTCCAAGCAGGCGCGGTAGCGTCCAAGCAGGCGCGGAAACGTCCAAGCAGGCGCGGAAGCATGCAAGAAGGCGCAGAAGAGTCCAAGCAGGCGCAGAAGAGGCCAAGCAGGCGCGGAAGCGTCCAAGCAGTCGCGGAAGCGTCCAAGCAGGCGCGGAAGCGTCCAAGCAGGCGCGGAAGCGTCCAAGCAGGCGTGGTAGCGTCCAAGCAGTCGCGGAAGCGTCCAAGCAGGCGCGGTAGCGTCCAAGCAGTCGCGGAAACGTCCAAGCAGGCGCGGAAGCATGCAAGAAGGCGCAGAAGAGTCTAAGCAGGCGCAGAAGAGTCCACACAGGCGCGGAAGCGTCGAAGCAGTCGCGGAAGCGTTCAAGCAGGCGCGGTCGCGTCCAACCAGGCGCGGAAGCGTCCAAGCAGTCGCGGAAGCGTCCAAGCAGGCGCGGTAGCGTCCAAGCAGGCGCGGAAACGTCCAAGCAGGCGCGGAAGCATGCAAGATGACGCAGAAGAGTCCAAGCAGGCGCGGAAGCTTCCAAGCAGGCGCGGTAGCGGCCAAGCAGTCGCGGAAGCGTCCAAGCAATCGCGGAAGCATGTAAGAAGGCGCAGAAGAGTCCAAGCAGGCGCAGAAGAGTCCAAGCAGGCGCGGAAGCGTCCAAGCAGTCGCGGAAGCGTCCAAGCAGGTGCGGCAGCATGCAAGAAGGCGCAGAAAAGTCCAAGCAGTCGCAGAAGAGTCCAAGCAGGCGCAGAAGAGTCCACACAGGCGCGGAAGCGTCGAAGCAGTCGCGGAAGCGTTCAAGCAGGCGCGGTCGCGTCCAACCAGGCGCGGAAGCGTCCAAGCAGTCGCGGAAGCGTCCAAGCAGGCGCGGTAGCGTCCAAGCAGGCGCGGTAACGTCCAAGCAGGCGCGGAAGTATGCAAGAAGGCGCAGAAGAGTCCAAGCTGGCGCGGAAGCATGCAAGAAGGCGCAGAAGAGTCCAAGCAGGCGCGGAAGCGTCCAAGTAGGCGCGGAAGCATGCAAGAAGGCGCAGAAGAGGTCAAGCAGCCGCGGAAGCGACCAAGCAGTCGCGGAAGCGTCCAAGCAGGCGCGGAAACGTCCAAGCAGGCGCGGAAGCATGCAAGAAGGCGCAGAAGAGTCCAAGCTGGCGCGGAAGCGTCCAAGCAGGCGCGGAAATGTCCAAGCAGGCGCGGAAGCATGCAAGAAGGCGCAGAAGAGTCCAAGCAGGCGCGGAAGCGTCCAAGTAGGCGCGGAAGCATGCAAGAAGGCGCAGAAGAGGTCAAGCAGCCGCGGAAGCGACCAAGCAGTCGCGGAAGCGTCCAAGCAGTCGCCGAAGCGTCCAAGCAGGCGCGGAAACGTCCAAGCAGGCGCGGAAGCATGCAAGAAGGCGCAGAAGAGTCCAAGCTGGCGCGGAAGCGTCCAAGCAGGCGCGGAAATGTCCAAGCAGGCGCGGAAGCATGCAAGAAGGCGCAGAAGAGTCCAAGCAGGCGCGGAAGCGTCCAAGTAGGCGCGGAAGCATGCAAGAAGGCGCAGAAGAGGTCAAGCAGCCGCGGAAGCGACCAAGCAGTCGCGGAAGCGTCCAAGCAGTCGCCGAAGCGTCCAAGCAGGCGCGGTCGCGTCCAACCAGGCGCGGAAGCGTCCAAGCAGTCGCGGAAGCGTCCAAGCAGGCGCGGTAGCGTCCAAGCAGTCGCGGAAACGTCCAAGCAGGCGCGGAAGCATGCAAGAAGGCGCAGAAGAGTCCAAGCAGGCGCAGAAGAGTCCACACAGGCGCGGAAGCGTCGAAGCAGTCGCGGAAGCGTTCAAGCAGGCGCGGTCGCGTCCAACCAGGCGCGGTAGCGTCCAAGCAGTCGCGGAAGCGTCCAAGCAGGCGCGGTAGCGTCCAAGCAGGCGCGGAAACGTCCAAGCAGGCGCGGAAGCATGCAAGATGACGCAGAAGAGTCCAAGCAGGCGCGGAAGCTTCCAAGCAGGCGCGGTAGCGGCCAAGCAGTCGCGGAAGCGTCCAAGCAGTCGCGGAAGCGTCCAAGCAGGCGCGGTAGCGTCCAGCAGGCGCGGAAACGTCCAAGCAGGCGCGGAAGCATCCAAGATGACGCAGAAGAGTCCAAGCAGGCGCGGAAGCGTCCAAGCAGGCGGGGAAGCATGCAAGCAGGCGCGGAAGCGTCCAAGCAGGCGCGGAAACGTCCAAGTAGGCGCGGCAGCATGCAAGAAGGCGCAGAAGAGTCCAAGCAGGCGCGGTAGCGTCCAACCAGGCGCGGAAGCGTCCAAGCAGTCGCGGAAGCGTCCAAGCAGGCGCGGTAGCGTCCAAGCAGGCGCGGAAGCGTCCAAGCAGGCGCGGAAATGTCCAAGCAGGCGCGGAAGCATGCAAGAAGGCGCAGAAGAGTCCAAGCAGGCGCGGAAGCGTCCAAGCAGTCGCGGAAGCGTCCAAGCAGGCGCGGTAGCGTCCAAGCAGTCGCGGAAGCATCCAAGCAGGCGCGGAAACGTCCAAGCAGGAGCGGAAGCATGCAAGAAGGCGCAGAAGAGTCCAAGCCGGCGCGGAAGCGTCCAACCAGTCACGGAAGCGTCCAAGCAGTCGCGGAAGCGTCCAAGCAGGCGCGGAAACGTCCAAGCAGGCGCGGAAGCATGCAAGAAGGCGCAGAAGAGTCCAAGCCGGCGCGGAAGCGTCCAACCAGTCACGGAAGCGTCCAAGCAGGCGCGGTAGCGTCCAAGCAGGCGCGGAAGCATGCAAGAAGGCGCAGAAGAATCCAAGCAGGCGCAGAAGAGTCCACACAGGCGCGGAAGCGTCGAAGCAGTCGCGGAAGCGTTCAAGCAGGCGCGGTCGCGTCCAACCAGGCGCGGAAGCGTCCAAGAAGTCGCGGAAGCGTCCAAGCAGGCGCGGTAGCGTCCAAGCAGGCGCGGAAACGTCCAAGCAGGCGCGGAAGCATGCAAGATGACGCAGAAGAGTCCAAGCAGGCGCGGAAGCTTCCAAGCAGTCGCGGTAGCGGCCAAGCAGTCGCGGAAGCGTCCAAGCAGTCGCGGAAGCATGCAAGAAGGCGCAGAAGAGTCCAAACAGGCGCAGAAGAGTCCAAGCAGGCGCGGAAGCGTCCAAGCAGTCGCGGAAGCGTCCAAGCAGGCGCGGTCGCGTCCAACCAGGCGCGGAAGCGTCCAAGCAGTCGCGGAAGCGTCCAAGCAGGCGCGGTAGCGTCCAAGCAGGCGCGGAAACGTCCAAGCAGGCGCGGAAGCATGCAAGATGACGCAGAAGAGTCCAAGCAGGCGCGGAAGCTTCCAAGCAGGCGCGGTAGCGGCCAAGCAGTCACGGAAGCGTCCAAGCAGTCGCGGAAGCATGCAAGAAGGCGCAGAAGAGTCCAAGCAGGCGCAGAAGAGTCCAAGCAGGCGCGGAAGCGTCCAAGCAGTCGCGGAAGCGTCCAAGCAGGCGCGGAAGCGTCCAAGCAGGCGCGGAAGCGTCCAAGCAGGCGTGGTAGCGTCCAAGCAGGCGCAGAAGCTTCCAAGCAGGCGCGGTAGCGGCCAAGCAGTCGCGGAAGCGGCCAAGCAGTCGCGGAAACATGCAAGAAGGCGCAGAAGAGTCCAAACAGGCGCAGAAGAGTCCAAGCAGGCGCGGAAGCGACCAAGCAGGCGGGGAAGCATGCAAGCAGGCGCGGAAGCGTCCAAGCAGGCGCGGAAACGTCCAAGTAGGCGCGGCAGCATGCAAGAAGGCGCAGAAAAGTCCGAGCAGGCGCGGTAGCGTCCAACCAGGCGCGGAAGCGTCCAAGCAGTCGCGGAAGCGTCCAAGCAGGCGCGGTAGCGTCAAAGCAGGCGCGGAAACGTCCAAGCAGGCGCGGAAGCATGCAAGAAGGCGCAGAAGAGTCCAAGCAGGCGCGGAAGCGTCCAAGCAGGCGCGGAAATGTCCAAGCAGGCGCGGAAGCGTGCAAGAAGGCGCAGAAGAGTCCAAGCAGGCGCGGTATCGTCGAACCAGGCGCGGAAGCGTCCAAGCAGTCGCGGAAGCGTCCAAGCAGGCGCGGAAGCGTCCAAGTTGGCGCGGCAGCATGCAAGAAGGCGCAGAAGAGTCCAAGCAGGCGCGGAAGCGTCCAAGCAGTCGCGGAAGCGTCCAAGCAGGCGCGGTAGCGTTCAAGCAGTCGCGGAAACGTCCAAGCAGGCGCGGAAGCATGCAAGAAGGCGCAGAAGCTTCCAAGCAGGCGCGGTAGCGGCCAAGCAGTCGCGGAAGCGGCCAAGCAGTCGCGGAAACATGCAAGAAGGCGCAGAAGAGTCCAAACAGGCGCAGAAGAGTCCAAGCAGGCGCGGAAGCGACCAAGCAGGCGGGGAAGCATGCAAGCAGGCGCGGAAGCGTCCAAGCAGGCGCGGAAACGTCCAAGTAGGCGCGGCAGCATGCAAGAAGGCGCAGAAAAGTCCGAGCAGGCGCGGTAGCGTCCAACCAGGCGCGGAAGCGTCCAAGCAGTCGCGGAAGCGTCCAAGCAGGCGCGGTAGCGTCAAAGCAGGCGCGGAAACGTCCAAGCAGGCGCGGAAGCATGCAAGAAGGCGCAGAAGAGTCCAAGCAGGCGCGGAAGCGTCCAAGCAGGCGCGGAAATGTCCAAGCAGGCGCGGAAGCATGCAAGAAGGCGCAGAAGAGTCCAAGCAGGCGCGGTATCGTCGAACCAGGCGCGGAAGCGTCCAAGCAGTCGCGGAAGCGTCCAAGCAGGCGCGGAAGCGTCCAAGCAGTCGCGGAAGCGTCCAAGCAGGCGCGGTAGCGTCAAAGCAGGCGCGGAAACGTCCAAGCAGGCGCGGAAGCATGCAAGCAGGCGCGGAAGCATGCAAGAAGGCGCAGAAGAGTCCAAGCAGGCGCGGAAGCGTCCAAGCAGGCGCGGAAATGTCCAAGCAGGCGCGGAAGCATGCAAGAAGGCGCAGAAGAGTCCAAGCAGGCGCGGTATCGTCGAACCAGGCGCGGAAGCGTCCAAGCAGTCGCGGAAGCGTCCAAGCAGGCGCGGAAGCGTCCAAGTTGGCGCGGCAGCATGCAAGAAGGCGCAGAAGAGTCCAAGCAGGCGCGGAAGCGTCCAAGCAGTCGCGGAAGCGTCCAAGCAGTCGCGGAAGCGTCCAAGCAGGCGCGGTAGCGTCCAAGCAGGCGCGGAAACGTCCAAGCAGGCGCGGAAGCATGCAAGAAGGCGCAGAAGAGTTCAAGCAGGCGCAGAAGTGTCCAAGCAGGAGCGGTAGCGTCCAAGCAGGCGTGGAAACGTCCAAGCAGGCGCGGAAGCGTCCTAGCAGGCGCGGTAGCGTCCAAGCAGGCGCAGAAGAGTCCAAGCAGGCGCGGAAGCATGCAAGAAGGCGCAGAAGAGTCCAAGCAGGCGCGGAAGCGTCCAAGCAGTCGCGGAAACGTCCAAGCAGGCGCGGAAGCATGCAAGAAGGCGCAGAAGAGTCCAAGCAGGCGCGGAAGCGTCCGAGCAGGCGCAGAAGCTTCCAAGGAGTCGCGGAAGCGTCCAAGCAGGCGCGGTAGCATCCAACCAGGCGCGGAAGCGTCCAAGCAGTCGCGGAAGCGTCCAAGCAGGCGCGGAAGCGTCCAAGCAGTCGCGGAAGCGTCCAAGCAGGCGCGGTAGCGTCAAAGCAGGCGCGGAAACGTCCAAGCAGGCGCGGAAGCATGCAAGAAGGCGCAGAAGAGTCCAAGCAGGCGCGGAAGCGTCCAAGCAGGCGCGGAAATGTCCAAGCAGGCGCGGAAGCATGCAAGAAGGCGCAGAAGAGTCCAAGCAGGCGCGGTATCGTCGAACCAGGCGCGGAAGCGTCCAAGCAGTCGCGGAAGCGTCCAAGCAGGCGCGGAAGCGTCCAAGTTGGCGCGGCAGCATGCAAGAAGGCGCAGAAGAGTCCAAGCAGGCGCGGAAGCGTCCAAGCAGTCGCGGAAGCGTCCAAGCAGGCGCGGTAGCGTCCAAGCAGTCGCGGAAGCGTCCAAGCAGGCGCGGTAGCGTCCAAGCAGGCGCGGAAACGTCCAAGCAGGCGCGGAAGCATGCAAGAAGGCGCAGAAGAGTTCAAGCAGGCGCAGAAGTGTCCAAGCAGGAGCGGTAGCGTCCAAGCAGGCGCGGAAACGTCCAAGCAGGCGCGGAAGCGTCCTAGCAGGCGCGGTAGCGTCCAAGCAGGCGCAGAAGAGTCCAAGCAGGCGCGGAAGCATGCAAGAAGGCGCAGAAGAGTCCAAGCAGGCGCGGAAGCGTCCAAGCAGTCGCGGAAACGTCCAAGCAGGCGCGGAAGCATGCAAGAAGGCGCAGAAGAGTCCAAGCAGGCGCGGAAGCGTCCGAGCAGGCGCAGAAGCTTCCAAGGAGTCGCGGAAGCGTCCAAGCAGGCGCGGTAGCATCCAACCAGGCGCGGAAGCGTCCAAGCAGTCGCGGAATTGTCCAAGCAGGCGCGGTAGCGACCAAGCAGTCGCGGAAGCGTCCAAGCAGGCGCGGTAGCGTCCAAGCAGGCGCGGAAACGTCCAAGCAGGCGCGGAAGCATGCAAGAAGGCGCGGAAGCATTCAAGCAGGCGCGGTAGCGTCCAAGCAGGCGCGGAAACGTCCAAGCAGGCGCGGAAGCATGCAAGAAGGCGCAGAAGAGTCCAAGCAGGCGCAGAAGAGTCCAAGCAGGCGCGGAAGCGTCCAAGCAGGCGGGGAAGCATGCAAGCAGGCGCGGAAGCGTCCAAGCAGGCGCGGAAACGTCCAAGCAGGCGGGGAAGCATGCAAGCAGGCGCGGAAGCGTCCAACCAGACGCGGAAGCGTCCAAGCAGACGCGGAATCGTCCAAGCAGGCGCGATAGCGTCCAAGCAGGCGCGGAAACGTCCAAGCAGGCGCGGAAGCATGCAAGAAGGCGCAGAAGAGTCCAAGCAGGCGCGGAAGCGTCCAAGCAGGTGCGGTAGCGTCCAAGCAGTCGCAGAAGAGTCCAAGCAGGCGCGGAAGCATGCAAGAAGGCGCAGAAGAGCCCAAGCAGGCGCGGAAGCGTGCAAGCAGGCGCGGTAGCGTCCAAGCAGGCGCGGAAACGTCCAAGCAGGCGCGGAAACGTCCAAGCAGGCGCGGAAACGTCCAAGCAGGCGCGGAAGCATGCAAGAAGACGCAGAAGAGTAAAACCAGGCGCGGAAGCGTCCAAGCAGGCGGGGAAGCATGCAAGCAGGCGCGGAAGCGTCCTAGCAGGCGCGGAAACGTCCAAGTAGGCGCGGCAGCATGCAAGAAGGCGCAGAAGGGTCCAAGCAGTCGCGGAAGCGTCCAAGCAGGCGCGGTAGCGTCCAAGCAGTCGCGGAAGCGTCCAAGCAGGCGCGGTAGCGTCCAAGCAGGCGCGGAAACGTCCAAGCAGGCGCGGAAGCATGCAAGAAGGCGCAGAAGAGTCCAAGCAGGCGCAGAAGAGTCCAAGCAGGCGCGGAAGCGTCCAAGCAGTCGCGGAAGCGTCCAAGCAGGCGCGGAAACGTCCAAGCAGGCGCGGAAACGTCCAAGCAGGCGCGGAAACGTCCAAGCAGGCGCGGAAGCATGCAAGAAGACGCAGAAGAGTAAAACCAGGCGCGGAAGCGTCCAAGCAGGCGGGGAAGCATGCAAGCAGGCGCGGAAGCGTCCTAGCAGGCGCGGAAACGTCCAAGTAGGCGCGGCAGCATGCAAGAAGGCGCAGAAGGGTCCAAGCAGTCGCGGAAGCGTCCAAGCAGGCGCGGTAGCGTCCAAGCAGTCGCGGAAACGTCCAAGCAGGCGCGGAAGCATGCAAGAAGGCGCAGAAGAGTCTAAGCAGGCGCAGAAGAGTCCACACAGGCGCGGAAGCGTCGAAGCAGTCGCGGAAGCGTTCAAGCAGGCGCGGTCGCGTCCAACCAGGCGCGGAAGCGTCCAAGCAGTCGCGGAAGCGTCCAAGCAGGCGCGGTAGCGTCCAAGCAGGCGCGGAAACGTCCAAGCAGGCGCGGAAGCATGCAAGATGACGCAGAAGAGTCCAAGCAGGCGCGGAAGCTTCCAAGCAGGCGCGGTAGCGGCCAAGCAGTCGCGGAAGCGTCCAAGCAATCGCGGAAGCATGCAAGAAGGCGCAGAAGAGTCCAAGCAGGCGCAGAAAAGTCCAAGCAGGCGCGGAAGCGTCCAAGCAGTCGCGGAAGCGTCCAAGCAGGCGCGGCAGCATGCAAGAAGGCGCAGAAAAGTCCAAGCAGTCGCAGAAGAGTCCAAGAAGGCGCAGAAGAGTCCACACAGGCGCGGAAGCGTCGAAGCAGTCGCGGAAGCGTTCAAGCAGGCGCGGTCGCGTCCAACCAGGCGCGGAAGCGTCCAAGCAGTCGCGGAAGCGTCCAAGCAGGCGCGGTAGCGTCCAAGCAGGCGCGGTAACGTCCAAGCAGGCGCGGAAGTATGCAAGAAGGCGCAGAAGAGTCCAAGCTGGCGCGGAAGCATGCAAGAAGGCGCAGAAGAGTCCAAGCAGGCGCGGAAGCGTCCAAGTAGGCGCGGAAGCATGCAAGAAGGCGCAGAAGAGGTCAAGCAGCCGCGGAAGCGACCAAGCAGTCGCGGAAGCGTCCAAGCAGGCGCGGAAACGTCCAAGCAGGCGCGGAAGCATGCAAGAAGGCGCAGAAGAGTCCAAGCTGGCGCGGAAGCGTCCAAGCAGGCGCGGAAATGTCCAAGCAGGCGCGGAAGCATGCAAGAAGGCGCAGAAGAGTCCAAGCAGGCGCGGAAGCGTCCAAGTAGGCGCGGAAGCATGCAAGAAGGCGCAGAAGAGGTCAAGCAGCCGCGGAAGCGACCAAGCAGTCGCGGAAGCGTCCAAGCAGTCGCCGAAGCGTCCAAGCAGGCGCGGTCGCGTCCAACCAGGCGCGGAAGCGTCCAAGCAGTCGCGGAAGCGTCCAAGCAGGCGCGGTAGCGTCCAAGCAGTCGCGGAAACGTCCAAGCAGGCGCGGAAGCATGCAAGAAGGCGCAAAAGAGTCCAAGCAGGCGCAGAAGAGTCCACACAGGCGCGGAAGCGTCGAAGCAGTCGCGGAAGCGTTCAAGCAGGCGCGGTCGCGTCCAACCAGGCGCGGTAGCGTCCAAGCAGTCGCGGAAGCGTCCAAGCAGGCGCGGTAGCGTCCAAGCAGGCGCGGAAACGTCCAAGCAGGCGCGGAAGCATGCAAGATGACGCAGAAGAGTCCAAGCAGGCGCGGAAGCTTCCAAGCAGGCGCGGTAGCGGCCAAGCAGTCGCGGAAGCGTCCAAGCAGTCGCGGAAGCGTCCAAGCAGGCGCGGTAGCGTCCAGCAGGCGCGGAAACGTCCAAGCAGGCGCGGAAGCATCCAAGATGACGCAGAAGAGTCCAAGCAGGCGCGGAAGCGTCCAAGCAGGCGGGGAAGCATGCAAGCAGGCGCGGAAGCGTCCAAGCAGGCGCGGAAACGTCCAAGTAGGCGCGGCAGCATGCAAGAAGGCGCAGAAGAGTCCAAGCAGGCGCGGTAGCGTCCAACCAGGCGCGGAAGCGTCCAAGCAGTCGCGGAAGCGTCCAAGCAGGCGCGGAAACGTCCAAGCAGGAGCGGAAGCATGCAAGAAGGCGCAGAAGAGTCCAAGCCGGCGCGGAAGCGTCCAACCAGTCACGGAAGCGTCCAAGCAGTCGCGGAAGCGTCCAAGCAGGCGCGGAAACGTCCAAGCAGGCGCGGAAGCATGCAAGAAGGCGCAGAAGAGTCCAAGCCGGCGCGGAAGCGTCCAACCAGTCACGGAAGCGTCCAAGCAGGCGCGGTAGCGTCCAAGCAGGCGCGGAAGCATGCAAGAAGGCGCAGAAGAATCCAAGCAGGCGCAGAAGAGTCCACACAGGCGCGGAAGCGTCGAAGCAGTCGCGGAAGCGTTCAAGCAGGCGCGGTCGCGTCCAACCAGGCGCGGAAGCGTCCAAGAAGTCGCGGAAGCGTCCAAGCAGGCGCGGTAGCGTCCAAGCAGGCGCGGAAACGTCCAAGCAGGCGCGGAAGCATGCAAGATGACGCAGAAGAGTCCAAGCAGGCGCGGAAGCTTCCAAGCAGTCGCGGTAGCGGCCAAGCAGTCGCGGAAGCGTCCAAGCAGTCGCGGAAGCATGCAAGAAGGCGCAGAAGAGTCCAAACAGGCGCAGAAGAGTCCAAGCAGGCGCGGAAGCGTCCAAGCAGTCGCGGAAGCGTCCAAGCAGGCGCGGTCGCGTCCAACCAGGCGCGGAAGCGTCCAAGCAGTCGCGGAAGCGTCCAAGCAGGCGCGGTAGCGTCCAAGCAGGCGCGGAAACGTCCAAGCAGGCGCGGAAGCATGCAAGATGACGCAGAAGAGTCCAAGCAGGCGCGGAAGCTTCCAAGCAGGCGCGGTAGCGGCCAAGCAGTCACGGAAGCGTCCAAGCAGTCGCGGAAGCATGCAAGAAGGCGCAGAAGAGTCCAAGCAGGCGCAGAAGAGTCCAAGCAGGCGCGGAAGCGTCCAAGCAGTCGCGGAAGCGTCCAAGCAGGCGCGGAAGCGACCAAGCAGTCGCGGAAGCGTCCAAGCAGTCGCCGAAGCGTCCAAGCAGGCGCGGTCGCGTCCAACCAGGCGCGGAAGCGTCCAAGCAGTCGCGGAAGCATCCAAGCAGGCGCGGTAGCGTCCAAGCAGTCGCGGAAACGTCCAAGCAGGCGCGGAAGCATGCAAGAAGGCGCAGAAGAGTCCAAGCAGGCGCAGAAGAGTCCACACAGGCGCGGAAGCGTCGAAGCAGTCGCGGAAGCGTTCAAGCAGGCGCGGTCGCGTCCAACCAGGCGCGGTAGCGTCCAAGCAGTCGCGGAAGCGTCCAAGCAGGCGCGGTAGCGTCCAAGCAGGCGCGGAAACGTCCAAGCAGGCGCGGAAGCATGCAAGATGACGCAGAAGAGTCCAAGCAGGCGCGGAAGCTTCCAAGCAGGCGCGGTAGCGGCCAAGCAGTCGCGGAAGCGTCCAAGCAGTCGCGGAAGCGTCCAAGCAGGCGCGGTAGCGTCCAGCAGGCGCGGAAACGTCCAAGCAGGCGCGGAAGCATGCAAGAAGACGCAGAAGAGTAAAACCAGGCGCGGAAGCGTCCAAGCAGGCGGGGAAGCATGCAAGCAGGCGCGGAAGCGTCCTAGCAGGCGCGGAAACGTCCAAGTAGCGCGGCAGCATGCAAGAAGGCGCAGAAGGGTCCAAGCAGTCGCGGAAGCGTCCAAGCAGGCGCGGTAGCGTCCAAGCAGTCGCGGAAGCGTCCAAGCAGGCGCGGTAGCGTCCAAGCAGGCGCGGAAACGTCCAAGCAGGCGCGGAAGCATGCAAGAAGGCGCAGAAGAGTCCAAGCAGGCGCAGAAGAGTCCAAGCCGGCGCGGAAGCGTCCAAGCAGTCGCGGAAGCGTCCAAGCAGGCGCGGAAGCGTCCAAGCAGGCGCGGAAGCGTCCAAGCAGGCGTGGTAGCGTCCAAGCAGTCGCGGAAGCGTCCAAGCAGGCGCGGTAGCGTCCAAGCAGTCGCGGAAACGTCCAAGCAGGCGCGGAAGCATGCAAGAAGGCGCAGAAGAGTCTAAGCAGGCGCAGAAGAGTCCACACAGGCGCGGAAGCGTCGAAGCAGTCGCGGAAGCGTTCAAGCAGGCGCGGTCGCGTCCAACCAGGCGCGGAAGCGTCCAAGCAGTCGCGGAAGCGTCCAAGCAGGCGCGGTAGCGTCCAAGCAGTCGCGGAAACGTCCAAGCAGGCGCGGAAGCATGCAAGAAGGCGCAGAAGAGTCCAAGCAGGCGCGGAAGCGTCCAAGCAGTCGCGGAAGCGTCCAAGCAGGCGCGGTAGCGTCCAACCAGGCGCGGAAGCGTCCAAGTTGGCGCGGCAGCATGCAAGAAGGCGCAGAAGAGTCCTAGCAGGCGCGGAAGCGTCCAAGCAGTCGCGGAAGTATGCAAGAAGACGCAGAAGAGTCCAAGCAGGCGGGGAAGCGTCCAAGCAGGCGGGGAAGCATGCAAGCAGGCGCGGAAGCGTCCAAGCAGGCGCGGAAACGTCCAAGCAGGCGGGGAAGCATGCAAGCAGGCGCGGAAGCGTCCAAGCAGGCGCGGAAACGTCCAAATAGGCGCGGCAGCATGCAAGAAGGCGCAGAAGAGTCCAAGCAGGCGCGGAAGCGTCCAAGCAGTCGCGGAAGCGTCCAAGCAGGCGCGGAGGCGTCCAAGTAGGCGCGGCAGCATGCAAGAAGACGCAGAAGAGTCCAAGCAGGCGCGGAAGCGTCCAAGCAGGCGGGGAAGCATGCAAGCAGGCGCGGAAGCGTCCAAGCAGGCGCGGTAGCGTCCAAGCAGGCGGGGAAGCGTCCAAGCAGGCGCGGAAACGTCCAAGCAGTCACGGAAGCGTCCAACCAGGCGCGGTAGCGTCCAAGCTGGCGCGGAAACGTCCAAGCAGGCGGGGAAGCATGCAAGCAGGCGC
This sequence comes from Cerceris ruficornis, assembly GCA_963989415.1. NCBI lineage: Eukaryota > Metazoa > Arthropoda > Insecta > Hymenoptera > Crabronidae > Cerceris > Cerceris ruficornis. The sequence continues at coordinate 1,297,375 of OZ022522.1, forward strand.
GGAAGAGTCCAAGCAGTCACGGAAGCGTCCAACCAGGCGCGGTAGCGTCCAAGCTGGCGCGGAAACGTCCAAGCAGGCGCGGAAGCATGCAAGAAGGCGCAGAAGAGTCCAAGCAGGCGCGTAAGCGTCCAAGCAGTCGCGGTAGCGTCCAACTAGGCGCGGAAGCATGCAAGAAGGCGCAGAAGAGTCCAAGCAGGCGCGGAAGCGTCCAAGCAGTCGCGGAAGCGTCCAAGCAGTCACGGAAGCGTCCAACCAGGCGCGGTAGCGTCCAAGCTGGCGCGGAAACGTCCAAGCAGGCGCGGAAGCATGCAAGAAGACGCAGAAGAGTCCAAGCAGGCGGGGAAGCGTCCAAGCAGGCGGGGAAGCATGCAAGCAGGCGCGGAAGCGTCCAAGCAGGCGCGGAAACGTCCAAGCAGGCGGGGAAGCATGCAAGCAGGCGCGGAAGCGTCCAAGCAGTCGCGGAAACGTCCAAGCAGGCGCGGAAGCATGCAAGAAGGCGCAGAAGAGTCCAAGCAGGCGCGGAAGCGTCCAAGCAGTCGCGGAAGCGTCCAAGCAGGCGCGGTAGCGTCCAAGCAGGCGCGGAAGCGTCCAAGCAGGCGCGGAAACGTCCAAGTAGGCGCGGCAGCATGCAAGAAGGCGCAGAAGAGTTCAAGCAGGCGCGGAAGCGTCCAAGCAGGCGCGGTGGCGTCCAAGCAGGCGCGGAAACGTCCAAGCAGGCGCGGAAGCATGCAAGAAGGCGCGGAAGCGTCCAAGCAGGCGCGGTAGCGTCCAAGCAGGCGCGGAAACGTCCAAGCAGGCGCGGAAGCATGCAAGAAGGCGCAGAAGAGTCCAAGCAGGCGCGGAAGCGTCCAAGCAGTCGCGGAAATGTCCAAGCAGGCGCGGAAGCATGCAAGAAGGCGCAGAAGAGTCCAAGCAGTCGCGGAAGCGTCCAAGCAGGCGCCGTAGCGTCCAAGCAGGCGCGGAAAAGTCCAAGCAGGCGCGGAAGCATGCAAGAAGGCGCAGAAGAGTCCAAGCAGGCGCGGAAGCGTCCAAGCAGGCGCGGTAGCGTCCAAGAAGGCGCGGAAACGTCCAAGCAGGCGCGGAAGCATGCAAGCAGGCGCGGAAGCGTCCAAGCAGGCGCGGTAGCGTCCAAGCAGGCGCGGAAAAGTCCAAGCAGGCGCGGAAGCATGCAAGAAGGCGCAGAAGAGTCCAAGCAGGCGCGGAAGCGTCCAAGCAGTCGCGGAAGCGTCCAAGCAGGCGCGGTAGCGTCCAAGCAGGCGCGGTAGCGTCCAAGCAGGCGTGGAAACGTCCATGCAGGCGCGGAAGCATGCAAGAAGACGCAGAAGAGTCCAAGCAGGCGCGGAAGCGTCCAAGCAGGCGCGGTAGCGTCCAAGCAGGCGCGGAAACGTCCAAGCAGGCGTGGAAGAGTCCAAGCAGGCGCGGAAGCATGCAAGCAGGCGCGGAAGCGTCCAAGCGGTCGCGGAAGCGTCCAGGCAGGCGCGGTAGCGTCCAAGCAGACGCGGAAACGTCCAAGCGGGCGCGGAAACGTCCAAGTAGGCGCGGAAGTATGCAAGCAGGCGCGGAAGCGTCCAAGCAGGCGCGGAAACGTCCAAGCAGGCGCGGTAGCGTCCAACCAGGCGCGGAAGCGTCCAAGCAGTCGCGGAAGCGTCCAAGCAGGCGCGGTAGCGTCCAACCAGGCGCGGAAGCGTCCAAGCAGTCGTGGAAGCGTCCAAGCAGGCGCGGTAGCGTCCAAGCAGTCGCGGAAGCGTCCAAGCAGGCGGGGAAGCATGCAAGAAGGCGCAGAAGAGTCCAAGCAGGCGCGGAAGCGTCCAAGTAGGCGCGGAAGCATGCAAGAAGGCGCAGAAGAGGTCAAGCAGCCGCGGAAGCGACCAAGCAGTCGCGGAAGCGTCCAAGCAGTCGCCGAAGCGTCCAAGCAGGCGCGGTCGCGTCCAACCAGGCGCGGAAGCGTCCAAGCAGTCGCGGAAGCGTCCAAGCAGGCGCGGTAGCGTCCAAGCAGTCGCGGAAACGTCCAAGCAGGCGCGGAAGCATGCAAGAAGGCGCAAAAGAGTCCAAGCAGGCGCAGAAGAGTCCACACAGGCGCGGAAGCGTCGAAGCAGTCGCGGAAGCGTTCAAGCAGGCGCGGTCGCGTCCAACCAGGCGCGGTAGCGTCCAAGCAGTCGCGGAAGCGTCCAAGCAGGCGCGGTAGCGTCCAAGCAGGCGCGGAAACGTCCAAGCAGGCGCGGAAGCATGCAAGATGACGCAGAAGAGTCCAAGCAGGCGCGGAAGCTTCCAAGCAGGCGCGGTAGCGGCCAAGCAGTCGCGGAAGCGTCCAAGCAGTCGCGGAAGCGTCCAAGCAGGCGCGGTAGCGTCCAGCAGGCGCGGAAACGTCCAAGCAGGCGCGGAAGCATCCAAGATGACGCAGAAGAGTCCAAGCAGGCGCGGAAGCGTCCAAGCAGGCGGGGAAGCATGCAAGCAGGCGCGGAAGCGTCCAAGCAGGCGCGGAAACGTCCAAGTAGGCGCGGCAGCATGCAAGAAGGCGCAGAAGAGTCCAAGCAGGCGCGGTAGCGTCCAACCAGGCGCGGAAGCGTCCAAGCAGTCGCGGAAGCGTCCAAGCAGGCGCGGAAACGTCCAAGCAGGAGCGGAAGCATGCAAGAAGGCGCAGAAGAGTCCAAGCCGGCGCGGAAGCGTCCAACCAGTCACGGAAGCGTCCAAGCAGTCGCGGAAGCGTCCAAGCAGGCGCGGAAACGTCCAAGCAGGCGCGGAAGCATGCAAGAAGGCGCAGAAGAGTCCAAGCCGGCGCGGAAGCGTCCAACCAGTCACGGAAGCGTCCAAGCAGGCGCGGTAGCGTCCAAGCAGGCGCGGAAGCATGCAAGAAGGCGCAGAAGAATCCAAGCAGGCGCAGAAGAGTCCACACAGGCGCGGAAGCGTCGAAGCAGTCGCGGAAGCGTTCAAGCAGGCGCGGTCGCGTCCAACCAGGCGCGGAAGCGTCCAAGAAGTCGCGGAAGCGTCCAAGCAGGCGCGGTAGCGTCCAAGCAGGCGCGGAAACGTCCAAGCAGGCGCGGAAGCATGCAAGATGACGCAGAAGAGTCCAAGCAGGCGCGGAAGCTTCCAAGCAGTCGCGGTAGCGGCCAAGCAGTCGCGGAAGCGTCCAAGCAGTCGCGGAAGCATGCAAGAAGGCGCAGAAGAGTCCAAACAGGCGCAGAAGAGTCCAAGCAGGCGCGGAAGCGTCCAAGCAGTCGCGGAAGCGTCCAAGCAGGCGCGGTCGCGTCCAACCAGGCGCGGAAGCGTCCAAGCAGTCGCGGAAGCGTCCAAGCAGGCGCGGTAGCGTCCAAGCAGGCGCGGAAACGTCCAAGCAGGCGCGGAAGCATGCAAGATGACGCAGAAGAGTCCAAGCAGGCGCGGAAGCTTCCAAGCAGGCGCGGTAGCGGCCAAGCAGTCACGGAAGCGTCCAAGCAGTCGCGGAAGCATGCAAGAAGGCGCAGAAGAGTCCAAGCAGGCGCAGAAGAGTCCAAGCAGGCGCGGAAGCGTCCAAGCAGTCGCGGAAGCGTCCAAGCAGGCGCGGAAGCGACCAAGCAGTCGCGGAAGCGTCCAAGCAGTCGCCGAAGCGTCCAAGCAGGCGCGGTCGCGTCCAACCAGGCGCGGAAGCGTCCAAGCAGTCGCGGAAGCATCCAAGCAGGCGCGGTAGCGTCCAAGCAGTCGCGGAAACGTCCAAGCAGGCGCGGAAGCATGCAAGAAGGCGCAGAAGAGTCCAAGCAGGCGCAGAAGAGTCCACACAGGCGCGGAAGCGTCGAAGCAGTCGCGGAAGCGTTCAAGCAGGCGCGGTCGCGTCCAACCAGGCGCGGTAGCGTCCAAGCAGTCGCGGAAGCGTCCAAGCAGGCGCGGTAGCGTCCAAGCAGGCGCGGAAACGTCCAAGCAGGCGCGGAAGCATGCAAGATGACGCAGAAGAGTCCAAGCAGGCGCGGAAGCTTCCAAGCAGGCGCGGTAGCGGCCAAGCAGTCGCGGAAGCGTCCAAGCAGTCGCGGAAGCGTCCAAGCAGGCGCGGTAGCGTCCAGCAGGCGCGGAAACGTCCAAGCAGGCGCGGAAGCATGCAAGAAGACGCAGAAGAGTAAAACCAGGCGCGGAAGCGTCCAAGCAGGCGGGGAAGCATGCAAGCAGGCGCGGAAGCGTCCTAGCAGGCGCGGAAACGTCCAAGTAGCGCGGCAGCATGCAAGAAGGCGCAGAAGGGTCCAAGCAGTCGCGGAAGCGTCCAAGCAGGCGCGGTAGCGTCCAAGCAGTCGCGGAAGCGTCCAAGCAGGCGCGGTAGCGTCCAAGCAGGCGCGGAAACGTCCAAGCAGGCGCGGAAGCATGCAAGAAGGCGCAGAAGAGTCCAAGCAGGCGCAGAAGAGTCCAAGCCGGCGCGGAAGCGTCCAAGCAGTCGCGGAAGCGTCCAAGCAGGCGCGGAAGCGTCCAAGCAGGCGCGGAAGCGTCCAAGCAGGCGTGGTAGCGTCCAAGCAGTCGCGGAAGCGTCCAAGCAGGCGCGGTAGCGTCCAAGCAGTCGCGGAAACGTCCAAGCAGGCGCGGAAGCATGCAAGAAGGCGCAGAAGAGTCTAAGCAGGCGCAGAAGAGTCCACACAGGCGCGGAAGCGTCGAAGCAGTCGCGGAAGCGTTCAAGCAGGCGCGGTCGCGTCCAACCAGGCGCGGAAGCGTCCAAGCAGTCGCGGAAGCGTCCAAGCAGGCGCGGTAGCGTCCAAGCAGTCGCGGAAACGTCCAAGCAGGCGCGGAAGCATGCAAGAAGGCGCAGAAGAGTCCAAGCAGGCGCGGAAGCGTCCAAGCAGTCGCGGAAGCGTCCAAGCAGGCGCGGTAGCGTCCAACCAGGCGCGGAAGCGTCCAAGTTGGCGCGGCAGCATGCAAGAAGGCGCAGAAGAGTCCTAGCAGGCGCGGAAGCGTCCAAGCAGTCGCGGAAGTATGCAAGAAGACGCAGAAGAGTCCAAGCAGGCGGGGAAGCGTCCAAGCAGGCGGGGAAGCATGCAAGCAGGCGCGGAAGCGTCCAAGCAGGCGCGGAAACGTCCAAGCAGGCGGGGAAGCATGCAAGCAGGCGCGGAAGCGTCCAAGCAGGCGCGGAAACGTCCAAGTAGGCGCGGCAGCATGCAAGAAGGCGCAGAAGAGTCCAAGCAGGCGCGGAAGCGTCCAAGCAGTCGCGGAAGCGTCCAAGCAGGCGCGGAGGCGTCCAAGTAGGCGCGGCAGCATGCAAGAAGACGCAGAAGAGTCCAAGCAGGCGCGGAAGCGTCCAAGCAGGCGGGGAAGCATGCAAGCAGGCGCGGAAGCGTCCAAGCAGGCGCGGTAGCGTCCAAGCAGGCGGGGAAGCGTCCAAGCAGGCGCGGAAACGTCCAAGCAGTCACGGAAGCGTCCAACCAGGCGCGGTAGCGTCCAAGCTGGCGCGGAAACGTCCAAGCAGGCGGGGAAGCATGCAAGCAGGCGCGGAAGAGTCCAAGCAGTCACGGAAGCGTCCAACCAGGCGCGGTAGCGTCCAAGCTGGCGCGGAAACGTCCAAGCAGGCGCGGAAGCATGCAAGAAGGCGCAGAAGAGTCCAAGCAGGCGCGTAAGCGTCCAAGCAGTCGCGGTAGCGTCCAACTAGGCGCGGAAGCATGCAAGAAGGCGCAGAAGAGTCCAAGCAGGCGCGGAAGCGTCCAAGCAGTCGCGGAAGCGTCCAAGCAGTCACGGAAGCGTCCAACCAGGCGCGGTAGCGTCCAAGCTGGCGCGGAAACGTCCAAGCAGGCGCGGAAGCATGCAAGAAGACGCAGAAGAGTCCAAGCAGGCGGGGAAGCGTCCAAGCAGGCGGGGAAGCATGCAAGCAGGCGCGGAAGCGTCCAAGCAGGCGCGGAAACGTCCAAGCAGGCGGGGAAGCATGCAAGCAGGCGCGGAAGCGTCCAAGCAGTCGCGGAAACGTCCAAGCAGGCGCGGAAGCATGCAAGAAGGCGCAGAAGAGTCCAAGCAGGCGCGGAAGCGTCCAAGCAGTCGCGGAAGCGTCCAAGCAGGCGCGGTAGCGTCCAAGCAGGCGCGGAAGCGTCCAAGCAGGCGCGGAAACGTCCAAGTAGGCGCGGCAGCATGCAAGAAGGCGCAGAAGAGTTCAAGCAGGCGCGGAAGCGTCCAAGCAGGCGCGGTGGCGTCCAAGCAGGCGCGGAAACGTCCAAGCAGGCGCGGAAGCATGCAAGAAGGCGCGGAAGCGTCCAAGCAGGCGCGGTAGCGTCCAAGCAGGCGCGGAAACGTCCAAGCAGGCGCGGAAGCATGCAAGAAGGCGCAGAAGAGTCCAAGCAGGCGCGGAAGCGTCCAAGCAGTCGCGGAAATGTCCAAGCAGGCGCGGAAGCATGCAAGAAGGCGCAGAAGAGTCCAAGCAGTCGCGGAAGCGTCCAAGCAGGCGCCGTAGCGTCCAAGCAGGCGCGGAAAAGTCCAAGCAGGCGCGGAAGCATGCAAGAAGGCGCAGAAGAGTCCAAGCAGGCGCGGAAGCGTCCAAGCAGGCGCGGTAGCGTCCAAGAAGGCGCGGAAACGTCCAAGCAGGCGCGGAAGCATGCAAGCAGGCGCGGAAGCGTCCAAGCAGGCGCGGTAGCGTCCAAGCAGGCGCGGAAAAGTCCAAGCAGGCGCGGAAGCATGCAAGAAGGCGCAGAAGAGTCCAAGCAGGCGCGGAAGCGTCCAAGCAGTCGCGGAAGCGTCCAAGCAGGCGCGGTAGCGTCCAAGCAGGCGCGGTAGCGTCCAAGCAGGCGTGGAAACGTCCATGCAGGCGCGGAAGCATGCAAGAAGACGCAGAAGAGTCCAAGCAGGCGCGGAAGCGTCCAAGCAGGCGCGGTAGCGTCCAAGCAGGCGCGGAAACGTCCAAGCAGGCGTGGAAGAGTCCAAGCAGGCGCGGAAGCATGCAAGCAGGCGCGGAAGCGTCCAAGCGGTCGCGGAAGCGTCCAGGCAGGCGCGGTAGCGTCCAAGCAGACGCGGAAACGTCCAAGCGGGCGCGGAAACGTCCAAGTAGGCGCGGAAGTATGCAAGCAGGCGCGGAAGCGTCCAAGCAGGCGCGGAAACGTCCAAGCAGGCGCGGTAGCGTCCAACCAGGCGCGGAAGCGTCCAAGCAGTCGCGGAAGCGTCCAAGCAGGCGCGGTAGCGTCCAACCAGGCGCGGAAGCGTCCAAGCAGTCGTGGAAGCGTCCAAGCAGGCGCGGTAGCGTCCAAGCAGTCGCGGAAGCGTCCAAGCAGGCGGGGAAGCATGCAAGAAGGCGCAGAAGAGTCCAAGCAGGCGCGGTATCGTCCAACCAGGCGCGGGAGCGTCCAAGCAGGCGCGGAAGCATGCAAGAAGGCGCAGAAGAGTCCAAGCAGGCGCAGAAGAGTCCAAGCAGGCGCGGAAGCGTCCAAGCAGTCGCGGAAGCGTCCAAGCAGGCGCGGAAACGTCCAAGCAGGCGCGGAAGCATGCAGGAAGGCGCAGAAGAGTCCAAGCAGGCGCAGAAGAGTCCAAGCAGGCGCGGAAGCATCCAAGCAGTCGCGGAAGCGTCCAAGCAGGCGCGGTAGCGTCCAAGCAGTCGCGGAAGCGTCCTAGCAGGCGGGGAAGCATGCAAGAAGGCGCAGAAGAGTCCAAGCAGTCGCGGAAGCGTCCAAGCAGCCGCGGTAGCGTACAAACAGTCGCGGAAGCGTCCAAGCAGGCGCGGTAGCGTCCAAGCAGGCGCGGAACAGTGCAAGCAGGCACGGAAGCGTCCAAGCAAGCGCGGAAGCATGCAAGAAGACGCAGAAGATTCCAAGCAGGCGCGGAAGCGTCCAGGCAGGCGCGAGAACGTCCAAGTAGGCGCAGAAGCATGCAAGAAGGCGCAGAAGAGTCCAAGCAGGCGCGGAAGCGTCCAAGCAGGCGCGGAAACTTCCAAGCAGGTGCGGAAGCGTCCAAGCAGGCGCGGAAGCGTCCAAGCAGGCGCGGAAACGTCCAAGCAGGCGCGGAAACGTCCAAGCAGGCGCGGAAGCATGCAAAAAGGCGTAGAAGAGTCCAAGCAGGCGCGGTAGGGTCCAAGCAGGCGCGGTAGCGTCCAAGCAGTCGCGGAAGCGTCCTAGCAGGCGGGGAAGCATGCAAGAAGGCGCAGAAGAGTCCAAGCAGTCGCGGAAGCGTCCAAGCAGGCGCGGTAGCGTACAAACAGTCGCGGAAGCGTCCAAGCAGGCGCGGAAACGTCCAAGTAGGCGCGGCAGCATGCAAGAAGGCGCAGAAGAGTCCAAGCAGGCGCGGAAGCGTCCAAGCAGTCGCGGAAGCGTCCAAGCAGGCGCGGTAGCGTCCAAGCAGGCGCGGAAAAGTCCATGCATGCGCGGAAGCATGCAAGAAGACGCAGAAGAGTCCAAGCAGGCGCGGAAGCGTCCAAGCAGGCGCGGTAGCGTCCAACCACGCGCGGAAGCGTCCAAGCAGTCGCGGAAGCGTCCAAGCAGGCGCGGTAGCGTCCAAGCAGGCGCGGAAGCGTCCAAGCAGGCGCGGAAACGTCCAAGTAGGCGCGGCAGCATGCAAGAAGGCGCAGAAGAGTCCAAGCAGGCGCGGAAGCGTCCAAGCAGGCGCGGTGGCGTCCAAGCAGGCGCGGAAACGTCCAAGCAGGCGCGGAAGCATGCAAGAAGGCGCGGAAGCGTCCAAGCAGGCGCGGTAGCGTCCAAGCAGGCGCGGAAACGTCCAAGCAGGCGCGGAAGCATGCAAGAAGGCGCAGAAGAGTCCAAGCAGGCGCGGAAGCGTCCAAGCAGGCGCGGAAATGTCCAAGCAGGCGCGGAAGCATGCAAGAAGGCGTAGAAGAGTCCAAGCAGTCGCGGAAGCGTCCAAGCAGGCGCCGTAGCGTCCAAGCAGGCGCGGAAAAGTCCAAGCAGGCGCGGAAGCATGCAAGAAGGCGCAGAAGAGTCCAAGCAGGCGCGGAAGCGTCCAAGCAGGCGCGGTAGCGTCCAAGCAGGCGCGGAAACGTCCAAGCAGGCGCGGAAGCATGCAAGAAGGCGCGGAAGCGTCCAAGCAGGCGCGGTAGCGTCCAAGCAGGCGCGGAAAAGTCCAAGCAGGCGCGGAAGCATGCAAGAAGGCGCAGAAGAGTCCAAGCAGGCGCGGAAGCGTCCAAGCAGGCGCGGAAGCGTCCAAGCAGGCGCGGAAACGTCCAAGCAGGCGCGGTAGCGTCCAACCAGGCGCGGAAGCGTCCAAGCAGTCGCGGAAGCGTCCAAGCAGGCGCGGTAGCGTCCAACTAGGCGCGGAAGCGTCCAAGCAGTCGTGGAAGCGTCCAAGCAGGCGCGGTAGCGTCCAAGCAGGCGCGGTAGCGTCCAAGCAGTCGCGGAAGCGTCCTAGCAGGCGGGGAAGCATGCAAGAAGGCGCAGAAGAGTCCAAGCAGTCGCGGAAGCGTCCAAGCAGGCGCGGTAGCGTACAAACAGTCGCGGAAGCGTCCAAGCAGGCGCGGTAGCGTCCAAGCAGGCGCGGAACAGTGCAAGCAGGCACGGAAGCGTCCAAGGAAGCGCGGAAGCATGCAAGAAGACGCAGAAGATTCCAAGCAGGCGCGGTAGCGTCCAGGCAGGCGCGAGAACGTCCAAGTAGGCACAGAAGCATGCAAGAAGGCGCAGAAGAGTCCAAGAAGGCGCGGAAGCGTCCAAGCAGTCGCGGAAGCGTCCAAGCAGGCGCGGAAACGTACAAGTAGGCGCGGCAGCATGCAAGAAGGCGCAGAAGAGTCCAAGCAGGCGCGGAAGCGTCCAAGCAGTCGCGGAAGCGTCCAAGCAGGCGCGGTAGCGTCTAAGCTGGGGCGGAAACGTCCAAGCAGGCGCGGAAGCATGCAAGAAGGCGCAGAATGAGTCCAAGCAGTCGCGGAAGCATGCAAGCAGGCGCGGAAGCGTCCAAGCAGGCGCGGAAACGTCCAAGCAGGCGCGGAAGCGTCCAAGCAGGCGCGGTAGCGTCCAAGCAGGCGCAGAAGAGTCCAAGCAGGCGCGGCAGCATGCAAGAAGGCGCAGAATGAGTCCAAGCAGTCGCGGAAGCATGCAAGCAGGCGCGGAAGCGTCCAAGCAGGCGCGGAAACGTCCAAGCAGGCGCGGAAGCGTCCAAGCAGGCGCGGTAGCGTCCAAGCAGGCGCGGAAGCGTCCAAGCAGGCGCGGAAACGTCCAAGCAGGCGCGGAAGCGTCCAAGCAGGCGCGGAAGCATGCAAGAAGGCGCAGAAGAGTCCAAACAGACGCAGAAGTGTCCAAGCAGGCGCGGAAGCGTCCAAGCAGGCGGGGAAGCATGCAAGCAGGCGCGGAAGCGTCCAAGCAGGCGCGGAAACGTCCAAGTAGGCGCGGCAGCATGCAAGAAGGCGCAGAAGAGTCCAAGCAGGCGTGGAAGCGTCCAAGCAGTCGCGGTAGCGTCCAAGCAGTCGCGGAAGCGTCCAAGCAGGCGCGGTAGCGTCCAACCAGGCGCGGAAGCATGCAAGAAGGCGCAGAAGAGTCTAAGCAGTCGCGGAAGCGTCCAAGCAGGCGCGGTAGCGTCCAAGCAGTCGCGGAAGCGTCCAAGCAGGCGCGGTAGCGTCCAAGCAGGCGTGGAAACGTCCATGCAGGCGCGGAAGCATGCAAGAAGACGCAGAAGAGTCCAAGCTGGCGCGGAAGCGTCCAAGCAGGCGCGGTAGCGTCCAAGCAGGCGCGGAAACGTCCAAGCAGGCGTGGAAGAGTCCAAGCAGGCGCGGAAGCATGCAAGCAGGCGCGGAAGCGTCCAAGCGGTCGCGGAAGCGTCCAGGCAGGCGCGGTAGCGTCCAAGCAGACGCGGAAACGTCCAAGCGGGCGCGGAAACGTCCAAGTAGGCGCGGAAGTATGCAAGCAGGCGCGGAAGCGTCCAAGCAGGCGCGGAAACGTCCAAGCAGGCGCGGTAGCGTCCAACCAGGCGCGGAAGCGTCCAAGCAGTCGCGGAAGCGTCCAAGCAGGCGCGGTAGCGTCCAACCAGGCGCGGAAGCGTCCAAGCAGTCGTGGAAGCGTCCAAGCAGGCGCGGTAGCCTCCAAGCAGTCGCGGAAGCGTCCAAGCAGGCGGGGAAGCATGCAAGAAGGCGCAGAAGAGTCCAAGCAGGCGCGGAAGCATGCAAGAAGGCGCAGAAGAGTCCAAGCAGGCGCGGTATCGTCCAACCAGGCGCGGGAGCGTCCAAGCAGGCGCGGAAGCGTCCAAGCAGTCGCGGAAGCGTCCAAGCAGGCGCGGAAACGTCCAAGCAGGCGCGGAAGCATGCAGGAAGGCGCAGAAGAGTCCAAGCAGGCGCGGAAGCTTCCAAGCAGGCGCGGTATCGTCCAACCAGGCGCGGAAGCGTCCAAGCAGTCGCGGAAGCGTCCAAGCAGGCGCGGGAGCGTCCAAGCAGGCGCGGAAGCATGCAAGAAGGCGCAGAAGAGTCCAAGCAGTCGCGGAAGCGTCCAAGCAGACGCGGTAGCGTACAAACAGTCGCGGAAGCGTCCAAGCAGGCGCGGTAGCGTCCAAGCAGGCGCGGAACAGTGCAAGCAGGCACGGAAGCGTCCAAGCAAGCGCGGAAGCATGCAAGAAGGCGCAGAAGAGTCCAAGCAGGCGCAGAAGAGTCCAAGCAGGCGCGGAAGCATCCAAGCAGTCGCGGAAGCGTCCAAGCAGGCGCGGTAGCGTCCAAGCAGTCGCGGAAGCGTCCTAGCAGGCGGGGAAGCATGCAAGAAGGCGCAGAAGAGTCCAAGCAGTCGCGGAAGCGTCCAAGCAGGCGCGGTAGCGTACAAACAGTCGCGGAAGCGTCCAAGCAGGCGCGGTAGCGTCCAAGCAGGCGCGGAACAGTGCAAGCAGGCACGGAAGCGTCCAAGCAAGCGCGGAAGCATGCAAGAAGACGCAGAAGATTCCAAGCAGGCGCGGAAGCGTCCAGGCAGGCGCGAGAACGTCCAAGTAGGCGCAGAAGCATGCAAGAAGGCGCAGAAGAGTCCAAGCAGGCGCGGAAGCGTCCAAGCAGTCGCGGAAGCGTCCAAGCAGGCGCGGAAACGTACAAGTAGGCGCGGCAGCATGCAAGAAGGCGCAGAAGAGTCCAAGCAGGCGCGGAAGCGTCCAAGCAGTCGCGGAAGCGTCCAAGCAGGCGCGGTAGCGTCTAAGCTGGGGCGGAAACGTCCAAGCAGGCGCGGAAGCATGCAAGCAGGCGCGGAAGCGTCCAAGCAGGCGCGGAAACGTCCAAGCAGGCGCGGAAGCGTCCAAGCAGGCGCGGTAGCGTCCAACCAGGCGCGGAAGCGTCCAAGCAGTCGTGGAAGCGTCCAAGCAGGCGCGGTAGCGTCCAAGCAGTCGCGGAAGCGTCCAAGCAGGCGGGGAAGCATGCAAGAAGGCGCAGAAGAGTCCAAGCAGGCGCGGAAGCGTCCAAGCAGACGCGGTAGCGTACAAACAGTCGCGGAAGCGTCCAAGCAGGCGCGGAAGCGTCCAAGCAGGCGCGGAAACGTCCAAGCAGGCGCGGTAGCGTCCAACCAGGCGCGGAAGCGTCCAAGCAGTCGCGGAAGCGTCCAAGCAGGCGCGGTAGCGTCCAACCAGGCGCGGAAGCGTCCAAGCAGTCGTGGAAGCGTCCAAGCAGGCGCGGTAGCGTCCAAGCAGTCGCGGAAGCGTCCAAGCAGGCGGGGAAGCATGCAAGAAGGCGCAGAAGAGTCCAAGCAGGCGCGGAAGCATGCAAGAAGGCGCAGAAGAGTCCAAGCAGGCGCGGTATCGTCCAACCAGGCGCGGGAGCGTCCAAGCAGGCGCGGAAGCATGCAAGAAGGCGCAGAAGAGTCCAAGCAGGCGCAGAAGAGTCCAAGCAGGCGCGGAAGCGTCCAAGCAGTCGCGGAAGCGTCCAAGCAGGCGCGGAAACGTCCAAGCAGGCGCGGAAGCATGCAGGAAGGCGCAGAAGAGTCCAAGCAGGCGCGGAAGCTTCCAAGCAGGCGCGGTATCGTCCAACCAGGCGCGGAAGCGTCCAAGCAGTCGCGGAAGCGTCCAAGCAGGCGCGGGAGCGTCCAAGCAGGCGCGGAAGCATGCAAGAAGGCGCAGAAGTGTCCAAGCAGGCGCAGAAGAGTCCAAGCAGGCGCGGAAGCATCCAAGCAGTCGCGGAAGCGTCCAAGCAGGCGCGGTAGCGTCCAAGCAGTCGCGGAAGCGTCCTAGCAGGCGGGGAAGCATGCAAGAAGGCGCAGAAGAGTCCAAGCAGTCGCGGAAGCGTCCAAGCAGGCGCGGTAGCGTACAAACAGTCGCGGAAGCGTCCAAGCAGGCGCGGTAGCGTCCAAGCAGGCGCGGAACAGTGCAAGCAGGCACGGAAGCGTCCAAGCAAGCGCGGAAGCATGCAAGAAGACGCAGAAGATTCCAAGCAGGCGCGAAAGCGTCCAGGCAGGCGCGAGAACGTCCAAGTAGGCGCAGAAGCATGCAAGAAGGCGCAGAAGAGTCCAAGCAGGCGCGGAAGCGTCCAAGCAGTCGCGGAAGCGTCCAAGCAGGCGCGGAAACGTACAAGTAGGCGCGGCAGCATGCAAGAAGGCGCAGAAGAGTCCAAGCAGGCGCGGAAGCGTCCAAGCAGTCGCGGAAGCGTCCAAGCAGGCGCGGTAGCGTCTAAGCTGGGGCGGAAACGTCCAAGCAGGCGCGGAAGCATGCAAGAAGGCGCAGAATGAGTCCAAGCAGTCGCGGAAGCATGCAAGAAGGCGCAGAAGAGTCCAAGCAGGCGCGGTATCGTCCAACCAGGCGCGGGAGCGTCCAAGCAGGCGCGGTAGCGTCCAACCAGGCGCGGAAGCGTCCAAGCAGTCGCGGAAGCGTCCAAGCAGGCGCGGTAGCGTCCAACCAGGCGCGGAAGCGTCCAAGCAGTCGTGGAAGCGTCCAAGCAGGCGCGGTAGCGTCCAAGCAGTCGCGGAAGCGTCCAAGCAGGCGGGGAAGCATGCAAGAAGGCGCAGAAGAGTCCAAGCAGGCGCGGAAGCATGCAAGAAGGCGCAGAAGAGTCCAAGCAGGCGCGGTATCGTCCAACCAGGCGCGGGAGCGTCCAAGCAGGCGCGGAAGCATGCAAGAAGGCGCAGAAGAGTCCAAGCAGGCGCAGAAGAGTCCAAGCAGGCGCGGTAGCGTCCAAGAAGGCGCGGAAGCGCCCAAGCAGTCGCGGAATTGTCCAAGCAGGCGCGGTAGCGTCCAAGCAGTCGCGGAAGCGTCCAAGAAGGCGCGGTAGCGTCCAAGCAGGCGCGGAAGCATTGCAAGAAGACGCAGAAGAGTCCAAGCAGGCGCGGAAGCGTCCAAGCAGCCGCGGAAGCGTCCAAGCAGTCGCGGAAGCATGCAAGAAGGCGCAGAAGCGTCCAAGCAGGCGCGGAAACGTCCAAGCCGGCGCGGAAGCATGCAAGAAGACGCAGAATTGTCCAAGCAGGCGCGGTAGCGTCCAAGCAGTCGCGGAAGCGTCCAAGAAGGCGCGGTAGCATCCAAGCAGGCGCGGAAGCGTCCAAGCAGGCGGGGAAGCATGCAAGCAGGCGCGGAAGCATCCAAGCAGCCGCGGAAACGTCCAAGTAGGCGCGGAAGCATGCACGAAGGAGCAGAAGCGTCCAAGCAGGCGCGGTAGCGTCCAAGCAGGCGCAGAAGAGTCCAAACAGGCGCAGAAGTGTCCAAGCAGGCGCGGTAGCGTCGAAGCAGGCGCGGAAACGTCCATGCAGGCGCGGAGGCGTCCAAGCAGGCGCGGTAGCGTCCAAGCAGGCGCAGAAGAGTCCAAGCAGGCGCGGAAGCATGCAAGAAGGCGCAGAAGAGTCCAAGCAGGCGCGGAAGCGTCCAAGCAGTCGCGGAAGCATACAAGAAGGCGCAGAAGCGTCCAAGCAGGCGCGGTAGCGTCCAAGCAGGCGCGGAAACGTCAAAGCAGGCGCGGAAGCATGCAAGAAGGCGCAGAAGAGTCCAAGCAGGCGCAGAAGAGTCCACACAGGCGCGGAAGCGTCCAAGCAGTCGCGGAAACGTCCAAGCAGGCGCGGAAGCATGCAAGAAGGCGCAGAAGAGTCCAAGCAGGCGCAGAAGAGTCCACACAGGCGCGGAAGCGTCGAAGCAGTCGCGGTAGCGTTCAAGCAGGCGCTGTCGCGTCCAACCAGGCGCGGAAGCGTCCAAGCAGTCGCGGAAGCGTCCAAGCAGGCGCGGTAGCGTCCAAGCAGGCGCGGAAACGTCCAAGCAGGCGCGGAAGCATGCAAGAAGGCGCAGAAGAGTCCAAGCCGGCGCGGAAGCGTCCAACCAGTCACGGAAGCGTCCAAGCAGGCGCGGTAGCGTCCAACCAGGCGCGGAAGCGTCCAAGTTGGCGCGGCAGCATGCAAGAAGGCGCAGAAGAGTCCAAGCAGGCGCGGAAGCGTCCAAGCAGGCGCGGTAGCGTCTAAGCTGGGGCGGAAACGTCCAAGCAGGCGCGGAAGCATGCAAGAAGGCGCAGAATGAGTCCAAGCAGTCGCGGAAGCATGCAAGAAGGCGCAGAAGAGTCCAAGCAGGCGCGGTATCGTCCAACCAGGCGCGGGAGCGTCCAAGCAGGCGCGGTAGCGTCCAACCAGGCGCGGAAGCGTCCAAGCAGTCGCGGAAGCGTCCAAGCAGGCGCGGTAGCGTCCAACCAGGCGCGGAAGCGTCCAAGCAGTCGTGGAAGCGTCCAAGCAGGCGCGGTAGCGTCCAAGCAGTCGCGGAAGCGTCCAAGCAGGCGGGGAAGCATGCAAGAAGGCGCAGAAGAGTCCAAGCAGGCGCGGAAGCATGCAAGAAGGCGCAGAAGAGTCCAAGCAGGCGCGGTATCGTCCAACCAGTCGCGGGAGCGTCCAAGCAGGCGCGGAAGCATGCAAGAAGGCGCAGAAGAGTCCAAGCAGGCGCAGAAGAGTCCAAGCAGGCGCGGTAGCGTCCAAGAAGGCGCGGAAGCGCCCAAGCAGTCGCGGAATTGTCCAAGCAGGCGCGGTAGCGTCCAAGCAGTCGCGGAAGCGTCCAAGAAGGCGCGGTAGCGTCCAAGCAGGCGCGGAAGCATTGCAAGAAGACGCAGAAGAGTCCAAGCAGGCGCGGAAGCGTCCAAGCAGCCGCGGAAGCGTCCAAGCAGTCGCGGAAGCATGCAAGAAGGCGCAGAAGCGTCCAAGCAGGCGCGGAAACGTCCAAGCCGGCGCGGAAGCATGCAAGAAGACGCAGTATTGTCCAAGCAGGCGCGGTAGCGTCCAAGCAGTCGCGGAAGCGTCCAAGAAGGCGCGGTAGCATCCAAGCAGGCGCGGAAGCGTCCAAGCAGGCGGGGAAGCATGCAAGCAGGCGCGGAAGCATCCAAGCAGCCGCGGAAACGTCCAAGTAGGCGCGGAAGCATGCACGAAGGAGCAGAAGCGTCCAAGCAGGCGCGGTAGCGTCCAAGCAGGCGCAGAAGAGTCCAAACAGGCGCAGAAGTATCCAAGCAGGCGCGGTAGCGTCGAAGCAGGCGCGGAAACGTCCATGCAGGCGCGGAGGCGTCCAAGCAGGCGCGGTAGCGTCCAAGCAGGCGCAGAAGAGTCCAAGCAGGCGCGGAAGCATGCAAGAAGGCGCAGAAGAGTCCAAGCAGGCGCGGAAGCGTCCAAGCAGTCGCGGAAGCATACAAGAAGGCGCAGAAGCGTCCAAGCAGGCGCGGTAGCGTCCAAGCAGGCGCGGAAACGTCAAAGCAGGCGCGGAAGCATGCAAGAAGGCGCAGAAGAGTCCAAGCAGGCGCAGAAGAGTCCACACAGGCGCGGAAGCGTCCAAGCAGTCGCGGAAACGTCCAAGCAGGCGCGGAAGCATGCAAGAAGGCGCAGAAGAGTCCAAGCAGGCGCAGAAGAGTCCACACAGGCGCGGAAGCGTCGAAGCAGTCGCGGTAGCGTTCAAGCAGGCGCGGTCGCGTCCAACCAGGCGCGGAAGCGTCCAAGCAGTCGCGGAAGCGTCCAAGCAGGCGCGGTAGCGTCCAAGCAGGCGCGGAAACGTCCAAGCAGGCGCGGAAGCATGCAAGAAGGCGCAGAAGAGTCCAAGCAGGCGCAGAAGAGTCCAAGCAGGCGCGGAAGCGTCCAAGCAGTCGCGGAAGCGTCCAAGCAGGCGCGGTCGCGTCCAACCAGGCGCGGAAGCGTCCAAGCAGTCGCGGAAGCGTCCAAGCAGGCGCGGTAGCGTCCAAGCAGGCGCGGAAACGTCCAAGCAGGCGCGGAAGCATGCAAGAAGACGCAGAAGTGTCCAAGCAGGCGCGGAAGCGTCCAAGCAGGCGGGGAAGCATGCAAGCAGGCGCGGAAGCGTCCAAGCAGGCGCGGAAACGTCCAAGTAGGCGCGGCAGCATGCAAGAAGGCGCAGAAGAGTCCAAGCAGGCGCGGAAGCGTCCAAGCAGTCGCGGTAGCGTCCAAGCAGTCGCGGAAGCGTCCAAGCAGGCGCGGAAACGTCCAAGCAGGCGCGGTAGCGTCCAACCAGGCGCGGAAGCGTCCAAGCAGGCGGGGAAGCATGCAAGAAGGCGCAGAAGAGTCCAAGCAGGCGCGGAAGCATGCAAGAAGGCGCAGAAGAGTCCAAGCAGGCGCGGTATCGTCCAACCAGGCGCGGGAGCGTCCAAGCAGGCGCGGAAGCGTCCAAGCAGTCGCGGAAGCGTCCAAGCAGGCGCGGTAGCGTCTAAGCTGGGGCGGAAACGTCCAAGCAGGCGCGGAAGCATGCAAGCAGGCGCGGAAGCGTCCAAGCAGGCGCGGAAACGTCCAAGCAGGCGCGGAAGCGTCCAAGCAGGCGCGGTAGCGTCCAACCAGGCGCGGAAGCGTCCAAGCAGTCGTGGAAGCGTCCAAGCAGGCGCGGTAGCGTCCAAGCAGTCGCGGAAGCGTCCAAGCAGGCGGGGAAGCATGCAAGAAGGCGCAGAAGAGTCCAAGCAGGCGCGGAAGCGTCCAAGCAGACGCGGTAGCGTACAAACAGTCGCGGAAGCGTCCAAGCAGGCGCGGAAGCGTCCAAGCAGGCGCGGAAACGTCCAAGCAGGCGCGGTAGCGTCCAACCAGGCGCGGAAGCGTCCAAGCAGTCGCGGAAGCGTCCAAGCAGGCGCGGTAGCGTCCAACCAGGCGCGGAAGCGTCCAAGCAGTCGTGGAAGCGTCCAAGCAGGCGCGGTAGCGTCCAAGCAGTCGCGGAAGCGTCCAAGCAGGCGGGGAAGCATGCAAGAAGGCGCAGAAGAGTCCAAGCAGGCGCGGAAGCATGCAAGAAGGCGCAGAAGAGTCCAAGCAGGCGCGGTATCGTCCAACCAGGCGCGGGAGCGTCCAAGCAGGCGCGGAAGCATGCAAGAAGGCGCAGAAGAGTCCAAGCAGGCGCAGAAGAGTCCAAGCAGGCGCGGAAGCGTCCAAGCAGTCGCGGAAGCGTCCAAGCAGGCGCGGAAACGTCCAAGCAGGCGCGGAAGCATGCAGGAAGGCGCAGAAGAGTCCAAGCAGGCGCGGAAGCTTCCAAGCAGGCGCGGTATCGTCCAACCAGGCGCGGAAGCGTCCAAGCAGTCGCGGAAGCGTCCAAGCAGGCGCGGGAGCGTCCAAGCAGGCGCGGAAGCATGCAAGAAGGCGCAGAAGTGTCCAAGCAGGCGCAGAAGAGTCCAAGCAGGCGCGGAAGCATCCAAGCAGTCGCGGAAGCGTCCAAGCAGGCGCGGTAGCGTCCAAGCAGTCGCGGAAGCGTCCTAGCAGGCGGGGAAGCATGCAAGAAGGCGCAGAAGAGTCCAAGCAGTCGCGGAAGCGTCCAAGCAGGCGCGGTAGCGTACAAACAGTCGCGGAAGCGTCCAAGCAGGCGCGGTAGCGTCCAAGCAGGCGCGGAACAGTGCAAGCAGGCACGGAAGCGTCCAAGCAAGCGCGGAAGCATGCAAGAAGACGCAGAAGATTCCAAGCAGGCGCGAAAGCGTCCAGGCAGGCGCGAGAACGTCCAAGTAGGCGCAGAAGCATGCAAGAAGGCGCAGAAGAGTCCAAGCAGGCGCGGAAGCGTCCAAGCAGTCGCGGAAGCGTCCAAGCAGGCGCGGAAACGTACAAGTAGGCGCGGCAGCATGCAAGAAGGCGCAGAAGAGTCCAAGCAGGCGCGGAAGCGTCCAAGCAGTCGCGGAAGCGTCCAAGCAGGCGCGGTAGCGTCTAAGCTGGGGCGGAAACGTCCAAGCAGGCGCGGAAGCATGCAAGAAGGCGCAGAATGAGTCCAAGCAGTCGCGGAAGCATGCAAGAAGGCGCAGAAGAGTCCAAGCAGGCGCGGTATCGTCCAACCAGGCGCGGGAGCGTCCAAGCAGGCGCGGTAGCGTCCAACCAGGCGCGGAAGCGTCCAAGCAGTCGCGGAAGCGTCCAAGCAGGCGCGGTAGCGTCCAACCAGGCGCGGAAGCGTCCAAGCAGTCGTGGAAGCGTCCAAGCAGGCGCGGTAGCGTCCAAGCAGTCGCGGAAGCGTCCAAGCAGGCGGGGAAGCATGCAAGAAGGCGCAGAAGAGTCCAAGCAGGCGCGGAAGCATGCAAGAAGGCGCAGAAGAGTCCAAGCAGGCGCGGTATCGTCCAACCAGGCGCGGGAGCGTCCAAGCAGGCGCGGAAGCATGCAAGAAGGCGCAGAAGAGTCCAAGCAGGCGCAGAAGAGTCCAAGCAGGCGCGGTAGCGTCCAAGAAGGCGCGGAAGCGCCCAAGCAGTCGCGGAATTGTCCAAGCAGGCGCGGTAGCGTCCAAGCAGTCGCGGAAGCGTCCAAGAAGGCGCGGTAGCGTCCAAGCAGGCGCGGAAGCATTGCAAGAAGACGCAGAAGAGTCCAAGCAGGCGCGGAAGCGTCCAAGCAGCCGCGGAAGCGTCCAAGCAGTCGCGGAAGCATGCAAGAAGGCGCAGAAGCGTCCAAGCAGGCGCGGAAACGTCCAAGCCGGCGCGGAAGCATGCAAGAAGACGCAGAATTGTCCAAGCAGGCGCGGTAGCGTCCAAGCAGTCGCGGAAGCGTCCAAGAAGGCGCGGTAGCATCCAAGCAGGCGCGGAAGCGTCCAAGCAGGCGGGGAAGCATGCAAGCAGGCGCGGAAGCATCCAAGCAGCCGCGGAAACGTCCAAGTAGGCGCGGAAGCATGCACGAAGGAGCAGAAGCGTCCAAGCAGGCGCGGTAGCGTCCAAGCAGGCGCAGAAGAGTCCAAACAGGCGCAGAAGTGTCCAAGCAGGCGCGGTAGCGTCGAAGCAGGCGCGGAAACGTCCATGCAGGCGCGGAGGCGTCCAAGCAGGCGCGGTAGCGTCCAAGCAGGCGCAGAAGAGTCCAAGCAGGCGCGGAAGCATGCAAGAAGGCGCAGAAGAGTCCAAGCAGGCGCGGAAGCGTCCAAGCAGTCGCGGAAGCATACAAGAAGGCGCAGAAGCGTCCAAGCAGGCGCGGTAGCGTCCAAGCAGGCGCGGAAACGTCAAAGCAGGCGCGGAAGCATGCAAGAAGGCGCAGAAGAGTCCAAGCAGGCGCAGAAGAGTCCACACAGGCGCGGAAGCGTCCAAGCAGTCGCGGAAACGTCCAAGCAGGCGCGGAAGCATGCAAGAAGGCGCAGAAGAGTCCAAGCAGGCGCAGAAGAGTCCACACAGGCGCGGAAGCGTCGAAGCAGTCGCGGTAGCGTTCAAGCAGGCGCTGTCGCGTCCAACCAGGCGCGGAAGCGTCCAAGCAGTCGCGGAAGCGTCCAAGCAGGCGCGGTAGCGTCCAAGCAGGCGCGGAAACGTCCAAGCAGGCGCGGAAGCATGCAAGAAGGCGCAGAAGAGTCCAAGCCGGCGCGGAAGCGTCCAACCAGTCACGGAAGCGTCCAAGCAGGCGCGGTAGCGTCCAACCAGGCGCGGAAGCGTCCAAGTTGGCGCGGCAGCATGCAAGAAGGCGCAGAAGAGTCCAAGCAGGCGCGGAAGCGTCCAAGCAGGCGCGGTAGCGTCTAAGCTGGGGCGGAAACGTCCAAGCAGGCGCGGAAGCATGCAAGAAGGCGCAGAATGAGTCCAAGCAGTCGCGGAAGCATGCAAGAAGGCGCAGAAGAGTCCAAGCAGGCGCGGTATCGTCCAACCAGGCGCGGGAGCGTCCAAGCAGGCGCGGTAGCGTCCAACCAGGCGCGGAAGCGTCCAAGCAGTCGCGGAAGCGTCCAAGCAGGCGCGGTAGCGTCCAACCAGGCGCGGAAGCGTCCAAGCAGTCGTGGAAGCGTCCAAGCAGGCGCGGTAGCGTCCAAGCAGTCGCGGAAGCGTCCAAGCAGGCGGGGAAGCATGCAAGAAGGCGCAGAAGAGTCCAAGCAGGCGCGGAAGCATGCAAGAAGGCGCAGAAGAGTCCAAGCAGGCGCGGTATCGTCCAACCAGGCGCGGGAGCGTCCAAGCAGGCGCGGAAGCATGCAAGAAGGCGCAGAAGAGTCCAAGCAGGCGCAGAAGAGTCCAAGCAGGCGCGGTAGCGTCCAAGAAGGCGCGGAAGCGCCCAAGCAGTCGCGGAATTGTCCAAGCAGGCGCGGTAGCGTCCAAGCAGTCGCGGAAGCGTCCAAGAAGGCGCGGTAGCGTCCAAGCAGGCGCGGAAGCATTGCAAGAAGACGCAGAAGAGTCCAAGCAGGCGCGGAAGCGTCCAAGCAGCCGCGGAAGCGTCCAAGCAGTCGCGGAAGCATGCAAGAAGGCGCAGAAGCGTCCAAGCAGGCGCGGAAACGTCCAAGCCGGCGCGGAAGCATGCAAGAAGACGCAGTATTGTCCAAGCAGGCGCGGTAGCGTCCAAGCAGTCGCGGAAGCGTCCAAGAAGGCGCGGTAGCATCCAAGCAGGCGCGGAAGCGTCCAAGCAGGCGGGGAAGCATGCAAGCAGGCGCGGAAGCATCCAAGCAGCCGCGGAAACGTCCAAGTAGGCGCGGAAGCATGCACGAAGGAGCAGAAGCGTCCAAGCAGGCGCGGTAGCGTCCAAGCAGGCGCAGAAGAGTCCAAACAGGCGCAGAAGTATCCAAGCAGGCGCGGTAGCGTCGAAGCAGGCGCGGAAACGTCCATGCAGGCGCGGAGGCGTCCAAGCAGGCGCGGTAGCGTCCAAGCAGGCGCAGAAGAGTCCAAGCAGGCGCGGAAGCATGCAAGAAGGCGCAGAAGAGTCCAAGCAGGCGCGGAAGCGTCCAAGCAGTCGCGGAAGCATACAAGAAGGCGCAGAAGCGTCCAAGCAGGCGCGGTAGCGTCCAAGCAGGCGCGGAAACGTCAAAGCAGGCGCGGAAGCATGCAAGAAGGCGCAGAAGAGTCCAAGCAGGCGCAGAAGAGTCCACACAGGCGCGGAAGCGTCCAAGCAGTCGCGGAAACGTCCAAGCAGGCGCGGAAGCATGCAAGAAGGCGCAGAAGAGTCCAAGCAGGCGCAGAAGAGTCCACACAGGCGCGGAAGCGTCGAAGCAGTCGCGGTAGCGTTCAAGCAGGCGCGGTCGCGTCCAACCAGGCGCGGAAGCGTCCAAGCAGTCGCGGAAGCGTCCAAGCAGGCGCGGTAGCGTCCAAGCAGGCGCGGAAACGTCCAAGCAGGCGCGGAAGCATGCAAGAAGGCGCAGAAGAGTCCAAGCAGGCGCAGAAGAGTCCAAGCAGGCGCGGAAGCGTCCAAGCAGTCGCGGAAGCGTCCAAGCAGGCGCGGTCGCGTCCAACCAGGCGCGGAAGCGTCCAAGCAGTCGCGGAAGCGTCCAAGCAGGCGCGGTAGCGTCCAAGCAGGCGCGGAAACGTCCAAGCAGGCGCGGAAGCATGCAAGAAGACGCAGAAGTGTCCAAGCAGGCGCGGAAGCGTCCAAGCAGGCGGGGAAGCATGCAAGCAGGCGCGGAAGCGTCCAAGCAGGCGCGGAAACGTCCAAGTAGGCGCGGCAGCATGCAAGAAGGCGCAGAAGAGTCCAAGCAGGCGCGGAAGCGTCCAAGCAGTCGCGGTAGCGTCCAAGCAGTCGCGGAAGCGTCCAAGCAGGCGCGGAAACGTCCAAGCAGGCGCGGTAGCGTCCAACCAGGCGCGGAAGCGTCCAAGCAGGCGGGGAAGCATGCAAGAAGGCGCAGAAGAGTCCAAGCAGGCGCGGAAGCATGCAAGAAGGCGCAGAAGAGTCCAAGCAGGCGCGGTATCGTCCAACCAGGCGCGGGAGCGTCCAAGCAGGCGCGGAAACGTCCAAGCAGGCGCGGAAGCATGCAAGAAGGCGCAGAAGAGTCCAAGCAGGCGCAGAAGAGTCCAAGCAGGCGCGGAAGCGTCCAAGCAGTCGCGGAAGCGTCCAAGCAGGCGCGGTCGCGTCCAACCAGGCGCGGAAGCGTCCAAGCAGGCGGGGAAGCATGCAAGAAGGCGCAGAAGAGTCCAAGCAGGCGCGGAAGCATGCAAGAAGGCGCAGAAGAGTACAAGCAGGCGCGGTATCGTCCAACCAGGCGCGGGAGCGTCCAAGCAGGCGCGGAAACGTCCAAGCAGGCGCGGAAGCATGCAAGAAGGCGCAGAAGAGTCCAAGCAGGCGCAGAAGAGTCCAAGCAGGCGCGGAAGCGTCCAAGCAGTCGCGGAAGCGTCCAAGCAGGCGCGGTCGCGTCCAACCAGGCGCGGAAGCGTCCAAGCAGTCGCGGAAGCGTCCAAGCAGGCGCGGTAGCGTCCAAGCAGGCGCGGAAACGTCCAAGCAGGCGCGGAAGCATGCAAGAAGACGCAGAAGAGTCCAAGCAGGCGCAGAAGAGTCCAAGCAGGCGCGGAAGCGTCCAAGCAGTCGCGGAAGCGTCCAAGCAGGCGCGGTCGCGTCCAACCAGGCGCGGAAGCGTCCAAGCAGTCGCGGAAGCATCCAAGCAGGCGCGGTAGCGTCCAAGCAGGCGCGGAAACGTCCAAGCAGGCGCGGAAGCATGCAAGAAGGCGCAGAAGAGTCCAAGCAGGCGCGGAAGCGTCCAAGGAGGCGCGGAAATGTCCAAGCAGGCGCGGAAGCATGCAAGAAGGCGCAGAAGAGTCCAAGCAGTCGCGGAAGCGTCCAAGCAGGCGCGGTAGCGTCCAAGCAGTCGCGGAAGCGTCCAAGCAGTCACAGAAGCTTCCAAGCAGGCGCGGTAGCGTCCAAGCTGGCGCGGAAACGTCCAAGCAGGCGCGGAAGCATGCAAGAAGGCGCAGAAGAGTCCAAGCAGGCGCAGAAGAGTCCAAGCAGGCGCGGAAGCGTCCAAGCAGTCGCGGAAGCGTCCAAGCAGGCGCGGTCGCGTCCAACCAGGCGCGGAAGCGTCCAAGCAGTCGCGGAAGCGTCCAAGCAGGCGCGGTAGCGTCCAAGCAGGCGCGGAAACGTCCAAGCAGGCGCGGAAGCATGCAAGAAGACGCAGAAGAGTCCAAGCAGGCGCGGAAGCGTCCAAGCAGGCGCGGAAGCATGCAAGAAGGCGCAGAAGAGTCCAAACAGACGCAGAAGTGTCCAAGCAGGCGCGGAAGCGTCCAAGCAGGCGGGGAAGCATGCAAGCAGGCGCGGAAGCGTCCAAGCAGGCGCGGAAACGTCCAAGTAGGCGCGGCAGCATGCAAGAAGGCGCAGAAGAGTCCAAGCAGGCGCGGAAGCGTCCAAGCAGTCGCGGTAGCGTCCAAGCAGTCGCGGAAGCATGCAAGAAGGCGCAGAAGAGTCCAAGCAGGCGCGGTATCGTCCAACCAGGCGCGGTATCGTCCAACCAGGCGCGGAAGCGTCCAAGCAGTCGCGGAAGCGTCCAAGCAGGCGCGGAAACGTCCAAGCAGGCGCGGAAGCATGCAAGAAGGCGCAGAAGAGTCCAAGCAGGCGCGGAAGCGTCCAAGCAGTCACGGAAGCGTCCAAGCAGGCTCGGTAGCGTCCAACCAGGCGCGGAAGCGTCCAAGCTGGCGCGGCAGCATGCAAGAAGGCGCAGAAGAGTCCAAGCAGGCGCGGAAGCGTCCAAGCAGTCGCGGCAGCGTCCAAGCAGGCGCGGTAGCGTCCAACCAGGCGCGGAAGCGTCCAAGTAGGCGCGGCAGCATGCAAGAAGGCGCAGAAGAGTCCAAGCAGGCGCGGAAGCGTCCAAGCAGGCGCGGTAGCGTCCAAGCAGGCGCGGAAACGTCCAAGCAGGCGCGGAAGCATGCAAGAAGACGCAGAAGAGTCCAAGCAGGCGCGGAAGCGTCCAAGGAGGCGCGGAAATGTCCAAGCAGGCGCGGAAGCATGCAAGAAGGCGCAGAAGAGTCCAAGCAGTCGCGGAAGCGTCCAAGCAGGCGCGGTAGCGTCCAAGCAGTCGCGGAAGCGTCCAAGCAGTCACAGAAGCTTCCAAGCAGGCGCGGTAGCGTCCAAGCTGGCGCGGAAACGTCCAAGCAGGCGCGGAAGCATGCAAGAAGGCGCAGAAGAGTCCAAGCAGGCGCAGAAGAGTCCAAGCAGGCGCGGAAGCGTCCAAGCAGTCGCGGAAGCGTCCAAGCAGGCGCGGTCGCGTCCAACCAGGCGCGGAAGCGTCCAAGCAGTCGCGGAAGCGTCCAAGCAGGCGCGGTAGCGTCCAAGCAGGCGCGGAAACGTCCAAGCAGGCGCGGAAGCATGCAAGAAGACGCAGAAGAGTCCAAGCAGGCGCGGAAGCGTCCAAGCAGGCGCGGAAGCATGCAAGAAGGCGCAGAAGAGTCCAAACAGACGCAGAAGTGTCCAAGCAGGCGCGGAAGCGTCCAAGCAGGCGGGGAAGCATGCAAGCAGGCGCGGAAGCGTCCAAGCAGGCGCGGAAACGTCCAAGTAGGCGCGGCAGCATGCAAGAAGGCGCAGAAGAGTCCAAGCAGGCGCGGAAGCGTCCAAGCAGTCGCGGTAGCGTCCAAGCAGTCGCGGAAGCATGCAAGAAGGCGCAGAAGAGTCCAAGCAGGCGCGGTATCGTCCAACCAGGCGCGGTATCGTCCAACCAGGCGCGGAAGCGTCCAAGCAGTCGCGGAAGCGTCCAAGCAGGCGCGGAAACGTCCAAGCAGGCGCGGAAGCATGCAAGAAGGCGCAGAAGAGTCCAAGCAGGCGCGGAAGCGTCCAAGCAGTCACGGAAGCGTCCAAGCAGGCTCGGTAGCGTCCAACCAGGCGCGGAAGCGTCCAAGCTTGCGCGGCAGCATGCAAGAAGGCGCAGAAGAGTCCAAGCAGGCGCGGAAGCGTCCAAGCAGTCGCGGCAGCGTCCAAGCAGGCGCGGTAGCGTCCAACCAGGCGCGGAAGCGTCCAAGTAGGCGCGGCAGCATGCAAGAAGGCGCAGAAGAGTCCAAGCAGGCGCGGAAGCGTCCAAGCAGGTGCGGAAGCGTCCAAGCAGGCGCGGAAACGTCCAAGTAGGCGCGGCAGCATGCAAGAAGGCGCAGAAGAGTCCAAGCAGGCGCGGAAGCGTCCAAGCAGGCGGGGAAGCATGCAAGCAGGCGCGGAAGCGTCCAACCAGACGCGGAAGCGTCCAAGCAGTCGCGGAATCGTCCAAGCAGGCGCGGAAGCGTCCAAGCAGTCGCGGAAGCGTCCAAGCAGGCGCGGCAGCATGCAAGAAGGCGCAGAAGAGTCCAAGCAGGCGCGGAAGCGCCCAAGCAGTCGCTGAAGCGTCCAAGCTGGCGCGGTAGCTTCCAAGCAGGTGCGGAAACCTCCAAGGAGGCGCGGAAGCATGCAAGAAGGCGCAGAAGAGTCCAAGCAGGCGCGGTAGCGTCCAAGCAGTCGCGGAAGCGTCCAAGCAGTCGCGGTAGCGTCCAAGCAGTCGCGGAAGCGTCCAAGCAGGCGCAGAAGAGTCCAAGCAGGCGCGGAAGTGTCCAAGCAGTCGCGGAAGCGTCCAAGCAGTCGCGGAAGCGTCCAAGCAGTCACAGAAGCGTCCAAGCAGGCGCGGTAGCGTCCAAGCTGGCGCGGAAACGTCCAAGCAGGCGCGGTAGCATGCAAGAAGGCGCAGAAGAGTCCAAACAGACGCAGAAGTGTCCAAGCAGTCGCGGAAGCGTCCAAGCAGTCACAGAAGCTTCCAAGCAGGCGCGGTAGCGTCCAAGCTGGCGCGGAAACGTCCAAGCAGGCGCGGAAGCATGCAAGAAGGCGCAGAAGAGTCCAAGCAGGCGCAGAAGAGTCCAAGCAGGCGCGGAAGCGTCCAAGCAGTCGCGGAAGCGTCCAAGCAGGCGCGGTCGCGTCCAACCAGGCGCGGAAGCGTCCAAGCAGTCGCGGAAGCGTCCAAGCAGGCGCGGTAGCGTCCAAGCAGGCGCGGAAACGTCCAAGCAGGCGCGGAAGCATGCAAGAAGACGCAGAAGAGTCCAAGCAGGCGCGGAAGCGTCCAAGCAGGCGCGGAAGCATGCAAGAAGGCGCAGAAGAGTCCAAACAGACGCAGAAGTGTCCAAGCAGGCGCGGAAGCGTCCAAGCAGGCGGGGAAGCATGCAAGCAGGCGCGGAAGCGTCCAAGCAGGCGCGGAAACGTCCAAGTAGGCGCGGCAGCATGCAAGAAGGCGCAGAAGAGTCCAAGCAGGCGCGGAAGCGTCCAAGCAGTCGCGGTAGCGTCCAAGCAGTCGCGGAAGCATGCAAGAAGGCGCAGAAGAGTCCAAGCAGGCGCGGTATCGTCCAACCAGGCGCGGTATCGTCCAACCAGGCGCGGAAGCGTCCAAGCAGTCGCGGAAGCGTCCAAGCAGGCGCGGAAACGTCCAAGCAGGCGCGGAAGCATGCAAGAAGGCGCAGAAGAGTCCAAGCAGGCGCGGAAGCGTCCAAGCAGTCACGGAAGCGTCCAAGCAGGCTCGGTAGCGTCCAACCAGGCGCGGAAGCGTCCAAGCTGGCGCGGCAGCATGCAAGAAGGCGCAGAAGAGTCCAAGCAGGCGCGGAAGCGTCCAAGCAGTCGCGGCAGCGTCCAAGCAGGCGCGGTAGCGTCCAACCAGGCGCGGAAGCGTCCAAGTAGGCGCGGCAGCATGCAAGAAGGCGCAGAAGAGTCCAAGCAGGCGCGGAAGCGTCCAAGCAGGCGCGGTAGCGTCCAAGCAGGCGCGGAAACGTCCAAGCAGGCGCGGAAGCATGCAAGAAGACGCAGAAGAGTCCAAGCAGGCGCGGAAGCGTCCAAGGAGGCGCGGAAATGTCCAAGCAGGCGCGGAAGCATGCAAGAAGGCGCAGAAGAGTCCAAGCAGTCGCGGAAGCGTCCAAGCAGGCGCGGTAGCGTCCAAGCAGTCGCGGAAGCGTCCAAGCAGTCACAGAAGCTTCCAAGCAGGCGCGGTAGCGTCCAAGCTGGCGCGGAAACGTCCAAGCAGGCGCGGAAGCATGCAAGAAGGCGCAGAAGAGTCCAAGCAGGCGCAGAAGAGTCCAAGCAGGCGCGGAAGCGTCCAAGCAGTCGCGGAAGCGTCCAAGCAGGCGCGGTCGCGTCCAACCAGGCGCGGAAGCGTCCAAGCAGTCGCGGAAGCGTCCAAGCAGGCGCGGTAGCGTCCAAGCAGGCGCGGAAACGTCCAAGCAGGCGCGGAAGCATGCAAGAAGACGCAGAAGAGTCCAAGCAGGCGCGGAAGCGTCCAAGCAGGCGCGGAAGCATGCAAGAAGGCGCAGAAGAGTCCAAACAGACGCAGAAGTGTCCAAGCAGGCGCGGAAGCGTCCAAGCAGGCGGGGAAGCATGCAAGCAGGCGCGGAAGCGTCCAAGCAGGCGCGGAAACGTCCAAGTAGGCGCGGCAGCATGCAAGAAGGCGCAGAAGAGTCCAAGCAGGCGCGGAAGCGTCCAAGCAGTCGCGGTAGCGTCCAAGCAGTCGCGGAAGCATGCAAGAAGGCGCAGAAGAGTCCAAGCAGGCGCGGTATCGTCCAACCAGGCGCGGTATCGTCCAACCAGGCGCGGAAGCGTCCAAGCAGTCGCGGAAGCGTCCAAGCAGGCGCGGAAACGTCCAAGCAGGCGCGGAAGCATGCAAGAAGGCGCAGAAGAGTCCAAGCAGGCGCGGAAGCGTCCAAGCAGTCACGGAAGCGTCCAAGCAGGCTCGGTAGCGTCCAACCAGGCGCGGAAGCGTCCAAGCTTGCGCGGCAGCATGCAAGAAGGCGCAGAAGAGTCCAAGCAGGCGCGGAAGCGTCCAAGCAGTCGCGGCAGCGTCCAAGCAGGCGCGGTAGCGTCCAACCAGGCGCGGAAGCGTCCAAGTAGGCGCGGCAGCATGCAAGAAGGCGCAGAAGAGTCCAAGCAGGCGCGGAAGCGTCCAAGCAGGTGCGGAAGCGTCCAAGCAGGCGCGGAAACGTCCAAGTAGGCGCGGCAGCATGCAAGAAGGCGCAGAAGAGTCCAAGCAGGCGCGGAAGCGTCCAAGCAGGCGGGGAAGCATGCAAGCAGGCGCGGAAGCGTCCAACCAGACGCGGAAGCGTCCAAGCAGTCGCGGAATCGTCCAAGCAGGCGCGGAAGCGTCCAAGCAGTCGCGGAAGCGTCCAAGCAGGCGCGGCAGCATGCAAGAAGGCGCAGAAGAGTCCAAGCAGGCGCGGAAGCGCCCAAGCAGTCGCTGAAGCGTCCAAGCTGGCGCGGTAGCTTCCAAGCAGGTGCGGAAACCTCCAAGGAGGCGCGGAAGCATGCAAGAAGGCGCAGAAGAGTCCAAGCAGGCGCGGTAGCGTCCAAGCAGTCGCGGAAGCGTCCAAGCAGTCGCGGTAGCGTCCAAGCAGTCGCGGAAGCGTCCAAGCAGGCGCAGAAGAGTCCAAGCAGGCGCGGAAGTGTCCAAGCAGTCGCGGAAGCGTCCAAGCAGTCGCGGAAGCGTCCAAGCAGTCACAGAAGCGTCCAAGCAGGCGCGGTAGCGTCCAAGCTGGCGCGGAAACGTCCAAGCAGGCGCGGTAGCATGCAAGAAGGCGCAGAAGAGTCCAAACAGACGCAGAAGTGTCCAAGCAGGCGCGGAAGCGTCCAAGCAGGCGGGGAAGCATGCAAGCAGGCGCGGAAGCGTCCAAGCAGGCGCGGAAACGTCCAAGTAGGCGCGGCAGCATGCAAGAAGGCGCAGAAGAGTCCAAGCAGGCGCGGAAGCGTCCAAGCAGTCGCGGTAGCGTCCAAGCAGTTTTGGAAGCGTCCAAGCAGGCGCGGAAACGTCCAAGCAGGCGCGGTAGCGTCCAACCAGGCGCGGAAGCGTCCAAGCAGTCGCGGAAGCGTCCAAGCAGGCGCGGTAGCGTCCAATCAGGCGCGGAAGCATGCAAGAAGGCGCAGAAGAGTCCAAGCAGTCGCGGAAGCGTCCAAGCAGGCGCGGTAGCGTCCAAGCAGTCGCGGAAGCGTCCAAGCAGGCGCGGTAGCGTCCAAGCAGGCGTGGAAACGTCCATGCAGGCGCGGAAGCATGCAAGAAGACGCAGAAGAGTCCAAGCAGGCGCGGAATCGTCCAAGCAGGCGCGGTAGCGTCCAAGCAGGCGCGGAAACGTCAAAGCAGGTGTGGAAGAGTCCAAGCAGGCGCGGAAGCATGCACGCAGGCGCGGAAGCGTCCAAGCGGTCGCGGAAGCGTCCAAGCAGGCGCGGTAGCGTCCAAGCAGGCGTGGAAACGTCCATGCAGGCGCGGAAGCATGCAAGAAGACGCAGAAGAGTCCAAGCAGGCGCGGAAGCGTCCATGCAGTCGCGGAAGCGTCCAAGCAGGCGCGGTAGCGTCCAAGCAGTCGCGGAAGCGTCCAAGCAGGCGGGGAAGCATGCAAGAAGGCGCAGAAGAGTCCAAGCAGGCGCGGAAGCATGCAAGAAGGCGCAGAAGAGTCCAAGCAGGCGCGGTATCGTCCAACCAGGCGCGGGAGCGTCCAAGCAGGCGCGGAAGCATGCAAGAAGGCGCAGAAGAGTCCAAGCAGGCGCAGAAGAGTCCAAGCAGGCGCGGAAGCGTCCAAGCAGTCGCGGAAGCGTCCAAGCAGGCGCGGAAACGTCCAAGCAGGCGCGGAAGCATGCAGGAAGGCGCAGAAGAGTCCAAGCAGGCGCGGAAGCTTCCAAGCAGGCGCGGTATCGTCCAAGCAGTCGCGGAAGCGTCCAAGAAGGCGCGGTAGCGTCCAAGCAGGCGCGGAAACGTCCAAGCAGGCGCGGAAGCATTGCAAGAAGACGCAGAAGAGTCCAAGCAGGCGCGGAAGCGTCCAAGCAGCCGCGGAAGCGTCCAAGCAGTCGCGGAAGCATGCAAGAAGGCGCAGAAGCGTCCAAGCAGGCGCGGAAACGTCCAAGCCGGCGCGGAAGCATGCAAGAAGACGCAGAAGAGTCCAAGCAGGCGCGGAAGCGTCCAAGCTGTCGCGGAAGCGTCCAAGCAGGCGCGGAAGCGTCCAAGCAGGCGCGGTAGCGTCCAAGCAGGCGCGGAAGCATGCAAGAAGGCGCAGAAGAGTCCAAGCAGGCGCGGAAGCGTCCAAGCAGCCGCGGAAGCGTCCAAGCAGTCGCGGAAGCATGCAAGAAGGCGCAGAAGCGTCCAAGCAGGCGCGGAAACGTCCAAGCCGGCGCGGAAGCATGCAAGAAGACGCAGAAGAGTCCAAGCAGGCGCGGAAGCGTCCAAGCTGTCGCGGAAGCGTCCAAGCAGGCGCGGAAGCGTCCAAGCAGGCGCGGTAGCGTCCAAGCAGGCGCAGAAGAGTCCAAACAGGCGCAGAAGTGTCCAAGCAGGCGCGGTAGCATCCAAGCAGGCGCGGAAGCGTCCAAGCAGGCGGGGAAGCATGCAAGCAGGCGCGGAAGCATCCAAGCAGCCGCGGAAACGTCCAAGTAGGCGCGGAAGCATGCACGAAGGAGCAGAAGCGTCCAAGCAGGCGCGGTAGCGTCCAAGCAGGCGCAGAAGAGTCCAAACAGGCGCAGAAGTGTCCAAGCAGGCGCGGTAGCGTCGAAGCAGGCGCGGAAACGTCCATGCAGGCGCGGAAGCGTCCAAGCAGGCGCGGTAGCGTCCAAGCAGGCGCAGAAGAGTCCAAGCAGGCGCGGAAGCGTCCAAGCAGTCGCGGAAGCATGCAAGAAGGCGCAGAAGCGTCCAAGCAGGCGCGGTAGCGTCCAAGCAGGCGCGGAAACGTCCAAGCAGGCGCGGAAGCATGCAAGAAGGCGCAGAAGAGTCCAAGCAGGCGCAGAAGAGTCCACACAGGCGCGGAAGCGTCCAAGCAGTCGCGGAAACGTCCAAGCAGGCGCGGAAGCATGCAAGAAGGCGCAGAAGAGTCCAAGCAGGCGCAGAAGAGTCCACACACGCGCGGAATCGTCGAAGCAGTCGCGGAAGCGTTCAAGCAGGCGCGGTCGCGTCCAACCAGGCGCGGAAGCGTCCAAGCAGTCGCGGAAGCGTCCAAGCAGGCGCGGTAGCGTCCAAGCAGTCGCGGAAACGTCCAAGGAGGCGCGGAAGCATGCAAGAAGGCGCAGAAGAGTCCAAGCAGGCGCAGAAGAGTCCACACAGGCGCGGAAGCGTCGAAGCAGTCGCGGAAGCGTTCAAGCAGGCGCGGTCGCGTCCAACCAGGCGCGGAAGCGTCCAAGCAGTCGCGGAAGCGGCCAAGCAGGAGCGGTAGCGTCCAAGCAGGCGCGGAAACGTCCAAGCAGGCGCGGAAGCATGCAAGATGACGCAGAAGAGTCCAAGCAGGCGCGGAAGCTTCCAAGCAGGCGCGGTAGCGGCCAAGCAGTCGCAGAAGCGGCCAAGCAGTCGCGGAAGCATGCAAGAAGGCGCAGAAGAGTCCAAACAGGCGCAGAAGAGTCCAAGCAGGCGCGGAAGCGTCCAAGCAGTCGCGGAAGCGTCCAAGCAGGCGCGGTAGCGTCCAAGCAGTCGCGGAAGCGTCCAAGCAGGCGCGGAAACGTCCAAGCAGGCGCGGAAGCATGCAAGAAGGCGCCGAAGAGTCCAAGCCGGCGCGGAAGCGTCCAACCAGTCACGGAAGCGTCCAAGCAGGCGCGGTAGCGTCCAACCAGGCGCGGAAGCGTCCAAGTTGGCGCGGCAGCATGCAAGAAGGCGCAGAAGAGTCCAAGCAGGCGCGGAAGCGTCCAAGCAGGCGCGGTAGCGTCCAAGCAGTCGCGGAAACGTCCAAGCAGGCGCGGAAGCATGCAAGAAGGCGCAGAAGAGTCCAAGCAGGCGCAGAAGAGTCCACACAGGCGCGCAAGCGTCGAAGCAGTCGCGGAAGCGTTCAAGCAGGCGCGGTCGCGTCCAACCAGGCGCGGAAGCGTCCAAGCAGTCGCGGAAGCGTCCAAGCAGGCGCGGTAGCGTCCAAGCAGGCGCGGAAACGTCCAAGCAGGCGCGGAAGCATGCAAGAAGACGCAGAAGAGTCCAAGCAGGCGCGGAAGCGTCCAAGCAGGCGCGGTAGCGTCCAAGCAGTCGCGGAAGCGTCCAAGCAGGCGCGGTAGCGTCCAAGCAGGCGTGGAAACGTCCATGCAGGCGCGGAAGCATGCAAGAAGACGCAGAAGAGTCCAAGCAGGCGCGGAAGCGTCCAAGCAGGCGCGGTAGCGTCCAAGCAGGCGCGGAAACGTCCAAGCAGGCGTGGAAGAGTCCAAGCAGGCGCGGAAGCATGCAAGCAGGCGCGGAAGCGTCCAAGCGGTCGCGGAAGCGTCCAGGCAGGCGCGGTAGCGTCCAAGCAGACGCGGAAACGTCCAAGCGGGCGCGGAAACGTCCAAGTAGGCGCGGAAGCATGCAAGCAGGCGCGGAAGCGTCCAAGCAGGCGCGGAAACGTCCAAGCAGGCGCGGTAGCGTCCAACCAGGCGCGGAAGCGTCCAAGCAGTCGCGGAAGCGTCCAAGCAGGCGCGGTAGCGTCCAACCAGGCGCGGAAGCGTCCAAGCAGTCGTGGAAGCGTCCAAGCAGGCGCGGTAGCGTCCAAGCAGTCGCGGAAGCGTCCAAGCAGGCGGGGAAGCATGCAAGAAGGCGCAGAAGAGTCCAAGCAGGCGCGGAAGCATGCAAGAAGGCGCAGAAGAGTCCAAGCAGGCGCGGTATCGTCCAACCAGGCGCGGGAGCGTCCAAGCAGGCGCGGAAGCATGCAAGAAGGCGCAGAAGAGTCCAAGCAGGCGCAGAAGAGTCCAAGCAGGCGCGGAAGCGTCCAAGCAGTCGCGGAAGCGTCCAAGCAGGCGCGGAAACGTCCAAGCAGGCGCGGAAGCATGCAGGAAGGCGCAGAAGAGTCCAAGCAGGCGCGGAAGCTTCCAAGCAGGCGCGGTATCGTCCAACCAGGCGCGGAAGCGTCCAAGCAGTCGCGGAAGCGTCCAAGCAGTCGCGGAAGCGTCCAAGCAGGCGCGGTAGCGTCCAACCAGGCGCGGAAGCATGCAAGAAGGCGCAGAAGAGTCCAAGCAGTCGCGGAAGCGTCCAAGCAGGCGCGGTAGCGTCCAAGCAGTCGCGGAAGCGTCCAAGCAGGCGCGGTAGCGTCCAAGCAGGCGTGGAAACGTCCATGCAGGCGCGGAAGCATGCAAGAAGACGCAGAAGAGTCCAAGCAGGCGCGGAATCGTCCAAGCAGGCGCGGTAGCGTCCAAGCAGGCGCGGAAACGTCAAAGCAGGTGTGGAAGAGTCCAAGCAGGCGCGGAAGCATGCAAGCAGGCTCGGAAGCGTCCAAGCGGTCGCGGAAGCGTCCAGGCAGGCGCGGTAGCGTCCAAGCAGACGCGGAAACGTCCAAGCGGGCGCGGAAACGTCCAAGTAGGCGCGGAAGCATGCAAGCAGGCGCGGAAGCGTCCAAGCAGGCGCGGAAACGTCCAAGCAGGCGCAGTAGCGTCCAACCAGGCGCGGAAGCGTCCAAGCAGTCGCGGAAGCGTCCAAGCAGGCGCGGTAGCGTCCAACCAGGCGCGGAAGCGTCCATGCAGTCGCGGAAGCGTCCAAGCAGGCGCGGTAGCGTCCAAGCAGTCGCGGAAGCGTCCAAGCAGGCGGGGAAGCATGCAAGAAGGCGCAGAAGAGTCCAAGCAGGCGCGGAAGCATGCAAGAAGGCGCAGAAGAGTCCAAGCAGGCGCGGTATCGTCCAACCAGGCGCGGGAGCGTCCAAGCAGGCGCGGAAGCATGCAAGAAGGCGCAGAAGAGTCCAAGCAGGCGCAGAAGAGTCCAAGCAGGCGCGGAAGCGTCCAAGCAGTCGCGGAAGCGTCCAAGCAGGCGCGGAAACGTCCAAGCAGGCGCGGAAGCATGCAGGAAGGCGCAGAAGAGTCCAAGCAGGCGCGGAAGCTTCCAAGCAGGCGCGGTATCGTCCAAGCAGTCGCGGAAGCGTCCAAGAAGGCGCGGTAGCGTCCAAGCAGGCGCGGAAACGTCCAAGCAGGCGCGGAAGCATTGCAAGAAGACGCAGAAGAGTCCAAGCAGGCGCGGAAGCGTCCAAGCAGCCGCGGAAGCGTCCAAGCAGTCGCGGAAGCATGCAAGAAGGCGCAGAAGCGTCCAAGCAGGCGCGGAAACGTCCAAGCCGGCGCGGAAGCATGCAAGAAGACGCAGAAGAGTCCAAGCAGGCGCGGAAGCGTCCAAGCTGTCGCGGAAGCGTCCAAGCAGGCGCGGAAGCGTCCAAGCAGGCGCGGTAGCGTCCAAGCAGGCGCGGAAGCATGCAAGAAGGCGCAGAAGAGTCCAAGCAGGCGCGGAAGCATTGCAAGAAGACGCAGAAGAGTCCAAGCAGGCGCGGAAGCGTCCAAGCAGCCGCGGAAGCGTCCAAGCAGTCGCGGAAGCATGCAAGAAGGCGCAGAAGCGTCCAAGCAGGCGCGGAAACGTCCAAGCCGGCGCGGAAGCATGCAAGAAGACGCAGAAGAGTCCAAGCAGGCGCGGAAGCGTCCAAGCTGTCGCGGTAGCGTCCAAGCAGGCGCGGTAGTGTCCAAGCAGTCGCGGAAACATCCAAGCAGGCGCGGTAGCGTCCAACCAGGCGCGGAAGCGTCCAAGCAGTCGCGGAAGCGTCCAAGCAGGCGCAGTAGCGTTCAAACAGGCGCGGAAGCGTCCAAGCAGGCGCGGAAACGTCCAAGTAGGCGCGGCAGCATGCAAGAAGGCGCAGAAGAGTCCAAGCAGGCGCGGAAGCGTCCAAGCAGGCGCGGAAGCGTCCAAGCAGGCGCGGAAACGTTCAAGCAGGCGCGCTAGCATGCAAAAAGGCGCGGAAGCGTCCAAGCAGGCGCGGTAGCGTCCAAGCAGACGCGGAAACGTCCAAGCAGGCGCGGAACCGTCCAAGCAGAAGCGGAAGCGTCCAAGCAGGCGGGGAAGCATGCACGCAGGCGCGGAAGCGTCCAAGCAGGCGCGGAAACGTCCAAGTAGGCGCGGCAGCATGCAAGAAGGCGCAGAAGAGTCCAAGCAGGCGCGGTAGTGTCCAAGCAGACGCGGAAACATCCAAGCAGGCGCGGTGGCGTCCAACCAGGCGCGGAAGCGTCCAAGCAGTCGCGGAAGCGTCCAAGCAGGCGCAGTAGCGTTCAAACAGGCGCGGAAGCGTCCAAGCAGGCGCGGAAACGTCCAAGTAGGCGCGGCAGCATGCAAGAAGGCGCAGAAGAGTCCAAGCAGGCGCGGAAGCGTCCAAGCAGGCGCGGTAGCGTCCAAGCAGGCGCGGAAGCGTCCAAGCAGTCGCGGAAACGTCCAAGCAGGCAGGGAAGCATGCAAGCAGGCGCGGAAGCGTCCAAGCAGGCGCGGAAGCGTCCAAGCAGGCGCGGAAACGTCCAAGCAGGCGCGGAAGCATGCAAAAAGGCGTAGAAGAGTCCAAGCAGGCGCGGTAGGGTCTAAGCAGGCGCGGTAGCGTCCAAGCAGGCGCGGAAACGTCCAAGCAGGCGCGGAAGCGTCCAAGCAGGCGCGGAAGCGTCCAAGCAGGCGCGGAAGCGTCCAAGCAGGCGGGGAAGCATGCATGCAGGCGCGGAAGCGTCCAAGCAGGCGTGGAAACGTCCAAGTAGGCGCGGCACCATGCAAGCAGGCGCAGAAGAGTCCAAGCAGGCGCGGAAGCGTCCATGCAGGCGCGGTGACGTCCAACCACTCGCGGAAGCGTCCGGGCAGTCGCGGAAGCGTCCAAGCAGGCGCGGAAGCATGCAAGAAGGCGCAGAAGAGTCCAACCAGGCGCGGTAGTGTCCAAGCTGGCGCGGAAACGTCCAAGCAGGCGCGGAAGCATGCAAGAAGACGCAGAAGTGTCCAAGCAGGCGCGGAAGCATGCAAGAAGGCGCAGAAGAGTCCAAGCAGGCGCGGAAGCGTCCAAGCAGGCGGGGAAGCATGCAAGCAGGCGCGGAAGCGTCCAAGCAGGCGCTGAAGCGTCCAAGCAGGCGCGGAAGCGTCCAAGCAGTCGCGGAAGCGTCCAAGCAGGCGCGACAGCGTCCAAGCAGGCGCGGAAACGTCCAAGCAGGCGCGGAAGCATGCAAGAAGACGCAGAAGAGTCCAAGCAGGCGCGGAAGCGTCCAAGCAGTCGCGGAAGCGTTCAAGCAGGCGCGGTAGAGTCCAAGTAGTCGCGGAAGCGTCCAAGCAGGCGCGGTAGCGTCCAAGCAGGCGCGGAAACGTCCAAGCAGGCGCGAAAGCATGCAAGAAGACGCAGAAGAGTCCAAGAAGGCGCGGAAGCGTCCAAGCAGGCGAGGAATATGCAAGCAGGCGCGGAAGCATGCAAGAAGGCGCGGAAGCGTCCAAGCAGGCTCGGTAGCGTCCAAGCAGGCGCGGTATCGTCCAACCAGGCGCGGAAGCGTCCAAGCAGTCGCGGAAGCGTCCAAGCAGTCGCGGAAGCGTCCAAGCAGGCGCGGTAGCGTCCAACCAGGCGCGGAAGCATGCAAGAAGGCGCAGAAGAGTCCAAGCAGTCGCGGAAGCGTCCAAGCAGGCGCGGTAGCGTCCAAGCAGTCGCGGAAGCGTCCAAGCAGGCGCGGTAGCGTCCAAGCAGGCGCGGAAGCATGCAAGAAGACGCAGAAGAGTCCAAGCAGGCGCGGAAGCGTCCAAGCAGGCGCGGTAGCGTCCAAGCAGTCGCGGAAGCGTCCAAGCAGGCGCGGTAGCGTCCAAGCAGGCGTGGAAACGTCCATGCAGGCGCGGAAGCATGCAAGAAGACGCAGAAGAGTCCAAGCAGGCGCGGAAGCGTCCAAGCAGGCGCGGTAGCGTCCAAGCAGGCGCGGAAACGTCCAAGCAGGCGTGGAAGAGTCCAAGCAGGCGCGGAAGCATGCAAGCAGGCGCGGAAGCGTCCAAGCGGTCGCGGAAGCGTCCAGGCAGGCGCGGTAGCGTCCAAGCAGACGCGGAAACGTCCAAGCGGGCGCGGAAACGTCCAAGTAGGCGCGGAAGCATGCAAGCAGGCGCGGAAGCGTCCAAGCAGGCGCGGAAACGTCCAAGCAGGCGCGGTAGCGTCCAACCAGGCGCGGAAGCGTCCAAGCAGTCGCGGAAGCGTCCAAGCAGGCGCGGTAGCGTCCAACCAGGCGCGGAAGCGTCCAAGCAGTCGTGGAAGCGTCCAAGCAGGCGCGGTAGCGTCCAACCAGGCGCGGAAGCGTCCAAGTTGGCGCGGCAGCATGCAAGAAGGCGCAGAAGAGTCCAAGCAGGCGCGGAAGCGTCCAAGCAGGCGCGGTAGCGTCCAAGCAGTCGCGGAAACGTCCAAGCAGGCGCGGAAGCATGCAAGAAGGCGCAGAAGAGTCCAAGCAGGCGCAGAAGAGTCCACACAGGCGCGCAAGCGTCGAAGCAGTCGCGGAAGCGTTCAAGCAGGCGCGGTCGCGTCCAACCAGGCGCGGAAGCGTCCAAGCAGTCGCGGAAGCGTCCAAGCAGGCGCGGTAGCGTCCAAGCAGTCGCGGAAACGTCCAAGCAGGCGCGGAAGCATGCAAGAAGACGCAGAAGAGTCCAAGCAGGCGCGGAAGCGTCCAAGCAGGCGCGGTAGCGTCCAAGCAGTCGCGGAAGCGTCCAAGCAGGCGCGGTAGCGTCCAAGCAGGCGTGGAAACGTCCATGCAGGCGCGGAAGCATGCAAGAAGACGCAGAAGAGTCCAAGCAGGCGCGGAAGCGTCCAAGCAGGCGCGGTAGCGTCCAAGCAGGCGCGGAAACGTCCAAGCAGGCGTGGAAGAGTCCAAGCAGGCGCGGAAGCATGCAAGCAGGCGCGGAAGCGTCCAAGCGGTCGCGGAAGCGTCCAGGCAGGCGCGGTAGCGTCCAAGCAGACGCGGAAACGTCCAAGCGGGCGCGGAAACGTCCAAGTAGGCGCGGAAGCATGCAAGCAGGCGCGGAAGCGTCCAAGCAGGCGCGGAAACGTCCAAGCAGGCGCGGTAGCGTCCAACCAGGCGCGGAAGCGTCCAAGCAGTCGCGGAAGCGTCCAAGCAGGCGCGGTAGCGTCCAACCAGGCGCGGAAGCGTCCAAGCAGTCGTGGAAGCGTCCAAGCAGGCGCGGTAGCGTCCAAGCAGTCGCGGAAGCGTCCAAGCAGGCGGGGAAGCATGCAAGAAGGCGCAGAAGAGTCCAAGCAGGCGCGGAAGCATGCAAGAAGGCGCAGAAGAGTCCAAGCAGGCGCGGTATCGTCCAACCAGGCGCGGGAGCGTCCAAGCAGGCGCGGAAGCATGCAAGAAGGCGCAGAAGAGTCCAAGCAGGCGCAGAAGAGTCCAAGCAGGCGCGGAAGCGTCCAAGCAGTCGCGGAAGCGTCCAAGCAGGCGCGGAAACGTCCAAGCAGGCGCGGAAGCATGCAGGAAGGCGCAGAAGAGTCCAAGCAGGCGCGGAAGCTTCCAAGCAGGCGCGGTATCGTCCAACCAGGCGCGGAAGCGTCCAAGCAGTCGCGGAAGCGTCCAAGCAGTCGCGGAAGCGTCCAAGCAGGCGCGGTAGCGTCCAACCAGGCGCGGAAGCATGCAAGAAGGCGCAGAAGAGTCCAAGCAGTCGCGGAAGCGTCCAAGCAGGCGCGGTAGCGTCCAAGCAGTCGCGGAAGCGTCCAAGCAGGCGCGGTAGCGTCCAAGCAGGCGTGGAAACGTCCATGCAGGCGCGGAAGCATGCAAGAAGACGCAGAAGAGTCCAAGCAGGCGCGGAATCGTCCAAGCAGGCGCGGTAGCGTCCAAGCAGGCGCGGAAACGTCAAAGCAGGTGTGGAAGAGTCCAAGCAGGCGCGGAAGCATGCAAGCAGGCTCGGAAGCGTCCAAGCGGTCGCGGAAGCGTCCAGGCAGGCGCGGTAGCGTCCAAGCAGACGCGGAAACGTCCAAGCGGGCGCGGAAACGTCCAAGTAGGCGCGGAAGCATGCAAGCAGGCGCGGAAGCGTCCAAGCAGGCGCGGAAACGTCCAAGCAGGCGCAGTAGCGTCCAACCAGGCGCGGAAGCGTCCAAGCAGTCGCGGAAGCGTCCAAGCAGGCGCGGTAGCGTCCAACCAGGCGCGGAAGCGTCCATGCAGTCGCGGAAGCGTCCAAGCAGGCGCGGTAGCGTCCAAGCAGTCGCGGAAGCGTCCAAGCAGGCGGGGAAGCATGCAAGAAGGCGCAGAAGAGTCCAAGCAGGCGCGGAAGCATGCAAGAAGGCGCAGAAGAGTCCAAGCAGGCGCGGTATCGTCCAACCAGGCGCGGGAGCGTCCAAGCAGGCGCGGAAGCATGCAAGAAGGCGCAGAAGAGTCCAAGCAGGCGCAGAAGAGTCCAAGCAGGCGCGGAAGCGTCCAAGCAGTCGCGGAAGCGTCCAAGCAGGCGCGGAAACGTCCAAGCAGGCGCGGAAGCATGCAGGAAGGCGCAGAAGAGTCCAAGCAGGCGCGGAAGCTTCCAAGCAGGCGCGGTATCGTCCAAGCAGTCGCGGAAGCGTCCAAGAAGGCGCGGTAGCGTCCAAGCAGGCGCGGAAACGTCCAAGCAGGCGCGGAAGCATTGCAAGAAGACGCAGAAGAGTCCAAGCAGGCGCGGAAGCGTCCAAGCAGCCGCGGAAGCGTCCAAGCAGTCGCGGAAGCATGCAAGAAGGCGCAGAAGCGTCCAAGCAGGCGCGGAAACGTCCAAGCCGGCGCGGAAGCATGCAAGAAGACGCAGAAGAGTCCAAGCAGGCGCGGAAGCGTCCAAGCTGTCGCGGAAGCGTCCAAGCAGGCGCGGAAGCGTCCAAGCAGGCGCGGTAGCGTCCAAGCAGGCGCGG
This sequence comes from Cerceris ruficornis, assembly GCA_963989415.1. Classification (NCBI taxonomy): domain Eukaryota; kingdom Metazoa; phylum Arthropoda; class Insecta; order Hymenoptera; family Crabronidae; genus Cerceris; species Cerceris ruficornis. The sequence continues at coordinate 1,337,747 of OZ022522.1, forward strand.
AAGCATGCAAGAAGGCGCAGAAGAGTCCAAGCAGGCGCGGAAGCATTGCAAGAAGACGCAGAAGAGTCCAAGCAGGCGCGGAAGCGTCCAAGCAGCCGCGGAAGCGTCCAAGCAGTCGCGGAAGCATGCAAGAAGGCGCAGAAGCGTCCAAGCAGGCGCGGAAACGTCCAAGCCGGCGCGGAAGCATGCAAGAAGACGCAGAAGAGTCCAAGCAGGCGCGGAAGCGTCCAAGCTGTCGCGGTAGCGTCCAAGCAGGCGCGGTAGTGTCCAAGCAGTCGCGGAAACATCCAAGCAGGCGCGGTAGCGTCCAACCAGGCGCGGAAGCGTCCAAGCAGTCGCGGAAGCGTCCAAGCAGGCGCAGTAGCGTTCAAACAGGCGCGGAAGCGTCCAAGCAGGCGCGGAAACGTCCAAGTAGGCGCGGCAGCATGCAAGAAGGCGCAGAAGAGTCCAAGCAGGCGCGGAAGCGTCCAAGCAGGCGCGGAAGCGTCCAAGCAGGCGCGGAAACGTTCAAGCAGGCGCGCTAGCATGCAAAAAGGCGCGGAAGCGTCCAAGCAGGCGCGGTAGCGTCCAAGCAGACGCGGAAACGTCCAAGCAGGCGCGGAACCGTCCAAGCAGAAGCGGAAGCGTCCAAGCAGGCGGGGAAGCATGCACGCAGGCGCGGAAGCGTCCAAGCAGGCGCGGAAACGTCCAAGTAGGCGCGGCAGCATGCAAGAAGGCGCAGAAGAGTCCAAGCAGGCGCGGTAGTGTCCAAGCAGACGCGGAAACATCCAAGCAGGCGCGGTGGCGTCCAACCAGGCGCGGAAGCGTCCAAGCAGTCGCGGAAGCGTCCAAGCAGGCGCAGTAGCGTTCAAACAGGCGCGGAAGCGTCCAAGCAGGCGCGGAAACGTCCAAGTAGGCGCGGCAGCATGCAAGAAGGCGCAGAAGAGTCCAAGCAGGCGCGGAAGCGTCCAAGCAGGCGCGGTAGCGTCCAAGCAGGCGCGGAAGCGTCCAAGCAGTCGCGGAAACGTCCAAGCAGGCAGGGAAGCATGCAAGCAGGCGCGGAAGCGTCCAAGCAGGCGCGGAAGCGTCCAAGCAGGCGCGGAAACGTCCAAGCAGGCGCGGAAGCATGCAAAAAGGCGTAGAAGAGTCCAAGCAGGCGCGGTAGGGTCTAAGCAGGCGCGGTAGCGTCCAAGCAGGCGCGGAAACGTCCAAGCAGGCGCGGAAGCGTCCAAGCAGGCGCGGAAGCGTCCAAGCAGGCGCGGAAGCGTCCAAGCAGGCGGGGAAGCATGCATGCAGGCGCGGAAGCGTCCAAGCAGGCGTGGAAACGTCCAAGTAGGCGCGGCACCATGCAAGCAGGCGCAGAAGAGTCCAAGCAGGCGCGGAAGCGTCCATGCAGGCGCGGTGACGTCCAACCACTCGCGGAAGCGTCCGGGCAGTCGCGGAAGCGTCCAAGCAGGCGCGGAAGCATGCAAGAAGGCGCAGAAGAGTCCAACCAGGCGCGGTAGTGTCCAAGCTGGCGCGGAAACGTCCAAGCAGGCGCGGAAGCATGCAAGAAGACGCAGAAGTGTCCAAGCAGGCGCGGAAGCATGCAAGAAGGCGCAGAAGAGTCCAAGCAGGCGCGGAAGCGTCCAAGCAGGCGGGGAAGCATGCAAGCAGGCGCGGAAGCGTCCAAGCAGGCGCTGAAGCGTCCAAGCAGGCGCGGAAGCGTCCAAGCAGTCGCGGAAGCGTCCAAGCAGGCGCGACAGCGTCCAAGCAGGCGCGGAAACGTCCAAGCAGGCGCGGAAGCATGCAAGAAGACGCAGAAGAGTCCAAGCAGGCGCGGAAGCGTCCAAGCAGTCGCGGAAGCGTTCAAGCAGGCGCGGTAGAGTCCAAGTAGTCGCGGAAGCGTCCAAGCAGGCGCGGTAGCGTCCAAGCAGGCGCGGAAACGTCCAAGCAGGCGCGAAAGCATGCAAGAAGACGCAGAAGAGTCCAAGAAGGCGCGGAAGCGTCCAAGCAGGCGAGGAATATGCAAGCAGGCGCGGAAGCATGCAAGAAGGCGCGGAAGCGTCCAAGCAGGCTCGGTAGCGTCCAAGCAGGCGCGGAAACGTCCAAGCAGGCGCGGAAGCATGCAAGAAGGCGCAGAAGAGTCCAAGCAGGCGCGGAAGCGTCCAAGCAGGCGGGGAAGCATGCAAGCAGGCGCGGAAGCGTCCAAGCAGGCGTGGAAGAGTCCAAGCAGGCGCAGAAGAGTCCAAGCAGGCGCGGAAGCGTCCAAGCAGTCGCGGAAGCGTCCAAGCAGGCGCGACCGCGTCCAACCAGGCGCGGAAGCGTCCAAGCAGTCGCGGAAGCGACCAAGCAGGCGCGGTCGCGTCCAAGCAGGCGCGGAAACGTCCAAGCAGGCGCGGAAGCATGCAAGAAGGCGCAGAAGAGTCCAAGCAGGCGCGGAAGCGTCCAAGCAGGCGGGGAAGCATGCATGCAGGCGCGGAAGCGTCCAAGTAGGCGCGGAAGCATGCAAGAAGGCGCGGAAGCGTCCAAGCAGGCTCGGTAGCGTCCAAGCAGGCGCGGAAACGTCCAAGTAGGCGCGGCAGCATGCAAGCAGGCGCAGAAGAGTCCAAGCAGGCGCGGAAGCGTCCATGCAGGCGCGGAAGCGTCCAAGCAGGCGCGGAAACGTCCAAGTAGGCGCGGAAGCATGCAAGCAGGCGCAGAAAAGTCCAAGCAGGCGCGGAAGCGTCCAAGCAGTCGCGGAGGCGTCCAAGCAGGCGCGGTAGCGTCCAAGCAGGCGCGGAAACGTCCAAGCAGGCGCGGAAGCATGCAAGAAGACGTAGAAGAGTCCAAGCAGGCGCGGAAGCGTCCAAGAAGGCGCGGTAGCGTCCAAGCAGTCGCGGAAGCGTCCAAGCAGGCGCGGAAGCGTCCTAGCAGGCGCGGAAACGTCCAAGCAGGCGCGGAAGTATGCAAGAAGACGCAGAAGAGTCCAAGCAGGCGCGGAAGCGTCCAAGCAGGCGGGGAAGCATGCAAGCAGGCGCGGAAGCGTCCAAGCAGGCGCGGAAACGTCCAAGTAGGCGCGGAAGCATGCAAGAAGGCGCGGAAGCGTCCAAGCAGGCGCGGTAGCGTCCAAGCAGGCGCGGAAACGTCCAAGCAGGCGCGGAAGCATGCAAGAAGGCGCAGAAGAGTCCAAGCAGGCGCGGAAGCGTCCAAGCAGGCGCAGAAGCGTCCAAGGAGTTGCGGAAGCGTCCAAGCAGGCGCGGTAGCGTCCAAGCAGGCGCGGAAGCGCCCAAGCAGTCGCGGAATTGTCCAAGCAGGCGCGGTAGCGTCCAAGCAGTCGCGGAAGCGTCCCAGCAGTCGCGGAAGCGTCCAAGCAGGCGCGGTAGCGTCCAACCAGGCGCGGAAGCATGCAAGAAGGCGCAGAAGAGTCCAAGCAGTCGCGGAAGCGTCCAAGCAGGCGCGGTAGCGTCCAAGCAGTCGCGGAAGCGTCCAAGCAGGCGCGGTAGCGTACAAGCAGGCGTGGAAACCTCCATGCAGGCGCGGAAGCATGCAAGAAGACGCAGAAGAGTCCAAGCAGGCGCGGAAGCGTCCAAGCAGGCGGGGAAGCATGCAAGCAGGCGCGGAAGCGTCCAAGCAGGCGCGGTAGCGTCCAAGCAGGCGCGGAAAAGTCCAAGCAGTCGCGAAAGCATGCAAGAAGGCGCAGAAGAGTCCAAGCAGGCGCAGAAGAGTCCAAGCAGGCGCGGAAGCGTCCAAGCAGTCGCGGAAGCGTCCAAGCAGGCGCGGTAGCGTCCAAGCAGGCGCGGAAACGTCCAAGCAGGCGCGGAAGCATGCAAGAAGACGTAGAAGAGTCCAAGCAGGCCGGAAGCGTCCAAGCAGGCGCGGTAGCGGCCAAGCAGTCGCGGAAGCGTCCAAGCAGTCGCGGAAGCATGCAAGAAGGCGCAGAAGAGTCCAACCAGGCGCGGAAGCGTCCAAGCAGTCGCGGAAGCGTGCAAGCAGTCGCGGAAGCGTGCAAGCAGGCGCGGTAGCGTCCAAGCAGGCGCGGAAACGTCCAAGCAGGCGCGGAAGCATGCAAGAAGGCGCAGAAGAGTCCAAGCAGGCTCGGAAGCGTCCAAGCAGGCGGGGAAGCATGCAAGCAGGCGCGGAAGCGTCCAAGCAGGCGCGGAAACGTCCAAGTAGGCGCGGAAGCATGCAAGAAGGCGCGGAAACGTCCAAGCAGGCGCGGAAGCATGCAAGAAGACGCAGAAGAGTCCAAGCAGACGCGGAAGCGTCCAAGCAGGCGCGGAAGCATGCAAGAAGGCGCAAAAGAGTCCAAGCAGGCGCGGAAACGTCCAAGCAGGCGCGGAAGCGTCCAAGCAGGCGCGGAAGCATGCAAGAAGGCGCGGAAGCATGCAAGAAGGCGCAGAAGTGTCCAAGCAGGCGCGGAAGCATGCAAGAAGGCGCAGAAGTGTCCAAGCAGGCGCGGAAGCATGCAAGAAGGCGCAGAAGAGTCCAAGCAGTCGCGGAAGCGTCCAAGCAGGCGCGGTAGCGTCCAAGCAGGCGCGGAAACGTCCAAGCAGGCGCGGAAGCATGCAAGAAGACGTAGAAGAGTCCAAGCAGGCGCGGAAGCGTCCAAGCAGGCGCGGTAGCGTCCAACCAGGCGCGGAAGCGTCCAAGTAGGCGCGGCAGCATGCAAGAAGACGTAGAAGAGTCCAAGCAGGCGCGGAAGCGTCCAAGCAGTCGCGGAAGCGTCCAAGCAGGCGCGGTGACGTCCAACCACTCGCGGAAGCGTCCGGGCAGTCGCGCAAGCGTCCAAGCAGGCGCGGAAGCATGCAAGAAGGCGCAGAAGAGTCCAACCAGGCGCGGTAGTGTCCAAGCTGGCGCGGAAACGTCCAAGCAGGCGCGGAAGCATGCAAGAAGGCGCAGAAGTGTCCAAGCAGCCGCGGAAGCATGCAAGAAGGCGCAGAAGAGTCCAAGCAGGCGCGGAAGCGTCCAAGCAGGCGGGGAAGCATGCAAGCAGGCGCGGAAGCGTCCAAGCAGGCGCTGAAGCGTCCAAGCAGGCGCGGAAGCGTCCAAGCAGTCGCGGAAGCGTCGAAGCAGGCGCGACAGCGTCCAAGCAGGCGCGGAAGAGTCCAAGCAGGCGCAGAAGAGTCCAAGCAGGCGCGGAAGCGTCCAAGCAGTCGCGGAAGCGTCCAAGCAGGCGCGGCCGCGTCCAACCAGGCGCGGAAGCGTCCAAGCAGTCGCGGAAGCGACCAAGCAGGCGCGGTCGCGTCCAAGCAGGCGCGGAAACGTCCAAGCAGGCGCGAAAGCATGCAAGAAGACGCAGAAGAGTCCAAGCAGGCGCGGAAGCGTCCAAGCAGGCGCGGAAACGTCCAAGTAGGCGCGGAAGCATGCAAGAAGGCGCGGAAGCGTCCAAGCAGGCTCGGTAGCGTCCAAGCAGGCGCGGAAACGTCCAAGCAGGCGCGGAAGCATGCAAGAAGGCGCAGAAGAGTCCAAGCAGGCGCGGAAGCGTCCAAGCAGGCGGGGAAGCATGCAAGCAGGCGCGGAAGCGTCCAAGCAGGCGTGGAAGAGTCCAAGCAGGCGCAGAAGAGTCCAAGCAGGCGCGGAAGCGTCCAAGCAGTCGCGGGAGCGTCCAAGCAGGCGCGGCCGCGTCCAACCAGGCGCGGCCGCGTCCAACCAGGCGCGGCCGCGTCCAACCAGGCGCGGAAGCGTCCAAGCAGTCGCGGAAGCGACCAAGCAGGCGCGGTCGCGTCCAAGCAGGCGCGGAAACGTCCAAGCAGGCGCGGAAGCATGCAAGAAGGCGCAGAAGAGTCCAAGCATTCGCGGAAGCGTCCAAGCAGGCGGGGAAGCATGCATGCAGGCGCGGAAGCGTCCAAGCAGGCGTGGAAACGTCCAAGTAGGCGCGGCAGCATGCAAGCAGGCGCAGAAGAGTCCAAGCAGGCGCGGAAGCGTCCATGCAGGCGCGGAAGCGTCCAAGCAGGCGCGGAAACGTCTAAGCAGGCGCGGAAACGTTCAAGTAGGCGCGGCAGCATGCAAGAAGCCGCAGAAGAGTCCAAGCAGGCGCGGAAGCGTCCCAGCAGTCGCGGAAGCGTCCAAGCAGGCGCGGTAGCGTCCAACCAGGCGCGGAAGCATGCAAGAAGGCGCAGAAGAGTCCAAGCAGTCGCGGAAGCGTCCAAGCAGGCGCGGTAGCGTCCAAGCAGTCGCGGAAGCGTCCAAGCAGGCGCGGTAGCGTCCAAGCAGGCGTGGAAACCTCCATGCAGTCGCGAAAGCATGCAAGAAGGCGCAGAAGAGTCCAAGCAGGCGCAGAAGAGTCCAAGCAGGCGCGGAAGCGTCCAAGCAGTCGCGGAAGCGTCCAAGCAGGCGCGGTAGCGTCCAAGCAGGCGCGGAAACGTCCAAGCAGGCGCGGAAGCATGCAAGAAGACGTAGAAGAGTCCAAGCAGGCCGGAAGCGTCCAAGCAGGCGCGGTAGCGGCCAAGCAGTCGCGGAAGCGTCCAAGCAGTCGCGGAAGCATGCAAGAAGGCGCAGAAGAGTCCAACCAGGCGCGGAAGCGTCCAAGCAGTCGCGGAAGCGTGCAAGCAGTCGCGGAAGCGTGCAAGCAGGCGCGGTAGCGTCCAAGCAGGCGCGGAAACGTCCAAGCAGGCGCGGAAGCATGCAAGAAGGCGCAGAAGAGTCCAAGCAGGCTCGGAAGCGTCCAAGCAGGCGGGGAAGCATGCAAGCAGGCGCGGAAGCGTCCAAGCAGGCGCGGAAACGTCCAAGTAGGCGCGGAAGCATGCAAGAAGGCGCGGAAACGTCCAAGCAGGCGCGGAAGCATGCAAGAAGACGCAGAAGAGTCCAAGCAGACGCGGAAGCGTCCAAGCAGGCGCGGAAGCATGCAAGAAGGCGCAAAAGAGTCCAAGCAGGCGCGGAAACGTCCAAGCAGGCGCGGAAGCGTCCAAGCAGGCGCGGAAGCATGCAAGAAGGCGCGGAAGCATGCAAGAAGGCGCAGAAGTGTCCAAGCAGGCGCGGAAGCATGCAAGAAGGCGCAGAAGTGTCCAAGCAGGCGCGGAAGCATGCAAGAAGGCGCAGAAGAGTCCAAGCAGTCGCGGAAGCGTCCAAGCAGGCGCGGTAGCGTCCAAGCAGGCGCGGAAACGTCCAAGCAGGCGCGGAAGCATGCAAGAAGACGTAGAAGAGTCCAAGCAGGCGCGGAAGCGTCCAAGCAGGCGCGGTAGCGTCCAACCAGGCGCGGAAGCGTCCAAGTAGGCGCGGCAGCATGCAAGAAGACGTAGAAGAGTCCAAGCAGGCGCGGAAGCGTCCAAGCAGTCGCGGAAGCGTCCAAGCAGGCGCGGTGACGTCCAACCACTCGCGGAAGCGTCCGGGCAGTCGCGCAAGCGTCCAAGCAGGCGCGGAAGCATGCAAGAAGGCGCAGAAGAGTCCAACCAGGCGCGGTAGTGTCCAAGCTGGCGCGGAAACGTCCAAGCAGGCGCGGAAGCATGCAAGAAGGCGCAGAAGTGTCCAAGCAGCCGCGGAAGCATGCAAGAAGGCGCAGAAGAGTCCAAGCAGGCGCGGAAGCGTCCAAGCAGGCGGGGAAGCATGCAAGCAGGCGCGGAAGCGTCCAAGCAGGCGCTGAAGCGTCCAAGCAGGCGCGGAAGCGTCCAAGCAGTCGCGGAAGCGTCGAAGCAGGCGCGACAGCGTCCAAGCAGGCGCGGAAGAGTCCAAGCAGGCGCAGAAGAGTCCAAGCAGGCGCGGAAGCGTCCAAGCAGTCGCGGAAGCGTCCAAGCAGGCGCGGCCGCGTCCAACCAGGCGCGGAAGCGTCCAAGCAGTCGCGGAAGCGACCAAGCAGGCGCGGTCGCGTCCAAGCAGGCGCGGAAACGTCCAAGCAGGCGCGAAAGCATGCAAGAAGACGCAGAAGAGTCCAAGCAGGCGCGGAAGCGTCCAAGCAGGCGCGGAAACGTCCAAGTAGGCGCGGAAGCATGCAAGAAGGCGCGGAAGCGTCCAAGCAGGCTCGGTAGCGTCCAAGCAGGCGCGGAAACGTCCAAGCAGGCGCGGAAGCATGCAAGAAGGCGCAGAAGAGTCCAAGCAGGCGCGGAAGCGTCCAAGCAGGCGGGGAAGCATGCAAGCAGGCGCGGAAGCGTCCAAGCAGGCGTGGAAGAGTCCAAGCAGGCGCAGAAGAGTCCAAGCAGGCGCGGAAGCGTCCAAGCAGTCGCGGGAGCGTCCAAGCAGGCGCGGCCGCGTCCAACCAGGCGCGGCCGCGTCCAACCAGGCGCGGCCGCGTCCAACCAGGCGCGGAAGCGTCCAAGCAGTCGCGGAAGCGACCAAGCAGGCGCGGTCGCGTCCAAGCAGGCGCGGAAACGTCCAAGCAGGCGCGGAAGCATGCAAGAAGGCGCAGAAGAGTCCAAGCATTCGCGGAAGCGTCCAAGCAGGCGGGGAAGCATGCATGCAGGCGCGGAAGCGTCCAAGCAGGCGTGGAAACGTCCAAGTAGGCGCGGCAGCATGCAAGCAGGCGCAGAAGAGTCCAAGCAGGCGCGGAAGCGTCCATGCAGGCGCGGAAGCGTCCAAGCAGGCGCGGAAACGTCTAAGCAGGCGCGGAAACGTTCAAGTAGGCGCGGCAGCATGCAAGAAGCCGCAGAAGAGTCCAAGCAGGCGCGGAAGCGTCCCAGCAGTCGCGGAAGCGTCCAAGCAGGCGCGGTAGCGTCCAACCAGGCGCGGAAGCATGCAAGAAGGCGCAGAAGAGTCCAAGCAGTCGCGGAAGCGTCCAAGCAGGCGCGGTAGCGTCCAAGCAGTCGCGGAAGCGTCCAAGCAGGCGCGGTAGCGTCCAAGCAGGCGTGGAAACCTCCATGCAGGCGCGGAAGCATGCAAGAAGACGCAGAAGAGTCCAAGCAGGCGCGGAAGCGTCCAAGCAGGCGGGGAAGCATGCAAGCAGGCGCGGAAGCGTCCAAGCAGGCGCGGTAGCGTCCAAGCAGGCGCGGAAACGTCCAAGCAGTCGCGGAAGCATGCAAGAAGGCGCAGAAGAGTCCAAGCAGGCGCAGAAGAGTCCAAGCAGGCGCGGAAGCGTCCAAGCAGTCGCGGAAGCGTCCAAGCAGGCGCGGTAGCGTCCAAGCAGCCGCGGAAACGTCCAAGCAGGCGCGGAAGCATGCAAGAAGACGTAGAAGAGTCCAAGCAGGCCGGAAGCGTCCAAGCAGGCGCGGTAGCGGCCAAGCAGTCGCGGAAGCGTCCAAGCAGTCGCGGAAGCATGCAAGAAGGCGCAGAAGAGTCCAAACAGGCGCAGAAGAGTCCAACCAGGCGCGGAAGCGTCCAAGCAGTCGCGGAAGCGTGCAAGCAGTCGCGGAAGCGTGCAAGCAGGCGCGGTAGCGTCCAAGCAGGCGCGGAAACGTCCAAGCAGGCGCGGAAGCATGCAAGAAGGCGCAGAAGAGTCCAAGCAGGCTCGGAAGCGTCCAAGCAGGCGGGGAAGCATGCAAGCAGGCGCGGAAGCGTCCAAGCCGGCGCGGTAGCGTCCAACCAGGCGCGGAAGCGTCCAAGCAGGCGCGGAAGCGTCCAAGCAGGCGGGGAAGCATGCAAGCAGGCGCGGAAGCGTCCAAGCAGGCGCGGAAAAGTCCAAGTAGGCGCGGAAGCATGCAAGAAGGCGCGGAAGCGTCCAAGCAGGCTCGGTAGCATCCAAGCAGGCGCGGAAACGTCCAAGCAGGCGCGGAAGCATGCAAGAAGGCGCAGAAGAGTCCAAGCAGGCGCGGAAGCGTCCAAGCAGGCGGGGAAGCATGCAAGCAGGCGCGGAAGCGTCCAAGCAGGCGTGGAAACGTCCAAGTTGGCGCGGCAGCATGCAAGAAGGCGCAGAAGATTCCAAGCAGGCGCGGAAGCGACCAAGCAGGCGGGGAAGCATGCAAGCAGGCGCGGAAGCGTCCAAGCAGGCGCGGAAACGTCCAAGTAGGCGCGGAAGCATGCAAGAAGGCGCGGAAACGTCCAAGCAGGCGCGGAAGCATGCAAGAAGACGCAGAAGAGTCCAAGCAGGCGCGGAAGCGTCCAAGCAGGCGCGGAAGCATGCAAGAAGGCGCAAAAGAGTCCAAGCAGGCGCGGAAGCGTCCAAGCAGGCGGGGAAGCATGCAAGCAGGCGCGGAAGCGTCCAAGCAGGCTCGGTAGCATCCAAGCAGGCGCGGAAACGTCCAAGCAGGCGCGGAAGCATGCAAGAAGGCGCAGAAGAGTCCAAGCAGGCGCGGAAGCGTCCAAGCAGGCGGGGAAGCATGCAAGCAGGCGCGGTAGCGTCCAAGCAGGCGCGGAAACGTCCAAGCAGGCGCGGAAACGTCCAAGCAGGCGCGGAAGCATGCAAGAAGGCGCAGAAGAGTCCAAGCAGGCGCGGAAGCGTCCAAGCAGGCGGGGAAGCATGCAAGCAGGCGCGGAAGCGTCCAAGCAGGCGGGGAAGCATGCAAGCAGGCGCGGAAGCGTCCAAGCAAGCGCGAAACGTCCAAGTAGGCGCGGAAGCATGCAAGAAGGCGCGGAAGCGTCCAAGCAGGCGCGGTAGCGTCCAAGCAGGCGCGGAAACGTCCAAGCAGGCGCGGAAACGTCCAAGTAGGCGTGGCAGCATGCAAGAAGGCGCAGAAGAGTCCAAGCAGGAGCGGAAGCGTCGAAGCAGGCGCGGTCGCGTCCAACCAGGCGCGGAAGCGTCCAAGCAGTCGCGGAAACGTCCAAGTAGGCGCGGAAGCATGCAAGAAGGCGCGGAAGCGTCCAAGCAGGCGCGGTAGCGTCCAAGCAGGAGCGGAAGCGTCCAAGCAGGCGCGGAAGCATGCAAGAAGGAGCAGAAGAGTCCAAGCAGGCGCGGAAGCGTCCAAGCAGGCGCGGTAGCGTCCAAGCAGGTGCGGTAGCGTCCAAGCAGGCGCGGAAGCATGCAAGAAGGCGCAGAACAGTCCAAGCAGGCGCGGAAGCGTCCAAGCAGTCGCGGAAGCGTCCAAGCAGGCGCGGTAGCGTCCAAGCAGGCGCGGTAGTGTCCACGCAGTCGCGGAAACGTCCAAGCAGGCACGGAAGCATGCAAGAAGGCGCAGAAGAGTCCAAGCAGACGTGGAAGCGTCCAAGCAGTCGCGGAAGCGTCCAAGCAGTCGCTGAAGCGTCCAAGCAGGCGCGGTAGCGTCCAAGCAGTCGCGGAAGCGTCCAAGCAGGTGCGGTAGCGTCCAAGCAGGCGCGGTAGCGTCCAAGCTGGCGCGGAAACGTCCAAGCAGGCGCGGAAGCATGCAAGAAGGAGCAGAAGAGTCCAAGCAGGCGCGGAAGCGTCCAAGCAGGCGCGGAAGCGTCCAAGCAGGCTCGGTAGCATCCAAGCAGGCGCGGAAACGTCCAAGCAAGCGCGAAACGTCCAAGTAGGCGCGGCAGCATGCAAGAAGGCGCAGAAGAGTCCAAGCAGGCGCGGAAGCGTCCAAGCAGTCGCGGAAGCGTCCAAGCAGGCGCGGTAGCGTCCAACCAGGCGCGGAAGCGTCCAAGTAGGCGCGGCAGCATGCAAGAAGGCGCAGAAGAGTCCAAGCAGGCGCGGAAGCGTCCAAGTAGGCGCGGAAACGTCCAAGCAGGCGGGGAAGCATGCAAGAAGGCGCAGAAGAGTCCAAGCAGGCGCGGTATCGTCCAACCAGGCGCGGAAGCATGCAAGAAGGCGCAGAAGAGTCCAAGCAGGCGCAGAAGTGTCCAAGCAGGGGCGGAAGCGTCCAAGCAGTCGCGGAAGCGTCCAAGCAGGCGCGGAAGCGTCCAAGCAGGCGCGGAAGCGTCCAAGCAGGCGCGGAAGCGTCCAAGCAGGCGTGGTAGCGTCCAAGCAGTCGCGGAAGCGTCCAAGCAGGCGCGGTAGCGTCCAAGCAGTCGCGGAAGCGTCCAAGCAGGCGCGGTAGCGTCCAAGCAGGCGTGGAAACCTCCATGCAGTCGCGAAAGCATGCAAGAAGGCGCAGAAGAGTCCAAGCAGGCGCAGAAGAGTCCAAGCAGGCGCGGAAGCGTCCAAGCAGTCGCGGAAGCGTCCAAGCAGGCGCGGTAGCGTCCAAGCAGGCGCGGAAACGTCCAAGCAGGCGCGGAAGCATGCAAGAAGACGTAGAAGAGTCCAAGCAGGCCGGAAGCGTCCAAGCAGGCGCGGTAGCGGCCAAGCAGTCGCGGAAGCGTCCAAGCAGTCGCGGAAGCATGCAAGAAGGCGCAGAAGAGTCCAACCAGGCGCGGAAGCGTCCAAGCAGTCGCGGAAGCGTGCAAGCAGTCGCGGAAGCGTGCAAGCAGGCGCGGTAGCGTCCAAGCAGGCGCGGAAACGTCCAAGCAGGCGCGGAAGCATGCAAGAAGGCGCAGAAGAGTCCAAGCAGGCTCGGAAGCGTCCAAGCAGGCGGGGAAGCATGCAAGCAGGCGCGGAAGCGTCCAAGCAGGCGCGGAAACGTCCAAGTAGGCGCGGAAGCATGCAAGAAGGCGCGGAAACGTCCAAGCAGGCGCGGAAGCATGCAAGAAGACGCAGAAGAGTCCAAGCAGACGCGGAAGCGTCCAAGCAGGCGCGGAAGCATGCAAGAAGGCGCAAAAGAGTCCAAGCAGGCGCGGAAACGTCCAAGCAGGCGCGGAAGCGTCCAAGCAGGCGCGGAAGCATGCAAGAAGGCGCGGAAGCATGCAAGAAGGCGCAGAAGTGTCCAAGCAGGCGCGGAAGCATGCAAGAAGGCGCAGAAGTGTCCAAGCAGGCGCGGAAGCATGCAAGAAGGCGCAGAAGAGTCCAAGCAGTCGCGGAAGCGTCCAAGCAGGCGCGGTAGCGTCCAAGCAGGCGCGGAAACGTCCAAGCAGGCGCGGAAGCATGCAAGAAGACGTAGAAGAGTCCAAGCAGGCGCGGAAGCGTCCAAGCAGGCGCGGTAGCGTCCAACCAGGCGCGGAAGCGTCCAAGTAGGCGCGGCAGCATGCAAGAAGACGTAGAAGAGTCCAAGCAGGCGCGGAAGCGTCCAAGCAGTCGCGGAAGCGTCCAAGCAGGCGCGGTGACGTCCAACCACTCGCGGAAGCGTCCGGGCAGTCGCGCAAGCGTCCAAGCAGGCGCGGAAGCATGCAAGAAGGCGCAGAAGAGTCCAACCAGGCGCGGTAGTGTCCAAGCTGGCGCGGAAACGTCCAAGCAGGCGCGGAAGCATGCAAGAAGGCGCAGAAGTGTCCAAGCAGCCGCGGAAGCATGCAAGAAGGCGCAGAAGAGTCCAAGCAGGCGCGGAAGCGTCCAAGCAGGCGGGGAAGCATGCAAGCAGGCGCGGAAGCGTCCAAGCAGGCGCTGAAGCGTCCAAGCAGGCGCGGAAGCGTCCAAGCAGTCGCGGAAGCGTCGAAGCAGGCGCGACAGCGTCCAAGCAGGCGCGGAAGAGTCCAAGCAGGCGCAGAAGAGTCCAAGCAGGCGCGGAAGCGTCCAAGCAGTCGCGGAAGCGTCCAAGCAGGCGCGGCCGCGTCCAACCAGGCGCGGAAGCGTCCAAGCAGTCGCGGAAGCGACCAAGCAGGCGCGGTCGCGTCCAAGCAGGCGCGGAAACGTCCAAGCAGGCGCGAAAGCATGCAAGAAGACGCAGAAGAGTCCAAGCAGGCGCGGAAGCGTCCAAGCAGGCGCGGAAACGTCCAAGTAGGCGCGGAAGCATGCAAGAAGGCGCGGAAGCGTCCAAGCAGGCTCGGTAGCGTCCAAGCAGGCGCGGAAACGTCCAAGCAGGCGCGGAAGCATGCAAGAAGGCGCAGAAGAGTCCAAGCAGGCGCGGAAGCGTCCAAGCAGGCGGGGAAGCATGCAAGCAGGCGCGGAAGCGTCCAAGCAGGCGTGGAAGAGTCCAAGCAGGCGCAGAAGAGTCCAAGCAGGCGCGGAAGCGTCCAAGCAGTCGCGGGAGCGTCCAAGCAGGCGCGGCCGCGTCCAACCAGGCGCGGCCGCGTCCAACCAGGCGCGGCCGCGTCCAACCAGGCGCGGAAGCGTCCAAGCAGTCGCGGAAGCGACCAAGCAGGCGCGGTCGCGTCCAAGCAGGCGCGGAAACGTCCAAGCAGGCGCGGAAGCATGCAAGAAGGCGCAGAAGAGTCCAAGCATTCGCGGAAGCGTCCAAGCAGGCGGGGAAGCATGCATGCAGGCGCGGAAGCGTCCAAGCAGGCGTGGAAACGTCCAAGTAGGCGCGGCAGCATGCAAGCAGGCGCAGAAGAGTCCAAGCAGGCGCGGAAGCGTCCATGCAGGCGCGGAAGCGTCCAAGCAGGCGCGGAAACGTCTAAGCAGGCGCGGAAACGTTCAAGTAGGCGCGGCAGCATGCAAGAAGCCGCAGAAGAGTCCAAGCAGGCGCGGAAGCGTCCCAGCAGTCGCGGAAGCGTCCAAGCAGGCGCGGTAGCGTCCAACCAGGCGCGGAAGCATGCAAGAAGGCGCAGAAGAGTCCAAGCAGTCGCGGAAGCGTCCAAGCAGGCGCGGTAGCGTCCAAGCAGTCGCGGAAGCGTCCAAGCAGGCGCGGTAGCGTCCAAGCAGGCGTGGAAACCTCCATGCAGGCGCGGAAGCATGCAAGAAGACGCAGAAGAGTCCAAGCAGGCGCGGAAGCGTCCAAGCAGGCGGGGAAGCATGCAAGCAGGCGCGGAAGCGTCCAAGCAGGCGCGGTAGCGTCCAAGCAGGCGCGGAAACGTCCAAGCAGTCGCGGAAGCATGCAAGAAGGCGCAGAAGAGTCCAAGCAGGCGCAGAAGAGTCCAAGCAGGCGCGGAAGCGTCCAAGCAGTCGCGGAAGCGTCCAAGCAGGCGCGGTAGCGTCCAAGCAGCCGCGGAAACGTCCAAGCAGGCGCGGAAGCATGCAAGAAGACGTAGAAGAGTCCAAGCAGGCCGGAAGCGTCCAAGCAGGCGCGGTAGCGGCCAAGCAGTCGCGGAAGCGTCCAAGCAGTCGCGGAAGCATGCAAGAAGGCGCAGAAGAGTCCAAACAGGCGCAGAAGAGTCCAACCAGGCGCGGAAGCGTCCAAGCAGTCGCGGAAGCGTGCAAGCAGTCGCGGAAGCGTGCAAGCAGGCGCGGTAGCGTCCAAGCAGGCGCGGAAACGTCCAAGCAGGCGCGGAAGCATGCAAGAAGGCGCAGAAGAGTCCAAGCAGGCTCGGAAGCGTCCAAGCAGGCGGGGAAGCATGCAAGCAGGCGCGGAAGCGTCCAAGCCGGCGCGGTAGCGTCCAACCAGGCGCGGAAGCGTCCAAGCAGGCGCGGAAGCGTCCAAGCAGGCGGGGAAGCATGCAAGCAGGCGCGGAAGCGTCCAAGCAGGCGCGGAAAAGTCCAAGTAGGCGCGGAAGCATGCAAGAAGGCGCGGAAGCGTCCAAGCAGGCTCGGTAGCATCCAAGCAGGCGCGGAAACGTCCAAGCAGGCGCGGAAGCATGCAAGAAGGCGCAGAAGAGTCCAAGCAGGCGCGGAAGCGTCCAAGCAGGCGGGGAAGCATGCAAGCAGGCGCGGAAGCGTCCAAGCAGGCGTGGAAACGTCCAAGTTGGCGCGGCAGCATGCAAGAAGGCGCAGAAGATTCCAAGCAGGCGCGGAAGCGACCAAGCAGGCGGGGAAGCATGCAAGCAGGCGCGGAAGCGTCCAAGCAGGCGCGGAAACGTCCAAGTAGGCGCGGAAGCATGCAAGAAGGCGCGGAAACGTCCAAGCAGGCGCGGAAGCATGCAAGAAGACGCAGAAGAGTCCAAGCAGGCGCGGAAGCGTCCAAGCAGGCGCGGAAGCATGCAAGAAGGCGCAAAAGAGTCCAAGCAGGCGCGGAAGCGTCCAAGCAGGCGGGGAAGCATGCAAGCAGGCGCGGAAGCGTCCAAGCAGGCTCGGTAGCATCCAAGCAGGCGCGGAAACGTCCAAGCAGGCGCGGAAGCATGCAAGAAGGCGCAGAAGAGTCCAAGCAGGCGCGGAAGCGTCCAAGCAGGCGGGGAAGCATGCAAGCAGGCGCGGTAGCGTCCAAGCAGGCGCGGAAACGTCCAAGCAGGCGCGGAAACGTCCAAGCAGGCGCGGAAGCATGCAAGAAGGCGCAGAAGAGTCCAAGCAGGCGCGGAAGCGTCCAAGCAGGCGGGGAAGCATGCAAGCAGGCGCGGAAGCGTCCAAGCAGGCGGGGAAGCATGCAAGCAGGCGCGGAAGCGTCCAAGCAAGCGCGAAACGTCCAAGTAGGCGCGGAAGCATGCAAGAAGGCGCGGAAGCGTCCAAGCAGGCGCGGTAGCGTCCAAGCAGGCGCGGAAACGTCCAAGCAGGCGCGGAAACGTCCAAGTAGGCGTGGCAGCATGCAAGAAGGCGCAGAAGAGTCCAAGCAGGAGCGGAAGCGTCGAAGCAGGCGCGGTCGCGTCCAACCAGGCGCGGAAGCGTCCAAGCAGTCGCGGAAACGTCCAAGTAGGCGCGGAAGCATGCAAGAAGGCGCGGAAGCGTCCAAGCAGGCGCGGTAGCGTCCAAGCAGGAGCGGAAGCGTCCAAGCAGGCGCGGAAGCATGCAAGAAGGAGCAGAAGAGTCCAAGCAGGCGCGGAAGCGTCCAAGCAGGCGCGGTAGCGTCCAAGCAGGTGCGGTAGCGTCCAAGCAGGCGCGGAAGCATGCAAGAAGGCGCAGAACAGTCCAAGCAGGCGCGGAAGCGTCCAAGCAGTCGCGGAAGCGTCCAAGCAGGCGCGGTAGCGTCCAAGCAGGCGCGGTAGTGTCCACGCAGTCGCGGAAACGTCCAAGCAGGCACGGAAGCATGCAAGAAGGCGCAGAAGAGTCCAAGCAGACGTGGAAGCGTCCAAGCAGTCGCGGAAGCGTCCAAGCAGTCGCTGAAGCGTCCAAGCAGGCGCGGTAGCGTCCAAGCAGTCGCGGAAGCGTCCAAGCAGGTGCGGTAGCGTCCAAGCAGGCGCGGTAGCGTCCAAGCTGGCGCGGAAACGTCCAAGCAGGCGCGGAAGCATGCAAGAAGGAGCAGAAGAGTCCAAGCAGGCGCGGAAGCGTCCAAGCAGGCGCGGAAGCGTCCAAGCAGGCTCGGTAGCATCCAAGCAGGCGCGGAAACGTCCAAGCAAGCGCGAAACGTCCAAGTAGGCGCGGCAGCATGCAAGAAGGCGCAGAAGAGTCCAAGCAGGCGCGGAAGCGTCCAAGCAGTCGCGGAAGCGTCCAAGCAGGCGCGGTAGCGTCCAACCAGGCGCGGAAGCGTCCAAGTAGGCGCGGCAGCATGCAAGAAGGCGCAGAAGAGTCCAAGCAGGCGCGGAAGCGTCCAAGTAGGCGCGGAAACGTCCAAGCAGGCGGGGAAGCATGCAAGAAGGCGCAGAAGAGTCCAAGCAGGCGCGGTATCGTCCAACCAGGCGCGGAAGCATGCAAGAAGGCGCAGAAGAGTCCAAGCAGGCGCAGAAGTGTCCAAGCAGGGGCGGAAGCGTCCAAGCAGTCGCGGAAGCGTCCAAGCAGGCGCGGAAGCGTCCAAGCAGGCGCGGAAGCGTCCAAGCAGGCGCGGAAGCGTCCAAGCAGGCGTGGTAGCGTCCAAGCAGTCGCGGAAGCGTCCAAGCAGGCGCGGTAGCGTCCAAGAAGGGGCGGAAGCATGCAAGAAGGCGCAGAAGAGTCCAGGCAGGCGCGGAAGCGTCCATGCAGGCGCGGAAACGTCCAAGCAGGCGGGGAAGCATGCAAGCAGGCGCGGAAGCGTCCAAGCAGGCGCGGAAGCGTCCAAGTAGGCGCGGAAACGTCCAAGCAGGCGGGGAAGCATGCAAGAAGGCGCAGAAGAGTCCAAGCAGGCGCGGTATTGTCCAACCAGGCGCGGAAGCATGCAAGAAGGCGCAGAAGAGTCCAAGCAGGCGCAGAAGTGTCCAAGCAGGCGCGGAAGCGTCCAAGCAGTCGCGGAAGCGTCCAAGCAGGCGCGGAAGCGTCCAAGCAGGCGCGGAAGCGTCCAAGCAGGCGCGGAAGCGTCCAAGCAGGCGCGGAAGCGTCCAAGCAGGCGTGGTAGCGTCCAAGCAGTCGCGGAAGCGTCCAAGCAGGCGCGGTAGCGTCCAAGCAGTCGCGGAAACGTCCAAGCAGGCGCGGAAGCGTCCAAGCAGGCGTGGTAGCGTCCAAGCAGTCGCGGAAGCGTTCAAGCAGGCGCGGTAGCGTCCAAGCAGTCGCGGAAACGTCCAAGCAGGCGCGGAAGCATACAAGAAGGCGCAGAAGAGTCCAGACAGGCGCGGAAGCGTCGAAGCAGTCGCGGAAGCGTTCAAGCAGGCGCGGTCGCGTCCAACCAGGCGCGGAAGCGTCCAAGCAGTCGCGGAAGCGTCCAAGCAGGCGCGGTAGCGTCCAAGCAGGCGCGGAAACGTCCAAGCAGGCGCGGAAGCATGCAAGAAGGCGCAGAAGAGTCCAAACAGGCGCAGAAGAGTCCAAGCAGGGGCGGAAGCGTCCAAGCAGTCGCGGAAGCGTCCAAGCAGGCGCGGAAGCGTCCAAGCAGGCGCGGAAGCGTCCAAGCAGGCGCGGAAGCGTCCAAGCAGGCGTGGTAGCGTCCAAGCAGTCGCGGAAGCGTCCAAGCAGGCGCGGTAGCGTCCAAGAAGGGGCGGAAGCATGCAAGAAGGCGCAGAAGAGTCCAGGCAGGCGCGGAAGCGTCCATGCAGGCGCGGAAACGTCCAAGCAGGCGGGGAAGCATGCAAGCAGGCGCGGAAGCGTCCAAGCAGGCGCGGAAACGTCCAAGTAGGCGCGGCAGCATGCAAGAAGGCGCAGAAGGGTCCAAGCAGTCACGGAAGCGTCCAAGCAGTGGCGGAAGCGTCCAAGCAGGCGCGGTAGCGTCCAACCAGGCGCGGAAGCGTCCAAGCAGTCGCTGAAGCGTCCAAGCAGGCGCGGAAGCGTCCAAGCAGGCAGGGAAACGTCCAAGCAGGCGCCGAAGCGTCCAAGCAGTCGCGGAAGCGTCCAAGCAGGCGCGGAAACGTCCAAGCAGGCGCGGAAGCATGCAAGAAGACGCAGAAGAGTCCAAGCAGGCGCGGAAGCGTCCAAGCAGGCGCGGAAGCATGCAAGAAGGCGCAGAAGAGTCCAAACAGGCGCAGAAGAGTCCAAGCAGGCGCGGAAGCATAGAAGCAGGCGCGGTAGCGTCCAAGCAGGCGCGGAAACGTCCAAGCAGGCGCGGAAGCATGCAAGAAGACGCAGAAGAGTCCAAGCAGGCGCGGAAGCGTCCAAGCAGGCGCGGAAGCATGCAAGAAGGCGCAAAAGAGTCCAAGCAGGCGCGGAAGCGTCCAAGCAGGCGGGGAAGCATGCAAGCAGGCGCGGAAGCGTCCAAGCAGGCGCGGAAACGTCCAAGTAGGCGCGGCAGCATGCAAGAAGGCGCAGAAGAGTCCAAGCAAGCGCGGTAGCGTCCAAGCAGGCGCGGAAACGTCCAAGCAGGCGCGGAAGCATGCAAGAAGGCGCAGAAGAGTCCAAGCAGGCGCGGAAGCGTCCAAGCAGTCGCGGAAGCGTCCAAGCAGGCGCGGTAGCGTCCAACCAGCCGCGGAAGCGTCCAAGTAGGCGCGGCAGCATGCAAGAAGGCGCAAAAGAGTCCAAGCAGGCGCGGAAGCGTCCAAGTAGGCGCGGAAACGTCCAAGCAGGCGCGGAACCGTGCAAGCAGGCGCAGAACCGTGCAAGAAGGCGCGGAAGCGTCCAAGAAGGGGCGGAAGCATGCAAGAAGGCGCAGAAGAGTCCAGGCAGGCGCGGAAGCGTCCATGCAGGCGCGGAAACGTCCAAGCAGGCGGGGAAGCATGCAAGCAGGCGCGGAAGCGTCCAAGCAGGCGCGGAAACGTCCAAGTAGGCGCGGAAGCATGCAAGAAGGCGCGGAAGCGTCCAAGCAGGCGCGGAAGCGTCCAAGCAGGCGCGGAAGCGTCCAAGCAGGCGCGGAAACGTCCAAGTAGGCGCGGCAGCATGCAAGAAGGCGCAGAAGAGTCCAAGCAGGCGCGGTAGCGTCCAAGCAGTCGCGGAAGCGTCCAAGCAGGCGCGGTGGCGTCCAACCAGGCGCGGAAGCGTCCAAGTAGGCGCGGCAGCATGCAAGAAGGCGCAGAAGAGTACAAGCAGGCGCGGAAGCGTCCAAGCAGTCGCGGTAGCGTCCAAGCAGGCGCGGTAGCGTCCAAGCAGTCGCGGAAGCGTCCAAGCAGGCGGGGAAGCATGCAAGCAGGCGCGGAAGCGTCCAAGCAGGCGCGGAAACGTCCAAGTAGGCGCGGAAGCATTCAAGAAGGCGCGGAAACGTCCAAGCAGGCGCGGAAGCATGCAAGAAGACGCAGAAGAGTCCAAGCAGGCGCGGAAGCGTCCAAGCAGGCGCGGAAGCATGCAAGAAGGCGCAAAAGAGTCCAAGCAGGCGCGGAAGCGTCCAAGCAGGCGGGGAAGCATGCAAGCAGGCGCGGAAGCGTCCAAGCAGGCGCAGTAGCGTTCAAACAGGCGCGGAAGCGTCCAAGCAGGCGCGGAAACGTCCAAGTAGGCGCGGCAGCATGCAAGAAGGCGCAGAAGAGTCCAAGCAGGCGCGGAAGCGTCCAAGCAGGCGCGGTAGCGTCCAAGCAGGCGCGGAAACGTTCAAGCAGGCGCGGAAGCATGCAAGAAGGCGCGGAAGCGTCCAAGCAGGCGCGGTAGCGTCCAAGCAGGCGCGGAAACGTCCAAGCAGGCGCGGAAGCGTCCAAGCAGAAGCGGAAGCGTCCAAGCAGGCGGGGAAGCATGCACGCAGGCGCGGAAGCGTCCAAGCAGGCGCGGAAACGTCCAAGTAGGCGCGGCAGCATGCAAGCAGGCGCAGAAGAGTCCAAGCAGGCGCGGAAGCGTCCAAGCAGGCGCGGTATCGTCCAAGCAGGCGCGGAAACGTCCAAGCAGGCGCGGAAGCATGCAAGAAGGCGCGGAAGCGTCCAAGCAGGCGCGGTAGCGTCCAAGCAGGCGCGGAAACGTCCAAGCAGGCGCGGAAGCATGCAAGAAGGCGCAGAAGAGTCCAAGCAGGCGCGGAAGCGTCCAAGCAGGCGGGGAAGCATGCAAGCAGGCGCGGAAGCGTCCAAGCAGGAGCGGAAACGTCCAAGCAGGAGCGGAAACGTCCAAGTAGGCGCGGAACCATGCAAGAAGGCGCGGAAGCGTCCAAGCAGGCGCGGTAGCGTCCAAGCAGGCGCGGAAACGTCCAAGCAGGCGCGGAAGCATGCAAGAAGGCGCAGAAGAGTCCAAGCAGGCGCGGAAGCGTCCAAGCAGGCGGGGAAGCATGCAAGCAGGCGCGGAAGCGTCCAAGCAGTCGCGGAAGCGTCCAAGCAGGCGCGGAAGCGTCCAAGTAGGCGCGGAAACGTCCAAGCAGGCGCGGAAGCATGCAAGAAGGCGCAAAAGAGTCCAAGCAGGCGCGGAAGCGTCCAAGCAGGCGGGGAAGCATGCAAGCAGGCGCGGAAGCGTCCAAGCAGGCGCGGAAACGTCCAAGTAGGCGCGGAAACGTCCAAGTAGGCGCGGCAGCATGCAAGAAGGCGCAGAAGTGTCCAAGCAGGCGCGGTAGCGTCCAAGCAGGCGCGGAAACGTCCAAGCAGGCGCGAAAGCATGCAAGAAGACGCAGAAGAGTCCAAGCAGGCGCGGAAGCGTCCAAGCAGGCGGGGAAGCGTCCAAGCAGGCGCGGTAGCGTCCAACCAGGCGCGGAAGCATGCAAGAAGGCGCAGAAGAGTCCAAGCAGTCGCGGAAGCGTCCAAGCAGGCGCGGTAGCGTCCAAGCAGTCGCGGAAGCGTCCAAGCAGGCGCGGTAGCGTCCAAGCAGCCGCGGTAGCGTCCAAGCAGGCGCGGAAACGTCCAAGCAGGCGCGAAAGCATGCAAGAAGACGCAGAAGAGTCCAAGCAGGCGCGGAAGCGTCCAAGCAGGCAGGGAAACGTCCAAGCAGGCGCCGAAGCGTCCAAGCAGTCGCGGAAGCGTCCAAGCAGGCGCGGAAACGTCCAAGCAGGCGCGGAAGCATGCAAGAAGACGCAGAAGAGTCCAAGCAGGCGCGGAAACGTCCAAGCAGGCGGGGAAGCATGCAAGCAGGCGCGGAAGCGTCCAATCAGGCGCGGAAACGTCCAAGTAGGCGCGGCAGCATGCAAGAAGGCGCAGAAGTGTCCAAGCAGGCGCGGTAGCGTCCAACCAGGCGCGGAAGCGTCCAAGCAGTCGCGGAAGCGTCCAAGCAGGCGCGGTAGCGTCCAAGCAGGCGCGGAAACGTCCAAGCAGGCGCGGAAGCATGCAAGAAGGCGCAGAAGAGTCCAAGCAGGCGCGGAAGCGTCCAAGCAGGCGCGGAAATGTCCAAGCAGGCGCGGAAGCATGCAAGAAGGCGCAGAAGAGTCCAAGCAGGCGCGGAAGCGTCCAAGCAGGCGCGGAAGCGTCCAAGCAGGCGCGGAACCGTGCAAGCAGGCGCAGAACCGTGCAAGTAGGCGCGGTAGCGTCCAAGAAGGGGCGGAAGCATGCAAGAAGGCGCAGAAGAGTCCAGGCAGGCGCGGAAGCGTCCATGCAGGCGCGGAAGCGTCCAAGCAGGCGCGGAAAAATCCACACATGCGCGGAAGCGTCCAAGCAGGCGCGGTAGCGTCCAAGCAGGCGCGGAAGCGTCCAAGCAGGCGCGGAAGCATGCAAGAAGGCGCAGAAGAGTCCAAGCAGGCGCAGAAGAGTCCAAGCAGGCGCGGAAGCGTCCAAGCAGGCGGGGAAGCATGCAAGCAGGCGCGGAAGCGTCCAAGCAGGCGTGGAAACGTCCAAGTAGGCGCGGCAGCATGCAAGAAGGCGCAGAAGAGTCCAAGCAGGCGCGGAAGCGTCCAAGCAGTCGGTGAAGCGTCCAAGCAGGCGCGGAAGCGTCCAAGCAGGCAGGGAAACGTCCAAGCAGGCGCCGAAGCGTCCAAGCAGTCGCGGAAGCGTCCAAGCAGGCGCGGAAACGTCCAAGCAGGCGCGGAAGCATGCAAGAAGACGCAGAAGAGTCCAAGCAGGCGCGGAAACGTCCAAGCAGGCGGGGAAGCATGCAAGCAGGCGCGCAAGCGTCCAATCAGGCGCGGAAACGTCCAAGTAGGCGCGGCAGCATGCAAGAAGGCGCAGAAGTGTCCAAGCAGGCGCGGTAGCGTCCAACCAGGCGCGGAAGCGTCCAAGCAGTCGCGGAAGCGTCCAAGCAGGCGCGGTAGCGTCCAAGCAGGCGCGGAAACGTCCAAGCAGGCGCGGAAGCATGCAAGAAGGCGCAGAAGAGTCCAAGCAGGCGCGGAAGCGTCCAAGCAGGCGCGGAAATGTCCAAGCAGGCGCGGAAGCATGCAAGAAGGCGCAGAAGGGTCCAAGCAGGCGCGGAAGCGTCCAAGCAGGCGCGGAAGCGTCCAAGCAGGCGCGGAACCGTGCAAGCAGGCGCAGAACCGTGCAAGTAGGCGCGGTAGCGTCCAAGAAGGGGCGGAAGCATGCAAGAAGGCGCAGAAGAGTCCAGGCAGGCGCGGAAGCGTCCATGCAGGCGCGGAAGCGTCCAAGCAGGCGCGGAAAAATCCACACATGCGCGGAAGCGTCCAAGCAGGCGCGGTAGCGTCCAAGCAGGCGCGGAAGCGTCCAAGCAGGCGCGGAAGCATGCAAGAAGGCGCAGAAGAGTCCAACCAGGCGCAGAAGAGTCCAAGCAGGCGCGGAAGCGTCTAAGCAGTCGCGGTAGCGTCCAAGTAGGCGCGGAAACGTCCAAGCAGGCGCGGAAGCATGCAAGAAGACGCCGAAGAGTCCAAGCAGGCGCGGAAGCGTCCAAGCAGGCGCGAAAGCGTCCAAGCAGGCGCGGAAACGTCCAAGCAGGCGCGGTAGCGTCCAAGCAGGCGCGGTAGCGTCCAAGCAGGCGCGGAAACGTCCAAGCAGGCGCTGAAGCATGCAAGAAGGCGTAGAAGTGTCCAAGCAGGCGCGGAAGCGTCCAAGCAGTCGCGGCAGCGTCCAAGCAGGCGCGGTAGCCTCCAACCAGGCGCGGAAGCGTCCAAGCAGTCGCGGAAACGTCCAAGCAGGCACGGAAGCATGCAAGCAGGCGCGGAAGCGTCCAAGCAGTCGCGGAAGCGTCCAAGCTGGCGCGGTAGCGTCCAAGCAGTCGCGGAAGCGTCCAAGCAGGCGCGGTAGCGTCCAAGCAGGCGCGGAAACGTCCAAGCAGGCGCGGAAACGTCCAAGCAGGCGCGGAAACGTCCAAGTAGGCGTGGCAGCATGCAAGAAGACGCAGAGGAGTCCAAGCAGGCGCGGTAGCGTCCAAGCAGTCGCGGAAGCGTCCAAGCAGGCGCGGAAGCATGCAAGAAGGCTCAGAAGAGTCCAAGCAGGCGCAGAAGAGTCCAAGCAGGCGCAGAAGAGTCCAAGCAGGCGCGGAAGCGTCCAAGCAGGCGGGGAAGCATGCAAGCAGGCGCGGAAGCGTCCAAGCAGGCGTGGAAACGTCCAAGTAGGCGCGGCAGCATGCAAGAAGGCGCAGAAGAGTCCAAGCAGGCGCGGAAGCGTCCAAGCAGTCGCGGAAGCGTCCAAGCAGGCGCGGTAGCGTCTAAGCAGTCGCGGAAGCGTCCAAGCAGGCGGGGAAGCATGCAAGCAGGCGCGGAAGCGTCCAAGCAGTCGTGGAAACGTCCAAGTAGGCGCGGCAGCATGCAAGAAGGCGCAGAAGAGTCCAAGCAGGCGCGGTAGCGTCTAAGCAGTCGCGGAAGCGTCCAAGCAGTCGCGGAAGCGTCCAAGCTGGCGCGGTAGCGTCCAAGCAGGCGCGGAAGCGTCCAAGCAGTCGCGGAAGCGTCCAAGCTGGCGCGGTAGCGTCCAAGCAGTCGCGGAAGCGTCCAAGCAGGCGCGGTAGCGTCCAAGCAGGCGCGGAAACGTCCAAGCAGGCGCGGAAACGTCCAAGTAGGCGTGGCAGCATGCAAGAAGACGCAGAGGAGTCCAAGCAGGCGCGGTAGCGTCCAAGCAGTCGCGGAAGCGTCCAAGCAGGCGCGGAAGCATGCAAGAAGGCGCAGAAGAGTCCCAGCAGGCGCAGAAGAGTCCAAGCAGGCGCGGAAGCGTCCAAGCAGGCGGGGAAGCATGCAAGCAGGCGCGGAAGCGTCCAAGCAGGCGTGGTAACGTCCAAGTAGGCGCGACAGCATGCAAGAAGGCGCAGAAGAGTCCAAGCAGGCGCGGAAGCGTCCAAGCAGTCGCGGAAGCGTCCAAGCAGGCGCGGTAGCGTCTAAGCAGTCGCGGAAGCGTCCAAGCAGGCGGGGAAGCATGCAAGCAGGCGCGGAAGCGTCCAAGCAGGCGCGGTAACGTCCAAGTAGGCGCGGCAGCATGCAAGAAGGCGCAGAAGGGTCCAAGCAGTCACGGAAGCGTCCAAGCATTCCCGGAAGCGTCCAAGCAGGCGCGGTAGCGTCCAACCAGGCGCGGAAGCGTCCAAGCAGTCGGTGAAGCGTCCAAGCAGGCGCGGAAGCGTCCAAGCAGGCAGGGAAACGTCCAAGCAGGCGCCGAAGCGTCCAAGCAGTCGCGGAAGCGTCCAAGCAGGCGCGGAAACGTCCAAGCAGGCGCGGAAGCATGCAAGAAGGCGCAGAAGAGTCCAACCAGGCGCAGAAGAGTCCAAGCAGGCGCGGAAGCGTCTAAGCAGTCGCGGTAGCGTCCAAGTAGGCGCGGAAACGTCCAAGCAGGCGCGGAAGCATGCAAGAAGACGCCGAAGAGTCCAAGCAGGCGCGGAAGCGTCCAAGCAGGCGCGAAAGCGTCCAAGCAGGCGCGGAAACGTCCAAGCAGGCGCGGTAGCGTCCAAGCAGGCGCGGTAGCGTCCAAGCAGGCGCGGAAACGTCCAAGCAGGCGCTGAAGCATGCAAGAAGGCGTAGAAGTGTCCAAGCAGGCGCGGAAGCGTCCAAGCAGTCGCGGCAGCGTCCAAGCAGGCGCGGTAGCCTCCAACCAGGCGCGGAAGCGTCCAAGCAGTCGCGGAAACGTCCAAGCAGGCGCGGAAGCATGCAAGAAGACGCAGAGGAGTCCAAGCAGGCGCGGAAGCGTCCAAGCAGGCGCGGAACCGTGCAAGCAGGCGCAGAACCGTGCAAGAAGGCGCGGAAGCGTCCAAGAAGGGGCGGAAGCATGCAAGAAGGCGCAGAAGAGTCCAGGCAGGCGCGGAAGCGTCCATGCAGGCGGGGAAGCATGCAAGCAGGCGCGGAAGCGTCCAAGCAGGCGGGGTAGCGTCCAAGCAGGCGCGGAAACGTCCAAGCAGGCGCGGAAGCATGCAAGAAGACGCAGAAGAGTCCAAGCAGGCGCGGAAGCGTCCAAGCAGGCGCGGAAGCATGCAAGAAGGCGCAAAAGAGTCCAAGCAGGCGCGGAAGCGTCCAAGCAGGCGGGGAAGCATGCAAGCAGGCGCGGAAGCGTCCAAGCAGGCGCGGAAACGTCCAAGTAGGCGCGGAAGCATGCAAGAAGGCGCGGAAGCGTCCAAGCAGGCGCGGTAGCGTCCAAGCAGGCGCGGAAACGTCCAAGCAGGCGCGGAAACGTCCAAGTAGGCGTGGCAGCATGCAAGAAGGCGCAGAAGAGTCCAAGCAGGAGCGGAAGCGTCGAAGCAGGCGCGGTCGCGTCCAACCAGGCGCGGAAGCGTCCAAGCAGGCGGGGAAGCATGCAAGCAGGCGCGGAAGCGTCCAAGCAGGCGCGGAAACGTCCAAGTAGGCGCGGCAGCATGCAAGAAGGCGCAGAAGGGTCCAAGCAGTCACGGAAGCGTCCAAGCAGGCGCGGAAACGTCCAAGCAGGCGCGGAAACGTCCAAGTAGGCGTGGCAGCATGCAAGAAGACGCAGAGGAGTCCAAGCAGGCGCGGTAGCGTCCAAGCAGTCGCTGAAGCGTCCAAGCAGGCGCGGAAGCGTCCAAGCAGGCAGGGAAACGTCCAAGCAGGCGCCGAAGCGTCCAAGCAGTCGCGGAAGCGTCCAAGCAGGCGCGGAAACGTCCAAGCAGGCGCGGAAGCATGCAAGAAGACGCAGAAGAGTCCAAGCAGGCGCGGAAGCGTCCAAGCAGGCGCGGAAGCATGCAAGAAGGCGCAGAAGAGTCCAAACAGGCGCAGAAGAGCCCAAGCAGGAGCGGAAGCGTCCAAGCAGGCGGGGAAGCATGCAAGCAGGCGCGGAAGCGTCCAAGCAGTCGTGGAAACGTCCAAGTAGGCGCGGCAGCATGCAAGAAGGCGCAGAAGATTCCAAGCAGGCGCGGAAGCGTCCAAGCAGGCGGGGAAGAGTCCAAGCAGGCGCGGAAGCGTCCAAGCAGTCGCGGAAGCGTCCAAGCAGGCGCGGAAACGTCCAAGCAGGCGCGGAAGCATGCAAGAAGACGCAGAAGAGTCCAAGCAGGCGCGGTAGCGTCCAAGCAGGCGCGGTAGCGTCCAACTAGGCGCGGAAGCGTCCAAGCAGGCGCGGAAGCGTCCAAGCAGGCGCGGTAGCGTCCAACCAGGCGCGGAAGCGTCCAAGCAGGCGCGGTAGCGTCCAAGCAGGCGCGGAAGCGTCCAAGCAGTCGCGGAAGCGTCCAAGCAGGCGCGGAAGCATGCAAGAAGGCGCGTTAGCGTCCAAGCAGGCGCGGAAACGTCCAAGTAGGCGCGGCAGCATGCAAGAAGGCGCAGAAGAGTCCAAGCAGGCGCGGAAGCGTCCAAGCAGTCACGGATACGTCCAAGCAGGCGCGGTAGCGTCCAAGCTGGCGCGGAAACGTCCAAGCAGGCGCGGAAGCATGCAAGAAGGCGCAGAAGAGTCAAAGCAGGCGCAGAAGAGACCAAGCAGGCGGGGAAGCGTACAAGAAGTCGCGGAAGCGTCCAAGCAGGCGCGGATACGTCCAAGCAGGCGCGGAAGCATGCAAGAAGACGCGGAAGCTTCCAAGCAAGCGTGGGAGCGTCCAAGCAGGCGCGGAAGCGTCCAAGCAGGCGCGGAAGCATGCAAGAAGACGCAGAATAGTCCAACCAGGCGCGGAAGAGCCCAAGCAGGCGCGGAAGCGTCCAAGCAGGCGCGGAAGCAACCATATAGGCGCGAAAGCGTCCAAGCAGGCTGGGAAGCATGCAAGCAGGCGCGGAAGCATCCAAGCAGTCGCGGAAGCGTCCAAGCAGGTGCGGTAGCGTCCAAGCAGGTGCGGAAGCGTCCAAGCAGTCGCGGAAACGTCCAAGCAGGCGCGGAAACGTCGAAGCAGGCGCGGAAGCATGCAAGAAGGCGCAGAAGGGTCCAAGCAGGCGCGAAAGCGTCCAAGCAGTCGCGGAAGCGTTCAAGCAGGCGCGGTAGCGTCCAAGCAGTCGCGGAAGCCTCCAAGCAGGCGCGGTAGCGTCCAAGCAGGCGCGGTAGCGTCCAAGCAGGCGCGGAAACGTCCAAGCAGGCGCGGGAGCATGCAAGAAGGCGCAGAAGAGTCCAAGCAGGCGCGGTAGCGTCCAAGCAGTCGCGGAAGCGTCCAAGCAGGCGCGAAAGCGTCCAAGCAGTCGCGGAAGCGTTCAAGCAGGCGCAGTAGTGTCCAAGCAGTCGCGGAAGCCTCCAAGCAGGCGCGGTAGCGTCCAAGCAGGCGCGGTAGTGTCAAAGCTGGCGCGGAAACGTCCAAGCAGGCGCGGAAGCATGCAAGAAGGCGCAGAAGAGTCCAAGCAGGCGCGGAAGCGTCCAAGCAGGCGCGGAAGCATGCAAGAAGACGCAGAATAGTCCAACCAGGCGCGGAAGAGCCCAAGCAGGCGCGGAAGCGTCCAAGCAGGCGCGGAAGCAACCATATAGGCGCGAAAGCGTCCAAGCAGGCTGGGAAGCATGCAAGCAGGCGCGGAAGCATCCAAGCAGTCGCGGAAGCGTCCAAGCAGGTGCGGTAGCGTCCAAGCAGGCGCGGTAGCGTCCAAGCTGGCGCGGAAACGTCCAAGCAGGCGCGGAAGCATGCAAGAAGGCGCAGAAGAGTCAAAGCAGGCGCAGAAGAGACCAAGCAGGCGGGGAAGCGTACAAGAAGTCGCGGAAGCGTCCAAGCAGGCGCGGATACGTCCAAGCAGGCGCGGAAGCATGCAAGAAGACGCGGAAGCTTCCAAGCAAGCGTGGGAGCGTCCAAGCAGGCGCGGAAGCGTCCAAGCAGGCGCGGAAGCATGCAAGAAGACGCAGAATAGTCCAACCAGGCGCGGAAGAGCCCAAGCAGGCGCGGAAGCGTCCAAGCAGGCGCGGAAGCAACCATATAGGCGCGAAAGCGTCCAAGCAGGCTGGGAAGCATGCAAGCAGGCGCGGAAGCATCCAAGCAGTCGCGGAAGCGTCCAAGCAGGTGCGGTAGCGTCCAAGCAGGCGCGGTAGCGTCCAAGCTGGCGCGGAAACGTCCAAGCAGGCGCGGAAGCATGCAAGAAGGAGCAGAAGAGTCCAAGCAGGCGCGGTAGCGTCCAAGCAGTCGCGGAAGCGTCCAAGCAGGCGGGGAAGCATGCAAGAAGACGCAGAAGAGTCCAAGCAGGCGCGGAAGCGTCCAAGCAGGCGGGGAAGAGTCCAAGCAGGCGCGGAAGCGTCCAAGCAGTCGCGGAAGCGTCCAAGCAGGCGCGGTCGCGTCCAACCAGGCGCGGAAGCGTCCAAGCAGTCGCGGAAGTATGCAAGAAGACGCAGAAGAGTCCAAGCAGGCGCGGAAGCGTCCAAGCAGGCGGGGAAGCATGCAAGCAGGCGCGGAAGCGTCCAAGCAGGCGCGGAAACGTCCAAGTAGGCGCGGAAGCATGCAAGAAGGCGCGGAAGCGTCCAAGCAGGCGCGGTAGCGTCCAAGCAGGAGCGGAAGCGTCCAAGCAGGCGCGGAAGCATGCAAGAAGGCGCAGAAGAGTCCAAACAGGCGCAGAAGAGTCCAAGCAGGCGCGGAAGCGTCCAAGCAGGCGGGGAAGCATGCAAGCAGGCGCGGAAGCGTCCAAGCAGTCGTGGAAACGTCCAAGTAGGCGCGGCAGCATGCAAGAAGGCGCAGAAGATTCCAAGCAGGCGCGGAAGCGTCCAAGCAGGCGGGGAAGAGTCCAAGCAGGCGCGGAAGCGTCCAAGCAGTCGCGGAAGCGTCCAAGCAGGCGCGGTCGCGTCCAACCAGGCGCGGAAGCGTCCAAGCAGTCGCGGAAGTATGCAAGAAGACGCAGAAGAGTCCAAGCAGGCGCGGAAGCGTCCAAGCAGGCGGGGAAGCATGCAAGCAGGCGCGGAAGCGTCCAAGCAGGCGCGGAAACGTCCAAGTAGGCGCGGAAGCATGCAAGAAGGCGCGGAAGCGTCCAAGCAGGCGCGGTAGCGTCCAAGCAGGAGCGGAAGCGTCCAAGCAGGCGCGGAAGCATGCAAGAAGGAGCAGAAGAGTCCAAGCAGGCGCGGAAGCGTCCAAGCAGGCGCGGTAGCGTCCAAGCAGGTGCGGTAGCGTCCAAGCAGGCGCGGAAGCATGCAAGAAGGCGCAGAAGAGTCCAAGCAGGCGCGGAAGCGTCCAAGCAGTCGCGGAAGCGTCCAAGCAGGCGCGGTAGCGTCCAAGCAGGCGCGGTAGTGTCCACGCAGTCGCGGAAACGTCCAAGCAGGCACGGAAGCATGCAAGAAGGCGCAGAAGAGTCCAAGCAGACGTGGAAGCGTCCAAGCAGTCGCGGAAGCGTCCAAGCAGTCGCTGAAGCGTCCAAGCAGGCGCGGTAGCGTCCAAGCAGTCGCGGAAGCGTCCAAGCAGGTGCGGTAGCGTCCAAGCAGGCGCGGTAGCGCCCAAGCAGGCGCGGTAGCGTCCAAGCAGGCGCGGAAACGTCCAAGCAGGCACGGAAGCATGCAAGAAGGCGCAGAAGAGTCCAAGCAGGCGCGGAAGCGTCCAAGCAGTCGCGGAAGCGTCCAAGCAGGCGCGGTAGCGTCCAACCAGGCGCGGAAGCGTCCAAGTAGGCGCGGCAGCATGCAAGAAGGCGCAGAAGAGTCCAAGCAGGCGCGGAAGCGTCCAAGCAGTCGCGGAAGAGTCCAAGCAGGCGCGGTAGCGTCCAATCAGGCGCGGAAACGTACAAGCAGGCGCGGAAGCATGCAAGAAGACGCAGAAGAGTCCAAGCAGGCGCGGAAGCGTCCAAGCAGTCGCGGAAGCGTACAAGAAGGCGCGGTAGCGTCCAAGCTGGCGCGGAAACGTCCAAGCAGGCGCGGAAGCATGCAAGAAGGCGCAGAAGAGTCAAAGCAGGCGCAGAAGAGTCCAAGCAGGCGGGGAAGCGTACAAGAAGTCGCGGAAGCGTCCAAGCAGGCGCGGAAACGTCCAAGCAGGCGCGGAAGCATGCAAGAAGACGCGGAAGCTTCCAAGCAAGCGTGGGAGCGTCCAAGCAGGCGCGGAAGCGTCCAAGCAGGCGCGGAAGCATGCAAGAAGACGCAGAATAGTCCAACCAGGCGCGGAAGAGCCCAAGCAGGCGCGGAAGAGTCCAAGCAGGCGCGGTAGCGTCCAATCAGGCGCGGAAACGTACAAGCAGGCGCGGAAGCATGCAAGAAGACGCAGAAGAGTCCAAGCAGGCGCGGAAGCGTCCAAGCAGTCGCGGAAGCGTACAAGAAGGCGCGGTAGCGTCCAAGCAGGCGCGGAAACGTCCAAGCAGGCGCGGAAGCATGCAAGAAGGTGCGGAAGCGTCCAAGCAGGCGCGGTAGCGTCCAAGCAGGCGCGGAAGCGTCCAAGCAGGCGCGGAAACGTCCAAGCAGGCGCGGCAGCATGCAAGAAGGCGCAGAAGAGTCCAAGCAGGCGCGGAAGCTTGCAAGAAGGCGCAGAAGAGTCCAAGCAGGCGCAGAAGAGTCCAAGCAGGCGCGGTAGCGTCCAATCAGTCGCGGAAGCGTCCAAGCAGGCGCGGTAGCGTCCAAGCAGTCGCGGAAGCGTCCAAGCAGGCGCGGTAGTGTCCAAGCAGGCGCGGTAGCGTCCAACCAGGCACGGATGCGTCCAAGCAGTCGCGGAAGCGTCCAAGCAGGCGCGGTAGCGTCCAACCAGGCGCGGAAGCGTCCAAGCAGTCGCGGAAACGTCCAAGCAGGCGCGGAAACGTCGAAGCAGGCGCGGAAGCATGCAAGAAGGCGCAGAAGGGTCCAAGCAGGCGCGAAAGCGTCCAAGCAGTCGCGGAAGCGTTCAAGCAGGCGCGGTAGCGTCCAAGCAGTCGCGGAAGCCTCCAAGCAGGCGCGGTAGCGTCCAAGCAGGCGCGGTAGCGTCCAAGCAGGCGCGGAAACGTCCAAGCAGGCGCGGGAGCATGCAAGAAGGCGCAGAAGAGTCCAAGCAGGCGCGGTAGCGTCCAAGCAGTCGCGGAAGCGTCCAAGCAGGCGCGAAAGCGTCCAAGCAGTCGCGGAAGCGTTCAAGCAGGCGCGGTAGTGTCCAAGCAGTCGCGGAAGCCTCCAAGCAGGCGCGGTAGCGTCCAAGCAGGCGCGGTAGTGTCAAAGCTGGCGCGGAAACGTCCAAGCAGGCGCGGAAGCATGCAAGAAGGCGCAGAAGAGTCCAAGCAGGCGCGGAAGCGTCCAAGCAGTCGCGGAAGCGTCCAAGAAGGCGCGTTAGCGTCCAAGCAGGCGCGGAAACGTCCAAGTAGGCGCGGCAGCATGCAAGAAGGCGCAGAAGAGTCCAAGCAGGCGCGGAAGCGTCCAAGCAGTCACGGATACGTCCAAGCAGGCGCGGTAGCGTCCAAGCTGGCGCGGAAACGTCCAAGCAGGCGCGGAAGCATGCAAGAAGGCGCAGAAGAGTCAAAGCAGGCGCAGAAGAGTCCAAGCAGGCGGGGAAGCGTACAAGAATTCGCGGAAGCGTCCAAGCAGGCGCGGAAACGTCCAAGCAGGCGCGGAAGCATGCAAGAAGACGCGGAAGCTTCCAAGCAAGCGTGGGAGCGTCCAAGCAGGCGCGGAAGCGTCCAAGCAGGCGCGGAAGCATGCAAGAAGACGCAGAATAGTCCAACCAGGCGCGGAAGAGCCCAAGCAGGCGCGGAAGCGTCCAAGCAGGCGCGGAAGCAACCATATAGGCGCGAAAGCGTCCAAGCAGGCTGGGAAGCATGCAAGCAGGCGCGGAAGCGTCCAAGCAGTCGCGGAAGCGTCCAAGCAGGTGCGGTAGCGTCCAAGCAGGCGCGGTAGCGTCCAAGCTGGCGCGGAAACGTCCAAGCAGGCGCGGAAGCATGCAAGAAGGAGCAGAAGAGTCCAAGCAGGCGCGGTAGCGTCCAAGCAGTCGCGGAAGCGTCCAAGCAGGCGGGGAAGCATGCAAGAAGACGCAGAAGAGTCCAAGCAGGCGCGGAAGCGTCCAAGCAGGCGGGGAAGAGTCCAAGCAGGCGCGGAAGCGTCCAAGCAGTCGCGGAAGCGTCCAAGCAGGCGCGGTCGCGTCCAACCAGGCGCGGAAGCGTCCAAGCAGGCGCGGTCGCGTCCAACCAGGCGCGGAAGCGTCCAAGCAGTCGCGGAAGTATGCAAGAAGACGCAGAAGAGTCCAAGCAGGCGCGGAAGCGTCCAAGCAGGCGGGGAAGCATGCAAGCAGGCGCGGAAGCGTCCAAGCAGGCGCGGAAACGTCCAAGTAGGCGCGGAAGCATGCAAGAAGGCGCGGAAGCGTCCAAGCAGGCGCGGTAGCGTCCAAGCAGGAGCGGAAGCGTCCAAGCAGGCGCGGAAGCATGCAAGAAGGCGCAGAAGAGTCCAAACAGGCGCAGAAGAGTCCAAGCAGGCGCGGAAGCGTCCAAGCAGGCGGGGAAGCATGCAAGCAGGCGCGGAAGCGTCCAAGCAGTCGTGGAAACGTCCAAGTAGGCGCGGCAGCATGCAAGAAGGCGCAGAAGATTCCAAGCAGGCGCGGAAGCGTCCAAGCAGGCGGGGAAGAGTCCAAGAAGGCGCGGAAGCGTCCAAGCAGTCGCGGAAGCGTCCAAGCAGGCGCGGTCGCGTCCAACCAGGCGCGGAAGCGTCCAAGCAGTCGCGGAAGTATGCAAGAAGACGCAGAAGAGTCCAAGCAGGCGCGGAAGCGTCCAAGCAGGCGGGGAAGCATGCAAGCAGGCGCGGAAGCGTCCAAGCAGGCGCGGAAACGTCCAAGTAGGCGCGGAAGCATGCAAGAAGGCGCGGAAGCGTCCAAGCAGGCGCGGTAGCGTCCAAGCAGGAGCGGAAGCGTCCAAGCAGGCGCGGAAGCATGCAAGAAGGAGCAGAAGAGTCCAAGCAGGCGCGGAAGCGTCCAAGCAGGCGCGGTAGCGTCCAAGCAGGCGCGGTAGCGTCCAAGCTGGCGCGGAAACGTCCAAGCAAGCGCGGAAGCATGCAAGAAGGAGCAGAAGAGTCCAAGCAGGCGCGGAAGCGCCCAAGCAGGCGCGGTAGCGTCCAAGCAGGCGCGGAAACGTCCAAGCAGGCACGGAAGCATGCAAGAAGGCGCAGAAGAGTCCAAGCAGGCGCGGAAGCGTCCAAGCAGTCGCGGAAGCGTCCAAGCAGGCGCGGTAGCGTCCAACCAGGCGCGGAAGCGTCCAAGTAGGCGCGGCAGCATGCAAGAAGGCGCAGAAGAGTCCAAGCAGGCGCGGAAGCGTCCAAGCAGTCGCGGAAGAGTCCAAGCAGGCGCGGTAGCGTCCAATCAGGCGCGGAAACGTACAAGCAGGCGCGGAAGCATGCAAGAAGACGCAGAAGAGTCCAAGCAGGCGCGGAAGCGTCCAAGCAGTCGCGGAAGCGTACAAGAAGGCGCGGTAGCGTCCAAGCTGGCGCGGAAACGTCCAAGCAGGCGCGGAAGCATGCAAGAAGGCGCAGAAGAGTCAAAGCAGGCGCAGAAGAGTCCAAGCAGGCGGGGAAGCGTACAAGAAGTCGCGGAAGCGTCCAAGCAGGCGCGGAAACGTCCAAGCAGGCGCGGAAGCATGCAAGAAGACGCGGAAGCTTCCAAGCAAGCGTGGGAGCGTCCAAGCAGGCGCGGAAGCGTCCAAGCAGGCGCGGAAGCATGCAAGAAGACGCAGAATAGTCCAACCAGGCGCGGAAGAGCCCAAGCAGGCGCGGCAGCATGCAAGAAGGCGCAGAAGAGTCCAAGCAGGCGCGGAAGCTTGCAAGAAGGCGCAGAAGAGTCCAAGCAGGCGCAGAAGAGTCCAAGCAGGCGCGGTAGCGTCCAATCAGTCGCGGAAGCGTCCAAGCAGGCGCGGTAGCGTCCAAGCAGTCGCGGAAGCGTCCAAGCAGGCGCGGTAGTGTCCAAGCAGGCGCGGTAGCGTCCAACCAGGCACGGATGCGTCCAAGCAGTCGCGGAAGCGTCCAAGCAGGCGCGGTAGCGTCCAACCAGGCGCGGAAGCGTCCAAGCAGTCGCGGAAACGTCCAAGCAGGCGCGGAAACGTCGAAGCAGGCGCGGAAGCATGCAAGAAGGCGCAGAAGGGTCCAAGCAGGCGCGAAAGCGTCCAAGCAGTCGCGGAAGCGTTCAAGCAGGCGCGGTAGCGTCCAAGCAGTCGCGGAAGCCTCCAAGCAGGCGCGGTAGCGTCCAAGCAGGCGCGGTAGCGTCCAAGCAGGCGCGGAAACGTCCAAGCAGGCGCGGGAGCATGCAAGAAGGCGCAGAAGAGTCCAAGCAGGCGCGGTAGCGTCCAAGCAGTCGCGGAAGCGTCCAAGCAGGCGCGAAAGCGTCCAAGCAGTCGCGGAAGCGTTCAAGCAGGCGCGGTAGTGTCCAAGCAGTCGCGGAAGCCTCCAAGCAGGCGCGGTAGCGTCCAAGCAGGCGCGGTAGTGTCAAAGCTGGCGCGGAAACGTCCAAGCAGGCGCGGAAGCATGCAAGAAGGCGCAGAAGAGTCCAAGCAGGCGCGGAAGCGTCCAAGCAGTCGCGGAAGCGTCCAAGAAGGCGCGTTAGCGTCCAAGCAGGCGCGGAAACGTCCAAGTAGGCGCGGCAGCATGCAAGAAGGCGCAGAAGAGTCCAAGCAGGCGCGGAAGCGTCCAAGCAGTCACGGATACGTCCAAGCAGGCGCGGTAGCGTCCAAGCTGGCGCGGAAACGTCCAAGCAGGCGCGGAAGCATGCAAGAAGGCGCAGAAGAGTCAAAGCAGGCGCAGAAGAGTCCAAGCAGGCGGGGAAGCGTACAAGAATTCGCGGAAGCGTCCAAGCAGGCGCGGAAACGTCCAAGCAGGCGCGGAAGCATGCAAGAAGACGCGGAAGCTTCCAAGCAAGCGTGGGAGCGTCCAAGCAGGCGCGGAAGCGTCCAAGCAGGCGCGGAAGCATGCAAGAAGACGCAGAATAGTCCAACCAGGCGCGGAAGAGCCCAAGCAGGCGCGGAAGCGTCCAAGCAGGCGCGGAAGCAACCATATAGGCGCGAAAGCGTCCAAGCAGGCTGGGAAGCATGCAAGCAGGCGCGGAAGCGTCCAAGCAGTCGCGGAAGCGTCCAAGCAGGTGCGGTAGCGTCCAAGCAGGCGCGGTAGCGTCCAAGCTGGCGCGGAAACGTCCAAGCAGGCGCGGAAGCATGCAAGAAGGAGCAGAAGAGTCCAAGCAGGCGCGGTAGCGTCCAAGCAGTCGCGGAAGCGTCCAAGCAGGCGGGGAAGCATGCAAGAAGACGCAGAAGAGTCCAAGCAGGCGCGGAAGCGTCCAAGCAGGCGGGGAAGAGTCCAAGCAGGCGCGGAAGCGTCCAAGCAGTCGCGGAAGCGTCCAAGCAGGCGCGGTCGCGTCCAACCAGGCGCGGAAGCGTCCAAGCAGGCGCGGTCGCGTCCAACCAGGCGCGGAAGCGTCCAAGCAGTCGCGGAAGTATGCAAGAAGACGCAGAAGAGTCCAAGCAGGCGCGGAAGCGTCCAAGCAGGCGGGGAAGCATGCAAGCAGGCGCGGAAGCGTCCAAGCAGGCGCGGAAACGTCCAAGTAGGCGCGGAAGCATGCAAGAAGGCGCGGAAGCGTCCAAGCAGGCGCGGTAGCGTCCAAGCAGGAGCGGAAGCGTCCAAGCAGGCGCGGAAGCATGCAAGAAGGCGCAGAAGAGTCCAAACAGGCGCAGAAGAGTCCAAGCAGGCGCGGAAGCGTCCAAGCAGGCGGGGAAGCATGCAAGCAGGCGCGGAAGCGTCCAAGCAGTCGTGGAAACGTCCAAGTAGGCGCGGCAGCATGCAAGAAGGCGCAGAAGATTCCAAGCAGGCGCGGAAGCGTCCAAGCAGGCGGGGAAGAGTCCAAGAAGGCGCGGAAGCGTCCAAGCAGTCGCGGAAGCGTCCAAGCAGGCGCGGTCGCGTCCAACCAGGCGCGGAAGCGTCCAAGCAGTCGCGGAAGTATGCAAGAAGACGCAGAAGAGTCCAAGCAGGCGCGGAAGCGTCCAAGCAGGCGGGGAAGCATGCAAGCAGGCGCGGAAGCGTCCAAGCAGGCGCGGAAACGTCCAAGTAGGCGCGGAAGCATGCAAGAAGGCGCGGAAGCGTCCAAGCAGGCGCGGTAGCGTCCAAGCAGGAGCGGAAGCGTCCAAGCAGGCGCGGAAGCATGCAAGAAGGAGCAGAAGAGTCCAAGCAGGCGCGGAAGCGTCCAAGCAGGCGCGGTAGCGTCCAAGCAGGCGCGGTAGCGTCCAAGCTGGCGCGGAAACGTCCAAGCAAGCGCGGAAGCATGCAAGAAGGAGCAGAAGAGTCCAAGCAGGCGCGGAAGCGCCCAAGCAGGCGCGGTAGCGTCCAAGCAGGCGCGGAAACGTCCAAGCAGGCACGGAAGCATGCAAGAAGGCGCAGAAGAGTCCAAGCAGGCGCGGAAGCGTCCAAGCAGTCGCGGAAGCGTCCAAGCAGGCGCGGTAGCGTCCAACCAGGCGCGGAAGCGTCCAAGTAGGCGCGGCAGCATGCAAGAAGGCGCAGAAGAGTCCAAGCAGGCGCGGAAGCGTCCAAGCAGTCGCGGAAGAGTCCAAGCAGGCGCGGTAGCGTCCAATCAGGCGCGGAAACGTACAAGCAGGCGCGGAAGCATGCAAGAAGACGCAGAAGAGTCCAAGCAGGCGCGGAAGCGTCCAAGCAGTCGCGGAAGCGTACAAGAAGGCGCGGTAGCGTCCAAGCTGGCGCGGAAACGTCCAAGCAGGCGCGGAAGCATGCAAGAAGGCGCAGAAGAGTCAAAGCAGGCGCAGAAGAGTCCAAGCAGGCGGGGAAGCGTACAAGAAGTCGCGGAAGCGTCCAAGCAGGCGCGGAAACGTCCAAGCAGGCGCGGAAGCATGCAAGAAGACGCGGAAGCTTCCAAGCAAGCGTGGGAGCGTCCAAGCAGGCGCGGAAGCGTCCAAGCAGGCGCGGAAGCATGCAAGAAGACGCAGAATAGTCCAACCAGGCGCGGAAGAGCCCAAGCAGGCGCGGAAGAGTCCAAGCAGGCGCGGTAGCGTCCAATCAGGCGCGGAAACGTACAAGCAGGCGCGGAAGCATGCAAGAAGACGCAGAAGAGTCCAAGCAGGCGCGGAAGCGTCCAAGCAGTCGCGGAAGCGTACAAGAAGGCGCGGTAGCGTCCAAGCAGGCGCGGAAACGTCCAAGCAGGCGCGGAAGCATGCAAGAAGGTGCGGAAGCGTCCAAGCAGGCGCGGTAGCGTCCAAGCAGGCGCGGAAGCGTCCAAGCAGGCGCGGAAACGTCCAAGCAGGCGCGGCAGCATGCAAGAAGGCGCAGAAGAGTCCAAGCAGGCGCGGAAGCTTGCAAGAAGGCGCAGAAGAGTCCAAGCAGGCGCAGAAGAGTCCAAGCAGGCGCGGTAGCGTCCAATCAGTCGCGGAAGCGTCCAAGCAGGCGCGGTAGCGTCCAAGCAGTCGCGGAAGCGTCCAAGCAGGCGCGGTAGTGTCCAAGCAGGCGCGGTAGCGTCCAACCAGGCACGGATGCGTCCAAGCAGTCGCGGAAGCGTCCAAGCAGGCGCGGTAGCGTCCAACCAGGCGCGGAAGCGTCCAAGCAGTCGCGGAAACGTCCAAGCAGGCGCGGAAACGTCGAAGCAGGCGCGGAAGCATGCAAGAAGGCGCAGAAGGGTCCAAGCAGGCGCGAAAGCGTCCAAGCAGTCGCGGAAGCGTTCAAGCAGGCGCGGTAGCGTCCAAGCAGTCGCGGAAGCCTCCAAGCAGGCGCGGTAGCGTCCAAGCAGGCGCGGTAGCGTCCAAGCAGGCGCGGAAACGTCCAAGCAGGCGCGGGAGCATGCAAGAAGGCGCAGAAGAGTCCAAGCAGGCGCGGTAGCGTCCAAGCAGTCGCGGAAGCGTCCAAGCAGGCGCGAAAGCGTCCAAGCAGTCGCGGAAGCGTTCAAGCAGGCGCGGTAGTGTCCAAGCAGTCGCGGAAGCCTCCAAGCAGGCGCGGTAGCGTCCAAGCAGGCGCGGTAGTGTCAAAGCTGGCGCGGAAACGTCCAAGCAGGCGCGGAAGCATGCAAGAAGGCGCAGAAGAGTCCAAGCAGGCGCGGAAGCGTCCAAGCAGTCGCGGAAGCGTCCAAGAAGGCGCGTTAGCGTCCAAGCAGGCGCGGAAACGTCCAAGTCGGCGCGGCAGCATGCAAGAAGGCGCAGAAGAGTCCAAGCAGGCGCGGAAGCGTCCAAGCAGTCACGGATACGTCCAAGCAGGCGCGGTAGCGTCCAAGCTGGCGCGGAAACGTCCAAGCAGGCGCGGAAGCATGCAAGAAGGCGCAGAAGAGTCAAAGCAGGCGCAGAAGAGTCCAAGCAGGCGGGGAAGCGTACAAGAAGTCGCGGAAGCGTCCAAGCAGGCGCGGAAACGTCCAAGCAGGCGCGGAAGCATGCAAGAAGACGCGGAAGCTTCCAAGCAAGCGTGGGAGCGTCCAAGCAGGCGCGGAAGCGTCCAAGCAGGCGCGGAAGCATGCAAGAAGACGCAGAATAGTCCAACCAGGCGCGGAAGAGCCCAAGCAGGCGCGGAAGCGTCCAAGCAGGCGCGGAAGCAACCATATAGGCGCGAAAGCGTCCAAGCAGGCTGGGAAGCATGCAAGCAGGCGCGGAAGCGTCCAAGCAGTCGCGGAAGCGTCCAAGCAGGTGCGGTAGCGTCCAAGCAGGCGCGGTAGCGTCCAAGCTGGCGCGGAAACGTCCAAGCAGGCGCGGAAGCATGCAAGAAGGAGCAGAAGAGTCCAAGCAGGCGCGGTAGCGTCCAAGCAGTCGCGGAAGCGTCCAAGCAGGCGGGGAAGCATGCAAGAAGACGCAGAAGAGTCCAAGCAGGCGCGGAAGCGTCCAAGCAGGCGGGGAAGAGTCCAAGCAGGCGCGGAAGCGTCCAAGCAGTCGCGGAAGCGTCCAAGCAGGCGCGGTCGCGTCCAACCAGGCGCGGAAGCGTCCAAGCAGGCGCGGTCGCGTCCAACCAGGCGCGGAAGCGTCCAAGCAGTCGCGGAAGTATGCAAGAAGACGCAGAAGAGTCCAAGCAGGCGCGGAAGCGTCCAAGCAGGCGGGGAAGCATGCAAGCAGGCGCGGAAGCGTCCAAGCAGGCGCGGAAACGTCCAAGTAGGCGCGGAAGCATGCAAGAAGGCGCGGAAGCGTCCAAGCAGGCGCGGTAGCGTCCAAGCAGGAGCGGAAGCGTCCAAGCAGGCGCGGAAGCATGCAAGAAGGCGCAGAAGAGTCCAAACAGGCGCAGAAGAGTCCAAGCAGGCGCGGAAGCGTCCAAGCAGGCGGGGAAGCATGCAAGCAGGCGCGGAAGCGTCCAAGCAGTCGTGGAAACGTCCAAGTAGGCGCGGCAGCATGCAAGAAGGCGCAGAAGATTCCAAGCAGGCGCGGAAGCGTCCAAGCAGGCGGGGAAGAGTCCAAGCAGGCGCGGAAGCGTCCAAGCAGTCGCGGAAGCGTCCAAGCAGGCGCGGTCGCGTCCAACCAGGCGCGGAAGCGTCCAAGCAGTCGCGGAAGTATGCAAGAAGACGCAGAAGAGTCCAAGCAGGCGCGGAAGCGTCCAAGCAGGCGGGGAAGCATGCAAGCAGGCGCGGAAGCGTCCAAGCAGGCGCGGAAACGTCCAAGTAGGCGCGGAAGCATGCAAGAAGGCGCGGAAGCGTCCAAGCAGGCGCGGTAGCGTCCAAGCAGGAGCGGAAGCGTCCAAGCAGGCGCGGAAGCATGCAAGAAGGAGCAGAAGAGTCCAAGCAGGCGCGGAAGCGTCCAAGCAGGCGCGGTAGCGTCCAAGCAGGTGCGGTAGCGTCCAAGCAGGCGCGGAAGCATGCAAGAAGGCGCAGAAGAGTCCAAGCAGGCGCGGAAGCGTCCAAGCAGTCGCGGAAGCGTCCAAGCAGGCGCGGTAGCGTCCAAGCAGGCGCGGTAGTGTCCACGCAGTCGCGGAAACGTCCAAGCAGGCACGGAAGCATGCAAGAAGGCGCAGAAGAGTCCAAGCAGACGTGGAAGCGTCCAAGCAGTCGCGGAAGCGTCCAAGCAGTCGCTGAAGCGTCCAAGCAGGCGCGGTAGCGTCCAAGCAGTCGCGGAAGCGTCCAAGCAGGTGCGGTAGCGTCCAAGCAGGCGCGGTAGCGTCCAAGCTGGCGCGGAAACGTCCAAGCAGGCGCGGAAGCATGCAAGAAGGAGCAGAAGAGTCCAAGCAGGCGCGGAAGCGTCCAAGCAGGCACGGTAGCGTCCAAGCAGGTGCGGAAACGTCCAAGCAGGCGCGGAAGCATGCAAGAAGGCGCAGAAGAGTCCAAGCAGGCGCGGAAGCGTCCAAGCAGTCGCGGAAACGTCCAAGCAGGCGCGGAAGCATGCAAGAAGGCGCAGAAGAGTCCAAGCAGGCGCAGAAAAGTCCAAGCAGGCGCGGAAGCATGCAAGAAGGCGCAGAAGAGTCCAAGCAGGCGCGGAAGCGTCCAAGCAGTCGCGGAAGCGTCCAAGCAGGCGCGGAAACGTCCAAGCAGTCGCGGAAGCGTCCAAGCAGGTGCGGTAGCGTCCAAGCAGGCGCGGTAGCGTCCAAGCTGGCGCGGAAACGTCCAAGCAAGCGCGGAAGCATGCAAGAAGGCGCAGAAGAGTCAAAGCAGGCGCAGAAGAGTCCAAGCAGGCGCGGAAGCGTCCAAGCAGTCGCGGAAGCGTCCAAGCAGGCGCGGTAGCGTCCAACCAGGCGCGGAAGCGTCCAAGTAGGCGCGGCAGCATGCAAGAAGGCGCAGAAGAGTCCAAGCAGGCGCGGAAGCGTCCAAGCAGTCGCGGAAGAGTCCAAGCAGGCGCGGTAGCGTCCAATCAGGCGCGGAAACGTACAAGCAGGCGCGGAAGCATGCAAGAAGACGCAGAAGAGTCCAAGCAGGCGCGGAAGCGTCCAAGCAGTCGCGGAAGCGTACAAGAAGGCGCGGTAGCGTCCAAGCAGGCGCGGAAACGTCCAAGCAGGCGCGGAAGCATGCAAGAAGGTGCGGAAGCGTCCAAGCAGGCGCGGTAGCGTCCAAGCAGGCGCGGAAACGTCCAAGCAGGCGCGGTAGCGTCCAAGCAGTCGCGGAAGCGTCCAAGCAGGCGCGGTAGTGTCCAAGCAGGCGCGGTAGCGTCCAACCAGGCACGGATGCGTCCGAGCAGTCGCGGAAGCGTCCAAGCAGGCGCGGTAGCGTCCAACCAGGCGCGGAAGCATGCAAGCAGGCGCGGAAGCGTCCAAGCAGGCGCGGAAACGTCCAAGCAGGCGCGGCAGCATGCAAGAAGGCGCAGAAGAGTCCAAGCAGGCGCGGAAGCTTGCAAGAAGGCGCAGAAGAGTCCAAGCAGGCGCAGAAGAGTCCAAGCAGGCGCGGTAGCGTCCAATCAGTCGCGGAAGCGTCCAAGCAGGCGCGGTAGCGTCCAAGCAGTCGCGGAAGCGTCCAAGCAGGCGCGGTAGTGTCCAAGCAGGCGCGGTAGCGTCCAACCAGGCACGGATGCGTCCAAGCAGTCGCGGAAGCGTCCAAGCAGGCGCGGTAGCGTCCAACCAGGCGCGGAAGCGTCCAAGCAGTCGCGGAAACGTCCAAGCAGGCGCGGAAACGTCGAAGCAGGCGCGGAAGCATGCAAGAAGGCGCAGAAGGGTCCAAGCAGGCGCGAAAGCGTCCAAGCAGTCGCGGAAGCGTTCAAGCAGGCGCGGTAGCGTCCAAGCAGTCGCGGAAGCCTCCAAGCAGGCGCGGTAGCGTCCAAGCAGGCGCGGTAGCGTCCAAGCAGGCGCGGAAACGTCCAAGCAGGCGCGGGAGCATGCAAGAAGGCGCAGAAGAGTCCAAGCAGGCGCGGTAGCGTCCAAGCAGTCGCGGAAGCGTCCAAGCAGGCGCGAAAGCGTCCAAGCAGTCGCGGAAGCGTTCAAGCAGGCGCGGTAGTGTCCAAGCAGTCGCGGAAGCCTCCAAGCAGGCGCGGTAGCGTCCAAGCAGGCGCGGTAGTGTCAAAGCTGGCGCGGAAACGTCCAAGCAGGCGCGGAAGCATGCAAGAAGGCGCAGAAGAGTCCAAGCAGGCGCGGAAGCGTCCAAGCAGTCGCGGAAGCGTCCAAGAAGGCGCGTTAGCGTCCAAGCAGGCGCGGAAACGTCCAAGTAGGCGCGGCAGCATGCAAGAAGGCGCAGAAGAGTCCAAGCAGGCGCGGAAGCGTCCAAGCAGTCACGGATACGTCCAAGCAGGCGCGGTAGCGTCCAAGCTGGCGCGGAAACGTCCAAGCAGGCGCGGAAGCATGCAAGAAGGCGCAGAAGAGTCAAAGCAGGCGCAGAAGAGTCCAAGCAGGCGGGGAAGCGTACAAGAAGTCGCGGAAGCGTCCAAGCAGGCGCGGAAGCATGCAAGAAGACGCGGAAGCTTCCAAGCAAGCGTGGGAGCGTCCAAGCAGGCGCGGAAGCGTCCAAGCAGGCGCGGAAGCATGCAAGAAGACGCAGAATAGTCCAACCAGGCGCGGAAGAGCCCAAGCAGGCGCGGAAGCGTCCAAGCAGGCGCGGAAGCAACCATATAGGCGCGAAAGCGTCCAAGCAGGCTGGGAAGCATGCAAGCAGGCGCGGAAGCGTCCAAGCAGTCGCGGAAGCGTCCAAGCAGGTGCGGTAGCGTCCAAGCAGGCGCGGTAGCGTCCAAGCTGGCGCGGAAACGTCCAAGCAGGCGCGGAAGCATGCAAGAAGGAGCAGAAGAGTCCAAGCAGGCGCGGTAGCGTCCAAGCAGTCGCGGAAGCGTCCAAGCAGGCGGGGAAGCATGCAAGAAGACGCAGAAGAGTCCAAGCAGGCGCGGAAGCGTCCAAGCAGGCGGGGAAGCATGCAAGCAGGCGCGGAAGCGTCCAAGCAGGCGCGGAAACGTCCAAGCAGGCGCGGAAGCATGCAAGCAGGCGCAGAAGAGTCCAAGCAGTCGCGGAAGCGTCCAAGCAGGCGCGGTAGCGTCCAAGCAGGCGCGGTAGCGTCTAAGCAGGCGCGGTAGCGTCCAACCAGGCGCGGAAGCGTCCAAGCAGGCGCGGAAGCGTCCAAGCAGGCGCGGAAGCGTCCAAGCAGGCGCGGAAGCGTCCAAGCAGGCGCGGTAGCGTCCAAGCAGGCGCGGTAGCGTCCAACCTGGCGCGGAAGCGTCCAAGCAGGCGCGGAAGCGTCCAAGCAGGCGCGGAAGCGTCCAAGCAGGCGCGGAAGCGTCCAAGCAGGCGCGGAAGCGTCCAAGCAGGCGCGGTAGCGTCCAAGCAGGCGCGGTAGCGTCCAACCTGGCGCGAAAGCGTCCAAGCAGTCGCGGAAGCGTTCAAGCAGGCGCGGTAGCGTCCAAGCAGTCGCGGAAGCCTCCAAGCAGGCGCGGTAGCGTCCAAGCAGGCGCGGTAGCGTCCAAGCAGGCGCGGAAACGTCCAAGCAGGCGCGGGAGCATGCAAGAAGGCGCAGAAGAGTCCAAGCAGGCGCGGTAGCGTCCAAGCAGTCGCGGAAGCGTCCAAGCAGGCGCGAAAGCGTCCAAGCAGTCGCGGAAGCGTTCAAGCAGGCGCGGGAGTGTCCAAGCAGTCGCGGAAGCCTCCAAGCAGGCGCGGTAGCGTCCAAGCAGGCGCGGTAGTGTCAAAGCTGGCGCGGAAACGTCCAAGCAGGCGCGGAAGCATGCAAGAAGGCGCAGAAGAGTCCAAGCAGGCGCGGAAGCGTCCAAGCAGTCGCGGAAGCGTCCAAGAAGGCGCGTTAGCGTCCAAGCAGGCGCGGAAACGTCCAAGTAGGCGCGGCAGCATGCAAGAAGGCGCAGAAGAGTCCAAGCAGGCGCGGAAACGTCCAAGCAGGCGGGGAAGCATGCAAGCAGGCGCGGAAGCGTCCAAGCAGGCGCGGAAGCCTCCAAGCAGGCGCGATAGCGTCCAAGCAGGCGCGGTAGCGTCCAAGCAGGCGCGGAAGCATGCAAGAAGGCGCAGAAGAGTCAAAGCAGGCGCAGAAGAGTCCAAGCAGGCGGGGAAGCGTACAAGAAGTCGCGGAAGCGTCCAAGCAGGCGCGGAAACGTCCAAGCAGGCGCGGAAGCATGCAAGAAGACGCGGAAGCTTCCAAGCAAGCGTGGGAGCGTCCAAGCAGGCGCGGAAGCGTCCAAGCAGGCGCGGAAGCATGCAAGAAGACGCAGAATAGTCCAACCAGGCGCGGAAGAGTCCAAGCAGGCGCGGAAGCGTCCAAGCAGGCGCGGAAGCAACCATATAGGCGCGAAAGCGTCCAAGCAGGCTGGGAAGCATGCAAGCAGGCGCGGAAGCGTCCAAGCAGTCGC
The DNA here is from genome assembly GCA_963989415.1 of Cerceris ruficornis. NCBI lineage: Eukaryota > Metazoa > Arthropoda > Insecta > Hymenoptera > Crabronidae > Cerceris > Cerceris ruficornis. Next base: position 1,382,596 of record OZ022522.1, read on the forward strand.
GGAAGCGTCCAAGCAGGTGCGGTAGCGTCCAAGCAGGCGCGGTAGCGTCCAAGCTGGCGCGGAAACGTCCAAGCAGGCGCGGAAGCATGCAAGAAGGAGCAGAAGAGTCCAAGCAGGCGCGGTAGCGTCCAAGCAGTCGCGGAAGCGTCCAAGCAGGCGGGGAAGCATGCAAGAAGACGCAGAAGAGTCCAAGCAGGCGCGGAAGCGTCCAAGCAGGCGGGGAAGCATGCAAGCAGGCGCGGAAGCGTCCAAGCAGGCGCGGAAACGTCCAAGCAGGCGCGGAAGCATGCATGCAGGCGCAGAAGAGTCCAAGCAGTCGCGGAAGCGTCCAAGCAGGCGCGGAAGCGTCCAAGCAGGCGCGGTAGCGTCCAAGCAGGCGCGGTAGCGTCCAAGCAGGAGCGGTAGCGTCCAAGCAGGAGCGGAAACGTCCAAGCAGGCGGGGAAGCATGCAAGAAGACGCAGAAGAGTCCAAGCAGGCGCGGAAGCGTCCAAGCAGGCGGGGAAGCATGCAAGCAGGCGCGGAAGCGTCCAAGCAGGCGCGGAAACGTCCAAGTAGGCGCGGAAGCATGCAAGAAGGCGCGGAAGCGTCCAAGCAGGCGCGGTAGCGTCCAAGCAGGAGCAGTAGCGTCCAAGCAGGAGCGGAAACGTCCAAGCAGGCGCGGAAGCATGCAAACAGGCGCGGAAGCGTCCAAGCAGGCAGGGAAGCATGCAAGCAGGCGCGGAAGCGTCCAAGCAGGCGCGAAAGCGTCCAACCAGGCGCGGAAGCGTCCAAGCAGGCGCGGTAGCGTCCAAGCAGGAGCGGTAGCGTCCAAGCAGGAGCGGAAACGTCCAAGCAGGCAGGGAAGCATGCAAGCAGGCGCGGAAGCGTCCAAGCAGGCGCGAAAGCGTCCAACCAGGCGCGGAAGCGTCCAAGCAGGCGCGGTAGCGTCCAAGCAGGAGCGGTAGCGTCCAAGCAGGAGCGGAAACGTCCAAGCAGGCAGGGAAGCATGCAAGCAGGCGCGGAAGCGTCCAAGCAGGCGCGAAAGCGTCCAACCAGGCGCGGAAGCGTCCAAGCAGGCGCAGAAGTGTCCAAGCAGGCGCGGAATCGTCCAAGCAGGCGCGGAAGCATGCAAGAAGGCGCAGAAGAGTCCAAGCAGGCGCGGAAGCGTCCAAGCAGTCGCGGAAGCGTCCAAGCAGGCGCGGAAGCGTCCAAGCAGTCGCGGAAGCTTCCAAGCAGGTGCGGTAGCGTCCAAGCAGTCGCGGAAGCATCCAAGTTGGCGCGGAAACGTCCAAGCAGGCGCGGAAGCATGCAAGAAGGAGCAGAAGAGTCCAAGCAGGCGCGGTAGCGTCCAAGCAGTTGCGGAAGCGTCCAAGCAGGCGGGGAAGCATGCAAGAAGACGCAGAAGAGTCCAAGCAGGCGCGGAAGCGTCCAAGCAGGAGGGGAAGCATGCAAGCAGGTGCGGAAGCGTCCAAGCAGGCGCGGTAGCGTCCAAGCAGGCGCGGTAGCGTCCAACCAGGCGCGGAAGCGTCCAAGCAGTCGCGGAAGCGTCCAAGCAGGCGCGGAAGCGTCCAAGCAGGCGGGGAAGCATGCAAGCAGACGCAGAAGAGTCCAAGCAGGCGGGGAAGCATGCAAGCAGGCGCGGAAGCGTCCAACCAGGCGGGGAAGCATGCAAGAAGACGCAGAAGAGTCCAAGCAGGCGCGGAAGCATGCAAGAAGGAGCAGAAGAGTCCAAGCAGGCGCGGTAGCGTCCAAGCAGTCGCGGAAGCGTCCAAGCAGGCGGGGAAGCATGCAAGAAGACGCAGAAGAGTCCAAGCAGGCGCGGAAGCGTCCAAGCAGGCGGGGAAGCATGCAAGCAGGCGCGGAAGCGTCCAAGCAGGCGCGGAAACGTCCAAGTAGGCGCGGAAGCATGCAAGAAGGTGCGGAAACGTCCAAGCAGGCGCGGTAGCGTCCAAGCAGGCGCGGAAACGTCCAAGCAGGCGCGGAAGCATGCAAGCAGACGCGGAAGCGTCCAACCAGGCGCGGAAGCGTCCGAGCATGCGTGGAAGAGTACCAAGCATGCGCGGAAACGTCCAAGCAGGCGTGGGAGCGTCCAAGCAGGCGCGGAAGCGTCCAAGCAGGCGTGGGAGCGTCCAAGCAGGCGCGGAAGCGTCCAAGCAGGCGCGGAAACGTACAAGCAGGCGCGGAAGCATGCAAGAAGACGCAGAAGAGTCCAAGCAGGCGGGGAAGCATGCAAGCAGGCGCGGAAGCGTCCAAGCAGGCGCGGAAACGTCCAAGTAGGCGCGGAAGCATGCAAGAAGGTGCGGAAGCGTCCAAGCAGGCGCGGTAGCGTCCAAGCAGGCGCGGTAGCGTCCAAGCAGTCGCGGAAGCCTCCAAGCAGGCGCGGAAGCGTCCAAGCAGGCGCGGAAGAGTCCAAGCATGCGCGGTAGCGTCCAAGCAGTTGCGGAAGCGTCCAAGCGGTCGCGGAAGCGTACAAGCAGGCGCGGTAGCGTCCAAGCAGGCGCGGAAGCGTCCAAGCAGGCGCGGAAGAGTCCAAGCATGCGCGGTAGCGTCCAAGCAGTTGCGGAAGCGTCCAAGCGGTCGCGGAAGCGTACAAGCAGGCGCGGTAGCGTCCAAGCAGGCGCGGAAGCCTCCAAGCAGGCGCGGAAGCGTCCAAGCAGGCGCGGAAGAGTCCAAGCATGCGCGGAAGAGTCCAAGCAGGCGCGGAAGCGTCCAAGCAGTCGCGGAAGCGTCCAAGCAGGCGCGGTAGCGTCCAAGTTGGCGCGGAAACGTCCAAGCAGGCGCGGAAGCATGCAAGAAGGAGCAGAAGAGTCCAAGCAGGCGCGGTAGCGTCCAAGCAGTTGCGGAAGCGTCCAAGCAGGCGGGGAAGCATGCAAGAAGACGCAGAAGAGTCCAAGCAGGCGCGGAAGCGTCCAAGCAGGCGGGGAAGCATGCAAGCAGGCGCGGAAGCGTCCAAGCAGGCGCAGAAACGTCCAAGTAGGCGCGGAAGCATGCAAGAAGGTGCGGAAGCGTCCAAGCAGGCGCGGAAGCGTCCAAGCAGGCGCGGAAGCGTCCAAGCAGTCGCGGAAGCGTCCAAGCAGGTGCGGTAGCGTCCAAGCAGGCGCGGTAGCGTCCAAGCAGGCGCGGAAGCGTCCAAGCAGTCGCGGAAGAGTCCAAGCAGGCGCGGTAGCGTCCAATCAGGCGCAGAAACGTACAAGCAGGCGCGGAAGCATGCAAGAAGGTGCGGAAGCGTCCAAGCAGGCGCGGAAGCGTCCAAGCAGGCGTGGGAGCGTCCAAGCAGGCGCGGAAGCGTCCAAGCAGGCGCGGAAGCATGCAAGAAGACGCAGAATAATCCAAGCAGGCGCGGAAGAGTCCAAGCAGGCGCGGAAGCGTCCAAGCAGGCGCGGAAGCAACCATATAGGCGCGAAAGCGTCCAAGCAGGCTGGGAAGCATGCAAGCAGGCGCGGAAGCGTCCAAGCAGGCGCGGTAGCGTCCAAGCTGGCGCGGAAACGTCCAAGCAGGCGCGGAAGCATCCAAGCAGGCGCGGTAGCGTCCAAGCGGTCGCGGAAGCGTACAAGCAGGCGCGGTAGCGTCCAAACAGGCGCGGAAACGTCTAAGCTGGCGCGGAAGATTCCAAGCAGGTGCGGTAGCGTCCAAGCAGGCGCGGAAACGTCCAAGCAGGCGCGGAAGCATGCAAGAAGACGCAGCGGAGTCCAAGCAGGCGCGGAAGCATGCAAGAAGGAGCAGAAGAGTCCAAGCAGGCGCGGTAGCGTCCAAGCAGTCGCGGAAGCGTCCAAGCAGGCGGGGAAGCATGCAAGAAGACGCAGAAGAGTCCAAGCAGGCGCGGAAGCGTCCAAGCAGGCGGGGAAGCATGCAAGCAGGCGCGGAAGCGTCCAAGCAGGCGCGGAAACGTCCAAGTAGGCGCGGAAGCATGCAAGAAGGTGCGGAAACGTCCAAGCAGGCGCGGTAGCGTCCAAGCAGGCGCGGAAACGTCCAAGCAGGCGCGGAAGCATGCAAGCAGACGCGGAAGCGTCCAACCAGGCGCGGAAGCGTCCGAGCATGCGTGGAAGAGTACCAAGCATGCGCGGAAACGTCCAAGCAGGCGTGGGAGCGTCCAAGCAGGCGCGGAAGCGTCCAAGCAGGCGTGGGAGCGTCCAAGCAGGCGCGGAAGCGTCCAAGCAGGCGCGGAAGCGTCCAAGCAGGCGCGGAAGCCTCCAAGCAGGCGCGGAAGCGTCCAAGCAGGCGCGGAAGAGTCCAAGCATGCGCGGTAGCGTCCAAGCAGTTGCGGAAGCGTCCAAGCAGGCGCGATAGCATCCAAGCAGACGCGGAAGCGTCCAAGCAGGCGCGGAAGCGTCCAAACAGGCGCGGAAGCGTCCAAGCATGCGCGGAAGTGTCCAAGCAGGCGCGGAAGCGTACAAGCAGGCGCGGAAGCGTCCGAGCATGCGTGGAAGAGTACCAAGCATGCGCGGAAACGTCCAAGCAGGCGTGGGAGCGTCCAAGCAGGCGCGGAAGCGTCCAAGCAGGCGTGGGAGCGTCCAAGCAGGCGCGGAAGCGTCCAAGCAGGCGCGGAAGCGTCCAAGCAGGCGCGGAAGCCTCCAAGCAGGCGCGGAAGCGTCCAAGCAGGCGCGGAAGAGTCCAAGCATGCGCGGAAGAGTCCAAGCAGGCGCGGAAGCGTCCAAGCAGTCGCGGAAGCGTCCAAGCAGGCGCGTTAGCGTCCAAGCAGGCGCGGAAACGTCCAAGCAGGCGCGGAAGAATGCAAGAAGGCGCAGAAGAGTCCAAGCAGGCGCGGAAGCGTCCAAGCAGGCGCGGAAGCGTCCAAGCAGGCGCGGAGACGTCCAAGCAGGCGCGGTAGCGTCCAACCAGGCGCGGAAGCGTCCAAGCAGTCGCGGATTCGTCCAAGCAGGCGCGGTAGCGTCCAACCAGGCGCGGAAGCGTCCAAGCAGGCGCGGAAGCGTCCAAGCAGGCGCGGTAGCGTCCAAGCAGGCGCGGAAGCGTCCAAGCAGGCGCAGAAGCGTCCAAGCAGTCGCGGAAGCGTCCAAGCAGGCGCGGTAGCGTCCAACAAGGCGCGGAAGCGTCTAAGCAGGCGCGGAAGCGTCCAAGCAGGCGCGGAAACGTACAAGCAGGCGCGGAAGCATGCAAGAAGACGCAGAAGAGTCCAAGCAGGCGGGGAAGCATGCAAGCAGGCGCGGAAGCGTCCAAGCAGGCGCGGAAACGTCCAAGTAGGCGCGGAAGCATGCAAGAAGGTGCGGAAGCGTCCAAGCAGGCGCGGTAGCGTCCAAGCAGGCGCGGTAGCGTCCAAGCAGGCGCGGAAGCGTCCAAGCAGTCGCGGAAGAGTCCAAGCAGGCGCGGTAGCGTCCAATCAGGCGCAGAAACGTACAAGCAGGCGCGGAAGCATGCAAGAAGGTGCGGAAGCGTCCAAGCAGGCGCGGAAGCGTCCAAGCAGGCGTGGGAGCGTCCAAGCAGGCGCGGAAGCGTCCAAGCAGGCGCGGAAGCATGCAAGAAGACGCAGAATAATCCAAGCAGGCGCGGAAGAGTCCAAGCAGGCGCGGAAGCGTCCAAGCAGGCGCGGAAGCAACCATATAGGCGCGAAAGCGTCCAAGCAGGCTGGGAAGCATGCAAGCAGGCGCGGAAGCGTCCAAGCAGGCGCGGTAGCGTCCAAGCTGGCGCGGAAACGTCCAAGCAGGCGCGGAAGCATCCAAGCAGGCGCGGTAGCGTCCAAGCGGTCGCGGAAGCGTACAAGCAGGCGCGGTAGCGTCCAAACAGGCGCGGAAACGTCTAAGCTGGCGCGGAAGATTCCAAGCAGGTGCGGTAGCGTCCAAGCAGGCGCGGAAACGTCCAAGCAGGCGCGGAAGCATGCAAGAAGACGCAGCGGAGTCCAAGCAGGCGCGGAAGCATGCAAGAAGGAGCAGAAGAGTCCAAGCAGGCGCGGTAGCGTCCAAGCAGTCGCGGAAGCGTCCAAGCAGGCGGGGAAGCATGCAAGAAGACGCAGAAGAGTCCAAGCAGGCGCGGAAGCGTCCAAGCAGGCGGGGAAGCATGCAAGCAGGCGCGGAAGCGTCCAAGCAGGCGCGGAAACGTCCAAGTAGGCGCGGAAGCATGCAAGAAGGTGCGGAAACGTCCAAGCAGGCGCGGTAGCGTCCAAGCAGGCGCGGAAACGTCCAAGCAGGCGCGGAAGCATGCAAGCAGACGCGGAAGCGTCCAACCAGGCGCGGAAGCGTCCGAGCATGCGTGGAAGAGTACCAAGCATGCGCGGAAACGTCCAAGCAGGCGTGGGAGCGTCCAAGCAGGCGCGGAAGCGTCCAAGCAGGCGTGGGAGCGTCCAAGCAGGCGCGGAAGCGTCCAAGCAGGCGCGGAAGCGTCCAAGCAGGCGCGGAAGCCTCCAAGCAGGCGCGGAAGCGTCCAAGCAGGCGCGGAAGAGTCCAAGCATGCGCGGTAGCGTCCAAGCAGTTGCGGAAGCGTCCAAGCAGGCGCGATAGCATCCAAGCAGACGCGGAAGCGTCCAAGCAGGCGCGGAAGCGTCCAAACAGGCGCGGAAGCGTCCAAGCATGCGCGGAAGTGTCCAAGCAGGCGCGGAAGCGTACAAGCAGGCGCGGAAGCGTCCGAGCATGCGTGGAAGAGTACCAAGCATGCGCGGAAACGTCCAAGCAGGCGTGGGAGCGTCCAAGCAGGCGCGGAAGCGTCCAAGCAGGCGTGGGAGCGTCCAAGCAGGCGCGGAAGCGTCCAAGCAGGCGCGGAAGCGTCCAAGCAGGCGCGGAAGCCTCCAAGCAGGCGCGGAAGCGTCCAAGCAGGCGCGGAAGAGTCCAAGCATGCGCGGAAGAGTCCAAGCAGGCGCGGAAGCGTCCAAGCAGTCGCGGAAGCGTCCAAGCAGGCGCGTTAGCGTCCAAGCAGGCGCGGAAACGTCCAAGCAGGCGCGGAAGAATGCAAGAAGGCGCAGAAGAGTCCAAGCAGGCGCGGAAGCGTCCAAGCAGGCGCGGAAGCGTCCAAGCAGGCGTGGGAGCGTCCAAGCAGGCGCGGAAGCGTCCAAGCAGGCGCGGTTGCGTCCAAGCTGACGCGGAAACGTCCAAGCAGGCGCGGAAGCGTCCAAACAGGCGCGGTAGCGTCCAAGCGGTCGCGGAAGCGTACAAGCAGGCGCGGTAGCGTCCAAACAGGCGCGGAAACGTCCGAGCTGGCGCGGAAGAGTCCAAGCAGGTGCGGTAGCGTCCAAGCAGGCGCGGAAACGTCCAAGCAGGCGCGGTAGCGTCCAAGCAGTCGCGGAAGCGTCCAAGCAGGCGGGGAAGCATGCAAGCAGGCACGGAAGCATCCAAGCAGGCGCGGAAACGTCCAAGCAGGCGTGGGAGCGTCCAAGCAGGCGCGGAAGCGTCCAAGTAGGCGCGGAAGCATCCAAGCAGGCGCGGTAGCGTCCAACCAGGCGCGGAAGCGTCCAAGCAGGCGCGGAAGCGTCCAAGCAGGCGCGGTAGCGTCCAAGCTGACGCGGAAACGTCCAAGCAGGCGCGGAAGCGTCCAAACAGGCGCGGTAGCGTCCAAGCGGTCGCGGAAGCGTACAAGCAGGCGCGGTAGCGTCCAAACAGGCGCGGAAACGTCCGAGCTGGCGCGGAAGAGTCCAAGCAGGTGCGGTAGCGTCCAAGCAGGCGCGGAAACGTCCAAGCAGGCGCGGAAGCATGCAAGAAGACGCAGAGGAGTCCAAGCAGGCGCGGAAGCATGCAAGAAGGAGCAGAAGAGTCCAAGCAGGCGCGGTAGCGTCCAAGCAGTCGCGGAAGCGTCCAAGCAGGCGGGGAAGCATGCAAGAAGACGCAGAAGTGTCCAAGCAGGCGCGGAAGCGTCCAAGCAGGCGCGGTAGCGTCCAACAAGGCGCGGAAGCGTCCAAGCAGGCGCGGAAGCGTCCAAGCAGGCGCGGAAACGTACAAGCAGGCGCGGAAGCATGCAAGAAGACGCAGAAGAGTCCAAGCAGGCGGGGAAGCATGCAAGCAGGCGCGGAAGAGTCCAAGCAGGCGCGGAAGCGTCCAAGCAGGCGGGGAAGCATGCAAGCAGGTGCGGAAGCGTCCAAGCAGGCGCGGTAGCGTCCAAGCAGGCGCGGTAGCGTCCAACCAGGCGCGGAAGCGTCCAAGCAGTCGCGGAAGCGTCCAAGCAGGCGCGGTAGCGTCCAAGCAGGCGCGGTAGCGTCCAAGCAGGCGCGGAAGCGTCCAAGCAGGCGTGGGAGCGTCCAAGCAGGCGCGGAAGCGTCCAAGCAGGCGCGGAAGCGTCCAAGCAGGCGCGGAAGAGTCCAAGCATGCGCGGAAGAGTCCAAGCAGGCGCGGAAGCGTCCAAGCAGTCGCGGAAGCGTCCAAGCAGGCGCGTTAGCGTCCAAGCAGGCGCGGAAACGTCCAAGCAGGCGCGGAAGAATGCAAGAAGGCGCAGAAGAGTCCAAGCAGGCGCGGAAGCGTCCAAGCAGGCGCGGAAGCGTCCAAGCAGGCGCGGAGACGTCCAAGCAGGCGCGGTAGCGTCCAACCAGGCGCGGAAGCGTCCAAGCAGTCGCGGATTCGTCCAAGCAGGCGCGGTAGCGTCCAACCAGGCGCGGAAGCGTCCAAGCAGGCGCGGAAGCGTCCAAGCAGGCGCGGTAGCGTCCAAGCAGGCGCGGAAGCGTCCAAGCAGGCGCAGAAGCGTCCAAGCAGTCGCGGAAGCGTCCAAGCAGGCGCGGTAGCGTCCAACAAGGCGCGGAAGCGTCCAAGCAGGCGCGGAAGCGTCCAAGCAAGCGCGGAAACGTACAAGCAGGCGCGGAAGCATGCAAGAAGACGCAGAAGAGTCCAAGCAGGCGGGGAAGCATGCAAGCAGGCGCGGAAGCGTCCAAGCAGGCGCGGAAACGTCCAAGTAGGCGCGGAAGCATGCAAGAAGGTGCGGAAGCGTCCAAGCAGGCGCGGTAGCGTCCAAGCAGGCGCGGAAACGTCCAAGCAGGCGCGGAAGCATGCAAGAAGGCGCAGAAGAGTCCAAGCAGGCGCGGAAGCGTCCAAGCAGTCGCGGAAGAGTCCAAGCAGGCGCGGTAGCGTCCAATCAGGCGCGGAAACGTACAAGCAGGCGCGGAAGCATGCAAGAAGACGCAGAAGAGTCCAAGCAGGCGCGGAAGCGTCCAAGCAGTCGCGGAAGCGTCCAAGCAGGCGCGGTAGCGCCCAACAAGGCGCGGAAGCGTCCAAGCAGGCGCGGAAGGGTCCAAGCAGGCGCGGTTGCGTCCAAGCAGTCGCGGAAGCGTCCAAGCAGGCGCGGTAGCGTCCAAGCAGTCGCGGAAGCGTCCAAGCAGGCGGGGAAGCATGCAAGCAGGCACGGAAGCATCCAAGCAGGCGCGGAAACGTCCAAGTAGGCGCGGAAGCTTCGAAGCAGGCGCGGTAGCGTCCAAGCAGTCGCGGAAGCATCCAAGCAGGCGCGGTAGCGTCCAACCAGGCGCGGAAGCGTCCAAGCAGGCGCGGAAGCGTCCAAGCAGGCGCGGTAGCGTCCAAGCTGACGCGGAAACGTCCAAGCAGGCGCGGAAGCGTCCAAGCAGGCGCGGTAGCGTCCAAGCGGTCGCGGAAGCGTACAAGCAGGCGCGGTAGCGTCCAAACAGGCGCGGAAACGTCCGAGCTGGCGCGGAAGAGTCCAAGCAGGTGCGGTAGCGTCCAAGCAGGCGCGGAAACGTCCAAGCAGGCGCGGAAGCATGCAAGAAGACGCAGAGGAGTCCAAGCAGGCGCGGAAGCATGCAAGAAGGAGCAGAAGAGTCCAAGCAGGCGCGGTAGCGTCCAAGCAGTCGCGGAAGCGTCCAAGCAGGCGGGGAAGCATGCAAGAAGACGCAGAAGTGTCCAAGCAGGCGCGGAAGCGTCCAAGCAGTCGCGGAAGAGTCCAAGCAGGCGCGGTAGCGTCCAATCAGGCGCGGAAACGTACAAGCAGGCGCGGAAGCATGCAAGAAGACGCAGAAGAGTCCAGGCAGGCGCGGAAGCGTCCAAGCAGTCGCGGAAGCGTCCAAGCAGGCGCGGTAGCGTCCAAGCAGTCGCGGAAGCGTCCAAGTTGGCGCGGAAGCATGCAAGAAGGAGCAGAAGAGTCCAAGCAGGCGCGGTAGCGTCCAAGCAGTTGCGGAAGCGTCTAAGCAGGCGGGGAAGCATGCAAGAAGACGCAGAAGAGTCCAAGCAGGCGCGGAAGCGTCCAAGCAGGCGGGGAAGCATGCAAGCAGGTGCGGAAGCGTCCAAGCAGGCGCGGTAGCGTCCAAGCAGGCGCGGTAGCGTCCAACCAGGCGCGGAAGCGTCCAAGCAGTCGCGGAAGCGTCCAAGCAGGCGCGGTAGCGTCCAAGCAGGCGCGGTAGCGTCCAACCAGGCGCGGAAGCGTCCAAGCAGTCGCGGAAGCGTCCAAGCAGGCGCGGAAGCGTCCAAGCAGGCGGGGAAGCATGCAAGCAGACGCAGAAGAGTCCAAGCAGGCGCGGTAGCGTCCAAGCAGTTGCGGAAGCGTCCAAGCAGGCGGGGAAGCATGCAAGAAGACGCAGAAGAGTCCAAGCAGGCGCGGAAGCGTCCATCAGTCGCGGAAGCGTCCAAGCAGGAGCGGTAGCGTCCAAGCAGGCGCGGAAACGTCCAAGCAGGCGCGGAAGCATGCAAGAAGACGCAGAAGAGTCCAAGCAGGCGCGGAAGCGTCCAAGCAGTCGCGGAAGCGTCCAAGCAGCCGCGGTAGCGTCCAAGCGGTCGCGGAAGCGTACAAGCAGGCGCGGTAGCGTCCAAGCAGGCGCGGAAACGTCCAAGCAGGCGCGGAAGCATGCAAGCAGACGCGGATGCGTCCAACCAGGCGCGGAAGCGTCCAAGCAGTCGCGGAAGCGTCCAAGCAGGCGCGATAGCATCCAAGCAGACGCGGAAGCGTCCAAGCAGGCGCGGAAGCGTCCAAGCAGGCGCGGAAGCGTCCAAGCAAGCGCGGAAACGTACAAGCAGGCGCGGAAGCATGCAAGAAGACGCAGAAGAGTCCAAGCAGGCGGGGAAGCATGCAAGCAGGCGCGGAAGCGTCCAAGCAGGCGCGGAAACGTCCAAGTAGGCGCGGAAGCATGCAAGAAGGTGCGGAAGCGTCCAAGCAGGCGCGGTAGCGTCCAAGCAGGCGCGGAAACGTCCAAGCAGGCGCGGAAGCATGCAAGAAGGCGCAGAAGAGTCCAAGCAGGCGCGGAAGCGTCCAAGCAGTCGCGGAAGAGTCCAAGCAGGCGCGGTAGCGTCCAATCAGGCGCGGAAACGTACAAGCAGGCGCGGTAGCATGCAAGAAGGCGCAGAAGAGTCCAAGCAGGCGCGGAAGCGTCCAAGCAGTCGCGGAAGCGTCCAAGCAGGCGCGGAAGCGTCCAAGCAGTCGCGGAAGCGTCCAAGCAGGTGCGGTAGCGTCCAAGCAGGCGCGGTAGCGTCCAAGTTGGCGCGGAAACGTCCAAGCAGGCGCGGAAGCATGCAAGAAGGAGCAGAAGAGTCCAAGCAGGCGCGGTAGCGTCCAAGCAGTTGCGGAAGCGTCCAAGCAGGCGGGGAAGCATGCAAGAAGACGCAGAAGAGTCCAAGCAGGCGCGGTAGCGTCCAAGCAGGCGCGGAAACGTCCAAGCAGGCGCGGAAGCATGCAAGAAGGCGCAGAAGAGTCCAAGCAGGCGCGGAAGCGTCCAAGCAGTCGCGGAAGAGTCCAAGCAGGCGCGGTAGCGTCCAATCAGGCGCGGAAACGTACAAGCAGGCGCGGAAGCATGCAAGAAGACGCAGAAGAGTCCAAGCAGGCGCGGAAGCGTCCAAGCAGTCGCGGAAGCGTCCAAGCAGGCGCGATAGCATCCAAGCAGACGCGGAAGCGTCCAAGCAGGCGCGGAAGCGTCCAAACAGGCGCGGAAGCGTCCAAGCATGCGCGGAAGTGTCCAAGCAGGCGCGGAAGCGTACAAGCAGGCGCGGAAGCGTCCGAGCATGCGTGGAAGAGTACCAAGCATGCGCGGAAACGTCCAAGCAGGCGTGGGAGCGTCCAAGCAGGCGCGGAAGCGTCCAAGCAGGCGTGGGAGCGTCCAAGCAGGCGCGGAAGCGTCCAAGCAGGCGTGGGAGCGTCCAAGCAGGCGCGGAAGCGTCCAAGCAGGCGCGGAAGCGTCCAAGCAGGCGCGGAAGAGTCCAAGCATGCGCGGAAGAGTCCAAGCAGGCGCGGAAGCGTCCAAGCAGTCGCGGAAGCGTCCAAGCAGGCGCGTTAGCGTCCAAGCAGGCGCGGAAACGTCCAAGCAGGCGCGGAAGAATGCAAGAAGGCGCAGAAGAGTCCAAGCAGGCGCGGAAGCGTCCAAGCAGGCGCGGAAGCGTCCAAGCAGGCGCGGAGACGTCCAAGCAGGCGCGGTAGCGTCCAACCAGGCGCGGAAGCGTCCAAGCAGTCGCGGATTCGTCCAAGCAGGCGCGGTAGCGTCCAACCAGGCGCGGAAGCGTCCAAGCAGGCGCGGAAGCGTCCAAGCAGGCGCGGTAGCGTCCAAGCAGGCGCGGAAGCGTCCAAGCAGGCGCAGAAGCGTCCAAGCAGTCGCGGAAGCGTCCAAGCAGGCGCGGTAGCGTCCAACAAGGCGCGGAAGCGTCCAAGCAGGCGCGGAAGCGTCCAAGCAGGCGCGGAAACGTACAAGCAGGCGCGGAAGCATGCAAGAAGACGCAGAAGAGTCCAAGCAGGCGGGGAAGCATGCAAGCAGGCGCGCAAGCGTCCAAGCAGGCGCGGAAACGTCCAAGTAGGCGCGGAAGCATGCAAGAAGGTGCGGAAGCGTCCAAGCAGGCGCGGTAGCGTCCAAGCAGGCGCGGAAACGTCCAAGCAGGCGCGGAAGCATGCAAGAAGGTGCGGAAGCGTCCAAGCAGGCGCGGTAGCGTCCAAGCAGTCGCGGAAGCGTCCAAGCAGGCGGGGAAGCATGCAAGCAGGCACGGAAGCATCCAAGCAGGCGCGGAAACGTCCAAGTAGGCGCGGAAGCTTCGAAGCAGGCGCGGTAGCGTCCAAGCAGTCGCGGAAGCATCCAAGCAGGCGCGGTAGCGTCCAACCAGGCGCGGAAGCGTCCAAGCAGGCGCGGAAGCGTCCAAGCAGGCGCGGAAGCAACCATATAGGCGCGAAAGCGTCCAAGCAGGCTGGGAAGCATGCAAGCAGGCGCGGAAGCGTCCAAGCAGGCGCGGTAGCGTCCAAGCTGGCGCGGAAACGTCCAAGCAGGCGCGGAAGCGTCCAAGCAGGCGCGGTAGCGTCCAAGCGGTCGCGGAAGCGTACAAGCAGGCGCGGTAGCGTCCAAACAGGCGCGGAAACGTCTAAGCTGGCGCGGAAGATTCCAAGCAGGTGCGGTAGCGTCCAAGCAGGCGCGGAAACGTCCAAGCAGGCGCGGAAGCATGCAAGAAGACGCAGCGGAGTCCAAGCAGGCGCGGAAGCATGCAAGAAGGAGCAGAAGAGTCCAAGCAGGCGCGGTAGCGTCCAAGCAGTCGCGGAAGCGTCCAAGCAGGCGGGGAAGCATGCAAGAAGACGCAGAAGAGTCCAAGCAGGCGCGGAAGCGTCCAAGCAGGCGGGGAAGCATGCAAGCAGGCGCGGAAGCGTCCAAGCAGGCGCGGAAACGTCCAAGTAGGCGCGGAAGCATGCAAGAAGGTGCGGAAACGTCCAAGCAGGCGCGGTAGCGTCCAAGCAGGCGCGGAAACGTCCAAGCAGGCGCGGAAGCATGCAAGCAGACGCGGAAGCGTCCAACCAGGCGCGGAAGCGTCCGAGCATGCGTGGAAGAGTACCAAGCATGCGCGGAAACGTCCAAGCAGGCGTGGGAGCGTCCAAGCAGGCGCGGAAGCGTCCAAGCAGGCGTGGGAGCGTCCAAGCAGGCGCGGAAGCGTCCAAGCAGGCGCGGAAACGTACAAGCAGGCGCGGAAGCATGCAAGAAGACGCAGAAGAGTCCAAGCAGGCGGGGAAGCATGCAAGCAGGCGCGGAAGCGTCCAAGCAGGCGCGGAAACGTCCAAGTAGGCGCGGAAGCATGCAAGAAGGTGCGGAAGCGTCCAAGCAGGCGCGGTAGCGTCCAAGCAGGCGCGGAAACGTCCAAGCAGGCGCGGAAGCATGCAAGAAGGCGCAGAAGAGTCCAAGCAGGCGCGGAAGCGTCCAAGCAGTCGCGGAAGAGTCCAAGCAGACGCGGAAGCGTCCAAGCAGGCGCGGAAGCGTCCAAACAGGCGCGGAAGCGTCCAAGCATGCGCGGAAGTGTCCAAGCAGGCGCGGAAGCGTACAAGCAGGCGCGGAAGCGTCCGAGCATGCGTGGAAGAGTACCAAGCATGCGCGGAAACGTCCAAGCAGGCGTGGGAGCGTCCAAGCAGGCGCGGAAGCGTCCAAGCAGGCGTGGGAGCGTCCAAGCAGGCGCGGAAGCGTCCAAGCAGGCGCGGAAGCGTCCAAGCAGGCGCGGAAGCCTCCAAGCAGGCGCGGAAGCGTCCAAGCAGGCGCGGAAGAGTCCAAGCATGCGCGGAAGAGTCCAAGCAGGCGCGGAAGCGTCCAAGCAGTCGCGGAAGCGTCCAAGCAGGCGCGTTAGCGTCCAAGCAGGCGCGGAAACGTCCAAGCAGGCGCGGAAGAATGCAAGAAGGCGCAGAAGAGTCCAAGCAGGCGCGGAAGCGTCCAAGCAGGCGCGGAAGCGTCCAAGCAGGCGCGGAGACGTCCAAGCAGGCGCGGTAGCGTCCAACCAGGCGCGGAAGCGTCCAAGCAGTCGCGGATTCGTCCAAGCAGGCGCGGTAGCGTCCAACCAGGCGCGGAAGCGTCCAAGCAGGCGCGGAAGCGTCCAAGCAGGCGCGGTAGCGTCCAAGCAGGCGCGGAAGCGTCCAAGCAGGCGCAGAAGCGTCCAAGCAGTCGCGGAAGCGTCCAAGCAGGCGCGGTAGCGTCCAACAAGGCGCGGAAGCGTCCAAGCAGGCGCGGAAGCGTCCAAGCAGGCGCGGAAACGTACAAGCAGGCGCGGAAGCATGCAAGAAGACGCAGAAGAGTCCAAGCAGGCGGGGAAGCATGCAAGCAGGCGCGGAAGCGTCCAAGCAGGCGCGGAAACGTCCAAGTAGGCGCGGAAGCATGCAAGAAGGTGCGGAAGCGTCCAAGCAGGCGCGGTAGCGTCCAAGCAGGCGCGGAAACGTCCAAGCAGGCGCGGAAGCATGCAAGAAGGCGCAGAAGAGTCCAAGCAGGCGCGGAAGCGTCCAAGCAGTCGCGGAAGAGTCCAAGCAGGCGCGGTAGCGTCCAATCAGGCGCGGAAACGTACAAGCAGGCGCGGAAGCATGCAAGAAGACGCAGAAGAGTCCAAGCAGGCGCGGAAGCGTCCAAGCAGTCGCGGAAGCGTCCAAGCAGGCGCGGTAGCGTCCAACAAGGCGCGGAAGCGTCCAAGCAGGCGCGGAAGCGTCCAAGCAGGCGCGGTAGCGTCCAAGCAGTCGCGGAAGCGTCCAAGCAGGCGCGGTAGCGTCCAAGCAGTCGCGGAAGCGTCCAAGCAGGCGGGGAAGCATGCAAGCAGGCACGGAAGCATCCAAGCAGGCGCGGAAACGTCCAAGTAGGCGCGGAAGCTTCGAAGCAGGCGCGGTAGCGTCCAAGCAGTCGCGGAAGCATCCAAGCAGGCGCGGTAGCGTCCAACCAGGCGCGGAAGCGTCCAAGCAGGCGCGGAAGCGTCCAAGCAGGCGCGGTAGCGTCCAAGCTGACGCGGAAACGTCCAAGCAGGCGCGGAAGCGTCCAAGCAGGCGCGGTAGCGTCCAAGCGGTCGCGGAAGCGTACAAGCAGGCGCGGTAGCGTCCAAACAGGCGCGGAAACGTCCGAGCTGGCGCGGAAGAGTCCAAGCAGGTGCGGTAGCGTCCAAGCAGGCACGGAAACGTCCAAGCAGGCGCGGAAACGTCCAAGCAGGCGCGGAAGCATGCAAGAAGACGCAGAGGAGTCCAAGCAGGCGCGGAAGCATGCAAGAAGGAGCAGAAGAGTCCAAGCAGGCGCGGTAGCGTCCAAGCAGTCGCGGAAGCGTCCAAGCAGGCGGGGAAGCATGCAAGAAGACGCAGAAGTGTCCAAGCAGGCGCGGAAGCGTCCAAGCAGTCGCGGAAGCGTCCAAGCAGGCGCGGAAACGTCCAAGTAGGCGCGGAAGCATGCAAGAAGACGCAGAAGTGTCCAAGCAGGCGCGGAAGCGTCCAAGCAGTCGCGGAAGCGTCCAAGCAGGCGCGGAAGAGTCCAAGCAGGTGCGGTAGCGTCCAAGCAGGCGCGGAAACGTCCAAGCAGGCGCGGAAGCATGCAAGAAGACGCAGAGGAGTCCAAGCAGGCGCGGAAGCATGCAAGAAGGAGCAGAAGAGTCCAAGCAGGCGCGGTAGCGTCCAAGCAGTCGCGGAAGCCTCCAAGCAGGCGCGGAAGCGTCCAAGCAGGCGCGGAAGAGTCCAAGCATGCGCGGTAGCGTCCAAGCAGTTGCGGAAGCGTCCAAGCGGTCGCGGAAGCGTACAAGCAGGCGCGGTAGCGTCCAAGCAGGCGCGGAAGCGTCCAAGCAGGCGCGGAAGAGTCCAAGCATGCGCGGTAGCGTCCAAGCAGTTGCGGAAGCGTCCAAGCGGTCGCGGAAGCGTACAAGCAGGCGCGGTAGCGTCCAAGCAGGCGCGGAAGCCTCCAAGCAGGCGCGGAAGCGTCCAAGCAGGCGCGGAAGAGTCCAAGCATGCGCGGAAGAGTCCAAGCAGGCGCGCAAGCGTCCAAGCAGTCGCGGAAGCGTCCAAGCAGGCGCGGTAGCGTCCAAGTTGGCGCGGAAACGTCCAAGCAGGCGCGGAAGCATGCAAGAAGGAGCAGAAGAGTCCAAGCAGGCGCGGTAGCGTCCAAGCAGTTGCGGAAGCGTCCAAGCAGGCGGGGAAGCATGCAAGAAGACGCAGAAGAGTCCAAGCAGGCGCGGAAGCGTCCAAGCAGGCGGGGAAGCATGCAAGCAGGCGCGGAAGCGTCCAAGCAGGCGCAGAAACGTCCAAGTAGGCGCGGAAGCATGCAAGAAGGTGCGGAAGCGTCCAAGCAGGCGCGGAAGCGTCCAAGCAGGCGCGGAAGCGTCCAAGCAGTCGCGGAAGCGTCCAAGCAGGTGCGGTAGCGTCCAAGCAGGCGCGGTAGCGTCCAAGCAGGCGCGGAAGCGTCCAAGCAGTCGCGGAAGAGTCCAAGCAGGCGCGGTAGCGTCCAATCAGGCGCAGAAACGTACAAGCAGGCGCGGAAGCATGCAAGAAGGTGCGGAAGCGTCCAAGCAGGCGCGGAAGCGTCCAAGCAGGCGTGGGAGCGTCCAAGCAGGCGCGGAAGCGTCCAAGCAGGCGCGGAAGCATGCAAGAAGACGCAGAATAATCCAAGCAGGCGCGGAAGCGTCCAAGCAGGCGCGGAAACGTACAAGCAGGCGCGGAAGCATGCAAGAAGACGCAGAAGAGTCCAAGCAGGCGGGGAAGCATGCAAGCAGGCGCGGAAGCGTCCAAGCAGGCGCGGAAACGTCCAAGTAGGCGCGGAAGCATGCAAGAAGGTGCGGAAGCGTCCAAGCAGGCGCGGTAGCGTCCAAGCAGGCGCGGAAACGTCCAAGCAGGCGCGGAAGCATGCAAGAAGGCGCAGAAGAGTCCAAGCAGGCGCGGAAGCGTCCAAGCAGTCGCGGAAGAGTCCAAGCAGGCGCGGTAGCGTCCAATCAGGCGCGGAAACGTACAAGCAGGCGCGGAAGCATGCAAGAAGACGCAGAAGAGTCCAAGCAGGCGCGGAAGCGTCCAAGCAGTCGCGGAAGCGTCCAAGCAGGCGCGGTAGCGTCCAAGCAGTCGCGGAAGAGTCCAAGCAGGCGCGGTAGCGTCCAATCAGGCGCGGAAACGTACAAGCAGGCGCGGAAGCATGCAAGAAGACGCAGAAGAGTCCAAGCAGGCGCGGAAGCGTCCAAGCAGTCGCGGAAGCGTCCAAGCAGGCGCGGTAGCGTCCAACAAGGCGCGGAAGCGTCCAAGCAGGCGCGGAAGCGTCCAAGCAGGCGCGGTTGCGTCCAAGCAGTCGCGGAAGCGTCCAAGCAGGCGCGGTAGCGTCCAAGCAGTCGCGGAAGCGTCCAAGCAGGCGGGGAAGCATGCAAGCAGGCACGGAAGCATCCAAGCAGGCGCGGAAACGTCCAAGTAGGCGCGGAAGCTTCGAAGCAGGCGCGGTAGCGTCCAAGCAGTCGCGGAAGCATCCAAGCAGGCGCGGTAGCATCCAACCAGGCGCGGAAGCGTCCAAGCAGGCGCGGAAGCGTCCAAGCAGGCGCGGTAGCGTCCAAGCTGACGCGGAAACGTCCAAGCAGGCGCGGAAGCGTCCAAGCAGGCGCGGTAGCGTCCAAGCGGTCGCGGAAGCGTACAAGCAGGCGCGGTAGCGTCCAAACAGGCGCGGAAACGTCCGAGCTGGCGCGGAAGAGTCCAAGCAGGTGCGGTAGCGTCCAAGCAGGCGCGGAAACGTCCAAGCAGGCGCGGTAGCGTCCAACAAGGCGCGGAAGCGTCCAAGCAGTCGCGGAAGCGTCCAAGCAGGCGCGGTAGCGTCCAACAAGGCGCGGAAGCGTCCAAGCAGGCGCGGAAGCGTCCAAGCAGGCGCGGTTGCGTCCAAGCAGTCGCGGAAGCGTCCAAGCAGGCGCGGTAGCGTCCAAGCAGTCGCGGAAGCGTCCAAGCAGGCGGGGAAGCATGCAAGCAGGCACGGAAGCATCCAAGCAGGCGCGGAAACGTCCAAGTAGGCGCGGAAGCTTCGAAGCAGGCGCGGTAGCGTCCAAGCAGTCGCGGAAGCATCCAAGCAGGCGCGGTAGCGTCCAACCAGGCGCGGAAGCGTCCAAGCAGGCGCGGAAGCGTCCAAGCAGGCGCGGTAGCGTCCAAGCTGACGCGGAAACGTCCAAGCAGGCGCGGAAGCGTCCAAGCAGGCGCGGTAGCGTCCAAGCGGTCGCGGAAGCGTACAAGCAGGCGCGGTAGCGTCCAAACAGGCGCGGAAACGTCCGAGCTGGCGCGGAAGAGTCCAAGCAGGTGCGGTAGCGTCCAAGCAGGCGCGGAAACGTCCAAGCAGGCGCGGTAGCATGCAAGAAGACGCAGAGGAGTCCAAGCAGGCGCGGAAGCATGCAAGAAGGAGCAGAAGAGTCCAAGCAGGCGCGGTAGCGTCCAAGCAGTCGCGGAAGCGTCCAAGCAGGCGGGGAAGCATGCAAGAAGACGCAGAAGTGTCCAAGCAGGCGCGGAAGCGTCCAAGCAGGCGCGGTAGCGTCCAACAAGGCGCGGAAGCGTCCAAGCAGGCGCGGAAGCGTCCAAGCAGGCGCGGAAACGTACAAGCAGGCGCGGAAGCATGCAAGAAGACGCAGAAGAGTCCAAGCAGGCGGGGAAGCATGCAAGCAGGCGCGGAAGCGTCCAAGCAGGCGCGGAAACGTCCAAGTAGGCGCGGAAGCATGCAAGAAGGTGCGGAAGCGTCCAAGCAGGCGCGGTAGCGTCCAAGCAGGCGCGGAAACGTCCAAGCAGGCGCGGAAGCATGCAAGAAGGCGCAGAAGACTCCAAGCAGGCGCGGAAGCGTCCAAGCAGTCGCGGAAGAGTCCAAGCAGGCGCGGTAGCGTCCAATCAGGCGCGGAAACGTACAAGCAGGCGCGGAAGCATGCAAGAAGACGCAGAAGAGTCCAAGCAGGCGCGGAAGCGTCCAAGCAGTCGCGGAAGCGTCCAAGCAGGCGCGGTAGCGTCCAACAAGGCGCGGAAGCGTCCAAGCGGTCGCGGAAGCGTACAAGCAGGCGCGGTAGCGTCCAAGCAGGCGCGGAAACGTCCAAGCAGGCGCGGAAGCATGCAAGCAGACGCGGAAGCGTCCAACCAGGCGCGGAAGCGTCCAAGCAGTCGCGGAAGCGTCCAAGCAGGCGCGATAGCATCCAAGCAGACGCGGAAGCGTCCAAACAGGCGCGGAAGCGTCCAAACAGGTGCGGAAGCGTCCAAGCATGCGCGGAAGTGTCCAAGCAGGCGCGGAAGCGTACAAGCAGGCGCGGAAGCGTCCGAGCATGCGTGGAAGAGTACCAAGCATGCGCGGAAACGTCCAAGCAGGCGTGGGAGCGTCCAAGCAGGCGCGGAAGCGTCCAAGCAGGCGTGGGAGCGTCCAAGCAGGCGCGGAAGCGTCCAAGCAGGCGCGGAAGCGTCCAAGCAGGCGCGGAAGCCTCCAAGCAGGCGCGGAAGCGTCCAAGCAGGCGCGGAAGAGTCCAAGCATGCGCGGAAGAGTCCAAGCAGGCGCGGAAGCGTCCAAGCAGTCGCGGAAGCGTCCAAGCAGGCGCGTTAGCGTCCAAGCAGGCGCGGAAACGTCCAAGCAGGCGCGGAAGAATGCAAGAAGGCGCAGAAGAGTCCAAGCAGGCGCGGAAGCGTCCAAGCAGGCGCGGAAGCGTCCAAGCAGGCGCGGAGACGTCCAAGAAGGCGCGGTAGCGTCCAACCAGGCGCGGAAGCGTCCAAGCAGTCGCGGATTCGTCCAAGCAGGCGCGGTAGCGTCCAACCAGGCGCGGAAGCGTCCAAGCAGGCGCGGAAGCGTCCAAGCAGGCGCGGTAGCGTCCAAGCAGGCGCGGAAGCGTCCAAGCAGGCGCAGAAGCGTCCAAGCAGTCGCGGAAGCGTCCAAGCAGGCGCGGTAGCGTCCAACAAGGCGCGGAAGCGTCCAAGCAGGCGCGGAAGCGTCCAAGCAGGCGCGGAAACGTACAAGCAGGCGCGGAAGCATGCAAGAAGACGCAGAAGAGTCCAAGCAGGCGGGGAAGCATGCAAGCAGGCGCGGAAGCGTCCAAGCAGGCGCGGAAACGTCCAAGTAGGCGCGGAAGCATGCAAGAAGGTGCGGAAGCGTCCAAGCAGGCGCGGTAGCGTCCAAGCAGGCGCGGAAACGTTCAAGCAGGCGCGGAAGCATGCAAGAAGGCGCAGAAGAGTCCAAGCAGGCGCGGAAGCGTCCAAGCAGTCGCGGAAGAGTCCAAGCAGGCGCGGTAGCGTCCAATCAGGCGCGGAAACGTACAAGCAGGCGCGGAAGCATGCAAGAAGACGCAGAAGAGTCCAAGCAGGCGCGGAAGCGTCCAAGCAGTCGCGGAAGCGTCCAAGCAGGCGCGGTAGCGTCCAACAAGGCGCGGAAGCGTCCAAGCAGGCGCGGAAGCGTCCAAGCAGGCGCGGTAGCGTCCAAGCAGTCGCGGAAGCGTCCAAGCAGGCGCGGTAGCGTCCAAGCAGTCGCGGAAGCGTCCAAGCAGGCGGGGAAGCATGCAAGCAGGCACGGAAGCATCCAAGCAGGCGCGGAAACGTCCAAGTAGGCGCGGAAGCTTCGAAGCAGGCGCGGTAGCGTCCAAGCAGTCGCGGAAGCATCCAAGCAGGCGCGGTAGCGTCCAACCAGGCGCGGAAGCGTCCAAGCAGGCGCGGAAGCGTCCAAGCAGGCGCGGTAGCGTCCAAGCTGACGCGGAAACGTCCAAGCAGGCGCGGAAGCGTCCAAGCAGGCGCGGTAGCGTCCAAGCGGTCGCGGAAGCGTACAAGCAGGCGCGGTAGCGTCCAAACAGGCGCGGAAACGTCCGAGCTGGCGCGGAAGAGTCCAAGCAGGTGCGGTAGCGTCCAAGCAGGCGCGGAAACGTCCAAGCAGGCGCGGAAGCATGCAAGAAGACGCAGAGGAGTCCAAGCAGGCGCGGAAGCATGCAAGAAGGAGCAGAAGAGTCCAAGCAGGCGCGGTAGCGTCCAAGCTGTCGCGGAAGCGTCCAAGCAGGCGGGGAAGCATGCAAGAAGACGCAGAAGTGTCCAAGCAGGCGCGGAAGCGTCCAAGCAGTCGCGGAAGCGTCCAAGCAGGCGCGGAAACGTCCAAGCAGGCGCGGAAGCATGCAAGCAGGCGCGGAAGCGTCCAGGCAGGCGCGGAAGCTTCCAAGCAGGCGCGGTAGCGTCCAAGCAGACGCGGAAGGGTCCAAGCAGGCGCGGTGGCGTCCAAGCAGGCGCGGTAGCGTCCAAGCAGGCACGGAAGCATGCAAGAAGGAGCAGAAGAGTCCAAGCAGGCGCGGTAGCGTCCAAGCAGTCGCGGAAGCGTCCAAGCAGGCGGGGAAGCATGCAAGAAGACGCAGAAGAGTCCAAGCAGGCGCGGAAGCGTCCAAGCAGGCGGGGAAGCATGCAAGCAGGCGCGGAAGCGTCCAAGCAGGCGCGGAAACGTCCAAGTAGGCGCGGAAGCATGCAAGAAGGTGCGGAAGCGTCCAAGCAGGCGCGGAAGCGTCCAAGCAGGCGCGGAAGCGTCCAAGCAGTCGCGGAAG
The DNA here is from genome assembly GCA_963989415.1 of Cerceris ruficornis. NCBI lineage: Eukaryota > Metazoa > Arthropoda > Insecta > Hymenoptera > Crabronidae > Cerceris > Cerceris ruficornis. The sequence goes on from OZ022522.1 coordinate 1,404,649, forward strand.
CGTCCAAGCAGGCGCGTTAGCGTCCAAGCAGGCGCGGAAACGTCCAAGCAGGCGCGGAAGAATGCAAGAAGGCGCAGAAGAGTCCAAGCAGTCGCGGAAGCGTCCAAGCAGGCGGGGAAGCATGCAAGCAGGCACGGAAGCATCCAAGCAGGCGCGGAAACGTCCAAGTAGGCGCGGAAGCTTCGAAGCAGGCGCGGTAGCGTCCAAGCAGTCGCGGAAGCATCCAAGCAGGCGCGGTAGCGTCCAACCAGGCGCGGAAGCGTCCAAGCAGGCGCGGAAGCGTCCAAGCAGGCGCGGTAGCGTCCAAGCTGACGCGGAAACGTCCAAGCAGGCGCGGAAGCGTCCAAGCAGGCGCGGTAGCGTCCAAGCGGTCGCGGAAGCGTACAAGCAGGCGCGGTAGCGTCCAAACAGGCGCGGAAACGTCCGAGCTGGCGCGGAAGAGTCCAAGCAGGTGCGGTAGCGTCCAAGCAGGCGCGGAAACGTCCAAGCAGGCGCGGAAGCATGCAAGAAGACGCAGAGGAGTCCAAGCAGGCGCGGAAGCATGCAAGAAGGAGCAGAAGAGTCCAAGCAGGCGCGGTAGCGTCCAAGCAGTCGCGGAAGCGTCCAAGCAGGCGGGGAAGCATGCAAGAAGACGCAGAAGTGTCCAAGCAGGCGCGGAAGCGTCCAAGCAGTCGCGGAAGCGTCCAAGCAGGCGCGGAAACGTCCAAGTAGGCGCGGAAGCATGCAAGAAGACGCAGAAGTGTCCAAGCAGGCGCGGAAGCGTCCAAGCAGTCGCGGAAGCGTCCAAGCAGGCGCGGAAACGTCCAAGCAGGCGCGGAAGCATGCAAGCAGGCGCGGAAGCGTCCAAGCAGGCGCGGAAGCTTCCAAGCAGGCGCGGAAGCGTCCAAGCAGTCGCGGATTCGTCCAAGCAGGCGCGGTAGCGTCCAACCAGGCGCGGAAGCGTCCAAGCAGGCGCGGAAGCGTCCAAGCAGGCGCGGTAGCGTCCAAGCAGGCGCGGAAGCGTCCAAGCAGGCGCAGAAGCGTCCAAGCAGTCGCGGAAGCGTCCAATCAGGCGCGGAAACGTACAAGCAGGCGCGGAAGCATGCAAGAAGACGCAGAAGAGTCCAAGCAGGCGCGGAAGCGTCCAAGCAGTCGCGGAAGCGTCCAAGCAGGCGCTATAGCATCCAAGCAGACGCGGAAGCGTCCAAGCAGGCGCGGAAGCGTCCGAGCATGCGTGGAAGAGTACCAAGCATGCGCGGAAACGTCCAAGCAGGCGTGGGAGCGTCCAAGCAGGCGCGGAAGCGTCCAAGCAGGCGTGGGAGCGTCCAAGCAGGCGCGGAAGCGTCCAAGCAGGCGCGGAAGCGTCCAAGCAGGCGCGGAAATCTCCAAGCAGGCGCGGAAGCGTCCAAGCAGGCGCGGAAGAGTCCAAGCATGCGCGGAAGAGTCCAAGCAGGCGCGGAAACGTCCAAGCAGGCGTGGGAGCGTCCAAGCAGGCGCGGAAGCGTCCAAGCAGGCGTGGGAGCGTCCAAGCAGGCGCGGAAGCGTCCAAGCAGGCGCGATAGCATCCAAGCAGACGCGGAAGCGTCCAAGCAGGCGCGGAAGCGTCCAAACAGGCGCGGAAGCGTCCAAGCATGCGCGGAAGTGTCCAAGCAGGCGCGGAAGCGTACAAGCAGGCGCGGAAGCGTCCGGGCATGCGTGGAAGAGTACCAAGCATGCGCGGAAACGTCCAAGCAGGCGTGGGAGCGTCCAAGCAGGCGCGGAAGCGTCCAAACAGGCGCGGAAGCGTCCAAGCATGCGCGGAAGTGTCCAAGCAGGCGCGGAAGCGTCCGAGCATGCGTGGAAGAGTACCAAGCATGCGCGGAAACGTCCAAGCAGGCGTGGGAGCGTCCAAGCAGGCGCGGAAGCGTCCAAGCAGGCGTGGGAGCGTCCAAGCAGGCGCGGAAGCGTCCAAGCAGGCGCGGAAGCGTCCAAGCAGGCGCGGAAATCTCCAAGCAGGCGCGGAAGCGTCCAAGCAGGCGCGGAAGAGTCCAAGCATGCGCGGAAGAGTCCAAGCAGGCGCGGAAACGTCCAAGCAGGCGTGGGAGCGTCCAAGCAGGCGCGGAAGCGTCCAAGCAGGCGTGGGAGCGTCCAAGCAGGCGCGGAAGCGTCCAAGCAGGCGCGATAGCATCCAAGCAGACGCGGAAGCGTCCAAGCAGGCGCGGAAGCGTCCAAGCAGGCGCGGAAACGTCCAAGCAGGCGCGGAAGCATGCAAGCAGACGCGGAAGCGTCTAACCAGGCGCGGAAGCGTCCAAGCAGTCGCGGAAGGGTCCAAGCAGGCGCGATAGCATCCAAGCAGACGCGGAAGCGTCCAAGCAGGCGCGGAAGCGTCCAAACAGGCGCGGAAGCGTCCAAGCATGCGCGGAAGTGTCCAAGCAGGCGCGGAAGCGTACAAGCAGGCGCGGAAGCGTCCGAGCATGCGTGGAAGAGTACCAAGCATGCGCGGAAACGTCCAAGCAGGCGTGGGAGCGTCCAAGCAGGCGCGGAAGCGTCCAAGCAGGCGTGGGAGCGTCCAAGCAGGCGCGGAAGCGTCCAAGCAGGCGCGGAAGCGTCCAAGCAGGCGCGGAAGCCTCCAAGCAGGCGCGGAAGCGTCCAAGCAGGCGCGGAAGAGTCCAACCAGGCGCGGAAGCGTCCAAGCAGGCGCGGAAGCGTCCAAGCAGGCGCGGTAGCGTCCAAGCTGACGCGGAAACGTCCAAGCAGGCGCGGAAGCGTCCAAGCAGGCGCGGTAGCGTCCAAACAGGCGCGGAAACGTCCGAGCTGGCGCGGAAGAGTCCAAGCAGGTGCGGTAGCGTCCAAGCAGGCGCGGAAACGTCCAAGCAGGCGCGGAAGCATGCAAGAAGACGCAGAGGAGTCCAAGCAGGCGCGGAAGCATGCAAGAAGGAGCAGAAGAGTCCAAGCAGGCGCGGTAGCGTCCAAGCAGTCGCGGAAGCGTCCAAGCAGGCGGGGAAGCATGCAAGAAGACGCAGAAGTGTCCAAGCAGGCGCGGAAGCGTCCAAGCAGTCGCGGAAGCGTCCAAGCAGGCGCGGAAACGTCCAAGCAGGCGCGGAAGCATGCAAGCAGGCGCGGAAGCGTCCAAGCAGGCGCGGAAGCTTCCAAGCAGGCGCGGTAGCGTCCAAGCAGACGCGGAAGGGTCCAAGCAGGCGCGGTAGCGTCCAAGCAGGCGCGGTAGCGTCCAAGCAGGCACGGAAGCATGCAAGAAGGAGCAGAAGAGTCCAAGCAGGCGCGGTAGCGTCCAAGCAGTCGCGGAAGCGTCCAAGCAGGCGGGGAAGCATGCAAGAAGACGCAGAAGAGTCCAAGCAGGCGCGGAAGCGTCCAAGCAGGCGGGGAAGCATGCAAGCAGGCGCGGAAGCGTCCAAGCAGGCGCGGAAACGTCCAAGTAGGCGCGGAAGCATGCAAGAAGGTGCGGAAGCGTCCAAGCAGGCGCGGAAGCGTCCAAGCAGGCGCGGAAGCGTCCAAGCAGTCGCGGAAGCGTCCAAGCAGGTGCGGTAGCGTCCAAGCAGGCGCGGTAGCGTCCAAGCAGGCGCGGAAGCGTCCAAGCAGGCGCGGAAGCCTCCAAGCAGGCGCGGAAGCGTCCAAGCAGGCGCGGAAGAGTCCAAGCATGCGCGGAAGAGTCCAAGCAGGCGCGGAAGCGTCCAAGCAGTCGCGGAAGCGTCCAAGCAGGCGCGTTAGCGTCCAAGCAGGCGCGGAAACGTCCAAGCAGGCGCGGAAGAATGCAAGAAGGCGCAGAAGAGTCCAAGCAGGCGCGGAAGCGTCCAAGCAGGCGCGGAAGCGTCCAAGCAGGCGCGGAGTCGTCCAAGCAGGCGCGGAGACGTCCAAGCAGGCGCGGTAGCGTCCAACCAGGCGCGGAAGCGTCCAAGCAGTCGCGGATTCGTCCAAGCAGGCGCGGTAGCGTCCAACCAGGCGCGGAAGCGTCCAAGCAGGCGCGGAAGCGTCCAAGCAGGCGCGGTAGCGTCCAAGCAGGCGCGGAAGCGTCCAAGCAGGCGCAGAAGCGTCCAAGCAGTCGCGGAAGCGTCCAAGCAGGCGCGGTAGCGTCCAACAAGGCGCGGAAGCGTCCAAGCAGGCGCGGAAGCGTCCAAGCAGGCGCGGAAACGTACAAGCAGGCGCGGAAGCATGCAAGAAGACGCAGAAGAGTCCAAGCAGGCGCGGAAGCGTCCAAGCAGGCGCGGAAACGTCCAAGTAGGCGCGGAAGCATGCAAGAAGGTGCGGAAGCGTCCAAGCAGGCGCGGTAGCGTCCAAGCAGGCGCGGAAACGTCCAAGCAGGCGGGGAAGCATGCAAGAAGGCGCAGAAGAGTCCAAGCAGGCGCGGAAGCGTCCAAGCAGTCGCGGAAGAGTCCAATTAGGCGCGGTAGCGTCCAATCAGGCGCGGAAACGTACAAGCAGGCGCGGAAGCATGCAAGAAGACGCAGAAGAGTCCAAGCAGGCGCGGAAGCGTCCAAGCAGTCGCGGAAGCGTCCAAGCAGGCGCGGTAGCGTCCAACAAGGCGCGGAAGCGTCCAAGCAGGCGCGGAAGCGTCCAAGCAGGCGCGGTAGCGTCCAAGCAGTCGCGGAAGCGTCCAAGCAGGCGCGGTAGCGTCCAAGCAGTCGCGGAAGCGTCCAAGCAGGCGGGGAAGCATGCAAGCAGGCACGGAAGCATCCAAGCAGGCGCGGAAACGTCCAAGTAGGCGCGGAAGCTTCGAAGCAGGCGCGGTAGCGTCCAAGCAGTCGCGGAAGCATCCAAGCAGGCGCGGTAGCGTCCAACCAGGCGCGGAAGCGTCCAAGCAGGCGCGGAAGCGTCCAAGCAGGCGCGGTAGCGTCCAAGCTGACGCGGAAACGTCCAAGCAGGCGCGGAAGCGTCCAAGCAGGCGCGGTAGCGTCCAAGCGGTCGCGGAAGCGTACAAGCAGGCGCGGTAGCGTCCAAACAGGCGCGGAAACGTCCGAGCTGGCGCGGAAGAGTCCAAGCAGGTGCGGTATCGTCCAAGCAGGCGCGGAAACGTCCAAGCAGGCGCGGAAGCATGCAAGAAGACGCAGAGGAGTCCAAGGAGGCGCGGAAGCATGCAAGAAGGAGCAGAAGAGTCCAAGCAGGCGCGGTAGCGTCCAAGCAGTCGCGGAAGCGTCCAAGCAGGCGGGGAAGCATGCAAGAAGACGCAGAAGTGTCCAAGCAGGCGCGGAAGCGTCCAAGCAGTCGCGGAAGCGTCCAAGCAGGCGCGGAAACGTCCAAGTAGGCGCGGAAGCATGCAAGAAGACGCAGAAGTGTCCAAGCAGGCGCGGAAGCGTCCAAGCAGTCGCGGAAGCGTCCAAGCAGGCGCGGAAACGTCCAAGCAGGCGCGGAAGCATGCAAGCAGGCGCGGAAGCGTCCAAGCAGGCGCGGAAGCTTCCAAGCAGGCGCGGAAGCGTCCAAGCAGTCGCGGATTCGTCCAAGCAGGCGCGGTAGCGTCCAACCAGGCGCGGAAGCGTCCAAGCAGGCGCGGAAGCGTCCAAGCAGGCGCGGTAGCGTCCAAGCAGGCGCGGAAGCGTCCAAGCAGGCGCGGTAGCGTCCAAGCAGTCGCGGAAGCGTCCAAGCAGGCGCGGTAGCGTCCAAGCAGTCGCGGAAGCGTCCAAGCAGGCGGGGAAGCATGCAAGCAGGCACGGAAGCATCCAAGCAGGCGCGGAAACGTCCAAGTAGGCGCGGAAGCTTCGAAGCAGGCGCGGTAGCGTCCAAGCAGTCGCGGAAGCATCCAAGCAGGCGCGGTAGCATCCAACCAGGCGCGGAAGCGTCCAAGCAGGCGCGGAAGCGTCCAAGCAGGCGCGGTAGCGTCCAAGCTGACGCGGAAGCGTCCAAGCAGGCGGGGAAGCATGCAAGAAGACGCAGAAGAGTCCAAGCAGGCGCGGAAGCGTCCAAGCAGGCGGGGAAGCATGCAAGCAGGCGCGGAAGCGTCCAAGCAGGCGCGGAAACGTCCAAGTAGGCGCGGAAGCATGCAAGAAGGTGCGGAAGCGTCCAAGCAGGCGCGGTAGCGTCCAAGCAGGCGCGGAAACGTCCAAGCAGGCGCGGAAGCATGCAGGAAGACGCAGAAGAGTCCAAGCAGGCGCGGTAGCGTCCAAGCGGTCGCGGAAGCGTCCAAGCAGGCGGGGAAGCATGCAAGAAGACGCAGAAGAGTCCAAGCAGGCGCGGAAGCGTCCAAGCAGGCGGGGAAGCATGCAAGCAGGCGCGGAAGCGTCCAAGCAGGCGCGGAAAAGTCCAAGTAGGCGCGGAAGCATGCAAGAAGGTGCGGAAGCGTCCAAGCAGGCGCGGTAGCGTCCAAGCAGGCGCGGAAACGTCCAAGCAGGCGCGGAAGCATGCAAGAAGGCGCAGAAGAGTCCAAGCAGGCGCGGAAGCGTCCAAGCAGTCGCGGAAGAGTCCAAGCAGGCGCGGTAGCGTCCAATCAGGCGCGGAAACGTACAAGCAGGCGCGGAAGCATGCAAGAAGACGCAGAAGAGTCCAAGCAGGCGCGGAAGCGTCCAAGCAGTCGCGGAAGCGTCCAAGCAGGCGCGGTAGCGTCCAAGCAGTCGCGGAAGCGTACAAGAAGGCGCGGTAGCGTCCAAGCAGGCGCGGAAACGTCCAAGCAGGCGCGGAAGCATGCAAGAAGGTGCGGAAGCGTCCAAGCAGACGCGGTAGCGTCCAAGCAGGCGCGGAAACGTCCAAGCAGGCGCGGAAGCATGCAAGAAGACGCAGAAGAGTCCAAGCAGGCGCGGTAGCGTCCAAGCGGTCGCGGAAACGTACAAGCAGGCGCGGTAGCGTCTAAGCAGGCGCGGAAACGTCCAAGCAGGCGCGGAAGCATGCAAGAAGGCGCGGAAGCGTCCAAGCAGGCGCGGTAGCGTCCAACCAGGCGCGGAAGCTTCCAAGCAGGCGCGGAAGTTTCCAAGCAGGCGCGGTAGAGTCCAAGCAGGCGCGGAAACGTCCAAGCAGGCGCGGCAGCATGCAAGAAGGCGCGGAAACGTCCAAGCAGGCGCGGAAGCATCCAAGCAGTCGCGGAAGCGCCCAAGCAGGCGCGGTAGCATGCAAGAAGGCGCAGAAGAGTCCAAGCAGGCGCGGAAGCGTCCATCAGTCGCGGAAGCGTCCAAGCAGGTGCGGTAGCGTCCAAGCAGGCGCGGAAACGTCCAAGCAGGCGCGGAAGCATGCAAGAAGACGCAGAAGAGTCCAAGCAGGCGCGGAAGCGTCCAAGCAGTCGCGGAAGCGTCCAAGCAGCCGCGGTAGCGTCCAAGCGGTCGCGGAAGCGTACAAGCAGGCGCGGTAGCGTCCATGCAGGCGCGGAAACGTCCAAGCAGGCGCGGAAGCATGCAAGAAGACGCGGAAGCATGCAAGAAGACGCAGAAGAGTTCAAGCAGGCGCGGAAGCGTCCAAGCAGTCGCGGAAGCGTCCAAGCAGGCGCGATAGCGTCCAAGCAGACGCGGAAGCGTCCAAGCAGGCGCGGAAGCATGCAAGAAGACGCAGAAGAGTCCAAGCAGGCGCGGAAGCGTCCAAGCAGCCGGGGAAGCATGCAAGCAGGCGCGGAATCGTCCAACCAGGCGCGGAAGCGTCCAAGCAGTCGCGGAAGCGTCCAAGCAGGCGCGATAGCGTCCAAGCAGACGCGGAAGCGTCCAAGCAGCCGCGGTAGCGTCCAAGCAGGTGCGGAAACGTCCAAGCAGGCGCAGAAGCGTCCAACCAGACGCAGAAGAGTTCAAGCAGGCGCGGAAGCGTCCAAGCAGTCGCGGAAGCGTCCAAGCGGTCGCGGAAGCGTACAAGCAGGCGCGGTAGCGTCCAAGCAGGCGCGGAAACGTCCAAGCAGGCGCGGAAGCATGCAAGAAGACGCGGAAGCATGCAAGAAGACGCAGAAGAGTTCAAGCAGGCGCGGGAGCGTCCAAGCATGCGCGGAAGTGTCCAAGCAGGCGCGGAAGCGTACAAGCAGGCGCGGAAGCGTCCGAGCATGCGTGGAAGAGTACCAAGCATGGGCGGAAACGTCCAAGCAGGCGTGGGAGCGTCCAAGCAGGCGCGGAAGCGTCCAAGCAGGCGTGGGAGCGTCCAAGCAGGCGTGGGAGCGTCCAAGCAGGCGCGGAAGCGTCCAAGCAGGCGCGGAAGCGTCCAAGCAGGCGCGGAGACGTCCAAGCAGGAGCGGAAGCATGCAAGAAGGCGCAGAAGTGTCCAAGCAGGCGCGGAACCGTCCAAGCAGGCGCGGAAGCGTCCAAGCTGGCGCGGAAACGTCCAAGCAGGCGCGGAAGCATGCAAGAAGGCGCAGAAGAGTCCAAGCAGGCGCAGAAAAGTCCAAGCAGGCGCGGAAGCGTCCAATCTGGCGCGGAAACGTCCAAGCAGGCGCGGTAGCGTCCAAGCAGGCGCGGAAGCGTCCAAGCAGGCGCGGAAGCGTCGAAGCAGGCGTGGAACCGTGCAAGCAGGCGCGGAAGCGTCCAAGTAGGCGCGGAAGCATCCAAGAAGACGCAGAAGAGTCCAAGCAGGCGCGAAAGCGTCCAAGCAGGCGCGGAATCATGCAAGAAGGCACAGAAGAGTCCAAGCAGTCGCTGAAGCATCCAAGCAGGCGCGGAAGCGTCCAAGCAGGCGCGGAAGCGTCCAAGCAGACGCGAAAGCGTCCAAGCAGTCGCGGAAGCGTCCAAGCAGGCGCGATAGCGTCCAAGCAGACGAGGTAGCGTCCAAGCAGGCGCGGAAACGTCCAAGCAGGCGCGGAAGCATGCAAGAAGGCGCAGAAGAGTTCAAGCAGGCGCGGAAGCGTCCAAGCAGTCGCGGAAGCGTCCAAGCGGTCGCGGAAGCGTACAAGCAGGCGCGGTAGCGTCCAAGCAGGCGCGGAAACGTCCAAGCAGGCGCGGAAGCATGCAAGAAGACGCGGAAGCATGCAAGAAGACGCAGAAGAGTTCAAGCAGGCGCGGGAGCGTCCAAGCATGCGCGGAAGTGTCCAAGCAGGCGCGGAAGCGTACAAGCAGGCGCGGAAGCGTCCGAGCATGCGTGGAAGAGTACCAAGCATGGGCGGAAACGTCCAAGCAGGCGTGGGAGCGTCCAAGCAGGCGCGGAAGCGTCCAAGCAGGCGTGGGAGCGTCCAAGCAGGCGTGGGAGCGTCCAAGCAGGCGCGGAAGCGTCCAAGCAGGCGCGGAAGCGTCCAAGCAGGCGCGGAGACGTCCAAGCAGGAGCGGAAGCATGCAAGAAGGCGCAGAAGTGTCCAAGCAGGCGCGGAACCGTCCAAGCAGGCGCGGAAGCGTCCAAGCTGGCGCGGAAACGTCCAAGCAGGCGCGGAAGCATGCAAGAAGGCGCAGAAGAGTCCAAGCAGGCGCAGAAAAGTCCAAGCAGGCGCGGAAGCGTCCAATCTGGCGCGGAAACGTCCAAGCAGGCGCGGTAGCGTCCAAGCAGGCGCGGAAGCGTCCAAGCAGGCGCGGAAGCGTCGAAGCAGGCGTGGAACCGTGCAAGCAGGCGCGGAAGCGTCCAAGTAGGCGCGGAAGCATGCAAGAAGACGCAGAAGAGTCCAAGCAGGCGCGAAAGCGTCCAAGCAGGCGCGGAATCATGCAAGAAGGCACAGAAGAGTCCAAGCAGTCGCTGAAGCATCCAAGCAGGCGCGGAAGCGTCCAAGCAGGCGCGGAAGCGTCCAAGCAGACGCGAAAGCGTCCAAGCAGTCGCGGAAGCGTCCAAGCAGGCGCGATAGCGTCCAAGCAGACGAGGTAGCGTCCAAGCAGGCGCGGAAACGTCCAAGCAGGCGCGGAAGCATGCAAGAAGGCGCAGAAGAGTTCAAGCAGGCGCGGAAGCGTCCAAGCAGTCGCGGAAGCGTCCAAGCAGGCGCGATAGCGTCCAAGCAGACGCGGAAGCGTCCAAGCAGGCGCGGAAGCATGCAAGAAGACGCAGAAGAGTCCAAGCGGTCGCGGAAGCGTACAAGCAGGCGCGGTAGCGTCCAAGCAGGCGCGGAAACGTCCAAGCAGGCGCGGAAGCATGCAAGAAGACGCGGAAGCATGCAAGAAGACGCAGAAGAGTTCAAGCAGGCGCGGAAGCGTCCAAGCAGTCGCGGAAGCGTCCAAGCAGGCGCGATAGCGTCCAAGCAGACGCGGAAGCGTCCAAGCAGGCGCGGAAGCATGCAAGAAGACGCAGAAGAGTCCAAGCAGGCGCGGAAGCGTCCAAGCAGCCGGGGAAGCATGCAAGCAGGCGCGGAATCGTCCAACCAGGCGCGGAAGCGTCCAAGCAGTCGCGGAAGCGTCCAAGCAGGCGCGATAGCGTCCACGCAGACGCGGAAGCGTCCAAGCAGCCGCGGTAGCGTCCAAGCAGGTGCGGAAACGTCCAAGCAGGCGCAGAAGCGTCCAACCAGACGCAGAAGAGTTCAAGCAGGCGCGGAAGCGTCCAAGCAGTTGCGGAAGCGTCCAAGCGGTCGCGGAAGCGTACAAGCAGGCGCGGTAGCGTCCAAGCAGGCGCGGAAACGTCCAAGCAGGCGCGGAAGCATGCAAGAAGACGCGGAAGCATGCAAGAAGACGCAGAAGAGTTCAAGCAGGCGCGGGAGCGTCCAAGCTTGCGCGGAAGTGTCCAAGCAGGCGCGGAAGCGTACAAGCAGGCGCGGAAGCGTCCGAGCATGCGTGGAAGAGTACCAAGCATGGGCGGAAACGTCCAAGCAGGCGTGGGAGCGTCCAAGCAGGCGCGGAAGCGTCCAAGCAGGCGTGGGAGCGTCCAAGCAGTCGCGGAAGCGTCCAAGCAGGCGCGGAAACGTCCAAGCAGGCGCGGAAGCATGCAAGAAGACGCAGAAGAGTCCAAGCAGGCGCGGAAGCGTCCAAGCAGGCGCGGAAGCATGCAAGAAGGCGCAGAAGAGTCCAAACAGGCGCAGAAGAGTCCAAGCAGGCGCGGAAGCGTCCAAGCAGGCGGGGAAGCATGCAAGCAGGCGCGGAAGCGTCCAAGCAGTCGTGGAAACGTCCAAGTAGGCGCGGCAGCATGCAAGAAGGCGCAGAAGATTCCAAGCAGGCGCGGAAGCGTCCAAGCAGGCGGGGAAGAGTCCAAGCAGGCGCGGAAGCGTCCAAGCAGTCGCGGAAGCGTCCAAGCAGGCGCGGTCGCGTCCAACCAGGCGCGGAAGCGTCCAAGCAGTCGCGGAAGTATGCAAGAAGACGCAGAAGAGTCCAAGCAGGCGCGGAAGCGTCCAAGCAGGCGGGGAAGCATGCAAGCAGGCGCGGAATCGTCCAAGCAGGCGCGGAAACGTCCAAGTAGGCGCGGAAGCATGCAAGAAGGCGCGGAAGCGTCCAAGCAGGCGCGGTAGCGTCCAAGCAGGAGCGGAAGCGTCCAAGCAGGCGCGGAAGCATGCAAGAAGGCGCAGAAGAGTCCAAACAGGCGCAGAAGAGTCCAAGCAGGCGCGGAAGCGTCCAAGCAGGCGGGGAAGCATGCAAGCAGGCGCGGAAGCGTCCAAGCAGTCGTGGAAACGTCCAAGTAGGCGCGGCAGCATGCAAGAAGGCGCAGAAGATTCCAAGCAGGCGCGGAAGCGTCCAAGCAGGCGGGGAAGAGTCCAAGCAGGCGCGGAAGCGTCCAAGCAGTCGCGGAAGCGTCCAAGCAGGCGCGGTCGCGTCCAACCAGGCGCGGAAGCGTCCAAGCAGTCGCGGAAGTATGCAAGAAGACGCAGAAGAGTCCAAGCAGGCGCGGAAGCGTCCAAGCAGGCGGGGAAGCATGCAAGCAGGCGCGGAAGCGTCCAAGCAGGCGCGGAAACGTCCAAGTAGGCGCGGAAGCATGCAAGAAGGCGCGGAAGCGTCCAAGCAGGCGCGGTAGCGTCCAAGCAGGAGCGGAAGCGTCCAAGCAGGCGCGGAAGCATGCAAGAAGGAGCAGAAGAGTCCAAGCAGGCGCGGAAGCGTCCAAGCAGGCGCGGTAGCGTCCAAGCAGGTGCGGTAGCGTCCAAGCAGGCGCGGAAGCATGCAAGAAGGCGCAGAAGAGTCCAAGCAGGCGCGGAAGCGTCCAAGCAGTCGCGGAAGCGTCCAAGCAGGCGCGGTAACGTCCAAGCAGGCGCGGTAGTGTCCACGCAGTCGCGGAAACGTCCAAGCAGGCACGGAAGCATGCAAGAAGGCGCAGAAGAGTCCAAGCAGACGTGGAAGCGTCCAAGCAGTCGCGGAAGCGTCCAAGCAGTCGCTGAAGCGTCCAAGCAGGCGCGGTAGCGTCCAAGCAGTCGCGGAAGCGTCCAAGCAGGTGCGGTAGCGTCCAAGCAGGCGCGGAAGCATGCAAGAAGGAGCAGAAGAGTCCAAGCAGGCGCGGAAGCGTCCAAGCAGGCACGGTAGCGTCCAAGCAGGTGCGGAAACGTCCAAGCAGGCGCGGAAGCATGCAAGAAGGCGCAGAAGAGTCCAAGCAGGCGCGGAAGCGTCCAAGCAGTCGCGGAAACGTCCAAGCAGGCGCGGAAGCATGCAAGAAGGCGCAGAAGAGTCCAAGCAGGCGCAGAAAAGTCCAAGCAGGCGCGGAAGCATGCAAGAAGGCGCAGAAGAGTCCAAGCAGGCGCGGAAGCGTCCAAGCAGTCGCGGAAGCGTCCAAGCAGGCGCGGAAACGTCCAAGCAGTCGCGGAAGCGTCCAAGCAGGTGCGGTAGCGTCCAAGCAGGCGCGGTAGCGTCCAAGCTGGCGCGGAAACGTCCAAGCAAGCGCGGAAGCATGCAAGAAGGAGCAGAAGAGTCCAAGCAGGCGCGGAAGCGCCCAAGCAGGCGCGGTAGCGTCCAAGCAGGCGCGGAAACGTCCAAGCAGGCGCGGAAACGTCCAAGTAGGCGCGGCAGCATGCAAGAAGGCGCAGAAGAGTCCAAGCAGGCGCGGAAGCGTCCAAGCAGTCGCGGAAGCGTCCAAGCAGGCGCGGTAGCGTCCAACCAGGCGCGGAAGCGTCCAAGTAGGCGCGGCAGCATGCAAGAAGGCGCAGAAGAGTCCAAGCAGGCGCGGAAGCGTCCAAGCAGTCGCGGAAGAGTCCAAGCAGGCGCGGTAGCGTCCAATCAGGCGCGGAAACGTCCAAGCAGGCGCGGAAGCGTCGAAGCAGGCGTGGAACCGTGCAAGCAGGCGCGGAAGCGTCCAAGTAGGCGCGGAAGCATGCAAGAAGACGCAGAAGAGTCCAAGCAGGCGCGAAAGCGTCCAAGCAGGCGCGGAATCATGCAAGAAGGCACAGAAGAGTCCAAGCAGTCGCTGAAGCATCCAAGCAGGCGCGGAAGCGTCCAAGCAGGCGCGGAAGCGTCCAAGCAGACGCGAAAGCGTCCAAGCAGTCGCGGAAGCGTCCAAGCAGGCGCGATAGCGTCCAAGCAGACGAGGTAGCGTCCAAGCAGGCGCGGAAACGTCCAAGCAGGCGCGGAAGCATGCAAGAAGGCGCAGAAGAGTTCAAGCAGGCGCGGAAGCGTCCAAGCAGTCGCGGAAGCGTCCAAGCAGGCGCGATAGCGTCCAAGCAGACGCGGAAGCGTCCAAGCAGGCGCGGAAGCATGCAAGAAGACGCAGAAGAGTCCAAGCGGTCGCGGAAGCGTACAAGCAGGCGCGGTAGCGTCCAAGCAGGCGCGGAAACGTCCAAGCAGGCGCGGAAGCATGCAAGAAGACGCGGAAGCATGCAAGAAGACGCAGAAGAGTTCAAGCAGGCGCGGAAGCGTCCAAGCAGTCGCGGAAGCGTCCAAGCAGGCGCGATAGCGTCCAAGCAGACGCGGAAGCGTCCAAGCAGGCGCGGAAGCATGCAAGAAGACGCAGAAGAGTCCAAGCAGGCGCGGAAGCGTCCAAGCAGCCGGGGAAGCATGCAAGCAGGCGCGGAATCGTCCAACCAGGCGCGGAAGCGTCCAAGCAGTCGCGGAAGCGTCCAAGCAGGCGCGATAGCGTCCAAGCAGACGCGGAAGCGTCCAAGCAGCCGCGGTAGCGTCCAAGCAGGTGCGGAAACGTCCAAGCAGGCGCAGAAGCGTCCAACCAGACGCAGAAGAGTTCAAGCAGGCGCGGAAGCGTCCAAGCAGTTGCGGAAGCGTCCAAGCGGTCGCGGAAGCGTACAAGCAGGCGCGGTAGCGTCCAAGCAGGCGCGGAAACGTCCAAGCAGGCGCGGAAGCATGCAAGAAGACGCGGAAGCATGCAAGAAGACGCAGAAGAGTTCAAGCAGGCGCGGGAGCGTCCAAGCTTGCGCGGAAGTGTCCAAGCAGGCGCGGAAGCGTACAAGCAGGCGCGGAAGCGTCCGAGCATGCGTGGAAGAGTACCAAGCATGGGCGGAAACGTCCAAGCAGGCGTGGGAGCGTCCAAGCAGGCGCGGAAGCGTCCAAGCAGGCGTGGGAGCGTCCAAGCAGTCGCGGAAGCGTCCAAGCAGGCGCGGAAACGTCCAAGCAGGCGCGGAAGCATGCAAGAAGACGCAGAAGAGTCCAAGCAGGCGCGGAAGCGTCCAAGCAGGCGCGGAAGCATGCAAGAAGGCGCAGAAGAGTCCAAACAGGCGCAGAAGAGTCCAAGCAGGCGCGGAAGCGTCCAAGCAGGCGGGGAAGCATGCAAGCAGGCGCGGAAGCGTCCAAGCAGTCGTGGAAACGTCCAAGTAGGCGCGGCAGCATGCAAGAAGGCGCAGAAGATTCCAAGCAGGCGCGGAAGCGTCCAAGCAGGCGGGGAAGAGTCCAAGCAGGCGCGGAAGCGTCCAAGCAGTCGCGGAAGCGTCCAAGCAGGCGCGGTCGCGTCCAACCAGGCGCGGAAGCGTCCAAGCAGTCGCGGAAGTATGCAAGAAGACGCAGAAGAGTCCAAGCAGGCGCGGAAGCGTCCAAGCAGGCGGGGAAGCATGCAAGCAGGCGCGGAATCGTCCAAGCAGGCGCGGAAACGTCCAAGTAGGCGCGGAAGCATGCAAGAAGGCGCGGAAGCGTCCAAGCAGGCGCGGTAGCGTCCAAGCAGGAGCGGAAGCGTCCAAGCAGGCGCGGAAGCATGCAAGAAGGCGCAGAAGAGTCCAAACAGGCGCAGAAGAGTCCAAGCAGGCGCGGAAGCGTCCAAGCAGGCGGGGAAGCATGCAAGCAGGCGCGGAAGCGTCCAAGCAGTCGTGGAAACGTCCAAGTAGGCGCGGCAGCATGCAAGAAGGCGCAGAAGATTCCAAGCAGGCGCGGAAGCGTCCAAGCAGGCGGGGAAGAGTCCAAGCAGGCGCGGAAGCGTCCAAGCAGTCGCGGAAGCGTCCAAGCAGGCGCGGTCGCGTCCAACCAGGCGCGGAAGCGTCCAAGCAGTCGCGGAAGTATGCAAGAAGACGCAGAAGAGTCCAAGCAGGCGCGGAAGCGTCCAAGCAGGCGGGGAAGCATGCAAGCAGGCGCGGAAGCGTCCAAGCAGGCGCGGAAACGTCCAAGTAGGCGCGGAAGCATGCAAGAAGGCGCGGAAGCGTCCAAGCAGGCGCGGTAGCGTCCAAGCAGGAGCGGAAGCGTCCAAGCAGGCGCGGAAGCATGCAAGAAGGAGCAGAAGAGTCCAAGCAGGCGCGGAAGCGTCCAAGCAGGCGCGGTAGCGTCCAAGCAGGTGCGGTAGCGTCCAAGCAGGCGCGGAAGCATGCAAGAAGGCGCAGAAGAGTCCAAGCAGGCGCGGAAGCGTCCAAGCAGTCGCGGAAGCGTCCAAGCAGGCGCGGTAACGTCCAAGCAGGCGCGGTAGTGTCCACGCAGTCGCGGAAACGTCCAAGCAGGCACGGAAGCATGCAAGAAGGCGCAGAAGAGTCCAAGCAGACGTGGAAGCGTCCAAGCAGTCGCGGAAGCGTCCAAGCAGTCGCTGAAGCGTCCAAGCAGGCGCGGTAGCGTCCAAGCAGTCGCGGAAGCGTCCAAGCAGGTGCGGTAGCGTCCAAGCAGGCGCGGAAGCATGCAAGAAGGAGCAGAAGAGTCCAAGCAGGCGCGGAAGCGTCCAAGCAGGCACGGTAGCGTCCAAGCAGGTGCGGAAACGTCCAAGCAGGCGCGGAAGCATGCAAGAAGGCGCAGAAGAGTCCAAGCAGGCGCGGAAGCGTCCAAGCAGTCGCGGAAACGTCCAAGCAGGCGCGGAAGCATGCAAGAAGGCGCAGAAGAGTCCAAGCAGGCGCAGAAAAGTCCAAGCAGGCGCGGAAGCATGCAAGAAGGCGCAGAAGAGTCCAAGCAGGCGCGGAAGCGTCCAAGCAGTCGCGGAAGCGTCCAAGCAGGCGCGGAAACGTCCAAGCAGTCGCGGAAGCGTCCAAGCAGGTGCGGTAGCGTCCAAGCAGGCGCGGTAGCGTCCAAGCTGGCGCGGAAACGTCCAAGCAAGCGCGGAAGCATGCAAGAAGGAGCAGAAGAGTCCAAGCAGGCGCGGAAGCGCCCAAGCAGGCGCGGTAGCGTCCAAGCAGGCGCGGAAACGTCCAAGCAGGCGCGGAAACGTCCAAGTAGGCGCGGCAGCATGCAAGAAGGCGCAGAAGAGTCCAAGCAGGCGCGGAAGCGTCCAAGCAGTCGCGGAAGCGTCCAAGCAGGCGCGGTAGCGTCCAACCAGGCGCGGAAGCGTCCAAGTAGGCGCGGCAGCATGCAAGAAGGCGCAGAAGAGTCCAAGCAGGCGCGGAAGCGTCCAAGCAGTCGCGGAAGAGTCCAAGCAGGCGCGGTAGCGTCCAATCAGGCGCGGAAACGTACAAGCAGGCGCGGAAGCATGCAAGAAGACGCAGAAGAGTCCAAGCAGGCGCGGAAGCGTCCAAGCAGTCGCGGAAGCGTACAAGAAGGCGCGGTAGCGTCCAAGCAGGCGCGGAAACGTCCAAGCAGGCGCGGAAGCATGCAAGAAGGTGCGGAAGCGTCCAAGCAGGCGCGGTAGCGTCCAAGCAGGCGCGGAAGCGTCCAAGCAGGCGCGGAAACGTCC
Source organism: Cerceris ruficornis (assembly GCA_963989415.1). Classification (NCBI taxonomy): domain Eukaryota; kingdom Metazoa; phylum Arthropoda; class Insecta; order Hymenoptera; family Crabronidae; genus Cerceris; species Cerceris ruficornis. Next base: position 1,421,341 of record OZ022522.1, read on the forward strand.
AAGCAGGCGCGCAGCATGCAAGAAGGCGCAGAAGAGTCCAAGCAGGCGCGGAAGCTTGCAAGAAGGCGCAGAAGAGTCCAAGCAGGCGCAGAAGAGTCCAAGCAGGCGCGGTAGCGTCCAATCAGTCGCGGAAGCGTCCAAGCAGGCGCGGTAGCGTCCAAGCAGTCGCGGAAGCGTCCAAGCAGGCGCGGTAGCGTCCAACCAGGCGCGGAAGCGTCCAAGCAGTCGCGGAAACGTCCAAGCAGGCGCGGAAACGTCCAAGCAGGCGCGGAAGCATGCAAGAAGGCGCAGAAGGGTCCAAGCAGGCGCGAAAGCGTCCAAGCAGTCGCGGAAGCGTTCAAGCAGGCGCGGTAGCGTCCAAGCAGTCGCGGAAGCCTCCAAGCAGGCGCGGTAGCGTCCAAGCAGGCGCGGTAGCGTCCAAGCAGGCGCGGAAACGTCCAAGCAGGCGCGGGAGCATGCAAGAAGGCGCAGAAGAGTCCAAGCAGGCGCGGTAGCGTCCAAGCAGTCGCGGAAGCGTCCAAGCAGGCGCGAAAGCGTCCAAGCAGTCGCGGAAGCGTTCAAGCAGGCGCGGTAGTGTCCAAGCAGTCGCGGAAGCCTCCAAGCAGGCGCGGTAGCGTCCAAGCAGGCGCGGTAGTGTCAAAGCTGGCGCGGAAACGTCCAAGCAGGCGCGGAAGCATGCAAGAAGGCGCAGAAGAGTCCAAGCAGGCGCGGAAGCGTCCAAGCAGTCGCGGAAGCGTCCAAGAAGGCGCGTTAGCGTCCAAGCAGGCGCGGAAACGTCCAAGTAGGCGCGGCAGCATGCAAGAAGGCGCAGAAGAGTCCAAGCAGGCGCGGAAGCGTCCAAGCAGTCACGGATACGTCCAAGCAGGCGCGGTAGCGTCCAAGCTGGCGCGGAAACGTCCAAGCAGGCGCGGAAGCATGCAAGAAGGCGCAGAAGAGTCAAAGCAGGCGCAGAAGAGACCAAGCAGGCGGGGAAGCGTACAAGAAGTCGCGGAAGCGTCCAAGCAGGCGCGGATACGTCCAAGCAGGCGCGGAAGCATGCAAGAAGACGCGGAAGCTTCCAAGCAAGCGTGGGAGCGTCCAAGCAGGCGCGGAAGCGTCCAAGCAGGCGCGGAAGCATGCAAGAAGACGCAGAATAGTCCAACCAGTCGCGGAAGAGCCCAAGCAGGCGCGGAAGCGTCCAAGCAGGCGCGGAAGCAACCATATAGGCGCGAAAGCGTCCAAGCAGGCTGGGAAGCATGCAAGCAGGCGCGGAAGCATCCAAGCAGTCGCGGAAGCGTCCAAGCAGGTGCGGTAGCGTCCAAGCAGGTGCGGAAGCGTCCAAGCAGTCGCGGAAACGTCCAAGCAGGCGCGGAAACGTCGAAGCAGGCGCGGAAGCATGCAAGAAGGCGCAGAAGGGTCCAAGCAGGCGCGAAAGCGTCCAAGCAGTCGCGGAAGCGTTCAAGCAGGCGCGGTAGCGTCCAAGCAGTCGCGGAAGCCTCCAAGCAGGCGCGGTAGCGTCCAAGCAGGCGCGGTAGCGTCCAAGCAGGCGCGGAAACGTCCAAGCAGGCGCGGGAGCATGCAAGAAGGCGCAGAAGAGTCCAAGCAGGCGCGGTAGCGTCCAAGCAGTCGCGGAAGCGTCCAAGCAGGCGCGAAAGCGTCCAAGCAGTCGCGGAAGCGTTCAAGCAGGCGCGGTAGTGTCCAAGCAGTCGCGGAAGCCTCCAAGCAGGCGCGGTAGCGTCCAAGCAGGCGCGGTAGTGTCAAAGCTGGCGCGGAAACGTCCAAGCAGGCGCGGAAGCATGCAAGAAGGCGCAGAAGAGTCCAAGCAGGCGCGGAAGCGTCCAAGCAGTCGCGGAAGCGTCCAAGAAGGCGCGTTAGCGTCCAAGCAGGCGCGGAAGCGTCCAAGCAGGCGCGAAAGCGTCCAAGCAGGTGCGGTAGCGTCCAAGCAGGCGCGGTAGCGTCCAAGCTGGCGCGGAAACGTCCAAGCAGGCGCGGAAGCATGCAAGAAGGAGCAGAAGAGTCCAAGCAGGCGCGGTAGCGTCCAAGCAGTCGCGGAAGCGTCCAAGCAGGCGGGGAAGCATGCAAGAAGACGCAGAAGAGTCCAAGCAGGCGCGGAAGCGTCCAAGCAGGCGGGGAAGAGTCCAAGCAGGCGCGGAAGCGTCCAAGCAGTCGCGGAAGCGTCCAAGCAGGCGCGGTCGCGTCCAACCAGGCGCGGAAGCGTCCAAGCAGTCGCGGAAGTATGCAAGAAGACGCAGAAGAGTCCAAGCAGGCGCGGAAGCGTCCAAGCAGGCGGGGAAGCATGCAAGCAGGCGCGGAAGCGTCCAAGCAGGCGCGGAAACGTCCAAGTAGGCGCGGAAGCATGCAAGAAGGCGCGGAAGCGTCCAAGCAGGCGCGGTAGCGTCCAAGCAGGAGCGGAAGCGTCCAAGCAGGCGCGGAAGCATGCAAGAAGGCGCAGAAGAGTCCAAACAGGCGCAGAAGAGTCCAAGCAGGCGCGGAAGCGTCCAAGCAGGCGGGGAAGCATGCAAGCAGGCGCGGAAGCGTCCAAGCAGTCGTGGAAACGTCCAAGTAGGCGCGGCAGCATGCAAGAAGGCGCAGAAGATTCCAAGCAGGCGCGGAAGCGTCCAAGCAGGCGGGGAAGAGTCCAAGCAGGCGCGGAAGCGTCCAAGCAGTCGCGGAAGCGTCCAAGCAGGCGCGGTCGCGTCCAACCAGGCGCGGAAGCGTCCAAGCAGTCGCGGAAGTATGCAAGAAGACGCAGAAGAGTCCAAGCAGGCGCGGAAGCGTCCAAGCAGGCGGGGAAGCATGCAAGCAGGCGCGGAAGCGTCCAAGCAGGCGCGGAAACGTCCAAGTAGGCGCGGAAGCATGCAAGAATGCGCGGAAGCGTCCAAGCAGGCGCGGTAGCGTCCAAGCAGGAGCGGAAGCGTCCAAGCAGGCGCGGAAGCATGCAAGAAGGAGCAGAAGAGTCCAAGCAGGCGCGGAAGCGTCCAAGCAGGCGCGGTAGCGTCCAAGCAGGTGCGGTAGCGTCCAAGCAGGCGCGGAAGCATGCAAGAAGGCGCAGAAGAGTCCAAGCAGGCGCGGAAGCGTCCAAGCAGTCGCGGAAGCGTCCAAGCAGGCGCGGTAGCGTCCAAGCAGGCGCGGTAGTGTCCACGCAGTCGCGGAAACGTCCAAGCAGGCACGGAAGCATGCAAGAAGGCGCAGAAGAGTCCAAGCAGACGTGGAAGCGTCCAAGCAGTCGCGGAAGCGTCCAAGCAGTCGCTGAAGCGTCCAAGCAGGCGCGGTAGCGTCCAAGCAGTCGCGGAAGCGTCCAAGCAGGTGCGGTAGCGTCCAAGCAGGCGCGGTAGCGTCCAAGCTGGCGCGGAAACGTCCAAGCAGGCGCGGAAGCATGCAAGAAGGAGCAGAAGAGTCCAAGCAGGCGCGGAAGCGTCCAAGCAGGCACGGTAGCGTCCAAGCAGGTGCGGAAACGTCCAAGCAGGCGCGGAAGCATGCAAGAAGGCGCAGAAGAGTCCAAGCAGGCGCGGAAGCGTCCAAGCAGTCGCGGAAACGTCCAAGCAGGCGCGGAAGCATGCAAGAAGGCGCAGAAGAGTCCAAGCAGGCGCAGAAAAGTCCAAGCAGGCGCGGAAGCATGCAAGAAGGCGCAGAAGAGTCCAAGCAGGCGCGGAAGCGTCCAAGCAGTCGCGGAAGCGTCCAAGCAGGCGCGGAAACGTCCAAGCAGTCGCGGAAGCGTCCAAGCAGGTGCGGTAGCGTCCAAGCAGGCGCGGTAGCGTCCAAGCTGGCGCGGAAACGTCCAAGCAAGCGCGGAAGCATGCAAGAAGGAGCAGAAGAGTCCAAGCAGGCGCGGAAGCGCCCAAGCAGGCGCGGTAGCGTCCAAGCAGGCGCGGAAACGTCCAAGCAGGCACGGAAGCATGCAAGAAGGCGCAGAAGAGTCCAAGCAGGCGCGGAAGCGTCCAAGCAGTCGCGGAAGCGTCCAAGCAGGCGCGGTAGCGTCCAACCAGGCGCGGAAGCGTCCAAGTAGGCGCGGCAGCATGCAAGAAGGCGCAGAAGAGTCCAAGCAGGCGCGGAAGCGTCCAAGCAGTCGCGGAAGAGTCCAAGCAGGCGCGGTAGCGTCCAATCAGGCGCGGAAACGTACAAGCAGGCGCGGAAGCATGCAAGAAGACGCAGAAGAGTCCAAGCAGGCGCGGAAGCGTCCAAGCAGTCGCGGAAGCGTACAAGAAGGCGCGGTAGCGTCCAAGCTGGCGCGGAAACGTCCAAGCAGGCGCGGAAGCATGCAAGAAGGCGCAGAAGAGTCAAAGCAGGCGCAGAAGAGTCCAAGCAGGCGGGGAAGCGTACAAGAAGTCGCGGAAGCGTCCAAGCAGGCGCGGAAACGTCCAAGCAGGCGCGGAAGCATGCAAGAAGACGCGGAAGCTTCCAAGCAAGCGTGGGAGCGTCCAAGCAGGCGCGGAAGCGTCCAAGCAGGCGCGGAAGCATGCAAGAAGACGCAGAATAGTCCAACCAGGCGCGGAAGAGCCCAAGCAGGCGCGGAAGAGTCCAAGCAGGCGCGGTAGCGTCCAATCAGGCGCGGAAACGTACAAGCAGGCGCGGAAGCATGCAAGAAGACGCAGAAGAGTCCAAGCAGGCGCGGAAGCGTCCAAGCAGTCGCGGAAGCGTACAAGAAGGCGCGGTAGCGTCCAAGCAGGCGCGGAAACGTCCAAGCAGGCGCGGAAGCATGCAAGAAGGTGCGGAAGCGTCCAAGCAGGCGCGGTAGCGTCCAAGCAGGCGCGGAAGCGTCCAAGCAGGCGCGGTAGCGTCCAAGCAGGCGCGGTAGCGTCCAAGCTGGCGCGGAAACGTCCAAGCAGGCGCGGAAGCATGCAAGAAGGAGCAGAAGAGTCCAAGCAGGCGCGGAAGCGTCCAAGCAGGCACGGTAGCGTCCAAGCAGGTGCGGAAACGTCCAAGCAGGCGCGGAAGCATGCAAGAAGGCGCAGAAGAGTCCAAGCAGGCGCGGAAGCGTCCAAGCAGTCGCGGAAACGTCCAAGCAGGCGCGGAAGCATGCAAGAAGGCGCAGAAGAGTCCAAGCAGGCGCAGAAAAGTCCAAGCAGGCGCGGAAGCATGCAAGAAGGCGCAGAAGAGTCCAAGCAGGCGCGGAAGCGTCCAAGCAGTCGCGGAAGCGTCCAAGCAGGCGCGGAAACGTCCAAGCAGTCGCGGAAGCGTCCAAGCAGGTGCGGTAGCGTCCAAGCAGGCGCGGTAGCGTCCAAGCTGGCGCGGAAACGTCCAAGCAAGCGCGGAAGCATGCAAGAAGGAGCAGAAGAGTCCAAGCAGGCGCGGAAGCGCCCAAGCAGGCGCGGTAGCGTCCAAGCAGGCGCGGAAACGTCCAAGCAGGCACGGAAGCATGCAAGAAGGCGCAGAAGAGTCCAAGCAGGCGCGGAAGCGTCCAAGCAGTCGCGGAAGCGTCCAAGCAGGCGCGGTAGCGTCCAACCAGGCGCGGAAGCGTCCAAGTAGGCGCGGCAGCATGCAAGAAGGCGCAGAAGAGTCCAAGCAGGCGCGGAAGCGTCCAAGCAGTCGCGGAAGAGTCCAAGCAGGCGCGGTAGCGTCCAATCAGGCGCGGAAACGTACAAGCAGGCGCGGAAGCATGCAAGAAGACGCAGAAGAGTCCAAGCAGGCGCGGAAGCGTCCAAGCAGTCGCGGAAGCGTACAAGAAGGCGCGGTAGCGTCCAAGCTGGCGCGGAAACGTCCAAGCAGGCGCGGAAGCATGCAAGAAGGCGCAGAAGAGTCAAAGCAGGCGCAGAAGAGTCCAAGCAGGCGGGGAAGCGTACAAGAAGTCGCGGAAGCGTCCAAGCAGGCGCGGAAACGTCCAAGCAGGCGCGGAAGCATGCAAGAAGACGCGGAAGCTTCCAAGCAAGCGTGGGAGCGTCCAAGCAGGCGCGGAAGCGTCCAAGCAGGCGCGGAAGCATGCAAGAAGACGCAGAATAGTCCAACCAGGCGCGGAAGAGCCCAAGCAGGCGCGGAAGAGTCCAAGCAGGCGCGGTAGCGTCCAATCAGGCGCGGAAACGTACAAGCAGGCGCGGAAGCATGCAAGAAGACGCAGAAGAGTCCAAGCAGGCGCGGAAGCGTCCAAGCAGTCGCGGAAGCGTACAAGAAGGCGCGGTAGCGTCCAAGCAGGCGCGGAAACGTCCAAGCAGGCGCGGAAGCATGCAAGAAGGTGCGGAAGCGTCCAAGCAGGCGCGGTAGCGTCCAAGCAGGCGCGGAAGCGTCCAAGCAGGCGCGGAAACGTCCAAGCAGGCGCGGCAGCATGCAAGAAGGCGCAGAAGAGTCCAAGCAGGCGCGGAAGCTTGCAAGAAGGCGCAGAAGAGTCCAAGCAGGCGCAGAAGAGTCCAAGCAGGCGCGGTAGCGTCCAATCAGTCGCGGAAGCGTCCAAGCAGGCGCGGTAGCGTCCAAGCAGTCGCGGAAGCGTCCAAGCAGGCGCGGTAGTGTCCAAGCAGGCGCGGTAGCGTCCAACCAGGCACGGATGCGTCCAAGCAGTCGCGGAAGCGTCCAAGCAGGCGCGGTAGCGTCCAACCAGGCGCGGAAGCGTCCAAGCAGTCGCGGAAACGTCCAAGCAGGCGCGGAAACGTCGAAGCAGGCGCGGAAGCATGCAAGAAGGCGCAGAAGGGTCCAAGCAGGCGCGAAAGCGTCCAAGCAGTCGCGGAAGCGTTCAAGCAGGCGCGGTAGCGTCCAAGCAGTCGCGGAAGCCTCCAAGCAGGCGCGGTAGCGTCCAAGCAGGCGCGGTAGCGTCCAAGCAGGCGCGGAAACGTCCAAGCAGGCGCGGGAGCATGCAAGAAGGCGCAGAAGAGTCCAAGCAGGCGCGGTAGCGTCCAAGCAGTCGCGGAAGCGTCCAAGCAGGCGCGAAAGCGTCCAAGCAGTCGCGGAAGCGTTCAAGCAGGCGCGGTAGTGTCCAAGCAGTCGCGGAAGCCTCCAAGCAGGCGCGGTAGCGTCCAAGCAGGCGCGGTAGTGTCAAAGCTGGCGCGGAAACGTCCAAGCAGGCGCGGAAGCATGCAAGAAGGCGCAGAAGAGTCCAAGCAGGCACGGAAGCGTCCAAGCAGTCGCGGAAGCGTCCAAGAAGGCGCGTTAGCGTCCAAGCAGGCGCGGAAACGTCCAAGTAGGCGCGGCAGCATGCAAGAAGGCGCAGAAGAGTCCAAGCAGGCGCGGAAGCGTCCAAGCAGTCACGGATACGTCCAAGCAGGCGCGGTAGCGTCCAAGCTGGCGCGGAAACGTCCAAGCAGGCGCGGAAGCATGCAAGAAGGCGCAGAAGAGTCAAAGCAGGCGCAGAAGAGTCCAAGCAGGCGGGGAAGCGTACAAGAAGTCGCGGAAGCGTCCAAGCAGGCGCGGAAACGTCCAAGCAGGCGCGGAAGCATGCAAGAAGACGCGGAAGCTTCCAAGCAAGCGTGGGAGCGTCCAAGCAGGCGCGGAAGCGTCCAAGCAGGCGCGGAAGCATGCAAGAAGACGCAGAATAGTCCAACCAGGCGCGGAAGAGCCCAAGCAGGCGCGGAAGCGTCCAAGCAGGCGCGGAAGCAACCATATAGGCGCGAAAGCGTCCAAGCAGGCTGGGAAGCATGCAAGCAGGCGCGGAAGCGTCCAAGCAGTCGCGGAAGCGTCCAAGCAGGTGCGGTAGCGTCCAAGCAGGCGCGGTAGCGTCCAAGCTGGCGCGGAAACGTCCAAGCAGGCGCGGAAGCATGCAAGAAGGAGCAGAAGAGTCCAAGCAGGCGCGGTAGCGTCCAAGCAGTCGCGGAAGCGTCCAAGCAGGCGGGGAAGCATGCAAGAAGACGCAGAAGAGTCCAAGCAGGCGCGGAAGCGTCCAAGCAGGCGGGGAAGAGTCCAAGCAGGCGCGGAAGCGTCCAAGCAGTCGCGGAAGCGTCCAAGCAGGCGCGGTCGCGTCCAACCAGGCGCGGAAGCGTCCAAGCAGGCGCGGTCGCGTCCAACCAGGCGCGGAAGCGTCCAAGCAGTCGCGGAAGTATGCAAGAAGACGCAGAAGAGTCCAATCAGGCGCGGAAACGTACAAGCAGGCGCGGAAGCATGCAAGAAGACGCAGAAGAGTCCAAGCAGGCGCGGAAGCGTCCAAGCAGTCGCGGAAGCGTACAAGAAGGCGCGGTAGCGTCCAAGCAGGCGCGGAAACGTCCAAGCAGGCGCGGAAGCATGCAAGAAGGTGCGGAAGCGTCCAAGCAGGCGCGGTAGCGTCCAAGCAGGCGAGGAAACGTCCAAGCAGGCGCGGTAGCGTCCAAGCAGTCGCGGAAGCGTCCAAGCAGGCGCGGTAGTGTCCAAGCAGGCGCGGTAGCGTCCAACCAGGCACGGATGCGTCCGAGCAGTCGCGGAAGCGTCCAAGCAGGCGCGGTAGCGTCCAACCAGGCGCGGAAGCATGCAAGCAGGCGCGGAAGCGTCCAAGCAGGCGCGGAAACGTCCAAGCAGGCGCGGCAGCATGCAAGAAGGCGCAGAAGAGTCCAAGCAGGCGCGGAAGCTTGCAAGAAGGCGCAGAAGAGTCCAAGCAGGCGCAGAAGAGTCCAAGCAGGCGCGGTAGCGTCCAATCAGTCGCGGAAGCGTCCAAGCAGGCGCGGTAGCGTCCAAGCAGTCGCGGAAGCGTCCAAGCAGGCGCGGTAGTGTCCAAGCAGGCGCGGTAGCGTCCAACCAGGCACGGATGCGTCCAAGCAGTCGCGGAAGCGTCCAAGCAGGCGCGGTAGCGTCCAACCAGGCGCGGAAGCGTCCAAGCAGTCGCGGAAACGTCCAAGCAGGCGCGGAAACGTCGAAGCAGGCGCGGAAGCATGCAAGAAGGCGCAGAAGGGTCCAAGCAGGCGCGAAAGCGTCCAAGCAGTCGCGGAAGCGTTCAAGCAGGCGCGGTAGCGTCCAAGCAGTCGCGGAAGCCTCCAAGCAGGCGCGGTAGCGTCCAAGCAGGCGCGGTAGCGTCCAAGCAGGCGCGGAAACGTCCAAGCAGGCGCGGGAGCATGCAAGAAGGCGCAGAAGAGTCCAAGCAGGCGCGGTAGCGTCCAAGCAGTCGCGGAAGCGTCCAAGCAGGCGCGAAAGCGTCCAAGCAGTCGCGGAAGCGTTCAAGCAGGCGCGGTAGTGTCCAAGCAGTCGCGGAAGCCTCCAAGCAGGCGCGGTAGCGTCCAAGCAGGCGCGGTAGTGTCAAAGCTGGCGCGGAAACGTCCAAGCAGGCGCGGAAGCATGCAAGAAGGCGCAGCAGAGTCCAAGCAGGCGCGGAAGCGTCCAAGCAGTCGCGGAAGCGTCCAAGAAGGCGCGTTAGCGTCCAAGCAGGCGCGGAAACGTCCAAGTAGGCGCGGCAGCATGCAAGAAGGCGCAGAAGAGTCCAAGCAGGCGCGGAAGCGTCCAAGCAGTCACGGATACGTCCAAGCAGGCGCGGTAGCGTCCAAGCTGGCGCGGAAACGTCCAAGCAGGCGCGGAAGCATGCAAGAAGGCGCAGAAGAGTCAAAGCAGGCGCAGAAGAGTCCAAGCAGGCGGGGAAGCGTACAAGAAGTCGCGGAAGCGTCCAAGCAGGCGCGGAAACGTCCAAGCAGGCGCGGAAGCATGCAAGAAGACGCGGAAGCTTCCAAGCAAGCGTGGGAGCGTCCAAGCAGGCGCGGAAGCGTCCAAGCAGGCGCGGAAGCATGCAAGAAGACGCAGAATAGTCCAACCAGGCGCGGAAGTGCCCAAGCAGGCGCGGAAGCGTCCAAGCAGGCGCGGAAGCAACCATATAGGCGCGAAAGCGTCCACCAGGCTGGGAAGCATGCAAGCAGGCGCGGAAGCGTCCAAGCAGTCGCGGAAGCGTCCAAGCAGGTGCGGTAGCGTCCAAGCAGGCGCGGTAGCGTCCAAGCTGGCGCGGAAACGTCCAAGCAGGCGCGGAAGCATGCAAGAAGGAGCAGAAGAGTCCAAGCAGGCGCGGTAGCGTCCAAGCAGTCGCGGAAGCGTCCAAGCAGGCGGGGAAGCATGCAAGAAGACGCAGAAGAGTCCAAGCAGGCGCGGAAGCGTCCAAGCAGGCGGGGAAGCATGCAAGCAGGCGCGGAAGCGTCCAAGCAGGCGCGGAAACGTCCAAGCAGGCGCGGAAGCATGCAAGCAGGCGCAGAAGAGTCCAAGCAGTCGCGGAAGCGTCCAAGCAGGCGCGGTAGCGTCCAAGCAGGCGCGGTAGCGTCCAAGCAGGCGCGGTAGCGTCCAACCAGGCGCGGAAGCGTCCAAGCAGGCGCGGAAGCGTCCAAGCAGGCGCGGAAGCGTCCAAGCAGGCGCGGAAGCGTCCAAGCAGGCGCGGTAGCGTCCAAGCAGGCGCGGTAGCGTCCAACCTGGCGCGGAAGCGTCCAAGCAGGCGCGGAAGCGTCCAAGCAGGCGCGGAAGCGTCCAAGCAGGCGCGGAAGCGTCCAAGCAGGCGCGGAAGCGTCCAAGCAGGCGCGGTAGCGTCCAAGCAGGCGCGGTAGCGTCCAACCTGGCGCGAAAGCGTCCAAGCAGTCGCGGAAGCGTTCAAGCAGGCGCGGTAGCGTCCAAGCAGTCGCGGAAGCCTCCAAGCAGGCGCGGTAGCGTCCAAGCAGGCGCGGTAGCGTCCAAGCAGGCGCGGAAACGTCCAAGCAGGCGCGGGAGCATGCAAGAAGGCGCAGAAGAGTCCAAGCAGGCGCGGTAGCGTCCAAGCAGTCGCGGAAGCGTCCAAGCAGGCGCGAAAGCGTCCAAGCAGTCGCGGAAGCGTTCAAGCAGGCGCGGTAGTGTCCAAGCAGTCGCGGAAGCCTCCAAGCAGGCGCGGTAGCGTCCAAGCAGGCGCGGTAGTGTCAAAGCTGGCGCGGAAACGTCCAAGCAGGCGCGGAAGCATGCAAGAAGGCGCAGAAGAGTCCAAGCAGGCGCGGAAGCGTCCAAGCAGTCGCGGAAGCGTCCAAGAAGGCGCGTTAGCGTCCAAGCAGGCGCGGAAACGTCCAAGTAGGCGCGGCAGCATGCAAGAAGGCGCAGAAGAGTCCAAGCAGGCGCGGAAACGTCCAAGCAGGCGGGGAAGCATGCAAGCAGGCGCGGAAGCGTCCAAGCAGGCGCGGAAGCCTCCAAGCAGGCGCGGTAGCGTCCAAGCAGGCGCGGTAGCGTCCAAGCAGGCGCGGAAGCATGCAAGAAGGCGCAGAAGAGTCAAAGCAGGCGCAGAAGAGTCCAAGCAGGCGGGGAAGCGTACAAGAAGTCGCGGAAGCGTCCAAGCAGGCGCGGAAACGTCCAAGCAGGCGCGGAAGCATGCAAGAAGACGCGGAAGCTTCCAAGCAAGCGTGGGAGCGTCCAAGCAGGCGCGGTAGCGTCCAAGCAGTCGCGGAAGCCTCCAAGCAGGCGCGGTAGCGTCCAACCAGGCGCGGAAGCGTCCAAGCAGGCGCGGAAGCGTCCAAGCAGGCGCGGAAGCGTCCAAGCAGGCGCGGAAGCGTCCAAGCAGGCGCGGAAGCGTCCAAGCAGGCGCGGAAGCGTCCAAGCAGGCGCGGAAGCGTCCAAGCAGGCGCGGAAGCGTCCAAGCAGGCGCGGTAGCGTCCAAGCAGGCGCGGTAGCGTCCAACCAGGCGCGGAAGCGTCCAAGCAGTCGCGGAAGCGTCCAAGCAGGCGCGGAAGCGTCCAAGCAGGCGGGGAAGCATGCAAGCAGACGCAGAAGAGTCCAAGCAGGCGGGGAAGCATGCAAGCAGGCGCGGAAGCGTCCAAGCAGGCGCGGAAACGTCCAAGTAGGCGCGGAAGCATGCAAGAAGGCGCGGAAGCGTCCAAGCAGGCGCGGTAGCGTCCAAGCAGGAGCGGTAGCGTCCAAGCAGGAGCGGAAACGTCCAAGCAGGCGCGGAAGCATGCAAACAGGCGCGGAAGCGTCCAAGCAGGCAGGGAAGCATGCAAGCAGGCGCGGAAGCGTCCAAGCAGGCGCGAAAGCGTCCAACCAGGCGCGGAAGCGTCCAAGCAGGCGCGGTAGCGTCCAAGCAGGAGCGGTAGCGTCCAAGCAGGAGCGGAAACGTCCAAGCAGGCAGGGAAGCATGCAAGCAGGCGCGGAAGCGTCCAAGCAGGCGCGAAAGCGTCCAACCAGGCGCGGAAGCGTCCAAGCAGGCGCAGAAGTGTCCAAGCAGGCGCGGAATCGTCCAAGCAGGCGCGGAAGCATGCAAGAAGGCGCAGAAGAGTCCAAGCAGGCGCGGAAGCGTCCAAGCAGTCGCGGAAGCGTCCAAGCAGGCGCGGAAGCGTCCAAGCAGTCGCGGAAGCTTCCAAGCAGGTGCGGTAGCGTCCAAGCAGTCGCGGAAGCGTCCAAGTTGGCGCGGAAACGTCCAAGCAGGCGCGGAAGCATGCAAGAAGGAGCAGAAGAGTCCAAGCAGGCGCGGTAGCGTCCAAGCAGTTGCGGAAGCGTCCAAGCAGGCGGGGAAGCATGCAAGAAGACGCAGAAGAGTCCAAGCAGGCGCGGAAGCGTCCAAGCAGGCGGGGAAGCATGCAAGCAGGTGCGGAAGCGTCCAAGCAGGCGCGGTAGCGTCCAAGTTGGCGCGGAAACGTCCAAGCAGGCGCGGAAGCATGCAAGAAGGAGCAGAAGAGTCCAAGCAGGCGCGGTAGCGTCCAAGCAGTTGCGGAAGCGTCCAAGCAGGCGGGGAAGCATGCAAGAAGACGCAGAAGAGTCCAAGCAGGCGCGGAAGCGTCCAAGCAGGCGCAGAAACGTCCAAGTAGGCGCGGAAGCATGCAAGAAGGTGCGGAAGCGTCCAAGCAGGCGCGGAAGCGTCCAAGCAGGCGCGGAAGCGTCCAAGCAGTCGCGGAAGCGTCCAAGCAGGTGCGGTAGCGTCCAAGCAGGCGCGGTAGCGTCCAAGCAGGCGCGGAAGCGTCCAAGCAGTCGCGGAAGAGTCCAACCAGGCGCGGAAGCGTCCAAGCAGGCGCGGTCGCGTCCAACCAGGCGCGGAAGCGTCCAAGCAGTCGCGGAAGTATGCAAGAAGACGCAGAAGAGTCCAATCAGGCGCGGAAACGTACAAGCAGGCGCGGAAGCATGCAAGAAGACGCAGAAGAGTCCAAGCAGGCGCGGAAGCGTCCAAGCAGTCGCGGAAGCGTACAAGAAGGCGCGGTAGCGTCCAAGCAGGCGCGGAAACGTCCAAGCAGGCGCGGAAGCATGCAAGAAGGTGCGGAAGCGTCCAAGCAGGCGCGGTAGCGTCCAAGCAGGCGAGGAAACGTCCAAGCAGGCGCGGTAGCGTCCAAGCAGTCGCGGAAGCGTCCAAGCAGGCGCGGTAGTGTCCAAGCAGGCGCGGTAGCGTCCAACCAGGCACGGATGCGTCCGAGCAGTCGCGGAAGCGTCCAAGCAGGCGCGGTAGCGTCCAACCAGGCGCGGAAGCATGCAAGCAGGCGCGGAAGCGTCCAAGCAGGCGCGGAAACGTCCAAGCAGGCGCGGCAGCATGCAAGAAGGCGCAGAAGAGTCCAAGCAGGCGCGGAAGCTTGCAAGAAGGCGCAGAAGAGTCCAAGCAGGCGCAGAAGAGTCCAAGCAGGCGCGGTAGCGTCCAATCAGTCGCGGAAGCGTCCAAGCAGGCGCGGTAGCGTCCAAGCAGTCGCGGAAGCGTCCAAGCAGGCGCGGTAGTGTCCAAGCAGGCGCGGTAGCGTCCAACCAGGCACGGATGCGTCCAAGCAGTCGCGGAAGCGTCCAAGCAGGCGCGGTAGCGTCCAACCAGGCGCGGAAGCGTCCAAGCAGTCGCGGAAACGTCCAAGCAGGCGCGGAAACGTCGAAGCAGGCGCGGAAGCATGCAAGAAGGCGCAGAAGGGTCCAAGCAGGCGCGAAAGCGTCCAAGCAGTCGCGGAAGCGTTCAAGCAGGCGCGGTAGCGTCCAAGCAGTCGCGGAAGCCTCCAAGCAGGCGCGGTAGCGTCCAAGCAGGCGCGGTAGCGTCCAAGCAGGCGCGGAAACGTCCAAGCAGGCGCGGGAGCATGCAAGAAGGCGCAGAAGAGTCCAAGCAGGCGCGGTAGCGTCCAAGCAGTCGCGGAAGCGTCCAAGCAGGCGCGAAAGCGTCCAAGCAGTCGCGGAAGCGTTCAAGCAGGCGCGGTAGTGTCCAAGCAGTCGCGGAAGCCTCCAAGCAGGCGCGGTAGCGTCCAAGCAGGCGCGGTAGTGTCAAAGCTGGCGCGGAAACGTCCAAGCAGGCGCGGAAGCATGCAAGAAGGCGCAGCAGAGTCCAAGCAGGCGCGGAAGCGTCCAAGCAGTCGCGGAAGCGTCCAAGAAGGCGCGTTAGCGTCCAAGCAGGCGCGGAAACGTCCAAGTAGGCGCGGCAGCATGCAAGAAGGCGCAGAAGAGTCCAAGCAGGCGCGGAAGCGTCCAAGCAGTCACGGATACGTCCAAGCAGGCGCGGTAGCGTCCAAGCTGGCGCGGAAACGTCCAAGCAGGCGCGGAAGCATGCAAGAAGGCGCAGAAGAGTCAAAGCAGGCGCAGAAGAGTCCAAGCAGGCGGGGAAGCGTACAAGAAGTCGCGGAAGCGTCCAAGCAGGCGCGGAAACGTCCAAGCAGGCGCGGAAGCATGCAAGAAGACGCGGAAGCTTCCAAGCAAGCGTGGGAGCGTCCAAGCAGGCGCGGAAGCGTCCAAGCAGGCGCGGAAGCATGCAAGAAGACGCAGAATAGTCCAACCAGGCGCGGAAGTGCCCAAGCAGGCGCGGAAGCGTCCAAGCAGGCGCGGAAGCAACCATATAGGCGCGAAAGCGTCCACCAGGCTGGGAAGCATGCAAGCAGGCGCGGAAGCGTCCAAGCAGTCGCGGAAGCGTCCAAGCAGGTGCGGTAGCGTCCAAGCAGGCGCGGTAGCGTCCAAGCTGGCGCGGAAACGTCCAAGCAGGCGCGGAAGCATGCAAGAAGGAGCAGAAGAGTCCAAGCAGGCGCGGTAGCGTCCAAGCAGTCGCGGAAGCGTCCAAGCAGGCGGGGAAGCATGCAAGAAGACGCAGAAGAGTCCAAGCAGGCGCGGAAGCGTCCAAGCAGGCGGGGAAGCATGCAAGCAGGCGCGGAAGCGTCCAAGCAGGCGCGGAAACGTCCAAGCAGGCGCGGAAGCATGCAAGCAGGCGCAGAAGAGTCCAAGCAGTCGCGGAAGCGTCCAAGCAGGCGCGGTAGCGTCCAAGCAGGCGCGGTAGCGTCCAAGCAGGCGCGGTAGCGTCCAACCAGGCGCGGAAGCGTCCAAGCAGGCGCGGAAGCGTCCAAGCAGGCGCGGAAGCGTCCAAGCAGGCGCGGAAGCGTCCAAGCAGGCGCGGTAGCGTCCAAGCAGGCGCGGTAGCGTCCAACCTGGCGCGGAAGCGTCCAAGCAGGCGCGGAAGCGTCCAAGCAGGCGCGGAAGCGTCCAAGCAGGCGCGGAAGCGTCCAAGCAGGCGCGGAAGCGTCCAAGCAGGCGCGGTAGCGTCCAAGCAGGCGCGGTAGCGTCCAACCTGGCGCGAAAGCGTCCAAGCAGTCGCGGAAGCGTTCAAGCAGGCGCGGTAGCGTCCAAGCAGTCGCGGAAGCCTCCAAGCAGGCGCGGTAGCGTCCAAGCAGGCGCGGTAGCGTCCAAGCAGGCGCGGAAACGTCCAAGCAGGCGCGGGAGCATGCAAGAAGGCGCAGAAGAGTCCAAGCAGGCGCGGTAGCGTCCAAGCAGTCGCGGAAGCGTCCAAGCAGGCGCGAAAGCGTCCAAGCAGTCGCGGAAGCGTTCAAGCAGGCGCGGTAGTGTCCAAGCAGTCGCGGAAGCCTCCAAGCAGGCGCGGTAGCGTCCAAGCAGGCGCGGTAGTGTCAAAGCTGGCGCGGAAACGTCCAAGCAGGCGCGGAAGCATGCAAGAAGGCGCAGAAGAGTCCAAGCAGGCGCGGAAGCGTCCAAGCAGTCGCGGAAGCGTCCAAGAAGGCGCGTTAGCGTCCAAGCAGGCGCGGAAACGTCCAAGTAGGCGCGGCAGCATGCAAGAAGGCGCAGAAGAGTCCAAGCAGGCGCGGAAACGTCCAAGCAGGCGGGGAAGCATGCAAGCAGGCGCGGAAGCGTCCAAGCAGGCGCGGAAGCCTCCAAGCAGGCGCGGTAGCGTCCAAGCAGGCGCGGTAGCGTCCAAGCAGGCGCGGAAGCATGCAAGAAGGCGCAGAAGAGTCAAAGCAGGCGCAGAAGAGTCCAAGCAGGCGGGGAAGCGTACAAGAAGTCGCGGAAGCGTCCAAGCAGGCGCGGAAACGTCCAAGCAGGCGCGGAAGCATGCAAGAAGACGCGGAAGCTTCCAAGCAAGCGTGGGAGCGTCCAAGCAGGCGCGGAAGCGTCCAAGCAGGCGCGGAAGCATGCAAGAAGACGCAGAATAGTCCAACCAGGCGCGGAAGAGTCCAAGCAGGCGCGGAAGCGTCCAAGCAGGCGCGGAAGCAACCATATAGGCGCGAAAGCGTCCAAGCAGGCTGGGAAGCATGCAAGCAGGCGCGGAAGCGTCCAAGCAGTCGCGGAAGCGTCCAAGCAGGTGCGGTAGCGTCCAAGCAGGCGCGGTAGCGTCCAAGCTGGCGCGGAAACGTCCAAGCAGGCGCGGAAGCATGCAAGAAGGAGCAGAAGAGTCCAAGCAGGCGCGGTAGCGTCCAAGCAGTCGCGGAAGCGTCCAAGCAGGCGGGGAAGCATGCAAGAAGACGCAGAAGAGTCCAAGCAGGCGCGGAAGCGTCCAAGCAGGCGGGGAAGCATGCAAGCAGGCGCGGAAGCGTCCAAGCAGGCGCGGAAACGTCCAAGCAGGCGCGGAAGCATGCATGCAGGCGCAGAAGAGTCCAAGCAGTCGCGGAAGCGTCCAAGCAGGCGCGGAAGCGTCCAAGCAGGCGCGGTAGCGTCCAAGCAGGCGCGGTAGCGTCCAAGCAGGCGCGGTAGCGTCCAAGCAGGCGCGGTAGCGTCCAACCAGGCGCGGAAGCGTCCAAGCAGGCGCGGAAGCGTCCAAGCAGGCGCGGAAGCGTCCAAGCAGGCGCGGAAGCGTCCAAGCAGGCGCGGTAGCGTCCAAGCAGGCGCGGTAGCGTCCAACCAGGCGCGGAAGCGTCCAAGCAGTCGCGGAAGCGTCCAAGCAGGCGCGGAAGCGTCCAAGCAGGCGGGGAAGCATGCAAGCAGACGCAGAAGAGTCCAAGCAGGCGGGGAAGCATGCAAGCAGGCGCGGAAGCGTCCAAGCAGGCGCGGAAACGTCCAAGTAGGCGCGGAAGCATGCAAGAAGGCGCGGAAGCGTCCAAGCAGGCGCGGTAGCGTCCAAGCAGGAGCGGTAGCGTCCAAGCAGGAGCGGAAACGTCCAAGCAGGCGCGGAAGCATGCAAACAGGCGCGGAAGCGTCCAAGCAGGCAGGGAAGCATGCAAGCAGGCGCGGAAGCGTCCAAGCAGGCGCGAAAGCGTCCAACCAGGCGCGGAAGCGTCCAAGCAGGCGCGGTAGCGTCCAAGCAGGAGCGGTAGCGTCCAAGCAGGAGCGGAAACGTCCAAGCAGGCAGGGAAGCATGCAAGCAGGCGCGGAAGCGTCCAAGCAGGCGCGAAAGCGTCCAACCAGGCGCGGAAGCGTCCAAGCAGGCGCAGAAGTGTCCAAGCAGGCGCGGAATCGTCCAAGCAGGCGCGGAAGCATGCAAGAAGGCGCAGAAGAGTCCAAGCAGGCGCGGAAGCGTCCAAGCAGTCGCGGAAGCGTCCAAGCAGGCGCGGAAGCGTCCAAGCAGTCGCGGAAGCTTCCAAGCAGGTGCGGTAGCGTCCAAGCAGTCGCGGAAGCGTCCAAGTTGGCGCGGAAACGTCCAAGCAGGCGCGGAAGCATGCAAGAAGGAGCAGAAGAGTCCAAGCAGGCGCGGTAGCGTCCAAGCAGTTGCGGAAGCGTCCAAGCAGGCGGGGAAGCATGCAAGAAGACGCAGAAGAGTCCAAGCAGGCGCGGAAGCGTCCAAGCAGGCGGGGAAGCATGCAAGCAGGTGCGGAAGCGTCCAAGCAGGCGCGGTAGCGTCCAAGTTGGCGCGGAAACGTCCAAGCAGGCGCGGAAGCATGCAAGAAGGAGCAGAAGAGTCCAAGCAGGCGCGGTAGCGTCCAAGCAGTTGCGGAAGCGTCCAAGCAGGCGGGGAAGCATGCAAGAAGACGCAGAAGAGTCCAAGCAGGCGCGGAAGCGTCCAAGCAGGCGCAGAAACGTCCAAGTAGGCGCGGAAGCATGCAAGAAGGTGCGGAAGCGTCCAAGCAGGCGCGGAAGCGTCCAAGCAGGCGCGGAAGCGTCCAAGCAGTCGCGGAAGCGTCCAAGCAGGTGCGGTAGCGTCCAAGCAGGCGCGGTAGCGTCCAAGCAGGCGCGGAAGCGTCCAAGCAGTCGCGGAAGAGTCCAAGCAGGCGCGGTAGCGTCCAATCAGGCGCAGAAACGTACAAGCAGGCGCGGAAGCATGCAAGAAGGTGCGGAAGCGTCCAAGCAGGCGCGGAAGCGTCCAAGCAGGCGCGGTAGCGTCCAAGCTGGCGCGGAAACGTCCAAGCAGGCGCGGAAGCATCCAAGCAGGCGCGGTAGCGTCCAAGCGGTCGCGGAAGCGTACAAGCAGGCGCGGTAGCGTCCAAACAGGCGCGGAAACGTCTAAGCTGGCGCGGAAGATTCCAAGCAGGTGCGGTAGCGTCCAAGCAGGCGCGGAAACGTCCAAGCAGGCGCGGAAGCATGCAAGAAGACGCAGCGGAGTCCAAGCAGGCGCGGAAGCATGCAAGAAGGAGCAGAAGAGTCCAAGCAGGCGCGGTAGCGTCCAAGCAGTCGCGGAAGCGTCCAAGCAGGCGGGGAAGCATGCAAGAAGACGCAGAAGAGTCCAAGCAGGCGCGGAAGCGTCCAAGCAGGCGGGGAAGCATGCAAGCAGGCGCGGAAGCGTCCAAGCAGGCGCGGAAACGTCCAAGTAGGCGCGGAAGCATGCAAGAAGGTGCGGAAACGTCCAAGCAGGCGCGGTAGCGTCCAAGCAGGCGCGGAAACGTCCAAGCAGGCGCGGAAGCATGCAAGCAGACGCGGAAGCGTCCAACCAGGCGCGGAAGCGTCCGAGCATGCGTGGAAGAGTACCAAGCATGCGCGGAAACGTCCAAGCAGGCGTGGGAGCGTCCAAGCAGGCGCGGAAGCGTCCAAGCAGGCGTGGGAGCGTCCAAGCAGGCGCGGAAGCGTCCAAGCAGGCGCGGAAGCGTCCAAGCAGGCGCGGAAGCCTCCAAGCAGGCGCGGAAGCGTCCAAGCAGGCGCGGAAGAGTCCAAGCATGCGCGGTAGCGTCCAAGCAGTTGCGGAAGCGTCCAAGCAGGCGCGATAGCATCCAAGCAGACGCGGAAGCGTCCAAGCAGGCGCGGAAGCGTCCAAACAGGCGCGGAAGCGTCCAAGCATGCGCGGAAGTGTCCAAGCAGGCGCGGAAGCGTACAAGCAGGCGCGGAAGCGTCCGAGCATGCGTGGAAGAGTACCAAGCATGCGCGGAAACGTCCAAGCAGGCGTGGGAGCGTCCAAGCAGGCGCGGAAGCGTCCAAGCAGGCGTGGGAGCGTCCAAGCAGGCGCGGAAGCGTCCAAGCAGGCGCGGAAGCGTCCAAGCAGGCGCGGAAGCGTCCAAGCAGTCGCGGAAGAGTCCAAGCAGGCGCGGTAGCGTCCAATCAGGCGCAGAAACGTACAAGCAGGCGCGGAAGCATGCAAGAAGGTGCGGAAGCGTCCAAGCAGGCGCGGAAGCCTCCAAGCAGGCGCGGAAGCGTCCAAGCAGGCGCGGAAGAGTCCAAGCATGCGCGGAAGAGTCCAAGCAGGCGCGGAAGCGTCCAAGCAGTCGCGGAAGCGTCCAAGCAGGCGCGTTAGCGTCCAAGCAGGCGCGGAAACGTCCAAGCAGGCGCGGAAGAATGCAAGAAGGCGCAGAAGAGTCCAAGCAGGCGCGGAAGCGTCCAAGCAGGCGCGGAAGCGTCCAAGCAGGCGCGGAGACGTCCAAGCAGGCGCGGTAGCGTCCAACCAGGCGCGGAAGCGTCCAAGCAGTCGCGGATTCGTCCAAGCAGGCGCGGTAGCGTCCAACCAGGCGCGGAAGCGTCCAAGCAGGCGCGGAAGCGTCCAAGCAGGCGCGGTAGCGTCCAAGCAGGCGCGGAAGCGTCCAAGCAGGCGCAGAAGCGTCCAAGCAGTCGCGGAAGCGTCCAAGCAGGCGCGGTAGCGTCCAACAAGGCGCGGAAGCGTCTAAGCAGGCGCGGAAGCGTCCAAGCAGGCGCGGAAACGTACAAGCAGGCGCGGAAGCATGCAAGAAGACGCAGAAGAGTCCAAGCAGGCGGGGAAGCATGCAAGCAGGCGCGGAAGCGTCCAAGCAGGCGCGGAAACGTCCAAGTAGGCGCGGAAGCATGCAAGAAGGTGCGGAAGCGTCCAAGCAGGCGCGGTAGCGTCCAAGCAGGCGCGGTAGCGTCCAAGCAGGCGCGGAAGCGTCCAAGCAGTCGCGGAAGAGTCCAAGCAGGCGCGGTAGCGTCCAATCAGGCGCAGAAACGTACAAGCAGGCGCGGAAGCATGCAAGAAGGTGCGGAAGCGTCCAAGCAGGCGCGGAAGCGTCCAAGCAGGCGTGGGAGCGTCCAAGCAGGCGCGGAAGCGTCCAAGCAGGCGCGGAAGCATGCAAGAAGACGCAGAATAATCCAAGCAGGCACGGAAGAGTCCAAGCAGGCGCGGAAGCGTCCAAGCAGGCGCGGAAGCAACCATATAGGCGCGAAAGCGTCCAAGCAGGCTGGGAAGCATGCAAGCAGGCGCGGAAGCGTCCAAGCAGGCGCGGTAGCGTCCAAGCTGGCGCGGAAACGTCCAAGCAGGCGCGGAAGCATCCAAGCAGGCGCGGTAGCGTCCAAGCGGTCGCGGAAGCGTACAAGCAGGCGCGGTAGCGTCCAAACAGGCGCGGAAACGTCTAAGCTGGCGCGGAAGATTCCAAGCAGGTGCGGTAGCGTCCAAGCAGGCGCGGAAACGTCCAAGCAGGCGCGGAAGCATGCAAGAAGACGCAGCGGAGTCCAAGCAGGCGCGGAAGCATGCAAGAAGGAGCAGAAGAGTCCAAGCAGGCGCGGTAGCGTCCAAGCAGTCGCGGAAGCGTCCAAGCAGGCGGGGAAGCATGCAAGAAGACGCAGAAGAGTCCAAGCAGGCGCGGAAGCGTCCAAGCAGGCGGGGAAGCATGCAAGCAGGCGCGGAAGCGTCCAAGCAGGCGCGGAAACGTCCAAGTAGGCGCGGAAGCATGCAAGAAGGTGCGGAAACGTCCAAGCAGGCGCGGTAGCGTCCAAGCAGGCGCGGAAACGTCCAAGCAGGCGCGGAAGCATGCAAGCAGACGCGGAAGCGTCCAACCAGGCGCGGAAGCGTCCGAGCATGCGTGGAAGAGTACCAAGCATGCGCGGAAACGTCCAAGCAGGCGTGGGAGCGTCCAAGCAGGCGCGGAAGCGTCCAAGCAGGCGTGGGAGCGTCCAAGCAGGCGCGGAAGCGTCCAAGCAGGCGCGGAAGCGTCCAAGCAGGCGCGGAAGCCTCCAAGCAGGCGCGGAAGCGTCCAAGCAGGCGCGGAAGAGTCCAAGCATGCGCGGTAGCGTCCAAGCAGTTGCGGAAGCGTCCAAGCAGGCGCGATAGCATCCAAGCAGACGCGGAAGCGTCCAAGCAGGCGCGGAAGCGTCCAAACAGGCGCGGAAGCGTCCAAGCATGCGCGGAAGTGTCCAAGCAGGCGCGGAAGCGTACAAGCAGGCGCGGAAGCGTCCGAGCATGCGTGGAAGAGTACCAAGCATGCGCGGAAACGTCCAAGCAGGCGTGGGAGCGTCCAAGCAGGCGCGGAAGCGTCCAAGCAGGCGTGGGAGCGTCCAAGCAGGCGCGGAAGCGTCCAAGCAGGCGCGGAAGCGTCCAAGCAGGCGCGGAAGCCTCCAAGCAGGCGCGGAAGCGTCCAAGCAGGCGCGGAAGAGTCCAAGCATGCGCGGAAGAGTCCAAGCAGGCGCGGAAGCGTCCAAGCAGTCGCGGAAGCGTCCAAGCAGGCGCGTTAGCGTCCAAGCAGGCGCGGAAACGTCCAAGCAGGCGCGGAAGAATGCAAGAAGGCGCAGAAGAGTCCAAGCAGGCGCGGAAGCGTCCAAGCAGGCGCGGAAGCGTCCAAGCAGGCGCGGAGACGTCCAAGCAGGCGCGGTAGCGTCCAACCAGGCGCGGAAGCGTCCAAGCAGTCGCGGATTCGTCCAAGCAGGCGCGGTAGCGTCCAACCAGGCGCGGAAGCGTCCAAGCAGGCGCGGAAGCGTCCAAGCAGGCGCGGTAGCGTCCAAGCAGGCGCGGAAGCGTCCAAGCAGGCGCAGAAGCGTCCAAGCAGTCGCGGAAGCGTCCAAGCAGGCGCGGTAGCGTCCAACAAGGCGCGGAAGCGTCTAAGCAGGCGCGGAAGCGTCCAAGCAGGCGCGGTAGCGTCCAAGCTGACGCGGAAACGTCCAAGCAGGCGCGGAAGCGTCCAAGCAGGCGCGGTAGCGTCCAAGCGGTCGCGGAAGCGTACAAGCAGGCGCGGTAGCGTCCAAACAGGCGCGGAAACGTCCGAGCTGGCGCGGAAGAGTCCAAGCAGGTGCGGTAGCGTCCAAGCAGGCGCGGAAGCGTCCAAGCAGGCGTGGGAGCGTCCAAGCAGGCGCGGAAGCGTCCAAGCAGGCGCGGAAGCGTCCAAGCAGGCGCGGAAGCCTTCAAGCAGGCGCGGAAGCGTCCAAGCAGGCGCGGAAGAGTCCAAGCATGCGCGGAAGAGTCCAAGCAGGCGCGGAAGCGTCCAAGCAGTCGCGGAAGCGTCCAAGCAGGCGCGTTAGCGTCCAAGCAGGCGCGGAAACGTCCAAGCAGGCGCGGAAGAATGCAAGAAGGCGCAGAAGAGTCCAAGCAGGCGCGGAAGCGTCCAAGCAGGCGCGGAAGCGTCCAAGCAGGCGCGGAGACGTCCAAGCAGGCGCGGTAGCGTCCAACCAGGCGCGGAAGCGTCCAAGCAGTCGCGGATTCGTCCAAGCAGGCGCGGTAGCGTCCAACCAGGCGCGGAAGCGTCCAAGCAGGCGCGGAAGCGTCCAAGCAGGCGCGGTAGCGTCCAAGCAGGCGCGGAAGCGTCCAAGCAGGCGCAGAAGCGTCCAAGCAGTCGCGGAAGCGTCCAAGCAGGCGCGGTAGCGTCCAAGCAGGCGCGGTAGCGTCCAACCAGGCGCGGAAGCGTCCAAGCAGTCGCGGATTCGTCCAAGCAGGCGCGGTAGCGTCCAACCAGGCGCGGAAGCGTCCAAGCAGGCGCGGAAGCGTCCAAGCAGGCGCGGTAGCGTCCAAGCAGGCGCGGAAGCGTCCAAGCAGGCGCAGAAGCGTCCAAGCAGTCGCGGAAGCGTCCAAGCAGGCGCGGTAGCGTCCAACAAGGCGCGGAAGCGTCTAAGCAGGCGCGGAAGCGTCCAAGCAGGCGCGGTAGCGTCCAAGCTGACGCGGAAACGTCCAAGCAGGCGCGGAAGCGTCCAAGCAGGCGCGGTAGCGTCCAAGCGGTCGCGGAAGCGTACAAGCAGGCGCGGTAGCGTCCAAACAGGCGCGGAAACGTCCGAGCTGGCGCGGAAGAGTCCAAGCAGGTGCGGTAGCGTCCAAGCAGGCGCGGAAGCGTCCAAGCAGGCGTGGGAGCGTCCAAGCAGGCGCGGAAGCGTCCAAGCAGGCGCGGAAGCGTCCAAGCAGGCGCGGAAGCCTCCAAGCAGGCGCGGAAGCGTCCAAGCAGGCGCGGAAGAGTCCAAGCATGCGCGGAAGAGTCCAAGCAGGCGCGGAAGCGTCCAAGCAGTCGCGGAAGCGTCCAAGCAGGCGCGTTAGCGTCCAAGCAGGCGCGGAAACGTCCAAGCAGGCGCGGAAGAATGCAAGAAGGCGCAGAAGAGTCCAAGCAGGCGCGGAAGCGTCCAAGCAGGCGCGGAAGCGTCCAAGCAGGCGCGGAGACGTCCAAGCAGGCGCGGTAGCGTCCAACCAGGCGCGGAAGCGTCCAAGCAGTCGCGGATTCGTCCAAGCAGGCGCGGTAGCGTCCAACCAGGCGCGGAAGCGTCCAAGCAGGCGCGGAAGCGTCCAAGCAGGCGCGGTAGCATCCAAGCAGGCGCGGAAGCGTCCAAGCAGGCGCAGAAGCGTCCAAGCAGTCGCGGAAGCGTCCAAGCAGGCGCGGTAGCGTCCAACAAGGCGCGGAAGCGTCTAAGCAGGCGCGGAAGCGTCCAAGCAGGCGCGGAAACGTACAAGCAGGCGCGGAAGCATGCAAGAAGACGCAGAAGAGTCCAAGCAGGCGGGGAAGCATGCAAGCAGGCGCGGAAGCGTCCAAGCAGGCGCGGAAACGTCCAAGTAGGCGCGGAAGCATGCAAGAAGGTGCGGAAGCGTCCAAGCAGGCGCGGTAGCGTCCAAGCAGGCGCGGAAACGTCCAAGCAGGCGCGGAAACGCCCAAGCAGGCGCGGAAGCATGCAAGAAGGCGCAGAAGAGTCCAAGCAGGCGCGGAAGCGTCCAAGCAGTCGCGGAAGAGTCCAAGCAGGCGCGGTAGCGTCCAATCAGGCGCGGAAACGTACAAGCAGGCGCGGAAGCATGCAAGAAGACGCAGAAGAGTCCAAGCAGGCGCGGAAGCGTCCAAGCAGTCGCGGAAGCGTCCAAGCAGGCGCGGTAGCGTCCAACAAGGCGCGGAAGCGTCCAAGCAGGCGCGGAAGCGTCCAAGCAGGCGCGGTTGCGTCCAAGCAGTCGCGGAAGCGTCCAAGCAGGCGCGGTAGCGTCCAAGCAGTCGCGGAAGCGTCCAAGCAGGCGGGGAAGCATGCAAGCAGGCACGGAAGCATCCAAGCAGGCGCGGAAACGTCCAAGTAGGCGCGGAAGCTTCGAAGCAGGCGCGGTAGCGTCCAAGCAGTCGCGGAAGCATCCAAGCAGGCGCGGTAGCGTCCAACCAGGCGCGGAAGCGTCCAAGCAGGCGCGGAAGCGTCCAAGCAGGCGCGGTAGCGTCCAAGCTGACGCGGAAACGTCCAAGCAGGCGCGGAAGCGTCCAAGCAGGCGCGGTAGCGTCCAAGCGGTCGCGGAAGCGTACAAGCAGGCGCGGTAGCGTCCAAACAGGCGCGGAAACGTCCGAGCTGGCGCGGAAGAGTCCAAGCAGGTGCGGTAGCGTCCAAGCAGGCGCGGAAACGTCCAAGCAGGCGCGGAAGCATGCAAGAAGACGCAGAGGAGTCCAAGCAGGCGCGGAAGCATGCAAGAAGGAGCAGAAGAGTCCAAGCAGGCGCGGTAGCGTCCAAGCAGTCGCGGAAGCGTCCAAGCAGGCGGGGAAGCATGCAAGAAGACGCAGAAGTGTCCAAGCAGGCGCGGAAGCGTCCAAGCAGGCGCGGTAGCGTCCAACAAGGCGCGGAAGCGTCCAAGCAGGCGCGGAAGCGTCCAAGCAGGCGCGGAAACGTACAAGCAGGCGCGGAAGCATGCAAGAAGACGCAGAAGAGTCCAAGCAGGCGGGGAAGCATGCAAGCAGGCGCGGAAGCGTCCAAGCAGGCGCGGAAACGTCCAAGTAGGCGCGGAAGCATGCAAGAAGGTGCGGAAGCGTCCAAGCAGGCGCGGTAGCGTCCAAGCAGGCGCGGAAACGTCCAAGCAGGCGCGGAAGCATGCAAGAAGGCGCAGAAGAGTCCAAGCAGGCGCGGAAGCGTCCAAGCAGTCGCGGAAGAGTCCAAGCAGGCGCGGTAGCGTCCAATCAGGCGCGGAAACGTACAAGCAGGCGCGGAAGCATGCAAGAAGACGCAGAAGAGTCCAAGCAGGCGCGGAAGCGTCCAAGCAGTCGCGGAAGCGTCCAAGCAGGCGCGATAGCATCCAAGCAGACGCGGAAGCGTCCAAGCAGGCGCGAAAGCGTCCAAACAGGCGCGGAAGCGTCCAAGCATGCGCGGAAGTGTCCAAGCAGGCGCGGAAGCGTACAAGCAGGCGCGGAAGCGTCCGAGCATGCGTGGAAGAGTACCAAGCATGCGCGGAAACGTCCAAGCAGGCGTGGGAGCGTCCAAGCAGGCGCGGAAGCGTCCAAGCAGGCGTGGGAGCGTCCAAGCAGGCGCGGAAGCGTCCAAGCAGGCGTGGGAGCGTCCAAGCAGGCGCGGAAGCGTCCAAGCAGGCGCGGAAGCGTCCAAGCAGGCGCGGAAGAGTCCAAGCATGCGCGGAAGAGTCCAAGCAGGCGCGGAAGCGTCCAAGCAGTCGCGGAAGCGTCCAAGCAGGCGCGTTAGCGTCCAAGCAGGCGCGGAAACGTCCAAGCAGGCGCGGAAGAATGCAAGAAGGCGCAGAAGAGTCCAAGCAGGCGCGGAAGCGTCCAAGCAGGCGCGGAAGCGTCCAAGCAGGCGCGGAGACGTCCAAGCAGGCGCGGTAGCGTCCAACCAGGCGCGGAAGCGTCCAAGCAGTCGCGGATTCGTCCAAGCAGGCGCGGAAGCATGCAAGAAGGCGCAGAAGAGTCCAAGCAGGCGCGGAAGCGTCCAAGCAGTCGCGGAAGAGTCCAAGCAGGCGCGGTAGCGTCCAATCAGGCGCGGAAACGTACAAGCAGGCGCGGAAGCATGCAAGAAGACGCAGAAGAGTCCAAGCAGGCGCGGAAGCGTCCAAGCAGTCGCGGAAGCGTCCAAGCAGGCGCGGTAGCGTCCAACAAGGCGCGGAAGCGTCCAAGCAGGCGCGGAAGCGTCCAAGCAGGCGCGGTTGCGTCCAAGCAGTCGCGGAAGCGTCCAAGCAGGCGCGGTAGCGTCCAAGCAGTCGCGGAAGCGTCCAAGCAGGCGGGGAAGCATGCAAGCAGGCACGGAAGCATCCAAGCAGGCGCGGAAACGTCCAAGTAGGCGCGGAAGCTTCGAAGCAGGCGCGGTAGCGTCCAAGCAGTCGCGGAAGCATCCAAGCAGGCGCGGTAGCGTCCAACCAGGCGCGGAAGCGTCCAAGCAGGCGCGGAAGCGTCCAAGCAGGCGCGGTAGCGTCCAAGCTGACGCGGAAACGTCCAAGCAGGCGCGGAAGCGTCCAAGCAGGCGCGGTAGCGTCCAAGCGGTCGCGGAAGCGTACAAGCAGGCGCGGTAGCGTCCAAACAGGCGCGGAAACGTCCGAGCTGGCGCGGAAGAGTCCAAGCAGGTGCGGTAGCGTCCAAGCAGGCGCGGAAACGTCCAAGCAGGCGCGGAAGCATGCAAGAAGACGCAGAGGAGTCCAAGCAGGCGCGGAAGCATGCAAGAAGGAGCAGAAGAGTCCAAGCAGGCGCGGTAGCGTCCAAGCAGTCGCGGAAGCGTCCAAGCAGGCGGGGAAGCATGCAAGAAGACGCAGAAGTGTCCAAGCAGGCGCGGAAGCGTCCAAGCAGGCGCGGTAGCGTCCAACAAGGCGCGGAAGCGTCCAAGCAGGCGCGGAAGCGTCCAAGCAGGCGCGGAAACGTACAAGCAGGCGCGGAAGCATGCAAGAAGACGCAGAAGAGTCCAAGCAGGCGGGGAAGCATGCAAGCAGGCGCGGAAGCGTCCAAGCAGGCGCGGAAACGTCCAAGTAGGCGCGGAAGCATGCAAGAAGGTGCGGAAGCGTCCAAGCAGGCGCGGTAGCGTCCAAGCAGGCGCGGAAACGTCCAAGCAGGCGCGGAAGCATGCAAGAAGGCGCAGAAGAGTCCAAGCAGGCGCGGAAGCGTCCAAGCAGTCGCGGAAGAGTCCAAGCAGGCGCGGTAGCGTCCAATCAGGCGCGGAAACGTACAAGCAGGCGCGGAAGCATGCAAGAAGACGCAGAAGAGTCCAAGCAGGCGCGGAAGCGTCCAAGCAGTCGCGGAAGCGTCCAAGCAGGCGCGATAGCATCCAAGCAGACGCGGAAGCGTCCAAGCAGGCGCGGAAGCGTCCAAACAGGCGCGGAAGCGTCCAAGCATGCGCGGAAGTGTCCAAGCAGGCGCGGAAGCGTACAAGCAGGCGCGGAAGCGTCCGAGCATGCGTGGAAGAGTACCAAGCATGCGCGGAAACGTCCAAGCAGGCGTGGGAGCGTCCAAGCAGGCGCGGAAGCGTCCAAGCAGGCGTGGGAGCGTCCAAGCAGGCGCGGAAGCGTCCAAGCAGGCGTGGGAGCGTCCAAGCAGGCGCGGAAGCGTCCAAGCAGGCGCGGAAGCGTCCAAGCAGGCGCGGAAGAGTCCAAGCATGCGCGGAAGAGTCCAAGCAGGCGCGGAAGCGTCCAAGCAGTCGCGGAAGCGTCCAAGCAGGCGCGTTAGCGTCCAAGCAGGCGCGGAAACGTCCAAGCAGGCGCGGAAGAATGCAAGAAGGCGCAGAAGAGTCCAAGCAGGCGCGGAAGCGTCCAAGCAGGCGCGGAAGCGTCCAAGCAGGCGCGGAAACGTACAAGCAGGCGCGGAAGCATGCAAGAAGACGCAGAAGAGTCCAAGCAGGCGGGGAAGCATGCAAGCAGGCGCGGAAGCGTCCAAGCAGGCGCGGAAACGTCCAAGTAGGCGCGGAAGCATGCAAGAAGGTGCGGAAGCGTCCAAGCAGGCGCGGTAGCGTCCAAGCAGGCGCGGAAACGTCCAAGCAGGCGCGGAAGCATGCAAGAAGGTGCGGAAGCGTCCAAGCAGGCGCGGTAGCGTCCAAGCAGTCGCGGAAGCGTCCAAGCAGGCGGGGAAGCATGCAAGCAGGCACGGAAGCATCCAAGCAGGCGCGGAAACGTCCAAGTAGGCGCGGAAGCTTCGAAGCAGGCGCGGTAGCGTCCAAGCAGTCGCGGAAGCATCCAAGCAGGCGCGGTAGCGTCCAACCAGGCGCGGAAGCGTCCAAGCAGGCGCGGAAGCGTCCAAGCAGGCGCGGAAGCAACCATATAGGCGCGAAAGCGTCCAAGCAGGCTGGGAAGCATGCAAGCAGGCGCGGAAGCGTCCAAGCAGGCGCGGTAGCGTCCAAGCTGGCGCGGAAACGTCCAAGCAGGCGCGGAAGCGTCCAAGCAGGCGCGGTAGCGTCCAAGCGGTCGCGGAAGCGTACAAGCAGGCGCGGTAGCGTCCAAACAGGCGCGGAAACGTCTAAGCTGGCGCGGAAGATTCCAAGCAGGTGCGGTAGCGTCCAAGCAGGCGCGGAAACGTCCAAGCAGGCGCGGAAGCATGCAAGAAGACGCAGCGGAGTCCAAGCAGGCGCGGAAGCATGCAAGAAGGAGCAGAAGAGTCCAAGCAGGCGCGGTAGCGTCCAAGCAGTCGCGGAAGCGTCCAAGCAGGCGGGGAAGCATGCAAGAAGACGCAGAAGAGTCCAAGCAGGCGCGGAAGCGTCCAAGCAGGCGGGGAAGCATGCAAGCAGGCGCGGAAGCGTCCAAGCAGGCGCGGAAACGTCCAAGTAGGCGCGGAAGCATGCAAGAAGGTGCGGAAACGTCCAAGCAGGCGCGGTAGCGTCCAAGCAGGCGCGGAAACGTCCAAGCAGGCGCGGAAGCATGCAAGCAGACGCGGAAGCGTCCAACCAGGCGCGGAAGCGTCCGAGCATGCGTGGAAGAGTACCAAGCATGCGCGGAAACGTCCAAGCAGGCGTGGGAGCGTCCAAGCAGGCGCGGAAGCGTCCAAGCAGGCGTGGGAGCGTCCAAGCAGGCGCGGAAGCGTCCAAGCAGGCGCGGAAACGTACAAGCAGGCGCGGAAGCATGCAAGAAGACGCAGAAGAGTCCAAGCAGGCGGGGAAGCATGCAAGCAGGCGCGGAAGCGTCCAAGCAGGCGCGGAAACGTCCAAGTAGGCGCGGAAGCATGCAAGAAGGTGCGGAAGCGTCCAAGCAGGCGCGGTAGCGTCCAAGCAGGCGCGGAAACGTCCAAGCAGGCGCGGAAGCATGCAAGAAGGCGCAGAAGAGTCCAAGCAGGCGCGGAAGCGTCCAAGCAGTCGCGGAAGAGTCCAAGCAGACGCGGAAGCGTCCAACAAGGCGCGGAAGCGTCCAAGCAGGCGCGGAAGCGTCCAAGCAGGCGCGGAAACGTACAAGCAGGCGCGGAAGCATGCAAGAAGACGCAGAAGAGTCCAAGCAGGCGGGGAAGCATGCAAGCAGGCGCGGAAGCGTCCAAGCAGGCGCGGAAACGTCCAAGTAGGCGCGGAAGCATGCAAGAAGGTGCGGAAGCGTCCAAGCAGGCGCGGTAGCGTCCAAGCAGGCGCGGAAACGTCCAAGCAGGCGCGGAAGCATGCAAGAAGGCGCAGAAGAGTCCAAGCAGGCGCGGAAGCGTCCAAGCAGTCGCGGAAGAGTCCAAGCAGGCGCGGTAGCGTCCAATCAGGCGCGGAAACGTACAA
This sequence comes from Cerceris ruficornis, assembly GCA_963989415.1. Lineage (NCBI taxonomy): Eukaryota > Metazoa > Arthropoda > Insecta > Hymenoptera > Crabronidae > Cerceris > Cerceris ruficornis. The sequence continues at coordinate 1,451,227 of OZ022522.1, forward strand.
GCAGGCGCGGAAGCATGCAAGAAGACGCAGAAGAGTCCAAGCAGGCGCGGAAGCGTCCAAGCAGTCGCGGAAGCGTCCAAGCAGGCGCGATAGCATCCAAGCAGACGCGGAAGCGTCCAAGCAGGCGCGGAAGCGTCCAAACAGGCGCGGAAGCGTCCAAGCATGCGCGGAAGTGTCCAAGCAGGCGCGGAAGCGTACAAGCAGGCGCGGAAGCGTCCGAGCATGCGTGGAAGAGTACCAAGCATGCGCGGAAACGTCCAAGCAGGCGTGGGAGCGTCCAAGCAGGCGCGGAAGCGTCCAAGCAGGCGTGGGAGCGTCCAAGCAGGCGCGGAAGCGTCCAAGCAGGCGTGGGAGCGTCCAAGCAGGCGCGGAAGCGTCCAAGCAGGCGCGGAAGCGTCCAAGCAGGCGCGGAAGAGTCCAAGCATGCGCGGAAGAGTCCAAGCAGGCGCGGAAGCGTCCAAGCAGTCGCGGAAGCGTCCAAGCAGGCGCGTTAGCGTCCAAGCAGGCGCGGAAACGTCCAAGCAGGCGCGGAAGAATGCAAGAAGGCGCAGAAGAGTCCAAGCAGGCGCGGAAGCGTCCAAGCAGGCGCGGAAGCGTCCAAGCAGGCGCGGAAACGTACAAGCAGGCGCGGAAGCATGCAAGAAGACGCAGAAGAGTCCAAGCAGGCGGGGAAGCATGCAAGCAGGCGCGGAAGCGTCCAAGCAGGCGCGGAAACGTCCAAGTAGGCGCGGAAGCATGCAAGAAGGTGCGGAAGCGTCCAAGCAGGCGCGGTAGCGTCCAAGCAGGCGCGGAAACGTCCAAGCAGGCGCGGAAGCATGCAAGAAGGTGCGGAAGCGTCCAAGCAGGCGCGGTAGCGTCCAAGCAGTCGCGGAAGCGTCCAAGCAGGCGGGGAAGCATGCAAGCAGGCACGGAAGCATCCAAGCAGGCGCGGAAACGTCCAAGTAGGCGCGGAAGCTTCGAAGCAGGCGCGGTAGCGTCCAAGCAGTCGCGGAAGCATCCAAGCAGGCGCGGTAGCGTCCAACCAGGCGCGGAAGCGTCCAAGCAGGCGCGGAAGCGTCCAAGCAGGCGCGGAAGCAACCATATAGGCGCGAAAGCGTCCAAGCAGGCTGGGAAGCATGCAAGCAGGCGCGGAAGCGTCCAAGCAGGCGCGGTAGCGTCCAAGCTGGCGCGGAAACGTCCAAGCAGGCGCGGAAGCGTCCAAGCAGGCGCGGTAGCGTCCAAGCGGTCGCGGAAGCGTACAAGCAGGCGCGGTAGCGTCCAAACAGGCGCGGAAACGTCTAAGCTGGCGCGGAAGATTCCAAGCAGGTGCGGTAGCGTCCAAGCAGGCGCGGAAACGTCCAAGCAGGCGCGGAAGCATGCAAGAAGACGCAGCGGAGTCCAAGCAGGCGCGGAAGCATGCAAGAAGGAGCAGAAGAGTCCAAGCAGGCGCGGTAGCGTCCAAGCAGTCGCGGAAGCGTCCAAGCAGGCGGGGAAGCATGCAAGAAGACGCAGAAGAGTCCAAGCAGGCGCGGAAGCGTCCAAGCAGGCGGGGAAGCATGCAAGCAGGCGCGGAAGCGTCCAAGCAGGCGCGGAAACGTCCAAGTAGGCGCGGAAGCATGCAAGAAGGTGCGGAAACGTCCAAGCAGGCGCGGTAGCGTCCAAGCAGGCGCGGAAACGTCCAAGCAGGCGCGGAAGCATGCAAGCAGACGCGGAAGCGTCCAACCAGGCGCGGAAGCGTCCGAGCATGCGTGGAAGAGTACCAAGCATGCGCGGAAACGTCCAAGCAGGCGTGGGAGCGTCCAAGCAGGCGCGGAAGCGTCCAAGCAGGCGTGGGAGCGTCCAAGCAGGCGCGGAAGCGTCCAAGCAGGCGCGGAAACGTACAAGCAGGCGCGGAAGCATGCAAGAAGACGCAGAAGAGTCCAAGCAGGCGGGGAAGCATGCAAGCAGGCGCGGAAGCGTCCAAGCAGGCGCGGAAACGTCCAAGTAGGCGCGGAAGCATGCAAGAAGGTGCGGAAGCGTCCAAGCAGGCGCGGTAGCGTCCAAGCAGGCGCGGAAACGTCCAAGCAGGCGCGGAAGCATGCAAGAAGGCGCAGAAGAGTCCAAGCAGGCGCGGAAGCGTCCAAGCAGTCGCGGAAGAGTCCAAGCAGACGCGGAAGCGTCCAACAAGGCGCGGAAGCGTCCAAGCAGGCGCGGAAGCGTCCAAGCAGGCGCGGAAACGTACAAGCAGGCGCGGAAGCATGCAAGAAGACGCAGAAGAGTCCAAGCAGGCGGGGAAGCATGCAAGCAGGCGCGGAAGCGTCCAAGCAGGCGCGGAAACGTCCAAGTAGGCGCGGAAGCATGCAAGAAGGTGCGGAAGCGTCCAAGCAGGCGCGGTAGCGTCCAAGCAGGCGCGGAAACGTCCAAGCAGGCGCGGAAGCATGCAAGAAGGCGCAGAAGAGTCCAAGCAGGCGCGGAAGCGTCCAAGCAGTCGCGGAAGAGTCCAAGCAGGCGCGGTAGCGTCCAATCAGGCGCGGAAACGTACAAGCAGGCGCGGAAGCATGCAAGAAGACGCAGAAGAGTCCAAGCAGGCGCGGAAGCGTCCAAGCAGTCGCGGAAGCGTCCAAGCAGGCGCGATAGCATCCAAGCAGACGCGGAAGCGTCCAAGCAGGCGCGGAAGCGTCCAAACAGGCGCGGAAGCGTCCAAGCATGCGCGGAAGTGTCCAAGCAGGCGCGGAAGCGTACAAGCAGGCGCGGAAGCGTCCGAGCATGCGTGGAAGAGTACCAAGCATGCGCGGAAACGTCCAAGCAGGCGTGGGAGCGTCCAAGCAGGCGCGGAAGCGTCCAAGCAGGCGTGGGAGCGTCCAAGCAGGCGCGGAAGCGTCCAAGCAGGCGTGGGAGCGTCCAAGCAGGCGCGGAAGCGTCCAAGCAGGCGCGGAAGCGTCCAAGCAGGCGCGGAAGAGTCCAAGCATGCGCGGAAGAGTCCAAGCAGGCGCGGAAGCGTCCAAGCAGTCGCGGAAGCGTCCAAGCAGGCGCGTTAGCGTCCAAGCAGGCGCGGAAACGTCCAAGCAGGCGCGGAAGAATGCAAGAAGGCGCAGAAGAGTCCAAGCAGGCGCGGAAGCGTCCAAGCAGGCGCGGAAGCGTCCAAGCAGGCGCGGAAACGTACAAGCAGGCGCGGAAGCATGCAAGAAGACGCAGAAGAGTCCAAGCAGGCGGGGAAGCATGCAAGCAGGCGCGGAAGCGTCCAAGCAGGCGCGGAAACGTCCAAGTAGGCGCGGAAGCATGCAAGAAGGTGCGGAAGCGTCCAAGCAGGCGCGGTAGCGTCCAAGCAGGCGCGGAAACGTCCAAGCAGGCGCGGAAGCATGCAAGAAGGTGCGGAAGCGTCCAAGCAGGCGCGGTAGCGTCCAAGCAGTCGCGGAAGCGTCCAAGCAGGCGGGGAAGCATGCAAGCAGGCACGGAAGCATCCAAGCAGGCGCGGAAACGTCCAAGTAGGCGCGGAAGCTTCGAAGCAGGCGCGGTAGCGTCCAAGCAGTCGCGGAAGCATCCAAGCAGGCGCGGTAGCGTCCAACCAGGCGCGGAAGCGTCCAAGCAGGCGCGGAAGCGTCCAAGCAGGCGCGGAAGCAACCATATAGGCGCGAAAGCGTCCAAGCAGGCTGGGAAGCATGCAAGCAGGCGCGGAAGCGTCCAAGCAGGCGCGGTAGCGTCCAAGCTGGCGCGGAAACGTCCAAGCAGGCGCGGAAGCGTCCAAGCAGGCGCGGTAGCGTCCAAGCGGTCGCGGAAGCGTACAAGCAGGCGCGGTAGCGTCCAAACAGGCGCGGAAACGTCTAAGCTGGCGCGGAAGATTCCAAGCAGGTGCGGTAGCGTCCAAGCAGGCGCGGAAACGTCCAAGCAGGCGCGGAAGCATGCAAGAAGACGCAGCGGAGTCCAAGCAGGCGCGGAAGCATGCAAGAAGGAGCAGAAGAGTCCAAGCAGGCGCGGTAGCGTCCAAGCAGTCGCGGAAGCGTCCAAGCAGGCGGGGAAGCATGCAAGAAGACGCAGAAGAGTCCAAGCAGGCGCGGAAGCGTCCAAGCAGGCGGGGAAGCATGCAAGCAGGCGCGGAAGCGTCCAAGCAGGCGCGGAAACGTCCAAGTAGGCGCGGAAGCATGCAAGAAGGTGCGGAAACGTCCAAGCAGGCGCGGTAGCGTCCAAGCAGGCGCGGAAACGTCCAAGCAGGCGCGGAAGCATGCAAGCAGACGCGGAAGCGTCCAACCAGGCGCGGAAGCGTCCGAGCATGCGTGGAAGAGTACCAAGCATGCGCGGAAACGTCCAAGCAGGCGTGGGAGCGTCCAAGCAGGCGCGGAAGCGTCCAAGCAGGCGTGGGAGCGTCCAAGCAGGCGCGGAAGCGTCCAAGCAGGCGCGGAAACGTACAAGCAGGCGCGGAAGCATGCAAGAAGACGCAGAAGAGTCCAAGCAGGCGGGGAAGCATGCAAGCAGGCGCGGAAGCGTCCAAGCAGGCGCGGAAACGTCCAAGTAGGCGCGGAAGCATGCAAGAAGGTGCGGAAGCGTCCAAGCAGGCGCGGTAGCGTCCAAGCAGGCGCGGAAACGTCCAAGCAGGCGCGGAAGCATGCAAGAAGGCGCAGAAGAGTCCAAGCAGGCGCGGAAGCGTCCAAGCAGTCGCGGAAGAGTCCAAGCAGACGCGGAAGCGTCCAAGCAGGCGCGGAAGCGTCCAAACAGGCGCGGAAGCGTCCAAGCATGCGCGGAAGTGTCCAAGCAGGCGCGGAAGCGTACAAGCAGGCGCGGAAGCGTCCGAGCATGCGTGGAAGAGTACCAAGCATGCGCGGAAACGTCCAAGCAGGCGTGGGAGCGTCCAAGCAGGCGCGGAAGCGTCCAAGCAGGCGTGGGAGCGTCCAAGCAGGCGCGGAAGCGTCCAAGCAGGCGCGGAAGCGTCCAAGCAGGCGCGGAAGCCTCCAAGCAGGCGCGGAAGCGTCCAAGCAGGCGCGGAAGAGTCCAAGCATGCGCGGAAGAGTCCAAGCAGGCGCGGAAGCGTCCAAGCAGTCGCGGAAGCGTCCAAGCAGGCGCGTTAGCGTCCAAGCAGGCGCGGAAACGTCCAAGCAGGCGCGGAAGAATGCAAGCAGTCGCGGAAGCGTCCAAGCAGGCGCGGTAGCGTCCAAGCAGACGCGGAAGCGTCCAAGCAGGCGCGGAAGCGTCCAAACAGGCGCGGAAGCGTCCAAGCATGCGCGGAAGTGTCCAAGCAGGCGCGGAAGCGTACAAGCAGGCGCGGAAGCGTCCGAGCATGCGTGGAAGAGTACCAAGCATGCGCGGAAACGTCCAAGCAGGCGTGGGAGCGTCCAAGCAGGCGCGGAAGCGTCCAAGCAGGCGTGGGAGCGTCCAAGCAGGCGCGGAAACGTCCAAGCAGGCGCGGAAGCATGCAAGAAGGCGCAGAAGAGTCCAAGCAGGCGCGGAAGCGTCCAAGCAGTCGCGGAAGAGTCCAAGCAGGCGCGGTAGCGTCCAATCAGGCGCGGAAACGTACAAGCAGGCGCGGAAGCATGCAAGAAGACGCAGAAGAGTCCAAGCAGGCGCGGAAGCGTCCAAGCAGTCGCGGAAGCGTCCAAGCAGGCGCGGTAGCGTCCAACAAGGCGCGGAAGCGTCCAAGCAGGCGCGGAAGCGTCCAAGCAGGCGCGGTAGCGTCCAACCAGGCGCGGAAGCGTCCAAGCAGGCGCGGAAGCGTCCAAGCAGGCGCGGTAGCGTCCAAGCTGACGCGGAAACGTCCAAGCAGGCGCGGAAGCGTCCAAGCAGGCGCGGTAGCGTCCAAGCGGTCGCGGAAGCGTACAAGCAGGCGCGGTAGCGTCCAAACAGGCGCGGAAACGTCCGAGCTGGCGCGGAAGAGTCCAAGCAGGTGCGGTAGCGTCCAAGCAGGCACGGAAACGTCCAAGCAGGCGCGGAAACGTCCAAGCAGGCGCGGAAGCATGCAAGAAGACGCAGAGGAGTCCAAGCAGGCGCGGAAGCATGCAAGAAGGAGCAGAAGAGTCCAAGCAGGCGCGGTAGCGTCCAAGCAGTCGCGGAAGCGTCCAAGCAGGCGGGGAAGCATGCAAGAAGACGCAGAAGTGTCCAAGCAGGCGCGGAAGCGTCCAAGCAGTCGCGGAAGCGTCCAAGCAGGCGCGGAAACGTCCAAGTAGGCGCGGAAGCATGCAAGAAGACGCAGAAGTGTCCAAGCAGGCGCGGAAGCGTCCAAGCAGTCGCGGAAGCGTCCAAGCAGGCGCGGAAGAGTCCAAGCAGGTGCGGTAGCGTCCAAGCAGGCGCGGAAACGTCCAAGCAGGCGCGGAAGCATGCAAGAAGACGCAGAGGAGTCCAAGCAGGCGCGGAAGCATGCAAGAAGGAGCAGAAGAGTCCAAGCAGGCGCGGTAGCGTCCAAGCAGTCGCGGAAGCCTCCAAGCAGGCGCGGAAGCGTCCAAGCAGGCGCGGAAGAGTCCAAGCATGCGCGGTAGCGTCCAAGCAGTTGCGGAAGCGTCCAAGCGGTCGCGGAAGCGTACAAGCAGGCGCGGTAGCGTCCAAGCAGGCGCGGAAGCGTCCAAGCAGGCGCGGAAGAGTCCAAGCATGCGCGGTAGCGTCCAAGCAGTTGCGGAAGCGTCCAAGCGGTCGCGGAAGCGTACAAGCAGGCGCGGTAGCGTCCAAGCAGGCGCGGAAGCCTCCAAGCAGGCGCGGAAGCGTCCAAGCAGGCGCGGAAGAGTCCAAGCATGCGCGGAAGAGTCCAAGCAGGCGCGCAAGCGTCCAAGCAGTCGCGGAAGCGTCCAAGCAGGCGCGGTAGCGTCCAAGTTGGCGCGGAAACGTCCAAGCAGGCGCGGAAGCATGCAAGAAGGAGCAGAAGAGTCCAAGCAGGCGCGGTAGCGTCCAAGCAGTTGCGGAAGCGTCCAAGCAGGCGGGGAAGCATGCAAGAAGACGCAGAAGAGTCCAAGCAGGCGCGGAAGCGTCCAAGCAGGCGGGGAAGCATGCAAGCAGGCGCGGAAGCGTCCAAGCAGGCGCAGAAACGTCCAAGTAGGCGCGGAAGCATGCAAGAAGGTGCGGAAGCGTCCAAGCAGGCGCGGAAGCGTCCAAGCAGGCGCGGAAGCGTCCAAGCAGTCGCGGAAGCGTCCAAGCAGGTGCGGTAGCGTCCAAGCAGGCGCGGTAGCGTCCAAGCAGGCGCGGAAGCGTCCAAGCAGTCGCGGAGGAGTCCAAGCAGGCGCGGTAGCGTCCAATCAGGCGCAGAAACGTACAAGCAGGCGCGGAAGCATGCAAGAAGGTGCGGAAGCGTCCAAGCAGGCGCGGAAGCGTCCAAGCAGGCGTGGGAGCGTCCAAGCAGGCGCGGAAGCGTCCAAGCAGGCGCGGAAGCATGCAAGAAGACGCAGAATAATCCAAGCAGGCGCGGAAGCGTCCAAGCAGGCGCGGAAACGTACAAGCAGGCGCGGAAGCATGCAAGAAGACGCAGAAGAGTCCAAGCAGGCGGGGAAGCATGCAAGCAGGCGCGGAAGCGTCCAAGCAGGCGCGGAAACGTCCAAGTAGGCGCGGAAGCATGCAAGAAGGTGCGGAAGCGTCCAAGCAGGCGCGGTAGCGTCCAAGCAGGCGCGGAAACGTCCAAGCAGGCGCGGAAGCATGCAAGAAGGCGCAGAAGAGTCCAAGCAGGCGCGGAAGCGTCCAAGCAGTCGCGGAAGATTCCAAGCAGGCGCGGTAGCGTCCAATCAGGCGCGGAAACGTACAAGCAGGCGCGGAAGCATGCAAGAAGACGCAGAAGAGTCCAAGCAGGCGCGGAAGCGTCCAAGCAGTCGCGGAAGCGTCCAAGCAGGCGCGGTAGCGTCCAAGCAGTCGCGGAAGAGTCCAAGCAGGCGCGGTAGCGTCCAATCAGGCGCGGAAACGTACAAGCAGGCGCGGAAGCATGCAAGAAGACGCAGAAGAGTCCAATCAGGCGCGGAAGCGTCCAAGCAGTCGCGGAAGCGTCCAAGCAGGCGCGGTAGCGTCCAACAAGGCGCGGAAGCGTCCAAGCAGGCGCGGAAGCGTCCAAGCAGGCGCGGTTGCGTCCAAGCAGTCGCGGAAGCGTCCAAGCAGGCGCGGTAGCGTCCAAGCAGTCGCGGAAGCGTCCAAGCAGGCGGGGAAGCATGCAAGCAGGCACGGAAGCATCCAAGCAGGCGCGGAAACGTCCAAGTAGGCGCGGAAGCTTCGAAGCAGGCGCGGTAGCGTCCAAGCAGTCGCGGAAGCATCCAAGCAGGCGCGGTAGCATCCAACCAGGCGCGGAAGCGTCCAAGCAGGCGCGGAAGCGTCCAAGCAGGCGCGGTAGCGTCCAAGCTGACGCGGAAACGTCCAAGCAGGCGCGGAAGCGTCCAAGCAGGCGCGGTAGCGTCCAAGCGGTCGCGGAAGCGTACAAGCAGGCGCGGTAGCGTCCAAACAGGCGCGGAAACGTCCGAGCTGGCGCGGAAGAGTCCAAGCAGGTGCGGTAGCGTCCAAGCAGGCGCGGAAACGTCCAAGCAGGCGCGGTAGCGTCCAACAAGGCGCGGAAGCGTCCAAGCAGTCGCGGAAGCGTCCAAGCAGGCGCGGTAGCGTCCAACAAGGCGCGGAAGCGTCCAAGCAGGCGCGGAAGCGTCCAAGCAGGCGCGGTTGCGTCCAAGCAGTCGCGGAAGCGTCCAAGCAGGCGCGGTAGCGTCCAAGCAGTCGCGGAAGCGTCCAAGCAGGCGGGGAAGCATGCAAGCAGGCACGGAAGCATCCAAGCAGGCGCGGAAACGTCCAAGTAGGCGCGGAAGCTTCGAAGCAGGCGCGGTAGCGTCCAAGCAGTCGCGGAAGCATCCAAGCAGGCGCGGTAGCGTCCAACCAGGCGCGGAAGCGTCCAAGCAGGCGCGGAAGCGTCCAAGCAGGCGCGGTAGCGTCCAAGCTGACGCGGAAACGTCCAAGCAGGCGCGGAAGCGTCCAAGCAGGCGCGGTAGCGTCCAAGCGGTCGCGGAAGCGTACAAGCAGGCGCGGTAGCGTCCAAACAGGCGCGGAAACGTCCGAGCTGGCGCGGAAGAGTCCAAGCAGGTGCGGTAGCGTCCAAGCAGGCGCGGAAACGTCCAAGCAGGCGCGGTAGCATGCAAGAAGACGCAGAGGAGTCCAAGCAGGCGCGGAAGCATGCAAGAAGGAGCAGAAGAGTCCAAGCAGGCGCGGTAGCGTCCAAGCAGTCGCGGAAGCGTCCAAGCAGGCGGGGAAGCATGCAAGAAGACGCAGAAGTGTCCAAGCAGGCGCGGAAGCGTCCAAGCAGGCGCGGTAGCGTCCAACAAGGCGCGGAAGCGTCCAAGCAGGCGCGGAAGCGTCCAAGCAGGCGCGGAAACGTACAAGCAGGCGCGGAAGCATGCAAGAAGACGCAGAAGAGTCCAAGCAGGCGGGGAAGCATGCAAGCAGGCGCGGAAGCGTCCAAGCAGGCGCGGAAACGTCCAAGTAGGCGCGGAAGCATGCAAGAAGGTGCGGAAGCGTCCAAGCAGGCGCGGTAGCGTCCAAGCAGGCGCGGAAACGTCCAAGCAGGCGCGGAAGCATGCAAGAAGGCGCAGAAGAGTCCAAGCAGGCGCGGAAGCGTCCAAGCAGTCGCGGAAGAGTCCAAGCAGGCGCGGTAGCGTCCAATCAGGCGCGGAAACGTACAAGCAGGCGCGGAAGCATGCAAGAAGACGCAGAAGAGTCCAAGCAGGCGCGGAAGCGTCCAAGCAGTCGCGGAAGCGTCCAAGCAGGCGCGGTAGCGTCCAACAAGGCGCGGAAGCGTCCAAGCGGTCGCGGAAGCGTACAAGCAGGCGCGGTAGCGTCCAAGCAGGCGCGGAAACGTCCAAGCAGGCGCGGAAGCATGCAAGCAGACGCGGAAGCGTCCAACCAGGCGCGGAAGCGTCCAAGCAGTCGCGGAAGCGTCCAAGCAGGCGCGATAGCATCCAAGCAGACGCGGAAGCGTCCAAACAGGCGCGGAAGCGTCCAAACAGGCGCGGAAGCGTCCAAGCATGCGCGGAAGTGTCCAAGCAGGCGCGGAAGCGTACAAGCAGGCGCGGAAGCGTCCGAGCATGCGTGGAAGAGTACCAAGCATGCGCGGAAACGTCCAAGCAGGCGTGGGAGCGTCCAAGCAGGCGCGGAAGCGTCCAAGCAGGCGTGGGAGCGTCCAAGCAGGCGCGGAAGCGTCCAAGCAGGCGCGGAAGCGTCCAAGCAGGCGCGGAAGCCTCCAAGCAGGCGCGGAAGCGTCCAAGCAGGCGCGGAAGAGTCCAAGCATGCGCGGAAGAGTCCAAGCAGGCGCGGAAGCGTCCAAGCAGTCGCGGAAGCGTCCAAGCAGGCGCGTTAGCGTCCAAGCAGGCGCGGAAACGTCCAAGCAGGCGCGGAAGAATGCAAGAAGGCGCAGAAGAGTCCAAGCAGGCGCGGAAGCGTCCAAGCAGGCGCGGAAGCGTCCAAGCAGGCGCGGAGACGTCCAAGAAGGCGCGGTAGCGTCCAACCAGGCGCGGAAGCGTCCAAGCAGTCGCGGATTCGTCCAAGCAGGCGCGGTAGCGTCCAACCAGGCGCGGAAGCGTCCAAGCAGGCGCGGAAGCGTCCAAGCAGGCGCGGTAGCGTCCAAGCAGGCGCGGAAGCGTCCAAGCAGGCGCAGAAGCGTCCAAGCAGTCGCGGAAGCGTCCAAGCAGGCGCGGTAGCGTCCAACAAGGCGCGGAAGCGTCCAAGCAGGCGCGGAAGCGTCCAAGCAGGCGCGGAAACGTACAAGCAGGCGCGGAAGCATGCAAGAAGACGCAGAAGAGTCCAAGCAGGCGGGGAAGCATGCAAGCAGGCGCGGAAGCGTCCAAGCAGGCGCGGAAACGTCCAAGTAGGCGCGGAAGCATGCAAGAAGGTGCGGAAGCGTCCAAGCAGGCGCGGTAGCGTCCAAGCAGGCGCGGAAACGTTCAAGCAGGCGCGGAAGCATGCAAGAAGGCGCAGAAGAGTCCAAGCAGGCGCGGAAGCGTCCAAGCAGTCGCGGAAGAGTCCAAGCAGGCGCGGTAGCGTCCAATCAGGCGCGGAAACGTACAAGCAGGCGCGGAAGCATGCAAGAAGACGCAGAAGAGTCCAAGCAGGCGCGGAAGCGTCCAAGCAGTCGCGGAAGCGTCCAAGCAGGCGCGGTAGCGTCCAACAAGGCGCGGAAGCGTCCAAGCAGGCGCGGAAGCGTCCAAGCAGGCGCGGTAGCGTCCAAGCAGTCGCGGAAGCGTCCAAGCAGGCGCGGTAGCGTCCAAGCAGTCGCGGAAGCGTCCAAGCAGGCGGGGAAGCATGCAAGCAGGCACGGAAGCATCCAAGCAGGCGCGGAAACGTCCAAGTAGGCGCGGAAGCTTCGAAGCAGGCGCGGTAGCGTCCAAGCAGTCGCGGAAGCATCCAAGCAGGCGCGGTAGCGTCCAACCAGGCGCGGAAGCGTCCAAGCAGGCGCGGAAGCGTCCAAGCAGGCGCGGTAGCGTCCAAGCTGACGCGGAAACGTCCAAGCAGGCGCGGAAGCGTCCAAGCAGGCGCGGTAGCGTCCAAGCGGTCGCGGAAGCGTACAAGCAGGCGCGGTAGCGTCCAAACAGGCGCGGAAACGTCCGAGCTGGCGCGGAAGAGTCCAAGCAGGTGCGGTAGCGTCCAAGCAGGCGCGGAAACGTCCAAGCAGGCGCGGAAGCATGCAAGAAGGAGCAGAAGAGTCCAAGCAGGCGCGGTAGCGTCCAAGCTGTCGCGGAAGCGTCCAAGCAGGCGGGGAAGCATGCAAGAAGACGCAGAAGTGTCCAAGCAGGCGCGGAAGCGTCCAAGCAGGCGTGGGAGCGTCCAAGCAGGCGCGGAAGCGTCCAAGCAGGCGCGGAAGCGTCCAAGCAGGCGCGGAAATCTCCAAGCAGGCGCGGAAGCGTCCAAGCAGGCGCGGAAGAGTCCAAGCATGCGCGGAAGAGTCCAAGCAGGCGCGGAAACGTCCAAGCAGGCGTGGGAGCGTCCAAGCAGGCGCGGAAGCGTCCAAGCAGGCGTGGGAGCGTCCAAGCAGGCGCGGAAGCGTCCAAGCAGGCGCGATAGCATCCAAGCAGACGCGGAAGCGTCCAAGCAGGCGCGGAAGCGTCCAAACAGGCGCGGAAGCGTCCAAGCATGCGCGGAAGTGTCCAAGCAGGCGCGGAAGCGTACAAGCAGGCGCGGAAGCGTCCGAGCATGCGTGGAAGAGTACCAAGCATGCGCGGAAACGTCCAAGCAGGCGTGGGAGCGTCCAAGCAGGCGCGGAAGCGTCCAAACAGGCGCGGAAGCGTCCAAGCATGCGCGGAAGTGTCCAAGCAGGCGCGGAAGCGTCCGAGCATGCGTGGAAGAGTACCAAGCATGCGCGGAAACGTCCAAGCAGGCGTGGGAGCGTCCAAGCAGGCGCGGAAGCGTCCAAGCAGGCGTGGGAGCGTCCAAGCAGGCGCGGAAGCGTCCAAGCAGGCGCGGAAGCGTCCAAGCAGGCGCGGAAATCTCCAAGCAGGCGCGGAAGCGTCCAAGCAGGCGCGGAAGCGTCCAAGCAGGCGCGGTAGCGTCCAAACAGGCGCGGAAACGTCCGAGCTGGCGCGGAAGAGTCCAAGCAGGTGCGGTAGCGTCCAAGCAGGCGCGGAAACGTCCAAGCAGGCGCGGAAGCATGCAAGAAGACGCAGAGGAGTCCAAGCAGGCGCGGAAGCATGCAAGAAGGAGCAGAAGAGTCCAAGCAGGCGCGGTAGCGTCCAAGCAGTCGCGGAAGCGTCCAAGCAGGCGGGGAAGCATGCAAGAAGACGCAGAAGTGTCCAAGCAGGCGCGGAAGCGTCCAAGCAGTCGCGGAAGCGTCCAAGCAGGCGCGGAAACGTCCAAGCAGGCGCGGAAGCATGCAAGCAGGCGCGGAAGCGTCCAAGCAGGCGCGGAAGCTTCCAAGCAGGCGCGGTAGCGTCCAAGCAGACGCGGAAGGGTCCAAGCAGGCGCGGTAGCGTCCAAGCAGGCGCGGTAGCGTCCAAGCAGGCACGGAAGCATGCAAGAAGGAGCAGAAGAGTCCAAGCAGGCGCGGTAGCGTCCAAGCAGTCGCGGAAGCGTCCAAGCAGGCGGGGAAGCATGCAAGAAGACGCAGAAGAGTCCAAGCAGGCGCGGAAGCGTCCAAGCAGGCGGGGAAGCATGCAAGCAGGCGCGGAAGCGTCCAAGCAGGCGCGGAAACGTCCAAGTAGGCGCGGAAGCATGCAAGAAGGTGCGGAAGCGTCCAAGCAGGCGCGGAAGCGTCCAAGCAGGCGCGGAAGCGTCCAAGCAGTCGCGGAAGCGTCCAAGCAGGTGCGGTAGCGTCCAAGCAGGCGCGGTAGCGTCCAAGCAGGCGCGGAAGCGTCCAAGCAGGCGCGGAAGCCTCCAAGCAGGCGCGGAAGCGTCCAAGCAGGCGCGGAAGAGTCCAAGCATGCGCGGAAGAGTCCAAGCAGGCGCGGAAGCGTCCAAGCAGTCGCGGAAGCGTCCAAGCAGGCGCGTTAGCGTCCAAGCAGGCGCGGAAACGTCCAAGCAGGCGCGGAAGAATGCAAGAAGGCGCAGAAGAGTCCAAGCAGGCGCGGAAGCGTCCAAGCAGGCGCGGAAGCGTCCAAGCAGGCGCGGAGACGTCCAAGCAGGCGCGGAGACGTCCAAGCAGGCGCGGTAGCGTCCAACCAGGCGCGGCAGCGTCCAAGCAGTCGCGGATTCGTCCAAGCAGGCGCGGTAGCGTCCAACCAGGCGCGGAAGCGTCCAAGCAGGCGCGGAAGCGTCCAAGCAGGCGCGGTAGCGTCCAAGCAGGCGCGGAAGCGTCCAAGCAGGCGCAGAAGCGTCCAAGCAGTCGCGGAAGCGTCCAAGCAGGCGCGGTAGCGTCCAACAAGGCGCGGAAGCGTCCAAGCAGGCGCGGAAGCGTCCAAGCAGGCGCGGAAACGTACAAGCAGGCGCGGAAGCATGCAAGAAGACGCAGAAGAGTCCAAGCAGGCGGGGAAGCATGCAAGCAGGCGCGGAAGCGTCCAAGCAGGCGCGGAAACGTCCAAGTAGGCGCGGAAGCATGCAAGAAGGTGCGGAAGCGTCCAAGCAGGCGCGGTAGCGTCCAAGCAGGCGCGGAAACGTCCAAGCAGGCGGGGAAGCATGCAAGAAGGCGCAGAAGAGTCCAAGCAGGCGCGGAAGCGTCCAAGCAGTCGCGGAAGAGTCCAATTAGGCGCGGTAGCGTCCAATCAGGCGCGGAAACGTACAAGCAGGCGCGGAAGCATGCAAGAAGACGCAGAAGAGTCCAAGCAGGCGCGGAAGCGTCCAAGCAGTCGCGGAAGCGTCCAAGCAGGCGCGGTAGCGTCCAACAAGGCGCGGAAGCGTCCAAGCAGGCGCGGAAGCGTCCAAGCAGGCGCGGTAGCGTCCAAGCAGTCGCGGAAGCGTCCAAGCAGGCGCGGTAGCGTCCAAGCAGTCGCGGAAGCGTCCAAGCAGGCGGGGAAGCATGCAAGCAGGCACGGAAGCATCCAAGCAGGCGCGGAAACGTCCAAGTAGGCGCGGAAGCTTCGAAGCAGGCGCGGTAGCGTCCAAGCAGTCGCGGAAGCATCCAAGCAGGCGCGGTAGCGTCCAACCAGGCGCGGAAGCGTCCAAGCAGGCGCGGAAGCGTCCAAGCAGGCGCGGTAGCGTCCAAGCTGACGCGGAAACGTCCAAGCAGGCGCGGAAGCGTCCAAGCAGGCGCGGTAGCGTCCAAGCGGTCGCGGAAGCGTACAAGCAGGCGCGGTAGCGTCCAAACAGGCGCGGAAACGTCCGAGCTGGCGCGGAAGAGTCCAAGCAGGTGCGGTATCGTCCAAGCAGGCGCGGAAACGTCCAAGCAGGCGCGGAAGCATGCAAGAAGACGCAGAGGAGTCCAAGGAGGCGCGGAAGCATGCAAGAAGGAGCAGAAGAGTCCAAGCAGGCGCGGTAGCGTCCAAGCAGTCGCGGAAGCGTCCAAGCAGGCGGGGAAGCATGCAAGAAGACGCAGAAGTGTCCAAGCAGGCGCGGAAGCGTCCAAGCAGTCGCGGAAGCGTCCAAGCAGGCGCGGAAACGTCCAAGTAGGCGCGGAAGCATGCAAGAAGACGCAGAAGTGTCCAAGCAGGCGCGGAAGCGTCCAAGCAGTCGCGGAAGCGTCCAAGCAGGCGCGGAAACGTCCAAGCAGGCGCGGAAGCATGCAAGCAGGCGCGGAAGCGTCCAAGCAGGCGCGGAAGCTTCCAAGCAGGCGCGGAAGCGTCCAAGCAGTCGCGGATTCGTCCAAGCAGGCGCGGTAGCGTCCAACCAGGCGCGGAAGCGTCCAAGCAGGCGCGGAAGCGTCCAAGCAGGCGCGGTAGCGTCCAAGCAGGCGCGGAAGCGTCCAAGCAGGCGCGGTAGCGTCCAAGCAGTCGCGGAAGCGTCCAAGCAGGCGCGGTAGCGTCCAAGCAGTCGCGGAAGCGTCCAAGCAGGCGGGGAAGCATGCAAGCAGGCACGGAAGCATCCAAGCAGGCGCGGAAACGTCCAAGTAGGCGCGGAAGCTTCGAAGCAGGCGCGGTAGCGTCCAAGCAGTCGCGGAAGCATCCAAGCAGGCGCGGTAGCATCCAACCAGGCGCGGAAGCGTCCAAGCAGGCGCGGAAGCGTCCAAGCAGGCGCGGTAGCGTCCAAGCTGACGCGGAAGCGTCCAAGCAGGCGGGGAAGCATGCAAGAAGACGCAGAAGAGTCCAAGCAGGCGCGGAAGCGTCCAAGCAGGCGGGGAAGCATGCAAGCAGGCGCGGAAGCGTCCAAGCAGGCGCGGAAACGTCCAAGTAGGCGCGGAAGCATGCAAGAAGGTGCGGAAGCGTCCAAGCAGGCGCGGTAGCGTCCAAGCAGGCGCGGAAACGTCCAAGCAGGCGCGGAAGCATGCAGGAAGACGCAGAAGAGTCCAAGCAGGCGCGGTAGCGTCCAAGCGGTCGCGGAAGCGTCCAAGCAGGCGGGGAAGCATGCAAGAAGACGCAGAAGAGTCCAAGCAGGCGCGGAAGCGTCCAAGCAGGCGGGGAAGCATGCAAGCAGGCGCGGAAGCGTCCAAGCAGGCGCGGAAAAGTCCAAGTAGGCGCGGAAGCATGCAAGAAGGTGCGGAAGCGTCCAAGCAGGCGCGGTAGCGTCCAAGCAGGCGCGGAAACGTCCAAGCAGGCGCGGAAGCATGCAAGAAGGCGCAGAAGAGTCCAAGCAGGCGCGGAAGCGTCCAAGCAGTCGCGGAAGAGTCCAAGCAGGCGCGGTAGCGTCCAAACAGGCGCGGAAACGTACAAGCAGGCGCGGAAGCATGCAAGAAGACGCAGAAGAGTCCAAGCAGGCGCGGAAGCGTCCAAGCAGTCGCGGAAGCGTCCAAGCAGGCGCGGTAGCGTCCAAGCAGTCGCGGAAGCGTACAAGAAGGCGCGGTAGCGTCCAAGCAGGCGCGGAAACGTCCAAGCAGGCGCGGAAGCATGCAAGAAGGTGCGGAAGCGTCCAAGCAGACGCGGTAGCGTCCAAGCAGGCGCGGAAACGTCCAAGCAGGCGCGGAAGCATGCAAGAAGACGCAGAAGAGTCCAAGCAGGCGCGGTAGCGTCCAAGCGGTCGCGGAAACGTACAAGCAGGCGCGGTAGCGTCTAAGCAGGCGCGGAAACGTCCAAGCAGGCGCGGAAGCATGCAAGAAGGCGCGGAAGCGTCCAAGCAGGCGCGGTAGCGTCCAACCAGGCGCGGAAGCTTCCAAGCAGGCGCGGAAGTTTCCAAGCAGGCGCGGTAGAGTCCAAGCAGGCGCGGAAACGTCCAAGCAGGCGCGGCAGCATGCAAGAAGGCGCGGAAACGTCCAAGCAGGCGCGGAAGCATCCAAGCAGTCGCGGAAGCGCCCAAGCAGGCGCGGTAGCATGCAAGAAGGCGCAGAAGAGTCCAAGCAGGCGCGGAAGCGTCCATCAGTCGCGGAAGCGTCCAAGCAGGTGCGGTAGCGTCCAAGCAGGCGCGGAAACGTCCAAGCAGGCGCGGAAGCATGCAAGAAGACGCAGAAGAGTCCAAGCAGGCGCGGAAGCGTCCAAGCAGTCGCGGAAGCGTCCAAGCAGCCGCGGTAGCGTCCAAGCGGTCGCGGAAGCGTACAAGCAGGCGCGGTAGCGTCCATGCAGGCGCGGAAACGTCCAAGCAGGCGCGGAAGCATGCAAGAAGACGCGGAAGCATGCAAGAAGACGCAGAAGAGTTCAAGCAGGCGCGGAAGCGTCCAAGCAGTCGCGGAAGCGTCCAAGCAGGCGCGATAGCGTCCAAGCAGACGCGGAAGCGTCCAAGCAGGCGCGGAAGCATGCAAGAAGACGCAGAAGAGTCCAAGCAGGCGCGGAAGCGTCCAAGCAGCCGGGGAAGCATGCAAGCAGGCGCGGAATCGTCCAACCAGGCGCGGAAGCGTCCAAGCAGTCGCGGAAGCGTCCAAGCAGGCGCGATAGCGTCCAAGCAGACGCGGAAGCGTCCAAGCAGCCGCGGTAGCGTCCAAGCAGGTGCGGAAACGTCCAAGCAGGCGCAGAAGCGTCCAACCAGACGCAGTAGAGTTCAAGCAGGCGCGGAAGCGTCCAAGCAGTCGCGGAAGCGTCCAAGCGGTCGCGGAAGCGTACAAGCAGGCGCGGTAGCGTCCAAGCAGGCGCGGAAACGTCCAAGCAGGCGCGGAAGCATGCAAGAAGACGCGGAAGCATGCAAGAAGACGCAGAAGAGTTCAAGCAGGCGCGGGAGCGTCCAAGCATGCGCGGAAGTGTCCAAGCAGGCGCGGAAGCGTACAAGCAGGCGCGGAAGCGTCCGAGCATGCGTGGAAGAGTACCAAGCATGGGCGGAAACGTCCAAGCAGGCGTGGGAGCGTCCAAGCAGGCGCGGAAGCGTCCAAGCAGGCGTGGGAGCGTCCAAGCAGGCGTGGGAGCGTCCAAGCAGGCGCGGAAGCGTCCAAGCAGGCGCGGAAGCGTCCAAGCAGGCGCGGAGACGTCCAAGCAGGAGCGGAAGCATGCAAGAAGGCGCAGACGTGTCCAAGCAGGCGCGGAACCGTCCAAGCAGGCGCGGAAGCGTCCAAGCTGGCGCGGAAACGTCCAAGCAGGCGCGGAAGCATGCAAGAAGGCGCAGAAGAGTCCAAGCAGGCGCAGAAAAGTCCAAGCAGGCGCGGAAGCGTCCAATCTGGCGCGGAAACGTCCAAGCAGGCGCGGTAGCGTCCAAGCAGGCGCGGAAGCGTCCAAGCAGGCGCGGAAGCGTCGAAGCAGGCGTGGAACCGTGCAAGCAGGCGCGGAAGCGTCCAAGTAGGCGCGGAAGCATGCAAGAAGACGCAGAAGAGTCCAAGCAGGCGCGAAAGCGTCCAAGCAGGCGCGGAATCATGCAAGAAGGCACAGAAGAGTCCAAGCAGTCGCTGAAGCATCCAAGCAGGCGCGGAAGCGTCCAAGCAGGCGCGGAAGCGTCCAAGCAGACGCGAAAGCGTCCAAGCAGTCGCGGAAGCGTCCAAGCAGGCGCGATAGCGTCCAAGCAGACGAGGTAGCGTCCAAGCAGGCGCGGAAACGTCCAAGCAGGCGCGGAAGCATGCAAGAAGGCGCAGAAGAGTTCAAGCAGGCGCGGAAGCGTCCAAGCAGTCGCGGAAGCGTCCAAGCAGGCGCGATAGCGTCCAAGCAGACGCGGAAGCGTCCAAGCAGGCGCGGAAGCATGCAAGAAGACGCAGAAGAGTCCAAGCGGTCGCGGAAGCGTACAAGCAGGCGCGGTAGCGTCCAAGCAGGCGCGGAAACGTCCAAGCAGGCGCGGAAGCATGCAAGAAGACGCGGAAGCATGCAAGAAGACGCAGAAGAGTTCAAGCAGGCGCGGAAGCGTCCAAGCAGTCGCGGAAGCGTCCAAGCGGTCGCGGAAGCGTACAAGCAGGCGCGGTAGCGTCCAAGCAGGCGCGGAAACGTCCAAGCAGGCGCGGAAGCATGCAAGAAGACGCGGAAGCATGCAAGAAGACGCAGAAGAGTTCAAGCAGGCGCGGGAGCGTCCAAGCATGCGCGGAAGTGTCCAAGCAGGCGCGGAAGCGTACAAGCAGGCGCGGAAGCGTCCGAGCATGCGTGGAAGAGTACCAAGCATGGGCGGAAACGTCCAAGCAGGCGTGGGAGCGTCCAAGCAGGCGCGGAAGCGTCCAAGCAGGCGTGGGAGCGTCCAAGCAGGCGTGGGAGCGTCCAAGCAGGCGCGGAAGCGTCCAAGCAGGCGCGGAAGCGTCCAAGCAGGCGCGGAGACGTCCAAGCAGGAGCGGAAGCATGCAAGAAGGCGCAGAAGTGTCCAAGCAGGCGCGGAACCGTCCAAGCAGGCGCGGAAGCGTCCAAGCTGGCGCGGAAACGTCCAAGCAGGCGCGGAAGCATGCAAGAAGGCGCAGAAGAGTCCAAGCAGGCGCAGAAAAGTCCAAGCAGGCGCGGAAGCGTCCAATCTGGCGCGGAAACGTCCAAGCAGGCGCGGTAGCGTCCAAGCAGGCGCGGAAGCGTCCAAGCAGGCGCGGAAGCGTCGAAGCAGGCGTGGAACCGTGCAAGCAGGCGCGGAAGCGTCCAAGTAGGCGCGGAAGCATGCAAGAAGACGCAGAAGAGTCCAAGCAGGCGCGAAAGCGTCCAAGCAGGCGCGGAATCATGCAAGAAGGCACAGAAGAGTCCAAGCAGTCGCTGAAGCATCCAAGCAGGCGCGGAAGCGTCCAAGCAGGCGCGGAAGCGTCCAAGCAGACGCGAAAGCGTCCAAGCAGTCGCGGAAGCGTCCAAGCAGGCGCGATAGCGTCCAAGCAGACGAGGTAGCGTCCAAGCAGGCGCGGAAACGTCCAAGCAGGCGCGGAAGCATGCAAGAAGGCGCAGAAGAGTTCAAGCAGGCGCGGAAGCGTCCAAGCAGTCGCGGAAGCGTCCAAGCAGGCGCGATAGCGTCCAAGCAGACGCGGAAGCGTCCAAGCAGGCGCGGAAGCATGCAAGAAGACGCAGAAGAGTCCAAGCGGTCGCGGAAGCGTACAAGCAGGCGCGGTAGCGTCCAAGCAGGCGCGGAAACGTCCAAGCAGGCGCGGAAGCATGCAAGAAGACGCGGAAGCATGCAAGAAGACGCAGAAGAGTTCAAGCAGGCGCGGAAGCGTCCAAGCAGTCGCGGAAGCGTCCAAGCAGGCGCGATAGCGTCCAAGCAGACGCGGAAGCGTCCAAGCAGGCGCGGAAGCATGCAAGAAGACGCAGAAGAGTCCAAGCAGGCGCGGAAGCGTCCAAGCAGCCGGGGAAGCATGCAAGCAGGCGCGGAATCGTCCAACCAGGCGCGGAAGCGTCCAAGCAGTCGCGGAAGCGTCCAAGCAGGCGCGATAGCGTCCAAGCAGACGCGGAAGCGTCCAAGCAGCCGCGGTAGCGTCCAAGCAGGTGCGGAAACGTCCAAGCAGGCGCAGAAGCGTCCAACCAGACGCAGAAGAGTTCAAGCAGGCGCGGAAGCGTCCAAGCAGTTGCGGAAGCGTCCAAGCGGTCGCGGAAGCGTACAAGCAGGCGCGGTAGCGTCCAAGCAGGCGCGGAAACGTCCAAGCAGGCGCGGAAGCATGCAAGAAGACGCGGAAGCATGCAAGAAGACGCAGAAGAGTTCAAGCAGGCGCGGGAGCGTCCAAGCTTGCGCGGCAGTGTCCAAGCAGGCGCGGAAGCGTACAAGCAGGCGCGGAAGCGTCCGAGCATGCGTGGAAGAGTACCAAGCATGGGCGGAAACGTCCAAGCAGGCGTGGGAGCGTCCAAGCAGGCGCGGAAGCGTCCAAGCAGGCGTGGGAGCGTCCAAGCAGGCGTGGGAGCGTCCAAGCAGGCGCGGAAGCGTCCAAGCAGGCGCGGAAGCGTCCAAGCAGGCGCGGAGACGTCCAAGCAGGAGCGGAAGCATGCAAGAAGGCGCAGAAGTGTCCAAGCAGGCGCGGAACCGTCCAAGCAGGCGCGGAAGCGTCCAAGCTGGCGCGGAAACGTCCAAGCAGGCGCGGAAGCATGCAAGAAGGCGCAGAAGAGTCCAAGCAGGCGCAGAAAAGTCCAAGCAGGCGCGGAAGCGTCCAAGCTGGCGCGGAAACGTCCAAGCAGGCGCGGTAGCGTCCAAGCAGGCGCGGAAGCTTCCAAGCAGGCGCGGAAGCGTCGAAGCAGGCGTGGAACCGTGCAAGCAGGCGCGGAAGCGTCCAAGTAGGCGCGGAAGCGTCCAAGCAGGCGCGGAAGCTTCCAAGCAGGCGCGGAAGCGTCCAAGCAGGCGCGGAAACGTCCAAGTAGGCGCGGTAGCGTCCAAGCAGGCGCGGTAGCGTCCAAGCAGGCGCGGAAGCGTCCAACCAGGCGCGGTAGCGTCCAAGCAGGCGCGGAAGCGTCCAAGCAGGCGCGGAAGCGTCGAAGCAGGCGTGGAACCGTGCAAGCAGGCGCGGAAGCGTCCAAGTAGGCGCGGAAGCATGCAAGAAGACGCAGAAGAGTCCAAGCAGGCGCGAAAGCGTCCAAGCAGGCGCGGAATCATGCAAGAAGGCACAGAAGAGTCCAAGCAGTCGCTGAAGCATCCAAGCAGGCGCGGAAGCGTCCAAGCAGGCGCGGAAGCGTCCAAGCAGGCGCGAAAGCGTCCAAGCAGTCGCGGAAGCGTCCAAGCAGGCGCGATAGCGTCCAAGCAGACGAGGTAGCGTCCAAGCAGGCGCGGAAACGTCCAAGCAGGCGCGGAAGCATGCAAGAAGGCGCAGAAGAGTTCAAGCAGGCGCGGAAGCGTCCAAGCAGTCGCGGAAGCGTCCAAGCAGGCGCGATAGCGTCCAAGCAGACGCGGAAGCGTCCAAGCAGGCGCGGAAGCATGCAAGAAGACGCAGAAGAGTCCAAGCAGGCGCGGAAGAGTCCAAGCAGCCGGGGAAGCATGCAAGCAGGCGCGGAATCGTCCAACCAGGCGCGGAAGCGTCCAAGCAGTCGCGGAAGCGTCCAAGCAGGCGCGATAGCGTCCAAGCAGACGCGGTAGCGTCCAAGCAGGCGCGGAAACGTCCAAGCAGGCGCGGAAGCATGCAAGAAGGCGCAGAAGAGTCCAAGCAGGCGCGGAAGCGTCCAAGCAGTCGCGGAAGAGTCCAAGCAGGCGCGGTAGCGTCCAATCAGGCGCGGAAACGTACAAGCAGGCGCGGAAGCATGCAGGAAGACGCAGAAGAGTCCAAGCAGGCGCGGTAGCGTCCAAGCGGTCGCGGAAGCGTCCAAGCAGGCGGGGAAGCATGCAAGAAGACGCAGAAGAGTCCAAGCAGGCGCGGAAGCGTCCAAGCAGTCGCGGAAGCGTCCAAGCAGGCGCGGTAGCGTCCAACAAGGCGCGGAAGCGTCCAAGCAGGCGCGGAAGCGTCCAAGCAGGCGCGGTAGCGTCCAAGCAGTCGCGGAAGCGTCCAAGCAGGCGCGGTAGCGTCCAAGCAGTCGCGGAAGCGTCCAAGCAGGCGGGGAAGCTTGCAAGCAGGCACGGAAGCATCCAAGCAGGCGCGGAAACGTCCAAGTAGGCGCGGAAGCTTTCGAAGCAGGCGCGGTAGCGTCCAAGCAGTCGCGGAAGCATCCAAGCAGGCGCGGTAGCGTCCAACCAGGCGCGGAAGCGTCCAAGCAGGCGCGGAAGCGTCCAAGCAGGCGCGGAAACGTCCAAGTAGGCGCGGAAGCATGCAAGAAGGTGCGGAAGCGTCCAAGCAGGCGCGGTAGCGTCCAAGCAGGCGCGGAAGCGTCCAAGCAGGCGCGGAAACGTCCAAGCAGGCGCGCAGCATGCAAGAAGGCGCAGAAGAGTCCAAGCAGGCGCGGAAGCTTGCAAGAAGGCGCAGAAGAGTCCAAGCAGGCGCAGAAGAGTCCAAGCAGGCGCGGTAGCGTCCAATCAGTCGCGGAAGCGTCCAAGCAGGCGCGGTAGCGTCCAAGCAGTCGCGGAAGCGTCCAAGCAGGCGCGGTAGTGTCCAAGCAGGCGCGGTAGCGTCCAACCAGGCACGGATGCGTCCAAGCAGTCGCGGAAGCGTCCAAGCAGGCGCGGAAGCGTCCAAGCAGTCGCGGAAACGTCCAAGCAGGCGCGGAAACGTCCAAGCAGGCGCGGAAGCATGCAAGAAGGCGCAGAAGGGTCCAAGCAGGCGCGAAAGCGTCCAAGCAGTCGCGGAAGCGTTCAAGCAGGCGCGGTAGCGTCCAAGCAGTCGCGGAAGCCTCCAAGCAGGCGCGGTAGCGTCCAAGCAGGCGCGGTAGCGTCCAAGCAGGCGCGGAAACGTCCAAGCAGGCGCGGGAGCATGCAAGAAGGCGCAGAAGAGTCCAAGCAGGCGCGGTAGCGTCCAAGCAGTCGCGGAAGCGTCCAAGCAGGCGCGAAAGCGTCCAAGCAGTCGCGGAAGCGTTCAAGCAGGCGCGGTAGTGTCCAAGCAGTCGCGGAAGCCTCCAAGCAGGCGCGGTAGCGTCCAAGCAGGCGCGGTAGTGTCAAAGCTGGCGCGGAAACGTCCAAGCAGGCGCGGAAGCATGCAAGAAGGCGCAGAAGAGTCCAAGCAGGCGCGGAAGCGTCCAAGCAGTCGCGGAAGCGTCCAAGAAGGCGCGTTAGCGTCCAAGCAGGCGCGGAAACGTCCAAGTAGGCGCGGCAGCATGCAAGAAGGCGCAGAAGAGTCCAAGCAGGCGCGGAAGCGTCCAAGCAGTCACGGATACGTCCAAGCAGGCGCGGTAGCGTCCAAGCTGGCGCGGAAACGTCCAAGCAGGCGCGGAAGCATGCAAGAAGGCGCAGAAGAGTCAAAGCAGGCGCAGAAGAGACCAAGCAGGCGGGGAAGCGTACAAGAAGTCGCGGAAGCGTCCAAGCAGGCGCGGATACGTCCAAGCAGGCGCGGAAGCATGCAAGAAGACGCGGAAGCTTCCAAGCAAGCGTGGGAGCGTCCAAGCAGGCGCGGAAGCGTCCAAGCAGGCGCGGAAGCATGCAAGAAGACGCAGAATAGTCCAACCAGGCGCGGAAGAGCCCAAGCAGGCGCGGAAGCGTCCAAGCAGGCGCGGAAGCAACCATATAGGCGCGAAAGCGTCCAAGCAGGCTGGGAAGCATGCAAGCAGGCGCGGAAGCATCCAAGCAGTCGCGGAAGCGTCCAAGCAGGTGCGGTAGCGTCCAAGCAGGTGCGGAAGCGTCCAAGCAGTCGCGGAAACGTCCAAGCAGGCGCGGAAACGTCGAAGCAGGCGCGGAAGCATGCAAGAAGGCGCAGAAGGGTCCAAGCAGGCGCGAAAGCGTCCAAGCAGTCGCGGAAGCGTTCAAGCAGGCGCGGTAGCGTCCAAGCAGTCGCGGAAGCCTCCAAGCAGGCGCGGTAGCGTCCAAGCAGGCGCGGTAGCGTCCAAGCAG
Source organism: Cerceris ruficornis (assembly GCA_963989415.1). Taxonomy (NCBI): domain Eukaryota; kingdom Metazoa; phylum Arthropoda; class Insecta; order Hymenoptera; family Crabronidae; genus Cerceris; species Cerceris ruficornis. The sequence goes on from OZ022522.1 coordinate 1,475,302, forward strand.
GCGCGGAAACGTCCAAGCAGGCGCGGGAGCATGCAAGAAGGCGCAGAAGAGTCCAAGCAGGCGCGGTAGCGTCCAAGCAGTCGCGGAAGCGTCCAAGCAGGCGCGAAAGCGTCCAAGCAGTCGCGGAAGCGTTCAAGCAGGCGCGGTAGTGTCCAAGCAGTCGCGGAAGCCTCCAAGCAGGCGCGGTAGCGTCCAAGCAGGCGCGGTAGTGTCAAAGCTGGCGCGGAAACGTCCAAGCAGGCGCGGAAGCATGCAAGAAGGCGCAGAAGAGTCCAAGCAGGCGCGGAAGCGTCCAAGCAGTCGCGGAAGCGTCCAAGAAGGCGCGTTAGCGTCCAAGCAGGCGCGGAAACGTCCAAGTAGGCCTGGCAGCATGCAAGAAGGCGCAGAAGAGTCCAAGCAGGCGCGGAAGCGTCCAAGCAGTCACGGATACGTCCAAGCAGGCGCGGTAGCGTCCAAGCTGGCGCGGAAACGTCCAAGCAGGCGCGGAAGCATGCAAGAAGGCGCAGAAGAGTCAAAGCAGGCGCAGAAGAGACCAAGCAGGCGGGGAAGCGTACAAGAAGTCGCGGAAGCGTCCAAGCAGGCGCGGATACGTCCAAGCAGGCGCGGAAGCATGCAAGAAGACGCGGAAGCTTCCAAGCAAGCGTGGGAGCGTCCAAGCAGGCGCGGAAGCGTCCAAGCAGGCGCGGAAGCATGCAAGAAGACGCAGAATAGTCCAACCAGGCGCGGAAGAGCCCAAGCAGGCGCGGAAGCGTCCAAGCAGGCGCGGAAGCAACCATATAGCCGCGAAAGCGTCCAAGCAGGCTGGGAAGCATGCAAGCAGGCGCGGAAGCATCCAAGCAGTCGCGGAAGCGTCCAAGCAGGTGCGGTAGCGTCCAAGCAGGCGCGGTAGCGTCCAAGCTGGCGCGGAAACGTCCAAGCAGGCGCGGAAGCATGCAAGAAGGAGCAGAAGAGTCCAAGCAGGCGCGGTAGCGTCCAAGCAGTCGCGGAAGCGTCCAAGCAGGCGGGGAAGCATGCAAGAAGACGCAGAAGAGTCCAAACAGGCGCGGAAGCGTCCAGGCAGGCGGGGAAGAGTCCAAGCAGGCGCGGAAGCGTCCAAGCAGTCGCGGAAGCGTCCAAGCAGGCGCGGTCGCGTCCAACCAGGCGCGGAAGCGTCCAAGCAGTCGCGGAAGTATGCAAGAAGACGCAGAAGAGTCCAAGCAGGCGCGGAAGCGTCCAAGCAGGCGGGGAAGCATGCAAGCAGGCGCGGAAGCGTCCAAGCAGGCGCGGAAACGTCCAAGTAGGCGCGGAAGCATGCAAGAAGGCGCGGAAGCGTCCAAGCAGGCGCGGTAGCGTCCAAGCAGGAGCGGAAGCGTCCAAGCAGGCGCGGAAGCATGCAAGAAGGCGCAGAAGAGTCCAAACAGGCGCAGAAGAGTCCAAGCAGGCGCGGAAGCGTCCAAGCAGGCGGGGAAGCATGCAAGCAGGCGCGGAAGCGTCCAAGCAGTCGTGGAAACGTCCAAGTAGGCGCGGCAGCATGCAAGAAGGCGCAGAAGATTCCAAGCAGGCGCGGAAGCGTCCAAGCAGGCGGGGAAGAGTCCAAGCAGGCGCGGAAGCGTCCAAGCAGTCGCGGAAGCGTCCAAGCAGGCGCGGTCGCGTCCAACCAGGCGCGGAAGCGTCCAAGCAGTCGCGGAAGTATGCAAGAAGACGCAGAAGAGTCCAAGCAGGCGCGGAAGCGTCCAAGCAGGCGGGGAAGCATGCAAGCAGGCGCGGAAGCGTCCAAGCAGGCGCGGAAACGTCCAAGTAGGCGCGGAAGCATGCAAGAATGCGCGGAAGCGTCCAAGCAGGCGCGGTAGCGTCCAAGCAGGAGCGGAAGCGTCCAAGCAGGCGCGGAAGCATGCAAGAAGGAGCAGAAGAGTCCAAGCAGGCGCGGAAGCGTCCAAGCAGGCGCGGTAGCGTCCAAGCAGGTGCGGTAGCGTCCAAGCAGGCGCGGAAGCATGCAAGAAGGCGCAGAAGAGTCCAAGCAGGCGCGGAAGCGTCCAAGCAGTCGCGGAAACGTCCAAGCAGGCGCGGAAGCATGCAAGAAGGCGCAGAAGAGTCCAAGCAGGCGCAGAAAAGTCCAAGCAGGCGCGGAAGCATGCAAGAAGGCGCAGAAGAGTCCAAGCAGGCGCGGAAGCGTCCAAGCAGTCGCGGAAGCGTCCAAGCAGGCGCGGAAACGTCCAAGCAGTCGCGGAAGCGTCCAAGCAGGTGCGGTAGCGTCCAAGCAGGCGCGGTAGCGTCCAAGCTGGCGCGGAAACGTCCAAGCAAGCGCGGAAGCATGCAAGAAGGAGCAGAAGAGTCCAAGCAGGCGCGGAAGCGCCCAAGCAGGCGCGGTAGCGTCCAAGCAGGCGCGGAAACGTCCAAGCAGGCACGGAAGCATGCAAGAAGGCGCAGAAGAGTCCAAGCAGGCGCGGAAGCGTCCAAGCAGTCGCGGAAGCGTCCAAGCAGGCGCGGTAGCGTCCAACCAGGCGCGGAAGCGTCCAAGTAGGCGCGGCAGCATGCAAGAAGGCGCAGAAGAGTCCAAGCAGGCGCGGAAGCGTCCAAGCAGTCGCGGAAGAGTCCAAGCAGGCGCGGTAGCGTCCAATCAGGCGCGGAAACGTACAAGCAGGCGCGGAAGCATGCAAGAAGACGCAGAAGAGTCCAAGCAGGCGCGGAAGCGTCCAAGCAGTCGCGGAAGCGTACAAGAAGGCGCGGTAGCGTCCAAGCTGGCGCGGAAACGTCCAAGCAGGCGCGGAAGCATGCAAGAAGGCGCAGAAGAGTCAAAGCAGGCGCAGAAGAGTCCAAGCAGGCGGGGAAGCGTACAAGAAGTCGCGGAAGCGTCCAAGCAGGCGCGGAAACGTCCAAGCAGGCGCGGAAGCATGCAAGAAGACGCGGAAGCTTCCAAGCAAGCGTGGGAGCGTCCAAGCAGGCGCGGAAGCGTCCAAGCAGGCGCGGAAGCATGCAAGAAGACGCAGAATCGTCCAACCAGGCGCGGAAGAGCCCAAGCAGGCGCGGAAGAGTCCAAGCAGGGGCGGTAGCGTCCAATCAGGCGCGGAAACGTACAAGCAGGCGCGGAAGCATGCAAGAAGACGCAGAAGAGTCCAAGCAGGCGCGGAAGCGTCCAAGCAGTCGCGGAAGCGTACAAGAAGGCGCGGTAGCGTCCAAGCAGGCGCGGAAACGTCCAAGCAGGCGCGGAAGCATGCAAGAAGGTGCGGAAGCGTCCAAGCAGGCGCGGTAGCGTCCAAGCAGGCGCGGAAGCGTCCAAGCAGGCGCGGAAACGTCCAAGCAGGCGCGGCAGCATGCAAGAAGGCGCAGAAGAGTCCAAGCAGGCGCGGAAGCTTGCAAGAAGGCGCAGAAGAGTCCAAGCAGGCGCAGAAGAGTCCAAGCAGGCGCGGTAGCGTCCAATCAGTCGCGGAAGCGTCCAAGCAGGCGCGGTAGCGTCCAAGCAGTCGCGGAAGCGTCCAAGCAGGCGCGGTAGTGTCCAAGCAGGCGCGGTAGCGTCCAACCAGGCACGGATGCGTCCAAGCAGTCGCGGAAGCGTCCAAGCAGGCGCGGTAGCGTCCAACCAGGCGCGGAAGCGTCCAAGCAGTCGCGGAAACGTCCAAGCAGGCGCGGAAACGTCGAAGCAGGCGCGGAAGCATGCAAGAAGGCGCAGAAGGGTCCAAGCAGGCGCGAAAGCGTCCAAGCAGTCGCGGAAGCGTTCAAGCAGGCGCGGTAGCGTCCAAGCAGTCGCGGAAGCCTCCAAGCAGGCGCGGTAGCGTCCAAGCAGGCGCGGTAGCGTCCAAGCAGGCGCGGAAACGTCCAAGCAGGCGCGGGAGCATGCAAGAAGGCGCAGAAGAGTCCAAGCAGGCGCGGTAGCGTCCAAGCAGTCGCGGAAGCGTCCAAGCAGGCGCGAAAGCGTCCAAGCAGTCGCGGAAGCGTTCAAGCAGGCGCGGTAGTGTCCAAGCAGTCGCGGAAGCCTCCAAGCAGGCGCGGTAGCGTCCAAGCAGGCGCGGTAGTGTCAAAGCTGGCGCGGAAACGTCCAAGCAGGCGCGGAAGCATGCAAGAAGGCGCAGAAGAGTCCAAGCAGGCACGGAAGCGTCCAAGCAGTCGCGGAAGCGTCCAAGAAGGCGCGTTAGCGTCCAAGCAGGCGCGGAAACGTCCAAGTAGGCGCGGCAGCATGCAAGAAGGCGCAGAAGAGTCCAAGCAGGCGCGGAAGCGTCCAAGCAGTCACGGATACGTCCAAGCAGGCGCGGTAGCGTCCAAGCTGGCGCGGAAACGTCCAAGCAGGCGCGGAAGCATGCAAGAAGGCGCAGAAGAGTCAAAGCAGGCGCAGAAGAGTCCAAGCAGGCGGGGAAGCGTACAAGAAGTCGCGGAAGCGTCCAAGCAGGCGCGGAAACGTCCAAGCAGGCGCGGAAGCATGCAAGAAGACGCGGAAGCTTCCAAGCAAGCGTGGGAGCGTCCAAGCAGGCGCGGAAGCGTCCAAGCAGGCGCGGAAGCATGCAAGAAGACGCAGAATAGTCCAACCAGGCGCGGAAGAGCCCAAGCAGGCGCGGAAGCGTCCAAGCAGGCGCGGAAGCAACCATATAGGCGCGAAAGCGTCCAAGCAGGCTGGGAAGCATGCAAGCAGGCGCGGAAGCGTCCAAGCAGTCGCGGAAGCGTCCAAGCAGGTGCGGTAGCGTCCAAGCAGGCGCGGTAGCGTCCAAGCTGGCGCGGAAACGTCCAAGCAGGCGCGGAAGCATGCAAGAAGGAGCAGAAGAGTCCAAGCAGGCGCGGTAGCGTCCAAGCAGTCGCGGAAGCGTCCAAGCAGGCGGGGAAGCATGCAAGAAGACGCAGAAGAGTCCAAGCAGGCGCGGAAGCGTCCAAGCAGGCGGGGAAGAGTCCAAGCAGGCGCGGAAGCGTCCAAGCAGTCGCGGAAGCGTCCAAGCAGGCGCGGTCGCGTCCAACCAGGCGCGGAAGCGTCCAAGCAGGCGCGGTCGCGTCCAACCAGGCGCGGAAGCGTCCAAGCAGTCGCGGAAGTATGCAAGAAGACGCAGAAGAGTCCAATCAGGCGCGGAAACGTACAAGCAGGCGCGGAAGCATGCAAGAAGACGCAGAAGAGTCCAAGCAGGCGCGGAAGCGTCCAAGCAGTCGCGGAAGCGTACAAGAAGGCGCGGTAGCGTCCAAGCAGGCGCGGAAACGTCCAAGCAGGCGCGGAAGCATGCAAGAAGGTGCGGAAGCGTCCAAGCAGGCGCGGTAGCGTCCAAGCAGGCGAGGAAACGTCCAAGCAGGCGCGGTAGCGTCCAAGCAGTCGCGGAAGCGTCCAAGCAGGCGCGGTAGTGTCCAAGCAGGCGCGGTAGCGTCCAACCAGGCACGGATGCGTCCGAGCAGTCGCGGAAGCGTCCAAGCAGGCGCGGTAGCGTCCAACCAGGCGCGGAAGCATGCAAGCAGGCGCGGAAGCGTCCAAGCAGGCGCGGAAACGTCCAAGCAGGCGCGGCAGCATGCAAGAAGGCGCAGAAGAGTCCAAGCAGGCGCGGAAGCTTGCAAGAAGGCGCAGAAGAGTCCAAGCAGGCGCAGAAGAGTCCAAGCAGGCGCGGTAGCGTCCAATCAGTCGCGGAAGCGTCCAAGCAGGCGCGGTAGCGTCCAAGCAGTCGCGGAAGCGTCCAAGCAGGCGCGGTAGTGTCCAAGCAGGCGCGGTAGCGTCCAACCAGGCACGGATGCGTCCAAGCAGTCGCGGAAGCGTCCAAGCAGGCGCGGTAGCGTCCAACCAGGCGCGGAAGCGTCCAAGCAGTCGCGGAAACGTCCAAGCAGGCGCGGAAACGTCGAAGCAGGCGCGGAAGCATGCAAGAAGGCGCAGAAGGGTCCAAGCAGGCGCGAAAGCGTCCAAGCAGTCGCGGAAGCGTTCAAGCAGGCGCGGTAGCGTCCAAGCAGTCGCGGAAGCCTCCAAGCAGGCGCGGTAGCGTCCAAGCAGGCGCGGTAGCGTCCAAGCAGGCGCGGAAACGTCCAAGCAGGCGCGGGAGCATGCAAGAAGGCGCAGAAGAGTCCAAGCAGGCGCGGTAGCGTCCAAGCAGTCGCGGAAGCGTCCAAGCAGGCGCGAAAGCGTCCAAGCAGTCGCGGAAGCGTTCAAGCAGGCGCGGTAGTGTCCAAGCAGTCGCGGAAGCCTCCAAGCAGGCGCGGTAGCGTCCAAGCAGGCGCGGTAGTGTCAAAGCTGGCGCGGAAACGTCCAAGCAGGCGCGGAAGCATGCAAGAAGGCGCAGCAGAGTCCAAGCAGGCGCGGAAGCGTCCAAGCAGTCGCGGAAGCGTCCAAGAAGGCGCGTTAGCGTCCAAGCAGGCGCGGAAACGTCCAAGTAGGCGCGGCAGCATGCAAGAAGGCGCAGAAGAGTCCAAGCAGGCGCGGAAGCGTCCAAGCAGTCACGGATACGTCCAAGCAGGCGCGGTAGCGTCCAAGCTGGCGCGGAAACGTCCAAGCAGGCGCGGAAGCATGCAAGAAGGCGCAGAAGAGTCAAAGCAGGCGCAGAAGAGTCCAAGCAGGCGGGGAAGCGTACAAGAAGTCGCGGAAGCGTCCAAGCAGGCGCGGAAACGTCCAAGCAGGCGCGGAAGCATGCAAGAAGACGCGGAAGCTTCCAAGCAAGCGTGGGAGCGTCCAAGCAGGCGCGGAAGCGTCCAAGCAGGCGCGGAAGCATGCAAGAAGACGCAGAATAGTCCAACCAGGCGCGGAAGTGCCCAAGCAGGCGCGGAAGCGTCCAAGCAGGCGCGGAAGCAACCATATAGGCGCGAAAGCGTCCACCAGGCTGGGAAGCATGCAAGCAGGCGCGGAAGCGTCCAAGCAGTCGCGGAAGCGTCCAAGCAGGTGCGGTAGCGTCCAAGCAGGCGCGGTAGCGTCCAAGCTGGCGCGGAAACGTCCAAGCAGGCGCGGAAGCATGCAAGAAGGAGCAGAAGAGTCCAAGCAGGCGCGGTAGCGTCCAAGCAGTCGCGGAAGCGTCCAAGCAGGCGGGGAAGCATGCAAGAAGACGCAGAAGAGTCCAAGCAGGCGCGGAAGCGTCCAAGCAGGCGGGGAAGCATGCAAGCAGGCGCGGAAGCGTCCAAGCAGGCGCGGAAACGTCCAAGCAGGCGCGGAAGCATGCAAGCAGGCGCAGAAGAGTCCAAGCAGTCGCGGAAGCGTCCAAGCAGGCGCGGTAGCGTCCAAGCAGGCGCGGTAGCGTCCAAGCAGGCGCGGTAGCGTCCAACCAGGCGCGGAAGCGTCCAAGCAGGCGCGGAAGCGTCCAAGCAGGCGCGGAAGCGTCCAAGCAGGCGCGGAAGCGTCCAAGCAGGCGCGGTAGCGTCCAAGCAGGCGCGGTAGCGTCCAACCTGGCGCGGAAGCGTCCAAGCAGGCGCGGAAGCGTCCAAGCAGGCGCGGAAGCGTCCAAGCAGGCGCGGAAGCGTCCAAGCAGGCGCGGAAGCGTCCAAGCAGGCGCGGTAGCGTCCAAGCAGGCGCGGTAGCGTCCAACCTGGCGCGAAAGCGTCCAAGCAGTCGCGGAAGCGTTCAAGCAGGCGCGGTAGCGTCCAAGCAGTCGCGGAAGCCTCCAAGCAGGCGCGGTAGCGTCCAAGCAGGCGCGGTAGCGTCCAAGCAGGCGCGGAAACGTCCAAGCAGGCGCGGGAGCATGCAAGAAGGCGCAGAAGAGTCCAAGCAGGCGCGGTAGCGTCCAAGCAGTCGCGGAAGCGTCCAAGCAGGCGCGAAAGCGTCCAAGCAGTCGCGGAAGCGTTCAAGCAGGCGCGGTAGTGTCCAAGCAGTCGCGGAAGCCTCCAAGCAGGCGCGGTAGCGTCCAAGCAGGCGCGGTAGTGTCAAAGCTGGCGCGGAAACGTCCAAGCAGGCGCGGAAGCATGCAAGAAGGCGCAGAAGAGTCCAAGCAGGCGCGGAAGCGTCCAAGCAGTCGCGGAAGCGTCCAAGAAGGCGCGTTAGCGTCCAAGCAGGCGCGGAAACGTCCAAGTAGGCGCGGCAGCATGCAAGAAGGCGCAGAAGAGTCCAAGCAGGCGCGGAAACGTCCAAGCAGGCGGGGAAGCATGCAAGCAGGCGCGGAAGCGTCCAAGCAGGCGCGGAAGCCTCCAAGCAGGCGCGGTAGCGTCCAAGCAGGCGCGGTAGCGTCCAAGCAGGCGCGGAAGCATGCAAGAAGGCGCAGAAGAGTCAAAGCAGGCGCAGAAGAGTCCAAGCAGGCGGGGAAGCGTACAAGAAGTCGCGGAAGCGTCCAAGCAGGCGCGGAAACGTCCAAGCAGGCGCGGAAGCATGCAAGAAGACGCGGAAGCTTCCAAGCAAGCGTGGGAGCGTCCAAGCAGGCGCGGAAGCGTCCAAGCAGGCGCGGAAGCATGCAAGAAGACGCAGAATAGTCCAACCAGGCGCGGAAGAGTCCAAGCAGGCGCGGAAGCGTCCAAGCAGGCGCGGAAGCAACCATATAGGCGCGAAAGCGTCCAAGCAGGCTGGGAAGCATGCAAGCAGGCGCGGAAGCGTCCAAGCAGTCGCGGAAGCGTCCAAGCAGGTGCGGTAGCGTCCAAGCAGGCGCGGTAGCGTCCAAGCTGGCGCGGAAACGTCCAAGCAGGCGCGGAAGCATGCAAGAAGGAGCAGAAGAGTCCAAGCAGGCGCGGTAGCGTCCAAGCAGTCGCGGAAGCGTCCAAGCAGGCGGGGAAGCATGCAAGAAGACGCAGAAGAGTCCAAGCAGGCGCGGAAGCGTCCAAGCAGGCGGGGAAGCATGCAAGCAGGCGCGGAAGCGTCCAAGCAGGCGCGGAAACGTCCAAGCAGGCGCGGAAGCATGCAAGCAGGCGCAGAAGAGTCCAAGCAGTCGCGGAAGCGTCCAAGCAGGCGCGGTAGCGTCCAAGCAGGCGCGGTAGCGTCCAAGCAGGCGCGGTAGCGTCCAACCAGGCGCGGAAGCGTCCAAGCAGGCGCGGAAGCGTCCAAGCAGGCGCGGAAGCGTCCAAGCAGGCGCGGAAGCGTCCAAGCAGGCGCGGTAGCGTCCAAGCAGGCGCGGTAGCGTCCAACCTGGCGCGGAAGCGTCCAAGCAGGCGCGGAAGCGTCCAAGCAGGCGCGGAAGCGTCCAAGCAGGCGCGGAAGCGTCCAAGCAGGCGCGGAAGCGTCCAAGCAGGCGCGGTAGCGTCCAAGCAGGCGCGGTAGCGTCCAACCTGGCGCGAAAGCGTCCAAGCAGTCGCGGAAGCGTTCAAGCAGGCGCGGTAGCGTCCAAGCAGTCGCGGAAGCCTCCAAGCAGGCGCGGTAGCGTCCAAGCAGGCGCGGTAGCGTCCAAGCAGGCGCGGAAACGTCCAAGCAGGCGCGGGAGCATGCAAGAAGGCGCAGAAGAGTCCAAGCAGGCGCGGTAGCGTCCAAGCAGTCGCGGAAGCGTCCAAGCAGGCGCGAAAGCGTCCAAGCAGTCGCGGAAGCGTTCAAGCAGGCGCGGTAGTGTCCAAGCAGTCGCGGAAGCCTCCAAGCAGGCGCGGTAGCGTCCAAGCAGGCGCGGTAGTGTCAAAGCTGGCGCGGAAACGTCCAAGCAGGCGCGGAAGCATGCAAGAAGGCGCAGAAGAGTCCAAGCAGGCGCGGAAGCGTCCAAGCAGTCGCGGAAGCGTCCAAGAAGGCGCGTTAGCGTCCAAGCAGGCGCGGAAACGTCCAAGTAGGCGCGGCAGCATGCAAGAAGGCGCAGAAGAGTCCAAGCAGGCGCGGAAACGTCCAAGCAGGCGGGGAAGCATGCAAGCAGGCGCGGAAGCGTCCAAGCAGGCGCGGAAGCCTCCAAGCAGGCGCGGTAGCGTCCAAGCAGGCGCGGTAGCGTCCAAGCAGGCGCGGAAGCATGCAAGAAGGCGCAGAAGAGTCAAAGCAGGCGCAGAAGAGTCCAAGCAGGCGGGGAAGCGTACAAGAAGTCGCGGAAGCGTCCAAGCAGGCGCGGAAACGTCCAAGCAGGCGCGGAAGCATGCAAGAAGACGCGGAAGCTTCCAAGCAAGCGTGGGAGCGTCCAAGCAGGCGCGGAAGCGTCCAAGCAGGCGCGGAAGCATGCAAGAAGACGCAGAATAGTCCAACCAGGCGCGGAAGAGTCCAAGCAGGCGCGGAAGCGTCCAAGCAGGCGCGGAAGCAACCATATAGGCGCGAAAGCGTCCAAGCAGGCTGGGAAGCATGCAAGCAGGCGCGGAAGCGTCCAAGCAGTCGCGGAAGCGTCCAAGCAGGTGCGGTAGCGTCCAAGCAGGCGCGGTAGCGTCCAAGCTGGCGCGGAAACGTCCAAGCAGGCGCGGAAGCATGCAAGAAGGAGCAGAAGAGTCCAAGCAGGCGCGGTAGCGTCCAAGCAGTCGCGGAAGCGTCCAAGCAGGCGGGGAAGCATGCAAGAAGACGCAGAAGAGTCCAAGCAGGCGCGGAAGCGTCCAAGCAGGCGGGGAAGCATGCAAGCAGGCGCGGAAGCGTCCAAGCAGGCGCGGAAACGTCCAAGCAGGCGCGGAAGCATGCATGCAGGCGCAGAAGAGTCCAAGCAGTCGCGGAAGCGTCCAAGCAGGCGCGGAAGCGTCCAAGCAGGCGCGGTAGCGTCCAAGCAGGCGCGGTAGCGTCCAAGCAGGCGCGGTAGCGTCCAACCAGGCGCGGAAGCGTCCAAGCAGGCGCGGAAGCGTCCAAGCAGGCGCGGAAGCGTCCAAGCAGGCGCGGAAGCGTCCAAGCAGGCGCGGTAGCGTCCAAGCAGGCGCGGTAGCGTCCAACCAGGCGCGGAAGCGTCCAAGCAGTCGCGGAAGCGTCCAAGCAGGCGCGGAAGCGTCCAAGCAGGCGGGGAAGCATGCAAGCAGACGCAGAAGAGTCCAAGCAGGCGGGGAAGCATGCAAGCAGGCGCGGAAGCGTCCAAGCAGGCGCGGAAACGTCCAAGTAGGCGCGGAAGCATGCAAGAAGGCGCGGAAGCGTCCAAGCAGGCGCGGTAGCGTCCAAGCAGGAGCGGTAGCGTCCAAGCAGGAGCGGAAACGTCCAAGCAGGCGCGGAAGCATGCAAACAGGCGCGGAAGCGTCCAAGCAGGCAGGGAAGCATGCAAGCAGGCGCGGAAGCGTCCAAGCAGGCGCGAAAGCGTCCAACCAGGCGCGGAAGCGTCCAAGCAGGCGCGGTAGCGTCCAAGCAGGAGCGGTAGCGTCCAAGCAGGAGCGGAAACGTCCAAGCAGGCAGGGAAGCATGCAAGCAGGCGCGGAAGCGTCCAAGCAGGCGCGAAAGCGTCCAACCAGGCGCGGAAGCGTCCAAGCAGGCGCAGAAGTGTCCAAGCAGGCGCGGAATCGTCCAAGCAGGCGCGGAAGCATGCAAGAAGGCGCAGAAGAGTCCAAGCAGGCGCGGAAGCGTCCAAGCAGTCGCGGAAGCGTCCAAGCAGGCGCGGAAGCGTCCAAGCAGTCGCGGAAGCTTCCAAGCAGGTGCGGTAGCGTCCAAGCAGTCGCGGAAGCGTCCAAGTTGGCGCGGAAACGTCCAAGCAGGCGCGGAAGCATGCAAGAAGGAGCAGAAGAGTCCAAGCAGGCGCGGTAGCGTCCAAGCAGTTGCGGAAGCGTCCAAGCAGGCGGGGAAGCATGCAAGAAGACGCAGAAGAGTCCAAGCAGGCGCGGAAGCGTCCAAGCAGGCGGGGAAGCATGCAAGCAGGTGCGGAAGCGTCCAAGCAGGCGCGGTAGCGTCCAAGTTGGCGCGGAAACGTCCAAGCAGGCGCGGAAGCATGCAAGAAGGAGCAGAAGAGTCCAAGCAGGCGCGGTAGCGTCCAAGCAGTTGCGGAAGCGTCCAAGCAGGCGGGGAAGCATGCAAGAAGACGCAGAAGAGTCCAAGCAGGCGCGGAAGCGTCCAAGCAGGCGCAGAAACGTCCAAGTAGGCGCGGAAGCATGCAAGAAGGTGCGGAAGCGTCCAAGCAGGCGCGGAAGCGTCCAAGCAGGCGCGGAAGCGTCCAAGCAGTCGCGGAAGCGTCCAAGCAGGTGCGGTAGCGTCCAAGCAGGCGCGGTAGCGTCCAAGCAGGCGCGGAAGCGTCCAAGCAGTCGCGGAAGAGTCCAAGCAGGCGCGGTAGCGTCCAATCAGGCGCAGAAACGTACAAGCAGGCGCGGAAGCATGCAAGAAGGTGCGGAAGCGTCCAAGCAGGCGCGGAAGCGTCCAAGCAGGCGTGGGAGCGTCCAAGCAGGCGCGGAAGCGTCCAAGCAGGCGCGGAAGCATGCAAGAAGACGCAGAATAATCCAAGCAGGCGCGGAAGAGTCCAAGCAGGCGCGGAAGCGTCCAAGCAGGCGCGGAAGCAACCATATAGGCGCGAAAGCGTCCAAGCAGGCTGGGAAGCATGCAAGCAGGCGCGGAAGCGTCCAAGCAGGCGCGGTAGCGTCCAAGCTGGCGCGGAAACGTCCAAGCAGGCGCGGAAGCATCCAAGCAGGCGCGGTAGCGTCCAAGCGGTCGCGGAAGCGTACAAGCAGGCGCGGTAGCGTCCAAACAGGCGCGGAAACGTCTAAGCTGGCGCGGAAGATTCCAAGCAGGTGCGGTAGCGTCCAAGCAGGCGCGGAAACGTCCAAGCAGGCGCGGAAGCATGCAAGAAGACGCAGCGGAGTCCAAGCAGGCGCGGAAGCATGCAAGAAGGAGCAGAAGAGTCCAAGCAGGCGCGGTAGCGTCCAAGCAGTCGCGGAAGCGTCCAAGCAGGCGGGGAAGCATGCAAGAAGACGCAGAAGAGTCCAAGCAGGCGCGGAAGCGTCCAAGCAGGCGGGGAAGCATGCAAGCAGGCGCGGAAGCGTCCAAGCAGGCGCGGAAACGTCCAAGTAGGCGCGGAAGCATGCAAGAAGGTGCGGAAACGTCCAAGCAGGCGCGGTAGCGTCCAAGCAGGCGCGGAAGCATGCAAGCAGACGCGGAAGCGTCCAACCAGGCGCGGAAGCGTCCGAGCATGCGTGGAAGAGTACCAAGCATGCGCGGAAACGTCCAAGCAGGCGTGGGAGCGTCCAAGCAGGCGCGGAAGCGTCCAAGCAGGCGTGGGAGCGTCCAAGCAGGCGCGGAAGCGTCCAAGCAGGCGCGGAAGCGTCCAAGCAGGCGCGGAAGCCTCCAAGCAGGCGCGGAAGCGTCCAAGCAGGCGCGGAAGAGTCCAAGCATGCGCGGTAGCGTCCAAGCAGTTGCGGAAGCGTCCAAGCAGGCGCGATAGCATCCAAGCAGACGCGGAAGCGTCCAAGCAGGCGCGGAAGCGTCCAAACAGGCGCGGAAGCGTCCAAGCATGCGCGGAAGTGTCCAAGCAGGCGCGGAAGCGTACAAGCAGGCGCGGAAGCGTCCGAGCATGCGTGGAAGAGTACCAAGCATGCGCGGAAACGTCCAAGCAGGCGTGGGAGCGTCCAAGCAGGCGCGGAAGCGTCCAAGCAGGCGTGGGAGCGTCCAAGCAGGCGCGGAAGCGTCCAAGCAGGCGCGGAAGCGTCCAAGCAGGCGCGGAAGCCTCCAAGCAGGCGCGGAAGCGTCCAAGCAGGCGCGGAAGAGTCCAAGCATGCGCGGAAGAGTCCAAGCAGGCGCGGAAGCGTCCAAGCAGTCGCGGAAGCGTCCAAGCAGGCGCGTTAGCGTCCAAGCAGGCGCGGAAACGTCCAAGCAGGCGCGGAAGAATGCAAGAAGGCGCAGAAGAGTCCAAGCAGGCGCGGAAGCGTCCAAGCAGGCGCGGAAGCGTCCAAGCAGGCGCGGAGACGTCCAAGCAGGCGCGGTAGCGTCCAACCAGGCGCGGAAGCGTCCAAGCAGTCGCGGATTCGTCCAAGCAGGCGCGGTAGCGTCCAACCAGGCGCGGAAGCGTCCAAGCAGGCGCGGAAGCGTCCAAGCAGGCGCGGTAGCGTCCAAGCAGGCGCGGAAGCGTCCAAGCAGGCGCAGAAGCGTCCAAGCAGTCGCGGAAGCGTCCAAGCAGGCGCGGTAGCGTCCAACAAGGCGCGGAAGCGTCTAAGCAGGCGCGGAAGCGTCCAAGCAGGCGCGGAAACGTACAAGCAGGCGCGGAAGCATGCAAGAAGGTGCGGAAGCGTCCAAGCAGGCGCGGAAGCGTCCAAGCAGGCGCGGAAGCGTCCAAGCAGTCGCGGAAACGTCCAAGTAGGCGCGGAAGCATGCAAGAAGGTGCGGAAGCGTCCAAGCAGGCGCGGTAGCGTCCAAGCAGGCGCGGTAGCGTCCAAGCAGGCGCGGAAGCGTCCAAGCAGTCGCGGAAGAGTCCAAGCAGGCGCGGTAGCGTCCAATCAGGCGCAGAAACGTACAAGCAGGCGCGGAAGCATGCAAGAAGGTGCGGAAGCGTCCAAGCAGGCGCGGAAGCCTCCAAGCAGGCGCGGAAGCGTCCAAGCAGGCGCGGAAGAGTCCAAGCATGCGCGGAAGAGTCCAAGCAGGCGCGGAAGCGTCCAAGCAGTCGCGGAAGCGTCCAAGCAGGCGCGTTAGCGTCCAAGCAGGCGCGGAAACGTCCAAGCAGGCGCGGAAGAATGCAAGAAGGCGCAGAAGAGTCCAAGCAGGCGCGGAAGCGTCCAAGCAGGCGCGGAAGCGTCCAAGCAGGCGCGGAGACGTCCAAGCAGGCGCGGTAGCGTCCAACCAGGCGCGGAAGCGTCCAAGCAGTCGCGGATTCGTCCAAGCAGGCGCGGTAGCGTCCAACCAGGCGCGGAAGCGTCCAAGCAGGCGCGGAAGCGTCAAAGCAGGCGCGGTAGCGTCCAAGCAGGCGCGGAAGCGTCCAAGCAGGCGCAGAAGCGTCCAAGCAGTCGCGGAAGCGTCCAAGCAGGCGCGGTAGCGTCCAACAAGGCGCGGAAGCGTCTAAGCAGGCGCGGAAGCGTCCAAGCAGGCGCGGAAACGTACAAGCAGGCGCGGAAGCATGCAAGAAGACGCAGAAGAGTCCAAGCAGGCGGGGAAGCATGCAAGCAGGCGCGGAAGCGTCCAAGCAGGCGCGGAAACGTCCAAGTAGGCGCGGAAGCATGCAAGAAGGTGCGGAAGCGTCCAAGCAGGCGCGGTAGCGTCCAAGCAGGCGCGGTAGCGTCCAAGCAGGCGCGGAAGCGTCCAAGCAGTCGCGGAAGAGTCCAAGCAGGCGCGGTAGCGTCCAATCAGGCGCAGAAACGTACAAGCAGGCGCGGAAGCATGCAAGAAGGTGCGGAAGCGTCCAAGCAGGCGCGGAAGCGTCCAAGCAGGCGTGGGAGCGTCCAAGCAGGCGCGGAAGCGTCCAAGCAGGCGCGGAAGCATGCAAGAAGACGCAGAATAATCCAAGCAGGCGCGGAAGAGTCCAAGCAGGCGCGGAAGCGTCCAAGCAGGCGCGGAAGCAACCATATAGGCGCGAAAGCGTCCAAGCAGGCTGGGAAGCATGCAAGCAGGCGCGGAAGCGTCCAAGCAGGCGCGGTAGCGTCCAAGCTGGCGCGGAAACGTCCAAGCAGGCGCGGAAGCATCCAAGCAGGCGCGGTAGCGTCCAAGCGGTCGCGGAAGCGTACAAGCAGGCGCGGTAGCGTCCAAACAGGCGCGGAAACGTCTAAGCTGGCGCGGAAGATTCCAAGCAGGTGCGGTAGCGTCCAAGCAGGCGCGGAAACGTCCAAGCAGGCGCGGAAGCATGCAAGAAGACGCAGCGGAGTCCAAGCAGGCGCGGAAGCATGCAAGAAGGAGCAGAAGAGTCCAAGCAGGCGCGGTAGCGTCCAAGCAGTCGCGGAAGCGTCCAAGCAGGCGGGGAAGCATGCAAGAAGACGCAGAAGAGTCCAAGCAGGCGCGGAAGCGTCCAAGCAGGCGGGGAAGCATGCAAGCAGGCGCGGAAGCGTCCAAGCAGGCGCGGAAACGTCCAAGTAGGCGCGGAAGCATGCAAGAAGGTGCGGAAACGTCCAAGCAGGCGCGGTAGCGTCCAAGCAGGCGCGGAAACGTCCAAGCAGGCGCGGAAGCATGCAAGCAGACGCGGAAGCGTCCAACCAGGCGCGGAAGCGTCCGAGCATGCGTGGAAGAGTACCAAGCATGCGCGGAAACGTCCAAGCAGGCGTGGGAGCGTCCAAGCAGGCGCGGAAGCGTCCAAGCAGGCGCGGAAGCGTCCAAGCAGGCGCGGAAGCCTCCAAGCAGGCGCGGAAGCGTCCAAGCAGGCGCGGAAGAGTCCAAGCATGCGCGGTAGCGTCCAAGCAGTTGCGGAAGCGTCCAAGCAGGCGCGATAGCATCCAAGCAGACGCGGAAGCGTCCAAGCAGGCGCGGAAGCGTCCAAACAGGCGCGGAAGCGTCCAAGCATGCGCGGAAGTGTCCAAGCAGGCGCGGAAGCGTACAAACAGGCGCGGAAGCGTCCGAGCATGCGTGGAAGAGTACCAAGCATGCGCGGAAACGTCCAAGCAGGCGTGGGAGCGTCCAAGCAGGCGCGGAAGCGTCCAAGCAGGCGTGGGAGCGTCCAAGCAGGCGCGGAAGCGTCCAAGCAGGCGCGGAAGCGTCCAAGCAGGCGCGGAAGCCTCCAAGCAGGCGCGGAAGCGTCCAAGCAGGCGCGGAAGAGTCCAAGCATGCGCGGAAGAGTCCAAGCAGGCGCGGAAGCGTCCAAGCAGTCGCGGAAGCGTCCAAGCAGGCGCGTTAGCGTCCAAGCAGGCGCGGAAACGTCCAAGCAGGCGCGGAAGAATGCAAGAAGGCGCAGAAGAGTCCAAGCAGGCGCGGAAGCGTCCAAGCAGGCGCGGAAGCGTCCAAGCAGGCGCGGAGACGTCCAAGCAGGCGCGGTAGCGTCCAACCAGGCGCGGAAGCGTCCAAGCAGTCGCGGATTCGTCCAAGCAGGCGCGGTAGCGTCCAACCAGGCGCGGAAGCGTCCAAGCAGGCGCGGAAGCGTCCAAGCAGGCGCGGTAGCGTCCAAGCAGGCGCGGAAGCGTCCAAGCAGGCGCAGAAGCGTCCAAGCAGTCGCGGAAGCGTCCAAGCAGGCGCGGTAGCGTCCAACAAGGCGCGGAAGCGTCTAAGCAGGCGCGGAAGCGTCCAAGCAGGCGCGGTAGCGTCCAAGCTGACGCGGAAACGTCCAAGCAGGCGCGGAAGCGTCCAAGCAGGCGCGGTAGCGTCCAAGCGGTCGCGGAAGCGTACAAGCAGGCGCGGTAGCGTCCAAACAGGCGCGGAAACGTCCGAGCTGGCGCGGAAGAGTCCAAGCAGGTGCGGTAGCGTCCAAGCAGGCGCGGAAGCGTCCAAGCAGGCGTGGGAGCGTCCAAGCAGGCGCGGAAGCGTCCAAGCAGGCGCGGAAGCGTCCAAGCAGGCGCGGAAGCCTCCAAGCAGGCGCGGAAGCGTCCAAGCAGGCGCGGAAGAGTCCAAGCATGCGCGGAAGAGTCCAAGCAGGCGCGGAAGCGTCCAAGCAGTCGCGGAAGCGTCCAAGCAGGCGCGTTAGCGTCCAAGCAGGCGCGGAAACGTCCAAGCAGGCGCGGAAGAATGCAAGAAGGCGCAGAAGAGTCCAAGCAGGCGCGGAAGCGTCCAAGCAGGCGCGGAAGCGTCCAAGCAGGCGCGGAGACGTCCAAGCAGGCGCGGTAGCGTCCAACCAGGCGCGGAAGCGTCCAAGCAGTCGCGGATTCGTCCAAGCAGGCGCGGTAGCGTCCAACCAGGCGCGGAAGCGTCCAAGCAGGCGCGGAAGCGTCCAAGCAGGCGCGGTAGCGTCCAAGCAGGCGCGGAAGCGTCCAAGCAGGCGCAGAAGCGTCCAAGCAGTCGCGGAAGCGTCCAAGCAGGCGCGGTAGCGTCCAACAAGGCGCGGAAGCGTCTAAGCAGGCGCGGAAGCGTCCAAGCAGGCGCGGAAACGTACAAGCAGGCGCGGAAGCATGCAAGAAGACGCAGAAGAGTCCAAGCAGGCGGGGAAGCATGCAAGCAGGCGCGGAAGCGTCCAAGCAGGCGCGGAAACGTCCAAGTAGGCGCGGAAGCATGCAAGAAGGTGCGGAAGCGTCCAAGCAGGCGCGGTAGCGTCCAAGCAGGCGCGGAAACGTCCAAGCAGGCGCGGAAACGTCCAAGCAGGCGCGGAAGCATGCAAGAAGGCGCAGAAGAGTCCAAGCAGGCGCGGAAGCGTCCAAGCAGTCGCGGAAGAGTCCAAGCAGGCGCGGTAGCGTCCAATCAGGCGCGGAAACGTACAAGCAGGCGCGGAAGCATGCAAGAAGACGCAGAAGAGTCCAAGCAGGCGCGGAAGCGTCCAAGCAGTCGCGGAAGCGTCCAAGCAGGCGCGGTAGCGTCCAACAAGGCGCGGAAGCGTCCAAGCAGGCGCGGAAGCGTCCAAGCAGGCGCGGTTGCGTCCAAGCAGTCGCGGAAGCGTCCAAGCAGGCGCGGTAGCGTCCAAGCAGTCGCGGAAGCGTCCAAGCAGGCGGGGAAGCATGCAAGCAGGCACGGAAGCATCCAAGCAGGCGCGGAAACGTCCAAGTAGGCGCGGAAGCTTCGAAGCAGGCGCGGTAGCGTCCAAGCAGTCGCGGAAGCATCCAAGCAGGCGCGGTAGCGTCCAACCAGGCGCGGAAGCGTCCAAGCAGGCGCGGAAGCGTCCAAGCAGGCGCGGTAGCGTCCAAGCTGACGCGGAAACGTCCAAGCAGGCGCGGAAGCGTCCAAGCAGGCGCGGTAGCGTCCAAGCGGTCGCGGAAGCGTACAAGCAGGCGCGGTAGCGTCCAAACAGGCGCGGAAACGTCCGAGCTGGCGCGGAAGAGTCCAAGCAGGTGCGGTAGCGTCCAAGCAGGCGCGGAAACGTCCAAGCAGGCGCGGAAGCATGCAAGAAGACGCAGAGGAGTCCAAGCAGGCGCGGAAGCATGCAAGAAGGAGCAGAAGAGTCCAAGCAGGCGCGGTAGCGTCCAAGCAGTCGCGGAAGCGTCCAAGCAGGCGGGGAAGCATGCAAGAAGACGCAGAAGTGTCCAAGCAGGCGCGGAAGCGTCCAAGCAGGCGCGGTAGCGTCCAACAAGGCGCGGAAGCGTCCAAGCAGGCGCGGAAGCGTCCAAGCAGGCGCGGAAACGTACAAGCAGGCGCGGAAGCATGCAAGAAGACGCAGAAGAGTCCAAGCAGGCGGGGAAGCATGCAAGCAGGCGCGGAAGCGTCCAAGCAGGCGCGGAAACGTCCAAGTAGGCGCGGAAGCATGCAAGAAGGTGCGGAAGCGTCCAAGCAGGCGCGGTAGCGTCCAAGCAGGCGCGGAAACGTCCAAGCAGGCGCGGAAGCATGCAAGAAGGCGCAGAAGAGTCCAAGCAGGCGCGGAAGCGTCCAAGCAGTCGCGGAAGAGTCCAAGCAGGCGCGGTAGCGTCCAATCAGGCGCGGAAACGTACAAGCAGGCGCGGAAGCATGCAAGAAGACGCAGAAGAGTCCAAGCAGGCGCGGAAGCGTCCAAGCAGTCGCGGAAGCGTCCAAGCAGGCGCGATAGCATCCAAGCAGACGCGGAAGCGTCCAAGCAGGCGCGGAAGCGTCCAAACAGGCGCGGAAGCGTCCAAGCATGCGCGGAAGTGTCCAAGCAGGCGCGGAAGCGTACAAGCAGGCGCGGAAGCGTCCGAGCATGCGTGGAAGAGTACCAAGCATGCGCGGAAACGTCCAAGCAGGCGTGGGAGCGTCCAAGCAGGCGCGGAAGCGTCCAAGCAGGCGTGGGAGCGTCCAAGCAGGCGCGGAAGCGTCCAAGCAGGCGTGGGAGCGTCCAAGCAGGCGCCGAAGCGTCCAAGCAGGCGCGGAAGCGTCCAAGCAGGCGCGGAAGAGTCCAAGCATGCGCGGAAGAGTCCAAGCAGGCGCGGAAGCGTCCAAGCAGTCGCGGAAGCGTCCAAGCAGGCGCGTTAGCGTCCAAGCAGGCGCGGAAACGTCCAAGCAGGCGCGGAAGAATGCAAGAAGGCGCAGAAGAGTCCAAGCAGGCGCGGAAGCGTCCAAGCAGGCGCGGAAGCGTCCAAGCAGGCGCGGAGACGTCCAAGCAGGCGCGGTAGCGTCCAACCAGGCGCGGAAGCGTCCAAGCAGTCGCGGATTCGTCCAAGCAGGCGCGGAAGCATGCAAGAAGGCGCAGAAGAGTCCAAGCAGGCGCGGAAGCGTCCAAGCAGTCGCGGAAGAGTCCAAGCAGGCGCGGTAGCGTCCAATCAGGCGCGGAAACGTACAAGCAGGCGCGGAAGCATGCAAGAAGACGCAGAAGAGTCCAAGCAGGCGCGGAAGCGTCCAAGCAGTCGCGGAAGCGTCCAAGCAGGCGCGGTAGCGTCCAACAAGGCGCGGAAGCGTCCAAGCAGGCGCGGAAGCGTCCAAGCAGGCGCGGTTGCGTCCAAGCAGTCGCGGAAGCGTCCAAGCAGGCGCGGTAGCGTCCAAGCAGTCGCGGAAGCGTCCAAGCAGGCGGGGAAGCATGCAAGCAGGCACGGAAGCATCCAAGCAGGCGCGGAAACGTCCAAGTAGGCGCGGAAGCTTCGAAGCAGGCGCGGTAGCGTCCAAGCAGTCGCGGAAGCATCCAAGCAGGCGCGGTAGCGTCCAACCAGGCGCGGAAGCGTCCAAGCAGGCGCGGAAGCGTCCAAGCAGGCGCGGTAGCGTCCAAGCTGACGCGGAAACGTCCAAGCAGGCGCGGAAGCGTCCAAGCAGGCGCGGTAGCGTCCAAGCGGTCGCGGAAGCGTACAAGCAGGCGCGGTAGCGTCCAAACAGGCGCGGAAACGTCCGAGCTGGCGCGGAAGAGTCCAAGCAGGTGCGGTAGCGTCCAAGCAGGCGCGGAAACGTCCAAGCAGGCGCGGAAGCATGCAAGAAGACGCAGAGGAGTCCAAGCAGGCGCGGAAGCATGCAAGAAGGAGCAGAAGAGTCCAAGCAGGCGCGGTAGCGTCCAAGCAGTCGCGGAAGCGTCCAAGCAGGCGGGGAAGCATGCAAGAAGACGCAGAAGTGTCCAAGCAGGCGCGGAAGCGTCCAAGCAGGCGCGGTAGCGTCCAACAAGGCGCGGAAGCGTCCAAGCAGGCGCGGAAGCGTCCAAGCAGGCGCGGAAACGTACAAGCAGGCGCGGAAGCATGCAAGAAGACGCAGAAGAGTCCAAGCAGGCGGGGAAGCATGCAAGCAGGCGCGGAAGCGTCCAAGCAGGCGCGGAAACGTCCAAGTAGGCGCGGAAGCATGCAAGAAGGTGCGGAAGCGTCCAAGCAGGCGCGGTAGCGTCCAAGCAGGCGCGGAAACGTCCAAGCAGGCGCGGAAGCATGCAAGAAGGCGCAGAAGAGTCCAAGCAGGCGCGGAAGCGTCCAAGCAGTCGCGGAAGAGTCCAAGCAGGCGCGGTAGCGTCCAATCAGGCGCGGAAACGTACAAGCAGGCGCGGAAGCATGCAAGAAGACGCAGAAGAGTCCAAGCAGGCGCGGAAGCGTCCAAGCAGTCGCGGAAGCGTCCAAGCAGGCGCGATAGCATCCAAGCAGACGCGGAAGCGTCCAAGCAGGCGCGGAAGCGTCCAAACAGGCGCGGAAGCGTCCAAGCATGCGCGGAAGTGTCCAAGCAGGCGCGGAAGCGTACAAGCAGGCGCGGAAGCGTCCGAGCATGCGTGGAAGAGTACCAAGCATGCGCGGAAACGTCCAAGCAGGCGTGGGAGCGTCCAAGCAGGCGCGGAAGCGTCCAAGCAGGCGTGGGAGCGTCCAAGCAGGCGCGGAAGCGTCCAAGCAGGCGTGGGAGTGTCCAAGCAGGCGCGGAAGCGTCCAAGCAGGCGCGGAAGCGTCCAAGCAGGCGCGGAAACGTCCAAGTAGGCGCGGAAGCTTCGAAGCAGGCGCGGTAGCGTCCAAGCAGTCGCGGAAGCATCCAAGCAGGCGCAGTAGCGTCCAACCAGGCGCGGAAGCGTCCAAGCAGGCGCGGAAGCGTCCAAGCAGGCGCGGAAGCAACCATATAGGCGCGAAAGCGTCCAAGCAGGCTGGGAAGCATGCAAGCAGGCGCGGAAGCGTCCAAGCAGGCGCGGTAGCGTCCAAGCTGGCGCGGAAACGTCCAAGCAGGCGCGGAAGCGTCCAAGCAGGCGCGGTAGCGTCCAAGCGGTCGCGGAAGCGTACAAGCAGGCGCGGTAGCGTCCAAACAGGCGCGGAAACGTCTAAGCATGCGCGGAAGTGTCCAAGCAGGCGCGGAAGCGTACAAGCAGGCGCGGAAGCGTCCGAGCATGCGTGGAAGAGTACCAAGCATGCGCGGAAACGTCCAAGCAGGCGTGGGAGCGTCCAAGCAGGCGCGGAAGCGTCCAAGCAGGCGTGGGAGCGTCCAAGCAGGCGCGGAAGCGTCCAAGCAGGCGCGGAAGCGTCCAAGCAGGCGCGGAAGCCTCCAAGCAGGCGCGAAAGCGTCCAAGCAGGCGCGGAAGAGTCCAAGCATGCGCGGAAGAGTCCAAGCAGGCGCGGAAGCGTCCAAGCAGTTGCGGAAGCGTCCAAGCGGTCGCGGAAGCGTACAAGCAGGCGCGGTAGCGTCCAAGCAGGCGCGGAAGCCTCCAAGCAGGCGCGGAAGCGTCCAAGCAGGCGCGGAAGAGTCCAAGCATGCGCGGAAGAGTCCAAGCAGGCGCGCAAGCGTCCAAGCAGTCGCGGAAGCGTCCAAGCAGGCGCGGTAGCGTCCAAGTTGGCGCGGAAACGTCCAAGCAGGCGCGGAAGCATGCAAGAAGGAGCAGAAGAGTCCAAGCAGGCGCGGTAGCGTCCAAGCAGTTGCGGAAGCGTCCAAGCAGGCGGGGAAGCATGCAAGAAGACGCAGAAGAGTCCAAGCAGGCGCGGAAGCGTCCAAGCAGGCGGGGAAGCATGCAAGCAGGCGCGGAAGCGTCCAAGCAGGCGCAGAAACGTCCAAGTAGGCGCGGAAGCATGCAAGAAGGTGCGGAAGCGTCCAAGCAGGCGCGGAAGCGTCCAAGCAGGCGCGGAAGCGTCCAAGCAGTCGCGGAAGCGTCCAAGCAGGTGCGGTAGCGTCCAAGCAGGCGCGGTAGCGTCCAAGCAGGCGCGGAAGCGTCCAAGCAGTCGCGGAAGAGTCCAAGCAGGCGCGGTAGCGTCCAATCAGGCGCAGAAACGTACAAGCAGGCGCGGAAGCATGCAAGAAGGTGCGGAAGCGTCCAAGCAGGCGCGGAAGCGTCCAAGCAGGCGTGGGAGCGTCCAAGCAGGCGCGGAAGCGTCCAAGCAGGCGCGGAAGCATGCAAGAAGACGCAGAATAATCCAAGCAGGCGCGGAAGCGTCCAAGCAGGCGCGGAAACGTACAAGCAGGCGCGGAAGCATGCAAGAAGACGCAGAAGAGTCCAAGCAGGCGGGGAAGCATGCAAGCAGGCGCGGAAGCGTCCAAGCAGGCGCGGAAACGTCCAAGTAGGCGCGGAAGCATGCAAGAAGGTGCGGAAGCGTCCAAGCAGGCGCGGTAGCGTCCAAGCAGGCGCGGAAACGTCCAAGCAGGCGCGGAAGCATGCAAGAAGGCGCAGAAGAGTCCAAGCAGGCGCGGAAGCGTCCAAGCAGTCGCGGAAGAGTCCAAGCAGGCGCGGTAGCGTCCAATCAGGCGCGGAAACGTACAAGCAGGCGCGGAAGCATGCAAGAAGACGCAGAAGAGTCCAAGCAGGCGCGGAAGCGTCCAAGCAGTCGCGGAAGCGTCCAAGCAGGCGCGGTAGCGTCCAAGCAGTCGCGGAAGAGTCCAAGCAGGCGCGGTAGCGTCCAATCAGGCGCGGAAACGTACAAGCAGGCGCGGAAGCATGCAAGAAGACGCAGAAGAGTCCAAGCAGGCGCGGAAGCGTCCAAGCAGTCGCGGAAGCGTCCAAGCAGGCGCGGTAGCGTCCAACAAGGCGCGGAAGCGTCCAAGCAGGCGCGGAAGCGTCCAAGCAGGCGCGGTTGCGTCCAAGCAGTCGCGGAAGCGTCCAAGCAGGCGCGGTAGCGTCCAAGCAGTCGCGGAAGCGTCCAAGCAGGCGGGGAAGCATGCAAGCAGGCACGGAAGCATCCAAGCAGGCGCGGAAACGTCCAAGTAGGCGCGGAAGCTTCGAAGCAGGCGCGGTAGCGTCCAAGCAGTCGCGGAAGCATCCAAGCAGGCGCGGTAGCATCCAACCAGGCGCGGAAGCGTCCAAGCAGGCGCGGAAGCGTCCAAGCAGGCGCGGTAGCGTCCAAGCTGACGCGGAAACGTCCAAGCAGGCGCGGAAGCGTCCAAGCAGGCGCGGTAGCGTCCAAGCGGTCGCGGAAGCGTACAAGCAGGCGCGGTAGCGTCCAAGCAGTCGCGGAAGCGTCTAAGCAGGCGCGGAAGCGTCCAAGCAGTCGCGGAAGCGTCCAAGCAGGCGCGGAAACGTCCAAGCAGGCGCGGAAGCATGCAAGCAGGCGCGGAAGCGTCCAAGCAGGCGCGGAAGCTTCCAAGCAGGCGCGGTAGCGTCCAAGCAGACGCGGAAGGGTCCAAGCAGGCGCGGTAGCGTCCAAGCAGGCGCGGTAGCGTCCAAGCAGGCACGGAAGCATGCAAGAAGGAGCAGAAGAGTCCAAGCAGGCGCGGTAGCGTCCAAGCAGTCGCGGAAGCGTCCAAGCAGGCGGGGAAGCATGCAAGAAGACGCAGAAGAGTCCAAGCAGGCGCGGAAGCGTCCAAGCAGGCGGGGAAGCATGCAAGCAGGCGCGGAAGCGTCCAAGCAGGCGCGGAAACGTCCAAGTAGGCGCGGAAGCATGCAAGAAGGTGCGGAAGCGTCCAAGCAGGCGCGGAAGCGTCCAAGCAGGCGCGGAAGCGTCCAAGCAGTCGCGGAAGCGTCCAAGCAGGTGCGGTAGCGTCCAAGCAGGCGCGGTAGCGTCCAAGCAGGCGCGGAAGCGTCCAAGCAGGCGCGGAAGCCTCCAAGCAGGCGCGGAAGCGTCCAAGCAGGCGCGGAAGAGTCCAAGCATGCGCGGAAGAGTCCAAGCAGGCGCGGAAGCGTCCAAGCAGTCGCGGAAGCGTCCAAGCAGGCGCGTTAGCGTCCAAGCAGGCGCGGAAACGTCCAAGCAGGCGCGGAAGAATGCAAGAAGGCGCAGAAGAGTCCAAGCAGGCGCGGAAGCGTCCAAGCAGGCGCGGAAGCGTCCAAGCAGGCGCGGAGACGTCCAAGCAGGCGCGGAGACGTCCAAGCAGGCGCGGTAGCGTCCAACCAGGCGCGGCAGCGTCCAAGCAGTCGCGGATTCGTCCAAGCAGGCGCGGTAGCGTCCAACCAGGCGCGGAAGCGTCCAAGCAGGCGCGGAAGCGTCCAAGCAGGCGCGGTAGCGTCCAAGCAGGCGCGGAAGCGTCCAAGCAGGCGCAGAAGCGTCCAAGCAGTCGCGGAAGCGTCCAAGCAGGCGCGGTAGCGTCCAACAAGGCGCGGAAGCGTCCAAGCAGGCGCGGAAGCGTCCAAGCAGGCGCGGAAACGTACAAGCAGGCGCGGAAGCATGCAAGAAGACGCAGAAGAGTCCAAGCAGGCGGGGAAGCATGCAAGCAGGCGCGGAAGCGTCCAAGCAGGCGCGGAAACGTCCAAGTAGGCGCGGAAGCATGCAAGAAGGTGCGGAAGCGTCCAAGCAGGCGCGGTAGCGTCCAAGCAGGCGCGGAAACGTCCAAGCAGGCGGGGAAGCATGCAAGAAGGCGCAGAAGAGTCCAAGCAGGCGCGGAAGCGTCCAAGCAGTCGCGGAAGAGTCCAATTAGGCGCGGTAGCGTCCAATCAGGCGCGGAAACGTACAAGCAGGCGCGGAAGCATGCAAGAAGACGCAGAAGAGTCCAAGCAGGCGCGGAAGCGTCCAAGCAGTCGCGGAAGCGTCCAAGCAGGCGCGGTAGCGTCCAACAAGGCGCGGAAGCGTCCAAGCAGGCGCGGAAGCGTCCAAGCAGGCGCGGTAGCGTCCAAGCAGTCGCGGAAGCGTCCAAGCAGGCGCGGTAGCGTCCAAGCAGTCGCGGAAGCGTCCAAGCAGGCGGGGAAGCATGCAAGCAGGCACGGAAGCATCCAAGCAGGCGCGGAAACGTCCAAGTAGGCGCGGAAGCTTCGAAGCAGGCGCGGTAGCGTCCAAGCAGTCGCGGAAGCATCCAAGCAGGCGCGGTAGCGTCCAACCAGGCGCGGAAGCGTCCAAGCAGGCGCGGAAGCGTCCAAGCAGGCGCGGTAGCGTCCAAGCTGACGCGGAAACGTCCAAGCAGGCGCGGAAGCGTCCAAGCAGGCGCGGTAGCGTCCAAGCGGTCGCGGAAGCGTACAAGCAGGCGCGGTAGCGTCCAAACAGGCGCGGAAACGTCCGAGCTGGCGCGGAAGAGTCCAAGCAGGTGCGGTATCGTCCAAGCAGGCGCAGAAACGTCCAAGCAGGCGCGGAAGCATGCAAGAAGACGCAGAGGAGTCCAAGGAGGCGCGGAAGCATGCAAGAAGGAGCAGAAGAGTCCAAGCAGGCGCGGTAGCGTCCAAGCAGTCGCGGAAGCGTCCAAGCAGGCGGGGAAGCATGCAAGAAGACGCAGAAGTGTCCAAGCAGGCGCGGAAGCGTCCAAGCAGTCGCGGAAGCGTCCAAGCAGGCGCGGAAACGTCCAAGTAGGCGCGGAAGCATGCAAGAAGACGCAGAAGTGTCCAAGCAGGCGCGGAAGCGTCCAAGCAGTCGCGGAAGCGTCCAAGCAGGCGCGGAAACGTCCAAGCAGGCGCGGAAGCATGCAAGCAGGCGCGGAAGCGTCCAAGCAGGCGCGGAAGCTTCCAAGCAGGCGCGGAAGCGTCCAAGCAGTCGCGGATTCGTCCAAGCAGGCGCGGTAGCGTCCAACCAGGCGCGGAAGCGTCCAAGCAGGCGCGGAAGCGTCCAAGCAGGCGCGGTAGCGTCCAAGCAGGCGCGGAAGCGTCCAAGCAGGCGCGGTAGCGTCCAAGCAGTCGCGGAAGCGTCCAAGCAGGCGCGGTAGCGTCCAAGCAGTCGCGGAAGCGTCCAAGCAGGCGGGGAAGCATGCAAGCAGGCACGGAAGCATCCAAGCAGGCGCGGAAACGTCCAAGTAGGCGCGGAAGCTTCGAAGCAGGCGCGGTAGCGTCCAAGCAGTCGCGGAAGCATCCAAGCAGGCGCGGTAGCATCCAACCAGGCGCGGAAGCGTCCAAGCAGGCGCGGAAGCGTCCAAGCAGGCGCGGTAGCGTCCAAGCTGACGCGGAAGCGTCCAAGCAGGCGGGGAAGCATGCAAGAAGACGCAGAAGAGTCCAAGCAGGCGCGGAAGCGTCCAAGCAGGCGGGGAAGCATGCAAGCAGGCGCGGAAGCGTCCAAGCAGGCGCGGAAACGTCCAAGTAGGCGCGGAAGCATGCAAGAAGGTGCGGAAGCGTCCAAGCAGGCGCGGTAGCGTCCAAGCAGGCGCGGAAACGTCCAAGCAGGCGCGGAAGCATGCAGGAAGACGCAGAAGAGTCCAAGCAGGCGCGGTAGCGTCCAAGCGGTCGCGGAAGCGTCCAAGCAGGCGGGGAAGCATGCAAGAAGACGCAGAAGAGTCCAAGCAGGCGCGGAAGCGTCCAAGCAGGCGGGGAAGCATGCAAGCAGGCGCGGAAGCGTCCAAGCAGGCGCGGAAAAGTCCAAGTAGGCGCGGAAGCATGCAAGAAGGTGCGGAAGCGTCCAAGCAGGCGCGGTAGCGTCCAAGCAGGCGCGGAAACGTCCAAGCAGGCGCGGAAGCATGCAAGAAGGCGCAGAAGAGTCCAAGCAGGCGCGGAAGCGTCCAAGCAGTCGCGGAAGAGTCCAAGCAGGCGCGGTAGCGTCCAAACAGGCGCGGAAACGTACAAGCAGGCGCGGAAGCATGCAAGAAGACGCAGAAGAGTCCAAGCAGGCGCGGAAGCGTCCAAGCAGTCGCGGAAGCGTCCAAGCAGGCGCGGTAGCGTCCAAGCAGTCGCGGAAGCGTACAAGAAGGCGCGGTAGCGTCCAAGCAGGCGCGGAAACGTCCAAGCAGTCGCGGAAGAGTCCAAGCAGGCGCGGTAGCGTCCAAACAGGCGCGGAAACGTACAAGCAGGCGCGGAAGCATGCAAGAAGACGCAGAAGAGTCCAAGCAGGCGCGGAAGCGTCCAAGCAGTCGCGGAAGCGTCCAAGCAGGCGCGGTAGCGTCCAAGCAGTCGCGGAAGCGTACAAGAAGGCGCGGTAGCGTCCAAGCAGGCGCGGAAACGTCCAAGCAGGCGCGGAAGCATGCAAGAAGGTGCGGAAGCGTCCAAGCAGACGCGGTAGCGTCCAAGCAGGCGCGGAAACGTCCAAGCAGGCGCGGAAGCATGCAAGAAGACGCAGAAGAGTCCAAGCAGGCGCGGTAGCGTCCAAGCGGTCGCGGAAACGTACAAGCAGGCGCGGTAGCGTCTAAGCAGGCGCGGAAACGTCCAAGCAGGCGCGGAAGCATGCAAGAAGGCGCGGAAGCGTCCAAGCAGGCGCGGTAGCGTCCAACCAGGCGCGGAAGCTTCCAAGCAGGCGCGGAAGTTTCCAAGCAGGCGCGGTAGAGTCCAAGCAGGCGCGGAAACGTCCAAGCAGGCGCGGCAGCATGCAAGAAGGCGCGGAAACGTCCAAGCAGGCGCGGAAGCATCCAAGCAGTCGCGGAAGCGCCCAAGCAGGCGCGGTAGCATGCAAGAAGGCGCAGAAGAGTCCAAGCAGGCGCGGAAGCGTCCATCAGTCGCGGAAGCGTCCAAGCAGGTGCGGTAGCGTCCAAGCAGGCGCGGAAACGTCCAAGCAGGCGCGGAAGCATGCAAGAAGACGCAGAAGAGTCCAAGCAGGCGCGGAAGCGTCCAAGCAGTCGCGGAAGCGTCCAAGCAGCCGCGGTAGCGTCCAAGCAGGCGCGGAGACGTCCAAGCAGGAGCGGAAGCATGCAAGAAGGCGCAGACGTGTCCAAGCAGGCGCGGAACCGTCCAAGCAGGCGCGGAAGCGTCCAAGCTGGCGCGGAAACGTCCAAGCAGGCGCGGAAGCATGCAAGAAGACGCAGAAGAGTCCAAGCAGGCGCGGAAGCGTCCAAGCAGTCGCGGAAGCGTCCAAGCAGGCGCGGTAGCGTCCAACAAGGCGCGGAAGCGTCCAAGCAGGCGCGGAAGCGTCCAAGCAGGCGCGGTAGCGTCCAAGCAGTCGCGGAAGCGTCCAAGCAGGCGCGGTAGCGTCCAAGCAGTCGCGGAAGCGTCCAAGCAGGCGGGGAAGCATGCAAGCAGGCACGGAAGCATCCAAGCAGGCGCGGAAACGTCCAAGTAGGCGCGGAAGCTTCGAAGCAGGCGCGGTAGCGTCCAAGCAGTCGCGGAAGCATCCAAGCAGGCGCGGTAGCGTCCAACCAGGCGCGGAAGCGTCCAAGCAGGCGCGGAAGCGTCCAAGCAGGCGCGGTAGCGTCCAAGCTGACGCGGAAACGTCCAAGCAGGCGCGGAAGCGTCCAAGCAGGCGCGGTAGCGTCCAAGCGGTCGCGGAAGCGTACAAGCAGGCGCGGTAGCGTCCAAACAGGCGCGGAAACGTCCGAGCTGGCGCGGAAGAGTCCAAGCAGGTGCGGTATCGTCCAAGCAGGCGCGGAAACGTCCAAGCAGGCGCGGAAGCATGCAAGAAGACGCAGAGGAGTCCAAGGAGGCGCGGAAGCATGCAAGAAGGAGCAGAAGAGTCCAAGCAGGCGCGGTAGCGTCCAAGCAGTCGCGGAAGCGTCCAAGCAGGCGGGGAAGCATGCAAGAAGACGCAGAAGTGTCCAAGCAGGCGCGGAAGCGTCCAAGCAGTCGCGGAAGCGTCCAAGCAGGCGCGGAAACGTCCAAGTAGGCGCGGAAGCATGCAAGAAGACGCAGAAGTGTCCAAGCAGGCGCGGAAGCGTCCAAGCAGTCGCGGAAGCGTCCAAGCAGGCGCGGAAACGTCCAAGCAGGCGCGGAAGCATGCAAGCAGGCGCGGAAGCGTCCAAGCAGGCGCGGAAGCTTCCAAGCAGGCGCGGAAGCGTCCAAGCAGTCGCGGATTCGTCCAAGCAGGCGCGGTAGCGTCCAACCAGGCGCGGAAGCGTCCAAGCAGGCGCGGAAGCGTCCAAGCAGGCGCGGTAGCGTCCAAGCAGGCGCGGAAGCGTCCAAGCAGGCGCGGTAGCGTCCAAGCAGTCGCGGAAGCGTCCAAGCAGGCGCGGTAGCGTCCAAGCAGTCGCGGAAGCGTCCAAGCAGGCGGGGAAGCATGCAAGCAGGCACGGAAGCATCCAAGCAGGCGCGGAAACGTCCAAGTAGGCGCGGAAGCTTCGAAGCAGGCGCGGTAGCGTCCAAGCAGTCGCGGAAGCATCCAAGCAGGCGCGGTAGCATCCAACCAGGCGCGGAAGCGTCCAAGCAGGCGCGGAAGCGTCCAAGCAGGCGCGGTAGCGTCCAAGCTGACGCGGAAGCGTCCAAGCAGGCGGGGAAGCATGCAAGAAGACGCAGAAGAGTCCAAGCAGGCGCGGAAGCGTCCAAGCAGGCGCGGTAGCGTCCAAGCGGTCGCGGAAGCGTACAAGCAGGCGCGGTAGCGTCCAAACAGGCGCGGAAACGTCCGAGCTGGCGCGGAAGAGTCCAAGCAGGTGCGGTATCGTCCAAGCAGGCGCGGAAACGTCCAAGCAGGCGCGGAAGCATGCAAGAAGACGCAGAGGAGTCCAAGGAGGCGCGGAAGCATGCAAGAAGGAGCAGAAGAGTCCAAGCAGGCGCGGTAGCGTCCAAGCAGTCGCGGAAGCGTCCAAGCAGGCGGGGAAGCATGCAAGAAGACGCAGAAGTGTCCAAGCAGGCGCGGTAGCGTCCATGCAGGCGCGGAAACGTCCAAGCAGGCGCGGAAGCATGCAAGAAGACGCGGAAGCATGCAAGAAGACGCAGAAGAGTTCAAGCAGGCGCGGAAGCGTCCAAGCAGTCGCGGAAGCGTCCAAGCAGGCGCGATAGCGTCCAAGCAGACGCGGAAGCGTCCAAGCAGGCGCGGAAGCATGCAAGAAGACGCAGAAGAGTCCAAGCAGGCGCGGAAGCGTCCAAGCAGCCGGGGAAGCATGCAAGCAGGCGCGGAATCGTCCAACCAGGCGCGGAAGCGTCCAAGCAGTCGCGGAAGCGTCCAAGCAGGCGCGATAGCGTCCAAGCAGACGCGGAAGCGTCCAAGCAGCCGCGGTAGCGTCCAAGCAGGTGCGGAAACGTCCAAGCAGGCGCAGAAGCGTCCAACCAGACGCAGAAGAGTTCAAGCAGGCGCGGAAGCGTCCAAGCAGTCGCGGAAGCGTCCAAGCGGTCGCGGAAGCGTACAAGCAGGCGCGGTAGCGTCCAAGCAGGCGCGGAAACGTCCAAGCAGGCGCGGAAGCATGCAAGAAGACGCGGAAGCATGCAAGAAGACGCAGAAGAGTTCAAGCAGGCGCGGGAGCGTCCAAGCATGCGCGGAAGTGTCCAAGCAGGCGCGGAAGCGTACAAGCAGGCGCGGAAGCGTCCGAGCATGCGTGGAAGAGTACCAAGCATGGGCGGAAACGTCCAAGCAGGCGTGGGAGCGTCCAAGCAGGCGCGGAAGCGTCCAAGCAGGCGTGGGAGCGTCCAAGCAGGCGTGGGAGCGTCCAAGCAGGCGCGGAAGCGTCCAAGCAGGCGCGGAAGCGTCCAAGCAGGCGCGGAGACGTCCAAGCAGGAGCGGAAGCATGCAAGAAGGCGCAGAAGTGTCCAAGCAGGCGCGGAACCGTCCAAGCAGGCGCGGAAGCGTCCAAGCTGGCGCGGAAACGTCCAAGCAGGCGCGGAAGCATGCAAGAAGGCGCAGAAGAGTCCAAGCAGGCGCAGAAAAGTCCAAGCAGGCGCGGAAGCGTCCAATCTGGCGCGGAAACGTCCAAGCAGGCGCGGTAGCGTCCAAGCAGGCGCGGAAGCGTCCAAGCAGGCGCGGAAGCGTCGAAGCAGGCGTGGAACCGTGCAAGCAGGCGCGGAAGCGTCCAAGTAGGCGCGGAAGCATGCAAGAAGACGCAGAAGAGTCCAAGCAGGCGCGAAAGCGTCCAAGCAGGCGCGGAATCATGCAAGAAGGCACAGAAGAGTCCAAGCAGTCGCTGAAGCATCCAAGCAGGCGCGGAAGCGTCCAAGCAGGCGCGGAAGCGTCCAAGCAGACGCGAAAGCGTCCAAGCAGTCGCGGAAGCGTCCAAGCAGGCGCGATAGCGTCCAAGCAGACGAGGTAGCGTCCAAGCAGGCGCGGAAACGTCCAAGCAGGCGCGGAAGCATGCAAGAAGGCGCAGAAGAGTTCAAGCAGGCGCGGAAGCGTCCAAGCAGTCGCGGAAGCGTCCAAGCAGGCGCGATAGCGTCCAAGCAGACGCGGAAGCGTCCAAGCAGGCGCGGAAGCATGCAAGAAGACGCAGAAGAGTCCAAGCGGTCGCGGAAGCGTACAAGCAGGCGCGGTAGCGTCCAAGCAGGCGCGGAAACGTCCAAGCAGGCGCGGAAGCATGCAAGAAGACGCGGAAGCATGCAAGAAGACGCAGAAGAGTTCAAGCAGGCGCGGAAGCGTCCAAGCAGTCGCGGAAGCGTCCAAGCAGGCGCGATAGCGTCCAAGCAGACGCGGAAGCGTCCAAGCAGGCGCGGAAGCATGCAAGAAGACGCAGAAGAGTCCAAGCAGGCGCGGAAGCGTCCAAGCAGCCGGGGAAGCATGCAAGCAGGCGCGGAATCGTCCAACCAGGCGCGGAAGCGTCCAAGCAGTCGCGGAAGCGTCCAAGCAGGCGCGATAGCGTCCAAGCAGACGCGGAAGCGTCCAAGCAGCCGCGGTAGCGTCCAAGCAGGTGCGGAAACGTCCAAGCAGGCGCAGAAGCGTCCAACCAGACGCAGAAGAGTTCAAGCAGGCGCGGAAGCGTCCAAGCAGTTGCGGAAGCGTCCAAGCGGTCGCGGAAGCGTACAAGCAGGCGCGGTAGCGTCCAAGCAGGCGCGGAAACGTCCAAGCAGGCGCGGAAGCATGCAAGAAGACGCGGAAGCATGCAAGAAGACGCAGAAGAGTTCAAGCAGGCGCGGGAGCGTCCAAGCTTGCGCGGAAGTGTCCAAGCAGGCGCGGAAGCGTACAAGCAGGCGCGGAAGCGTCCGAGCATGCGTGGAAGAGTACCAAGCATGGGCGGAAACGTCCAAGCAGGCGTGGGAGCGTCCAAGCAGGCGCGGAAGCGTCCAAGCAGGCGTGGGAGCGTCCAAGCAGGCGTGGGAGCGTCCAAGCAGGCGCGGAAGCGTCCAAGCAGGCGCGGAAGCGTCCAAGCAGGCGCGGAGACGTCCAAGCAGGAGCGGAAGCATGCAAGAAGGCGCAGAAGTGTCCAAGCAGGCGCGGAACCGTCCAAGCAGGCGCGGAAGCGTCCAAGCTGGCGCGGAAACGTCCAAGCAGGCGCGGAAGCATGCAAGAAGGCGCAGAAGAGTCCAAGCAGGCGCAGAAAAGTCCAAGCAGGCGCGGAAGCGTCCAAGCTGGCGCGGAAACGTCCAAGCAGGCGCGGTAGCGTCCAAGCAGGCGCGGAAGCTTCCAAGCAGGCGCGGAAGCGTCGAAGCAGGCGTGGAACCGTGCAAGCAGGCGCGGAAGCGTCCAAGTAGGCGCGGAAGCGTCCAAGCAGGCGCGGAAACGTCCAAGTAGGCGCGGAAGCTTTCGAAGCAGGCGCGGTAGCGTCCAAGCAGTCGCGGAAGCATCCAAGCAGGCGCGGTAGCGTCCAACCAGGCGCGGAAGCGTCCAAGCAGGCGCGGAAGCGTCCAAGCAGGCGCGGAAACGTCCAAGTAGGCGCGGAAGCATGCAAGAAGGTGCGGAAGCGTCCAAGCAGGCGCGGTAGCGTCCAAGCAGGCGCGGAAACGTCCAAGCAGGCGCGGAAGCATGCAGGAAGACGCAGAAGAGTCCAAGCAGGCGCGGTAGCGTCCAAGCGGTCGCGGAAGCGTCCAAGCAGGCGGGGAAGCATGCAAGAAGACGCAGAAGAGTCCAAGCAGGCGCGGAAGCGTCCAAGCAGGCGGGGAAGCATGCAAGCAGGCGCGGAAGCGTCCAAGCAGGCGCGGAAACGTCCAAGTAGGCGCGGAAGCATGCAAGAAGGTGCGGAAGCGTCCAAGCAGGCGCGGTAGCGTCCAAGCAGGCGCGGAAACGTCCAAGCAGGCGCGGAAGCATGCAAGAAGGCGCAGAAGAGTCCAAGCAGGCGCGGAAGCGTCCAAGCAGTCGCGGAAGAGTCCAAGCAGGCGCGGTAGCGTCCAATCAGGCGCGGAAACGTACAAGCAGGCGCGGAAGCATGCAAGAAGACGCAGAAGAGTCCAAGCAGGCGCGGAAGCGTCCAAGCAGTCGCGGAAGCGTCCAAGCAGGCGCGGTAGCGTCCAAGCAGTCGCGGAAGCGTACAAGAAGGCGCGGTAGCGTCCAAGCAGGCGCGGTAACGTCCAAGCAGGCGCGGAAGCATGCAAGAAGGTGCGGAAGCGTCCAAGCAGGCGCGGTAGCGTCCAAGCAGGTGCGGAAACGTCCAAGCAGGCGCGGAAGCATGCAAGAAGGCGCAGAAGAGTCCAAGCAGGCGCGGAAGCGTCCAAACAGGCGCGGAAGCGTCCAAGCATGCGCGGAAGTGTCCAAGCAGGCGCGGAAGCGTACAAGCAGGCGCGGAAGTTTCCAAGCAGGCGCGGTAGAGTCCAAGCAGGCGCGGAAACGTCCAAGCAGGCGCGGCAGCATGCAAGAAGGCGCGGAAACGTCCAAGCAGGCGCGGAAGCATCCAAGCAGTCGCGGAAGCGCCCAAGCAGGCGCGGTAGCATGCAAGAAGGCGCAGAAGAGTCCAAGCAGGCGCGGAAGCGTCCATCAGTCGCGGAAGCGTCCAAGCAGGTGCGGTAGCGTCCAAGCAGGCGCGGAAACGTCCAAGCAGGCGCGGAAGCATGCAAGAAGACGCAGAAGAGTCCAAGCAGGCGCGGAAGCGTCCAAGCAGTCGCGGAAGCGTCCAAGCAGCCGCGGTAGCGTCCAAGCGGTCGCGGAAGCGTACAAGCAGGCGCGGTAGCGTCCATGCAGGCGCGGAAACGTCCAAGCAGGCGCGGAAGCATGCAAGAAGACGCGGAAGCATGCAAGAAGACGCAGAAGAGTTCAAGCAGGCGCGGAAGCGTCCAAGCAGTCGCGGAAGCGTCCAAGCAGGCGCGATAGCGTCCAAGCAGACGCGGAAGCGTCCAAGCAGGCGCGGAAGCATGCAAGAAGACGCAGAAGAGTCCAAGCAGGCGCGGAAGCGTCCAAGCAGCCGGGGAAGCATGCAAGCAGGCGCGGAATCGTCCAACCAGGCGCGGAAGCGTCCAAGCAGTCGCGGAAGCGTCCAAGCAGGCGCGATAGCGTCCAAGCAGACGCGGAAGCGTCCAAGCAGCCGCGGTAGCGTCCAAGCAGGTGCGGAAACGTCCAAGCAGGCGCAGAAGCGTCCAACCAGACGCAGAAGAGTTCAAGCAGGCGCGGAAGCGTCCAAGCAGTCGCGGAAGCGTCCAAGCGGTCGCGGAAGCGTACAAGCAGGCGCGGTAGCGTCCAAGCAGGCGCGGAAACGTCCAAGCAGGCGCGGAAGCATGCAAGAAGACGCGGAAGCATGCAAGAAGACGCAGAAGAGTTCAAGCAGGCGCGGGAGCGTCCAAGCATGCGCGGAAGTGTCCAAGCAGGCGCGGAAGCGTACAAGCAGGCGCGGAAGCATGCAAGAAGACGCAGAAGAGTCCAAGCAGGCGCGGAAGCGTCCAAGCAGGCGCGGTAGCGTCCAAGCAGGCGCGGAAACGTCCAAGCAGGCGTGGAAGAGTCCAAGCAGGCGCGGAAGCGTCCAAGCAGGCGGGGAAGCATGCAAGCAGGCGCGGAAGCGTCCAAGCAGGCGCGGAAACGTCCAAGTAGGCGCGGAAGCATGCAAGAAGGCGCGGAAGCGTCCAAGCAGGCTCGGTAGCGTCCAAGCGGCGCGGAAACGTCCAAGCAGGCGCGGAAGCATGCAAGAAGGCGCAGAAGAGTCCAAGCAGGCGCGGAAGCGTCCAAGCAGGCGGGGAAGCATGCAAGCAGGTGCGGAAGCGTCCAAGCAGGCGTGGAAACGTCCAAGTAGGCGCGGCAGCATGCAAGAAGGCGCAGAAGATTCCAAGCAGGCGCGGAAGCGTCCAAGCAGGCGCGGAAGCATGCAAGAAGGTGCGGAAGCGTCCAAGCAGGCGCGGTAGCGTCCAACCAGGCGCGGAAGCGTCCAAGCAGGCGCGGAAGCGTCCAAGCAGGCGCGGAAACGTCCAAGTAGGCGCGGAAACGTCCAAGCAGGCGTGGAAGAGTCCAAGCAGGCGCGGAAGCGTCCAAGCAGGCGCGGAAGCGTACAAGCAGGCGCGGAAGCATGCAAGAAGACGCAGAAGAGTCCAACCAGGCGCGGTAGTGTCCAAGCTGGCGCGGAAACGTCCAAGCAGGCGCGGCAGCATGCAAGAAGGCGCAGAAGTGTCCAAGCAGGCGCGGAAGCATGCAAGAAGGCGCAGAAGAGTCCAAGCAGGCGCGGAAGCGTCCAAGCAGGCGCGGAAACGTCCAAGTAGGCGCGGCAGCATGCAAGAAGGCGCAGAAGATTCCAAGCAGGCGCGGAAGCGTCCAAGCAGGCGGGGTAGCATGCAAGCAGTCGCGGAAGCGTCCAAGCAGGCGCGGTAGCGTTCAAGCAGTCGCGGAAGCGTCCAAGCAGGCGCGGTAGCGTCCAAGCAGGCGTGGAAACGTCCAAGCAGGCGCGGAAGCATGCAAGAAGGCGCAGAAGAGTCCAATCAGGCGGGGAACCATGCAAGCAGGCGCGGAAGCGTCCAAGCAGGCGCGGAAACGTCCAAGTAGGCGCGGAAGCATGCAAGAAGGTGCGGAAGCGTCCAAGCAGGCGCGGTAGCGTCCAACCAGGCGCGGAAGCGTCCAAGCAGGCGCGGAAGCGTCCAAGCAGGCGCGGAAACGTCCAAGTAGGCGCGGAAGCATGCAAGAAGGTGCGGAAGCGTCCAAGCAGGCGCGGTAGCGTCCAAGCAGGCGTGGAAACGTCCAAGCAGGCGCGGAAGCATGCAAGAAGGCGCAGAAGAGTCCAAGCAGGCGCGGTAGCGTCCAACCAGGCGCGGAAGCGTCCAAGCAGGCGCGGAAGCGTCCAAGCAGGCGCGGAAACGTCCAAGTAGGCGCGGAAGCATGCAAGAAGGTGCGGAAGCGTCCAAGCAGGCGCGGTAGCGTCCAAGCAGGCGCGGAAACGTCAAAGCAGGCGCGGAAGCATGCAAGAAGGCGCAGAAGAGTCCAAGCAGGCGCGGAAGCGTCCAAGCAGTCGCGGAAGAGTCCAAGCAGGCGCGGTAGCGTCCAATCAGGCGCGGAAACGTACAAGCAGGCGCGGAAGCATGCAAGAAGACGCAGAAGAGTCCAAGCAGGCGCGGAAGCGTCCAAGCAGGCGGGGAAACGTCCAAGTAGGCGCGGCAGCATGCAAGAAGGCGCAGAAGAGTCCAAGCAGGCGCGGAAGCGTCCAAGCAGGCGCGGAAACGTCCAAGTAGGCGCGGAAGCATGCAAGAAGGCGCGGAAGCGTCCAAGCAGACGCGGTAGCGTCCAAGCAGGCGCGGAAACGTCCAAGCAGGCGCGGAAGCATGCAAGAAGGCGCAGAAGAGTCCAAGCAGGCGCGGAAGCGTCCAAGCAGTCGCGGAAGAGTCCAAGCAGGCGGGGAAACGTCCAAGTAGGCGCGGCAGCATGCAAGAAGGCGCAGAAGAGTCCAAGCAGGCGCGGAAGCGTCCAAGCAGGCGCGGAAACGTCCAAGTAGGCGCGGAAGCATGCAAGAAGGCGCGGTAGCGTCCAAGCAGGCGCGGAAACGTCCAAGCAGGCGCCGTAGCGTCCAACCAGGCGCGGTAGCGTCCAAGCAGGCGCGGAAACGTCCAAGCAGGCGCGGAAGCATGCAAGAAGGCGCAGAAGAGTCCAAGCAGGCGCGGAAGCGTCCAAGCAGTCGCGGAAGAGTCCAAGCAGGCGCGGTAGCGTCCAATCAGGCGCGGAAACGTACAAGCAGGCGCGGAAGCATGCAAGAAGACGCAGAAGAGTCCAAGCAGGCGCGGAAGCGTCCAAGCAGGCGGGGAAACGTCCAAGTAGGCGCGGCAGCATGCAAGAAGGCGCAGAAGAGTCCAAGCAGGCGCGGAAGCGTCCAAGCAGGCGCGGAAACGTCCAAGTAGGCGCGGAAGCATGCAAGAAGGCGCGGAAGCGTCCAAGCAGACGCGGTAGCGTCCAAGCAGGCGCGGAAACGTCCAAGCAGGCGCGGAAGCATGCAAGAAGGCGCAGAAGAGTCCAAGCAGGCGCGGAAGCGTCCAAGCAGTCGCGGAAGAGTCCAAGCAGGCGGGGAAACGTCCAAGTAGGCGCGGCAGCATGCAAGAAGGCGCAGAAGAGTCCAAGCAGGCGCGGAAGCGTCCAAGCAGGCGCGGAAACGTCCAAGTAGGCGCGGAAGCATGCAAGAAGGCGCGGAAGCGTCCAAGCAGGCGCGGTAGCGTCCAAGCAGGCGCGGAAACGTCCAAGCAGGCGCGGAAGCATGCAAGAAGGCGCAGATGAGTCCAAGCAGGCGCGGAAGCGTCCAAGCAGTCGCGGAAGAGTCCAAGCAGGCGCGGTAGCGTCCAATCAGGCGCGGAAACGTACAAGCAGGCGCGGTAGCGTCCAAGCAGTCGCGGAAGCGTCCAAGCAGGCGCGGTAGCGTCCAAGCAGGCGCGGAAGCGTCCAAGCAGGCGGGGAAACGTCCAAGTAGGCGCGGCAGCATGCAAGAAGGCGCAGAAGAGTCCAAGCAGGCGCGGAAGCGTCCAAGCTGGCGCGGAAACGTCCAAGTAGGCGCGGAAGCATGCAAGAAGGCGCGGAAGCGTCCAAGCAGGCGCGGTAGCGTCCAAGCAGGCGCGGAAACGTCCAAGCAGGCGCGGAAGCATGCAAGAAGGCGCAGAAGAGTCCAAGCAGGCGCGGAAGCGTCCAAGCAGTCGCGGAAGAGTCCAAGCAGGCGCGGTAGCGTCCAATCAGGCGCGGAAACGTACAAGCAGGCGCGGAAGCATGCAAGAAGACGCAGAAGAGTCCAAGCAGGCGCGGAAGCGTCCAAGCAGGCGGGGAAACGTCCAAGTAGGCGCGGCAGCATGCAAGAAGGCGCAGAAGAGTCCAAGCAGGCGCGGAAGCGTCCAAGCAGGCGCGGAAACGTCCAAGTAGGCGCGGAAGCATGCAAGAAGGCGCGGAAGCGTCCAAGCAGGCGCGGAAGCGTCCAAGCAGTCGCGGAAGCGTCCAAGCAGGCGCGGTAGCGTCCAACAAGGCGCGGAAGCGTCCAAGCAGGCGCGGAAGCGTCCAAGCAGGCGCGGTAGCGTCCAAGCAGTCGCGGAAGCGTCCAAGCAGGCGCGGTAGCGTCCAAGCAGTCGCGGAAGCGTCCAAGCAGGCGGGGAAGCTTGCAAGCAGGCACGGAAGCATCCAAGCAGGCGCGGAAACGTCCAAGTAGGCGCGGAAGCTTTCGAAGCAGGCGCGGTAGCGTCCAAGCAGTCGCGGAAGCATCCAAGCAGGCGCGGTAGCGTCCAACCAGGCGCGGAAGCGTCCAAGCAGGCGCGGAAGCGTCCAAGCAGGCGCGGAAACGTCCAAGTAGGCGCGGAAGCATGCAAGAAGGTGCGGAAGCGTCCAAGCAGGCGCGGTAGCGTCCAAGCAGGCGCGGAAACGTCCAAGCAGGCGCGGAAGCATGCAGGAAGACGCAGAAGAGTCCAAGCAGGCGCGGTAGCGTCCAAGCGGTCGCGGAAGCGTCCAAGCAGGCGGGGAAGCATGCAAGAAGACGCAGAAGAGTCCAAGCAGGCGCGGAAGCGTCCAAGCAGGCGGGGAAGCATGCAAGCAGGCGCGGAAGCGTCCAAGCAGGCGCGGAAACGTCCAAGTAGGCGCGGAAGCATGCAAGAAGGTGCGGAAGCGTCCAAGCAGGCGCGGTAGCGTCCAAGCAGGCGCGGAAACGTCCAAGCAGGCGCGGAAGCATGCAAGAAGGCGCAGAAGAGTCCAAGCAGGCGCGGAAGCGTCCAAGCAGTCGCGGAAGAGTCCAAGCAGGCGCGGTAGCGTCCAATCAGGCGCGGAAACGTACAAGCAGGCGCGGAAGCATGCAAGAAGACGCAGAAGAGTCCAAGCAGGCGCGGAAGCGTCCAAGCAGTCGCGGAAGCGTCCAAGCAGGCGCGGTAGCGTCCAAGCAGTCGCGGAAGCGTACAAGAAGGCGCGGTAGCGTCCAAGCAGGCGCGGTAACGTCCAAGCAGGCGCGGAAGCATGCAAGAAGGTGCGGAAGCGTCCAAGCAGGCGCGGTAGCGTCCAAGCAGGTGCGGAAACGTCCAAGCAGGCGCGGAAGCATGCAAGAAGGCGCAGAAGAGTCCAAGCAGGCGCGGAAGCGTCCAAACAGGCGCGGAAGCGTCCAAGCATGCGCGGAAGTGTCCAAGCAGGCGCGGAAGCGTACAAGCAGGCGCGGAAGCGTCCGAGCATGCGTGGAAGAGTACCAAGCATGGGCGGAAACGTCCAAGCAGGCGTGGGAGCGTCCAAGCAGGCGCGGAAGAGTCCAAGCAGGCGTGGGAGCGTCCAAGCAGGCGCGGAAGCGTCCAAGCTGGCGCGGAAGCGTCCAAGCAGGCGCGGAGACGTCCAAGCAGGAGCGGAAGCATGCAAGAAGGCGCAGAAGTGTCCAAGCAGGCGCGGAACCGTCCAAGCAGGCGCGGAAGCGTCCAACCTGGCGCGGAAACGTCCAAGCAGGCGCGGAAGCATGCAAGAAGGCGCAGAAGAGTCCAAGCAGGCGCAGAAAAGTCCAAGCAGGCGCGGAAGCGTCCAAGCAGGCGCGGAAGCGTCGACGCAGGCGTGGAACCGTGCAAGCAGGCGCGGAAGCATGCAAGAAGGCGCAGAAGAGTCCAAGCAGGCGCAGAAAAGTCCAAGCAGGCGCGGAAGCGTCCAAGCAGGCGCGGAAGCGTCCAAGCAGGCGCGGAAGCGTCCAAGCAGGCGCGGAAGCGTCCAACCAGGCGGGGAAGCATGCAAGCAGGCGCGGAAGCATCCAAGCAGGCGCGGAAACGTCCAAGTAGGCGCGGAAGCATGCAAGAAGGCGCGGAAGCGTCCAAGCAGGCGCGGTAGCGTCCAAGCAGGCGCAGAAGAGTCCAAGCAGGCGCGGAAGCGTCCAAGCAGGCGTGGAAACGTCCAAGCAGGCGCGGAAACGTCCAAGTAGGCGCGGAAGCATGCAAGAAGGCGCGGAAGCGTCCAAGCAGGCGCGGTAGCGTCCAAGCAGGCGCGGAAACGTCCAAGCAGGCGCGGAAGCATGCAAGAAGGCGCAGAAGAGTCCAAGCAGGCGCGGAAGCGTCCAAGCAGTCGCGGAAGAGTCCAAGCAGGCGCGGTAGCGTCCATTCAGGCGCGGAAACGTACAAGCAGGCGCGGTAGCGTCCAAGCAGTCGCGGAAGCGTCCAAGCAGGCGCGGTAGCGTCCAAGCAGGCGCGGAAGCGTCCAAGCAGGCGGGGAAACGTCCAAGTAGGCGCGGCAGCATGCAAGAAGGCGCAGAAGAGTCCAAGCAGGCGCGGAAGCGTCCAAGCAGGCGCGGAAACGTCCAAGTAGGCGCGGAAGCATGCAAGAAGGCGCGGAAGCGTCCAAGCAGGCGCGGTAGCGTCCAAGCAGGCGCGGAAACGTCCAAGCAGGCGCGGAAGCATGCAAGAAGGCGCAGAAGAGTCCAAGCAGGCGCGGAAGCGTCCAAGCAGTCGCGGAAGAGTCCAAGCAGGCGCGGTAGCGTCCAATCAGGCGCGGAAACGTACAAGCAGGCGCGGAAGCATGCAAGAAGACGCAGAAGAGTCCAAGCAGGCGCGGAAGCGTCCAAGCAGGCGGGGAAACGTCCAAGTAGGCGCGGCAGCATGCAAGAAGGCGCAGAAGAGTCCAAGCAGGCGCGGAAGCGTCCAAGCAGGCGCGGAAACGTCCAAGTAGGCGCGGAAGCATGCAAGAAGGCGCGGAAGCGTCCAAGCAGACGCGGTAGCGTCCAAGCAGGCGCGGAAACGTCCAAGCAGGCGCGGAAGCATGCAAGAAGGCGCAGAAGAGTCCAAGCAGGCGCGGAAGCGTCCAAGCAGTCGCGGAAGAGTCCAAGCAGGCGCGGAAGCGTCCAAGCAGGCGCGGAAGC
Organism: Cerceris ruficornis; assembly: GCA_963989415.1. Classification (NCBI taxonomy): domain Eukaryota; kingdom Metazoa; phylum Arthropoda; class Insecta; order Hymenoptera; family Crabronidae; genus Cerceris; species Cerceris ruficornis. The sequence goes on from OZ022522.1 coordinate 1,516,820, forward strand.
GTCCAAGCAGGCGCGGAGACGTCCAAGCAGGAGCGGAAGCATGCAAGAAGGCGCAGATGTGTCCAAGCAGGCGCGGAACCGTCCAAGCAGGCGCGGAAGCGTCCAAGCTGGCGCGGAAACGTCCAAGCAGGCGCGGAAGCATGCAAGAAGGCGCAGAAGAGTCCAAGCAGGCGCAGAAAAGTCCAAGCAGGCGCGGAAGCGTCCAAGCTGGCGCGGAAACGTCCAAGCAGGCGCGGTAGCGTCCAAGCAGGCGCGGAAGCTTCCAAGCAGGCGCGGAAGCGTCGAAGCAGGCGTGGAACCGTGCAAGCAGGCGCGGAAGCGTCCAAGTAGGCGCGGAAGCGTCCAAGCAGGCGCGGAAGCTTCCAAGCAGGCGCGGAAGCGTCCAAGCAGGCGCGGAAACGTCCAAGTAGGCGCGGTAGCGTCCAAGCAGGCGCGGTAGCGTCCAAGCAGGCGCGGAAGCGTCCAACCAGGCGCGGTAGCGTCCAAGCAGGCGCGGAAGCGTCCAAGCAGGCGCGGAAGCGTCGAAGCAGGCGTGGAACCGTGCAAGCAGGCGCGGAAGCGTCCAAGTAGGCGCGGAAGCATGCAAGAAGACGCAGAAGAGTCCAAGCAGGCGCGAAAGCGTCCAAGCAGGCGCGGAATCATGCAAGAAGGCACAGAAGAGTCCAAGCAGTCGCTGAAGCATCCAAGCAGGCGCGGAAGCGTCCAAGCAGGCGCGGAAGCGTCCAAGCAGGCGCGAAAGCGTCCAAGCAGTCGCGGAAGCGTCCAAGCAGGCGCGATAGCGTCCAAGCAGACGAGGTAGCGTCCAAGCAGGCGCGGAAACGTCCAAGCAGGCGCGGAAGCATGCAAGAAGGCGCAGAAGAGTTCAAGCAGGCGCGGAAGCGTCCAAGCAGTCGCGGAAGCGTCCAAGCAGGCGCGATAGCGTCCAAGCAGACGCGGAAGCGTCCAAGCAGGCGCGGAAGCATGCAAGAAGACGCAGAAGAGTCCAAGCAGGCGCGGAAGAGTCCAAGCAGCCGGGGAAGCATGCAAGCAGGCGCGGAATCGTCCAACCAGGCGCGGAAGCGTCCAAGCAGTCGCGGAAGCGTCCAAGCAGGCGCGATAGCGTCCAAGCAGACGCGGTAGCGTCCAAGCAGGCGCGGAAACGTCCAAGCAGGCGCGGAAGCATGCAAGAAGGCGCAGAAGAGTCCAAGCAGGCGCGGAAGCGTCCAAGCAGTCGCGGAAGAGTCCAAGCAGGCGCGGTAGCGTCCAATCAGGCGCGGAAACGTACAAGCAGGCGCGGAAGCATGCAAGAAGACGCAGAAGAGTCCAAGCAGGCGCGGAAGCGTCCAAGCAGGCGGGGAAACGTCCAAGTAGGCGCGGCAGCATGCAAGAAGGCGCAGAAGAGTCCAAGCAGGCGCGGAAGCGTCCAAGCAGGCGCGGAAACGTCCAAGTAGGCGCGGAAGCATGCAAGAAGGCGCGGAAGCGTCCAAGCAGACGCGGTAGCGTCCAAGCAGGCGCGGAAACGTCCAAGCAGGCGCGGAAGCATGCAAGAAGGCGCAGAAGAGTCCAAGCAGGCGCGGAAGCGTCCAAGCAGTCGCGGAAGAGTCCAAGCAGGCGGGGAAACGTCCAAGTAGGCGCGGCAGCATGCAAGAAGGCGCAGAAGAGTCCAAGCAGGCGCGGAAGCGTCCAAGCAGGCGCGGAAACGTCCAAGTAGGCGCGGAAGCATGCAAGAAGGCGCGGAAGCGTCCAAGCAGGCGCGGTAGCGTCCAAGCAGGCGCGGAAACGTCCAAGCAGGCGCGGAAGCATGCAAGAAGGCGCAGATGAGTCCAAGCAGGCGCGGAAGCGTCCAAGCAGTCGCGGAAGAGTCCAAGCAGGCGCGGTAGCGTCCAATCAGGCGCGGAAACGTACAAGCAGGCGCGGTAGCGTCCAAGCAGTCGCGGAAGCGTCCAAGCAGGCGCGGTAGCGTCCAAGCAGGCGCGGAAGCGTCCAAGCAGGCGGGGAAACGTCCAAGTAGGCGCGGCAGCATGCAAGAAGGCGCAGAAGAGTCCAAGCAGGCGCGGAAGCGTCCAAGCTGGCGCGGAAACGTCCAAGTAGGCGCGGAAGCATGCAAGAAGGCGCGGAAGCGTCCAAGCAGGCGCGGTAGCGTCCAAGCAGGCGCGGAAACGTCCAAGCAGGCGCGGAAGCATGCAAGAAGGCGCAGAAGAGTCCAAGCAGGCGCGGAAGCGTCCAAGCAGTCGCGGAAGAGTCCAAGCAGGCGCGGTAGCGTCCAATCAGGCGCGGAAACGTACAAGCAGGCGCGGAAGCATGCAAGAAGACGCAGAAGAGTCCAAGCAGGCGCGGAAGCGTCCAAGCAGGCGGGGAAACGTCCAAGTAGGCGCGGCAGCATGCAAGAAGGCGCAGAAGAGTCCAAGCAGGCGCGGAAGCGTCCAAGCAGGCGCGGAAACGTCCAAGTAGGCGCGGAAGCATGCAAGAAGGCGCGGAAGCGTCCAAGCAGGCGCGGAAGCGTCCAAGCAGTCGCGGAAGCGTCCAAGCAGGCGCGGTAGCGTCCAACAAGGCGCGGAAGCGTCCAAGCAGGCGCGGAAGCGTCCAAGCAGGCGCGGTAGCGTCCAAGCAGTCGCGGAAGCGTCCAAGCAGGCGCGGTAGCGTCCAAGCAGTCGCGGAAGCGTCCAAGCAGGCGGGGAAGCTTGCAAGCAGGCACGGAAGCATCCAAGCAGGCGCGGAAACGTCCAAGTAGGCGCGGAAGCTTTCGAAGCAGGCGCGGTAGCGTCCAAGCAGTCGCGGAAGCATCCAAGCAGGCGCGGTAGCGTCCAACCAGGCGCGGAAGCGTCCAAGCAGGCGCGGAAGCGTCCAAGCAGGCGCGGAAACGTCCAAGTAGGCGCGGAAGCATGCAAGAAGGTGCGGAAGCGTCCAAGCAGGCGCGGTAGCGTCCAAGCAGGCGCGGAAACGTCCAAGCAGGCGCGGAAGCATGCAGGAAGACGCAGAAGAGTCCAAGCAGGCGCGGTAGCGTCCAAGCGGTCGCGGAAGCGTCCAAGCAGGCGGGGAAGCATGCAAGAAGACGCAGAAGAGTCCAAGCAGGCGCGGAAGCGTCCAAGCAGGCGGGGAAGCATGCAAGCAGGCGCGGAAGCGTCCAAGCAGGCGCGGAAACGTCCAAGTAGGCGCGGAAGCATGCAAGAAGGTGCGGAAGCGTCCAAGCAGGCGCGGTAGCGTCCAAGCAGGCGCGGAAACGTCCAAGCAGGCGCGGAAGCATGCAAGAAGGCGCAGAAGAGTCCAAGCAGGCGCGGAAGCGTCCAAGCAGTCGCGGAAGAGTCCAAGCAGGCGCGGTAGCGTCCAATCAGGCGCGGAAACGTACAAGCAGGCGCGGAAGCATGCAAGAAGACGCAGAAGAGTCCAAGCAGGCGCGGAAGCGTCCAAGCAGTCGCGGAAGCGTCCAAGCAGGCGCGGTAGCGTCCAAGCAGTCGCGGAAGCGTACAAGAAGGCGCGGTAGCGTCCAAGCAGGCGCGGTAACGTCCAAGCAGGCGCGGAAGCATGCAAGAAGGTGCGGAAGCGTCCAAGCAGGCGCGGTAGCGTCCAAGCAGGTGCGGAAACGTCCAAGCAGGCGCGGAAGCATGCAAGAAGGCGCAGAAGAGTCCAAGCAGGCGCGGAAGCGTCCAAACAGGCGCGGAAGCGTCCAAGCATGCGCGGAAGTGTCCAAGCAGGCGCGGAAGCGTACAAGCAGGCGCGGAAGCGTCCGAGCATGCGTGGAAGAGTACCAAGCATGGGCGGAAACGTCCAAGCAGGCGTGGGAGCGTCCAAGCAGGCGCGGAAGAGTCCAAGCAGGCGTGGGAGCGTCCAAGCAGGCGCGGAAGCGTCCAAGCTGGCGCGGAAGCGTCCAAGCAGGCGCGGAGACGTCCAAGCAGGAGCGGAAGCATGCAAGAAGGCGCAGAAGTGTCCAAGCAGGCGCGGAACCGTCCAAGCAGGCGCGGAAGCGTCCAACCTGGCGCGGAAACGTCCAAGCAGGCGCGGAAGCATGCAAGAAGGCGCAGAAGAGTCCAAGCAGGCGCAGAAAAGTCCAAGCAGGCGCGGAAGCGTCCAAGCAGGCGCGGAAGCGTCGACGCAGGCGTGGAACCGTGCAAGCAGGCGCGGAAGCATGCAAGAAGGCGCAGAAGAGTCCAAGCAGGCGCAGAAAAGTCCAAGCAGGCGCGGAAGCGTCCAAGCAGGCGCGGAAGCGTCCAAGCAGGCGCGGAAGCGTCCAAGCAGGCGCGGAAGCGTCCAACCAGGCGGGGAAGCATGCAAGCAGGCGCGGAAGCATCCAAGCAGGCGCGGAAACGTCCAAGTAGGCGCGGAAGCATGCAAGAAGGCGCGGAAGCGTCCAAGCAGGCGCGGTAGCGTCCAAGCAGGCGCAGAAGAGTCCAAGCAGGCGCGGAAGCGTCCAAGCAGGCGTGGAAACGTCCAAGCAGGCGCGGAAACGTCCAAGTAGGCGCGGAAGCATGCAAGAAGGCGCGGAAGCGTCCAAGCAGGCGCGGTAGCGTCCAAGCAGGCGCGGAAACGTCCAAGCAGGCGCGGAAGCATGCAAGAAGGCGCAGAAGAGTCCAAGCAGGCGCGGAAGCGTCCAAGCAGTCGCGGAAGAGTCCAAGCAGGCGCGGTAGCGTCCATTCAGGCGCGGAAACGTACAAGCAGGCGCGGTAGCGTCCAAGCAGTCGCGGAAGCGTCCAAGCAGGCGCGGTAGCGTCCAAGCAGGCGCGGAAGCGTCCAAGCAGGCGGGGAAACGTCCAAGTAGGCGCGGCAGCATGCAAGAAGGCGCAGAAGAGTCCAAGCAGGCGCGGAAGCGTCCAAGCAGGCGCGGAAACGTCCAAGTAGGCGCGGAAGCATGCAAGAAGGCGCGGAAGCGTCCAAGCAGGCGCGGTAGCGTCCAAGCAGGCGCGGAAACGTCCAAGCAGGCGCGGAAGCATGCAAGAAGGCGCAGAAGAGTCCAAGCAGGCGCGGAAGCGTCCAAGCAGTCGCGGAAGAGTCCAAGCAGGCGCGGTAGCGTCCAATCAGGCGCGGAAACGTACAAGCAGGCGCGGAAGCATGCAAGAAGACGCAGAAGAGTCCAAGCAGGCGCGGAAGCGTCCAAGCAGGCGGGGAAACGTCCAAGTAGGCGCGGCAGCATGCAAGAAGGCGCAGAAGAGTCCAAGCAGGCGCGGAAGCGTCCAAGCAGGCGCGGAAACGTCCAAGTAGGCGCGGAAGCATGCAAGAAGGCGCGGAAGCGTCCAAGCAGACGCGGTAGCGTCCAAGCAGGCGCGGAAACGTCCAAGCAGGCGCGGAAGCATGCAAGAAGGCGCAGAAGAGTCCAAGCAGGCGCGGAAGCGTCCAAGCAGTCGCGGAAGAGTCCAAGCAGGCGCGGAAGCGTCCAAGCAGGCGCGGAAGCGTCCAAGCAGGCGCGGAGACGTCCAAGCAGGAGCGGAAGCATGCAAGAAGGCGCAGATGTGTCCAAGCAGGCGCGGAACCGTCCAAGCAGGCGCGGAAGCGTCCAAGCTGGCGCGGAAACGTCCAAGCAGGCGCGGAAGCATGCAAGAAGGCGCAGAAGAGTCCAAGCAGGCGCAGAAAAGTCCAAGCAGGCGCGGAAGCGTCCAAGCTGGCGCGGAAACGTCCAAGCAGGCGCGGTAGCGTCCAAGCAGGCGCGGAAGCTTCCAAGCAGGCGCGGAAGCGTCGAAGCAGGCGTGGAACCGTGCAAGCAGGCGCGGAAGCGTCCAAGTAGGCGCGGAAGCGTCCAAGCAGGCGCGGAAGCTTCCAAGCAGGCGCGGAAGCGTCCAAGCAGGCGCGGAAACGTCCAAGTAGGCGCGGTAGCGTCCAAGCAGGCGCGGTAGCGTCCAAGCAGGCGCGGAAGCGTCCAACCAGGCGCGGTAGCGTCCAAGCAGGCGCGGAAGCGTCCAAGCAGGCGCGGAAGCGTCGAAGCAGGCGTGGAACCGTGCAAGCAGGCGCGGAAGCGTCCAAGTAGGCGCGGAAGCATGCAAGAAGACGCAGAAGAGTCCAAGCAGGCGCGAAAGCGTCCAAGCAGGCGCGGAATCATGCAAGAAGGCACAGAAGAGTCCAAGCAGTCGCTGAAGCATCCAAGCAGGCGCGGAAGCGTCCAAGCAGGCGCGGAAGCGTCCAAGCAGGCGCGAAAGCGTCCAAGCAGTCGCGGAAGCGTCCAAGCAGGCGCGATAGCGTCCAAGCAGACGAGGTAGCGTCCAAGCAGGCGCGGAAACGTCCAAGCAGGCGCGGAAGCATGCAAGAAGGCGCAGAAGAGTTCAAGCAGGCGCGGAAGCGTCCAAGCAGTCGCGGAAGCGTCCAAGCAGGCGCGATAGCGTCCAAGCAGACGCGGAAGCGTCCAAGCAGGCGCGGAAGCATGCAAGAAGACGCAGAAGAGTCCAAGCAGGCGCGGAAGAGTCCAAGCAGCCGGGGAAGCATGCAAGCAGGCGCGGAATCGTCCAACCAGGCGCGGAAGCGTCCAAGCAGTCGCGGAAGCGTCCAAGCAGGCGCGATAGCGTCCAAGCAGACGCGGTAGCGTCCAAGCAGGCGCGGAAACGTCCAAGCAGGCGCGGAAGCATGCAAGAAGGCGCAGAAGAGTCCAAGCAGGCGCGGAAGCGTCCAAGCAGTCGCGGAAGAGTCCAAGCAGGCGCGGTAGCGTCCAATCAGGCGCGGAAACGTACAAGCAGGCGCGGAAGCATGCAGGAAGACGCAGAAGAGTCCAAGCAGGCGCGGTAGCGTCCAAGCGGTCGCGGAAGCGTCCAAGCAGGCGGGGAAGCATGCAAGAAGACGCAGAAGAGTCCAAGCAGGCGCGGAAGCGTCCAAGCAGTCGCGGAAGCGTCCAAGCAGGCGCGGTAGCGTCCAACAAGGCGCGGAAGCGTCCAAGCAGGCGCGGAAGCGTCCAAGCAGGCGCGGTAGCGTCCAAGCAGTCGCGGAAGCGTCCAAGCAGGCGCGGTAGCGTCCAAGCAGTCGCGGAAGCGTCCAAGCAGGCGGGGAAGCTTGCAAGCAGGCACGGAAGCATCCAAGCAGGCGCGGAAACGTCCAAGCAGGCGGGGAAGCATGCAAGCAGGCGCGGAAGCGTCCAAGCAGGCGCGGAAACGTCCAAGTAGGCGCGGAAGCATGCAAGAAGGTGCGGAAGCGTCCAAGCAGGCGCGGTAGCGTCCAAGCAGGCGCGGAAACGTCCAAGCAGGCGCGGAAGCATGCAAGAAGGCGCAGAAGAGTCCAAGCAGGCGCGGAAGCGTCCAAGCAGTCGCGGAAGAGTCCAAGCAGGCGCGGTAGCGTCCAATCAGGCGCGGAAACGTACAAGCAGGCGCGGAAGCATGCAAGAAGACGCAGAAGAGTCCAAGCAGGCGCGGAAGCGTCCAAGCAGTCGCGGAAGCGTCCAAGCAGGCGCGGTAGCGTCCAAGCAGTCGCGGAAGCGTACAAGAAGGCGCGGTAGCGTCCAAGCAGGCGCGGTAACGTCCAAGCAGGCGCGGAAGCATGCAAGAAGGTGCGGAAGCGTCCAAGCAGGCGCGGTAGCGTCCAAGCAGGTGCGGAAACGTCCAAGCAGGCGCGGAAGCATGCAAGAAGGCGCAGAAGAGTCCAAGCAGGCGCGGAAGCGTCCAAACAGGCGCGGAAGCGTCCAAGCATGCGCGGAAGTGTCCAAGCAGGCGCGGAAGCGTACAAGCAGGCGCGGAAGTTTCCAAGCAGGCGCGGTAGAGTCCAAGCAGGCGCGGAAACGTCCAAGCAGGCGCGGCAGCATGCAAGAAGGCGCGGAAACGTCCAAGCAGGCGCGGAAGCATCCAAGCAGTCGCGGAAGCGCCCAAGCAGGCGCGGTAGCATGCAAGAAGGCGCAGAAGAGTCCAAGCAGGCGCGGAAGCGTCCATCAGTCGCGGAAGCGTCCAAGCAGGTGCGGTAGCGTCCAAGCAGGCGCGGAAACGTCCAAGCAGGCGCGGAAGCATGCAAGAAGACGCAGAAGAGTCCAAGCAGGCGCGGAAGCGTCCAAGCAGTCGCGGAAGCGTCCAAGCAGCCGCGGTAGCGTCCAAGCGGTCGCGGAAGCGTACAAGCAGGCGCGGTAGCGTCCATGCAGGCGCGGAAACGTCCAAGCAGGCGCGGAAGCATGCAAGAAGACGCGGAAGCATGCAAGAAGACGCAGAAGAGTTCAAGCAGGCGCGGAAGCGTCCAAGCAGTCGCGGAAGCGTCCAAGCAGGCGCGATAGCGTCCAAGCAGACGCGGAAGCGTCCAAGCAGGCGCGGAAGCATGCAAGAAGACGCAGAAGAGTCCAAGCAGGCGCGGAAGCGTCCAAGCAGCCGGGGAAGCATGCAAGCAGGCGCGGCATCGTCCAACCAGGCGCGGAAGCGTCCAAGCAGTCGCGGAAGCGTCCAAGCAGGCGCGATAGCGTCCAAGCAGACGCGGAAGCGTCCAAGCAGCCGCGGTAGCGTCCAAGCAGGTGCGGAAACGTCCAAGCAGGCGCAGAAGCGCCCAACCAGACGCAGAAGAGTTCAAGCAGGCGCGGAAGCGTCCAAGCAGTCGCGGAAGCGTCCAAGCGGTCGCGGAAGCGTACAAGCAGGCGCGGTAGCGTCCAAGCAGGCGCGGAAACGTCCAAGCAGGCGCGGAAGCATGCAAGAAGACGCGGAAGCATGCAAGAAGACGCAGAAGAGTTCAAGCAGGCGCGGGAGCGTCCAAGCATGCGCGGAAGTGTCCAAGCAGGCGCGGAAGCGTACAAGCAGGCGCGGAAGCATGCAAGAAGACGCAGAAGAGTCCAAGCAGGCGCGGAAGCGTCCACAGGCGCGGAAGCATGCAAGCAGGCGCAGAAGAGTCCAAGCAGGCGCGGAAGCGTCCAAACAGGCGGGGAAGCATGCAAGCAGGCGCGGAAGCGTCCAAGCAGGCGCGGTAGCGTCCAACCAGGCGCGGAAGCGTCCAAGCAGGCGCGGAAGCGTCCAAGCAGGCGGGGAAGCATGCAAGCAGGCGCGGAAGCGTCCAAGCAGGCGCGGAAACGTCCAAGTAGGCGCGGAAGCATGCAAGAAGGCGCGGAAGCGTCCAAGCAGGCTCGGTAGCGTCCAAGCGGCGCGGAAACGTCCAAGCAGGCGCGGAAGCATGCAAGAAGGCGCAGAAGAGTCCAAGCAGGCGCGGAAGCGTCCAAGCAGGCGGGGAAGCATGCAAGCAGGTGCGGAAGCGTCCAAGCAGGCGTGGAAACGTCCAAGTAGGCGCGGCAGCATGCAAGAAGGCGCAGAAGATTCCAAGCAGGCGCGGAAGCGTCCAAGCAGGCGCGGAAGCATGCAAGAAGACGCAGAAGAGTCCAAGCAGGCGCGGAAGCGTCCAAGCAGTCGCGGAAGCGTTCAAGCAGGCGCGGTAGCGTCCAAGCAGGCGCGGAAACGTCCAAGCAGGCGTGGAAGAGTCCAAGCAGGCGCGGAAGCGTCCAAGCAGGCGCGGAAGCGTACAAGCAGGCGCGGAAGCATGCAAGAAGACGCAGAAGAGTCCAACCAGGCGCGGTAGTGTCCAAGCTGGCGCGGAAACGTCCAAGCAGGCGCGGCAGCATGCAAGAAGGCGCAGAAGTGTCCAAGCAGGCGCGGAAGCATGCAAGAAGGCGCAGAAGAGTCCAAGCAGGCGCGGAAGCGTCCAAGCAGGCGCGGAAACGTCCAAGTAGGCGCGGCAGCATGCAAGAAGGCGCAGAAGATTCCAAGCAGGCGCGGAAGCGTCCAAGCAGGCGGGGTAGCATGCAAGCAGTCGCGGAAGCGTCCAAGCAGGCGCGGTAGCGTTCAAGCAGTCGCGGAAGCGTCCAAGCAGGCGCGGTAGCGTCCAAGCAGGCGTGGAAACGTCCAAGCAGGCGCGGAAGCATGCAAGAAGGCGCAGAAGAGTCCAATCAGGCGGGGAACCATGCAAGCAGGCGCGGAAGCGTCCAAGCAGGCGCGGAAACGTCCAAGTAGGCGCGGAAGCATGCAAGAAGGTGCGGAAGCGTCCAAGCAGGCGCGGTAGCGTCCAACCAGGCGCGGAAGCGTCCAAGCAGGCGCGGAAGCGTCCAAGCAGGCGCGGAAACGTCCAAGTAGGCGCGGAAGCATGCAAGAAGGTGCGGAAGCGTCCAAGCAGGCGCGGTAGCGTCCAAGCAGGCGTGGAAACGTCCAAGCAGGCGCGGAAGCATGCAAGAAGGCGCAGAAGAGTCCAAGCAGGCGCGGTAGCGTCCAACCAGGCGCGGAAGCGTCCAAGCAGGCGCGGAAGCGTCCAAGCAGGCGCGGAAACGTCCAAGTAGGCGCGGAAGCATGCAAGAAGGTGCGGAAGCGTCCAAGCAGGCGCGGTAGCGTCCAAGCAGGCGCGGAAACGTCCAAGCAGGCGCGGAAGCATGCAAGAAGGCGCAGAAGAGTCCAAGCAGGCGCGGAAGCGTCCAAGCAGTCGCGGAAGAGTCCAAGCAGGCGCGGTAGCGTCCAATCAGGCGCGGAAACGTACAAGCAGGCGCGGAAGCATGCAAGAAGACGCAGAAGAGTCCAAGCAGGCGCGGAAGCGTCCAAGCAGGCGGGGAAACGTCCAAGTAGGCGCGGCAGCATGCAAGAAGGCGCAGAAGAGTCCAAGCAGGCGCGGAAGCGTCCAAGCAGGCGCGGAAACGTCCAAGTAGGCGCGGAAGCATGCAAGAAGGCGCGGAAGCGTCCAAGCAGACGCGGTAGCGTCCAAGCAGGCGCGGAAACGTCCAAGCAGGCGCGGAAGCATGCAAGAAGGCGCAGAAGAGTCCAAGCAGGCGCGGAAGCGTCCAAGCAGTCGCGGAAGAGTCCAAGCAGGCGGGGAAACGTCCAAGTAGGCGCGGCAGCATGCAAGAAGGCGCAGAAGAGTCCAAGCAGGCGCGGAAGCGTCCAAGCAGGCGCGGAAACGTCCAAGTAGGCGCGGAAGCATGCAAGAAGGCGCGGAAGCGTCCAAGCAGGCGCGGTAGCGTCCAAGCAGGCGCGGAAACGTCCAAGCAGGCGCGGAAGCATGCAAGAAGGCGCAGATGAGTCCAAGCAGGCGCGGAAGCGTCCAAGCAGTCGCGGAAGCGTCCAAGCAGGCGCCGTAGCGTCCAACCAGGCGCGGTAGCGTCCAAGCAGGCGCGGAAGCATGCAAGAAGACGCAGAAGAGTCCAAGCAGGCGCGGAAGCGTCCACAGGCGCGGAAGCATGCAAGCAGGCGCAGAAGAGTCCAAGCAGGCGCGGAAGCGTCCAAACAGGCGGGGAAGCATGCAAGCAGGCGCGGAAGCGTCCAAGCAGGCGCGGTAGCGTCCAACCAGGCGCGGAAGCGTCCAAGCAGGCGCGGAAGCGTCCAAGCAGGCGGGGAAGCATGCAAGCAGGCGCGGAAGCGTCCAAGCAGGCGCGGAAACGTCCAAGTAGGCGCGGAAGCATGCAAGAAGGCGCGGAAGCGTCCAAGCAGGCTCGGTAGCGTCCAAGCAGGCGCGGAAACGTCCAAGCAGGCGCGGAAGCATGCAAGAAGGCGCAGAAGAGTCCAAGCAGGCGCGGAAGCGTCCAAGCAGGCGCGGTAGCGTCCAACCAGGCGCGGAAGCGTCCAAGCAGGCGCGGAAGCGTCCAAGCAGGCGGGGAAGCATGCAAGCAGGCGCGGAAGCGTCCAAGCAGGCGCGGAAACGTCCAAGTAGGCGCGGAAGCATGCAAGAAGGCGCGGAAGCGTCCAAGCAGGCTCGGTAGCGTCCAAGCAGGCGCGGAAGCGTCCAAGCAGGCGCGGAAACGTCCAAGTAGGCGCGGAAGCATGCAAGAAGGCGCAGAAGAGTCCAAGCAGGCGCGGAAGCGTCCAAGCAGGCGGGGAAACGTCCAAGTAGGCGCGGCAGCATGCAAGAAGGCGCAGAAGAGTCCAAGCAGGCGCGGAAGCGTCCAAGCAGGCGCGGAAACGTCCAAGTAGGCGCGGAAGCATGCAAGAAGGCGCGGAAGCGTCCAAGCAGGCGCGGTAGCGTCCAAGCAGGCGCGGAAACGTCCAAGCAGGCGCGGAAGCATGCTAGAAGGCGCAGAAGAGTCCAAGCAGGCGCGGAAGCGTCCAAGCAGGCGCGGAAACGTCCAAGTAGGCGCGGAAGCATGCAAGAAGGCGCGGAAGCGTCCGAGCAGGCGCGGTAGCGTCCAAGCAGGCGCGGAAACGTCCAAGCAGGCGCGGAAGCATGCAAGAAGGCGCAGAAGAGTCCAAGCAGGCGCGGAAGCGTCCAAGCAGTCGCGGAAGAGTCCAAGCAGGCGCGGTAGCGTCCATTCAGGCGCGGAAACGTACAAGCAGGCGCGGTAGCGTCCAAGCAGTCGCGGAAGCGTCCAAGCAGGCGCGGTAGCGTCCAAGCAGGCGCGGAAGCGTCCAAGCAGGCGGGGAAACGTCCAAGTAGGCGCGGCAGCATGCAAGAAGGCGCAGAAGAGTCCAAGCAGGCGCGGAAGCGTCCAAGCAGGCGCGGAAACGTCCAAGTAGGCGCGGAAGCATGCAAGAAGGCGCGGAAGCGTCCAAGCAGGCGCGGTAGCGTCCAAGCAGGCGCGGAAACGTCCAAGCAGGCGCGGAAGCATGCAAGAAGGCGCAGAAGAGTCCAAGCAGGCGCGGAAGCGTCCAAGCAGTCGCGGAAGAGTCCAAGCAGGCGCGGTAGCGTCCAATCAGGCGCGGAAACGTACAAGCAGGCGCGGAAGCATGCAAGAAGACGCAGAAGAGTCCAAGCAGGCGCGGAAGCGTCCAAGCAGGCGGGGAAACGTCCAAGTAGGCGCGGCAGCATGCAAGAAGGCGCAGAAGAGTCCAAGCAGGCGCGGAAGCGTCCAAGCAGACGCGGTAGCGTCCAAGCAGGCGCGGAAACGTCCAAGCAGGCGCGGAAGCATGCAAGAAGGCGCAGAAGAGTCCAAGCAGGCGCGGAAGCGTCCAAGCAGTCGCGGAAGAGTCCAAGCAGGCGCGGTAGCGTCCAATCAGGCGCGGAAACGTACAAGCAGGCGCGGAAGCATGCAAGAAGACGCAGAAGAGTCCAAGCAGGCGCGGAAGCGTCCAAGCAGTCGCGGAAGCGTCCAAGCAGGCGCGGAAACGTCCAAGCAGGCGCGGAAACGTCCAAGCAGGCGCGGAAGCATGCAAGAAGGCGCAGAAGAGTCCAAGCAGGCGCGGAAGCATCCAAGCAGTCGCGGAAGAGTCCAAGCAGGCGCGGTAGCGTCCATTCAGGCGCGGAAACGTACAAGCAGGCGCGGTAGCGTCCAAGCAGTCGCGGAAGCGTCCAAGCAGGCGCGGTAGCGTCCAAGCAGGCGCGGAAGCGTCCAAGCAGGCGGGGAAACGTCCAAGTAGGCGCGGCAGCATGCAAGAAGGCGCAGAAGAGTCCAAGCAGTCGCGGAAGCGTCCAAGCAGGCGCGGTAGCGTCCAAGCAGGCGCGGAAGCGTCCAAGCAGGCGGGGAAACGTCCAAGTAGGCGCGGCAGCATGCAAGAAGGCGCAGAAGAGTCCAAGCAGGCGCGGAAGCGTCCAAGCAGGCGCGGAAACGTCCAAGTAGGCGCGGAAGCATGCAAGAAGGCGCGGAAGCGTCCAAGCAGGCGCGGTAGCGTCCAAGCAGGCGCGGAAACGTCCAAGCAGGCGCGGAAGCATGCAAGAAGGCGCAGAAGAGTCCAAGCAGGCGCGGAAGCGTCCAAGCAGTCGCGGAAGAGTCCAAGCAGGCGCGGTAGCGTCCAATCAGGCGCGGAAACGTACAAGCAGGCGCGGAAGCATGCAAGAAGACGCAGAAGAGTCCAAGCAGGCGCGGAAGCGTCCAAGCAGGCGGGGAAACGTCCAAGTAGGCGCGGCAGCATGCAAGAAGGCGCAGAAGAGTCCAAGCAGGCGCGGAAGCGTCCAAGCAGGCGCGGAAACGTCCAAGTAGGCGCGGAAGCATGCAAGAAGGCGCGGAAGCGTCCAAGCAGACGCGGTAGCGTCCAAGCAGGCGCGGAAACGTCCAAGCAGGCGCGGAAGCATGCAAGAAGGCGCAGAAGAGTCCAAGCAGGCGCGGAAGCGTCCAAGCAGTCGCGGAAGAGTCCAAGCAGGCGCGGTAGCGTCCAATCAGGCGCGGAAACGTACAAGCAGGCGCGGAAGCATGCAAGAAGACGCAGAAGAGTCCAAGCAGGCGCGGAAGCGTCCAAGCAGTCGCGGAAGCGTCCAAGCAGGCGCGGAAACGTCCAAGCAGGCGCGGAAACGTCCAAGCAGGCGCGGAAGCATGCAAGAAGGCGCAGAAGAGTCCAAGCAGGCGCGGAAGCGTCCAAGCAGTCGCGGAAGAGTCCAAGCAGGCGCGGTAGCGTCCATTCAGGCGCGGAAACGTACAAGCAGGCGCGGTAGCGTCCAAGCAGTCGCGGAAGCGTCCAAGCAGGCGCGGTAGCGTCCAAGCAGGCGCGGAAGCGTCCAAGCAGGCGGGGAAACGTCCAAGTAGGCGCGGCAGCATGCAAGAAGGCGCAGAAGAGTCCAAGCAGGCGCGGAAGCGTCCAAGCAGGCGCGGAAACGTCCAAGTAGGCGCGGAAGCATGCAAGAAGGCGCGGAAGCGTCCAAGCAGGCGCGGTAGCGTCCAAGCAGGCGCGGAAACGTCCAAGCAGGCGCGGAAGCATGCAAGAAGGCGCAGAAGAGTCCAAGCAGGCGCGGAAGCGTCCAAGCAGTCGCGGAAGAGTCCAAGCAGGCGCGGTAGCGTCCAATCAGGCGCGGAAACGTACAAGCAGGCGCGGAAGCATGCAAGAAGACGCAGAAGAGTCCAAGCAGGCGCGGAAGCGTCCAAGCAGGCGGGGAAACGTCCAAGTAGGCGCGGCAGCATGCAAGAAGGCGCAGAAGAGTCCAAGCAGGCGCGGAAGCGTCCAAGCAGGCGCGGAAACGTCCAAGTAGGCGCGGAAGCATGCAAGAAGGCGCGGAAGCGTCCAAGCAGACGCGGTAGCGTCCAAGCAGGCGCGGAAACGTCCAAGCAGGCGCGGAAGCATGCAAGAAGGCGCAGAAGAGTCCAAGCAGGCGCGGAAGCGTCCAAGCAGTCGCGGAAGAGTCCAAGCAGGCGCGGTAGCGTCCAATCAGGCGCGGAAACGTACAAGCAGGCGCGGAAGCATGCAAGAAGACGCAGAAGAGTCCAAGCAGGCGCGGAAGCGTCCAAGCAGTCGCGGAAGCGTCCAAGCAGGCGCGGAAACGTCCAAGCAGGCGCGGAAACGTCCAAGTAGGCGCGGAAGCATGCAAGAAGGTGCGGAAGCGTCCAAGCAGGCGCGGTAGCGTCCAAGCAGGCGCGGAAACGTCCAAGCAGGCGCGGAAGCATGCAGGAAGACGCAGAAGAGTCCAAGCAGGCGCGGTAGCGTCCAAGCGGTCGCGGAAGCGTCCAAGCAGGCGGGGAAGCATGCAAGAAGACGCAGAAGAGTCCAAGCAGGCGCGGAAGCGTCCAAGCAGGCGGGGAAGCATGCAAGCAGGCGCGGAAGCGTCCAAGCAGGCGCGGAAACGTCCAAGTAGGCGCGGAAGCATGCAAGAAGGTGCGGAAGCGTCCAAGCAGGCGCGGTAGCGTCCAAGCAGGCGCGGAAACGTCCAAGCAGGCGCGGAAGCATGCAAGAAGGCGCAGAAGAGTCCAAGCAGGCGCGGAAGCGTCCAAGCAGTCGCGGAAGAGTCCAAGCAGTCGCGGAAGCGTACAAGAAGGCGCGGTAGCGTCCAAGCAGGCGCGGTAACGTCCAAGCAGGCGCGGAAGCATGCAAGAAGGTGCGGAAGCGTCCAAGCAGGCGCGGTAGCGTCCAAGCAGGTGCGGAAACGTCCAAGCAGGCGCGGAAGCATGCAAGAAGGCGCAGAAGAGTCCAAGCAGGCGCGGAAGCGTCCAAACAGGCGCGGAAGCGTCCAAGCATGCGCGGAAGTGTCCAAGCAGGCGCGGAAGCGTACAAGCAGGCGCGGAAGCGTCCGAGCATGCGTGGAAGAGTACCAAGCATGGGCGGAAACGTCCAAGCAGGCGTGGGAGCGTCCAAGCAGGCGCGGAAGAGTCCAAGCAGGCGTGGGAGCGTCCAAGCAGGCGCGGAGACGTCCAAGCAGGAGCGGAAGCATGCAAGCAGGCGCGGAAGCGTCCAAGTAGGCGCGGAAGCATGCAAGAAGACGCAGAAGAGTCCAAGCAGGCGCGGAAGCGTCCAAGCAGGCGCGGAAGCGTCCAAGCATGCGCGGAAGCGTCCAAGCAGGCGCGGTAGCGTCCAAGCAGGCGCGGAAGCGTCCAAGTAGGCGCGGAAGCATGCAAGAAGGCGCGGAAGAGTCCAAGCAGGCGCAGAAAAGTCCAAGCAGGAGCGGAAGCATGCAAGAAGGCGCAGAAGTGTCCAAGCAGGCGCGGAAGCGTCCAAGCAGGCGCGGAAGCGTCGAAGCAGGCGTGGAACCGTGCAAGCAGGCGCGGAAGCATGCAAGAAGGCGCAGAAGAGTCCAAGCAGGCGCAGAAAAGTCCAAGCAGGCGCGGAAGCGTCCAAGCAGGCGCGGAAGCGTCCAAGCAGGCGCGGAAGCGTCCAAGCAGGCGCGGAAGCGTCCAACCAGGCGGGGAAGCATGCAAGCAGGCGCGGAAGCATCCAAGCAGGCGCGGAAACGTCCAAGTTGGCGCGGAAGCATGCAAGAAGGCGCGGAAGCGTCCAAGCAGGCGCGGTAGCGTCCAAGCAGGCGCAGAAGAGTCCAAGCAGGCGCGGAAGCGTCCAAGCAGGCGTGGAAACGTCCAAGCAGGCGCGGAAACGTCCAAGTAGGCGCGGCAGCATGCAAGAAGGCGCAGAAGATTCCAAAGAGGCGCGGAAGCGTCCAAGCAGGCGGGGAAGCATGCAAGCAGGCGCGGAAGCGTCCAAGCAGTCGCGGAAGCGTCCAAGCAGGCGCCGTAGCGTCCAACCAGGCGCGGTAGCGTCCAAGCAGGCGCGGAAGCATGCAAGAAGACGCAGAAGAGTCCAAGCAGGCGCGGAAGCGTCCACAGGCGCGGAAGCATGCAAGCAGGCGCAGAAGAGTCCAAGCAGGCGCGGAAGCGTCCAAACAGGCGGGGAAGCATGCAAGCAGGCGCGGAAGCGTCCAAGCAGGCGCGGTAGCGTCCAACCAGGCGCGGAAGCGTCCAAGCAGGCGCGGAAGCGTCCAAGCAGGCGGGGAAGCATGCAAGCAGGCGCGGAAGCGTCCAAGCAGGCGCGGAAACGTCCAAGTAGGCGCGGAAGCATGCAAGAAGGCGCGGAAGCGTCCAAGCAGGCTCGGTAGCGTCCAAGCAGGCGCGGAAACGTCCAAGCAGGCGCGGAAGCATGCAAGAAGGCGCAGAAGAGTCCAAGCAGGCGCGGAAGCGTCCAAACAGGCGGGGAAGCATGCAAGCAGGTGCGGAAGCGTCCAAGCAGGCGTGGAAACGTCCAAGTAGGCGCGGCAGCATGCAAGAAGGCGCAGAAGATTCCAAGCAGGCGCGGAAGCGTCCAAGCAGGCGCGGAAGCATGCAAGAAGACGCAGAAGAGTCCAAGCAGGCGCGGAAGCGTCCAAGCAGTCGCGGAAGCGTTCAAGCAGGCGCGGTAGAGTCCAAGCAGTCGCGGAAGCGTCCAAGCAGGCGCGGTAGCGTCCAAGCAGGCGCGGAAACGTCCAAGCAGGCGTGGAAGAGTCCAAGCAGGCGCGGAAGCGTCCAAGCAGGCGCGGAAGCGTCCAAGCAGGCGCGGAAGCATGCAAGAAGACGCAGAAGAGTCCAACCAGGCGCGGTAGTGTCCAAGCTGGCGCGGAAACGTCCAAGCAGGCGCGGCAGCATGCAAGAAGGCGCAGAAGTGTCCAAGCAGGCGCGGAAGCATGCAAGAAGGCGCAGAAGAGTCCAAGCAGGCGCGGAAGCGTCCAAGCAGGCGCGGAAACGTCCAAGTAGGCGCGGCAGCATGCAAGAAGGCGCAGAAGATTCCAAGCAGGCGCGGAAGCGTCCAAGCAGGCGGGGTAGCATGCAAGCAGTCGCGGAAGCGTCCAAGCAGGCGCGGTAGCGTTCAAGCAGTCGCGGAAGCGTCCAAGCAGGCGCGGTAGCGTCCAAGCAGGCGTGGAAACGTCCAAGCAGGCGCGGAAGCATGCAAGAAGGCGCAGAAGAGTCCAATCAGGCGGGGAAGCATGCAAGCAGGCGCGGAAGCGTCCAAGCAGGCGCGGAAGCGTCCAAGCAGGCGCGGAAACGTCCAAGTAGGCGCGGAAGCATGCAAGAAGGTGCGGAAGCGTCCAAGCAGGCGCGGTAGCGTCCAAGCAGGCGTGGAAACGTCCAAGCAGGCGCGGAAGCATGCAAGAAGGCGCAGAAGAGTCCAAGCAGGCGCGGTAGCGTCCAACCAGGCGCGGAAGCGTCCAAGCAGGCGCGGAAGCGTCCAAGCAGGCGCGGAAACGTCCAAGTAGGCGCGGAAGCATGCAAGAAGGTGCGGAAGCGTCCAAAGCAGGCGCGGTAGCGTCCAAGCAGGCGCGGAAACGTCCAAGCAGGCGCGGAAGCATGCAAGAAGGCGCAGAAGAGTCCAAGCAGGCGCGGAAGCGTCCAAGCAGGCGGGGAAACGTCCAAGTAGGCGCGGCAGCATGCAAGAAGGCGCAGAAGAGTCCAAGCAGGCGCGGAAGCGTCCAAGCAGGCGCGGAAACGTCCAAGTAGGCGCGGAAGCATGCAAGAAGGCGCGGAAGCGTCCAAGCAGGCGCGGTAGCGTCCAAGCAGGCGCGGAAACGTCCAAGCAGGCGCGGAAGCATGCAAGAAGGCGCAGAAGAGTCCAAGCAGGCGCGGAAGCGTCCAAGCAGGCGGGGAAGCATGCAAGCAGGCTCGGAAACGTCCAAGCAGGCGCGGAAGCATGCAAGAAGGCGGAGAAGAGTCCAAGCAGGCGCGGAAGCGTCCAGGCAGGCGGGGAAGCATTCAAGCAGGCGCGGAAACGTGCAAGCAGGCGCGGAAGCATGCAAGACGGCGCAGAAGAGTCCAAGCAGGCGCGGAAGCGTCCAAGCAGTCGCGGAAGCGTCCAAGCAGGCGCGGTAGCGTCCAACCAGGCGCGGAAGCGTCCAAGCAGGCGCGGAAGCGTCCAAGCAGGAGCGGAAGCATGCAAGAAGGCGCAGAAGAGTCCAATCAGGCGCGAAAGAGTCCAAGCAGGCGCGGAAGCGTCCAAGCAGTCGCGGAAGCGTCCAAGCAGGCGCGGAAGCGTCCAAGCAGGCGCGGAAGCGTCCAAGCAGGCGGGGAAGCATGCAAGAAGGCGCAGAAGAGTCCACTCAGGCGCGGAAGCGTCCAAGCAGGCGCGGAAACGTGCAAGCAGGCGCGGAAGCGTCCAAGCAGGCGCGGAAGCGTCCAAGCAGCCGCGGAAGCGTCCAAGCAGGCGCGGAAGCGTCCAAGCAGGCGCGGAAGCGTCCAAGCAGGCGCGGAAGCATGCAAGAAGGCGCAGAAGAGTCAATCAGGCGCGGAAGCGTCCAAGCAGGCGCGGAAGCGTGCAAGCAGGCGCGGAAGCGTCCAAGCAGGCGCGGAAGCATGCAAGAAGGCGCAAAGAATCCAAGCAGGCGCGGAAGCGTCCAAGCAGTCGCGGAAGCGTCCAAGCAGGCGCGGTAGCGTCCAAGCAGGCGCGGAAACGTCCAAGCAGGCGCGGAAGAGTCAAAGCAGGCGCGGAAGCGTCTAAGAAGGCGCAGAACCGTGCAAGCAGGCGCGGAAGCGTCCAAGCAGGCGCGGAAGCGTCCAAGCAGGCGCGGAAGCATGCAAGAAGGCGCAGAAGAGTCCAAGCAGGCGCGGAAGCATGCAAGAAGGCGCAGAAGAGTCCAAGCAGGCGCGGTAGCGTCCAACCAGGCGCGGAAGCGTCCAAGCAGGCGCGGAAGCGTCCAAGCAGGCGCGGAAACGTCCAAGTAGGCGCGGAAGGATGCAAGAAGGTGCGGAAGCGTCCAAAGCAGGCGCGGTAGCGTCCAAGCAGGCGCGGAAACGTCCAAGCAGGCGCGGAAGCATGCAAGAAGGCGCAGAAGAGTCCAAGCAGGCGCGGAAGCGTCCAAGCAGGCGGGGAAACGTCCAAGTAGGCGCGGCAGCATGCAAGAAGGCGCAGAAGAGTCCAAGCAGGCGCGGAAGCGTCCAAGCAGGCGCGGAAACGTCCAAGTAGGCGCGGAAGCATGCAAGAAGGCGCGGAAGCGTCCAAGCAGGCGCGGTAGCGTCCAAGCAGGCGCGGAAACGTCCAAGCAGGCGCGGAAGCATGCAAGAAGGCGCAGAAGAGTCCAAGCAGGCGCGGAAGCGTCCAAGCAGGCGGGGAAGCATGCAAGCAGGCGCGGAAGCGTCCAAGCAGGCGTGGAAACGTCCAAGTAGGCGCGGCAGCATGCAAGCAGGCGCAGAAGAGTCCAAACAGGCGCGGAAGCGTCCATGCAGGCGCGGAAGCGTCCAAGCAGGCGCGGAAACGTCCAAGTAGGCGCGGAAGCATGCAAGCAGGCGCGGAAACGTCCAAGTAGGCGCGGAAGCATGCAAGAAGGCGCGGAAGCGACCAAGCAGGCGCGGTAGCGTTCAAGCAGGCGCGGAAACGTCCAAGCAGGCGCGGAAGCATGCAAGAAGGCGCAGAAGAGTCCAAGCAGGCGCGGAAGCGTCCAAGCAGGCGGGGAAGCATGCAAGCAGGCGCGGAAGCGTCCAAGCAGGCGTGGAAACGTCCAAGTAGGCGCGGCAGCATGCAAGCAGGCGCAGAAGAGTCCAAGCAGGCGCGGAAGAGTCCATGCAGGCGCGGAAGCGTCCAAGCAGGCGCGGAAACGTCCAAGTAGGCACGGAAGCATGCAAGAAGGCGCGGAAGCGTCCAAGCAGGCGCGGTAGCGTTCAAGCAGGCGCGGAAACGTCCAAGCAGGCGCGGAAGCATGCAAGAAGGCGCAGAAGAGTCCAAGCAGGCGCGGAAGCGTCCAAGCAGGCGGGGAAGCATGCAAGCAGGCGCGGAAGCGTCCAAGCAGGCGTGGAAACGTCCAAGTAGGCGCGGCAGCATGCAAGCAGGCGCAGACGAGTCCAAACAGGCGCGGAAGCGTCCATGCAGGCGCGGAAGCGTCCAAGCAGGCGCGGAAACGTCCAAGCAGGCGCGGAAGCATGCAAGAAGGCGCAGAAGAGTCCAAGCAGGCGCGGAAGCGTCCAAGCAGGCGGGGAAGCATGCAAGCAGGCGCGGAAGCGTCCAAGCAGGCGTGGAAACGTCCAAGTAGGCGCGGCAGCATGCAAGCAGGCGCAGAAGAGTCCAAGCAGGCGCGGAAGAGTCCATGCAGGCGCGGAAGCGTCCAAGCAGGCGCGGCAACGTCCAAGTAGGCACGGAAGCATGCAAGCAGGCGCAGAAACTTCCAAGCAGGCGCGGAAACGTCCAAGCAGTCGCGGAAGCGTCCAAGTAGGCGCGGTAGCGTCCAAGCAGGCGCGGAAACGTCCAAGCAGGCGCGGAAGCATGCAAGAAGACGTAGAAGAGTCCAAGCAGGCGCGGAAGCGTCCAAGCAGGCGCGGAAGCGTCCAAGTAGGCGCTGCAGCATGCAAGAAGGCGCAGAAGAGTCCTAGCAGGCGCGGAAGCGTCCAAGCAGTCGCGGAAGCGTCCAAGCAGGCGCGGTAGCGTTCAAGCAGTCGCGGAAGCGTCCAAGCAGGCGCGGTAGCGTCCAAGCAGGCTCGGAAACGTCCAAGCAGGCGCGGAAGCATGCAAGAAGGCGGAGAAGAGTCCAAGCAGGCGCGGAAGCGTCCAGGCAGGCGGGGAAGCATTCAAGCAGGCGCGGAAACGTGCAAGCAGGCGCGGAAGCATGCAAGACGGCGCAGAAGAGTCCAAGCAGGCGCGGAAGCGTCCAAGCAGTCGCGGAAGCGTCCAAGCAGGCGCGGTAGCGTCCAACCAGGCGCGGAAGCGTCCAAGCAGGCGCGGAAGCGTCCAAGCAGGAGCGGAAGCATGCAAGAAGGCGCAGAAGAGTCCAATCAGGCGCGAAAGAGTCCAAGCAGGCGCGGAAGCGTCCAAGCAGTCGCGGAAGCGTCCAAGCAGGCGCGGAAGCGTCCAAGCAGGCGCGGAAGCGTCCAAGCAGGCGGGGAAGCATGCAAGAAGGCGCAGAAGAGTCCACTCAGGCGCGGAAGCGTCCAAGCAGGCGCGGAAACGTGCAAGCAGGCGCGGAAGCGTCCAAGCAGGCGCGGAAGCGTCCAAGCAGCCGCGGAAGCGTCCAAGCAGGCGCGGAAGCGTCCAAGCAGGCGCGGAAGCGTCCAAGCAGGCGCGGAAGCATGCAAGAAGGCGCAGAAGAGTCAATCAGGCGCGGAAGCGTCCAAGCAGGCGCGGAAGCGTGCAAGCAGGCGCGGAAGCGTCCAAGCAGGCGCGGAAGCATGCAAGAAGGCGCAAAGAATCCAAGCAGGCGCGGAAGCGTCCAAGCAGTCGCGGAAGCGTCCAAGCAGGCGCGGTAGCGTCCAAGCAGGCGTGGAAACGTCCATGCAGGCGCGGAAGCATGCAAGAAGACGCAGAAGAGTCCAAGCAGGCGCGGAAGCGTCCAAGCAGGCGCGGTAGCGTCCAAGCAGTCGCGGAAGCGTCCAAGTAGGCGCAGAAGCATGCAAGAAGGCGCGGAAGCGTCCAAGCAGGCGCGGTAGCGTCCAAGCAGGCGCGGTAGCGTCCAACCAGGCGGGGAAGCATACAAGCAGGCGCGGAAGCGTCCATCAGGCGCGGAAACGTCCAAGTAGGCGCGGCAGCATGCAAGAAGGCGCAGAAGAGTCCAAGCAGGCGCGGAAGCGTCCAAGCAGTCACGGAAGCGTTCAAGCAGGCGCGGTCGCGTCCAACCAGGCGCGGAAGCGTCCAAGCAGTCGCGGAAGCGTCCAAGCAGGCGCGGGAGCATCCAAGCAGGCGCAGAAGAGTCCAAGCAGGCGCGGAAGCGTCCAAGCAGGCGGGGAAACGTCCAAGTAGGCGCGGCAGCATGCAAGAAGGCGCAGAAGAGTCCAAGCAGGCGCGGAAGCGTCCAAGCAGGCGCGGAAACGTCCAAGTAGGCGCGGAAGCATGCAAGAAGGCGCGGAAGCGTCCAAGCAGGCGCGGTAGCGTCCAAGCAGGCGCGGAAACGTCCAAGCAGGCGCGGAAGCATGCAAGAAGGCGCAGAAGAGTCCAAGCAGGCGCGGAAGCGTCCAAGCAGGCGGGGAAGCATGCAAGCAGGCGCGGAAGCGTCCAAGCAGGCGTGGAAACGTCCAAGTAGGCGCGGCAGCATGCAAGAAGACGTAGAAGAGTCCAAGGAGGCGCGGAAGCGTCCAAGCAGGCGCGGAAGCGTCCAAGTAGGCGCTGCAGCATGCAAGAAGGCGCAGAAGAGTCCTAGCAGGCGCGGAAGCGTCCAAGCAGTCGCGGAAGCGTCCAAGCAGGCGCGGTAGCGTTCAAGCAGTCGCGGAAGCGTCCAAGCAGGCGCGGTAGCGTCCAAGCAGGCTCGGAAACGTCCAAGCAGGCGCGGAAGCATGCAAGAAGGCGGAGAAGAGTCCAAGCAGGCGCGGAAGCGTCCAGGCAGGCGGGGAAGCATTCAAGCAGGCGCGGAAACGTGCAAGCAGGCGCGGAAGCATGCAAGACGGCGCAGAAGAGTCCAAGCAGGCGCGGAAGCGTCCAAGCAGTCGCGGAAGCGTCCAAGCAGGCGCGGTAGCGTCCAACCAGGCGCGGAAGCGTCCAAGCAGGCGCGGAAGCGTCCAAGCAGGAGCGGAAGCATGCAAGAAGGCGCAGAAGAGTCCAATCAGGCGCGAAAGCGTCCAAGCAGGCGCGGAAGCTTCCAAGCAGTCGCGGAAGCGTCCAAGCAGGCGCGGAAGCGTCCAAGCAGGCGCGGAAGCGTCCAAGCAGGCGGGGAAGCATGCAAGAAGGCGCAGAAGAGTCCACTCAGGCGCGGAAGCGTCCAAGCAGGCGCGGAAACGTGCAAGCAGGCGCGGAAGCGTCCAAGCAGGCGCGGAAGCGTCCAAGCAGCCGCGGAAGCGTCCAAGCAGGCGCGGAAGCGTCCAAGCAGGCGCGGAAGCGTCCAAGCAGGCGCGGAAGCATGCAAGAAGGCGCAGAAGAGTCCAATCAGGCGCGGAAGCGTCCAAGCAGGCGCGGAAGCGTGCAAGCAGGCGCGGAAGCGTCCAAGCAGGCGCGGAAGCATGCAAGAAGGCGCAAAGAATCCAAGCAGGCGCGGAAGCGTCCAAGCAGTCGCGGAAGCGTCCAAGCAGGCGCGGTAGCGTCCAAGCAGGCGCGGAAACGTCCAAGCAGGCGCGGAAGAGTCAAAGCAGGCGCGGAAGCGTCTAAGAAGGCGCAGAACCGTGCAAGCAGGCGCGGAAGCGTCCAAGCAGGCGCGGAAGCGTCCAAGCAGGCGCGGAAGCATGCAAGAAGGCGCAGAAGAGTCCAAGCAGGCGGGGAAGCATGCAAGAAGGCGCAGAAGAGTCCAATCAGTCGCGGAAGCGTCCAAGCAGGCGCGGAAACGTGCAAGCAGGCGCGGAAGCGTCCAAGCAATCGCGGAAGCGTCGATGCAGGCGCGGTAGCGTCCAACCAGGCGCGGAAGCGTCCAAGCAGGCGCGGAAGCATGCAAGAAGGCGCAGAAGAGTCCAAGCAGGCGCGGAAGCGTCCAAGCAGTCGCGGAAGCGTCCAGCCAGGCGCGCTGGCGTCCAACCAGGCGCGGAAGCGTCCAAGTAGGCGCGGCAGCATGCAAGAAGGCGCAGAAGAGTCCAAGCAGGCGCGGAAGCGTCCAAGCAGTCGCGGAAGCGTCCAAGCAGTCGCGGAAGCGTCCAAGCAGGCGAGGTAGCGTCCAAGCAGTCGCGGAAGCGTCCAAGCAGGCGCGGAAGCGTCCAAGCAGGCGGGGTAGCGTCCAAGCAGGCGCGGTAGCGTCCAAGCAGGCGCGGTAGCGTCCAAGCAGGCGCGGGAACGTCCAAGCAGGCGTGGAAGAGTCCAAGCAGGCGCGGAAGCGTCCAAGCAGTCGCGGAAGCGTCCAGGCAGGCGCGGTAGCGTCCAAGCAGACGCGGAAACGTCCAAGCGGGCGCGGAAACGTCCAAGTAGGCGCGGAAGCATGCAAGCAGGCGCGGAAGCGTCCAAGCAGGCACGGAAACGTCCAAGTAGGCGCGGAAGCATGCAAGAAGGCGCAGAAGAGTCCAAGCAGGCGCGGAAACGTCCAAGCAGTCGCGGAAGGGTCCAAGCAGGCGCGGTAGCGTCCAAGCAGTCGCGGAAGCGTCCAAGCAGGCGCGGAAGCGTCCAAGCAGGCGCGGAAACGTCCAAGCAGGCGCGGAAGCATGCAAGAAGGCGCAGAAGAGTCCAAGCAGGCGCGGAAGCGTCCAAGCAGTCACGGAAGCGTCCAAGCAGGCGCGGTAGCGTCCAACCAGGCACGGAAACGTCCAAGTAGGCGCGGAAGCATGCAAGAAGGCGCGGAAGCGTCCAAGCAGGCGCGGTAGCGTCCAAGCAGGCGGGGAAACGTCCAAGCAGGCGCGGTAGCGTCCAAGCCGTCGCGGAAGCGTCCAAGCAGGCGCGGTAGCGTTCAAGCAGGCGCGGAAACGTCCAAGCAGGCGCGGAAGCATGCAAGAAGGCACAGAAGAGTCCAAGCAGGCGCAGAAGAGTCCAAGCAGGCGCGGAAGCGTCCAAGCAGGCGCGGAAGCATGCAAGAAGGCGCAGAAGAGTCCAAACAGGCGCAGAAGTGTCCAAGCAGACGCGGAAGCGTCCAAGCAGGCGGGGAAGCATACAAGCAGGCGCGGAAGCGTCCAAGCAGGCGCGGAAGCGTCCAAGCAGGCGCGGTAGCGTCCAAGCAGGCGGGGAAGCATACAAGCAGGCGCGGAAGCGTCCAAGCAGGCGCGGAAACGTCCAAGTAGGCGCGGCAGCATGCAAGAAGGCGCAGAAGAGTCCAAGCAGGCGCGGAAGCGTCCAAGCAGTCACGGAAGCGTCCAAGCAGGCGCGGGAGCGTCCAAGCAGGTGCGGAAACGTCCAAGCAGGCGCGGAAGTATGCAAGAAGACGCAGAAGAGTCCAAGCAGGCGCGGAAGCGTCCAAGAAGGCGGGGAAGCATGCAAGCAGGCGCGGAAGCGTCCAAGCAGGCGCGGAAACGTCCAAGTAGGCGCGGAAGCATGCAAGAAGGCGCGGAAGCGTCCAAGCAGGCGCCGTAGCGTCCAAGCAGGCGCGGAAACGTCCAAGCAGGCGCGGAAGCATGCAAGAAGACGCAGAAGAGTCCAAGCAGGCGCGGAAGCGTCCAAGCAGGCGGGGAAGCACGCAATCAGGCGCGGAAGCGTCCAAGCAAGCGCGGAAATGTCCAAGCAGGCGGGGAAGCATGCAAGCAGGCGCGGAAGCGTCTAAGCAGGCGCGGAAACGTACATGTAGGCGCGGCAGCATGCAAGAAGGTGCAGAAGAGTCCAAGCAGGCGCGGAAGCGTCCAAGCAGGCGCGGTAGCGTCCAAGCAGTCGCGGAAGCGTCCAAGCAGGCGCGGTAGCGTCCAAGCAGGCGTGGAAACGTCCATGCAGGCGCGGAAGCATGCAAGAAGACGCAGAAGAGTCCAAGCAGGCGCGGAAGCGTCCAAGCAGGCGCGGTAGCGTCCAAGCAGTCGCGGAAGCGTCCAAGTAGGCGCAGAAGCATGCAAGAAGGCGCAGAAGGGTCCAAGCAGGCGCGGAAGCGTCCAAGCAGTCACGGAAGCGTCCAAGCAGGCGCGGTAGCGTCCAAGCAGGCGCGGAAACGTCCAAGCAGGCGCGGAAGCATGCAAGAAGGCGCAGAAGAGTCCAACCAGGCGCAGAAGAATCCAAGCAGGCGCGGAAGCGTCCAAGCAGTCGCCGAAGCGTCCAAGCAGGCGCGGTAGCGTCCAACCAGGCGCGGAAGCGTCCAAGCAGTCGCGGAAGCGTCCAAGCAGGCGCGGAAGCATGCAAGAAGACGCAGAAGAGTCCAAGCAGGCGCGGAAGCGTCCAAGCAGGCGCGGAAGCATGCAAGAAGACGCAGAAGAGTCCAAGCAGGCGCGGAAGCGTCCAAGCAGGCGCGGAAACGTCCAAGTAGGCGCGGCAGCATGCAAGAAGGCGCAGAAGGGTCCAAGCAGGCGCGGAAGCGTCCAAGCAGTCACGGAAGCGTCCAAGCAGGCGCGGTAGCGTCCAAGCAGGCGCGGAAACGTCCAAGCAGGTGCGGAAGCATGCAAGAAGGCGCAGAAGAGTCCAACCAGGCGCAGAAGAATCCAAGCAGGCGCGGAAGCGTCCAAGCAGTCGCCGAAGCGTCCAAGCAGGCGCGGTAGCGTCCAACCAGGCGCGGAAGCGTCCAAGCAGTCGCGGAAGCGTCCAAGCAGGCGCGGAAGCGTCCAAGCAGGCGCGGAAACGTCCAAGCAGGCGCGGAAGCATACAACAAGTCGCAGAAGAGTCCAAGCAGGCGCGGAAGCGTCCAAGCAGTCATGGAAGCGTCCAAGCAGGCGCGGTAGCTTCCAACCAGGCGCGGAAGCGTCCAAGTTGGCGCGGCAGCATGCAAGAAGGCGCAGAAGAGTCCAAGCAGGCGCGGAAGCGTCCAAGCAGTCGCGGAAGCGTCCAAGCAGGCGCGGTAGCGTCCAAGCAGTAGCGGAAGGGTCCAAGCAGGCGCGGTAGCGTCCAAGCAGGCGCGGAAACGTCCAAGCAGGCGCGGAAGCATGCAAGAAGGCGCAGAAGAGTCCAAGAAGGCGCAGAAGAGTCCAAGCAGGCGCGGAAGCGTCCAAGCAGTCGCGGAAGCGTCCAAGCATGCGCGGAAGCGTCCAAACAGGCGGGGAAGCATGCAAGCAGACGCGGAAGCGTCCAAGCAAGCGCGGAAACGTCCAAGCAGGCGGGGAAGCATGCAAGCAGGCGCGGAAGCATGCAAGAAGGCGCAGAAGAGTCCAAGCAGGCGCGGAAGCGTCCAAGCAGTCATGGAAGCGTCCAAGCAGGCGCGGTAGCTTCCAACCAGGCGCGGAAGCGTCCAAGTTGTCGCGGCAGCATGCAAGAAGGCGAAGAAGAGTCCAAGCAGGCGAGGAAGCGTCCAAGCAGTCGCGGAAGCGTCCAAGCAGGCGCGGTAGCGTCCAAGCAGTCGCGGAAGCGTCCAAGCAGGCGCGGTAGCGTCCAAGCAGGCGCGGAAACGTCCAAGCAGGCGCGGAAGCGTCCAAGTAGGCGCGGCAGCATGCAAGAAGGCGCAGAAGGGTCCAAGCAGGCGCGGAAGCGTCCAAGCAGTCGCCGAAGCGGCCAAGCAGGCACGGTAGCGTCCAAGCAGGCGCGGAAACGTCCAAGAAGGCGCGGTAGCATGCAAGAAGACGCAGAAGAGTCCAAGCAGGCGCGGAAGCATGCAAGAAGACGCAGAAGAGTCCAAGCAGGCGCAGAAGAGTCCAACCAGGCGCAGAAGAATCCAAGCAGGCGCGGAAGCGTCCAAGCAGTCGCCGAAGCGTCCAAGCAGGCGCGGTAGCGTCCAACCAGGCGCGGAAGCGTCCAAGCAGTCGCGGAAGCGTCCAAGCAGGCGCGGAAGCGTCCAAGCAGGCGCGAAAACGTCCAAGCAGGCGCGGAAGCATGCAAGAAGGCGCAGAAGAGTCCAAGCAGGCGCAGAAGAGTCCAAGCAGGCGCGGAAGCATCCAAGCAGTCGCGGAAGCGTCCAAGCAGGCGCGGAAGCGTCCAAGCAGGCGGGGAAGCATGCAAGCAGGCGCGGAAGCGTCCAAGCAAGCGCGGAAACGTCCAAGCAGGCGGGGAAGCATGCAAGCAGGCGCGGAAGCATGCAAGAAGGCGCAGAAGAGTCCAAGCAGGCGCGGAAGCGTCCAAGCAGTCATGGAAGCGTCCAAGCAGGCGCGGTAGCTTCCAACCAGGCGCGGAAGCGTCAAAGTTGGCGCGGCAGCATGCAAGAAGGCGCAGAAGAGTCCAAGCAGGCGCGGAAGCGTCCAAGCAGTCGCCGAAGCGTCCAAGCAGGCGCGGAAGCGTCCAAGCAGTCGCGGAAGCGTCCAAGCAGGCGCGGAAGCGTCCAAGCAGGCGCGGTAGCGTCCAAGCAGGCGCGGAAACGTCCAAGCAGGCGCGGAAGCATGCAAGAAGGCGCAGAAGAGTCCAAGCAGGCGCAGAAGAGTCCAAGCAGGCGCGGAAGCGTCCAAGCAGTCGCGGAAGCGTCCAAGCAGGCGCGGTAGCGTCCAAGCAGTCGCGGAAGCGTCCAAGCAGGCGGGGTAGCATACAAGAAGGCGCAGAAGAGTCCAAGCAGGCGCGGAAGCGTCCAAGCAGTCGCCGAAGCGGCCAAGCAGGCACGGTAGCGTCCAAGCAGGCGCGGAAACGTCCAAGAAGGCGCGGTAGCATGCAAGAAGACGCAGAAGAGTCCAAGCAGGCGCGGAAGCGTCCAAGCAGGCGCGGAAGCATGCAAGAAGACGCAGAAGAGTCCAAGCAGGCGCGGAAGCGTCCAAGCAGGCGCGGAAACGTCCAAGTAGGCGCGGCAGAATGCAAGAAGGCGCAGAAGGGTCCAAGCAGGCGCGGAAGCGTCCAAGCAGTCGCCGAAGCGGCCAAGCAGGCACGGTAGCGTCCAAGCAGGCGCGGAAACGTCCAAGAAGGCGCGGTAGCATGCAAGAAGACGCAGAAGAGTCCAAGCAGGCGTGGTAGCGTCCAAGCAGTCGCGGAAGCGTCCAAGCAGGCGCGGAAGCGTCCAAGCAGGCGGGGAAGCATGCAAGCAGGCGCGGAAGCGTCCAAGCAAGCGCGGAAACGTCCAAGCAGGCGGGGAAGCATGCAAGCAGGCGCGGAAGCATGCAAGAAGGCGCAGAAGAGTCCAAGCAGGCGCGGAAGCGTCCAAGCAGTCATGGAAGCGTCCAAGCAGGCGCGGTAGCTTCCAACCAGGCGCGGAAGCGTCCAAGTTGGCGCGGCAGCATGCAAGAAGGCGCAGAAGAGTCCAAGCAGGCGCGGAAGCGTCCAAGCAGTCGCCGAAGCGTCCAAGGAGGCGCGGAAGCGTCCAAGCAGTCGCGGAAGCGTCCAAGCAGGCGCGGAAGCGTCCAAGCAGGCGCGGTAGCGTCCAAGCAGGCGCGGAAACGTCCAAGCAGATGTGGAAAAGTCCAAGCAGGCGCGGAAGCGTCCAGGCAGGCGCGAGATCGTCCGAGTAGGCGCAGAAGCATTCAAGAAGGCGCGGAAGCGTCCAAGCAGTCGCGGAAGCATGCAAGCAGGCGCGGAAGCGTCCAAGCAGTCGCGGAAGCGTCCAGGCAGGCGCGGTAGCGTCCAAGCAGACGCGGAAACGTCCAAGCGGGCGCGGAAACGTCCAAGTAGGCGCGGAAGCATGCAAGCAGGCGCGGAAGCGTCCAAGCAGGCGCGGAAACGTCCAAGTAGGCGCGGAAGCATGCAAGAAGGCGCAGAAGAGTCCAAGCAGGCGCGGAAACGTCCAAGCAGTCGCGGAAGCGTCCAAGCAGGCGCGGAAACGTCCAAGTAGGCGCGGAAGCATGCAAGAAGGCGCAGATGAGTCCAAGCAGGCGCGGAAGCGTCCAGGCAGGCGCGAGATCGTCCAAGTAGGCGCAGAAGCATTCAAGAAGGCGCGGAAGCGTCCAACCAGGCGCGGAAGCGTCCAAGTTGGCGCGGCAGCATGCAAGAAGGCGCAGAAGAGTCCAAGCAGGCGCGGAAGCGTCCAAGCAGTCGCGGAAGCGTCCAAGCAGGCGCGGTAGCGTCCAAGCAGTCGCGGAAGCGTCCAAGCAGGCGCGGTAGCGTCCAAGCAGGCGCGGAAACGTCCAAGCAGGCGCGGAGGCATGCAAGAAGGCGCAGAAGAGTCCAAGCAGGCGCAGAAGAGTCCAAGCAGGCGCGGAAGCGTCCAAGCAGTCGCGGAAGCGTCCAAGCAGGCGCGGAAGCGTCCAAGCAGGCGCGGAAGCGTCCAAGCAGGCGTGGTAGCGTCCAAGCTGTCGCGGAAGCGTCCAAGCAGGCGCGGTAGCGTCCAAGCAGGCGCGGAAGCATGCAAGATGACGCAGAAGAGTCCAAGCAGGCGCGGAAGCTTCCAAGCAGGCGCGGTAGCGTCCAACCAGGCGCGGAAGCGTCCAAGCAGTCGCGGAAGCGTCCAAGCAGGCGCGGAAGCGTCCAAGCAGGCGCGGAAACGTCCAAGCAGGCGCGGAAGCATACAACAAGGCGCAGAAGAGTCCAAGCAGGCGCGGAAGCGTCCAAGCAGTCATGGAAGCGTCCAAGCAGGCGCGGTAGCTTCCAACCAGGCGCGGAAGCGTCCAAGTTGGCGCGGCAGCATGCAAGAAGGCGCAGAAGAGTCCAAGCAGGCGCGGAAGCGTCCAAGCAGTCGCGGAAGCGTCCAAGCAGGCGCGGTAGCGTCCAAGCAGTAGCGGAAGGGTCCAAGCAGGCGCGGTAGCGTCCAAGCAGGCGCGGAAACGTCCAAGCAGGCGCGGAAGCATGCAAGAAGGCGCAGAAGAGTCCAAGAAGGCGCAGAAGAGTCCAAGCAGGCGCGGAAGCGTCCAAGCAGTCGCGGAAGCGTCCAAGCATGCGCGGAAGCGTCCAAACAGGCGGGGAAGCATGCAAGCAGACGCGGAAGCGTCCAAGCAAGCGCGGAAACGTCCAAGCAGGCGGGGAAGCATGCAAGCAGGCGCGGAAGCATGCAAGAAGGCGCAGAAGAGTCCAAGCAGGCGCGGAAGCGTCCAAGCAGTCATGGAAGCGTCCAAGCAGGCGCGGTAGCTTCCAACCAGGCGCGGAAGCGTCCAAGTTGTCGCGGCAGCATGCAAGAAGGCGAAGAAGAGTCCAAGCAGGCGAGGAAGCGTCCAAGCAGTCGCGGAAGCGTCCAAGCAGGCGCGGTAGCGTCCAAGCAGTCGCGGAAGCGTCCAAGCAGGCGCGGTAGCGTCCAAGCAGGCGCGGAAACGTCCAAGCAGGCGCGGAAGCATGCAAGAAGGCGCAGAAGAGTCCAAGCAGGCGCAGAAGAGTCCAAGCAGGCGCGGAAGCGTCCAAGCAGTCGCGGAAGCGTCCAAGCAGGCGCGGTAGCGTCCAAGCAGTCGCGGAAGCGTCCAAGCAGGCGGGGTAGCATGCAAGAAGGCGCAGAAGAGTCCAAGCTGGCGCGGAAGCGTCCAAGCAGTCGCCGAAGCGGCCAAGCAGGCACGGTAGCGTCCAAGCAGGCGCGGAAACGTCCAAGAAGGCGCGGTAGAATGCAAGAAGACGCAGAAGAGTCCAAGCAGGCGCGGTAGCGTCCAAGCAGTCGCGGAAGCGTCCAAGCAGGCGCGGTAGCGTCCAAGCAGGCGCGGAAACGTCCAAGCAGGCGCGGAAGCATGCAAGAAGGCGCAGAAGAGTCCAAGCAGGCGCAGAAGAGTCCAAGCAGGCGCGGAAG
The DNA here is from genome assembly GCA_963989415.1 of Cerceris ruficornis. Classification (NCBI taxonomy): domain Eukaryota; kingdom Metazoa; phylum Arthropoda; class Insecta; order Hymenoptera; family Crabronidae; genus Cerceris; species Cerceris ruficornis. The sequence continues at coordinate 1,548,710 of OZ022522.1, forward strand.
CGTCCAAGCAGTCGCGGAAGCGTCCAAGCAGGCGCGGTAGCGTCCAAGCAGTCGCGGAAGCGTCCAAGCAGGCGGGGTAGCATGCAAGAAGGCGCAGAAGAGTCCAAGCAGTCGCGGAAGCGTCCAAGCAGGCGCGGAAGCGTCCAAGCAGGCGCGGAAGCGTCCAAGCAGGCGTGGTAGCGTCCAAGCAGTCGCGGAAGCGTCCAAGCAGGCGCGGAAGCGTCCAAGCAGGCGGGGAAGCATGCAAGCAGGCGCGGAAGCGTCCAAGCAGGCGCGGTCGCGTCCAAGCAGGCGCGGAAACGTCCAAGCAGGCGCCGAACCGTGCAAGTAGGCACGGAAACGTCCAAGCAGGCGCGGAAGCATGCAAGAAGGCGGAGAAGAGTCCAAGCAGGCGCGGAAGCGTCCAGGCAGGCGGGGAAGCATTCAAGCAGGCGCGGAAACGTCCAAGCAGGCGCGGAAGCATGCAAGAAGGCGCAGAAGAGTCCAAGCAGGCGCGGAAGCGTCCAAGCAGGCGCGGAAGCGTCCAAGCAGGCGCGGAAACGTCCAAGTAGGCGCGGCAGCATGCAAGAAGGCGCAGAAGAGTCCAAGCAGGCGCGGAAGCGTCCAAGCAGTCACGGAAGCGTTCAAGCAGGCGCGGTCGCGTCCAACCAGGCGCGGAAGCGTCCAAGCAGTCGCGGAAGCGTCCAAGCAGGCGCGGGAGCATCCAAGCAGGCGCAGAAGAGTCCAAGCAGGCGCGGAAGCGTCCAAGCAGGCGGGGAAACGTCCAAGTAGGCGCGGCAGCATGCAAGAAGGCGCAGAAGAGTCCAAGCAGGCGCGGAAGCGTCCAAGCAGGCGCGGAAACGTCCAAGTAGGCGCGGAAGCATGCAAGAAGGCGCGGAAGCGTCCAAGCAGGCGCGGTAGCGTCCAAGCAGGCGCGGAAACGTCCAAGCAGGCGCGGAAGCATGCAAGAAGGCGCAGAAGAGTCCAAGCAGGCGCGGAAGCGTCCAAGCAGGCGCGGTAGCGTTCAAGCAGTCGCGGAAGCGTCCAAGCAGGCGCGGTAGCGTCCAAGCAGGCGCGGAAACGTCCAAGCAGGCGCGGAAGCATGCAAGAAGGCGGAGAAGAGTCCAAGCAGGCGCGGAAGCGTCCAGGCAGGCGGGGAAGCATTCAAGCAGGCGCGGAAACGTCCAAGCAGGCGCGGAAGAGTCAAAGCAGGCGCGGAAGCGTATAAGCAGGCGCAGAACCGTGCAAGCAGGCGCGGAAGCGTCCAAGCAGGCGCGGAAGCGTCCAAGCAGGCGCGGAAGCGTCCAAGCAGGAGCGGAAGCATGCAAGAAGGCGCAGAAGAGTCCAATCAGGCGCGAAAGCGTCCAAGCAGGCGCGGAAGCGTCCAAGCAGTCGCGGAAGCGTCCAAGCAGGCGCGGAAGCGTCGAAGCAGGCGCGGAAGCGTCCAAGCAGGCGGGGAAGCATGCAAGAAGGCGCAGAAGAGTCCAATCAGGCGCGGAAGCGTCCAAGCAGGCGCGGAAACGTGCAAGCAGGCGCGGAAGCGTCCAAGCAGGCGCGGAAGCGTCCAAGCAGGCGCGGAAGCGTCCAAGCAGGCGCGGAAGCATGCAAGAAGGCGCAGAAGAGTCCAATCAGGCGCGGAAGCGTCCAAGCAGGCGCGGAAGCGTGCAAGCAGGCGCGGAAGTGTCCAAGTAGGCGCGGCAGCATGCAAGAAGGCGCAGAAGAGTCCAAGCAGGCGCGGAAGCGTCCAAGCAGTCGCGGAAGCGTCCAAGCAGTCGCGGAAGCGTCCAACCAGGCGCGGAAGCGTCCAAGCAGGCGCGGAAGCGTCCAAGCAGGCGCGGTAGCGTCCAAGCAGGCGCGGAAGCGTCCAAGCAGTCACGGAAGCGTCCAAGCAGGCGCGGAAGCGTCCAAGCAGTCACGGAAGCGTCCAAGCAGGCGCGGGAGCGTCCAAGCAGGTGCGGAAACGTCCAAGCAGGCGCGGAAGTATGCAAGAAGACGCAGAAGAGTCCAAGCAGGCGCGGAAGCGTCCAAGAAGGCGGGGAAGCATGCAAGCAGGCGCGGAAGCGTCCAAGCAGGCGCGGAAACGTCCAAGTAGGCGCGGAAGCATGCAAGAAGGCGCGGAAGCGTCCAAGCAGGCGCGGTAGCGTCCAAGCAGGCGCGGAAACGTCCAAGCAGGCGCGGAAGCATGCAAGAAGACGCAGAAGAGTCCAAGCAGGCGCGGAAGCGTCCAAGCAGGCGGGGAAGCACGCAAGCAGGCGCGGAAGCGTCCAAGCAAGCGCGGAAATGTCCAAGCAGGCGGGGAAGCATGCAAGCAGGCGCGGAAGCGTCCAAGCAGGCGCGGAAACGTACATGTAGGCGCGGCAGCATGCAAGAAGGTGCAGAAGAGTCCAAGCAGGCGCGGAAGCGTCCAAGCAGGCGCGGTAGCGTCCAAGCAGTCGCGGAAGCGTCCAAGCAGGCGCGGTAGCGTCCAAGCAGGCGTGGAAACGTCCATGCAGGCGCGGAAGCATGCAAGAAGACGCAGAAGAGTCCAAGCAGGCGCGGAAGCGTCCAAGCAGGCGCGGTAGCGTCCAAGCAGTCGCGGAAGCGTCCAAGTAGGCGCAGAAGCATGCAAGAAGGCGCGGAAGCGTCCAAGCAGGCGCGGTAGCGTCGAAGCAGGCGCGGTAGCGTCCAACCAGGCGGGGAAGCATACAAGCAGGCGCGGAAGCGTCCAAGCAGGCGCGGAAACGCCCAATTAGGCGCGGCAGCATGCAAGAAGGCGCAGAAGAGTCCAAGCAGGCGCGGAAGCGTCCAAGCAGTCACGGAAGCTTTCAAGCAGGCGCGGTCGCGTCCAACCAGGCGCGGAAGCGTCCAAGCAGTCGCGGAAGCGTCCAAGCAGGCGCGGGAGCATCCAAGCAGGCGCAGAAGAGTCCAAGCAGGCGCGGAAGCGTCCAAGCAGGCGGGGAAACGTCCAAGTAGGCGCGGCAGCATGCAAGAAGGCGCAGAAGAGTCCAAGCAGGCGCGGAAGCGTCCAAGCAGGCGCGGAAACGTCCAAGTAGGCGCGGAAGCATGCAAGAAGGCGCGGAAGCGTCCAAGCAGGCGCGGTAGCGTCCAAGCAGGCGCGGAAACGTCCAAGCAGGCGCGGAAGCATGCAAGAAGGCGCAGAAGAGTCCAAGCAGGCGCGGAAGCGTCCAAGCAGGCGGGGAAGCATGCAAGCAGGCGCGGAAGCGTCCAAGCAGGCGTGGAAACGTCCAAGTAGGCGCGGCAGCATGCAAGCAGGCGCAGAAGAGTCCAAACAGGCGCGGAAGCGTCCATGCAGGCGCGGAAGCGTCCAAGCAGGCGCGGAAACGTCCAAGCAGGCGCGGAAGCATGCAAGAAGGCGCAGAAGAGTCCAAGCAGGCGCGGAAGCGTCCAAGCAGGCGGGGAAGCATGCAAGCAGGCGCGGAAGCGTCCAAGCAGGCGTGGAAACGTCCAAGTAGGCGCGGCAGCATGCAAGCAGGCGCAGAAGAGTCCAAGCAGGCGCGGAAGAGTCCATGCAGGCGCGGAAGCATCCAAGCAGGCGCGGAAACGTCCAAGTAGGCACGGAAGCATGCAAGCAGGCGCAGAAACTTCCAAGCAGGCGCGGAAACGTCCAAGCAGTCGCGGAAGCGTCCAAGTAGGCGCGGTAGCGTCCAAGCAGGCGCGGAAACGTCCAAGCAGGCGCGGAAGCATGCAAGAAGACGTAGAAGAGTCCAAGCAGGCGCGGAAGCGTCCAAGCAGGCGCGGTAGCGTCCAACCAGGCGCGGAAGCGTCCAAGTAGGCGCGGCAGCATGCAAGAAGGCGCAGAAGAGTCCTAGCAGGCGCGGAAGCGTCCAAGCAGTCGCGGAAGCGTCCAAGCAGTCGCGGAAGCGTCCAAGCAGGCGCGGTCGCGTCCAAGCAGGCGCGGAAACGTCCAAGCAGGCGCCGAACCGTGCAAGTAGGCACGGAAGCGTCCAAGCAGGGGCGGAAGCATGCAAGAAGGCGCAGAAGAGTCCAAGCAGGCGCGGAAGCGTCCAAGCAGTCGCGGAAGCGTCCAAGCAGGCGCGGAAACGTCCAAGTAGGCGCGGAAGCATGCAAGAAGGCTCGGAAGCGTCCAAGCAGGCTCGGTAGCGTCCAAGCAGGCGCGGAAACGTCCAAGCAGGCGCGGAAGCATGCAAGAAGGCGCAGAAGAGTCCAAGCAGGCGCGGAAGCGTCCAACCAGGCGGGAAAGCATGCAAGCAGGCGCGGAAGCATCCAAGCAGGCGTGGAAGAGTCCAAGCAGGCGCAGAAGAGTCCAAGCAGGCGCGGAAGCGTCCAAGCAGTCGCGGAAGCGCCCAAGCAGGCGCGGTCGAGTCCAACCAGGCGCGGAAGCGTCCAAGCAGTCGCGGAAGCGTCCAAGCAGGCGCGGTCGCGTCCAAGCAGTCGCGGAAGCGTCCAAGCAGGCGCGGTAGCGTTCAAGCAGTCGCGGAAGCATGCAAGAAGGCGCAGAAGAGTCCAAGCAGGCGCGGAAGCGTCCAAGCAGGCGCGGTAGCGTCCAACCAGGCGCGGAAGCGTCCAAGTAGGCGCGGCAGCATGCAAGAAGGCGCAGAAGAGTCCTAGCAGGCGCGGAAGCGTCCAAGCAGTCGCGGAAGCGTCCAAGCAGGCGCGGAAGCGTCCAAGTAGGCGCTGCAGCATGCAAGAAGGCGCAGAAGAGTCCTAGCAGGCGCGGAAGCGTCCAAGCAGTCGCGGAAGCGTCCAAGCAGGCGCGGTAGCGTTCAAGCAGTCGCGGAAGCGTCCAAGCAGGCGCGGTAGCGTCCAAGCAGGCGCGGAAACGTCCAAGCAGGCGCGGAAGCATGCAAGAAGGCGGAGAAGAGTCCAAGCAGGCGCGGAAGCGTCCAGGCAGGCGGGGAAGCATTCAAGCAGGCGCGGAAACGTGCAAGCAGGCGCGGAAGCATGCAAGAAGGCGCAGAAGAGTCCAAGCAGGCGTGGAAGCGTCCAAGCAGTCGCGGAAGCGTCCAAGCAGGCGCGGTAGCGTCCAACCAGGCGCGGAAGCGTCCAAGCAGGCGCGGAAGCGTCCAAGCAGGAGCGGAAGCATGCAAGAAGGCGCAGAAGAGTCCAATCAGGCGCGAAAGCGTCCAAGCAGGCGCGGAAGCGTCCAAGCAGTCGCGGAAGCGTCCAAGCAGGCGCGGAAGCGTCCAAGCAGGCGCGGAAGCGTCCAAGCAGGCGGGGAAGCATGCAAGAAGGCGCAGAAGAGTCCAATCAGGCGCGGAATCGTCCAAGCAGGCGCGGAAACGTGCAAGCAGGCGCGGAAGCGTCCAAGCAGGCGCGGAAGCGTCCAAGCAGCCGCGGAAGCGTCCAAGCAGGCGCGGAAGCGTCCAAGCAGGCGCGGAAGCGTCCAAGCAGGCGCGGAAGCATGCAAGAAGGCGCAGAAGAGTCCAATCAGGCGCGGAAGCGTCCAAGCAGGCGCGGAAGCGTGCAAGCAGGCGCGGAAGCGTCCAAGCAGGCGCGGAAGCATGCAAGAAGGCGCAAAGAATCCAAGCAGGCGCGGAAGCGTCCAAGCAGTCGCGGAAGCGTCCAAGCAGGCGCGGTAGCGTCCAAGCAGGCGCGGAAACGTCCAAGCAGGCGCGGAAGAGTCAAAGCAGGCGCGGAAGCGTCTAAGAAGGCGCAGAACCGTGCAAGCAGGCGCGGAAGCGTCCAAGCAGGCGCGGAAGCGTCCAAGCAGGCGCGGAAGCATGCAAGAAGGCGCAGAAGAGTCCAAGCAGGCGGGGAAGCATGCAAGAAGGCGCAGAAGAGTCCAATCAGTCGCGGAAGCGTCCAAGCAGGCGCGGAAACGTGCAAGCAGGCGCGGAAGCGTCCAAGCAATCGCGGAAGCGTCGATGCAGGCGCGGTAGCGTCCAACCAGGCGCGGAAGCGTCCAAGCAGGCGCGGAAGCATGCAAGAAGGCGCAGAAGAGTCCAAGCAGGCGCGGAAGCGTCCAAGCAGTCGCGGAAGCGTCCAACCAGGCGCGGTATCGTCCAACCAGGCGCGGAAGCGTCCAAGTAGGCGCGGCAGCATGCAAGAAGGCGCAGAAGAGTCCAAGCAGGCGCGGAAGCGTCCAAGCAGTCGCGGAAGCGTCCAAGCAGTCGCGGAAGCGTCTAAGCAGGCGAGGTAGCGTCCAAGCAGTCGCGGAAGCGTCCAAGCAGGCGCGGAAGCGTCCAAGCAGGCGGGGTAGCGTCCAAGCAGGCGCGGTAGCGTCCAAGCAGGCGCGGTAGCGTCCAAGCAGGCGCGGGAACGTCCAAGCAGGCGTGGAAGAGTCCAAGCAGGCGCGGAAGCGTCCAAGCAGTCGCGGAAGCGTCCAGGCAGGCGCGGTGGCGTCCAAGCAGACGCGGAAACGTCCAAGCGGGCGCGGAAGCATGCAAGAAGACGCAGAAGAGTCCAAGCAGGCGCGGAAGCGTCCAAGCAGGCGGGGAAGCACGCAAGCAGGCGCGGAAGCGTCCAAGCAAGCGCGGAAATGTCCAAGCAGGCGGGGAAGCATGCAAGCAGGCGCGGAAGCGTCTAAGCAGGCGCGGAAACGTACATGTAGGCGCGGCAGCATGCAAGAAGGTGCAGAAGAGTCCAAGCAGGCGCGGAAGCGTCCAAGCAGGCGCGGTAGCGTCCAAGCAGTCGCGGAAGCGTCCAAGCAGGCGCGGTAGCGTCCAAGCAGGCGTGGAAACGTCCATGCAGGCGCGGAAGCATGCAAGAAGACGCAGAAGAGTCCAAGCAGGCGCGGAAGCGTCCAAGCAGGCGCGGTAGCGTCCAAGCAGTCGCGGAAGCATCCAAGTAGGCGCAGAAGCATGCAAGAAGGCGCAGAAGGGTCCAAGCAGGCGCGGAAGCGTCCAAGCAGTCACGGAAGCGTCCAAGCAGGCGCGGTAGCGTCCAAGCAGGCGCGGAAACGTCCAAGCAGGCGCGGAAGCATGCAAGAAGGCGCAGAAGAGTCCAACCAGGCGCAGAAGAATCCAAGCAGGCGCGGAAGCGTCCAAGCAGTCGCCGAAGCGTCCAAGCAGGCGCGGTAGCGTCCAACCAGGCGCGGAAGCGTCCAAGCAGTCGCGGAAGCGTCCAAGCAGGCGCGGAAGCATGCAAGAAGACGCAGAAGAGTCCAAGCAGGCGCGGAAGCGTCCAAGCAGGCGCGGAAGCATGCAAGAAGACGCAGAAGAGTCCAAGCAGGCGCGGAAGCGTCCAAGCAGGCGCGGAAACGTCCAAGCAGTCGCGGAAGCGTCCAAGCAGGCACGGAAACGTCCAAGTAGGCGCGGAAGCATGCAAGAAGGCGCAGAAGAGTCCAAGCAGGCGCGGAAGCGTCCAAGCAGTCACGGAAGCGTCCAAGCAGGCGCGGTAGCGTCCAACCAGGCACGGAAACGTCCAAGTAGGCGCGGAAGCATGCAAGAAGGCGCGGAAGCGTCCAAGCAGGCGCGGTAGCGTCCAAGCAGGCGCGGAAACGTCCAAGCAGGCGCGGTAGCGTCCAAGCCGTCGCGGAAGCGTCCAAGCAGGCGCGGTAGCGTTCAAGCAGGCGCGGAAACGTCCAAGCAGGCGCGGAAGCGTCCAAGCAGGTGCGGAAGCGTCCAAGCAGTCGCGGAAGCGTCCAAGCAGGCGCGGTAGCGTACAAGCAGTCGCGGAAGCGTCCAAGCAGGCGCGGTAGCGTCCAAGCAGGCGCGGAACCGTGCAAGCAGGCACGGAAGCGTCCAAGCAAGCGCGGAAGCATGCAAGAAGACGCAGAAGATTCGAAGCAGGCGCGGAAGCGTCCAGGCAGGCGCGAGATCGTCCAAGTAGGCGCGGCAGCATGCAAGAAGGCGCAGAAGAGTCCAAGCAGGCGCGGAAGCGTCCAGGCAGGCGCGAGTACGTCCAAATAGGCGCAGAAGCATGCAAGAAGGCGCAGAAGAGTCCAAGCAGGCGCGGAAGCGTCCAAGCAGTCGCGGAAGCGTCCAAGCAGGTGCGGTATCGTCCAACCAGGCGCGGGAGCGTCCAAGCAGGCGCGGAAGCATGCAAGAAGGCGCAGAAGAGTCCAAGCAGGCGTAGAAGAGTCCAAGCAGGCGCGGTCGCGTCCAACCAGGCGCGGAAGCGTCCAAGCAGTCGCGGAAGCGTCCAAGCAGGCGCGGTATCGTCCAACCAGGCGCGGGAGCGTCCAAGCAGGCGCGGAAGCATGCAAGAAGGCGCAGAAGAGTCCAAGCAGGCGGGGAAGCGTCCAAGCAGGCGGGGAAGCATGCAAGCAGGCGCGGAAGCGTCCAAGCAGGCGCGGAAACGTCCAAGCAGGCGGGGAAGCATGCAAGCAGGCGCGGAAGCGTCCAAGCAAGCGCGGAAACGTCCAAGTAGGCGCGGGAGCGTCCAAGCAGGCGCGGAAGCATGCAAGAAGGCGCAGAAGAGTCCAAGCAGGCGCGGATGCGTCCAAGCAGGCGCGGTGGCGTCCAAGCAGGCGCGGTCGCGTCCAACCAGGCGCGGAAGCGTCCAAGCAGTCGCGGAAGCGTCCAAGCAGGCGCGGTAGCGTACAAGCAGTCGCGGAAGCGTCCAAGCAGGCGCGGTAGCGTCCAAGCAGGCGCGGAACCGTGCAAGCAGGCACGGAAGCGTCCAAGCAAGCGCGGAAGCATGCAAGAAGACGCAGAAGATTCGAAGCAGGCGCGGAAGCGTCCAGGCAGGCGCGAGATCGTCCAAGTAGGCGCGGCGGCATGCAAGAAGGCGCAGAAGAGTCCAAGCAGGCGCGGAAGCGTCCAAGCAGTCGCGGAAACGTCCAAGCAGGCGCGGAAGTATGCAAGAAAACGCAGAAGAGTCCAAGCAGGCGGGGAAGCGTCCAAGCAGGCGGGGAAGCATGCAAGCAGCCGCGGAAGCGTCCAAGCAGGCGCGGAAACGTCCAAGTAGGCGCGGAAGCATGCAAGAAGGCGCGGAAGCGTCCAAGCAGGCGCGGGAGCGTCCAAGCAGGCGCGGAAGCATGCAAGAAGGCGCAGAAGAGTCCAAGCAGGCGTAGAAGAGTCCAAGCAGGCGCGGTCGCGTCCAACCAGGCGCGGAAGCGTCCAAGCAGTCGCGGAAGCGTCCAAGCAGGCGCGGTATCGTCCAACCAGGCGCGGAAGCTTCCAAGCAGGCGCGGTAGCGGCCAAGCAGTCGCGGAAGCGTCCAAGCAGTCGCGCAAGCGTCCAAGCAGGCGCGGTAGCGTCCAGCAGGCGCGGAAACGTCCAAGCAGGCGCGGAAGCATGCAAGATGACGCAGAAGAGTCCAAGCAGGCGCGGAAGCGTCCAAGCAGGCGCGGAAACGTCCAAGTAGGCGCGGCAGCATGCAAGAAGGCGCAGAAGAGTCCAAGCAGTCGCGGAAGCGTCCAAGCAGGCGCGGTAGCGTCCAAGCAGTCGCGGAAGCGTCAAAGCAGTCACAGAAGCGTCCAAGCAGGCGCGGTAGCGTCCAAGCTGGCGCGGAAACGTCCAAGCAGGCGCGGAAGCATGCAAGAAGGCGCAGAAGAGTCCAAGCAGGCGCAGAAGAGTCCAAGCAGGCGCGGAAGCGTCCAAGCAGTCGCGGAAGCGTCCAAGCAGGCGCGGTCGCGTCCAACCAGGCGCGGAAGCGTCCAAGCAGTCGCGGAAGCGTCCAAGCAGGCGCGGTAGCGTCCAAGCAGGCGCGGAAACGTCCAAGCAGGCGCGGAAGCATGCAAGAAGACGCAGAAGAGTCCAAGCAGGCGCGGAAGCGTCCAAGCAGGCGCGGAAGCATGCAAGAAGGCGCAGAAGAGTCCAAGCAGTCGCGGAAGCGTCCAAGCAGGCGCGGTAGCGTCCAAGCAGTCGCGGAAGCGTCCAACCAGGCGCGGAAGCGTCCAAGCAGTCGCGGAAGCGTCCAAGCAGTCGCGGAAGCGTCCAAGCAGGCGCGGTAGCGTCCAAGCAGTCGCGGAAGCGTCCTAGCAGGCGGGGAAGCATGCAAGAAGGCGCAGAAGAGTCCAAGCAGTCGCGGAAGCGTCCAAGCAGGCGCGGTAGCGTACAAACAGTCGCGGAAGCGTCCAAGCAGGCGCGGTAGCGTCCAAGCAGGCGCGGAACAGTGCAAGCAGGCACGGAAGCGTCCAAGCAAGCGCGGAAGCATGCAAGAAGACGCAGAAGATTCCAAGCAGGCGCGGAAGCGTCCAGGCAGGCGCGAGTACGTCCAAATAGGCGCAGAAGCATGCAAGAAGGCGCAGAAGAGTCCAAGCAGGCGCGGAAGCGTCCAAGCAGTCGCGGAAGCGTCCAAGCAGGCGCGGTATCGTCCAACCAGGCGCGGGAGCGTCCAAGCAGGCGCGGAAGCATGCAAGAAGGCGCAGAAGAGTCCAAGCAGGCGTAGAAGAGTCCAAGCAGGCGCGGTCGCGTCCAACCAGGCGCGGAAGCGTCCAAGCAGTCGCGGAAGCGTCCAAGCAGGCGCGGTATCGTCCAACCAGGCGCGGGAGCGTCCAAGCAGGCGCGGAAGCATGCAAGAAGGCGCAGAAGAGTCCAAGCAGGCGGGGAAGCGTCCAAGCAGGCGGGGAAGCATGCAAGCAGGCGCGGAAGCGTCCAAGCAGGCGCGGAAACGTCCAAGCAGGCGCGGTAGCGTACAAGCAGTCGCGGAAGCGTCCAAGCAGGCGCGGAACCGTGCAAGCAGGCACGGAAGCGTCCAAGCAAGCGCGGAAGCATGCAAGAAGACGCAGAAGATTCGAAGCAGGCGCGGAAGCGTCCAGGCAGGCGCGAGATCGTCCAAGTAGGCGCGGCAGCATGCAAGAAGGCGCAGAAGAGTCCAAGCAGGCGCGGAAGCGTCCAAGCAGTCGCGGAAACGTCCAAGCAGGCGCGGAAGTATGCAAGCAGGCGCGGAAGCGTCCAAGCAGGCGTGGAAACGTCCAAGCAGGCGTGGAAACGTCCAAGCAGGCGCGGAAACGTCCAAGTAGGCGCGGCAGCATGCAAGAAGGCGCAGAAGAGTCCTAGCAGGCGCGGAAGCGTCCAAGCAGTCGCGGAAGTATGCAAGAAGACGCAGAAGAGTCCAAGCAGGCGGGGAAGCGTCCAAGCAGGCGGGGAAGCATGCAAGAAGGCGCAGAAGAGTCCAAGCAGGCGCAGAAGAGTCCACACAGGTGCGGAAGCGTCGAAGCAGTCGCGGAAGCGATCAAGCAGGCGCGGTCGCGTCCAACCAGGCGCGGAAGCGTCCAAGCAGTCGCGGAAGCGTCCAAGCAGGCGCGGTAGCGTCCAAGCAAGCGCGGAAACGTCCAAGCAGGCGCGGAAGCATGCAAGATGACGCAGAAGAGTCCAAGCAGGCGCGGAAGCTTCCAAGCAGGCGCGGATGCGTCCAAGCAGGCGCGGTGGCGTCCAAGCAGGCGCGGTCGCGTCCAACCAGGCGCGGAAGCGTCCAAGCAGTCGCGGAAGCGTCCAAGCAGGCGCGGTAGCGTCCAAGCAAGCGCGGAAACGTCCAAGTAGGCGCGGGAGCGTCCAAGCAGGCGCGGAAGCATGCAAGAAGGCGCAGAAGAGTCCAAGCAGGCGCGGATGCGTCCAAGCAGGCGCGGTGGCGTCCAAGCAGGCGCGGTCGCGTCCAACCAGGCGCGGAAGCGTCCAAGCAGTCGCGGAAACGTCCAAGCAGGCGCGGTAGCGTACAAGCAGTCGCGGAAGCGTCCAAGCAGGCGCGGTAGCGTCCAAGCAGGCGCGGAACCGTGCAAGCAGGCACGGAAGCGTCCAAGCAAGCGCGGAAGCATGCAAGAAGACGCAGAAGATTCGAAGCAGGCGCGGAAGCGTCCAGGCAGGCGCGAGATCGTCCAAGTAGGCGCGGCAGCATGCAAGAAGGCGCAGAAGAGTCCAAGCAGGCGCGGAAGCGTCCAAGCAGTCGCGGAAACGTCCAAGCAGGCGCGGAAGTATGCAAGAAGACGCAGAAGAGTCCAAGCAGGCGGGGAAGCGTCCAAGCAGGCGGGGAAGCATGCAAGCAGCCGCGGAAGCGTCCAAGCAGGCGCGGAAACGTCCAAGTAGGCGCGGAAGCATGCAAGAAGGCGCGGAAGCGTCCAAGCAGGCGCGGTAGCGTCCAAGCAGGCGCGGAAACGTCCAAGCAGGCGCGGAAGCATGCAAGAAGGCGCAGAAGAGTCCAAGCAGGCGCGGAAGCGTCCAAGCAGTCACGGAAGCGTCCAAGCAGGCGCGGAAGCATGCAAGATGACGCAGAAGAGTCCAAGCAGGCGCGGAAGCTTCCAAGCAGGCGCGGTAGCGGCCAAGCAGTCGCGGAAGCGTTCAAGCAGGCGCGGTCGCGTCCAACCAGGCGCGGAAGCGTCCAAGCAGTCGCGGAAGCGTCCAAGCAGGCGCGGTAGCGTCCAAGCAAGCGCGGAAACGTCCAAGCAGGCGCGGAAGCATGCAAGATGACGCAGAAGAGTCCAAGCAGGCGCGGAAGCTTCCAAGCAGGCGCGGTAGCGGCCAAGCAGTCGCGGAAGCGTCCAAGCAGGAGCGGAAGCATGCAAGAAGGCGCAGAAGAGTCCAAGCAGGCGCGGTAGCGTCCAAGCAGTCGCGGAATCGTCCAAGCAGGCGCGGAAGCATGCAAGAAGGCGCAGAAGAGTCCAAGCAGGCGCGGAAGCGTCCAAGCAGTCACGGAAGCGTCCAAGCAGGCGCGGAAGCATGCAAGATGACGCAGAAGAGTCCAAGCAGGCGCGGAAGCTTCCAAGCAGGCGCGGTAGCGGCCAAGCAGTCGCGGAAGCGTTCAAGCAGGCGCGGTCGCGTCCAACCAGGCGCGGAAGCGTCCAAGCAGTCGCGGAAGCGTCCAAGCAGGCGCGGTAGCGTCCAAGCAAGCGCGGAAACGTCCAAGCAGGCGCGGAAGCATGCAAGAAGGCGCAGAAGAGTCCAAGCAGGCGCGGAAGCGTCCAAGCAGGCGGGGAAGCATGCAAGCAGGCGCGGAAGCGTCCAAGCAGGCGTGGAAACGTCCAAGCAGGCGCGGAAACGTCCAAGTAGGCGCGGCAGCATGCAAGAAGGCGCAGAAGAGTCCAAGCAGGCGCGGAAGCGTCCAAGCAGTCGCGGAAGCGTCCAAGCAGGCGCGGTAGCGTCCAACCAGGCGCGGAAGCGTCCAAGTAGGCGCGGCAGCATGCAAGAAGGCGCAGAAGAGTCCTAGCAGGCGCGGAAGCGTCCAAGCAGTCGCGGAAGTATGCAAGAAGACGCAGAAGAGTCCAAGCAGGCGGGGAAGCGTCCAAGCAGGCGGGGAAGCATGCAAGCAGGCGCGGAAGCGTCCAAGCAGGCGCGGAAACGTCCAAGCAGGCGGGGAAGCATGCAAGCAGGCGCGGAAGCGTCCAAGCAGGCGCGGAAACGTCCAAGTAGGCGCGGCAGCATGCAAGCAGGCGCGGAAGCGTCCAAGCAGGCGCGGAAACGTCCAAGCAGGCGGGGAAGCATGCAAGCAGGCGCGGAAGCGTCCAAGCAGGCGCGGAAACGTCCAAGTAGGCGCGGCAGCATGCAAGAAGGCGCAGAAGAGTCCAAGCAGGCGCGGAAGCGTCCAAGCAGTCACGGAAGCGTCCAAGCAGGCGCGGTAGCGTCCAAGCAGGCGCGGAAACGTCCAAGCAGGCGCGGAAGTATGCAAGAAGACGCAGAAGAGTCCAAGCAGGCGGGGAAGCGTCCAAGCAGGCGGGGAAGCATGCAAGCAGGCGCGGAAGCGTCCAAGCAGGCGCGGAAACGTCCAAGTAGGCGCGGAAGCATGCAAGAAGGCGCGGAAGCGTCCAAGCAGGCGCGGAAGCGTCCAAGCAGTCGCGGCAGCGTCCAAGCAAGCGCGGTAGCGTCCAACCAGGCGCGGAAGCGTCCAAGCAGTCGCGGAAACGTCCAAGCAGGCGCGGAAGCGTCCAAGCAGGCGCGGAAACGTCCAAGCAGGCGCGGAAGCATGCAAGAAGGCGCAGAAGAGTCCAAGCAGGCGCGGAAGCGTTCAAGCAGTCACGGAAGCGTCCAAGCAGGCGCGGTAGCGTCCAACCAGGCGCGGAAGCGTCCAAGCTGGCGCGGCAGCATGCAAGAAGGCGCAGAAGAGTCCAAGCAGGCGCGGAAGCGTCCAAGCAGTCGCGGAAGCGTCCAAGCACCCGCGGTAGCGTCCAAGCAGTCGCGGAAGAGTCCAAGCAGGCGCGGTAGCGTCCAAGCAGGCGCGGAATCGTCCAAGCAGGCGCGGAAGCATGCAAGAAGGCGCAGAAGAGTCCAAGCAGGCGCAGAAGAGTCCAAGCAGGCGCGGAAGCGTCCAAGCAGGCGCGGTAGCGTCCAAGCAGGCGCGGTAGCGTCCAAGCAGGCGCGGAAACGTCCAAGCAGGCGCGGAAGCATGAAAGATGACGCAGAAGAGTCCAAGCAGGCGCGGTAGCGGCCAAGCAGTCGCGGAACCGTTTAAGCAGGCGCGGTCGCGTCCAACCAGGCGCGGAAGCGTCCAAGCAGTCGCGGAAGCGTCCAAGCAGGCGCGGTAGCGTCCAAGCAAGCGCGGAAACGTCAAAGCAGGCGCGGAAGCATGCAAGATGACGCAGAAGAGTCCAAGCAGGCGCGGAAGCTTTCAAGCAGGCGCGGTAGCGGCCAAGCAGTCGCGGAAGCGTCCAAGCAGTCGCGGAAGCATGCAAGAAGGCGCAGAAGAGTCCAAACAGGCGCAGAAGAGTCCAAGCAGGCGCGGAAGCGTCCAAGCAGGCGGGGAAGCATGCAAGCAGGCGCGGAAGCGTCCAAGCAGGCGCGGAAACGTCCAAGTAGCTGCGGCAGCATGTAAGAAGGCGCAGAAGAGTCCAAGCAGGCGCGGTAGCGTCCAACCAGGCGCGGAAGCGTCCAAGCAGTCGCGGAAGCGTCCAAGCAGTCGCGGAAACGTCCAAGCAGGCGCGGAAGCATGCAAGAAGGCGCAGAAGATTCCAAGCAGGCGCAGAAGAGTCCACACAGGTGCGGAAGCGTCGAAGCAGTCGCGGAAGCGATCAAGCAGGCGCGGTCGCGTCCAACCAGGCGCGGAAGCGTCCAAGCAGTCGCGGAAGCGTCCAAGCAGGCGCGGTAGCGTCCAAGCAGGCGCGGAAACGTCCAAGCAGGCGCGGAAGCATGCAAGATGACGCAGAAGAGTCCAAGCAGGCGCGGAAGCTTCCAAGCAGGCGCGGTAGCGGCCAAGCAGTCGCGGAAGCGTTCAAGCAGGCGCGGTCGCGTCCAACCAGGCGCGGAAGCGTCCAAGCAGTCGCGGAAGCGTCCAAGCAGGCGCGGTAGCGTCCAAGCAAGCGCGGAAACGTCCAAGCAGGCGCGGAAGCATGCAAGATGACGCAGAAGAGTCCAAGCAGGCGCGGAAGCTTCCAAGCAGGCGCGGTAGCGGCCAAGCAGTCGCGGAAGCGTCCAAGCAGGAGCGGAAGCATGCAAGAAGGCGCAGAAGAGTCCAAGCAGGCGCGGTAGCGTCCAAGCAGTCGCGGAATCGTCCAAGCAGGCGCGGAAGCATGCAAGAAGGCGCAGAAGAGTCCAAGCAGGCGCGGAAGCGTCCAAGCAGTCGCGGAAGCGTCCAAGCAGGCGCGGTAGCGTCCAAGCAGCCGCGGAAGCGTCCAAGCAGGCGCGGTAGCGTCCAAGCAGGCGCGGAAACGTCCAAGCAGGCGCGGAAGCATGCAAAAAGGCGCAGAAGAGTCCAAGCAGGCGCGGAAGCGTCCAAGCAGTCGCGGAAGCGTCCAAGCAGGCGCGGAAGCGTCCAAGCAGGCGCGGAAGCATGCAAGAAGGCGCAGAAGAGTCCAAGCAGGCGCGGAAGCGTCCAAGCAGGATCGGAACCGTGCAAGCAGGCGCGGAATCGTCCAAGTAGGCGCGGAAGCATGCAAGAAGGCTCAGAAGAGTCCAAGCAGGCGCGGAAGCGTCCATGCAGGCGCGGAAGCGTCCAAGCAGGCGCGGAAGCATCCACACAGGCGCGGTAGCGTCCAAGCAGGCGCGGAAACGTCCAAGCAGGCGCGGAAGCATGCAAGAAGGCGCGGAAGCGTCCAAGCAGGCGCGGTAGCGTCCAACCAGGCGCGGAAGCGTCCAAGCAGGCGCGGACGCGTCCAAGCAGTCGCGGAAGCGTCCAAGCAGGCGCGGTAGCGTCCAAGCAGGCGCGGAAACGTCCAAGCAGGCGCGGAAGCATGCAAGAAGACGCAGAAGGGTCCAAGCAGGCGCGGAAACGTCCAAGCAGTCGCGGAAGCGTCCAAGCAGGCGCTGTAGCGTCCAATCAGTCGCGGAAGCGTCCAAGCAGGCGTGGTAGCGTCCAAACAGGCGCGGAAACGTCCAAGCAGGCGCGGTAGCGTCCAAGCAGGCGCGGAAACATCCAAGCAGGCGCGGAAGCATGCAAGAAGGCGCAGAAGAGTCCAAGCAGGCGCGGAAGCGTCCAAGCAGGCGCGTAAACGTCCAAGCAGGCGCGGAAGCATGCAAGAAGGCGCAGAAGAGTCCAAGCAGGCGCGGAAGCGTCCTAGCAGTCGCGGAAGCGTCCAAGCAGGCGCGGTAGCGTCCAAGCAGGCGCGGAAACGTCCAAGCAGGCGCGGAAGCGTCCAAGCAGGCGCTGTAGCGTCCAATCAGTCGCGGAAGCGTCCAAGCAGGCGTGGTAGCGTCCAAACAGGCGCGGAAACGTCCAAGCAGGCGCGGTAGCGTCCAAGCAGGCGCGGAAACATCCAAGCAGGCGCGGAAGCATGCAAGAAGGCGCAGAAGAGTCCAAGCAGGCGCGGAAGCGTCCTAGCAGTCGCGGAAGCGTCCAAGCAGGCGCGGTAGCGTCCAAGCAGGCGCGGAAACGTCCAAGCAGGCGCGGAAGCATGCAAGAAGACGCAGAAGGGTCCAATCAGGCGCGGAAGCGTCCAAGCAGGCGGGGAAGCATGCAAGCAGGCGCGGAAGCGTCCAAGCAGTCGCGGAAGCATGCAAGAAGGCGCAGAAGAGTCCAAACAGGCGCAGAAGAGTCCAAGCAGGCGCGGAAGCGTCCAAGCAGTCGCGGAAGCGTCCAAGCAGGCGCGGTCGCGTCCAACCAGGCGCGGAAGCGTCCAAGCAGTCGCGGAAGCGTCCAAGCAGGCGCGGTAGCGTCCAAGCAGGCGCGGAAACGTCCAAGCAGGCGCGGAAGCATGCAAGATGACGCAGAAGAGTCCAAGCAGGCGCGGAAGCTTCCAAGCAGGCGCGGTAGCGGCCAAGCAGTCACGGAAGCATCCAAGCAGTCGCGGAAGCATGCAAGAAGGCGCAGAAGAGTCCAAGCAGGCGCAGAAGAGTCCAAGCAGGCGCGGAAGCGTCCAAGAAGTCGCGGAAGCGTCCAAGCAGGCGCGGAAGCGTCCAAGCAGGCGCGGTAGCGTCCAAGCAGGCGCGGAAACAGCCAAGCAGGCGCGGAAGCATGCAAGATGACGCATAAGAGTCCAAGCAGGCGCGGAAGCTTCCAAGCAGGCGCGGTAGCGGCCAAGCAGTCGCGGAAGCGGCCAAGCAGTCGCGGAAGCATGCAAGAAGGCGCAGAAGAGTCCAAACAGGCGCAGAAGAGTCCAAGCAGGCGCGGAAGCGTCCAAGCAGTCGCGGAAGCGTCCAAGCAGGCGCGGTAGCGTCCAAGCAGTCGCGGAAGCGTCCAAGCAGGCGCGGTAGCGGTCAAGCAGGCGCGGAAACGTCCAAGCAGGCGCGGAAGCATGCAAGAAGGCGCAGAAGAGTCCAAGCAGGCGCAGAAGAGTCCAAGCAGGCGCGGAAGCGTCCAAGCAGTCGCGGAAGCGTCCAAGCAGGCGCGGAAGCGTCCAAGCAGGCGCGGAAGCGTCCAAGCAGGCGTGGTAGCGTCCAAGCAGTCGCGGAAGCGTCCAAGCAGGCGCGGTAGCGTCCAAGCAGTCGCGGAAACGTCCAAGCAGGCGCGGAAGCATGCAAGAAAGCGCAGAAGAGTCCAAGCAGGCGCAGAAGAGTCCACACAGGCGCGGAAGCGTCCAAGCAGGCGCGGAAGCATGCAAGAAGGCGCAGAAGAGTCCAAGCAGGCGCAGAAGAGTCCACACAGGCGCGGAAGCGTCGAAGCAGTCGCGGAAGCGTTCAAGCAGGCGCGGTCGCATCCAACCAGGCGCGGAAGCGTCCAAGCAGTCGCGGAAGCGTCCAAGCAGGCGCGGTAGCGTCCAACCAGGCGCGGAAGCGTCCAAGCAGTCGCGGAAGCGTCCAAGCAGGCGCGGAAGCTTCCAAGCAGGCGCGGAAGCGTCCAAGCAGGCGTGGTAGCGTCCAAGCAGTCGCGGAAGCGTCCAAGCAGGCGCGGAAGCGTCCAAGCAGGCGCGGAAGCGTCCAAGCAGGCGTGGTAGCGTCCAAGCAGTCGCGGAAGCGTCCAAGCAGGCGCGGTAGCGTCCAAGCAGTCGCGGAAACGTCCAAGCAGGCGCGGAAGCATGCAAGAAGCCGCAGAAGAGTCCAAGCAGGCGCAGAAGAGTCCACACAGGCGCGGAAGCGTCGAAGCAGTCGCGGAAGCGTTCAAGCAGGCGCGGTCGCGTCCAACCAGGCGCGGAAGTGTCCAAGCAGTCGCGGAAGCGTCCAAGCAGGCGTGGTAGCGTCCAAGCAGTCGCGGAAGCGTCCAAGCAGGCGCGGTAGCGGCCAAGCAGTCGCGGAAGCGGCCAAGCAGTCGCGGAAGCATGCAAGAAGGCGCAGAAGAGTCCAAACAGGCGCAGAAGAGTCCAAGCAGGCGCGGAAGCGACCAAGCAGGCGGGGAAGCATGCAAGCAGGCGCGGAAGCGTCCAAGCAGGCGCGGAAACGTCCAAGTAGGCGCGGCAGCATGCAAGAAGGCGCAGAAGAGTCCAAGCAGGCGCGGAAGCGTCCAAGCAGGCGCGTAAACGTCCAAGCAGGCGCGGAAGCATGCAAGAAGGCGCAGAAGAGTCCAAGCAGGCGCGGAAGCGTCCTAGCAGTCGCGGAAGCGTCCAAGCAGGCGCGGTAGCGTCCAAGCAGGCGCGGAAACGTCCAAGCAGGCGCGGAAGCGTCCAAGCAGGCGCTGTAGCGTCCAATCAGTCGCGGAAGCGTCCAAGCAGGCGTGGTAGCGTCCAAACAGGCGCGGAAACGTCCAAGCAGGCGCGGTAGCGTCCAAGCAGGCGCGGAAACATCCAAGCAGGCGCGGAAGCATGCAAGAAGGCGCAGAAGAGTCCAAGCAGGCGCGGAAGCGTCCTAGCAGTCGCGGAAGCGTCCAAGCAGGCGCGGTAGCGTCCAAGCAGGCGCGGAAACGTCCAAGCAGGCGCGGAAGCATGCAAGAAGACGCAGAAGGGTCCAATCAGGCGCGGAAGCGTCCAAGCAGGCGGGGAAGCATGCAAGCAGGCGCGGAAGCGTCCAAGCAGTCGCGGAAGCATGCAAGAAGGCGCAGAAGAGTCCAAACAGGCGCAGAAGAGTCCAAGCAGGCGCGGAAGCGTCCAAGCAGTCGCGGAAGCGTCCAAGCAGGCGCGGTCGCGTCCAACCAGGCGCGGAAGCGTCCAAGCAGTCGCGGAAGCGTCCAAGCAGGCGCGGTAGCGTCCAAGCAGGCGCGGAAACGTCCAAGCAGGCGCGGAAGCATGCAAGATGACGCAGAAGAGTCCAAGCAGGCGCGGAAGCTTCCAAGCAGGCGCGGTAGCGGCCAAGCAGTCACGGAAGCATCCAAGCAGTCGCGGAAGCATGCAAGAAGGCGCAGAAGAGTCCAAGCAGGCGCAGAAGAGTCCAAGCAGGCGCGGAAGCGTCCAAGAAGTCGCGGAAGCGTCCAAGCAGGCGCGGAAGCGTCCAAGCAGGCGCGGTAGCGTCCAAGCAGGCGCGGAAACAGCCAAGCAGGCGCGGAAGCATGCAAGATGACGCATAAGAGTCCAAGCAGGCGCGGAAGCTTCCAAGCAGGCGCGGTAGCGGCCAAGCAGTCGCGGAAGCGGCCAAGCAGTCGCGGAAGCATGCAAGAAGGCGCAGAAGAGTCCAAACAGGCGCAGAAGAGTCCAAGCAGGCGCGGAAGCGTCCAAGCAGTCGCGGAAGCGTCCAAGCAGGCGCGGTAGCGTCCAAGCAGTCGCGGAAGCGTCCAAGCAGGCGCGGTAGCGGTCAAGCAGGCGCGGAAACGTCCAAGCAGGCGCGGAAGCATGCAAGAAGGCGCAGAAGAGTCCAAGCAGGCGCAGAAGAGTCCAAGCAGGCGCGGAAGCGTCCAAGCAGTCGCGGAAGCGTCCAAGCAGGCGCGGAAGCGTCCAAGCAGGCGCGGAAGCGTCCAAGCAGGCGTGGTAGCGTCCAAGCAGTCGCGGAAGCGTCCAAGCAGGCGCGGTAGCGTCCAAGCAGTCGCGGAAACGTCCAAGCAGGCGCGGAAGCATGCAAGAAGGCGCAGAAGAGTCCAAGCAGGCGCAGAAGAGTCCACACAGGCGCGGAAGCGTCCAAGCAGGCGCGGAAGCATGCAAGAAGGCGCAGAAGAGTCCAAGCAGGCGCAGAAGAGTCCACACAGGCGCGGAAGCGTCGAAGCAGTCGCGGAAGCGTTCAAGCAGGCGCGGTCGCATCCAACCAGGCGCGGAAGCGTCCAAGCAGTCGCGGAAGCGTCCAAGCAGGCGCGGTAGCGTCCAACCAGGCGCGGAAGCGTCCAAGCAGTCGCGGAAGCGTCCAAGCAGGCGCGGAAGCTTCCAAGCAGGCGCGGAAGCGTCCAAGCAGGCGTGGTAGCGTCCAAGCAGTCGCGGAAGCGTCCAAGCAGGCGCGGAAGCGTCCAAGCAGGCGCGGAAGCGTCCAAGCAGGCGTGGTAGCGTCCAAGCAGTCGCGGAAGCGTCCAAGCAGGCGCGGTAGCGTCCAAGCAGTCGCGGAAACGTCCAAGCAGGCGCGGAAGCATGCAAGAAGCCGCAGAAGAGTCCAAGCAGGCGCAGAAGAGTCCACACAGGCGCGGAAGCGTCGAAGCAGTCGCGGAAGCGTTCAAGCAGGCGCGGTCGCGTCCAACCAGGCGCGGAAGTGTCCAAGCAGTCGCGGAAGCGTCCAAGCAGGCGTGGTAGCGTCCAAGCAGTCGCGGAAGCGTCCAAGCAGGCGCGGTAGCGGCCAAGCAGTCGCGGAAGCGGCCAAGCAGTCGCGGAAGCATGCAAGAAGGCGCAGAAGAGTCCAAACAGGCGCAGAAGAGTCCAAGCAGGCGCGGAAGCGACCAAGCAGGCGGGGAAGCATGCAAGCAGGCGCGGAAGCGTCCAAGCAGGCGCGGAAACGTCCAAGTAGGCGCGGCAGCATGCAAGAAGGCGCAGAAAAGTCCGAGCAGGCGCGGTAGCGTCCAACCAGGCGCGGAAGCGTCCAAGCAGTCGCGGAAGCGTCCAAGCAGGCGCGGTAGCGTCAAAGCAGGAGCGGAAACGTCCAAGCAGGCGCGGAAGCATGCAAGAAGGCGCAGAAGAGTCCAAGCAGGCGCGGAAGCGTCCAAGCAGGCGCGGAAATGTCCAAGCAGGCGCGGAAGCATGCAAGAAGGCGCAGAAGAGTTCAAGCAGCCGCGGAAGCGACCACGCAGTCGCGGAAGCGTCCAAGCAGGCGCGGAAACGTCCAAGCAGGCGCGGAAGCATGCAAGAAGGCGCAGAAGAGTCCAAGCAGGCGCGGTATCGTCGAACCAGGCGCGGAAGCGTCCAAGCAGTCGCGGAAGCGTCCAAGCAGGCGCGGAGGCGTCCAAGTTGGCGCGGCAGCATGCAAGAAGGCGCAGAAGAGTCCAAGCAGGCGCGGAAGCGTCCAAGCAGTCGCGGAAGCGTCCAAGCAGGCGCGGTAGCGTCCAAGCAGTCGCGGAAGCGTCCAAGCAGGCGCGGTAGCGTCCAAGCAGGCGCGGAAACGTCCAAGCAGGCGCGGAAGCATGCAAGAAGGCGCAGAAGAGTCCAAGCAGGCGCAGAAGAGTCCAAGCAGGCGCGGAAGCGTCCAAGCAGGCGCGGTAGCGTCCAAGCAGGCGCAGAAGAGTCCAAGCAGGCGCAGAAGAGTCCAAGCAGGCGCGGAAGCGTCCAAGCAGTCGCGGAAGCGTCCAAGAAGGCGCGGAAGCGTCCAAGCTGGCGCGGAAGCGTCCAAGCAGGCGCGGAAGCGTCCAAGCAGGCGTGGTAGCGTCCAAGCAGGCGCGGTAGCGTCCAAGCAGTCGCGGAAACGTCCAAGCAGGCGCGGAAGCATGCAAGAAGGCGCAGAAGAGTCCAAGCAGGCGCAGAAGAGTCCACACAGGCGCGGAAGCGTCGAAGCAGTCGCGGAAGCGTTCAAGCAGGCGCGGTCGCGTCCAACCAGGCGCGGAAGCGTCCAAGCAGTCGCGGAAGCGTCCAAGCAGGCGCGGTAACGTCCAAGCAGGCGCGGAAACGTCCAAGCAGGCGCGGAAGTATGCAAGAAGGCGCAGAAGAGTCCAAGCTGGCGCGGAAGCGTCCAAGCAGGCGCGGAAATGTCCAAGCAGGCGCGGAAGCATGCAAGAAGGCGCAGAAGAGTCCAAGCAGGCGCGGAAGCGTCCAAGCAGTCGCGGAAGCGTTCAAGCAGGCGCGGTAGCGTCCAAGCAGGCGCGGAAACGTCCAAGCAGGCGCGGAAGCATGCAAGAAGGCGCAGAAGAGTCCAAGCAGGCGCGGAAGCGTCCAAGCAGGCGCGGAAATGTCTAAGCAGGCGCGGAAGCATGCAAGAAGGCGCAGAAGAGTCCAAGCAGTCGCGGAAGCGTCCAAGCAGGCGCGGTAGCGTCCAAGCAGTCGCGGAAGCGTCAAAGCAGTCACAGAAGCGTCCAAGCAGGCGCGGTAGCGTCCAAGCTGGCGCGGAAACGTCCAAGCAGGCGCGGAAGCATGCAAGAAGGCGCAGAAGAGTCCAAGCAGGCGCAGAAGAGTCCAAGCAGGCGCGGAAGCGTCCAAGCAGTCGCGGAAGCGTCCAAGCAGGCGCGGTCGCGTCCAACCAGGCGCGGAAGCGTCCAAGCAGTCGCGGAAGCGTCCAAGCAGGCGCGGTAGCGTCCAAGCAGGCGCGGAAACGTCCAAGCAGGCGCGGAAGCATGCAAGAAGACGCAGAAGAGTCCAAGCAGGCGCGGAAGCGTCCAAGCAGGCGCGGAAGCATGCAAGAAGGCGCAGAAGAGTCCAAGCAGTCGCGGAAGCGTCCAAGCAGGCGCGGTAGCGTCCAAGCAGTCGCGGAAGCGTCCAACCAGGCGCGGAAGCGTCCAAGCAGTCGCGGAAGCGTCCAAGCAGTCGCGGAAGCGTCCAAGCAGGCGCGGTAGCGTCCAAGCAGTCGCGGAAGCGTCCTAGCAGGCGGGGAAGCATGCAAGAAGGCGCAGAAGAGTCCAAGCAGTCGCGGAAGCGTCCAAGCAGGCGCGGTAGCGTACAAACAGTCGCGGAAGCGTCCAAGCAGGCGCGGTAGCGTCCAAGCAGGCGCGGAACAGTGCAAGCAGGCACGGAAGCGTCCAAGCAAGCGCGGAAGCATGCAAGAAGACGCAGAAGATTCCAAGCAGGCGCGGAAGCGTCCAGGCAGGCGCGAGTACGTCCAAATAGGCGCAGAAGCATGCAAGAAGGCGCAGAAGAGTCCAAGCAGGCGCGGAAGCGTCCAAGCAGTCGCGGAAGCGTCCAAGCAGGCGCGGTATCGTCCAACCAGGCGCGGGAGCGTCCAAGCAGGCGCGGAAGCATGCAAGAAGGCGCAGAAGAGTCCAAGCAGGCGTAGAAGAGTCCAAGCAGGCGCGGTCGCGTCCAACCAGGCGCGGAAGCGTCCAAGCAGTCGCGGAAGCGTCCAAGCAGGCGCGGTATCGTCCAACCAGGCGCGGGAGCGTCCAAATAGGCGCGGAAGCATGCAAGAAGGCGCAGAAGAGTCCAAGCAGGCGGGGAAGCGTCCAAGCAGGCGGGGAAGCATGCAAGCAGGCGCGGAAGCGTCCAAGCAGGCGCGGAAACGTCCAAGCAGGCGGGGAAGCATGCAAGCAGGCGCGGAAGCGTCCAAGCAAGCGCGGAAACGTCCAAGTAGGCGCGGGAGCGTCCAAGCAGGCGCGGAAGCATGCAAGAAGGCGCAGAAGAGTCCAAGCAGGCGCGGATGCGTCCAAGCAGGCGCGGTGGCGTCCAAGCAGGCGCGGTCGCGTCCAACCAGGCGCGGAAGCGTCCAAGCAGTCGCGGAAGCGTCCAAGCAGGCGCGGTAGCGTCCAAGCAAGCGCGGAAACGTCCAAGTAGGCGCGGGAGCGTCCAAGCAGGCGCGGAAGCATGCAAGAAGGCGCAGAAGAGTCCAAGCAGGCGCGGATGCGTCCAAGCAGGCGCGGTGGCGTCCAAGCAGGCGCGGTCGCGTCCAACCAGGCGCGGAAGCGTCCAAGCAGTCGCGGAAGCGTCCAAGCAGGCGCGGTAGCGTACAAGCAGTCGCGGAAGCGTCCAAGCAGGCGCGGTAGCGTCCAAGCAGGCGCGGAACCGTGCAAGCAGGCACGGAAGCGTCCAAGCAAGCGCGGAAGCATGCAAGAAGACGCAGAAGATTCGAAGCAGGCGCGGAAGCGTCCAGGCAGGCGCGAGATCGTCCAAGTAGGCGCGGCAGCATGCAAGAAGGCGCAGAAGAGTCCAAGCAGGCGCGGAAGCGTCCAAGCAGTCGCGGAAACGTCCAAGCAGGCGCGGAAGTATGCAAGAAGACGCAGAAGAGTCCAAGCAGGCGGGGAAGCGTCCAAGCAGGCGGGGAAGCATGCAAGCAGCCGCGGAAGCGTCCAAGCAGGCGCGGAAACGTCCAAGTAGGCGCGGAAGCATGCAAGAAGGCGCGGAAGCGTCCAAGCAGGCGCGGTAGCGTCCAAGCAGGCGCGGAAACGTCCAAGCAGGCGCGGAAGCATGCAAGAAGGCGCAGAAGAGTCCAAGCAGGCGCGGAAGCGTCCAAGCAGTCACGGAAGCGTCCAAGCAGGCGCGGAAGCATGCAAGATGACGCAGAAGAGTCCAAGCAGGCGCGGAAGCTTCCAAGCAGGCGCGGTAGCGGCCAAGCAGTCGCGGAAGCGTTCAAGCAGGCGCGGTCGCGTCCAACCAGGCGCGGAAGCGTCCAAGCAGTCGCGGAAGCGTCCAAGCAGGCGCGGTAGCGTCCAAGCAAGCGCGGAAACGTCCAAGCAGGCGCGGAAGCATGCAAGATGACGCAGAAGAGTCCAAGCAGGCGCGGAAGCTTCCAAGCAGGCGCGGTAGCGGCCAAGCAGTCGCGGAAGCGTCCAAGCAGGAGCGGAAGCATGCAAGAAGGCGCAGAAGAGTCCAAGCAGGCGCGGTAGCGTCCAAGCAGTCGCGGAATCGTCCAAGCAGGCGCGGAAGCATGCAAGAAGGCGCAGAAGAGTCCAAGCAGGCGCGGAAGCGTCCAAGCAGTCACGGAAGCGTCCAAGCAGGCGCGGAAGCATGCAAGATGACGCAGAAGAGTCCAAGCAGGCGCGGAAGCTTCCAAGCAGGCGCGGTAGCGGCCAAGCAGTCGCGGAAGCGTTCAAGCAGGCGCGGTCGCGTCCAACCAGGCGCGGAAGCGTCCAAGCAGTCGCGGAAGCGTCCAAGCAGGCGCGGTAGCGTCCAAGCAAGCGCGGAAACGTCCAAGCAGGCGCGGAAGCATGCAAGAAGGCACAGAAGAGTCCGAGCAGGCGCGGAAGCGTCCAAGCAGGCGGGGAAGCATGCAAGCAGGCGCGGAAGCGTCCAAGCAGGCGTGGAAACGTCCAAGCAGGCGCGGAAACGTCCAAGTAGGCGCGGCAGCATGCAAGAAGGCGCAGAAGAGTCCAAGCAGGCGCGGAAGCGTCCAAGCAGTCGCGGAAGCGTCCAAGCAGGCGCGGTAGCGTCCAACCAGGCGCGGAAGCGTCCAAGTAGGCGCGGCAGCATGCAAGAAGGCGCAGAAGAGTCCTAGCAGGCGCGGAAGCGTCCAAGCAGTCGCGGAAGTATGCAAGAAGACGCAGAAGAGTCCAAGCAGGCGGGGAAGCGTCCAAGCAGGCGCGGAAGCATGCAAGAAGGCGCAGAAGAGTCCAAGCAGGCGCGGAAGCGTTCAAGCAGTCACGGAAGCGTCCAAGCAGGCGCGGTAGCGTCCAACCAGGCGCGGAAGCGTCCAAGCTGGCGCGGCAGCATGCAAGAAGGCGCAGAAGAGTCCAAGCAGGCGCGGAAGCGTCCAAGCAGTCGCGGAAGCGTCCAAGCACCCGCGGTAGCGTCCAAGCAGTCGCGGAAGAGTCCAAGCAGGCGCGGTAGCGTCCAAGCAGGCGCGGAATCGTCCAAGCAGGCGCGGAAGCATGCAAGAAGGCGCAGAAGAGTCCAAGCAGGCGCAGAAGAGTCCAAGCAGGCGCGGAAGCGTCCAAGCAGGCGCGGTAGCGTCCAAGCAGGCGCGGTAGCGTCCAAGCAGGCGCGGAAACGTCCAAGCAGGCGCGGAAGCATGAAAGATGACGCAGAAGAGTCCAAGCAGGCGCGGTAGCGGCCAAGCAGTCGCGGAACCGTTTAAGCAGGCGCGGTCGCGTCCAACCAGGCGCGGAAGCGTCCAAGCAGTCGCGGAAGCGTCCAAGCAGGCGCGGTAGCGTCCAAGCAAGCGCGGAAACGTCAAAGCAGGCGCGGAAGCATGCAAGATGACGCAGAAGAGTCCAAGCAGGCGCGGAAGCTTCCAAGCAGGCGCGGTAGCGGCCAAGCAGTCGCGGAAGCGTTCAAGCAGGCGCGGTCGCGTCCAACCAGGCGCGGAAGCGTCCAAGCAGTCGCGGAAGCGTCCAAGCAGGCGCGGTAGCGTCCAAGCAAGCGCGGAAACGTCCAAGCAGGCGCGGAAGCATGCAAGATGACGCAGAAGAGTCCAAGCAGGCGCGGAAGCTTCCAAGCAGGCGCGGTAGCGGCCAAGCAGTCGCGGAAGCGTCCAAGCAGGAGCGGAAGCATGCAAGAAGGCGCAGAAGAGTCCAAGCAGGCGCGGTAGCGTCCAAGCAGTCGCGGAATCGTCCAAGCAGGCGCGGAAGCATGCAAGAAGGCGCAGAAGAGTCCAAGCAGGCGCGGAAGCGTCCAAGCAGTCACGGAAGCGTCCAAGCAGGCGCGGTAGCGTCCAACCAGGCGCGGAAGCGTCCAAGTTGGCGCGGCAGCATGCAAGAAGGCGCAGAAGAGTCCAAGCAGGCGCGGAAGCGTCCAAGCAGTCGCGGAAGCGTCCAAGCAGGCGCGGTAGCGTCCAAGCAGCCGCGGAAGCGTCCAAGCAGGCGCGGTAGCGTCCAAGCAGGCGCGGAAACGTCCAAGCAGGCGCGGAAGCGTCCAAGCAGTCGCGGAAGCGTCCAAGCAGGCGCGGTAGCGTCCAAGCAGGCGCGGAAACGTCCAAGCAGGCGCGGAAGCATGCAAGAAGACGCAGAAGGGTCCAAGCAGGCGCGGAAACGTCCAAGCAGTCGCGGAAGCGTCCAAGCAGGCGCTGTAGCGTCCAATCTGTCGCGGAAGCGTCCAAGCAGGCGTGGTAGCGTCCAAACAGGCGCGGAAACGTCCAAGCAGGCGCGGTAGCGTCCAAGCAGGCGCGGAAACATCCAAGAAGGCGCGGAAGCATGCAAGAAGGCGCAGAAGAGTCCAAGCAGGCGCGGAAGCGTCCAAGCAGGCGCGTAAACGTCCAAGCAGGCGCGGAAGCATGCAAGAAGGCGCAGAAGAGTCCAAGCAGGCGCGGAAGCGTCCTAGCAGTCGCGGAACCATGCAAGAAGGCGCGGAAGCGTCCAAGCAGGCGCGGTAGCGTCCAAGCAGGCGCGGAAACGTCCAAGCAGGCGCGGAAGCATGCAAGAAGGCGCAGAAGAGTCCTAGCAGGCGCGGAAGCGTCCAAGCAGTCGCGGAAGCGTCCAAGCAGGCGCGGTAGCGTTCAAGCAGTCGCGGAAGCGTCCAAGCAGGCGCGGTAGCGTCCAAGCAGGCGCGGAAGCGACCAAGCAGGCGCGGAAGCGTCCAAGCAGGCGGGGAAGCATGCAAGCAGGCGCGGAAGCGTCCAAGCAGGCGCGGAAACGTCCAAGTAGGCGCGGAAGCATGCAAGAAGGTGCGGAAGCGTCCAAGCAGGCGCGGTAGCGTCCAAGCAGGCGCGGAAACGTCCAAGCAGGCGCGGAAGCATGCAGGAAGACGCAGAAGAGTCCAAGCAGGCCCGGTAGCGTCCAAGCGGTCGCGGAAGCGTCCAAGCAGGCGGGGAAGCATGCAAGAAGACGCAGAAGAGTCCAAGCAGGCGCGGAAGCGTCCAAGCAGGCGGGGAAGCATGCAAGCAGGCGCGGAAGCGTCCAAGCAGGCGCGGAAACGTCCAAGTAGGCGCGGAAGCATGCAAGAAGGCGCAGAAGAGTCCAAGCAGGCGCAGAAAAGTCCAAGCAGGAGCGGAAGCATGCAAGAAGGCGCAGAAGTGTCCAAGCAGGCGCGGAAGCGTCCAAGCAGGCGCGGAAGCGTCGAAGCAGGCGTGGAACCGTGCAAGTAGGCGCGGAAGCATGCAAGAAGGCGCGGAAGCGTCCAAGCAGGCGCGGTATTGTCCAAGCTGGCGCGGAAACGTCCAAGCAGGCGCGGAAGCATGCAAGAAGGCGCAGAAGTGTCCAAGCAGGCACAGAAGAGTCCAAGCAGGCGGGGAAGCGTCCAAGCAGTCGCGGAAACGTCCAAGCAGGCGCGGTAGCGTCCAACCAAGCGCGGAAGCGTCCAAGCAGTCGCGGAAACGTCCAAGTAGGCGCGGAAGCATGCAAGAAGGCGCAGAAGAGTCCAAGCAGGCGCGGAAGCTTCCAAGCAGTCGCTGAAGCGTCCAAGCAGGCGCGGAAACGTCCAAGCAGGCGCGGAAGCATGCAAGAAGGCGCAGAATAGTCCAAGCAGGCGCGAAAGCATCCAAGCTGTCGCGGAAACGTCCAAGCAGGCGCGGAAGCATGCAAGCAGGCGCGGAAGCGTCCAAGCAGGCGCGGAAACGTCCAAGTAGGCGCGGAAGCATGCAAGAAGGCGCGGAAGCGTCCAAGCAGGCTCGGTAGCGTCCAAGCAGGCGCGGAAACGTCAAAGCAGGCGCGGAAGCATGCAAGAAGGCGCAGAAGAGTCCAAGCAGGCGGGGAAGCATGCAAGCAGGCGCGGAAGCGTCCAAGCAGGCGCGGAAACGTCCAAGTAGGCGCGGAAGCATGCAAGAAGGTGCGGAAGCGTCCAAGCAGGCGCGGTAGCGTCCAAGCAGGCGCGGAAACGTCCAAGCAGGCGCGGAAGCATAGAAGAAGGCGCAGAAGAGTCCAAGCAGGCGCGGAAGCGTCCAGGCAGGCGGGGAAGCATGCAAGCAGGCGCGGAAGCGTCCAAGCAGGCGTGGAAACGTCCAAGTAGGCGCGGCAGCATGCAAGAAGGCGCAGAAGATTCCAAGCAGTCGCGGAAGCGTCCAAGCAGGCGCGGTAGCGTCCAAGCAGGCGTGGAAACGTCCAAGCAGGCGCGGAAGCATGCAAGAAGGCGCAGAAGAGTCCAAGCAGGCGCGGAAGCGTCCAAGCAATCGCGGAAGCGTCGATGCAGGCGCGGTAGCGTCCAACCAGGCGCGGAAGCGTCCAAGCAGGCGCGGAAGCATGCAAGAAGGCGCAGAAGAGTCCAAGCAGGCGCGGTAGTGTCCAAGCTGGCGCGGAAACGTCCAAGCAGGCGCGGCAGCATGCAAGAAGGCGCAGAAGAGTCCAAGCAGGCGCGGAAGCGTCCAAGCAGGCGGGCAAGCATGCAAGCAGGCGCGGAAGCGTCCAAGCAGGCGTGGAAGCGTCCAAGCAGGCGCGGTAGCGTCCAAGCAGGCGCGGTAGCGTCCAAGCAGGCGCGGAAGCATGCAAGAAGGAGCAGAAGAGTCCAAGCAGGCGCGGAAACGTCCAAGTAGGCGCGGAAGCATGCAAGAAGGCGCGGAAGCGTAGAAGCAGGCGCGGTAGCGTCCAAGCAGGCGCGGAAACGTCCAAGCAGGCGCGGAAGCATGCAAGAAGGCGCAGAAGAGTCCAAGCAGGCGCGGAAGCGTCCAAGCAGGCGGCGAAGCATGCAAGCAGGCGCGGAAGCGTCCAAGCAGGCGTGGAAACGTCCAAGCAGGCGCGGAAACGTCCAAGTAGGCGCGGCAGCATGCAAGAAGGCGCAGAAGAGTCCAAGCAGGCGCGGAAGCGTCCAAGCAGTCGCGGAAGCGTCCAAGCAGGCGCGGTAGCGTCCAACCAGGCGCGGAAGCGTCCAAGTAGGCGCGGCAGCATGCAAGAAGGCGCAGAAGAGTCCAAGCAGGCGCGGAAGCGTCCAAGCAGTCGCGGAAGCGTCCAAGCAGGCGCGGTAGCGTCCAACCAGGCGCGGAAGCGTCCAAGTAGGCGCGGCAGCATGCAAGAAGGCGCAGAAGAGTCCTAGCAGGCGCGGAAGCGTCCAAGCAGTCGCGGAAGCGTCCAAGCAGGCGCGGTAGCGTTCAAGCAGTCGCGGAAGCGTCCAAGCAGGCGCGGTAGCGTCCAAGCAGGCGTGGAAACGTCCAAGCAGGCGCGGAAGCATGCAAGAAGGCGCGGTAGCGTCCAAGCAGGCGCGGAAACGTCCAAGCAGGCGCGGAAGCATGCAAGAAGGCGCAGAAGAGTCCAAGCAGGCGCGGAAGCGTCCAGGCAGGCGGGGAAGCATGCAAGCAGGCGCGGAAGCGTCCAAGCAGGCGTGGAAACGTCCAAGTAGGCGCGGCAGCATGCAAGAAGGCGCAGAAGATTCCAAGCAGGCGCGGAAGCGTCCAAGCAGGCGGGGTAGCATGCAAGCAGGCGCGGAAGCGTCCAAGCAGGCGCGGAAACGTCCAAGTAGGCGCGGCAGCATGCAAGAAGGCGCAGAAGATTCCAAGCAGGCGCGGAAGCGTCCAAGCAGGCGGGGAAACGTCCAAGCAGGCGCGGAAGCATGCAAGAAGGCGCAGAAGAGTCCAAGCGGGCGCGGAAGCGTCCAAGCAGGCGGGGAAGCATGCAAGCAGGCGCGGAAGCGTCTAACCAGGCGCGGAAACGTCCAAGTAGGCGCGGAAGCGTCCAAGCAGGCGCGGAAGCATCCACACATGCGCGGAAGCGTCCAAGCAGGCGCGGTAGCGTCCAAGCAGGCGCGGAAGCGTCCAAGCAGGCGCGGAAGCATGCAAGAAGGCGCAGAAGAGTCCAACCAGGCGCAGAAGAGTCCAAGCAGGCGCGGAAGCGTCTAAGCAGTCGCGGAAGCGTCCAAGCAGGCGCGGTAGCGTCCAACAAGGCGCGGAAGCGTCCAAGCAGTCGCGGAAGCGTCCAAGCAGGCGCGGTAGCGTCCAAGTAGGCGCGGAAACGTCCAAGCAGGCGCGGAAGCATGCAAGAAGACGCCGAAGAGTCCAAGCAGGCGCGGAAGCGTCCAAGCAGGCGCGGTAGCGTCCAAGCAGGCGCGGAAACGTCCAAGCAGGCGCGGAAGCATGCAAGAAGGCGCAGAAGAGTCCAAGCAGGCGCGGAAGCGTCCAAGCAGGCGGGGAAGCATGCAAACAGGCGCGGAAGCGTCCAAGCAGGCGTGGAAACGTCCAAGTAGGCGCGGCAGCATGCAAGAAGGCGCAGAAGATTCCAAGCAGGCGGGGAAGCATGCAAGCTGGCGCGGAAGCGTCCAAGCAGGCGTGGAAACGTCCAAGTAGGCGCGGAAGCATGCAAGAAGACGCAGAGGAGTCCAAGCAGGCACGGAAGCGTCCAAGCAGTCGCGGAAACGTCCAAGCAGGCGCGGCAGCATGCAAGAAGGCGCAGAAGAGTCCAAGCAGGCGCGGAAGCGTCCAAGTAGGCGGGGAAGCATGCAAGCAGGCGCGGAAGCGTCCAAGCAGGCGTGGAAGCGTCCAAGCAGGCGGGGAAGCATGCAAGCAGGCGCGGAAGCGTCCAAGCAAGCGCGGAAACGTCCAAGCAGGCGGGGAAGCATGCAAGCAGGCGCGGAAGCGTCCAAGCAGGCGCGGAAACGTCCAAGTAGGCGCGGAAGCGTCCAAGCAGGCGCGGAAACGTCCAAGCAGGCGCGGAAGCATGCAAGAAGGCGCAGAAGAGTCCAAGCATTCGCGGAAGCGTCGAAGCAGTCGCGGAAGCATGCAAGAAGGCGCAGAAGAGTCCAATCAGGCGCGGAAGCGTCCAAGCAGGCGCGGAAGCGTGCAAGCAGGCGCGGAAGCGTCCAAGCAGGCGCGGAAGCGTCCAAGCAGGCGTGGAAGCGTCCAAGCAGGCGGGGAAGCATGCAAGCAGGCGCGGAAGCGTCCAAGCAAGCGCGGAAACGTCCAAGCAGGCGGGGAAGCATGCAAGCAGGCGCGGAAGCGTCCAAGCAGGCGGGGAAGCATGCAAGCAGGCGCGGAAGCGTCCAAGCAGGCGCGGTAGCGTCCAAGCAGGCGCGGAAACGTCCAAGCAGGCGCGGAAGCATGCAAGAAGACGCAGAAGAGTCCAAGCAGGCGCGGAAGCATGCAAGAAGACGCAGAAGAGGCCAAGCAGGCGCGGAAGCGTCCAAGCAGGCGCGGAAGCGTCCAAGCAGTCGCGGAAGCGTCCAAGCAGGCGCGGAAACGTCGAAGCAGGCGCGGAAGCATGCAAGAAGACGTAGAAGAGTCCAAGCAGGCGCGGAAGCGTCCAAGCAGGCGCGGTAGCGTCCAAGCAGGCGCGGAAACGTCCAAGCAGGCGCGGAAGCATGCAAGAAGACGCAGAAGAGTCCAAGCAGGCGCGGAAGCGTCCAAGCAGGCGGGGAAGCACGCAAGCAGGCGCGGAAGCGTCCAAGCAAGCGCGGAAACGTCCAAGCAGGCGGGGAAGCATGCAAGCAGGCGCGGAAGCGTCCAAGCAGCCGCGGAAGCGTCAAAGCAGGCGCGGTAGCGTCTAACCAGGCGCGGAAGCGTCCAAGCAGTCGCGGAAGCGTCCAAGCAGGCGCGGAAGCGTCCAAGCAGGCGCGGAAGCGTCCAAGCAGGCGCGGTAGCGGCCAAGCAGTCGCGGAAGCGTCCAAGCAGTCGCGGAAACATTGCAAGATGGCGCAGAAGAGTCCAAACAGGCGCAGAAGAGTCCAACCAGGCGCGGAAGCGTCCAAGCAGTCGCGGAAGCGTCCAAGCAGGCGCGGTAGCGTCCAAGCAGGCGCGGAAACGTCCAAGCAGGCGCGGAAGCATGCAAGAAGGCGCAGAAGAGTCCAAGCAGGCGCGGAAGCGTCCAAGCAGGCGCGGAAATGTCCAAGCAGGCGCGGAAGCATGCAAGAAGGCGCAGAAGTGTCCAAGCAGGCGCGGAAGCGTCCAAGTAGGCTCGGAAGCATGCAAGAAGGCGCAGAAGAGTTCAAGCAGCCGCGGAAGCGACCAAGCAGTCGCGGAAGCGTCCAAGCAGGCGTGGTAGCGTCCAAGCAGGCGCGGAAACGTCCAAGCAGGCGCGGAAGCATGCAAGAAGACGCAGAAGAGTCCAAGCAGGCGCGGAAGCGTCCAAGCAGTCGCGGAAGCGTCCAAGCAGGCGCGGTAGCGTCCAAGCAGGCGCGGAAACGTCCAAGCAGGCGCGGAAGCATGCAAGAAGGCGCAGAAGAGTCCAAGCAGGCGCGGAAGCGTCCAAGCAGGCGCGGAAATGTCCAAGCAGGCGCGGAAGCATGCAAGAAGGCGCAGAAGTGTCCAACCAAGCGCGGAAGCGTCCAAGTTGGCGCGGCAGCATGCAAGAAGGCGCAGAAGAGTCCAAGCAGGCGCGGAAGCGTCCAAGCAGTCGCGGAAGCGTCCAAGCAGGCGCGGTAGCGTCCAAGCAGTCGCGGAAGCGTCCAAGCAGGCGCGGTAGCGTCCAAGCAGGCGCGGAAACGTCCAAGCAGGCGCGGAAGCATGCAAGATGACGCAGAAGTGTCCAAGCAGGCGCGGAAGCTTCCAAGCAGACGCGGTAGCGGCCAAGCAGTCGCGGAAGCGTCCAAGCAGTCGCGGAAGCATGCAAGAAGACGTAGAAGAGCCCAAGCAGGCGCGGAAGCGTCCAAGCAGGCGCGGTAGCGTCCAAGCAGGCGCGGAAACGTCCAAGCAGGCGCGGAAGCATGCAAGAAGACGCAGAAGAGCCCAAGCAGGCGCGGAAGCGTCCAAGCAGTCGCGGTAGCGTCCAAGCAGTCGCGGAAGCATGCAAGAAGGCGCAGAAGAGTCCAAGCAGGCGCGGAAGCGTCTAAGCAGTCGCGGAAGCGTCCAAGCAGGCGCGGTAGCGTCCAAGCTGGGGCGGAAACGTCCAAGCAGGCGCGGAAGTATGCAAGAAGGCGCAGAAGAGTCCAAGCAGTCGCGGTAGCGTCCTAGCAGTCGCGGAAGCGTCCAAGCAGGCGGGGAAGCATGCAAGAAGGCGCAGAAGAGTCAAAGCAGGCGCGGAAGCGTCCAAGCAGTCGCTGAAGCGGCCAAGCAGGCACGGTAGCGTCCAAGCAGGCGCGGAAACGTCCAAGCAGGCGCGGAAGCATGCAAGAAGGCGCAGAAGAGTCCAACCAGGCGCAGAAGAATCCAAGCAGGTGCGGAAGCGTCCAAGCAGTCGCGGAAGCGTCCAAGCAGGCGCGGTAGCGTCCAACCAGGCGCGGTAGCGTCCAACATGGCGCGGAAGCGTCCAAGTTGGCGCGGCAGCATGCAAGAAGGCGCAGAAGAGTCCAACCAGGCGCAGAAGAATCCAAGCAGGCGCGGTAGCGTCCTAGCAGTCGCGGAAGCATCCAAGCAGGCGGGGAAGCATGCAAGAAGGCGCAGAAGAGTCCAAGCAGGCGCAGAAGAGTCCAAGCAGGCGAGGAAGCGTCCAAGCAGTCGCGGAAGCGTCCAAGCAGGCGCGGTAGCGTCCTAGCAGTCGCGGAAGCGTCCAAGCAGGCGCGGAAGCATGCAAGAAGGCGCAGAAGAGTCCAAGCAGGCGCGGAAGCGTCCAAGCAGTCACGGAAGCGTCCAAGCAGGCGCGGTAGCGTCCAACCTGGCGCGGAAGCGTCCAAGCAAGCGCGGAAGCATGCAAGAAGACGCAGAAGATTCCAAGCAGGCGCGGAAGCGTCCAGGCAGGCGCGAGATCGTCCAAGTAGGCGCAGAAGCATGCAAGAAGGCGCGGAAGCGTTCAAGCAGGCGCGGTAGCGTCCAAGCAGGCGCGGTAACGTCCAAGCAGGCGCGGAAGCGTTCAAGCAGTCGCGGATGCGTCGAAGCAGGCGCGGTAGCGTCCAAGCAGGCGCGGAAACGTCCAAGCAGGCGCGGAAGCATGCAAGAAGACGTAGAAGAGTCCAAGCAGGCGCGGAAGCGTCCAAGCAGGCGCGGTAGCGTCCAAGCAGGCGCGGAAACGTCCAAGCAGGCGGGGAAGCATGCAAGCAGGCGCGGAAGCGTCCAAGCAGCCGCGGAAGCGTCAAAGCAGGCGCGGTAGCGTCCAACCAGGCGCGGAAGCGTCCAAGCAGTCGCGGAAGCGTCCAAGCAGGCGCGGAAGCGTCCAAGCAGGCGCGGAAGCGTCCAAGCAGGCGCGGTAGCGGCCAAGCAGTCGCGGAAGCGTCCAAGCAGTCGCGGAAGCATGCAAGAAGGCGCAGAAGAGTCCAAACAGGCGCAGAAGAGTCCAACCAGGCGCGGAAGCGTCCAAGCAGTCGCGGAAGCGTCCAAGCAGGCGCGGTAGCGTCCAAGCAGGCGCGGAAACGTCCAAGCAGGCGCGGAAGCATGCAAGAAGGCGCAGAAGAGTCCAAGCAGGCGCGGAAGCGTCCAAGCAGGCGCGGAAATGTCCAAGCAGGCGCGGAAGCATGCAAGAAGGCGCAGAAGTGTCCAAGCAGGCGCGGAAGCGTCCAAGTAGGCTCGGAAGCATGCAAGAAGGCGCAGAAGAGTTCAAGCAGACGCGGAAGCGACCAAGCAGTCGCGGTAGCGTCCAAGCATGCGCGGAAACGTCCAAGCAGGCGCGGAAGCATGCAAGAAGACGCAGAAGAGTCCAAGCAGGCGCGGAAGCGTCCAAGCAGGCGGGGAAGCATGCAAGCAGGCGCGGAAGCGTCCAAGCAAGCGCGGAAACGTCCAAGCTGGCGGGGAAGCATGCAAGCAGTCGCGGAAGCGTCCAAGCAGGCGCGGAAGCATGCAAGAAGACGCAGAAGAGTCCAAGCAGGCGCAGAAGAGTCCAAGCAGGCGCGGAAGCGTCCAAGCAGTCGCGGAAGCGTCCAAGCAGGCGCGGTAGCGTCCAAGCAGACGCGGAAACGTCGAAGCAGGCGCGGAAGCATGCAAGAAGACGTAGAAGAGTCCAAGCAGGCGCGGAAGCGTCCAAGCAGGCGCGGTAGCGTCCAAGCAGGCGCGGAAACGTCCAAGCAGGCGGGGAAGCATGCAAGCAGGCGCGGAAGCGTCCAAGCAGCCGCGGAAGCGTCAAAGCAGGCGCGGTAGCGTCCAACCAGGCGCGGAAGCGTCCAAGCAGTCGCGGAAGCGTCCAAGCAGGCGCGGAAGCGTCCAAGCAGGCGCGGAAGCGTCCAAGCAGGCGCGGTAGCGGCCAAGCAGTCGCGGAAGCGTCCAAGCAGTCGCGGAAGCATGCAAGAAGGCGCAGAAGAGTCCAAACAGGCGCAGAAGAGTCCAACCAGGCGCGGAAGCGTCCAAGCAGTCGCGGAAGCGTCCAAGCAGGCGCGGTAGCGTCCAAGCAGGCGCGGAAACGTCCAAGCAGGCGCGGAAGCATGCAAGAAGGCGCAGAAGAGTCCAAGCAGGCGCGGAAGCGTCCAAGCAGGCGCGGAAATGTCCAAGCAGGCGCGGAAGCATGCAAGAAGGCGCAGAAGTGTCCAAGAAGGCGCGGAAGCGTCCAAGTAGGCTCGGAAGCATGCAAGAAGGCGCAGAAGAGTTCAAGCAGACGCGGAAGCGACCAAGCAGTCGCGGAAGCGTCCAAGCAGGCGTGGTAGCGTCCAAGCAGGCGCGGAAACGTCCAAGCAGGCGCGGAAGCATGCAAGAAGACGCAGAAGAGTCCAAGCAGGCGCGGAAGCGTCCAAGCAGTCGCGGTAGCGTCCAAGCAGTCGCGGAAGCATGCAAGAAGGCGCCGAAGAGTCCAAGCAGGCGCAGAAGAGTCCAAGCAGGCGCGGAAGCGTCCAAGCAGTCGCGGAAGCGTCCAAGCAGGCGCGGTAGCGTCCAAGCAGGCGCGGAAACGTCCAAGAAGGCGCGGAAGCATGCAAGAAGACGTAGAAGAGTCCAAGCAGGCGCGGAAGCGTCCAAGCAGGCGCGGTAGCGTCCAAGCAGGCGCGGAAACGTCCAAGCAGGCGCGGAAGCATGCAAGAAGACGCAGAAGAGTCCAAGCAGGCGCGGAAGCGTCCAAGCAGGCGGGGAAGCACGCAAGCAGGCGCAGAAGAATCCAAGCAGGCGCGGAAGCGTCCAAGCAGTCGCCGAAGCGTCCAAGCAGGCGCGGTAGCGTCCAACCAGGCGCGGAAGCGTCCAAGCAGTCGCGGAAGCGTCCAAGCAGGCGCGGAAGCGTCCAAGCAGGCACGGAAACGTCCAAGCAGGCGCGGAAGCATGCAAGAAGGCGCAGAAGAGTCCAAGCAGGCGCGGAAGCGTCCAAGCAGTCGCGGAAGCGTCCAAGCAGGCGCGGTAGCGTCCAAGCAGTCGCGGAAGCGTCCAAGCAGGCGCGGTAGCGTCCAAGCAGGCGCGGAAACGTCCAAGCAGGCGCGGAAGCATGCAAGAAGACGCAGAAGAGTCCAAGCAGGCGCGGTAGCGTCCAAGCGGTCGCGGAAGCGTACAAGCAGGCGCGGTAGCGTCTAAGCAGGCGCGGAAACGTCCAAGCAGGCGCGGAAGCATGCAAGAAGGCGCGGAAGCGTCCAAGCAGGCGCGGAAACGTCCAACCAGGCGCGGACGCGTCCAAGCAGGCGCGGAAGCGTCCAAGGAGGCGGGGTAGCATGCAAACAGGCGCGGAAGCGTCCAAGCAGGCGTGGTAGCGTCCAAGCAGTCGCGGAAGCGTCCAAGCAGGCGCGGTAGCGTCCAAGCAGTCGCGGAAACGTCCAAGCAGGCGCGGAAGCATGCAAGAAGGCGCAGAAGAGTCCAAGCAGGCGCGGAAGCGTCCAAGCAGGCGCGGAAACGTCAAAGTAGGCGCGGCAGCATGCAAGAAGGCGCAGAAGAGTCCAAGCAGGCACGGTAGCGTCCAAGCAGGCGCGGAAACGTCCAAGCAGGCGCGGAAGCATGCAAGAAGACGCAGAAGAGTCCAAGCAGGCGCGGAAGCATGCAAGAAGACGCAGAAGAGTCCAAGCAGGCGCGGAAGAGTCCAAGCAGGCGCGGAAACGTCCAAGCAGGCGCGGTAGCGTCCAAGCAGGCGCGGAAGCATGCAAGAAAGCGCAGAAGAGTCCAAGAAGGCGCAGAAGAGTCCAAGCAGGCGCGGAAGCGTCCAAGCAGGCGCGGAAGCGTCCAAGCAGGCGCGGTAGCTTCCAAGCAGGCGCGGAAACGTCCAAGCAGGCGCGGAAGCATGCAAGAAGACGCAGAGGAGTCCAAGCAGGCGTGGTAGCGTCCAAGCAGTCGCGGAAGCGTCCAAGCAGGCGCGGTAGCGTCCAAGCAGTCGCGGAAACGTCCAAGCAGGCGCGGAAGCATGCAAGAAGACGCAGACGTGTCCAAGCAGGCGCGGAAGCGTCCAAGGAGGCGGGGTAGCATGCAAACAGGCGCGGAAGCGTCCAAGCAGGCGTGGTAGCGTCCAAGCAGTCGCGGAAGCGTCCAAGCAGGCGCGGTAGCGTCCAAGCAGTCGCGGAAACGTCCAAGCAGGCGCGGAAGCATGCAAGAAGGCGCAGAAGAGTCCAAGCAGGCGCGGAAGCGTCCAAGCAGGCGCGGAAACGTCAAAGTAGGCGCGGCAGCATGCAAGAAGGCGCAGAAGAGTCCAAGCAGGCGCGGAAGCGTCCAAGCAGGCGCGGTAGCGTCCAAGCAGGCGCGGTAGCGGCCAAGCAGTCGCGGAAGCGTCCAAGCAGTCGCGGAAGCATGCAAGAAGGCGCAGAAGAGTCCAAACAGGCGCAGAAGAGTCCAACCAGGCGCGGAAGCGTCCAAGCAGTCGCGCAAGCGTCTAAGCAGGCGCGGTAGCGTCCAAGCAGGCGCGGAAACGTCCAAGCAGGCGCGGAAGCATGCAAGAAGGCGCAGAAGAGTCCAAGCAGGCGCGGAAGCGTCCAAGCAGGCGCGGAAATGTCCAAGCAGGCGCGGAAGCATGCAAGAAGGCGCAGAAGTGTCCAAGCAGGCGCGGAAGCGTCCAAGTAGGCTCGGAAGCATGCAAGAAGGCGCAGAAGAGTTCAAGCAGACGCGGAAGCGACCAAGCAGTCGCGGAAGCGTCCAAGCAGGCGTGGTAGCGTCCAAGCAGGCCCGGAAACGTCCAAGCAGGCGCGGAAGCATGCAAGAAGACGCAGAAGAGTCCAAGCAGGCGCGGAAGCGTCCAAGCAGGCGCGGAAGCGTCCAAGCAGTCGCCGAAGCGTCCAAGCAGGCGCGGTAGCGTCCAACCAGGCGCGGAAGCGTCCAAGCAGTCGCGGAAGCGTCCAAGCAGGCGCGGAAGCGTCCAAGCAGGCACGGAAACGTCCAAGCAGGCGCGGAAGCATGCAAGAAAGCGCAGAAGAGTCCAAGCAGGCGCGGAAGCGTCCAAGCAGTCGCGGAAGCGTCCAAGCAGGCGCGGTAGCGTCCAAGCAGTCGCGGAAGCGTCCAAGCAGGCGCGGTAGCGTCCAAGCAGGCGCGGAAACGTCCAAGCAGGCGCGGAAGCATGCAAGAAGACGCAGAAGAGTCCAAGCAGGCGCGGTAACGTCCAAGCGGTCGCGGAAGCGTACAAGCAGGCGCGGTAGCGTCTAAGCAGGCGCGGAAACGTCCAAGCAGGCGCGGAAGCATGCAAGAAGGCGCGGAAGCGTCCAAGCAGGCGCGGAAACGTCCAACCAGGCGCGGACGCGTCCAAGCAGGCGCGGACGCGTCCAAGCAGGCGCAGGAGCGTCCAAGCAGTCGCGGAAACGTCTAAGCAGGCGCGGAAGCATGCAAGAAGGCGCAGAAGTGTCCAAGCAGGCGCGGAAGCGTCCAAGTAGGCTCGGAAGCATGCAAGAAGGCGCACAAGAGTTCAAGCAGACGCGGAAGCGACCAAGCAGTCGCGGAAGCGTCCAAGCAGGCGCGGTAGCGTCCAAGCAGGCGCGGAAACGTCCAAGCAGGCGCGGAAGCATGCAAGAAGGCGCAGAAGAGTCCAAGCAGGCGCGGAAGCGTCCAAGCAGGCGCGGAAACGTCCAAGCAGGCGGGGAAGCATGCAAGCAGGCGCGGAAGCGTCCAAGCAGCCGCGGAAGCGTCAAAGCAGGCGCGGTAGC
The DNA here is from genome assembly GCA_963989415.1 of Cerceris ruficornis. Lineage (NCBI taxonomy): Eukaryota > Metazoa > Arthropoda > Insecta > Hymenoptera > Crabronidae > Cerceris > Cerceris ruficornis. The sequence continues at coordinate 1,588,350 of OZ022522.1, forward strand.
GTCCAACCAGGCGCGGAAGCGTCCAAGCAGTCGCGGAAGCGTCCAAGCAGGCGCGGAAGCGTCCAAGCAGGCGCGGAAGCGTCCAAGCAGGCGCGGTAGCGGCCAAGCAGTCGCGCAAGCGTCCAAGCAGTCGCGGAAGCATGCAAGAAGGCGCAGAAGAGTCCAAACAGGCGCAGAAGAGTCCAACCAGGCGCGGAAGCGTCCAAGCAGTCGCGGAAGCGTCCAAGCAGGCGCGGTAGCGTCCAAGCAGGCGCGGAAACGTCCAAGCAGGCGCGGAAGCATGCAAGAAGGCGCAGAAGAGTCCAAGCAGGCGCGGAAGCGTCCAAGCAGGCGCGGAAATGTCCAAGCAGGCGCGGAAGCATGCAAGAAGGCGCAGAAGTGTCCAAGCAGGCGCGGAAGCGTCCAAGTAGGCTCGGAAGCATGCAAGAAGGCGCAGAAGAGTTCAAGCAGACGCGGAAGCGACCAAGCAGTCGCGGTAGCGTCCAAGCATGCGCGGAAACGTCCAAGCAGGCGCGGAAGCATGCAAGAAGACGCAGAAGAGTCCAAGCAGGCGCGGAAGCGTCCAAGCAGGCGGGGAAGCATGCAAGCAGGCGCGGAAGCGTCCAAGCAAGCGCGGAAACGTCCAAGCTGGCGGGGAAGCATGCAAGCAGTCGCGGAAGCGTCCAAGCAGGCGCGGAAGCATGCAAGAAGACGCAGAAGAGTCCAAGCAGGCGCAGAAGAGTCCAAGCAGGCGCGGAAGCGTCCAAGCAGTCGCGGAAGCGTCCAAGCAGGCGCGGTAGCGTCCAAGCAGGCGCGGAAACGTCGAAGCAGGCGCGGAAGCATGCAAGAAGACGTAGAAGAGTCCAAGCAGGCGCGGAAGCGTCCAAGCAGGCGCGGTAGCGTCCAAGCAGGCGCGGAAACGTCCAAGCAGGCGGGGAAGCATGCAAGCAGGCGCGGAAGCGTCCAAGCAGCCGCGGAAGCGTCAAAGCAGGCGCGGTAGCGTCCAACCAGGCGCGGAAGCGTCCAAGCAGTCGCGGAAGCGTCCAAGCAGGCGCGGAAGCGTCCAAGCAGGCGCGGAAGCGTCCAAGCAGGCGCGGTAGCGGCCAAGCAGTCGCGGAAGCGTCCAAGCAGTCGCGGAAGCATGCAAGAAGGCGCAGAAGAGTCCAAACAGGCGCAGAAGAGTCCAACCAGGCGCGGAAGCGTCCAAGCAGTCGCGGAAGCGTCCAAGCAGGCGCGGTAGCGTCCAAGCAGGCGCGGAAACGTCCAAGCAGGCGCGGAAGCATGCAAGAAGGCGCAGAAGAGTCCAAGCAGGCGCGGAAGCGTCCAAGCAGGCGCGGAAATGTCCAAGCAGGCGCGGAAGCATGCAAGAAGGCGCAGAAGTGTCCAAGCAGGCGCGGAAGCGTCCAAGTAGGCTCGGTGGCATGCAAGAAGGCGCAGAAGAGTTCAAGCAGACGCGGAAGCGACCAAGCAGTCGCGGAAGCGTCCAAGCAGGCGTGGTAGCGTCCAAGCAGGCGCGGAAACGTCCAAGCAGGCGCGGAAGCATGCAAGAAGACGCAGAAGAGTCCAAGCAGGCGCGGAAGCGTTCAAGCAGTCGCGGTAGCGTCCAAGCAGTCGCGGAAGCATGCAAGAAGGCGCCGAAGAGTCCAAGCAGGCGCAGAAGAGTCCAAGCAGGCGCGGAAGCGTCCAAGCAGTCGCGGAAGCGTCCAAGCAGGCGCGGTAGCGTCCAAGCAGGCGCGGAAACGTCCAAGAAGGCGCGGAAGCATGCAAGAAGACGTAGAAGAGTCCAAGCAGGCGCGGAAGCGTCCAAGCAGGCGCGGTAGCGTCCAAGCAGGCGCGGAAACGTCCAAGCAGGCGCGGAAGCATGCAAGAAGACGCAGAAGAGTCCAAGCAGGCGCGGAAGCGTCCAAGCAGGCGGGGAAGCACGCAAGCAGGCGCAGAAGAATCCAAGCAGGCGCGGAAGCGTCCAAGCAGTCGCCGAAGAGTCCAAGCAGGCGCGGTAGCGTCCAACCAGGCGCGGAAGCGTCCAAGCAGTCGCGGAAGCGTCCAAGCAGGCGCGGAAGCGTCCAAGCAGGCACGGAAACGTCCAAGCAGGCGCGGAAGCATGCAAGAAGGCGCAGAAGAGTCCAAGCAGGCGCGGAAGCGTCCAAGCAGTCGCGGAAGCGTCCAAGCAGGCGCGGTAGCGTCCAAGCAGTCGCGGAAGCGTCCAAGCAGGCGCGGTAGCGTCCAAGCAGGCGCGGAAACGTCCAAGCAGGCGCGGAAGCATGCAAGAAGACGCAGAAGAGTCCAAGCAGGCGCGGTAGCGTCCAAGCGGTCGCGGAAGCGTACAAGCAGGCGCGGTAGCGTCTAAGCAGGCGCGGAAACGTCCAAGCAGGCGCGGAAGCATGCAAGAAGGCGCGGAAGCGTCCAAGCAGGCGCGGAAACGTCCAACCAGGCGCGGACGCGTCCAAGCAGGCGCGGAAGCGTCCAAGGAGGCGGGGTAGCATGCAAACAGGCGCGGAAGCGTCCAAGCAGGCGTGGTAGCGCCCAAGCAGTCGCGGAAGCGTCCAAGCAGGCGCGGTAGCGTCCAAGCAGTCGCGGAAACGTCCAAGCAGGCGCGGAAGCATGCAAGAAGGCGCAGAAGAGTCCAAGCAGGCGCGGAAGCGTCCAAGCAGGCGCGGAAACGTCAAAGTAGGCGCGGCAGCATGCAAGAAGGCGCAGAAGAGTCCAAGCAGGCGCGGAAGCGTCCAAGCAGGCGCGGTAGCGTCCAAGCAGGCGCGGTAGCGGCCAAGCAGTCGCGGAAGCGTCCAAGCAGTCGCGGAAGCATGCAAGAAGGCGCAGAAGAGTCCAAACAGGCGCAGAAGAGTCCAACCAGGCGCGGAAGCGTCCAAGCAGTCGCGCAAGCGTCTAAGCAGGCGCGGTAGCGTCCAAGCAGGCGCGGAAACGTCCAAGCAGGCGCGGTAGCGTCCAAGCAGGCGCGGAAGCATGCAAGAAAGCGCAGAAGAGTCCAAGAAGGCGCAGAAGAGTCCAAGCAGGCGCGGAAGCGTCCAAGCAGGCGCGGAAGCGTCCAAGCAGGCGCGGTAGCTTCCAAGCAGGCGCGGAAACGTCCAAGCAGGCGCGGAAGCATGCAAGAAGACGCAGAGGAGTCCAAGCAGGCGCGGAAGCGTCCAAGCAGGCCCGGAAACGTCCAAGCAGGCGCGGAAGTATGCAAGAAGGCGCAGAAGAGTCCAAGCAGGCGCGGAAGCGTCCAAGCAGGCGCGGAAGCGTCCAAGCAGGCGCGGAAACGTCCAAGCAGGCGCGGAAACGTCCAAGTAGGCGCGGAAGCATGCAAGCAGGCGCAGAAGAGTCCAAGCAGGCGTGGAAGCGTCCAAGCAGTCGCGGAAGCGGCCAAGCAGGCGCGGTAGCATCCATGCAGGCGCGGAAACGTCCAAGCAGGCGCGGAAGCATGCAAGAAGACGTAGAAGAGTCCAAGCAGGCGCAGAAGAGTCCAAGCAGGCGCGGAAGCGTCCAAGCAGTCGCGGAAGCGTCCAAGCAGGCGCGGAAGCGTCCACGCAGGCGCGGAAACGTCCAAGCAGGCGCGGAAGTATGCAAGAAAGCGCAGAAGAGTCCAAGCAGGCGCGGAAGCGTCCAAGCAGGCGCGGAAGCGTCCAAGCAGGCGCGGAAACGTCCAAGCAGGCGCGGAAACGTCCAAGTAGGCGCGGAAGCATGCAAGCAGGCGCAGAAGAGTCCAAGCAGGCGCGGAAGCGTCCAAGCAGTCGCGGAAGCGTCCAAGCAGGCGCGGTAGCATCCAAGCAGGCGCGGAAACGTCCAAGCAGGCGCGGAAGCATGCAAGAAGACGTAGAAGAGTCCAAGCAGGCGCGGAAGCGTCCAAGTAGGCGCGGTAGCGTCCAAGCATGCGCGGAAACGTCCAAGCAGGCGCGGAAGCATGCAAGAAGACGCAGAAGAGTCCAAGCAGGCGCGGAAGCGTCCAAGCAGGCGGGGAAGCATGCAAGCAGGCGCGGAAGCGTCCAAGCAAGCGCGGAAACGTCCAAGCTGGCGGGGAAGCATGCAAGCAGGCGCGGAAGCGTGCAAGCAGGCGCGGAAACGTACAAGTAAGCGCGGCAGCATGTAAGAAGGCGCAGAAGAGTCCAAGCAGGCGCGGTAACGTCCAAGCAGGCGCGGAAGCATGCAAGAAGGCGCAGAAGAGTCCAAGCAGGCGCGGAAGCGTCCAAGCAGTCGCGGAAGCGTCCAAGCAGGCGCGGAAACGTCCAAGCAGTCGCGGAAGCGTCCAAGCAGGTGCGGTAGCGTCCAAGCTGGCGCGGTAGCGTCCAAGCTGGCGCGGAAACGTCCAAGCAGGCGCGGGAGCGTCCAAGCAAGCGCGGAAACGTCCAAGCTGGCGGGGAAGCATGCAAGCAGGCGCGGAAGCGTCCAAGCAGGCGCGGAAACGTACAAGTAGGCGCGGCAGCATGTAAGAAGGCGCAGAAGAGTCCAAGCAGGCGCGGAAACGTCCAAGCAGGCGCGGAAGCATGCAAGAAGGCGCAGAAGAGTCAAAGAAGGCGCAGAAGAGTCCAAGCAGGCGCGGAAGCGTCCAAGCAGTCGCGGAAACGTCCAAGCAGGCGCGGAAGCATGCAAGAAGGCGCAGAAGAGTCCAAGCAGGCGCAGAAATGTCCAAGCAGGCGCAGAAGCGTCCAAGCAGTCGCTGAAGCGTCCAAGCAGGCGCGGTAGCGCCCAAGCAGGCGCGGAAACGTCCAAGTAGGCACGGCAGCATGCAAGAAGGCGCAGAAGAATCCAAGCAGGCGCGGAAGCGTCCAAGCAGGCGGGGAAGCATGCAAGCAGGCGCGGAAGCGTCCAAGCAGGCGCGGAAACGTCCAAGCGGCGCGGAAGCATCCAAGCAGTCGCGGAAGCGTCCAAGCAGGCGCGGTAGCGTCCAAGCAGTCGCGGAAGCGTCCAAGCATGCGCGGTAGCGTCCAAGCAGGCGCGGAAACGTCCAAGCAGGCGCGGAAGCATGCAAGCAGGCGCGGAAGCGTCCAAGCAGGCGTGGTAGCGTCCAAGCAGGCGCGGAAACGTCCAAGCAGGCGCGGAAGCATGCAAGAAGGCGCAGGAGGGTCCAAGCAGGCGCGGAAGCGTCCAAGCAGTCGCGGAAGCGTCCAAGCAGGCGCGGTAGCGTCCAAGCAGGCGCGGAAGCGTCGAAGCAGGCGCGGAATCGTCCAAGCTGGCGCGGAATCGTCCAAGCAGGCGCGGAAGCATGCAAGAAGGCGCAGAAGAGTCCCAGCAGGCGCAGAAAAGTCCAAGCAGGCGCGGATGCGTTCAAGCAAGCGCGGAAGCATGCAAGAAAGCGCAGAAGAGTCCAAGCAGGCGCAGAAAAGTCCAAGCAGTCGCGGAAACGTCCAAGCAGGCGCGGAAGTATGCAAGAAGGCGCAGAAGAGTCCAAGCAGGCGCGGAAGCGTCCAAGCAGGCGCGGAAGCGTCCAAGCAGGCGTGGTAGCGTCCAAGCAGTCGCGGAAGCGTCCAAGCAGGCGCGGTAGCGTCCAAGCAGTCGCGGAAACGTCCAAGCAGGCGCGGAAGCATGCAAGAAGGCGCAGAAGAGTTCAAACAGGCGCAGAAGAGTCCAAGCAGGCGCGGTAGCGTCCAACCAGGCGCGGAAGCGTCCAAGCAGTTGCGGAAGCGTCCAAGCAGGCGCGGTAGCGTCCAAGCAGGCGCGGAAACGTCCAAGCAGGCGCGGAAGCATGCAAGAAGGCGCAGAAGAGTCCAAGCAGGCGCGGAAGCGTCCAAGCAGTCGCCGAAGCGGCCAAGCAGGCACGGTAGCGTCCAAGCAGGCGCGGAAACGTCCAAGCAGGCGCGGAAGCATGCAAGAAGACGCAGAAGAGTCCAAGCAGGCGCGGTAGCGTCCAACCAGGCGCGGAAGCGTCCAAGTTGGCGCGGCAGCATGCAAGAAGGCGCAGAAGAGTCCAAGCAGGCGCGGAAGCGTCCAAGCAGTCGCGGAAGCGTCCAAGCAGGCGCGGTAGCGTCCAACCAGGCGCGGAAGCGTCCAAGTTGGCGCGGCAGCATGCAAGAAGGCGCAGAAGAGTCCAAGCAGGCGCGGAAGCGTCCAAGCAGTCGCGGAAGCGTCCAAGCAGGCGCGGTAGCGTCCAAGCAGTCGCGGAAGCGTCCAAGCAGGCGCGGTAGCGTCCAAGCAGGCGCGGAAACGTCCAAGCAGGCGTGGAAGAGTCCAAGCAGGCGCGGTAGCGTCCAAGCAGGCGCGGAAACGTCCAAGCAGGCGTGGAAGAGTCCAAGCAGGCGCGGAAGCGTCCAAGCAGGCGCGGTAGCGGCCAAGCAGTCGCGGAAGCGTCCAAGCAGTCGCGGAAGCATGCAAGAAGGCGCAGAAGAGTCCAAACAGGCGCAGAAGAGTCCAACCAGGCGCGGAAGCGTCCAAGCAGTCGCGGAAGCGTCCAAGCAGGCGCGGAAGCATGCAAGAAGACGCAGAAGAGTCCAAGCAGGCGCAGAAGAGTCCAAGCAGGCGCGGAAGCGTCCAAGCAGTCGCGGAAGCGTCCAAGCAGGCGCGGTAGCGTCCAAGCAGGCGCGGAAACGTCGAAGCAGGCGCGGAAGCATGCAAGAAGACGTAGAAGAGTCCAAGCAGGCGCGGAAGCGTCCAAGCAGGCGCGGTAGCGTCCAAGCAAGCGCGGAAACGTCCAAGCTGGCGGGGAAGCATGCAAGCAGGCGCGGAAGCGTCCAAGCAGCCGCGGAAGCGTCAAAGCAGGCGCGGTAGCGTCCAACCAGGCGCGGAAGCGTCCAAGCAGTCGCGGAAGCGTCCAAGCAGGCGCGGAAGCGTCCAAGCAGGCGCGGAAGCGTCCAAGCAGGCGCGGTAGCGGCCAAGCAGTCGCGGAAGCGTCCAAGCAGTCGCGGAAGCATGCAAGAAGGCGCAGAAGAGTCCAAACAGGCGCAGAAGAGTCCAACCAGGCGCGGAAGCGTCCAAGCAGTCGCGGAAGCGTCCAAGCAGGCGCGGTAGCGTCCAAGCAGGCGCGGAAACGTCCAAGCAGGCGCGGAAGCATGCAAGAAGGCGCAGAAGAGTCCAAGCAGGCGCGGAAGCGTCCAAGCAGGCGCGGAAATGTCCAAGCAGGCGCGGAAGCATGCAAGAAGGCGCAGAAGTGTCCAAGCAGGCGCGGAAGCGTCCAAGTAGGCTCGGAAGCATGCAAGAAGGCGCAGAAGAGTTCAAGCAGACGCGGAAGCGACCAAGCAGTCGCGGAAGCGTCCAAGCAGGCGTGGTAGCGTCCAAGCAGGCGCGGAAACGTCCAAGCAGGCGCGGAAGTATGCAAGAAGACGCAGAAGAGTCCAAGCAGGCGCGGAAGCGTCCAAGCAGGCGCGGAAGCGTCCAAGCAGTCGCCGAAGCGTCCAAGCAGGCGCGGTAGCGTCCAACCAGGCGCGGAAGCGTCCAAGCAGTCGCGGAAGCGTCCAAGCAGGCGCGGAAGCGTCCAAGCAGGCACGGAAACGTCCAAGCAGGCGCGGAAGCATGCAAGAAAGCGCAGAAGCGTCCAAGCAGTCGCGGAAACGTCCAAGCAGGCGCGGAAGCATGCAAGAAGGCGCAGAAGAGTCCAAGCAGGCGCAGAAATGTCCAAGCAGGCGCAGAAGCGTCCAAGCAGTCGCTGAAGCGTCCAAGCAGGCGCGGTAGCGCCCAAGCAGGCGCGGAAACGTCCAAGTAGGCACGGCAGCATGCAAGAAGGCGCAGAAGAATCCAAGCAGGCGCGGAAGCGTCCAAGCAGGCGGGGAAGCATGCAAGCAGGCGCGGAAGCGTCCAAGCAGGCGCGGAAACGTCCAAGCGGCGCGGAAGCATCCAAGCAGTCGCGGAAGCGTCCAAGCAGACGCGGTAGCGTCCAAGCAGTCGCGGAAGCGTCCAAGCATGCGCGGTAGCGTCCAAGCAGGCGCGGAAACGTCCAAGCAGGCGCGGAAGCATGCAAGCAGGCGCGGAAGCGTCCAAGCAGGCGTGGTAGCGTCCAAGCAGGCGCGGAAACGTCCAAGCAGGCGCGGAAGCATGCAAGAAGGCGCAGGAGGGTCCAAGCAGGCGCGGAAGCGTCCAAGCAGTCGCGGAAGCGTCCAAGCAGGCGCGGTAGCGTCCAAGCAGGCGCGGAAGCGTCGAAGCAGGCGCGGAATCGTCCAAGCTGGCGCGGAATCGTCCAAGCAGGCGCGGAAGCATGCAAGAAGGCGCAGAAGAGTCCCAGCAGGCGCAGAAAAGTCCAAGCAGGCGCGGATGCGTTCAAGCAAGCGCGGAAGCATGCAAGAAAGCGCAGAAGAGTCCAAGCAGGCGCAGAAAAGTCCAAGCAGTCGCGGAAACGTCCAAGCAGGCGCGGAAGTATGCAAGAAGGCGCAGAAGAGTCCAAGCAGGCGCGGAAGCGTCCAAGCAGGCGCGGAAGCGTCCAAGCAGGCGCGGAAGAGTCCAAGCAGGCGCGGAAACGTCCAAGCAGGCGCGGTAGCGTCCAAGCAGGCGCGGAAGCATGCAAGAAAGCGCAGAAGAGTCCAAGCAGGCGCGGAAGCGTCCAAGCAGGCGCGGAAGCGTCCAAGCAGGCGTGGTAGCGTCCAAGCAGTCGCGGAAGCGTCCAAGCAGGCGCGGTAGCGTCCAAGCAGTCGCGGAAACGTCCAAGCAGGCGCGGAAGCATGCAAGAAGGCGCAGAAGAGTTCAAACAGGCGCAGAAGAGTCCAAGCAGGCGCGGAAGCGTCCAAGCAGCGGCGAAGCATGCAAGCAGGCGCGGAAGCGTCCAAGCAGGCGCGGAAGCGTCCAAGGAGGCGGGGTAGCATGCAAACAGGCGCGGAAGCGTCCAAGCAGGCGTGGTAGCGTCCAAGCAGTCGCGGAAGCATGCAAGAAGACGCAGAAGAGTCCAAGCAGGCGCGGAAGCGTCCAAGCAGGCGCGGAAGCGTCCAAGCAGTCGCCGAAGCGTCCAAGCAGGCGCGGTAGCGTCCAACCAGGCGCGGAAGCGTCCAAGCAGTCGCGGAAGCGTCCAAGCAGGCGCGGAAGCGTCCAAGCAGGCACGGAAACGTCCAAGCAGGCGCGGAAGCATGCAAGAAAGCGCAGAAGAGTCCAAGCAGGCGCGGAAGCGTCCAAGCAGTCGCGGAAGCGTCCAAGCAGGCGCGGTAGCGTCCAAGCAGTCGCGGAAGCGTCCAAGCAGGCGCGGTAGCGTCCAAGCAGGCGCGGAAACGTCCAAGCAGGCGCGGAAGCATGCAAGAAGACGCAGAAGAGTCCAAGCAGGCGCGGTAGCGTCCAAGCGGTCGCGGAAGCGTACAAGCAGGCGCGGTAGCGTCTAAGCAGGCGCGGAAACGTCCAAGCAGGCGCGGAAGCATGCAAGAAGGCGCGGAAGCGTCCAAGCAGGCGCGGAAACGTCCAACCAGGCGCGGACGCGTCCAAGCAGGCGCGGACGCGTCCAAGCAGGCGCAGGAGCGTCCAAGCAGTCGCGGAAACGTCTAAGCAGGCGCGGAAGCATGCAAGAAGACGCAGACGTGTCCAAGCAGGCGCGGAAGCGTCCAAGGAGGCGGGGTAGCATGCAAACAGGCGCGGAAGCGTCCAAGCAGGCGTGGTAGCGTCCAAGCAGTCGCGGAAGCGTCCAAGCAGGCGCGGTAGCGTCCAAGCAGTCGCCGAAGCGTCCAAGCAGGCGCGGTAGCGTCTAAGCAGGCGCGGAAACGTCCAAGCAGGCGCGGAAGCATGCAAGAAGGCGCGGAAGCGTCCAAGCAGGCGCGGAAACGTCCAACCAGGCGCGGACGCGTCCAAGCAGGCGCGGACGCGTCCAAGCAGGCGCCGAAGCGTCCAAGCAGGCGCGGTAGCGTCCAACCAGGCGCGGAAGCGTCCAAGCAGTCGCGGAAGCGTCCAAGCAGGCGCGGAAGCGTCCAAGCAGGCACGGAAACGTCCAAGCAGGCGCGGAAGCATGCAAGAAAGCGCAGAAGAGTCCAAGCAGGCGCGGAAGCGTCCAAGCAGTCGCGGAAGCGTCCAAGCAGGCGCGGTAGCGTCCAAGCAGTCGCGGAAGCGTCCAAGCAGGCGCGGTAGCGTCCAAGCAGGCGCGGAAACGTCCAAGCAGGCGCGGAAGCATGCAAGAAGACGCAGAAGAGTCCAAGCAGGCGCGGTAGCGTCCAAGCGGTCGCGGAAGCGTACAAGCAGGCGCGGTAGCGTCTAAGCAGGCGCGGAAACGTCCAAGCAGGCGCGGAAGCATGCAAGAAGGCGCGGAAGCGTCCAAGCAGGCGCGGAAACGTCCAACCAGGCGCGTACGCGTCCAAGCAGGCGCGGACGCGTCCAAGCAGGCGCAGGAGCGTCCAAGCAGTCGCGGAAACGTCTAAGCAGGCGCGGAAGCATGCAAGAAGGCGCAGAAGTGTCCAAGCAGGCGCGGAAGCGTCCAAGTAGGCTCGGAAGCATGCAAGAAGGCGCAGAAGAGTTCAAGCAGACGCGGAAGCGACCAAGCAGTCGCGGAAGCGTCCAAGCAGGCGTGGTAGCGTCCAAGCAGGCGCGGAAACGTCCAAGCAGGCGCGGAAGCATGCAAGAAGACGCAGAAGAGTCCAAGCAGGCGCGGAAGCGTCCAAGCAGGCGCGGAAGCGTCCAAGCAGTCGCCGAAGCGTCCAAGCAGGCGCGGTAGCGTCCAACCAGGCGCGGAAGCGTCCAAGCAGTCGCGGAAGCGTCCAAGCAGGCGCGGAAGCGTCCAAGCAGGCACGGAAACGTCCAAGCAGGCGCGGAAGCATGCAAGAAAGCGCAGAAGAGTCCAAGCAGGCGCGGAAGCGTCCAAGCAGTCGCGGAAGCGTCCAAGCAGGCGCGGTAGCGTCCAAGCAGTCGCGGAAGCGTCCAAGCAGGCGCGGTAGCGTCCAAGCAGGCGCGGAAACGTCCAAGCAGGCGCGGAAGCATGCAAGAAGACGCAGAAGAGTCCAAGCAGGCGCGGTAGCGTCCAAGCGGTCGCGGAAGCGTACAAGCAGGCGCGGTAGCGTCTAAGCAGGCGCGGAAACGTCCAAGCAGGCGCGGAAGCATGCAAGAAGGCGCGGAAGCGTCCAAGCAGGCGCGGAAACGTCCAACCAGGCGCGGACGCGTCCAAGCAGGCGCGGACGCGTCCAAGCAGGCGCAGGAGCGTCCAAGCAGTCGCGGAAACGTCTAAGCAGGCGCGGAAGCATGCAAGAAGACGCAGACGTGTCCAAGCAGGCGCGGAAGCGTCCAAGGAGGCGGGGTAGCATGCAAACAGGCGCGGAAGCGTCCAAGCAGGCGTGGTAGCGTCCAAGCAGTCGCGGAAGCGTCCAAGCAGGCGCGGTAGCGTCCAAGCAGTCGCGGAAACGTCCAAGCAGGCGCGGAAGCATGCAAGAAGGCGCAGAAGAGTCCAAGCAGGCGCGGAAGCGTCCAAGCAGGCGCGGAAACGTCAAAGTAGGCGCGGCAGCATGCAAGAAGGCGCAGAAGAGTCCAAGCAGGCACGGTAGCGTCCAAGCAGGCGCGGAAACGTCCAAGCAGGCGCGGAAGCATGCAAGAAGACGCAGAAGAGTCCAAGCAGGCGCGGAAGCATGCAAGAAGACGCAGAAGAGTCCAAGCAGGCGCGGAAGCGTCCAGGCAGGCGCGGAAGCGTCCAAGGAGGCGGGGTAGCATGCAAACAGGCGCGGAAGCGTCCAAGCAGGCGTGGTAGCGTCCAAGCAGTCGCGGAAGCGTCCAAGCAGGCGCGGTAGCGTCCAAGCAGTCGCGGAAACGTCCAAGCAGGCGCGGAAGCATGCAAGAAGACGCAGACGTGTCCAAGCAGGCGCGGAAGCGTCCAAGGAGGCGGGGTAGCATGCAAACAGGCGCGGAAGCGTCCAAGCAGGCGTGGTAGCGTCCAAGCAGTCGCGGAAGCGTCCAAGCAGGCGCGGTAGCGTCCAAGCAGTCGCGGAAACGTCCAAGCAGGCGCGGAAGCATGCAAGAAGGCGCAGAAGAGTCCAAGCAGGCGCGGAAGCGTCCAAGCAGGCGCGGAAACGTCAAAGTAGGCGCGGCAGCATGCAAGAAGGCGCAGAAGAGTCCAAGCAGGCGCGGAAGCGTCCAAGCAGGCGCGGTAGCGTCCAAGCAGGCGCGGTAGCGGCCAAGCAGTCGCGGAAGCGTCCAAGCAGTCGCGGAAGCATGCAAGAAGGCGCAGAAGAGTCCAAACAGGCGCAGAAGAGTCCAACCAGGCGCGGAAGCGTCCAAGCAGTCGCGCAAGCGTCTAAGCAGGCGCGGTAGCGTCCAAGCAGGCGCGGAAACGTCCAAGCAGGCGCGGAAGCATGCAAGAAGGCGCAGAAGAGTCCAAGCAGGCGCGGAAGCGTCCAAGCAGGCGCGGAAATGTCCAAGCAGGCGCGGAAGCATGCAAGAAGGCGCAGAAGTGTCCAAGCAGGCGCGGAAGCGTCCAAGTAGGCTCGGAAGCATGCAAGAAGGCGCAGAAGAGTTCAAGCAGACGCGGAAGCGACCAAGCAGTCGCGGAAGCGTCCAAGCAGGCGTGGTAGCGTCCAAGCAGGCCCGGAAACGTCCAAGCAGGCGCGGAAGCATGCAAGAAGACGCAGAAGAGTCCAAGCAGGCGCGGAAGCGTCCAAGCAGGCGGGGAAGCATGCAAGCAGGCGCGGAAGCGTCCAAGAAGGCGCGGAAACGTCCAAGTAGGCGCGGAAGCATGCAAGAAGGCGCAGAAGAGTCCAAGCAGGCGCGGAAGCGTCCAAGCAGTCGCGGAAGCGTCGAAGCAGGCGCGGTAGCGTCCAAGCAGTCGCGGAAGCGTCCAAGCAGGCGCGGTAGCGTCCAAGCAGGCGCGGAAACGTCCAAGCAGGCGCGGAAGCGTCCAAGCAGTCGCGGTAGCGTCCAAGCAGGCGCGGAACCGTGCAAGCAGGCACGGAAGCGTCCAAGCAAGCGCGGAAGCATGCAAGAAGACGCAGAAGATTCCAAGCAGGCGCGGAAGCGTCCAGGCAGGCGCGAGATCGTCCAAGTAGGCGCAGAAGCATGCAAGAAGGCGCGGAAGCGTTCAAGCAGGCGCGGTAGCGTCCAAGCAGGCGCGGTAACGTCCAAGCAGGCGCGGAAGCGTTCAAGCAGTCGCGGATGCGTCGAAGCAGGCGCGGTAGCGTCCAAGCAGGCGCGGAAACGTCCAAGCAGTCGCGGAAGCGTCCAGGCAGGCGCGGTAGCATCCAAGCAGACGCGGAAACGTCCAAGCGGGCGCGGAAACGTCCAAGTAGGCGCGGAAGCATGCAAGAAGGCGCAGAAGAGTCCAAGCAGGCGCGGAAACGTCCAAGCAGTCGCGGAAGGGTCCAAGCAGGCGCGGTAGCGTCCAACCAGGCGCGGAAGCGTCCAAGCAGTCGCGGAAGCGTCCAAGCAGGCGCGGAAGCATGCAAGAAGACGCAGAAGAGTCCAAGCAGGCGCGGAAGCGTCCAAGCAGGCGGGGAAGCATGCAAGCAGGCGCGGAAGCGTCCAAGCAGGCGTGGTAGCGTCCAAGCAGGCGCGGAAACGTCCAAGCAGGCGCGGAAGCATGCAAGAAGACGCAGAAGAGTCCAAGCAGGCGCGGAAGCGTCCAAGCAGTCGCGGTAGCGTCCAAGCAGTCGCGGAAGCATGCAAGAAGGCGCAGAAGAGTCCAAGCAGGCGCAGAAGAGTCCAAGCAGGCGCGGAAGCGTCCAAGCAGTCGCGGAAGCGTCCAAGCAGGCGCGGTAGCGTCCAAGCAGGCGCGGAAACGTCGAAGCAGGCGCGGAAGCATGCAAGAAGACGTAGAAGAGTCCAAGCAGGCGCGGAAGCGTCCAAGCAGGCGCGGTAGCGTCCAAGCAGGCGCGGAAACGTCCAAGCAGGCGCGGAAGCATGCAAGAAGACGCAGAAGAGTCCAAGCAGGCGCGGAAGCGTCCAAGCAGGCGGGGAAGCACGCAAGCAGGCGGGGAAGCATGCAAGCAGGCGCGGAAGCGTCCAAGCAGCCGCGGAAGCGTCCAAGCAGGCGCGGTAGCGTCCAACCAGGCGCGGAAGCGTCCAAGCAGTCGCGGAAGCGTCCAAGCAGGCGCGGAAGCATGCAAGAAGACGCAGAAGAGTCCAAGCAGGCGCGGAAGCGTCCAAGCAGGCGGGGAAGCATGCAAGCAGGCGCGGAAGCGTCCAAGCAGGCGTGGTAGCGTCCAAGCAGTCGCTGAAGCGTCCTAGCAGGCGCGGAAGCGTCCAAGCAGGCGCGGAAGCGTCCAAGCAGGCGCGGTAGCGGCCAAGCAGTCGCGGAAGCGTCCAAGCAGTCGCGGAAGCATGCAAGAAGGCGCAGAAGAGTCCAAACAGGCGCAGAAGAGTCCAACCAGGCGCGGAAGCGTCCAAGCAGACGCGGAAGCGTCCAAGCAGGCGCGGAAGCATGCAAGAAGACGCAGAAGAGTCCAAGCAGGCGCGGAAGCGTCCAAGCAGTCGCGGTAGCGTCCAAGCAGTCGCGGAAGCATGCAAGAAGGCGCAGAAGAGTCCAAGCAGGCGCAGAAGAGTCCAAGCAGGCGCAGATGAGTCCAAGCAGGCGCGGAAGCGTCCAAGCAGTCGCGGTAGCGTCCAAGCAGGCGCGGAAACGTCGAAGCAGACGCGGAAGCATGCAAGAAGACGTAGAAGAGTCCAAGCAGGCGCGGAAGCGTCCAAGCAGGCGCGGTAGCGTCCAAGCAGGCGCGGAAACGTCCAAGCAGGCGCGGAAGCATGCAAGAAGACGCAGAAGAGTCCAAGCAGGCGCGGAAGCGTCCAAGCAGGCGGGGAAGCACGCAAGCAGGCGCGGAAGCGTCCAAGCATGCGCGGAAACGTCCAAGCAGGCGGGGAAGCATGCAAGCAGGCGCGGAAGCGTCCAAGCAGCCGCGGAAGCGTCAAAGCAGGCGCGGTAGCGTCCAACCAGGCGCGGAAGCGTCCAAGCAGTCGCGGAAGCGTCCAAGCAGGCGCGGAAGCGTCCAAGCAGGCGCGGAAGCGTCCAAGCAGGCGCGGTAGCGGCCAAGCAGGCGCGGAAGCGTCCAAGCAGGCGCGGAAGCGTCCAAGCAGGCGCGGTAGCGGCCAAGCAGTCGCGGAAGCGTCCAAGCAGTCGCGGAAGCATGCAAGAAGGCGCAGAAGAGTCCAAACAGGCGCAGAAGAGTCCAACCAGGCGCGGAAGCGTCCAAGCAGTCGCGGAAGCGTCCAAGCAGGCGCGGTAGCGTCCAAGCAGGCGCGGAAACGTCCAAGCAGGCGCGGAAGCATGCAAGAAGGCGCAGAAGAGTCCTAGCAGGCGCGGAAGCGTCCAAGCAGTCGCGGAAGCGTCCAAGCAGGCGCGGTAGCGTCCAAGCAGTCGCGGAAGCGTCCAAGCAGGCGCGGTAGCGTCCAAGCAGGCGCGGTAGCGTCCAACCAGGCGCGGAAGCGTCCAAGCAGGCGCGGAAGCATGCAAGAAGGCGCAGAAGTGTCCAAGCAGGCGCGGAAGCGTCCAAGCAGTCGCGGAAGCGTCCAAGCAGGCGCGGTAGCGTCCAACCAGGCGCGGAAGCGTCCAAGTAGGCGCGGCAGCATGCAAGAAGCCGCGGAAATGTCCAAGCAGGCGCGGTAGCGTCCAAGCAGGCGCGGAAACGTCCAAGCAGGCGCGGAAGCATGCAAGAAGGCGTGGAAACGTCCAAGTAGGCGCGGCAGCATGCAAGAAGGCGCAGAAGATTCCAAGCAGGCGCGGAAGCGTCCAAGCAGGCGGGGAAGCATGCAAGCAGGCGCGGAAGCGTCCAAGCAGGCGCGGAAACGTCCAAGTAGGCGCGGCAGCATGCAAGAAGGCGCAGAAGAGTCCAAGCAGGCGCGGAAGCGTCCAAGCAGGCGGGGAAGCATGCAAGCAGGCGCGGAAGCGTCCAAGCAGGCGCGGAAACGTCCAAGCAGGCGCGGAAGTATGCAAGAAGGCGCAGAAGAGTCCAAGCAGGCGCGGAAGCGTCCAAGCAGGCGCGGTAGCGTCCAAGCAGGCGCGGAAACGTCCAAGCAGGCGCGGAAGCATGCAAGAAGACGCAGAAGAGTCCAAGCAGGCGCGGAAGCGTCCAAGCAGGCGGGGAAGCACGCAAGCAGGCGGGGAAGCATGCAAGCAGGCGCGGAAGCGTCCAAGCTGCCGCGGAAGCGTCCAAGCAGGCGCGGTAGCGTCCAACCAGGCGCGGAAGCGTCCAAGCAGTCGCTGAAGCGTCCTAGCAGGCGCGGAAGCGTCCAAGCAGGCGCGGAAGCGTCCAAGCAGGCGCGGTAGCGGCCAAACAGTCGCGGAAGCGTCCAAGCAGTCGCGGAAGCATGCAAGAAGGCGCAGAAGAGTCCAAACAGGCGCAGAAGAGTCCAACCAGGCGCGGAAGCGTCCAAGCAGACGCGGAAGCGTCCAAGCAGGCGCGGAAGCATGCAAGAAGACGCAGAAGAGTCCAAGCAGGCGCGGAAGCGTCCAAGCAGGCGTGGTAGCGTCCAAGCAGGCGCGGAAACGTCCAAGCAGGCGCGGAAGCATGCAAGAAGACGCAGAAGAGTCCAAGCAGGCGCGGAAGCGTCCAAGCAGTCGCGGTAGCGTCCAAGCAGTCGCGGAAGCATGCAAGAAGGCGCAGAAGAGTCCAAGCAGGCGCAGAACAGTCCAAGCAGGCGCGGAAGCGTCCAAGCAGTCGCGGAAGCGTCCAAGCAGGCGCGGTAGCGTCCAAGCAGGCGCGGAAACGTCGAAGCAGGCGCGGAAGCATGCAAGAAGACGTAGAAGAGTCCAAGCAGGCGCGGAAGCGTCCAAGCAGGCGCGGTAGCGTCCAAGCAGGCGCGGAAACGTCCAAGCAGGCGCGGAAGCATGCAAGAAGACGCAGAAGAGTCCAAGCAGGCGCGGAAGCGTCCAAGCAGGCGGGGAAGCACGCAAGCAGGCGGGGAAGCATGCAAGCAGGCGCGGAAGCGTCCAAGCAGCCGCGGAAGCGTCCAAGCAGGCGCGGTAGCGTCCAACCAGGCGCGGAAGCGTCCAAGCAGTCGCTGAAGCGTCCTAGCAGGCGCGGAAGCGTCCAAGCAGGCGCGGAAGCGTCCAAGCAGGCGCGGTAGCGGCCAAGCAGTCGCGGAAGCGTCCAAGCAGTCGCGGAAGCATGCAAGAAGGCGCAGAAGAGTCCAAACAGGCGCAGAAGAGTCCAACCAGGCGCGGAAGCGTCCAAGCAGACGCGGAAGCGTCCAAGCAGGCGCGGAAGCATGCAAGAAGACGCAGAAGAGTCCAAGCAGGCGCGGAAGCGTCCAAGCAGTCGCGGTAGCGTCCAAGCAGTCGCGGAAGCATGCAAGAAGGCGCAGAAGAGTCCAAGCAGGCGCAGAAGAGTCCAAGCAGGCGCAGATGAGTCCAAGCAGGCGCGGAAGCGTCCAAGCAGTCGCGGTAGCGTCCAAGCAGGCGCGGAAACGTCGAAGCAGACGCGGAAGCATGCAAGAAGACGTAGAAGAGTCCAAGCAGGCGCGGAAGCGTCCAAGCAGGCGCGGTAGCGTCCAAGCAGGCGCGGAAACGTCCAAGCAGGCGCGGAAGCATGCAAGAAGGCGTGGAAACGTCCAAGTAGGCGCGGCAGCATGCAAGAAGGCGCAGAAGATTCCAAGCAGGCGCGGAAGCGTCCAAGCAGGCGGGGAAGCATGCAAGCAGGCGCGGAAGCGTCCAAGCAGGCGCGGAAACGTCCAAGTAGGCGCGGCAGCATGCAAGAAGGCGCAGAAGAGTCCAAGCAGGCGCGGAAGCGTCCAAGCAGGCGGGGAAGCATGCAAGCAGGCGCGGAAGCGTCCAAGCAGGCGCGGAAACGTCCAAGCAGGCGCGGAAGTATGCAAGAAGGCGCAGAAGAGTCCAAGCAGGCGCGGAAGCGTCCAAGCAGGCGCGGTAGCGTCCAAGCAGGCGCGGAAACGTCCAAGCAGGCGCGGAAGCATGCAAGAAGACGCAGAAGAGTCCAAGCAGGCGCGGAAGCGTCCAAGCAGGCGGGGAAGCACGCAAGCAGGCGGGGAAGCATGCAAGCAGGCGCGGAAGCGTCCAAGCTGCCGCGGAAGCGTCCAAGCAGGCGCGGTAGCGTCCAACCAGGCGCGGAAGCGTCCAAGCAGTCGCTGAAGCGTCCTAGCAGGCGCGGAAGCGTCCAAGCAGGCGCGGAAGCGTCCAAGCAGGCGCGGTAGCGGCCAAACAGTCGCGGAAGCGTCCAAGCAGTCGCGGAAGCATGCAAGAAGGCGCAGAAGAGTCCAAACAGGCGCAGAAGAGTCCAACCAGGCGCGGAAGCGTCCAAGCAGACGCGGAAGCGTCCAAGCAGGCGCGGAAGCATGCAAGAAGACGCAGAAGAGTCCAAGCAGGCGCGGAAGCGTCCAAGCAGTCGCGGTAGCGTCCAAGCAGTCGCGGAAGCATGCAAGAAGGCGCAGAAGAGTCCAAGCAGGCGCAGAAGAGTCCAAGCAGGCGCAGAAGAGTCCAAGCAGGCGCGGAAGCGTCCAAGCAGTCGCGGAAGCGTCCAAGCAGGCGCGGAAACGTCGAAGCAGGCGCGGAAACGTCGAAGCAGACGCGGAAGCATGCAAGAAGACGTAGAAGAGTCCAAGCAGGCGCGGAAGCGTCCAAGCAGGCGCGGTAGCGTCCAAGCAGGCGCGGAAACGTCCAAGCAGGCGCGGAAGCATGCAAGAAGACGCAGAAGAGTCCAAGCAGGCGCGGAAGCGTCCAAGCAGGCGGGGAAGCACGCAAGCAGGCGCGGAAGCGTCCAAGCATGCGCGGAAACGTCCAAGCAGGCGGGGAAGCATGCAAGCAGGCGCGGAAGCGTCCAAGCAGCCGCGGAAGCGTCAAAGCAGGCGCGGTAGCCTCCAACCAGGCGCGGAAGCGTCCAAGCAGTCGCGGAAGCGTCCAAGCAGGCGCGGAAGCGTCCAAGCAGGCGCGGAAGCGTCCAAGCAGGCGCGGTAGCGGCCAAGCAGTCGCGGAAGCGTCCAAGCAGTCGCGGAAGCGTCCAAGCAGGCGCGGTAGCGTCCAAGCAGGCGCGGAAACGTCCAAGCAGGCGCGGAAGCATGCAAGAAGGCGCAGAAGAGTCCTAGCAGGCGCGGAAGCGTCCAAGCAGTCGCGGAAGCGTCCAAGCAGGCGCGGTAGCGGCCAAACAGTCGCGGAAGCGTCCAAGCAGTCGCGGAAGCATGCAAGAAGGCGCAGAAGAGTCCAAACAGGCGCAGAAGAGTCCAAGCAGGCGCGGAAGCATGCAAGAAGGCGCAGAAGTGTCCAAGCAGGCGCGGAAGCGTCCAAGCAGTCGCGGAAGCGTCCAAGCAGGCGCGGTAGCGTCCAACCAGGCGCGGAAGCGTCCAAGTAGGCGCGGCAGCATGCAAGAAGGCGCGGAAATGTCCAAGCAGGCGCGGTAGCGTCCAAGCAGGCGCGGAAACGTCCAAGCAGGCGCGGAAGCATGCAAGAAGACGCAGAAGAGTCCAAGCAGGCGCGGAAGCGTCCAAGCAGTCGCGGTAGCGTCCAAGCAGTCGCGGAAGCATGCAAGAAGGCGCAGAAGAGTCCAAGCAGGCGCAGAAGAGTCCAAGCAGGCGCAGAAGAGTCCAAGCAGGCGCGGAAGCGTCCAAGCAGTCGCGGAAGCGTCCAAGCAGGCGCGGTAGCGTCCAAGCAGGCGCGGAAACGTCGAAGCAGACGCGGAAGCATGCAAGAAGACGTAGAAGAGTCCAAGCAGGCGCGGAAGCGTCCAAGCAGGCGCGGTAGCGTCCAAGCAGGCGCGGAAACGTCCAAGCAGGCGCGGAAGCATGCAAGAAGACGCAGAAGAGTCCAAGCAGGCGCGGAAGCGTCCAAGCAGGCGGGGAAGCACGCAAGCAGGCGCGGAAGCGTCCAAGCATGCGCGGAAACGTCCAAGCAGGCGGGGAAGCATGCAAGCAGGCGCGGAAGCGTCCAAGTAGGCGCGGCAGCATGCAAGAAGGCGCGGAAATGTCCAAGCAGGCGCGGAAACGTCCAAGCAGGCGCGGAAGTATGCAAGAAGGCGCAGAAGAGTCCAAGCAGGCGCGGAAGCGTCCAAGCTGGCGCGGAAGCGTCCAAGCAGGCGCGGAAGAGTCCAAGCAGGCGCGGAAACGTCCAAGCAGGCGCGGTAGCGTCCAACCAGGCGCGGAAGCGTCCAAGCAGTCGCGGAAGCGTCCAAGCAGGCGCGGAAGCGTCCAAGCAGGCGCGGAAGCGTCCAAGCAGGCGCGGTAGCTGCCAAGCAGTCGCGGAAGCGTCCAAGCAGTCGCTGAAGCATGCAAGAAGGCGCAGAAGAGTCCAAACAGGCGTTGAAGAGTCCAACCAGGCGCGGAAGCGTCCAAGCAGTCGCGGAAGCGTCCAAGCAGGCGCGGTAGCGTCCAAGCAGGCGCGGAAACGTCCAAGCAGGCGCGGAAGCATGCAAGAAGGCGCAGAAGAGTCCTAGCAGGCGCGGAAGCGTCCAAGCAGTCGCGGAAGCGTCCAAGCAGGCGCGGTAGCGTCCAAGCAGTCGCGGAAGCGTCCAAGCAGGCGCGGTAGCGTCCAAGCAGGCGCGGTAGCGTCCAACCAGGCGCGGAAGCGTCCAAGCAGGCGCGGAAGCATGCAAGAAGGCGCAGAAGTGTCCAAGCAGGCGCGGAAGCGTCCAAGCAGTCGCGGAAGCGTCCAAGCAGGCGCGGTAGCGTCCAACCAGGCGCGGAAGCGTCCAAGTAGGCGCGGCAGCATGCAAGAAGGCGCGGAAATGTCCAAGCAGGCGCGGTAGCGTCCAAGCAGGCGCGGAAACGTCCAAGCAGGCGCGGAAGCATGCAAGAAGGCGCAGAATAGTCCAAGCAGGCGCGGAAGCGTCCAAGCAGGCGGGGAAGCATGCAAGCAGGCGCGGAAGCGTCCAAGCAGGCGTGGAAACGTCCAAGTAGGCGCGGCAGCATGCAAGAAGGCGCAGAAGATTCCAAGCAGGCGCGGAAGCGTCCAAGCAGGCGGGGAAGCATGCAAGCAGGCGCGGAAGCGTCCAAGCAGGCGCGGAAACGTCCAAGTAGGCGCGGCAGCATGCAAGAAGGCGCAGAAGAGTCCAAGCAGGCGCGGAAGCGTCCAAGCAGGCGCGGAAACGTCCAAGCAGGCGCGGAAGTATGCAAGAAGGCGCAGAAGAGTCCAAGCAGGCGCGGAAGCGTCCAAGCAGGCGCGGAAGCGTCCAAGCAGGCGCGGAAGAGTCCAAGCAGGCGCGGAAACGTCCAAGCAGGCGCGGTAGCGTCCAAGCAGGCGCGGAAGCATGCAAGAAAGCGCAGAAGAGTCCAAGAAGGCGCAGAAGAGTCCAAGCAGGCGCGGAAGCGTCCAAGCAGGCGCGGAAGCGTCCAAGCAGGCGCGGTAGCGTCGAAGCAGGCGCGGAAACGTCAAAGTAGGCGCGGCACCATGCAAGAAGGCGCAGAAGAGTCCAAGCAGGCGCGGTAGCGTCCAACTAGGCGCGGAGGCGTCCAGGCAGGCGCGGAAACGTCCAAGTAGGCGCGGCAGCATGCAAGAAGGCGCAGAAGAGTCCAAGCAGGCGCGGAAGCGTCCAAGCAGTCACGGAAGCGTCCAAGCAGTCGCGGAAGCGTCCAAGCAGGCGCGGTAGCGTCCAACCAGGCGCGGAAGCGTCCAAGCAGGCGCGGAAGCATGCAAGAAGGCGCAGAAGAGTCCAAGCAGGCGCGGAAGCGTCCAAGCAGGCGCGGAAGCATGCAAGAAGGCGCAGATGAGTCCAAACAGGCGCAGAAGAGTCCAAGCAGGCGCGGAAGCGTCCAAGCATGCGGGGAAGCATGCAAGCAGGCGCGGAAGCGTCCAAGCAGTCACGGAAGCGTCCAAGCAGGCGCGGTAGCGTCCAAGCAGGCGCGGTAGCGTCCACGCAGTCGCGGAAGCGTCCAAGCAGGCGCGGTAGCGTCCAAGCAGGCGCGGAAACGTCCAAGCAGGCGCGGAAGCATGCAAGAAGACGCAGAGGAGTCCAAGCAGGCGCGGAAGCGTCCAAGCAGGCGCGGCAGCATGCAAGAAGGCGCAGAAGAGTCCAAGCAGGCGCGGTAGCGTCCAAGCAGGCGCGGAAACGTCCAAGCAGGCGCGGAAGCATGCAAGAAGGCGCAGAAGAGTCCAAGCAGGCGCGGAAGCGTCCAAGCAGGCGGGGAAGCATGCAAGCAGGCGCGGAAGCGTCCAAGCAGGCGCGGAAACGTCCAAGCAGGCGCGGAAGCATGCAAGAAGGCGCAGAAGAGTCCAAGCAGGCGCGGAAGCGTCCAAGCAGTCGCGGAAGCGTCCAAGCAAGCGCGGTAGCTTCCAAGCAGGCGCGGAAGCGTCCAAGAAGGCGCGGCAGCATGCAAGAAGGCGCAGAAGAGTCCAAGCAGGCGCGGAAGCGTCCAAGCAGTCGCGGAAGCGTCCAAGCAGGCGCGGAAGCGTCCAAGCAGGCGCGGAAGCGTCCAAGCAGGCGGGGAAGCGTCCAAGCAGGCGCAGAAGAGTCCAAGCAGGCGCGGAAGCGTCCAAGCAATCGCGGAAGCGTCCAAGCAGGCGCGGTAGCGTCCAACCAGGCGCGGAAGCGTCCAAGCAGTCGCGGAAGCGTCCAAGCAGTCGGGGTAGCATGCAAGCAGGCGCGGAAGCATGCAAGAAGGCGCAGAAGAGTTCAAGCAGGCGCGGAAGCGTCCAACCAGGCGCGGTAGCGTCCAAGCATGCGCGGAAGCGTCCAAGCAGGCGCGGTAGCGTCCAAGCTGGCGCGGAAACGTCCAAGCAGGCGCGGAAGCATGCAAGAAGGCGCAGAAGTGTCCAAGCAGGCGCAGAAGGGTCCAAGCAGGCGGGGAAGAGTCCAAGCAGGCGCGGTAGCTTCCAAGCAGGCGCGGAAACGTCCAGGCAGGCGCGGAAGCATGCAAGAAGGCGCAGAAGAGTCCAAGCAGGCGCGGAAGCGTCCAACCAGGCGCGGAAGCGTCCAAGCAGGCGCGGAAGCGTCCAAGTAGGCGCGGTAGCGTCCAAGCAGGCGCGGAAACATCGAAGCAGGCGCGGTAGCGTCCAAGCAGGCGCGGAAGCGTCCAAGTAGGCGCGGCAGCATGCAAGAAGGCGCAGAAGAGTCCTAGCAGGCGCGGAAGCGTCCAAGCAGTCGCGGAAGCGTCCAAGCAGGCGCGGTAGCGTCCAATCAGGCGCGGAAGCGTCCAAGTAGGCGCGGCAGCATGCAAGAAGGCGCAGAAAAGTCCAAGCATGCGCGGAAGCATCCAAGCAGTCGCGGAAGCGTCCAAGCAGGCGCGGAAGCGTCCAAGCAGGCGCGGAAACGTCCAAGCAGGCGCGGAAGTATGCAAGAAGGCGCAGAAGAGTCCAAGCAGGCGCGGAAGCGTCCAAGCAGTCGCGGAAGCGTCCAAACAGGCGCGGAAGCATGCAAGAAGGCGCGGAAGCGTCCAAGTAGGCGCGGAAGCGTCCAACCAGGCGCGGAAGCGTCCAAGTAGGCGCGGCAGCATGCAAGAAGGCGCAGAAGAGTCCAAGCAGGCGCGGAAACGTCCAAGCAGGCGCTGAAGCATGCAAGAAGGCGCGGAAGCGTCCAAGCAGGCGCGGTAACGTCCAACCAGGCGCGGAAGCGTCCAAGCAGTCACGGAAGCGTCCAAGCAGGCGGGGAAGCATGCAAGCAGGCGCGGAAGCGTCCAACCAGGCGCGGAAGCGTCCAAGCAGGCGCGGAAGCGTCCAAGTAGGCGCGGTAGCGTCCAAGCAGGCGCGGAAACATCGAAGCAGGCGCGGTAGCGTCCAAGCAGGCGCGGAAGCGTCCAAGTAGGCGCGGCAGCATGCAAGAAGGCGCAGAAGAGTCCTAGCAGGCGCGGAAGCGTCCAAGCAGTCGCGGAAGCGTCCAAGCAGGCGCGGTAGCGTCCAATCAGGCGCGGAAGCGTCCAAGTAGGCGCGGCAGCATGCAAGAAGGCGCAGAAAAGTCCAAGCATGCGCGGAAGCGTCCAAGCAGTCGCGGAAGCGTCCAAGCAGGCGCGGAAGCGTCCAAGCAGGCGCGGAAACGTCCAAGCAGGCGCGGAAGTATGCAAGAAGGCGCAGAAGAGTCCAAGCAGGCGCGGAAGCGTCCAAGCAGTCGCGGAAGCGTCCAAACAGGCGCGGAAGCATGCAAGAAGGCGCGGAAGCATGCAAGAAGGCGCAGAAGAGTCCAAGCAGGCGCGGAAGCGTCCAAGCAGTCGCGGAAGCGTCCAAGCAAGCGCGGTAGCTTCCAAGCAGGCGCGGAAGCGTCCAAGAAGGCGCGGCAGCATGCAAGAAGGCGCAGAAGAGTCCAAGCAGGCGCGGAAGCGTCCAAGCAGTCGCGGAAGCGTCCAAGCAGGCGCGGAAGCGTCCAAGCAGGCGCGGAAGCGTCCAAGCAGGCGGGGAAGCGTCCAAGCAGGCGCAGAAGAGTCCAAGCAGGCGCGGAAGCGTCCAAGCAATCGCGGAAGCGTCCAAGCAGGCGCGGTAGCGTCCAACCAGGCGCGGAAGCGTCCAAGCAGTCGCGGAAGCGTCCAAGCAGTCGGGGTAGCATGCAAGCAGGCGCGGAAGCATGCAAGAAGGCGCAGAAGAGTCCAAGCAGGCGCGGAAGCGTCCAAGCAGGCGCGGTAGCGTCCAAGCATGCGCGGAAGCGTCCAAGCAGGCGCGGTAGCGTCCAAGCTGGCGCGGAAACGTCCAAGCAGGCGCGGAAGCATGCAAGAAGGCGCAGAAGTGTCCAAGCAGGCGCAGAAGGGTCCAAGCAGGCGGGGAAGAGTCCAAGCAGGCGCGGAAGCGTCCAAGCAATCGCGGAAGCGTCCAAGCAGGCGCGGTAGCGTCCAACCAGGCGCGGAAGCGTCCAAGTAGTGGCGGAAACGTCCAAGCAGGCGCGGAAGCATGCAAGAAGGCGCAGAAGAGTCCAAGCAGGCGCGGAAGCGTCCAAGCAGGCGCGGAAATGTCCAAGCAGGCGCGGAAGCATGCAAGAAGGCGCAGAAGAGTCCAAGCAGGCGCGGAAGCGTCCAAGTAGGCGCGGAAGCATGCAAGAAGGCGCAGAAGAGTTCAAGCAGGCGCGGAAGCATGCAAGATGACGCAGAAGAGTCCAAGCAGGCGCGGAAGATTCCAAGCAGGCGCGGCAGCATGCAAGAAGGCGCAGAAGAGTCCAAGCAGTCGCGGAAGCGTCCAACCAGGCGCGGAAGCGTCCAAGCAGTCGCGGAAGCGTCCAAGCAGGCGCGGAAACGTCCAAGCAGTCGCAGAAGCGTCCATGCAAGCGCGGAAACGTCCAAGCTGGCGGGGAAGCATGCAAGCAGGCGCGGAAGCGTCCAAGCAGGCGCGGAAACGTACAAGTAGGCGCGGCAGCATGTAAGAAGGCGCAGAAGAGTCCAAGCAGGCGCGGAAACGTCCAAGCAGGCGCGGAAGCATGCAAGAAGGCGCAGAAGAGTCAAAGAAGGCGCAGAAGAGTCCAAGCAGGCGCGGTAGCGTCCAACCAGGCGCGGAAATGTCCAAGCAGGCGCGGAAGCATGCAAGAAGGCGCAGAAGAGTCCAAGCAGGCGCGGAAGCGTCCAAGTAGGCGCGGAAGCATGCAAGAAGGCGCAGAAGAGTTCAAGCAGCCGCGGAAGCGACCAAGCAGGCGCGGAAGCATCCACACATGCGCGGAAGCGTCCAAGCAGGCGCGGTAGCGTCCAAGCAGGCGCGGAAGCGTCCAAGCAGGCGCGGAAACGTCCAAGCAGGCGCGGTAGCGTCCAAGCAGGCGCGGAAGAGTCCAAGCAGGCGCGGTAACGTCCAAGTAGGCGCGGTAGCGTCCAAGCAGGCGCGGAAACGTCCAAGCAGGCGCGGAAGCATGCAAGAAGACGTAGAAGTGTCCAAGCAGGCGCGGAAGCGTCCAAGCAGTCGCGGCAGCGTCCAAGCAGGCGCGGTGGCGTCCAACCAGGCGCGGAAGCGTCCAAGCAGTCGCGGAAGCATGCAAGAAGACGCAGAATAGTCCAAGCAGGCGGGGAAGCGTCCAAGCAGGCGGGGAAGCATGCAAGCAGGCGCGGAAGAGTCCAAGCAGGCGCGGTAACGTCCAAGTAGGCGCGGAAGCATGCAAGAAGGCGCAGAAGAGTCCAAGCAGGCGCGGAAGCGTCCAAGCAGTCGCGGAAGTGTCCAAGCAGGCGCGGTAGCGTCCAAGCAGGCGCGGAAACGTCCAAGCAGGCGCGGAAGCATGCAAGAAGGCGTAGAAGTGTCCAAGCAGGCGCGGAAGCGTCCAAGCAGTCGCGGCAGCGTCCAAGCAGGCGCGGTAGCGTCCAACCAGGCGCGGAAGCGTCCAAGCAGTCGCGGAAGCATGCAAGAAGACGCAGAATAGTCCAAGCAGGCGGGGAAGCGTCCAAGCAGGCGGGGAAGCGTCCAAGCAGGCGCGGTAGCGTCCAAGCAGGCGCGGAAACGTCCAAGCAGGCGCGGAAGCATGCAAGAAGGCGGAGAAGAGTCCAAGCAGGCGCGGAAGCGTCCAAGCAGGCAGGGAAGCATGCAAGCAGGCGCGGAAGCGTCCAAGCAGGCGTGGAAACGTCCAAGCAGGCGCGGAAACGTCCAAGTAGGCGCAGCAGCATGCAAGAAGGCGCAGAAGATTCCAAGCAGGCGCGGAAGCGTCCAAGCAGTCGCGGAAACGTCCAAGCAGGCGCGGAAGCATGCAAGAAGGCGCAGAAGAGTCAAAGAAGGCGCAGAAGAGTCCAAGCAGGCGCGGTAGCGTCCAACCAGGCGCGGAAATGTCCAAGCAGGCGCGGAAGCATGCAAGAAGGCGCAGAAGAGTCCAAGCAGGCGCGGAAGCGTCCAAGTAGGCGCGGAAGCATGCAAGAAGGCGCAGAAGAGTTCAAGCAGCCGCGGAAGCGACCAAGCAGGCGCGGAAGCATCCACACATGCGCGGAAGCGTCCAAGCAGGCGCGGTAGCGTCCAAGCAGGCGCGGAAGCGTCCAAGCAGGCGCGGAAACGTCCAAGCAGGCGCGGTAGCGTCCAAGCAGGCGCGGAAGAGTCCAAGCAGGCGCGGTAACGTCCAAGTAGGCGCGGTAGCGTCGAAGCAGGCGCGGAAACGTCCAAGCAGGCGCGGAAGCATGCAAGAAGACGTAGAAGTGTCCAAGCAGGCGCGGAAGCGTCCAAGCAGTCGCGGCAGCGTCCAAGCAGGCGCGGTGGCGTCCAACCAGGCGCGGAAGCGTCCAAGCAGTCGCGGAAGCATGCAAGAAGACGCAGAATAGTCCAAGCAGGCGGGGAAGCGTCCAAGCAGGCGGGGAAGCATGCAAGCAGGCGCGGAAGAGTCCAAGCAGGCGCGGTAACGTCCAAGTAGGCGCGGAAGCATGCAAGAAGGCGCAGAAGAGTCCAAGCAGGCGCGGAAGCGTCCAAGCAGTCGCGGAAGTGTCCAAGCAGGCGCGGTAGCGTCCAAGCAGGCGCGGAAACGTCCAAGCAGGCGCGGAAGCATGCAAGAAGGCGTAGAAGTGTCCAAGCAGGCGCGGAAGCGTCCAAGCAGTCGCGGCAGCGTCCAAGCAGGCGCGGTAGCGTCCAACCAGGCGCGGAAGCGTCCAAGCAGTCGCGGAAGCATGCAAGAAGACGCAGAATAGTCCAAGCAGGCGGGGAAGCGTCCAAGCAGGCGGGGAAGCGTCCAAGCAGGCGCGGTAGCGTCCAAGCAGGCGCGGAAACGTCCAAGCAGGCGCGGAAGCATGCAAGAAGGCGGAGAAGAGTCCAAGCAGGCGCGGAAGCGTCCAAGCAGGCAGGGAAGCATGCAAGCAGGCGCGGAAGCGTCCAAGCAGGCGTGGAAACGTCCAAGCAGGCGCGGAAACGTCCAAGTAGGCGCAGCAGCATGCAAGAAGGCGCAGAAGATTCCAAGCAGGCGCGGAAGCGTCCAAGCAGTCGCGGAAGCGTCCAAGCAGGCGCGGTAGCGTCCAACCAGGCGCGGAAACGTCCAAGCAGGCGCGGAAGCATGCAAGATGACGCAGAAGAGTCCAAGCAGGCGCGGAAGCTTCCAAGCAGGCGCGGCAGCATGCAAGAAGGCGCAGAAGAGTCCAAGCACGCGCGGAAGCGTCCAAGCAGGCGCGGTAGCGTCCAACCAGGCGCGGAAGCGTCCAAGCAGGCGCGGTAGCGTCCAACCAGGCGCGGAAGCGTCCAAGTAGTGGCGGAAACGTCCAAGCAGGCGCGGAAGCATGCAAGACGGCGCAGAAGAGTCCAAGCAGGCGCGGTAGCGTCCAACCAGGCGCGGAAGCGTCCAAGCAGGCGCGGTAGCGTCCAAGCAGGCGCGGAAACGTCCAAGCAGGCGCGGAAGCATGCAAGAAGGCGGAGAAGAGTCCAAGCAGGCGCGGAAGCGTCCAAGCAGGCAGGGAAGCATGCAAGCAGGCGCGGAAGCGTCCAAGCAGGCGTGGAAACGTCCAAGCAGGCGCGGAAATGTCCAAGTAGGCGCGGAAGCATGCAAGAAGGCGCAGAAGAGTCCAAGCAGGCGCGGAAGCGTCCAAGCAGGCGCGGAAATGTCCAAGCAGGCGCGGAAGCATGGAAGAAGGCGCAGTAGAGTCCAAGCAGGCGCGGAAGCGTCCAAGCAGTCGCGGAAGCATGCAAGAAGACGCAGAATAGTCTAAGCAGGCGGGGAAGCGTCCAAGCAGGCGGGGAAGCGTCCAAGCAGGCGCGGTAGCGTCCAAGCAGGCGCGGAAACGTCCAAGCAGGCGCGGAAGCATGCAAGAAGGCGGAGAAGAGTCCAAGCAGGCGCGGAAGCGTCCAAGCAGGCAGGGAAGCATGCAAGCAGGCGCGGAAGCGTCCAAGCAGGCGTGGAAGCGTCCAAGCAGTCGCGGAAACGTCCAAGCAGGCGCGGAAGCATGCAAGATGACGCAGAAGAGTCCAAGCAGGCGCGGAAGCTTCCAAGCAGGCGCGGCAGCATGCAAGAAGGCGCAGAAGAGTCCAAGCACGCGCGGAAGCGTCCAAGCAGGCGCGGTAGCGTCCAACCAGGCGCGGAAGCGTCCAAGCAGGCGCGGTAGCGTCCAACCAGGCGCGGAAGCGTCCAAGTAGTGGCGGAAACGTCCAAGCAGGCGCGGAAGCATGCAAGAAGGCGCAGAAGAGTCCAAGCAGGCGCGGAAGCGTCCAAGCAGGCGCGGAAATGTCCAAGCAGGCGCGGAAGCATGCAAGAAGGCGCAGAAGAGTCCAAGCAGGCGCGGAAGCGTCCAAGTAGGCGCGGAAGAATGCAAGAAGGCGCAGAAGAGTTCAAGCAGCCGCGGAAGCGACCAAGCAGGCGCGGAAGCATCCACACATGCGCGGAAGCGTCCAAGCAGGCGCGGAAGCGTCCAAGCAGGCGCGGTAGCATCCATGCAGGCGCGGAAACGTCCAAGCAGGCGCGGAAGCGTCCAAGCAGGCGCGGTAGCGTCCAAGCAAGCGCGGAAACGTCCAAGCAGGCGCGGAAGCATGCAAGAAGACGCAGAAGAGTCCAAGCAGGCGCGGAAGCGTCCAAGCAGTCGCGGAAGCGTCCAAGCAGGCGCGGAAGCATCCAAGCAGGCGCAGAAGCGTCCAAGCAGTCGCGGAAGCGTCCGAGCAGGCGCGGTAGCGTCCAACCAGGCGCGGAAGCGTCCAAGCAGTCGCGGAAGCGTCCGAGCAGGCGCGGTAGCGTCCAACCAGGCGCGGAAGCATGCAAGACGGCGCAGAAGAGTCCAAGCAGGCGCGGTAGCGTCCAACCAGGCGCGGAAGCGTCCAAGCAGGCGCGGTAGCGTCCAAGCAGGCGCGGAAACGTCCAAGCAGGCGCGGAAGCATGCAAGAAGGCGGAGAAGAGTCCAAGCAGGCGCGGAAGCGTCCAAGCAGGCAGGGAAGCATGCAAGCAGGCGCGGAAGCGTCCAAGCAGGCGTGGAAACGTCCAAGCAGGCGCGGAAATGTCCAAGTAGGCGCGGAAGCATGCAAGAAGGCGCAGAAGAGTCCAAGCAGGCGCGGAAGCGTCCAAGCAGGCGCGGAAATGTCCAAGCAGGCGCGGAAGCATGGAAGAAGGCGCAGTAGAGTCCAAGCAGGCGCGGAAGCGTCCAAGCAGTCGCGGAAGCATGCAAGAAGACGCAGAATAGTCTAAGCAGGCGGGGAAGCGTCCAAGCAGGCGGGGAAGCGTCCAAGCAGGCGCGGTAGCGTCCAAGCAGGCGCGGAAACGTCCAAGCAGGCGCGGAAGCATGCAAGAAGGCGGAGAAGAGTCCAAGCAGGCGCGGAAGCGTCCAAGCAGGCAGGGAAGCATGCAAGCAGGCGCGGAAGCGTCCAAGCAGGCGTGGAAGCGTCCAAGCAGTCGCGGAAACGTCCAAGCAGGCGCGGAAGCATGCAAGATGACGCAGAAGAGTCCAAGCAGGCGCGGAAGCTTCCAAGCAGGCGCGGCAGCATGCAAGAAGGCGCAGAAGAGTCCAAGCACGCGCGGAAGCGTCCAAGCAGGCGCGGTAGCGTCCAACCAGGCGCGGAAGCGTCCAAGCAGGCGCGGTAGCGTCCAACCAGGCGCGGAAGCGTCCAAGTAGTGGCGGAAACGTCCAAGCAGGCGCGGAAGCATGCAAGAAGGCGCAGAAGAGTCCAAGCAGGCGCGGAAGCGTCCAAGCAGGCGCGGAAATGTCCAAGCAGGCGCGGAAGCATGCAAGAAGGCGCAGAAGAGTCCAAGCAGGCGCGGAAGCGTCCAAGTAGGCGCGGAAGAATGCAAGAAGGCGCAGAAGAGTTCAAGCAGCCGCGGAAGCGACCAAGCAGGCGCGGAAGCATCCACACATGCGCGGAAGCGTCCAAGCAGGCGCGGAAGCGTCCAAGCAGGCGCGGTAGCATCCATGCAGGCGCGGAAACGTCCAAGCAGGCGCGGAAGCGTCCAAGCAGGCGCGGTAGCGTCCAAGCAAGCGCGGAAACGTCCAAGCAGGCGCGGAAGCATGCAAGAAGACGCAGAAGAGTCCAAGCAGGCGCGGAAGCGTCCAAGCAGTCGCGGAAGCGTCCAAGCAGGCGCGGAAGCATCCAAGCAGGCGCAGAAGCGTCCAAGCAGTCGCGGAAGCGTCCGAGCAGGCGCGGTAGCGTCCAACCAGGCGCGGAAGCGTCCAAGCAGTCGCGGAATCGTCCAAGCAGGCGCGGAAGCATGCAAGAAGACGCGGAAGCGTCCAAGCAGTCGCGGAAGCGTCCAAGCAGGCACGGAAGCGTCCAAGCAGGCGCGGAAGCATGCAAGAAGGCGCGGAAGCGTCCAAGCAGTCGCGGAAGTGTCCAAGCAGGCGCGGTAGCGTCCAACCAGGCGCGGAATCGTCCAAGTAGGCGCGGCAGCATGCAAGAAGGCGCAGAAGAGTCCAAGCAGGCGCGGAAACGTCCAAGCAGGCGCGGAAGCATGCTAGAAGGCGCGGAAGCGTCCAAGCAGTCGCGGAAGCGTCCAATCAGTCGCGGAAGCGTCCGAGCAGGCGCGGAAGCGTCCAACCAGGCGCGGAAGCGTCCAACCAGGCGCGGAAGCGTCCAAGTAGGCGCGGAAGCATGCAAGAAGGCGCAGAAGAGTCCAAGCAGGCGCGGAAGCGTCCAAGCAGGCGCGGAAATGTCCAAGCAGGCGCGGAAGCATGCAAGAAGGCGCAGAAGAGTCCAAGCAGGCGCGGAAGCGTCCAAGCAGTCGCGGAAGCATGCAAGAAGACGCAGAATAGTCTAAGCAGGCGGGGAAGCGTCCAAGCAGGCGGGGAAGCGTCCAAGCAGGCGCGGTAGCGTCCAAGCAGGCGCGGAAACGTCCAAGCAGGCGCGGAAGCATGCAAGAAGGCGGAGAAGAGTCCAAGCAGGCGCGGAAGCGTCCAAGCAGGCAGGGAAGCATGCAAGCAGGCGCGGAAGCGTCCAAGCAGGCGTGGAAACGTCCAAGCAGGCGCGGAAACGTCCAAGTAGGCGCAGCAGCATGCAAGAAGGCGCAGAAGATTCCAAGCAGGCGCGGAAGCGTCCAAGCAGTCGCGGAAGCGTCCAAGCAGGCGCGGTAGCGTCCAACCAGGCGCGGAAACGTCCAAGCAGGCGCGGAAGCATGCAAGATGACGCAGAAGAGTCCAAGCAGGCGCGGAAGCTTCCAAGCAGGCGCGGCAGCATGCAAGAAGGCGCAGAAGAGTCCAAGCACGCGCGGAAGCGTCCAAGCAGGCGCGGTAGCGTCCAACCAGGCGCGGAAGCGTCCAAGCAGGCGCGGCAGCGTCCAACCAGGCGCGGAAGCGTCCAAGTAGTGGCGGAAACGTCCAAGCAGGCGCGGAAGCATGCAAGAAGGCGCAGAAGAGTCCAAGCAGGCGCGGAAGCGTCCAAGCAGGCGCGGAAATGTCCAAGCAGGCGCGGAAGCATGCAAGAAGGCGCAGAAGAGTCCAAGCAGGCGCGGAAGCGTCCAAGTAGGCGCGGAAGCATGCAAGAAGGCGCAGAAGAGTTCAAGCAGCCGCGGAAGCGACCAAGCAGGCGCGGAAGCATCCACACATGCGCGGAAGCGTCCAAGCAGGCGCGGAAGCGTCCAAGCAGGCGCGGTAGCATCCATGCAGGCGCGGAAACGTCCAAGCAGGCGCGGAAGCATGCAAGAAGACGTAGACGAGTCCAAGCAGGCGCAGAAGAGTCCAAGCAGGCGCGGAAGCGTCCAAGCTGTCGCGGAAGCGTCCAAGCAGGCGCGGTAGCGTCCAAGCAGGCGCGGTAGCGTCCAAGCAGTCGCGGAAACGTCCAAGCAGGCGCGGAAGCATGCAAGAAGGCGCAGAAGAGTCCAAGCAGGCGCTGAAGCGTCCAAGCAGTCGCGGAAGCGTCCAAGCAGGCGCGGTAGCGTCCAAGCAGGAGCGGAAGCGTCCAAGCAGGCGCGGAAGCATGCAAGAAGGAGCAGAAGAGTCCAAGCAGGCGCGGATGCGTCCAAGCAGGCGCGGTAGCGTCCAAGCAGGTGCGGTAGCGTCCAAGCAGGCGCGGAAGCATGCAAGAAGGCGCAGAAGAGTCCAAGCAGGCGCGGAAGCGTCCAAGCAGTCGCGAAAGCGTCCAAGCAGGCGCGGCAGCGTCCAAGCAGGCGCGGAAACGTCCAAGCAGGCGCGGAAACGTCCAAGCAGTCGCGGAAGCGTCCAAGCAGGTGCGGTAGCGTCCAAGCAGGCGCGGTAGCGTCCAAGCTGGCGCGGAAACGTCCAAGCAGGCGCGGAAGCGTCCATGCAAGCGCGGAAACGTCCAAGCTGGCGGGGAAGCATGCAAGAAGGCGCAGAAGAGTCCAAGCAGGCGCGGAAGCGTCCAAGCAGTCGCGAAAGCGTCCAAGCAGGCGCGGCAGCGTCCAAGCAGGCGCGGAAACGTCCAAGCAGGCGCGGAAGCATGCAAGAAGGCGTAGAAATGTCCAAGCAGGCGCGGAAGCGTCCAAGCAGTCGCGGCAGCGTCCAAGCAGGCGCGGTAGCGTCCAACCAGGCGCGGAAGCGTCCAAGCAGTCGCGGAAGCATGCAAGAAGACGCAGAATAGTCCAAGCAGGCGGGGAAGCGTCCAAGCAGGCGCGGTAGCGTCCAAGCAGGCGCGGAAACGTCCAAGCAGGCGCGGAAGCATGCAAGAAGGCGGAGAAGAGTCCAAGCAGGCGCGGAAGCGTCCAAGCAGGCGGGGAAGCATGCAAGCAGGCGCGGAAGAGTCCAAGCAGGCGTGGTAACGTCCAAGCAGGCGCGGAAACGTCCAAGTAGGCGCGGAAGCATGCAAGAAGGCGCAGAAGAGTCCAAGCAGGCGCGGAAGCGTCCAAGCAGGCGCGGAAATGTCCAAGCAGGCGCGGAAGCATGCAAGAAGGCGCAGAAGAGTCCAAGCAGGCGCGGAAGCGTCCAAGCAGTCGCGGAAGCATGCAAGAAGACGCAGAATAGTCTAAGCAGGCGGGGAAGCGTCCAAGCAGGCGGGGAAGCGTCCAAGCAGGCGCGGTAGCGTCCAAGCAGGCGCGGAAACGTCCAAGCAGGCGCGGAAGCATGCAAGAAGGCGGAGAAGAGTCCAAGCAGGCGCGGAAGCGTCCAAGCAGGCGCGGAAGCGTCCAAGCAGTCGCGGAAGCGTCCAAGCAGGCGCGGAAACGTCCAAGTAGGCGCGGAAGCATGCAAGAAGGCGCAGAAGAGTCCAAGCAGGCGCGGAAGCGTCCAAGCAGGCGCGGAAGCGTCCAAGCAGGCGCAAAAGCATCCAAGCAGGGTCGGAACCGTCCAAGCAGGCGCGAAAGCGTCCAAGTAGGCGCGGAAGCGTCCAAGCAGTCGCCGAAGCGTCCAAGCAGGCGCGGAAGCGTCCAAACAGGAGCGTAAGCGTCCAATTAGGGTCGGAACCGTCCAAGCAGGCGCGAAAGCGTCCAAGCAGGCTCGGAACCGTGCAAGCAGGGGCGGAAGCGTCCA
This sequence comes from Cerceris ruficornis, assembly GCA_963989415.1. Taxonomy (NCBI): domain Eukaryota; kingdom Metazoa; phylum Arthropoda; class Insecta; order Hymenoptera; family Crabronidae; genus Cerceris; species Cerceris ruficornis. Next base: position 1,622,232 of record OZ022522.1, read on the forward strand.
AGCAGGCGTGGAAGCATGCAAGCAGGCGCGGAAGCGTCCAAGCAGGCGCAGAAGCGTCCAAGCAGGCGCGGAAGCGTCCTAGCAGGCGCGGAAGTGTCCAAGAAGACGCGGAAGCGTCCAAGCAGGCGCGAAAGCGTCCAAGCAGGCTCGGAACCGTGCAAGCAGGCGCGGAAGTGTCCAAGCAGGCGCGGAAGCGTCCAAGCAGTCGCGGAAGCGTCCAAGCAGACGCGGAAGCGTCCAAGCAGGCGCGGAAGCGTCCAAGCAGGCGCGGAAGCATGCAAGCAGGCGCGGAAGCACGTAAGAAGGCGCAGAAGAGTCCAAGCAGCCGCGGTAGCGTCCAAGCAGGCGCGGAAATGTCCAAGCAGGCGCGGAAGTATGCAAGAAGGTGCAGAAGAGTCCAAGCAGGCGCGGTAGCGTCCAAGCAGGCGCGGTAGCGTCCAAGCAGGCGCGGAAACGTCCAAGCAGGCGCGGAAGCATGCAAGAAGGCGCAGAAGAGCCCAAGCAGGCGCGGAAGCGTCCAAGCAGGCGCGGATCCGTGCAAGCAGGCGCGGAAGCATGCAAGAAGGCGCGGAAGCGTCCAAGCAGGCGCGGAAGCGTCCAAGCAGACGCGGAAGCGTCCAAGCAGGCGCGGAAGCGTCCAAGCAGGCGCGGAAGAGTCCAAGCAGGCGCGGAAGCGTCCAAGCAGGCGCGGAAGCGTCCAAGCAGTCGCGGAAGCGTCCAAGCAGGCGCGGAAGCGTCCAAGCAGGTACGGAAGCGTGCACGAAGGCGCGGAAACGTCCAAGCAGGCTCGGAAGCGTCCAAGCAGGCGCGGAAGCGTCCAAGCAGGCGCGGAAGCGTCCAAGCAGGCGCGGAAGCATGCAAGAAAGCGCAGAAGAGTCCAAGAAGGCGCGGAAGCCTCCAAGCAGGCGCGGAAGCGTCCAAGCAGTCGCGGAAGCGTCCAAGCAGGCGCGGAAGCGTCCAAGCAGGCGCGGAAGCGTCCAAGCAGGCGCGGAAGCATGCAAGAAAGCGCAGAAGAGTCCAAGAAGGAGCGGAAGCCTCCAAGCAGGCGCGGAAGCGTCCATGCAGTCGCGGAAGCGTCCAAGCAGGCGCCGAAGCGTCCAAGCAGGAGCGTAAGCGTCCAAGTAATCGCGGAAGCATGCAAGAAGGCGCAGAAGAGTTCAAGCAGGCGTGGAAGCCTTCAAACAGGCGCGGAAGCGTCCATGCAGCCGCGGAAGCGTCCAAGCAGTTGCGGAAGCGGCCAAGCAGGCGCGGAAGCGTCCAAGCAGGCGCGGAAGCGTCCAAGCAGGCGCGGAAGCGCCCAAGCAGTCGCGGAAGCATGCAAGAAAGCGCAGAAGAGTCCAAGAAGGCGCGGAAGCCTCCAAGCAGGCGCGGAAGCGTCCAAGCAGCCGCGGAAGCGTCCAAGCAGGCGCGGAAGCGCCCAAGCAGGCGCGGAAGCGTCCAAGCAGGTGCGGAAGCGTCCAACCAGGCGCGGAAGCGTCCAAGCAGGCGCGGAAGCGTCCAAGCAGGCGCGGAAGCGTCCAAGCAGGCGAGGAAGCGTCCAAGCAGGCGCGGAAGCGTGCAACCAGGCCCAGAAGCGTCCAAGCAGGCGCGGATCCGTGCAACCAGGCGCAGAAGCGTCCAAGCAGGCGCGGAAGCGTCCAAGCAGGCGCGGAAGCGTCCAAGCAGGCGCGGAAGCGTCCAAGCAGGCGCGGAAGCGTTCAAGCAGGCGCGGAAGCGTCCAAGCAGGCGCGAAAGCGTCCAAGCAGGCGGGGAAGCGTCCAAGCAGGCGGGGAAGCGTCCAAGCAGGCGCGGTAGCGTCCAAGCAGGCGCGGAAACGTCCAAGCAGGCGCGGAAGCATGCAAGAAGGCGGAGAAGAGTCCAAGCAGGCGCGGAAGCGTCCAAGCAGGCGCGGAAGCGTCCAAGCAGTCGCGGAAGCGTCCAAGCAGGCGCGGAAACGTCCAAGTAGGCGCGGAAGCATGCAAGAAGGCGCAGAAGAGTCCAAGCAGGCGCGGAAGCGTCCAAGCAGGCGCGGAAGCGTCCAAGCAGGCGCAAAAGCATCCAAGCAGGGTCGGAACCGTCCAAGCAGGCGCGAAAGCGTCCAAGTAGGCGCGGAAGCGTCCAAGCAGTCGCCGAAGCGTCCAAGCAGGCGCGGAAGCGTCCAAGCAGGCGCCGAAGCGTCCAAGCAGGAGCGTAAGCGTCCAAGTAATCGCGGAAGCATGCAAGAAGGCGCAGAAGAGTTCAAGCAGGCGTGGAAGCCTTCAAACAGGCGCGGAAGCGTCCATGCAGCCGCGGAAGCGTCCAAGCAGTTGCGGAAGCGGCCAAGCAGGCGCGGAAGCGTCCAAGCAGGCGCGGAAGCGTCCAAGCAGGCGCGGAAGCGCCCAAGCAGTCGCGGAAGCATGCAAGAAAGCGCAGAAGAGTCCAAGAAGGCGCGGAAGCCTCCAAGCAGGCGCGGAAGCGTCCAAGCAGCCGCGGAAGCGTCCAAGCAGGCGCGGAAGCGCCCAAGCAGGCGCGGAAGCGTCCAAGCAGGTGCGGAAGCGTCCAACCAGGCGCGGAAGCGTCCAAGCAGGCGCGGAAGCGTCCAAGCAGGCGCGGAAGCGTCCAAGCAGGCGAGGAAGCGTCCAAGCAGGCGCGGAAGCGTGCAACCAGGCCCAGAAGCGTCCAAGCAGGCGCGGATCCGTGCAACCAGGCGCAGAAGCGTCCAAGCAGGCGCGGAAGCGTCCAAGCAGGCGCGGAAGCGTCCAAGCAGGCGCGGAAGCGTCCAAGCAGGCGCGGAAGCGTTCAAGCAGGCGCGGAAGCGTCCAAGCAGGCGCGAAAGCGTCCAAGCAGGCGCGGAAGCGTGCAACCAGGCGCGGAAGCGTCCAAGCAGGCGCGGATCCGTGCAAGCAGGCGCGGAAGCATGCAAGAAGGCGCGGAAGCGTCCAAGCAGGCGCGGAAGCGTCCAAGCAGACGCGGAAGCGTCCAAGCAGACGCGGAAGCGTCCAAGCAGGCGCGGAAGCGTCCAAGCAGGCGCGGAAGCCTCCAAGCAGGCGCGGAAGCGTCCAAGCGGGCGCGGAAGCGTCCAAGCAGGCGCGGAAGCGTCCAAGCAGGCGCGGAATCGCCCAAGCAGGCGCGGAAGCGTCCTAGCAGGCGCGGAAGTGTCCAAGAAGACGCGGTAGCGTCCAAGAAGGCGCGGAAGCGTCCAAGCAGGCGCGGAAGCATGCAAGCAGGCGCGGGAGCATGCAAGAAGGCGCAGAAGAGTCCAAGCAGGCGCGGAAGTGTCCAAGCAGGCGCGGAAGCGTCCAAGCAGGCGCAAAAGCATCCAAGCAGGGTCGGAACCGTCCAAGCAGGCGCGAAAGCGTCCAAGTAGGCGCGGAAGCGTCCAAGCAGTCGCCGAAGCGTCCAAGCAGGCGCGGAAGCGTCCAAACAGGAGCGTAAGCGTCCAAGTAGGGTCGGAACCGTCCAAGCAGGCGCGAAAGCGTCCAAGCAGGCTCGGAACCGTGCAAGCAGGGGCGGAAGCGTCCAAGCAGGCGTGGAAGCATGCAAGCAGGCGCGGAAGCGTCCAAGCAGGCGCAGAAGCGTCCAAGCAGGCGCGGAAGCGTCCTAGCAGGCGCGGAAGTGTCCAAGAAGACGCGGAAGCGTCCAAGCAGGCGCGAAAGCGTCCAAGCAGGCTCGGAACCGTGCAAGCAGGCGCGGAAGTGTCCAAGCAGGCGCGGAAGCGTCCAAGCAGTCGCGGAAGCGTCCAAGCAGTCGCGGAAGCGTCCAAGCAGGCGCGGAAGCGTCCAAGCAGGCGCGGAAGCATGCAAGCAGGCGCGGAAGCACGTAAGAAGGCGCAGAAGAGTCCAAGCAGCCGCGGTAGCGTCCAAGCAGGCGCGGAAATGTCCAAGCAGGCGCGGAAGTATGCAAGAAGGTGCAGAAGAGTCCAAGCAGGCGCGGTAGCGTCTAAGCAGGCGCGGTAGCGTCCAAGCAGGCGCGGAAACGTCCAAGCAGGCGCGGAAGCATGCAAGAAGGCGCAGAAGAGCCCAAGCAGGCGCGGAAGCGTCCAAGCAGGCGCGGAAGCGTCCAAGCAGGCGCGGAAATGTCCAAGTAGGCGCGGAAGCATGCAAGAAGGCGCAGAAGAGTCCAAGCAGGTGCGGAAGCGTCCAAGCAGGCGCGGAAGCGTCCAAGCAGGCGCGAAAGCGTCCAAGCAGGGTCGGAACCGTCCAAGCAGGCGCGAAAGCGTCCAAGCAGGCTCGGAACCGTGCAAGCAGGGGCGGAAGCGTCCAAGCAGGCGAGGAAGCATGCAAGCAGGCGCGGAAGCGTCCGAGCAGGCGCGGAAACGTCCAAGTAGGCGCGGAAGCATGCAAGAAGGCGCAGAAGAGTCCAAGCAGGTGCGGAAGCGTCCAAGCAGGCGCGGAAGCGTGCAAGCAGGCGCGGAAGCGTCCAAGCAGGCTCGGAAGCGTCCAAGCAGGCGCGGAAGCATCCAAGCAGGCGCGGAAACGTCCAAGCAGGCGCGGAAGCATCCATATAGGCGCGGAAGAGTCCAAGCAGGCGCGGAAGCGTCCAAGCAGTCGCGGAAGCGTCCAAGCAGGAGCTGTAACGTCCAAGCAGTCGCGGAAGAGTCCAAGCAGGCGCGGAAGAGTCCTAGCCGGCGCGGAAGCATCCATACAGGCGCGGAAGTGTCCAAGCTGTCGCGGAAGCGTCCAAGCAGGCGCAGAAGAGTCCAAGCAGGCGCGGAAGCGTCCAAGCTGGCGCGGAAGCGTCCAAGCAGGCGCGGAAGCGTCCAAGCAGGCGCGGAAGCGTCCAAGCAGGCGCGGAAGCGTCCAAGCAGGCGTGGAAGAGTCCAAGCAGGCGCGGAAGCGTCCAAGCAGGCGCGGAAGCGTCCAAGCAGACGCGGAAGCGTCCAAGCAGGCGCGGAAGCGTCCAAGCAGGCGCGGAACCGTGCAAGCTGGCGCGGAAGCGGCCAAGCAGGCGCGGAAGCGTCCAAGCAGTCGCGGAAGAGTCCAAGCAGGCGCGGAAGCGGCCAAGCAGGCGCGGAAGCGTCCAAGCAGGCGCGGAAGCGTCCAAGCAGGCGCGGAAGCGTCCAAGCAGGCGCGGAAGAGTCCAAGCAGGCGCGGAAGCGTCCAAGCAGGCGCGGAAGCGTCCAAGCAGACGCGGAAGCGTCCAAGCAGGCGCGGCAGCGTCTAAGCAGGCGCGGAAGCGTCCAAGCAGTCGCGGAAGCGTCCAAACAGGCGCGGAAGCGTCCAAGGAGGCGCGGAATCGTCCAAGCAGTCGCGGAAGCGTCCAAGCAGGCGCGGAAGCGTCCAAGCAGGCGCGGAAGCGCCCAAGCAGGCGCGGAACCGTGCAAGCAGGCGCGGAAGCGTCCAAGCAGGCGTGGAAGCGTCCAAGCATGCGTGGAAGTGTCCAAGCAGCTGCGGAAGCGTCCAAGCAGGCGCGGAAGCGTCCAAGCAGGCGCGGAAGCGTCCAAGCAGGCGCGGAAGCGTCCAAGCAGGCGTGGAAGAGTCCAAGCTGGCGCGGAAGCGTCCAAGCAGGCGCGGAAGCGTCCAAGCAAACGCGGAAGCGTCCAAGCAGGCGCGGAAGCGTCCAAGCAGGCGCGGAACCGTGCAAGCTGGCGCGGAAGCGGCCAAGCAGGCGCGGAAGCGTCCAAGCAGGCGCGGAAGAGTCCAAGCAGGCGCGGAAGCGTCCAAGCAGGCGCGGAAGCATGCAAGAAAGCGCAGAAGAGTCCAAGAAGGCGCGGAAGCCTCCAAGCAGGCGCGGAAGCGTCCAAGCAGTCGCGGAAGCGTCCAAGCAGGCGCCGAAGCGTCCAAGCAGGAGCGTAAGCGTCCAAGTAATCGCGGAAGCATGCAAGAAGGCGCAGAAGAGTTCAAGCAGGCGTGGAAGCGTCCAAGCAGGCGCTCAAGCGTCCAAGCAGTCGCGGAAGCGGCCAAGCAGGCGCGGAAGCGTCCAAGCAGGCGCGGAAGCGTCCAAGCAGGCGCGGCAGCGTCTAAGCAGGCGCGGGAGCGTCCAAGCAGTCGCGGAAGCGTCCAAACAGGCGCGGAAGCGTCCAAGGAGGCGCGGAATCGTCCAAGCAGTCGCGGAAGCGTCCAAGCAGGCGCGGAAACGTCCAAGCAGGCGCGGAAGCGCCCAAGCAGGCGCGGAAGCGCCCAAGCAGGCGCGGAACCGTGCAAGCAGGCGCGGAAGCGTCCAAGCAGGCGTGGAAGCGTCCAAGCATGCGCGGAAGCGTCCAAGCAGGCGCGGAACCGTGCAAGCAGGCGCGGAAGCGTCCAAGCAGGCGTGGAAGCGTCCAAGCATGCGTGGAAGAGTCCAAGCAGGCGCGGAAACGTCCAAGCAGGCGCGAAAGCGTCCAAGCAGGCGCGGAAGCGTCCAAGCAGACGCGGAAGTGTCCAAGCAGACGCGGAAGTGTCCAAGCAGGCGCGGCAGCGTCTAAGCAGGCGCGGAAACGTCCAAGCAGTCGCGGAAGCGTCCAAGCAGGCGCGGAAGCGTCCAAGCAGGCGCGAAAATGTCCAAGCAGGCGCGGAAGCGTCCAAGCAGGCGCGGAAGCGTCCAAGCAGGCGCGGAAGCGCCCAAGCAGTCGCGGAAACGTCCAAGCAGGCGCGGAAGCATGCAAGAAGGCGCAGAAGAGTCCAAACAGGCGCGGAAGCGTCCAAGCAGTCGCAGAAGCGTCCAAGCAGGCGCGGTAGCGTCCAAGCAGGCGCGGAAGCTTCCAAGCAGGCGCGGAAGCGTCCAAGCAGGCGTGAAAGCGTCCAAGCTGGCGCGGTAGCGTCCAAGCAGGCGCGGAAACGTCCAAGCAGGCGCGGAAGCGTCCAAGCAGGCGCGGAAGCGTGCAAGCAGGCGCGGAAGCGTCCAAGCAGGCGCGGAAGCATCCAAGCAGGCGCGGAAACGTCCAAGCAGGCGCGGAAGCATCCATATAGGCGCGGAAGAGTCCAAGCAGGCGCGGAAGCGTCCAAGCAGTCGCGGAAGCGTCCAAGCAGGAGCTGTAACGTCCAAGCAGTCGCGGAAGAGTCCAAGCAGGCGCGGAAGAGTCCTAGCCGGCGCGGAAGCATCCATACAGGCGCGGAAGTGTCCAAGCTGTCGCGGAAGCGTCCAAGCAGGCGCAGAAGAGTCCAAGCAGGCGCGGAAGCGTCCAAGCTGGCGCGGTAGCGTCCAAGCAGGCGCGGATGCATCCAAGCAGTCGCGGAAGCGTCCAAGCAGGCGCGGAAGCGTCCAAGCAGGCGCGGAAGCGTCCAAGCAGGCGCGGAAGCGTGCAAGCAGGCGCGGAAACGTCCAAGCAGGCGCGGAAGCATGCAAGAAGGCGCAGAAGAGTCCAAGCAGGCGCGGAAGAGTCCAAGCAGGCGCGGAAGCGTCCAAGCAGTCGCGGAACCGTGCAAACAGGCGCGGAAGCGTACAAGCATGCGCGGTGGCGTCCAAGCAGGCGCAGAAGCATCCATATAGGCGCGGAAGTGTCCAAGCAGGCGCGGTAGAGTCCGAGCAGGCGCGGAAGCATGCAAGAAGGCGCAGAAGAGTCCAAGCAGGCGCGGAAGCGTCCAAGTAGGCGCGGAAGCGTACAACCAGGCGCGGTGGCGTCCAAGCAGGCGCGGAAGCATCCATATAGGCGCGGTGGCGTCTAAGCAGGCGCGGAAGCGTCCAAGCAGGCGCGGAAGCGTCCAAGCAGGCGCGGAAGCATGCAAGAAAGCGCAGAAGAGTCCAAGAAGGCGCGGAAGCCTCCAAGCAGGCGCGGAAGCGTCCAAGCAGTCGCGGAAGCGTCCAAGCAGGCGCCGAAGCGTCCAAGCAGGAGCGTAAGCGTCCAAGTAATCGCGGAAGCATGCAAGAAGGCGCAGAAGAGTTCAAGCAGGCGTGGAAGCGTCCAAGCAGGCGCTCAAGCGTCCAAGCAGTCGCGGAAGCGGCCAAACAGGCGCGGAAGCGTCCATGCAGCCGCGGAAGCGTCCAAGCAGTTGCGGAAGCGGCCAAGCAGGCGCGGAAGCTTCCAAGCAGGCGCGGAAGCGTCCAAGCAGGCGCGGAAGCGCCCAAGCAGTCGTGGAAGCGTCCAAGCAGGTACGGAAGCGTGCACGAAGGCGCGGAAACGTCCAAGCAGGCGCGGAAGCGTCCGAGCAGGCGCGGAAACGTCCAAGTATGCGCGGAAGAGTCCAAGCAGGCGCGGAAGCGTCCAAGCAGGCGCGGAAACGTCCAAGGAGGCGCGGAATCGTCCAAGCAGTCGCGGAAGCGTCCAAGCAGGCGCGGAAGCGTCCAAGCAGGCGCGGAAGCGTCCAAGCAGGCGCGGTAGCGTGCAAGCAGGCGCGGAAGCGGCCAAGCAGGCGCGGAAGCGTCCAAGCAGGCGCGGAAGCGTCCAAGCAGGCGCGGAAGCGTCCAAGCAGGCGCGGAAGCGGCCAAGCAGGCGCGGAAGCGTCCAAGCAGGCGTGGAAGCGTCCAAGCATGCGTGGAAGAGTCCAAGCAGCTGCGGAAGCGTCCAAGCAGGCGCGGAAGCGTCCAAGCAGGCGCGGAAGCGTCCAAGCAGGCGCGGAAGCGTCCAAGCAGGCGTGGAAGAGTCCAAGCTGGCGCGGAAGCGTCCAAGCAGGCGCGGAAGCGTCCAAGCAGACGCGGAAGCGTCCAAGCAGGCGCGGAAGCGTCCAAGCAGGCGCGGAACCGTGCAAGCTGGCGCGGAAGCGGCCAAGCAGGCGCGGAAGCGTCCAAGCAGGCGCGGAAGAGTCCTAGCAGGCGCGGAAGCGTCCAAGCAGGCGCGGAAGCGTCCAAGCAGGCGCGGAAACGTCCAAACAGGCGCGGAAGCGTCCAAGCAGTCGCGGAAGCGTCCAAGCAGGCGCGGAAGCGTCCAAGCAGGTACGGAACCGTGCACGAAGGCGCGGAAGCGTCCAAGCAGGCGTGGAAGCGTCCAAGCATGCGTGGAAGAGTCCAAGCAGCTGCGGAAGCGTCCAAGCAGGCGCGGAAGCGTCCAAGCAGGAGCGGAAGCGTCCAAGCAGGCGCGGAAGCGTCCAAGCAGGCGCGGAAGCGTCCAAGCAGGCGCGGAAGCGTGCAAGCAGGCACGGAAGCGTGCAAGCAGGCGCGGAAGCGTCCAAGCAGGCGTGGAAGGGTCCAAGCTGGCGCGGAAGCGTCCAAGCAGGCGCGGAAGCGTCCAAGCAGACGCGGAAGCGTCCAAGCAGGCGCGGAAGCGTCCAAGCAGGCGCGGAACCGTGCAAGCTGGCGCGGAAGCGGCCAAGCAGGCGCGGAAGCGTCCAAGCAGGCGCGAAAGCGTCCAAGCAGGCGCGGAAGCGTCCAAGCAGACGCGGAAGTGTCCAAGCAGGCGCGGCAGCGTCTAAGCAGGCGCGGAAACGTCCAAGCAGTCGCGGAAGCGTCCAAGCAGGCGCGGAAGCGTCCAAGCAGGCGCGAAAATGTCCAAGCAGGCGCGGAAGCGTCCAAGCAGGCGCGGAAGCGTCCAAGCAGGCGCGGAAGCGCCCAAGCAGTCGCGGAAACGTCCAAGCAGGCGCGGAAGCATGCAAGAAGGCGCAGAAGAGTCCAAACAGGCGCGGAAGCGTCCAAGCAGTCGCAGAAGCGTCCAAGCAGGCGCGGTAGCGTCCAAGCAGGCGCGGAAGCGTCCAAGCAGGCGCGGAAGCGTCCAAGCAGGCGTGAAAGCGTCCAAGCTGGCGCGGTAGCGTCCAAGCAGGAGCTGTAACGTCCAAGCAGTCGCGGAAGAGTCCAAGCAGGCGCGGAAGAGTCCTAGCCGGCGCGGAAGCATCCATACAGGCGCGGAAGTGTCCAAGCTGTCGCGGAAGCGTCCAAGCAGGCGCAGAAGAGTCCAAGCAGGCGCGGAAGCGTCCAAGCTGGCGCGGTAGCGTCCAAGCAGGCGCGGATGCATCCAAGCAGTCGCGGAAGCGTCCAAGCAGGCGCGGAAGCGTCCAAGCAGGCGCGGAAGCGTGCAAGCAGGCGCGGAAACGTCCAAGCAGGCGCGGAAGCATGCAAGAAGGCGCAGAAGAGTCCAAGCAGGCGCGGAAGCGTCCAAGCAGGCGCGGAAGCGTCCAAGCAGTCGCGGAACCGTGCAAACAGGCGCGGAAGCGTACAAGCATGCGCGGTGGCGTCCAAGCAGGCGCAGAAGCATCCATATAGGCGCGGAAGTGTCCAAGCAGGCGCGGTAGAGTCCGAGCAGGCGCGGAAGCATGCAAGAAGGCGCAGAAGAGTCCAAGCAGGCGCGGAAGCGTCCAAGTAGGCGCGGAAGCGTACAACCAGGCGCGGTGGCGTCCAAGCAGGCGCGGAAGCATCCATATAGGCGCGGTGGCGTCTAAGCAGGCGCGGAAGCGTCCAAGCAGGCGCGGAAGCGTCCAAGCAGGCGCGGAAGCATGCAAGAAAGCGCAGAAGAGTCCAAGAAGGCGCGGAAGCCTCCAAGCAGGCGCGGAAGCGTCCAAGCAGTCGCGGAAGCGTCCAAGCAGGCGCCGAAGCGTCCAAGCAGGAGCGTAAGCGTCCAAGTAATCGCGGAAGCATGCAAGAAGGCGCAGAAGAGTTCAAGCAGGCGTGGAAGCGTCCAAGCAGGCGCTCAAGCGTCCAAGCAGTCGCGGAAGCGGCCAAACAGGCGCGGAAGCGTCCATGCAGCCGCGGAAGCGTCCAAGCAGTTGCGGAAGCGGCCAAGCAGGCGCGGAAGCTTCCAAGCAGGCGCGGAAGCGTCCAAGCAGGCGCGGAAGCGCCCAAGCAGTCGTGGAAGCGTCCAAGCAGGTACGGAAGCGTGCACGAAGGCGCGGAAACGTCCAAGCAGGCGCGGAAGCGTCCGAGCAGGCGCGGAAACGTCCAAGTATGCGCGGAAGAGTCCAAGCAGGCGCGGAAGCGTCCAAGCAGGCGCGGAAACGTCCAAGGAGGCGCGGAATCGTCCAAGCAGTCGCGGAAGCGTCCAAGCAGGCGCGGAAGCGTCCAAGCAGGCGCGGAAGCGTCCAAGCAGGCGCGGTAGCGTGCAAGCAGGCGCGGAAGCGGCCAAGCAGGCGCGGAAGCGTCCAAGCAGGCGCGGAAGCGTCCAAGCAGGCGCGGAAGCGTCCAAGCAGGCGCGGAAGCGGCCAAGCAGGCGCGGAAGCGTCCAAGCAGGCGTGGAAGCGTCCAAGCATGCGTGGAAGAGTCCAAGCAGCTGCGGAAGCGTCCAAGCAGGCGCGGAAGCGTCCAAGCAGGCGCGGAAGCGTCCAAGCAGGCGCGGAAGCGTCCAAGCAGGCGTGGAAGAGTCCAAGCTGGCGCGGAAGCGTCCAAGCAGGCGCGGAAGCGTCCAAGCAGACGCGGAAGCGTCCAAGCAGGCGCGGAAGCGTCCAAGCAGGCGCGGAACCGTGCAAGCTGGCGCGGAAGCGGCCAAGCAGGCGCGGAAGCGTCCAAGCAGGCGCGGAAGAGTCCAAGCAGGCGCGGAAGCGTCCAAGCAGGCGCGGCAGCGTCTAAGCAGGCGCGGAAGCGTCCAAGCAGTCGCGGAAGCGTCCAAACAGGCGCGGAAGCGTCCAAGGAGGCGCGGAATCGTCCAAGCAGTCGCGGAAGCGTCCAAGCAGGCGCGGAAGCGTCCAAGCAGGCGCGGAAGCGCCCAAGCAGGCGCGGAACCGTGCAAGCAGGCGCGGAAGCGTCCAAGCAGGCGTGGAAGCGTCCAAGCATGCGTGGAAGTGTCCAAGCAGCTGCGGAAGCGTCCAAGCAGGCGCGGAAGCGTCCAAGCAGGCGCGGAAGCGTCCAAGCAGGCGCGGAAGCGTCCAAGCAGGCGTGGAAGAGTCCAAGCTGGCGCGGAAGCGTCCAAGCAGGCGCGGAAGCGTCCAAGCAAACGCGGAAGCGTCCAAGCAGGCGCGGAAGCGTCCAAGCAGGCGCGGAACCGTGCAAGCTGGCGCGGAAGCGGCCAAGCAGGCGCGGAAGCGTCCAAGCAGGCGCGGAAGAGTCCAAGCAGGCGCGGAAGCGTCCAAGCAGGCGCGGAAGCATGCAAGAAAGCGCAGAAGAGTCCAAGAAGGCGCGGAAGCCTCCAAGCAGGCGCGGAAGCGTCCAAGCAGTCGCGGAAGCGTCCAAGCAGGCGCCGAAGCGTCCAAGCAGGAGCGTAAGCGTCCAAGTAATCGCGGAAGCATGCAAGAAGGCGCAGAAGAGTTCAAGCAGGCGTGGAAGCGTCCAAGCAGGCGCTCAAGCGTCCAAGCAGTCGCGGAAGCGGCCAAACAGGCGCGGAAGCGTCCATGCAGCCGCGGAAGCGTCCAAGCAGTTGCGGAAGCGGCCAAGCAGGCGCGGAAGCGTCCAAGCAGGCGCGGAAGCGTCCAAGCAGGCGCGGAAGCGCCCAAGCAGTCGCGGAAGCGTCCAAGCAGGTACGGAAGCGTGCACGAAGGCGCGGAAACGTCCAAGCAGGCGCGGAAGCGTCCAAGCAGGTACGGAAGCGTGCACGAAGGCGCGGAAACGTCCAAGCAGGCGCGGAAGCGTCCAAGCAGTCGCGGAAGCGTCCAAGCAGGCGCGGAAGCGTCCAAGCAGGCGCGGAAGCGTCCAAGCAGGTACGGAAGCGTGCACGAAGGCGCGGAAACGTCCAAGCAGGCGCGGAAGCGTCCAAGCAGTCACGGAAGAGTCCAAGCAGGCGCGGAAGCGGCCAAGCAGGCGCGGAAGCGTCCAAGCAGGCGCGGAAGCGTCCAAGTAGGCGCGGAAGCGTCCAAGCAGGCGCGGCAGCGTCTAAGCAGGCGCGGGAGCGTCCAAGCAGTCGCGGAAGCGTCCAAACAGGCGCGGAAGCGTCCAAGGAGGCGCGGAATCGTCCAAGCAGTCGCGGAAGCGTCCAAGCAGGCGCGGAAACGTCCAAGCAGGCGCGGAAGCGCCCAAGCAGGCGCGGAAGCGCCCAAGCAGGCGCGGAACCGTGCAAGCAGGCGCGGAAGCGTCCAAGCAGGCGTGGAAGCGTCCAAGCATGCGCGGAAGCGTCCAAGCAGGCGCGGAACCGTGCAAGCAGGCGCGGAAGCGTCCAAGCAGGCGTGGAAGCGTCCAAGCATGCGTGGAAGAGTCCAAGCAGGCGCGGAAACGTCCAAGCAGGCGCGAAAGCGTCCAAGCAGGCGCGGAAGCGTCCAAGCAGACGCGGAAGTGTCCAAGCAGACGCGGAAGTGTCCAAGCAGGCGCGGCAGCGTCTAAGCAGGCGCGGAAACGTCCAAGCAGTCGCGGAAGCGTCCAAGCAGGCGCGGAAGCGTCCAAGCAGGCGCGAAAATGTCCAAGCAGGCGCGGAAGCGTCCAAGCAGGCGCGGAAGCGTCCAAGCAGGCGCGGAAGCGCCCAAGCAGTCGCGGAAACGTCCAAGCAGGCGCGGAAGCATGCAAGAAGGCGCAGAAGAGTCCAAACAGGCGCGGAAGCGTCCAAGCAGTCGCAGAAGCGTCCAAGCAGGCGCGGTAGCGTCCAAGCAGGCGCGGAAGCTTCCAAGCAGGCGCGGAAGCGTCCAAGCAGGCGTGAAAGCGTCCAAGCTGGCGCGGTAGCGTCCAAGCAGGCGCGGAAACGTCCAAGCAGGCGCGGAAGCGTCCAAGCAGGCGCGGAAGCGTGCAAGCAGGCGCGGAAGCGTCCAAGCAGGCGCGGAAGCATCCAAGCAGGCGCGGAAACGTCCAAGCAGGCGCGGAAGCATCCATATAGGCGCGGAAGAGTCCAAGCAGGCGCGGAAGCGTCCAAGCAGTCGCGGAAGCGTCCAAGCAGGAGCTGTAACGTCCAAGCAGTCGCGGAAGAGTCCAAGCAGGCGCGGAAGAGTCCTAGCCGGCGCGGAAGCATCCATACAGGCGCGGAAGTGTCCAAGCTGTCGCGGAAGCGTCCAAGCAGGCGCAGAAGAGTCCAAGCAGGCGCGGAAGCGTCCAAGCTGGCGCGGTAGCGTCCAAGCAGGCGCGGATGCATCCAAGCAGTCGCGGAAGCGTCCAAGCAGGCGCGGAAGCGTCCAAGCAGGCGCGGAAGCGTCCAAGCAGGCGCGGAAGCGTGCAAGCAGGCGCGGAAACGTCCAAGCAGGCGCGGAAGCATGCAAGAAGGCGCAGAAGAGTCCAAGCAGGCGCGGAAGAGTCCAAGCAGGCGCGGAAGCGTCCAAGCAGTCGCGGAACCGTGCAAACAGGCGCGGAAGCGTACAAGCATGCGCGGTGGCGTCCAAGCAGGCGCAGAAGCATCCATATAGGCGCGGAAGTGTCCAAGCAGGCGCGGTAGAGTCCGAGCAGGCGCGGAAGCATGCAAGAAGGCGCAGAAGAGTCCAAGCAGGCGCGGAAGCGTCCAAGTAGGCGCGGAAGCGTACAACCAGGCGCGGTGGCGTCCAAGCAGGCGCGGAAGCATCCATATAGGCGCGGTGGCGTCTAAGCAGGCGCGGAAGCGTCCAAGCAGGCGCGGAAGCGTCCAAGCAGGCGCGGAAGCATGCAAGAAAGCGCAGAAGAGTCCAAGAAGGCGCGGAAGCCTCCAAGCAGGCGCGGAAGCGTCCAAGCAGTCGCGGAAGCGTCCAAGCAGGCGCCGAAGCGTCCAAGCAGGAGCGTAAGCGTCCAAGTAATCGCGGAAGCATGCAAGAAGGCGCAGAAGAGTTCAAGCAGGCGTGGAAGCGTCCAAGCAGGCGCTCAAGCGTCCAAGCAGTCGCGGAAGCGGCCAAACAGGCGCGGAAGCGTCCATGCAGCCGCGGAAGCGTCCAAGCAGTTGCGGAAGCGGCCAAGCAGGCGCGGAAGCTTCCAAGCAGGCGCGGAAGCGTCCAAGCAGGCGCGGAAGCGCCCAAGCAGTCGTGGAAGCGTCCAAGCAGGTACGGAAGCGTGCACGAAGGCGCGGAAACGTCCAAGCAGGCGCGGAAGCGTCCGAGCAGGCGCGGAAACGTCCAAGTATGCGCGGAAGAGTCCAAGCAGGCGCGGAAGCGTCCAAGCAGGCGCGGAAACGTCCAAGGAGGCGCGGAATCGTCCAAGCAGTCGCGGAAGCGTCCAAGCAGGCGCGGAAGCGTCCAAGCAGGCGCGGAAGCGTCCAAGCAGGCGCGGTAGCGTGCAAGCAGGCGCGGAAGCGGCCAAGCAGGCGCGGAAGCGTCCAAGCAGGCGCGGAAGCGTCCAAGCAGGCGCGGAAGCGTCCAAGCAGGCGCGGAAGCGGCCAAGCAGGCGCGGAAGCGTCCAAGCAGGCGTGGAAGCGTCCAAGCATGCGTGGAAGAGTCCAAGCAGCTGCGGAAGCGTCCAAGCAGGCGCGGAAGCGTCCAAGCAGGCGCGGAAGCGTCCAAGCAGGCGCGGAAGCGTCCAAGCAGGCGTGGAAGAGTCCAAGCTGGCGCGGAAGCGTCCAAGCAGGCGCGGAAGCGTCCAAGCAGACGCGGAAGCGTCCAAGCAGGCGCGGAAGCGTCCAAGCAGGCGCGGAACCGTGCAAGCTGGCGCGGAAGCGGCCAAGCAGGCGCGGAAGCGTCCAAGCAGGCGCGGAAGAGTCCAAGCAGGCGCGGAAGCGTCCAAGCAGGCGCGGAAGCGTCCAAGCAGGCGCGGAAACGTCCAAACAGGCGCGGAAGCGTCCAAGCAGTCGCGGAAGCGTCCAAGCAGGCGCGGAAGCGTCCAAGCAGGTACGGAACCGTGCACGAAGGCGCGGAAGCGTCCAAGCAGGCGTGGAAGCGTCCAAGCATGCGTGGAAGAGTCCAAGCAGCTGCGGAAGCGTCCAAGCAGGCGCGGAAGCGTCCAAGCAGGAGCGGAAGCGTCCAAGCAGGCGCGGAAGCGTCCAAGCAGGCGCGGAAGCGTCCAAGCAGGCGCGGAAGCGTGCAAGCAGGCACGGAAGCGTGCAAGCAGGCGCGGAAGCGTCCAAGCAGGCGTGGAAGGGTCCAAGCTGGCGCGGAAGCGTCCAAGCAGGCGCGGAAGCGTCCAAGCAGACGCGGAAGCGTCCAAGCAGGCGCGGAAGCGTCCAAGCAGGCGCGGAACCGTGCAAGCTGGCGCGGAAGCGGCCAAGCAGGCGCGGAAGCGTCCAAGCAGGCGCGAAAGCGTCCAAGCAGGCGCGGAAGCGTCCAAGCAGACGCGGAAGTGTCCAAGCAGGCGCGGCAGCGTCTAAGCAGGCGCGGAAACGTCCAAGCAGTCGCGGAAGCGTCCAAGCAGGCGCGGAAGCGTCCAAGCAGGCGCGAAAATGTCCAAGCAGGCGCGGAAGCGTCCAAGCAGGCGCGGAAGCGTCCAAGCAGGCGCGGAAGCGCCCAAGCAGTCGCGGAAACGTCCAAGCAGGCGCGGAAGCATGCAAGAAGGCGCAGAAGAGTCCAAACAGGCGCGGAAGCGTCCAAGCAGTCGCAGAAGCGTCCAAGCAGGCGCGGTAGCGTCCAAGCAGGCGCGGAAGCGTCCAAGCAGGCGCGGAAGCGTCCAAGCAGGCGTGAAAGCGTCCAAGCTGGCGCGGTAGCGTCCAAGCAGGAGCTGTAACGTCCAAGCAGTCGCGGAAGAGTCCAAGCAGGCGCGGAAGAGTCCTAGCCGGCGCGGAAGCATCCATACAGGCGCGGAAGTGTCCAAGCTGTCGCGGAAGCGTCCAAGCAGGCGCAGAAGAGTCCAAGCAGGCGCGGAAGCGTCCAAGCTGGCGCGGTAGCGTCCAAGCAGGCGCGGATGCATCCAAGCAGTCGCGGAAGCGTCCAAGCAGGCGCGGAAGCGTCCAAGCAGGCGCGGAAGCGTGCAAGCAGGCGCGGAAACGTCCAAGCAGGCGCGGAAGCATGCAAGAAGGCGCAGAAGAGTCCAAGCAGGCGCGGAAGCGTCCAAGCAGGCGCGGAAGCGTCCAAGCAGTCGCGGAAGCGTCCAAGCAGGCGCCGAAGCGTCCAAGCAGGAGCGTAAGCGTCCAAGTAATCGCGGAAGCATGCAAGAAGGCGCAGAAGAGTTCAAGCAGGCGTGGAAGCGTCCAAGCAGGCGCTCAAGCGTCCAAGCAGTCGCGGAAGCGGCCAAACAGGCGCGGAAGCGTCCATGCAGCCGCGGAAGCGTCCAAGCAGTTGCGGAAGCGGCCAAGCAGGCGCGGAAGCTTCCAAGCAGGCGCGGAAGCGTCCAAGCAGGCGCGGAAGCGCCCAAGCAGTCGTGGAAGCGTCCAAGCAGGTACGGAAGCGTGCACGAAGGCGCGGAAACGTCCAAGCAGGCGCGGAAGCGTCCGAGCAGGCGCGGAAACGTCCAAGTATGCGCGGAAGAGTCCAAGCAGGCGCGGAAGCGTCCAAGCAGGCGCGGAAACGTCCAAGGAGGCGCGGAATCGTCCAAGCAGTCGCGGAAGCGTCCAAGCAGGCGCGGAAGCGTCCAAGCAGGCGCGGAAGCGTCCAAGCAGGCGCGGTAGCGTGCAAGCAGGCGCGGAAGCGGCCAAGCAGGCGCGGAAGCGTCCAAGCAGGCGCGGAAGCGTCCAAGCAGGCGCGGAAGCGTCCAAGCAGGCGCGGAAGCGGCCAAGCAGGCGCGGAAGCGTCCAAGCAGGCGTGGAAGCGTCCAAGCATGCGTGGAAGAGTCCAAGCAGCTGCGGAAGCGTCCAAGCAGGCGCGGAAGCGTCCAAGCAGGCGCGGAAGCGTCCAAGCAGGCGCGGAAGCGTCCAAGCAGGCGTGGAAGAGTCTAAGCTGGCGCGGAAGCGTCCAAGCAGGCGCGGAAGCGTCCAAGCAGACGCGGAAGCGTCCAAGCAGGCGCGGAAGCGTCCAAGCAGGCGCGGAACCGTGCAAGCTGGCGCGGAAGCGGCCAAGCAGGCGCGGAAGCGTCCAAGCAGGCGCGGAAGAGTCCAAGCAGGCGCGGAAGCGTCCAAGCAGGCGCGGAAGCGTCCAAGCAGGCGCGGAAACGTCCAAACAGGCGCGGAAGCGTCCAAGCAGTCGCGGAAGCGTCCAAGCAGGCGCGGAAGCGTCCAAGCAGGTACGGAAGCGTGCACGAAGGCGCGGAAGCGTCCAAGCAGGCGTGGAAGCGTCCAAGCATGCGTGGAAGAGTCCAAGCAGCTGCGGAAGCGTCCAAGCAGGCGCGAAAGCGTCCAAGCAGGCGCGGAAGCGTCCAAGCAGACGCGGAAGTGTCCAAGCAGGCGCGGCAGCGTCTAAGCAGGCGCGGAAACGTCCAAGCAGTCGCGGAAGCGTCCAAGCAGGCGCGGAAGCGTCCAAGCAGGCGCGGAAGCGTCCAAGCAGACGCGGAAGCGTCCAAGCAGGCGCGGAAGCGTCCAAGCAGGCGTGGAAGAGTCCAAGCTGGCGCGGAAGCGTCCAAGCAGGCGCGGAAGCGTCCAAGCAGGCGCGGAACCGTGCAAGCTGGCGCGGAAGCGGCCAAGCAGGCGCGGAAGCGTCCAAGCAGGCGCGGAAGCGTCCAAGCAGGCGCGGAAGCGCCCAAGCAGTCGCGGAAACGTCCAAGCAGGCGCGGAAGCATGCAAGAAGGCGCAGAAGAGTCCAAACAGGCGCGGAAGCGTCCAAGCAGTCGCAGAAGCGTCCAAGCAGGCGCGGTAGCGTCCAAGCAGGCGCGGAAGCGTCCAAGCAGGCGCGGAAGCGTCCAAGCAGGCGTGAAAGCGTCCAAGCTGGCGCGGTAGCGTCCAAGCAGGCGCGGAAACGTCCAAGCAGGCGCGGAAGCGTCCAAGCAGGCGCGGAAGCGTGCAAGCAGGCGCGGAAGCGTCCAAGCAGGCTCGGAAGCGTCCAAGCAGGCGCGGAAGCATCCAAGCAGGCGCGGAAACGTCCAAGCAGGCGCGGAAGCGTCCAAGCAGTCGCGGAACCGTGCAAACAGGCGCGGAAGCGTACAAGCATGCGCGGTGGCGTCCAAGCAGGCGCAGAAGCATCCATATAGGCGCGGAAGTGTCCAAGCAGGCGCGGTAGAGTCCGAGCAGGCGCGGAAGCATGCAAGAAGGCGCAGAAGAGTCCAAGCAGGCGCGGAAGCGTCCAAGTAGGCGCGGAAGCGTACAAGCAGGCGCGGTGGCGTCCAAGCAGACGCGGAAGCGTCCAAGCAGGCGCGGAAGCGTCCAAGCAGGCGCGGAACCGTGCAAGCTGGCGCGGAAGCGGCCAAGCAGGCGCGGAAGCGTCCAAGCAGGCGCGGAAGAGTCCAAGCAGGCGCGGAAGCGTCCAAGCAGGCGCGGAAGCGTCCAAGCAGGCGCGGAAACGTCCAAACAGGCGCGGAAGAGTCCAAGCAGGCGCGGAAGCGTCCAAGCAGGCGCGGAAGCGTCCAAGCAGGCGCGGAAACGTCCAAACAGGCTCGGAAGCGTCCAAGCAGGCGCGGAAGCATCCAAGCAGGCGCGGAAACGTCCAAGCAGGCGCGGAAGCATCCATATAGGCGCGGAAGAGTCCAAGCAGGCGCGGAAGCGTCCAAGCAGTCGCGGAAGCGTCCAAGCAGGAGCTGTAACGTCCAAGCAGTCGCGGAAGAGTCCAAGCAGGCGCGGAAGAGTCCTAGCCGGCGCGGAAGGATCCATACAGGCGCGGAAGTGTCCAAGCTGTCGCGGAAGCGTCCAAGCAGGCGCAGAAGAGTCCAAGCAGGCGCGGAAGCGTCCAAGCTGGCGCGGTAGCGTCCAAGCAGGCGCGGATGCATCCAAGCAGGCGCGGAAGCGTGCAAGCAGGCGCGGAAACGTCCAAGCAGGCGCGGAAGCATGCAAGAAGGCGCAGAAGAGTCCAAGCAGGCGCGGAAGCGTCCAAGCAGGCGCGGAACCGTGCAAGCAGGCGCGGAAGCGTCCAAGCAGGCGTGGAAGCGTCCAAGCATGCGTGGAAGAGTCCAAGCAGCTGCGGAAGCGTCCAAGCAGGCGCGGAAGCGTCCAAGCAGGAGCGGAAGCGTCCAAGCAGGCGCGGAAGCGTCCAAGCAGGCGCGGAAGCGTCCAAGCAGGCGCGGAAGCGTCCAAGCATGCGTGGAAGAGTCCAAGCAGGCGCGGAATCGTCCAAGCAGGCGCGGAAGCGTCCAAGCAGGCGCGGAAGCGCCCAAGCAGGCGCGGAACCGTGCAAGCAGGCGCGGAAGCGTCCAAGCAGGCGTGGAAGCGTCCAAGCATGCGTGGAAGAGTCCAAGCAGGCGCGGAAACGTCCAAGCAGGCGCGAAAGCGTCCAAGCAGGCGCGGAAGCGTCCAAGCAGACGCGGAAGTGTCCAAGCAGGCGCGGCAGCGTCTAAGCAGGCGCGGAAACGTCCAAGCAGTCGCGGAAGCGTCCAAACAGGCGCGGAAGCGTCCATACAGGCGCGGAAGTGTCCAAGCAGTCGCGGAAGCGTGCAAGCAGGCGCGGAAGCGTGCAAGCAGGCGCGGAAGCGTCCATACAGGCGCAGAAGAGTCCAAGCAGGCGCGGAAGCGTGCAAGCAGGCGCGGAAGCGTGCAAGCAGGCGCGGAAGCGTCCAAGCAGGCGCGGAAGCGTGCAAGCAGCCGCGGAAGCGTCCAAGCATGCGTGGAAGAGTCCAAGCAGGCGCGGAAGCGTCCGAGCAGGCGCGGAAGCGTCCAAGCAGCTGCGGAAGCGTCCAAGCAGGCGCGAAAGCGTCCAAGCAGGCGCGGAAGCGTCCAAGCAGACGCGGAAGTGTCCAAGCAGGCGCGGAAGCGTCCAAGCAGTCGCGGAAGCGTCCAAGCAGGCGCGGAAGCGTCCAAGCAGGCGCGGAAGCGTCCAAGCAGGCGCGGAAGCATGCAAGAAAGCGCAGAAGAGTCCAAGAAGGCGCGGAAACCTCCAAGCAGGCGCGGAAGCGTCCAAGCAGTCGCGGAAGCGTCCAAGCAGGCGCGGAAGCGTCCAAGCAGGCGCGGAAGCGTCCAAGCAGGCGCGGAAGCATGCAAGAAAGCGCAGAAGAGTCCAAGAAGGCGCGGAAGCCTCCAAGCAGGCGCGGAAGCGTCCAAGCAGTCGCGGAAGCGTCCAAGCAGGCGCCGAAGCGTCCAAGCAGGAGCGTAAGCGTCCAAGTAATCGCGGAAGCATGCAAGAAGGCGCAGAAGAGTTCAAGCAGGCGTGGAAGCGTCCAAGCAGGCGCGGAAGCGTCCAAGCAGGCGCGGAAGCATGCAAGAAAGCGCAGAAGAGTCCAAGCAGGCGCGGAAGCGTCCAAGCAGGCGCGGAAGCGTCCAAGCAGGCGCGGAAGCATGCAAGAAAGCGCAGAAGAGTCCAAGCAGGCGTGGAAGCGTCCAAGCAGGCGCTCAAGCGTCCAAGCAGACGCGGAAGCGGCCAAACAGGCGCGGAAGCGTCCATGCAGCCGCGGAAGCGTCCAAGCAGGTGCGGAAGCGTGGAAGCAGGCGCGGAAGCGTCCAAGCAGTCGCGGAAGCGTCCAAGCAGGCGCGGTAGCGTCCAAGCAGGCGCGGAAACGTCCAAGCAGGCGCGGAAGCGACCAAGCAGACGCGGAAGCGTCCAAGCAGGCGCGGAAGAGTCCAAGCAGGCGCGGAAGCGTCCAAGCAGGCGTGGAAGAGTCCAAGCAGTCGCAGAAGCGTCCAAGTAGGCGCGGAAGCGTCCAAGCAGGCGCGGAAACGTCCAAGCAGGCGCGGAAGCGTCCAAGGAGGCGCAGAAGAGTCCAAGCAGGCGCGGAAACGTCCAAGCAGGCGTGGAAACGTCCAAGCAGGCGTGGAAGAGGCCAAGCAGGCGCGGAAGCGTCCAAGCAGGCGCCGAAGCGTCCAAGCAGTAGCGTAAGCGTCCAAGTAATCGCGGAAGCATGCAAGAAGGCGCAGAAGAGTTCAAGCAGGCGTGGAAGCGTCCAAGCAGGCGCTCAAGCGTCCAAGCAGTCGCGGAAGCGGCCAAACAGGCGCGGAAGCGTCCATGCAGCCGCGGAAGCGTCCAAGCAGTTGCGGAAGCGGCCAAGCAGGCGCGGAAGCGTCCAAGCAGGCGCGGAAGCGTCCAAGCAGGCGCGGAAGCGCCCAAGCAGTCGCGGAAGCGTCCAAGCAGGCGCGGAAGCGCCCAAGCAGGCGCGGAACCGTGCAAGCAGGCGCGGAAGCGTCCAAGCAGGCGTGGAAGCGTCCAAGCATGCGTGGAAGAGTCCAAGCAGCTGCGGAAGCGTCCAAGCAGGCGCGGAAGCGTCCAAGCAGGAGCGGAAGCGTCCAAGCAGGCGCGGAAGCGTCCAAGCAGGCGCGGAAGCGTCCAAGCAGGCGCGGAAGCGTCCAAGCATGCGTGGAAGAGTCCAAGCAGGCGCGGAATCGTCCAAGCAGGCGCGGAAGCGTCCAAGCAGGCGCGGAAGCGCCCAAGCAGGCGCGGAACCGTGCAAGCAGGCGCGGAAGCGTCCAAGCAGGCGTGGAAGCGTCCAAGCATGCGTGGAAGAGTCCAAGCAGGCGCGGAAACGTCCAAGCAGGCGCGAAAGCGTCCAAGCAGGCGCGGAAGCGTCCAAGCAGACGCGGAAGTGTCCAAGCAGGCGCGGCAGCGTCTAAGCAGGCGCGGAAACGTCCAAGCAGTCGCGGAAGCGTCCAAACAGGCGCGGAAGCGTCCATACAGGCGCGGAAGTGTCCAAGCAGTCGCGGAAGCGTGCAAGCAGGCGCGGAAGCGTGCAAGCAGGCGCGGAAGCGTCCATACAGGCGCAGAAGAGTCCAAGCAGGCGCGGAAGCGTGCAAGCAGGCGCGGAAGCGTGCAAGCAGGCGCGGAAGCGTCCAAGCAGGCGCGGAAGCGTGCAAGCAGCCGCGGAAGCGTCCAAGCATGCGTGGAAGAGTCCAAGCAGGCGCGGAAGCGTCCGAGCAGGCGCGGAAGCGTCCAAGCAGCTGCGGAAGCGTCCAAGCAGGCGCGGAAGCGTCCAAGCAGGAGCGGAAGCGTCCAAGCAGGCGCGGAAGCGTCCAAGCAGGCGCGGAAGCGTCCAAGCAGGCGCGGAAGCGTGCAAGCAGGCGCGGAAGCGTGCAAGCAGGCGCGGAAGCGTGCAAGCAGGCGCGGAAGCGTCCAAGCATGCGTGGAAGAGTCCAAGCAGGCGCGGAAACGTCCAAGCAGGCGCGGAAGCGTCCAAGCAGGCGCGGAAGCGCCCAAGCAGGCGCGGAACCGTGCAAGCAGGCGCGGAAGCGTCCAAGCAGGCGTGGAAGCGTCCAAGCATGCGTGGAAGAGTCCAAGCAGGCGCGGAAACGTCCAAGCAGGCGCGAAAGCGTCCAAGCAGGCGCGGAAGCGTCCAAGCAGACGCGGAAGTGTCCAAGCAGGCGCGGAAGCGTCCAAGCAGTCGCGGAAGCGTCCAAGCAGGCGCGGAAGCGTCCAAGCAGGCGCGGAAGCGTCCAAGCAGGCGCGGAAGCATGCAAGAAAGCGCAGAAGAGTCCAAGAAGGCGCGGAAACCTCCAAGCAGGCGCGGAAGCGTCCAAGCAGTCGCGGAAGCGTCCAAGCAGGCGCGGAAGCGTCCAAGCAGGCGCGGAAGCGTCCAAGCAGGCGCGGAAGCATGCAAGAAAGCGCAGAAGAGTCCAAGAAGGCGCGGAAGCCTCCAAGCAGGCGCGGAAGCGTCCAAGCAGTCGCGGAAGCGTCCAAGCAGGCGCCGAAGCGTCCAAGCAGGAGCGTAAGCGTCCAAGTAATCGCGGAAGCATGCAAGAAGGCGCAGAAGAGTTCAAGCAGGCGTGGAAGCGTCCAAGCAGGCGCGGAAGCGTCCAAGCAGGCGCGGAAGCATGCAAGAAAGCGCAGAAGAGTCCAAGCAGGCGCGGAAGCGTCCAAGCAGGCGCGGAAGCGTCCAAGCAGGCGCGGAAGCATGCAAGAAAGCGCAGAAGAGTCCAAGCAGGCGTGGAAGCGTCCAAGCAGGCGCTCAAGCGTCCAAGCAGACGCGGAAGCGGCCAAACAGGCGCGGAAGCGTCCATGCAGCCGCGGAAGCGTCCAAGCAGGTGCGGAAGCGTGGAAGCAGGCGCGGAAGCGTCCAAGCAGTCGCGGAAGCGCCCAAGCAGGCGCGGTAGCGTCCAAGCAGGCGCGGAAACGTCCAAGCAGGCGCGGAAGCGACCAAGCAGACGCGGAAGCGTCCAAGCAGGCGCGGAAGAGTCCAAGCAGGCGCGGAAGCGTCCAAGCAGGCGTGGAAGAGTCCAAGCAGTCGCAGAAGCGTCCAAGTAGGCGCGGAAGCGTCCAAGCAGGCGCGGAAACGTCCAAGCAGGCGCGGAAGCGTCCAAGGAGGCGCAGAAGAGTCCAAGCAGGCGCGGAAACGTCCAAGCAGGCGTGGAAACGTCCAAGCAGGCGTGGAAGAGGCCAAGCAGGCGCGGAAGCGTCCAAGCAGGCGCGGAAGCGTCCAAGCAGTCGCGGAAGAGTCCAAGCAGGCGCGGAAGAGTCCTAGCCGGCGCGGAAGCATCCATACAGGCGCGGAAGTGTCCAAGCAGTCGCGGAAGCGTCCAAGCAGGCGCAGAAGAGTCCAAGCAGGCGCGGAAGCGTGCAAGCAGGCGCGGAAGCGTGCAAGCAGGCGCGGAAGCGTCCAAGCATGCGTGGAAGAGTCCAAGCAGGCGCGGAAACGTCCAAGCAGGCGCGGAAGCGTCCAAGCAGGCGCGGAAGCGCCCAAGCAGGCGCGGAACCGTGCAAGCAGGCGCGGAAGCGTCCAAGCTGGCGTGGAAGCGTCCAAGCATGCGTGGAAGAGTCCAAGCAGGCGCGGAAACGTCCAAGCAGGCGCGAAAGCGTCCAAGCAGGCGCGGAAGCGTCCAAGCAGACGCGGAAGTGTCCAAGCAGGCGCGGAAGCGTCCAAGCAGACGCGGAAGCGTCCAAGCAGGCGCGGAAGCGTCCAAGCAGGCGCGGAACCGTGCAAGCTGGCGCGGAAGTGGCCAAGCAGGCGCGGAAGCGTCCAAGCAGGCGCGGAAGAGTCCAAGCAGGCGCGGAAGCGTCCAAGCAGACGCGGAAGCGTCCAAGCAGGCGCGGAAACGTCCAAACAGGCGCGGAAGCGTCCAAGCAGTCGCGGAAGCGTCCAAGCAGGCGCGGAAGCGTCCAAGCAGGCGCGGAAGCGTCCAAGCAGGCGCGGAAGCATGCAAGAAAGCGCAGAAGAGTCCAAGAAGGCGCGGAAACCTCCAAGCAGGCGCGGAAGCGTCCAAGCAGTCGCGGAAGCGTCCAAGCAGGCGCGGAAGCGTCCAAGCAGGCGCGGAAGCGTCCAAGCAGGCGCGGAAGCATGCAAGAAAGCGCAGAAGAGTCCAAGAAGGCGCGGAAGCCTCCAAGCAGGCGCGGAAGCGTCCAAGCAGTCGCGGAAGCGTCCAAGCAGGCGCCGAAGCGTCCAAGCAGGAGCGTAAGCGTCCAAGTAATCGCGGAAGCATGCAAGAAGGCGCAGAAGAGTTCAAGCAGGCGTGGAAGCGTCCAAGCAGGCGCGGAAGCGTCCAAGCAGGCGCGGAAGCATGCAAGAAAGCGCAGAAGAGTCCAAGCAGGCGCGGAAGCGTCCGAGCAGGCGCGGAACCGTGCAAGCAGGTACGGAAGCGTGCACGAAGGCGCGGAAGCGTCCAAGCAGGCGCGGAAACGTCCAAGCAGGCGCGGAAGCGTCCAAGCAGGCGCAGAAGAGTCCAAGCAGGCGTGGAAGCGTCCAAGCAGGCGCTCAAGCGTCCAAGCAGACGCGGAAGCGGCCAAACAGGCGCGGAAGCGTCCATGCAGCCGCGGAAGCGTCCAAGCAGGTGCGGAAGCGTGGAAGCAGGCGCGGAAGCGTCCAAGCAGTCGCGGAAGCGTCCAAGCAGGCGCGGAACCGTGCAAGCTGGCGCGGAAGCGGCCAAGCAGGCGCGGAAGCGTCCAAGCAGGCGCGGAAACGTCCAAACAGGCGCGGAAGCGTCCAAGCAGTCGCGGAAGCGTCCAAGCAGGCGCGGAAGCGTCCAAGCAGGTACGGAAGCGTGCACGAAGGCGCGGAAACGTCCAAGCAGGCGCGGAAGCGTCCAAGCAGTCGCGGAAGCGTCCAAGCAGGCGTGGAAGCGTCCAAGCATGCGTGGAAGAGTCCAAGCAGCTGCGGAAGCGTCCAAGCAGGCGCGGAAGCGTCCAAGCAGGCGCGGAAGAGTCCTAGCCGGCGCGGAAGCATCCATACAGGCGCGGAAGTGTCCAAGCAGTCGCGGAAGCGTCCAAGCAGGCGCAGAAGAGTCCAAGCAGGCGCGGAAGCGTGCAAGCAGGCGCGGAAGCGTGCAAGCAGGCGCGGAAGCGTCCAAGCATGCGTGGAAGAGTCCAAGCAGGCGCGGAAACGTCCAAGCAGGCGCGGAAGCGTCCAAGCAGGCGCGGAAGCGCCCAAGCAGGCGCGGAACCGTGCAAGCAGGCGCGGAAGCGTCCAAGCTGGCGTGGAAGCGTCCAAGCATGCGTGGAAGAGTCCAAGCAGGCGCGGAAACGTCCAAGCAGGCGCGAAAGCGTCCAAGCAGGCGCGGAAGCGTCCAAGCAGACGCGGAAGTGTCCAAGCAGGCGCGGAAGCGTCCAAGCAGGCGCGGAAGCGTCCAAGCAGGCGCGGAAGCGTCCAACCAGGCGCGGAAACGTACAAGTAGGCGCGGCAGCATGCAAGAAGGCGCAGAAGAGTCCAAGCAGGCGCGGAAGCATTCAAGCAGGCGCGGAAGCGTCCAAGCAGGCGCGGAAACGTACAAGTAGGCGCGACAGCAAGCAAGAAGGCGCAGAAGAGTCCAAGCAGGCGCGGAAGCGTCCAAGCAGTCGCGGAAGCGTCCAAGTAGGCGCGGAAGCGTCCAAGCAGGCGCGGAAGCGTCCAAGCAGGCGCGGAAGCGTCCAAGCAGGCGCGGAAGCGTGCAAGCAGGCGCGGAAGCGTGCAAGCAGGCGCGGAAGCGTCCAAGCATGCGTGGAAGAGTCCAAGCAGGCGCGGAATCGTCCAAGCAGGCGCGGAAGCGTCCAAGCAGGCGCGGAAGCGCCCAAGCAGGCGCGGAACCGTGCAAGCAGGCGCGGAAGCGTCCAAGCAGGCGTGGAAGCGTCCAAGCATGCGTGGAAGAGTCCAAGCAGGCGCGGAAACGTCCAAGCAGGCGCGGAAGCGTCCAAGCAGGCGCGGAAGCGTCCAAGCAGGCGTGAAAGCGTCCAAGCTGGCGCGGTAGCGTCCAAGCAGGCGCGGAAACGTCCAAGCAGGCGCGAAAGCGTCCAAGCAGACGCGGAAGCGTCCAAGCAGGCGCGGCAGCGTCTAAGCAGGCGCGGAAGCGTCCAAGCAGTCGCGGAAGCGTCCAAACAGGCGCGGAAGCGTCCAAGCAGGCGCGGAAGCGTCCAAGCAGGCGCGGAAGCGTCCAAGCAGGCGTGGAAGAGTCCAAGCAGGCGCGGAAGCGTCCAAGCAGGCGCGGAAGCGTCCAAGCAGACGCGGAAGCGTCCAAGCAGGCGCGGAAGCGTCCAAGCAGGCGCGGAACCGTGCAAGCTGGCGCGGAAGTGGCCAAGCAGGCGCGGAAGCGTCCAAGCAGGCGCGGAAGAGTCCAAGCAGGCGCGGAAGCGTCCAAGCAGACGCGGAAGCGTCCAAGCAGGCGCGGAAACGTCCAAACAGGCGCGGAAGCGTCCAAGCAGTCGCGGAAGCGTCCAAGCAGGCGCGGAAGCGTCCAAGCAGGCGCGGAAGCGTCCAAGCAGGCGCGGAAGCATGCAAGAAAGCGCAGAAGAGTCCAAGAAGGCGCGGAAACCTCCAAGCAGGCGCGGAAGCGTCCAAGCAGTCGCGGAAGCGTCCAAGCAGGCGCGGAAGCGTCCAAGCAGGCGCGGAAGCGTCCAAGCAGGCGCGGAAGCATGCAAGAAAGCGCAGAAGAGTCCAAGAAGGCGCGGAAGCCTCCAAGCAGGCGCGGAAGCGTCCAAGCAGTCGCGGAAGCGTCCAAGCAGGCGCCGAAGCGTCCAAGCAGGAGCGTAAGCGTCCAAGTAATCGCGGAAGCATGCAAGAAGGCGCAGAAGAGTTCAAGCAGGCGTGGAAGCGTCCAAGCAGGCGCGGAAGCGTCCAAGCAGGCGCGGAAGCATGCAAGAAAGCGCAGAAGAGTCCAAGCAGGCGCGGAAGCGTCCGAGCAGGCGCGGAACCGTGCAAGCAGGTACGGAAGCGTGCACGAAGGCGCGGAAGCGTCCAAGCAGGCGCGGAAACGTCCAAGCAGGCGCGGAAGCGTCCAAGCAGGCGCAGAAGAGTCCAAGCAGGCGTGGAAGCGTCCAAGCAGGCGCTCAAGCGTCCAAGCAGACGCGGAAGCGGCCAAACAGGCGCGGAAGCGTCCATGCAGCCGCGGAAGCGTCCAAGCAGGTGCGGAAGCGTGGAAGCAGGCGCGGAAGCGTCCAAGCAGTCGCGGAAGCGTCCAAGCAGGCGCGGAACCGTGCAAGCTGGCGCGGAAGCGGCCAAGCAGGCGCGGAAGCGTCCAAGCAGGCGCGGAAACGTCCAAACAGGCGCGGAAGCGTCCAAGCAGTCGCGGAAGCGTCCAAGCAGGCGCGGAAGCGTCCAAGCAGGTACGGAAGCGTGCACGAAGGCGCGGAAACGTCCAAGCAGGCGCGGAAGCGTCCAAGCAGTCGCGGAAGCGTCCAAGCAGGCGTGGAAGCGTCCAAGCATGCGTGGAAGAGTCCAAGCAGCTGCGGAAGCGTCCAAGCAGGCGCGGAAGCGTCCAAGCAGGCGCGGAAACGTCCAAACAGGCGCGGAAGCGTCCAAGCAGTCGCGGAAGCGTCCAAGCAGGCGCGGAAGCGTCCAAGCAGGAGCGGAAGCGTCCAAGCAGGCGCGGAAGCGTCCAAGCAGGCGCGGAAGCGTCCAAGCAGGCGCGGAAGCGTGCAAGCAGGCGCGGAAGCGTGCAAGCAGGCGCGGAAGCGTGCAAGCAGGCGCGGAAGCGTCCAAGCATGCGTGGAAGAGTCCAAGCAGGCGCGGAAACGTCCAAGCAGGCGCGGAAGCGTCCAAGCAGGCGCGGAAGCGTCCAAGCAGGCGCGGAAGCGCCCAAGCAGGCGCGGAACCGTGCAAGCAGGCGCGGAAGCGTCCAAGCAGGCGTGGAAGCGTCCAAGCATGCGTGGAAGAGTCCAAGCAGGCGCGGAAACGTCCAAGCAGGCGCGGAAGCGTCCAAGCAGGCGTGGAAGCCTCCAAGCATGCGTGGAAGAGTCCAAGCAGCTGCGGAAGCGTCCAAGCAGGCTCGGAAGCGTCCAAGCAGGAGCGGAAGCGTCCAAGCAGGCGCGGAAGCGTCCAAGCAGGCGCGGAAGCGTCCAAGCAGGCGCGGAAGCGTGCAAGCAGGCGCGGAAGCGTGCAAGCAGGCGCGGAAGCGTCCAAGCATGCGTGGAAGAGTCCAAGCAGGCGCGGAATCGTCCAAGCAGGCGCGGAAGCGTCCAAGCAGGCGCGGAAGCGCCCAAGCAGGCGCGGAACCGTGCAAGCAGGCGCGGAAGCGTCCAAGCAGGCGTGGAAGCGTCCAAGCATGCGTGGAAGAGTCCAAGCAGGCGCGGAAACGTCCAAGCAGGCGCGAAAGCGTCCAAGCAGGCGCGGAAGCGACCAAGCAGACGCGGAAGTGTCCAAGCAGGCGCGGAAGCGTCCAAGCAGGCGTGGAAGCGTCCAAGCATGCGTGGAAGAGTCCAAGCAGGCGCGGAAACGTCCAAGCAGGCGCGAAAGCGTCCAAGCAGGCGCGGAAGCGACCAAGCAGACGCGGAAGTGTCCAAGCAGGCGCGGCAGCGTCTAAGCAGGCGCGGAAGCATCCAAGCAGTCGCGGAAGCGTCCAAACAGGCGCGGAAGCGTCCATACAGGCGCGGAAGTGTCCAAGCAGTCGCGGAAGCGTGCAAGCAGGCGCGGAAGCGTGCAAGCAGGCGCGGAAGCGTCCATACAGGCGCAGAACAGTCCAAGCAGGCGCGGAAGCGTGCAAGCAGGCGCGGAAGCGTGCAAGCAGGCGCGGAAGCGTCCAAGCAGGCGCGGAAGCGTGCAAGCAGCCGCGGAAGCGTCCAAGCATGCGTGGAAGAGTCCAAGCAGGCGCGGAAGCGTCCGAGCAGGCGCGGAAGCGTCCAA
This sequence comes from Cerceris ruficornis, assembly GCA_963989415.1. NCBI lineage: Eukaryota > Metazoa > Arthropoda > Insecta > Hymenoptera > Crabronidae > Cerceris > Cerceris ruficornis. Next base: position 1,651,653 of record OZ022522.1, read on the forward strand.
GCAGCTGCGGAAGCGTCCAAGCAGGCGCGGAAGCGTCCAAGCAGGAGCGGAAGCGTCCAAGCAGGCGCGGAAGCGTCCAAGCAGGCGCGGAAGCCTCCAAGCAGGCGCGGAAGCGTGCAACCAGGCGCGGAAGCGTCCAAGCAGGCGCGGATCCGTGCAAGCAGGCGCGGAAGCATGCAAGAAGGCGCGGAAGCGTCCAAGCAGGCGCGGAAGCGTCCAAGCAGGCGCGGAAGCGTCCAAGCAGACGCGGAAGCGTCCAAGTAGGCGCGGAAGCGTCCAAGCAGGCGCGGAAGCCTCCAAGCAGGCGCGGAAGCGTCCAAGCGGGCGCGGAAGCGTCCAAGCGGGCGCGGAAGCGTCCAAGCGGGCGCGGAAGCGTCCAAGCAGGCGCGGAAGCGTCCAAGCAGGCGCGCAAGCGTTCAAGCAGGCGCGGAAGCGTCCAAGCAGGCGCGAAAGCGTCCAAGCAGGCGCGGAAGCGTGCAACCAGGCGCGGAAGCGTCCAAGCAGGCGCGGATCCGTGCAAGCAGGCGCGGAAGCATGCAAGAAGGCGCGGAAGCGTCCAAGCAGGCGCGGAAGCGTCCAAGCAGGCGCGGAAGCGTCCAAGCAGGCGCGGAAGCTTCCAAGCAGGCGTGGAAGCGTCCAAGCAGGCGCGGAAGCGGCCAAGCAGACGCGGAAGCGTCCAAGCAGGCGCGGAAACGTCCAAGCAGCTGCGGAAGCGTCCAAGTAGGCGTGGAAGCGTCCAAGCAGGAGCGGAAGCGTCCAAGCAGGCGCGGAAGCGTCCAAGCAGGCGCGGAAGCATGCAAGAAAGCGCAGAAGAGTCCAAGAAGGCGCGGAAGCCTCCAAGCAGGCGCGGAAGCGTCCAAGCAGTCGCGGAAGCGTCCAAGCAGGCGCCGAAGCGTCCAAGCAGGAGCGTAAGCGTCCAAGTAATCGCGGAAGCATGCAAGAAGGCGCAGAAGAGTTCAAGCAGGCGTGGAAGCGTCCAAGCAGGCGCTCAAGCGTCCAAGCAGTCGCGGAAGCGGCCAAACAGGCGCGGAAGCGTCCATGCAGCCGCGGAAGCGTCCAAGCAGTTGCGGAAGCGGCCAAGCAGGCGCGGAAGCGTCCAAGCAGGCGCGGAAGCGTCCAAGCAGGCGCGGAAGCGCCCAAGCAGTCGCGGAAGCGTCCAAGCAGGCGCGGAAGCGCCCAAGCAGGCGCGGAACCGTGCAAGCAGGCGCGGAAGCGTCCAAGCAGGCGTGGAAGCCTCCAAGCATGCGTGGAAGAGTCCAAGCAGCTGCGGAAGCGTCCAAGCAGGCTCGGAAGCGTCCAAGCAGGAGCGGAAGCGTCCAAGCAGGCGCGGAAGCGTCCAAGCAGGCGCGGAAGCGTCCAAGCAGGCGCGGAAGCGTGCAACCAGGCGCGGAAGCGTCCAAGCAGGCGCGGATCCGTGCAAGCAGGCGCGGAAGCATGCAAGAAGGCGCGGAAGCGTCCAAGCAGGCGCGGAAGCGTCCAAGCAGGCGCGGAAGCGTCCAAGCAGGCGCGGAAGCTTCCAAGCAGGCGTGGAAGCGTCCAAGCAGGCGCGGAAGCGGCCAAGCAGACGCGGAAGCGTCCAAGCAGGCGCGGAAACGTCCAAGCAGCTGCGGAAGCGTCCAAGTAGGCGTGGAAGCGTCCAAGCAGGAGCGGAAGCGTCCAAGCAGGCGCGGAAGCGTCCAAGCAGGCGCGGAAGCATGCAAGAAAGCGCAGAAGAGTCCAAGAAGGCGCGGAAGCCTCCAAGCAGGCGCGGAAGCGTCCAAGCAGTCGCGGAAGCGTCCAAGCAGGCGCCGAAGCGTCCAAGCAGGAGCGTAAGCGTCCAAGTAATCGCGGAAGCATGCAAGAAGGCGCAGAAGAGTTCAAGCAGGCGTGGAAGCGTCCAAGCAGGCGCTCAAGCGTCCAAGCAGTCGCGGAAGCGGCCAAACAGGCGCGGAAGCGTCCATGCAGCCGCGGAAGCGTCCAAGCAGTTGCGGAAGCGGCCAAGCAGGCGCGGAAGCGTCCAAGCAGGCGCGGAAGCGCCCAAGCAGTCGCGGAAGCGTCCAAGCAGGCGCGGAAGCGCCCAAGCAGGCGCGGAACCGTGCAAGCAGGCGCGGAAGCGTCCAAGCAGGCGTGGAAGCCTCCAAGCATGCGTGGAAGAGTCCAAGCAGCTGCGGAAGCGTCCAAGCAGGCTCGGAAGCGTCCAAGCAGGAGCGGAAGCGTGCAAGCAGGCGCGGAAGCGTGCAAGCAGGCGCGGAAGCGTCCAAGCATGTGTGGAAGAGTCCAAGCAGGCGCGGAATCGTCCAAGCAGGCGCGGAAGCGTCCAAGCAGGCGCGGAAGCGCCCAAGCAGGCGCGGAACCGTGCAAGCAGGCGCGGAAGCGTCCAAGCAGGCGTGGAAGCGTCCAAGCATGCGTGGAAGAGTCCAAGCAGGCGCGGAAACGTCCAAGCAGGCGCGAAAGCGTCCAAGCAGGCGCGGAAGCGTCCAAGCAGACGCGGAAGTGTCCAAGCAGGCGCGGCAGCGTCTAAGCAGGCGCGGAAGCATCCAAGCAGTCGCGGAAGCGTCCAAACAGGCGCGGAAGCGTCCATACAGGCGCGGAAGTGTCCAAGCAGTCGCGGAAGCGTGCAAGCAGGCGCGGAAGCGTGCAAGCAGGCGCGGAAGCGTCCATACAGGCGCAGAACAGTCCAAGCAGGCGCGGAAGCGTGCAAGCAGGCGCGGAAGCGTGCAAGCAGGCGCGGAAGCGTCCAAGCAGGCGCGGAAGCGTGCAAGCAGCCGCGGAAGCGTCCAAGCATGCGTGGAAGAGTCCAAGCAGGCGCGGAAGCGTCCGAGCAGGCGCGGAAGCGTCCAAGCAGCTGCGGAAGCGTCCAAGCAGGCGCGGAAGCGTCCAAGCAGGAGCGGAAGCGTCCAAGCAGGCGCGGAAGCGTCCAAGCAGGCGCGGAAGCCTCCAAGCAGGCGCGGAAGCGTCCAAGCGGGCGCGGAAGCGTCCAAGCGGGCGCGGAAGCGTCCAAGCAGGCGCGGAAGCGTCCAAGCAGGCGCGCAAGCGTTCAAGCAGGCGCGGAAGCGTCCAAGCAGGCGCGAAAGCGTCCAAGCAGGCGCGGAAGCGTGCAACCAGGCGCGGAAGCGTCCAAGCAGGCGCGGATCCGTGCAAGCAGGCGCGGAAGCATGCAAGAAGGCGCGGAAGCGTCCAAGCAGGCGCGGAAGCGTCCAAGCAGGCGCGGAAGCGTCCAAGCAGACGCGGAAGCGTCCAAGCAGGCGCGGAAGCGTCCAAGCAGGCGCGGAAGCCTCCAAGCAGGCGCGGAAGCGTCCAAGCGGGCGCGGAAGCGTCCAAGCGGCCGCGGAAGCGTCCAAGCAGGCGCGGAAGCGTCCAAGCAGGCGCGCAAGCGTTCAAGCAGGCGCGGAAGCGTCCAAGCAGGCGCGAAAGCGTCCAAGCAGGCGCGGAAGCGTGCAACCAGGCGCGGAAGCGTCCAAGCAGGCGCGGATCCGTGCAAGCAGGCGCGGAAGCATGCAAGAAGGCGCGGAAGCGTCCAAGCAGGCGCGGAAGCGTCCAAGCAGGCGCGGAAGCGTCCAAGCAGGCGCGGAAGCTTCCAAGCAGGCGTGGAAGCGTCCAAGCAGGCGCGGAAGCGGCCAAGCAGACGCGGAAGCGTCCAAGCAGGCGCGGAAACGTCCAAGCAGCTGCGGAAGCGTCCAAGTAGGCGTGGAAGCGTCCAAGCAGGAGCGGAAGCGTCCAAGCAGGCGCGGAAGCGTCCAAGCAGACGCGGAAGCGTCCAAGCAGGCGCGGCAGCGTCCAAGCAGGCGCGGAAGCCTCCAAGCAGGCGCGGAAGCGTCCAAGCAGGCGCGGAAGCCTCCAAGCAGGCGCGGAAGCGTCCAAGCAGGCGCGGAAGCGTCCAAGCAGGCACCGAAGCGTCCAAGCAGGAGCGTAAGCGTCCAAGTAATCGCGGAAGCATGCAAGAAGGCGCAGAAGAGTTCAAGCAGGCGTGGAAGCGTCCAAGCAGGCGCTCAAGCGTCCAAGCAGTCGCGGAAGCGGCCAAACAGGCGCGGAAGCGTCCATGCAGCCGCGGAAGCGTCCAAGCAGGAGCGGAAGCGTCCAAGCAGGCGCGGAAGCGTCCAAGCAGGCGCGGAAGCGTCCAAGCAGGCGCGGAAGCGTGCAAGCAGGCGCGGAAGCGTCCAAGCAGGCGCGGAAGCGTCCAAGCAGGAGCGGAAGCGTCCAAGCAGGCGCGGAAGCGTCCAAGCAGGCGCGGAAGCGTCCAAGCAGGCGCGGAAGCGTGCAAGCAGGCGCGGAAGCGTGCAAGCAGGCGCGGAAGCGTCCAAGCATGCGTGGAAGAGTCCAAGCAGGCGCGGTAACGTCCAAGCAGGCGCGGAAGCGTCCAAGCAGGCGCGGAAGCGTCCAAGCAGACGCGGAAGTGTCCAAGCAGGCGCGGCAGCGTCCAAGCAGGCGCGGAAACGTCCAAGGAGGCGCGGAATCGTCCAAGCAGTCGCGGAAGCGTCCAAGCAGGCGCGGAAGCGTCCAAGCAGGCGCGGAAGCGTCCGAGCAGGCGCGGAACCGTGCAAGCAGGTACGGAAGCGTGCACGAAGGCGCGGAAGCGTCCAAGCAGGCGCGGAAACGTCCAAGCAGGCTCGGAAGAGTCCTAGCCGGCGCGGAAGCATCCATACAGGCGCGGAAGCATGCAAGCAGGCGCGGAAGCGTCTAAGCAGGCGCAGAAGCGTCCAAGCAGGCGCGGAAGCGTCCTAGCAGGCGCGGAAGTGTCCAAGAAGACGCGGAAGCGTCCAAGCAGGCGCGAAAGCGTCCAAGCAGGCTCGGAACCGTGCAAGCAGGCGCGGAAGTGTCCAAGCAGGCGCGGAAGCGTCCAAGCAGTCGCGGAAGCGTCCAAGCAGTCGCGGAAGCGTCCAAGCAGGCGCGGAAGCGTCCAAGCAGGCGCGGAAGCATGCAAGCAGGCGCGGAAGCACGTAAGAAGGCGCAGAAGAGTCCAAGCAGCCGCGGTAGCGTCCAAGCAGGCGCGGAAATGTCCAAGCAGGCGCGGAAATGTCCAAGCAGGCGCGGAAGTATGCAAGAAGGTGCAGAAGAGTCCAAGCAGGCGCGGTAGCGTCCAAGCAGGCGCGGAAGCGTCCAAGCAGGCGCGGAAGCGCCCAAGCAGTCGCGGAAGCGTCCAAGCAGGCGCGGAAGCGTCCAAGCAGTCGCGGAAGCGTCCAAGCAGGCGCGGAAGCGTCCAAGCAGGTTCGGAAGCGTGCACGAATTCGCGGAAACGTCCAAGCAGGCTCGGAAGCGTCCAAGCAGGCGCGGAAGCGTCCAAGCAGGCGCGGAAGCGTACAAGCAGGCGCGGAAGCGTCCAAGCAGGAGCGGAAGCGTCCAAGCAGGCGCCGAAGCGTCCAAGCAGGAGCGTAAGCGTCCAAGTAATCGCGGAAGCATGCAAGAAGGCGCAGAAGAGTTCAAGCAGGCGTGGAAGCGTCCAAGCAGGCGCTCAAGCGTCCAAGCAGTCGCGGAAGCGGCCAAACAGGCGCGGAAGCGTCCATGCAGCCGCGGAAGCGTCCAAGCAGTTGCGGAAGCGGCCAAGCAGGCGCGGAAGCGTCCAAGCAGGCGCGGAAGCGTCCAAGCAGGCGCGGAAGCGCCCAAGCAGTCGCGGAAGCGTCCAAGCAGGCGCGGAAGCGCCCAAGCAGGCGCGGAACCGTGCAAGCAGGCGCGGAAGCGTCCAAGCAGGCGCGGAAGCGTCCAAGCAGGCACCGAAGCGTCCAAGCAGGAGCGTAAGCGTCCAAGTAATCGCGGAAGCATGCAAGAAGGCGCAGAAGAGTTCAAGCAGGCGCGGTAGCGTCCAAGCAGGCGCGGTAGCGTCCAAGCAGGCGCGGAAACGTCCAAGCAGGCGCGGAAGCATGCAAGAATGCGCAGAAGAGTCCAAGCAGACGCGGAAGCGGCCAAGCAGGCGCGGAAGCGTCCAAGCAGGCGCGGAAGCGTCCAAGCAGGCGCGGAAGCGTCCAAGCAGGCGCGGAAGCGCCCAAGCAGTCGCGGAAGCGTGCAAGCAGGCGCGGAAGCGTCCGAGCAGGCGCGGAAACGTCCAAGTATGCGCGGAAGAGTCCAAGCAGGCGCGGAAACGTCCAAACAGGCGCGGAAGCGTCCAAGCAGTCGCGGAAGCGTCCAAGCAGGCGCGGAAGCGTCCAAGCAGGTTCGGAAGCGTGCACGAATTCGCGGAAACGTCCAAGCAGGCTCGGAAGCGTCCAAGCAGGCGCGGAAGCGTCCAAGCAGGCGCGGAAGCGTACAAGCAGGCGCGGAAGCGTCCAAGCAGGAGCGGAAGCGTCCAAGCAGGCGCCGAAGCGTCCAAGCAGGAGCGTAAGCGTCCAAGTAATCGCGGAAGCATGCAAGAAGGCGCAGAAGAGTTCAAGCAGGCGTGGAAGCGTCCAAGCAGGCGCTCAAGCGTCCAAGCAGTCGCGGAAGCGGCCAAACAGGCGCGGAAGCGTCCATGCAGCCGCGGAAGCGTCCAAGCAGTTGCGGAAGCGGCCAAGCAGGCGCGGAAGCGTCCAAGCAGGCGCGGAAGCGTCCAAGCAGGCGCGGAAGCGCCCAAGCAGTCGCGGAAGCGTCCAAGCAGGCGCGGAAGCGCCCAAGCAGGCGCGGAACCGTGCAAGCAGGCGCGGAAGCGTCCAAGCAGGCGTGGAAGCGTCCAAGCATGCGTGGAAGAGTCCAAGCAGCTGCGGAAGCGTACAAGCAGGCGCGGAAGCGTCCAAGCAGGAGCGGAAGCGTCCAAGCAGGCGCGGAAGCGTCCAAGCAGGCGCGGAAGCGTCCAAGCAGGCGCGGAAGCGTGCAAGCAGGCGCGGAAGCGTGCAAGCAGGCGCGGAAGCGTCCAAGCATGCGTGGAAGAGTCCAAGCAGGCGCGGAAGCGTGCAAGCAGGCGCGGAAGCGTCCAAGCATGCGTGGAAGCGTCCAAGCAGGAGCGGAAGCGTCCAAGCAGGCGCGGAAGCGTCCAAGCAGGCGCGGAAGCGTCCAAGCAGGCGCGGAAGCGTCCAAGCAGGCGCGGAAGCGTGCAAACAGGCGCGAAAGCGTGCAAGCAGGCGCGGAAGCGTGCAAGCAGGCGCGGAAGCGTCCAAGCAGGCGCGGAAGCGTCCAAGCAGGCGCGGAAGCGTCCAAGCAGGCGCGGAAGCGCGCAAGCAGGCGCGGAAGCGTGCAAGCAGGCGCGGAAGCGTGCAAGCAGGCGCGGAAGCGTCCAAGCATGCGTGGAAGAGTCCAAGCAGGCGCGGAAACGTCCAAGCAGGCGCGGAAGCGTCCAAGCAGGCGCGGAAGCGCCCAAGCAGGCGCGGAACCGTGCAAGCAGGCGCGGAAGCGTCCAAGCAGGCGCGGAAGCGTGCAAGCAGGCGCGGAAGCGTGCAAGCAGGCGCGGAAGCGTGCAAGCAGGCGCGGAAGCGTCCAAGCATGCGTGGAAGAGTCCAAGCAGGCGCGGAAACGTCCAAGCAGGCGCGGAAGCGTCCAAGCAGGCGCGGAAACGTCCAAGTATGCGCGGAAGAGTCCAAGCAGGCGCGGAAGCGTCCAAGCAGGCGCAGAAGAGTCCAAGCAGGCGTGGAAGCGTCCAAGCAGGCGCTCAAGCGTCCAAGCAGTCGCGGAAGCGGCCAAACAGGCGCGGAAGCGTCCATGCAGCCGCGGAAGCGTCCAAGCAGGTGCGGAAGCGTGGAAGCAGGCGCGGAAGCGTCCAAGCAGTCGCGGAAGCGTCCAAGCAGGCGCGGTAGCGTCCAAGCAGGCGCGGAAACGTCCAAGCAGGCGCGGAAGCGACCAAGCAGACGCGGAAGCGTCCAAGCAGGCGCGGAAGAGTCCAAGCAGGCGCGGAAGCGTCCAAGCAGGCGTGGAAGAATCCAAGCAGTCGCAGAAGCGTCCAAGTAGGCGCGGAAGCGTCCAAGCAGGCGCGGAAACGTCCAAGCAGGCGCGGAAGCGTCCAAGAAAGCGCAGAAGAGTCCAAGAAGGCGCGGAAACCTCCAAGCAGGCGCGGAAGCGTCCAAGCAGTCGCGGAAGCGTCCAAGCAGGCGCGGAAGCGTCCAAGCAGTCGCGGAAGCGTCCAAGCAGGCGCCGAAGCGTCCAAGCAGGAGCGTAAGCGTCCAAGTAATCGCGGAAGCATGCAAGAAGGCGCAGAAGGGTTCAAGCAGGCGTGGAAGCGTCCAAGCAGGCGCGGAAGCGTCCAAGCAGGCGCGGAAGCATGCAAGAAAGCGCAGAAGAGTCCAAGCAGGCGCGGAAGCGTCCGAGCAGGCGCGGAACCGTGCAAGCAGGTACGGAAGCGTGCACGAAGGCGCGGAAGCGTCCAAGCAGGCGCGGAAACGTCCAAGCAGGCTCGGAAGAGTCCTAGCCGGCGCGGAAGCATCCATACAGGCGCGGAAGCGTCCAAGCAGTCGCGGAAGCGTCCAAGCAGGCGCAGAAGAGTCCAAGCAGGCGTGGAAGCGTCCAAGCAGGCGCTCAAGCGTCCAAGCAGTCGCGGAAGCGGCCAAACAGGCGCGGAAGCGTCCATGCAGCCGCGGAAGCGTCCAAGCAGGTGCGGAAGCGTGGAAGCAGGCGCGGAAGCGTCCAAGCAGTCGCGGAAGCGTCCAAGCAGGCGCGGTAGCGTCCAAGCAGGCGCGGAAACGTCCAAGCAGGCGCGGAATCGTCCAAGCAGTCGCGGAAGCGTCCAAGCAGGCGCGGAAGCGTCCAAGCAGGCGCGGAAGCATGCAAGAAAGCGCAGAAGAGTCCAAGAAGGCGCGGAAACCTCCAAGCAGGCGCGGAAGCGTCCAAGCAGTCGCGGAAGCGTCCAAGCAGGCGCGGAAGCGTCCAAGCAGTCGCGGAAGCGTCCAAGCAGGCGCCGAAGCGTCCAAGCAGGAGCGTAAGCGTCCAAGTAATCGCGGAAGCATGCAAGAAGGCGCAGAAGAGTTCAAGCAGGCGTGGAAGCGTCCAAGCAGGCGCGGAAGCGTCCAAGCAGGCGCGGAAGCATGCAAGAAAGGGCAGAAGAGTCCAAGCAGGCGCGGAAGCGTCCGAGCAGGCGCGGAACCGTGCAAGCAGGTACGGAAGCGTGCACGAAGGCGCGGAAGCGTCCAAGCAGGCGCGGAAACGTCCAAGCAGGCTCGGAAGAGTCCTAGCCGGCGCGGAAGCATCCATACAGGCGCGGAAGCGTCCAAGCATTCACGGAAGCGTCCAAGCAGGCGCAGAAGAGTCCAAGCAGGCGTGGAAGCGTCCAAGCAGGCGCTCAAGCGTCCAAGCAGTCGCGGAAGCGGCCAAACAGGCGCGGAAGCGTCCATGCAGCCGCGGAAGCGTCCAAGCAGGTGCGGAAGCGTGGAAGCAGGCGCGGAAGCGTCCAAGCAGTCGCGGAAGCGTCCAAGCAGGCGCGGTAGCGTCCAAGCAGGCGCGGAAACGTCCAAGCAGGCGCGGAAGCGACCAAGCAGACGCGGAAGCGTCCAAGCAGGCGCGGAAGAGTCCAAGCAGGCGCGGAAGCGTCCAAGCAGGCGCGGAAGCGTCCAAGCAGGCGCGGAAGCGTCCAAGCAGGCGCGGAAGCGTCCAAGCAGGCGCGGAAGCGTGCAAGCAGGCGCGGAAGCGTGCAAGCAGGCGCGGAAGCGTCCAAGCATGCGTGGAAGAGTCCAAGCAGGCGCGGAAACGTCCAAGCAGGCGCGGAAGCGTCCAAGCAGGCGCGGAAGCGTCCAAGCAGGCGCGGAAGCGTCCAAGCAGGCGCGGAAGAGTCCAAGCAGGAGCGGAAGCGTCCAAGCAGGCGCGGAAGCGTCCAAGCAGACGCGGAAGCGTCCAAGCAGGCGCGGCAGCGTCTAAGCAGGCGCGGAAGCGTCCAAGCAGTCGCGGAAGCGTCCAAACAGGCGCGGAAGCGTCCAAGGAGGCGCGGAATCGTCCAAGCAGTCGCGGAAGCGTCCAAGCAGGCGCGGAAGCGTCCAAGCAGGCGCGGAAGCGCCCAAGCAGGCGCGGAACCGTGCAAGCAGGCGCGGAAGCGTCCAAGCAGGCGTGGAAGCGTCCAAGCATGCGTGGAAGAGTCCAAGCAGCTGCAGAAGCGTCCAAGCAGGCGCGGAAGCGTCCAAGCAGGCGCGGAAGCGTCCAAGCAGGCGCGGAAGCGTCCAAGCAAGCGTGGAAGAGTCCAAGCTGGCGCGGAAGCGTCCAAGCAGGCGCGGAAGCGTCCAGGCAGACGCGGAAGCGTCCAAGCAGGCGCGGAAGCGTCCAAGCAGGCGCGGAACCGTGCAAGCTGGCGCGGAAGCGGCCAAGCAGGCGCGGAAGCGTCCAAGCAGTCGCGGAAGCGTCCAAGCAGGCGCGGAAGCGTCCAAGCAGGTTCGGAAGCGTGCACGAAGGCGCGGAAACGTCCAAACAGGCTCGGAAGCGTCCAAGCAGGCGCGGAAGCGTCCAAGCAGGCGCGGAAGCGTCCAAGCAGGCGCGGAAGCATGCAAGAAAGCGCAGAAGAGTCCAAGAAGGCGCGGAAACCTCCAAGCAGGCGCGGAAGCGTCCAAGCAGTCGCGGAAGCGTCCAAGCAGGCGCGGAAGCGTCCAAGCAGTCGCGGAAGCGTCCAAGCAGGCGCCGAAGCGTCCAAGCAGGAGAGTAAGCGTCCAAGTAATCGCGGAAGCATGCAAGAAGGCGCAGAAGAGTTCAAGCAGGCGTGGAAGCGTCCAAGCAGGCGCGGAAGCGTCCAAGCAGGCGCGGAAGCATGCAAGAAAGCGCAGAAGAGTCCAAGCAGGCGCGGAAGCGTCCGAGCAGGCGCGGAACCGTGCAAGCAGGTACGGAAGCATGCACGAAGGCGCGGAAGCGTCCAAGCAGGCGCGGAAACGTCCAAGCAGGCTCGGAAGAGTCCTAGCCGGCGCGGAAGCATCCATACAGGCGCGGAAGCGTCCAAGCAGTCGCGGAAGCGTCCAAGCAGGCGCAGAAGAGTCCAAGCAGGCGTGGAAGCGTCCAAGCAGGCGCTCAAGCGTCCAAGCAGTCGCGGAAGCGGCCAAACAGGCGCGGAAGCGTCCATGCAGCCGCGGAAGCGTCCAAGCAGGTGCGGAAGCGTGGAAGCAGGCGCGGAAGCGTCCAAGCAGTCGCGGAAGCGTCCAAGCAGGCGCGGTAGCGTCCAAGCAGGCGCGGAAACGTCCAAGCAGGCGCGGAATCGTCCAAGCAGTCGCGGAAGCGTCCAAGCAGGCGCGGAAGCGTCCAAGCAGGCGCGGAAGCATGCAAGAAAGCGCAGAAGAGTCCAAGAATGCGCGGAAACCTCCAAGCAGGCGCGGAAGCGTCCAAGCAGTCGCGGAAGCGTCCAAGCAGGCGCGGAAGCGTCCAAGCAGTCGCGGAAGCGTCCAAGCAGGCGCCGAAGCGTCCAAGCAGGAGCGTAAGCGTCCAAGTAATCGCGGAAGCATGCAAGAAGGCGCAGAAGAGTTCAAGCAGGCGTGGAAGCGTCCAAGCAGGCGCGGAAGCGTCCAAGCAGGCGCGGAAGCATGCAAGAAAGGGCAGAAGAGTCCAAGCAGGCGCGGAAGCGTCCGAGCAGGCGCGGAACCGTGCAAGCAGGTACGGAAGCGTGCACGAAGGCGCGGAAGCGTCCAAGCAGGCGCGGAAACGTCCAAGCAGGCTCGGAAGAGTCCTAGCCGGCGCGGAAGCATCCATACAGGCGCGGAAGCGTCCAAGCAGTCACGGAAGCGTCCAAGCAGGCGCAGAAGAGTCCAAGCAGGCGTGGAAGCGTCCAAGCAGGCGCTCAAGCGTCCAAGCAGTCGCGGAAGCGGCCAAACAGGCGCGGAAGCGTCCATGCAGCCGCGGAAGCGTCCAAGCAGGTGCGGAAGCGTGGAAGCAGGCGCGGAAGCGTCCAAGCAGTCGCGGAAGCGTCCAAGCAGGCGCGGTAGCGTCCAAGCAGGCGCGGAAACGTCCAAGCAGGCGCGGAAGCGACCAAGCAGACGCGGAAGCGTCCAAGCAGGCGCGGAAGAGTCCAAGCAGGCGCGGAAGCGTCCAAGCAGGCGTGGAAGAGTCCAAGCAGTCGCAGAAGCGTCCAAGTAGGCGCGGAAGCGTCCAAGCAGGCGCGGAAACGTCCAAGCAGGCGCGGAAGCGTCCAAGGAGGCGCAGAAGAGTCCAAGCAGGCGCGGAAACGTCCAAGAAGGCGTGGAAACGTCCAAGCAGGCGTGGAAGAGGCCATGCAGGCGCGGAAGCGTCCAAGCAGGCGCGGAAGCGTCCAAGCAGTCGCGGAAGAGTCCAAGCAGGCGCGGAAGAGTCCTAGCCGGCGCGGAAGCATCCATACAGGCGCGGAAGTGTCCAAGCAGTCGCGGAAGCGTCCAAGCAGGCGCAGAAGAGTCCAAGCAGGCGCGGAAGCGTGCAAGCAGGCGCGGAAGCGTGCAAGCAGGCGCGGAAGCGTCCAAGCATGCGTGGAAGAGTCCAAGCAGGCGCGGAAACGTCCAAGCAGGCGCGGAAGCGTCCAAGCAGGCGCGGAAGCGCCCAAGCAGGCGCGGAACCGTGCAAGCAGGCGCGGAAGCGTCCAAGCAGGCGTGGAAGCGTCCAAGCATGCGTGGAAGAGTCCAAGCAGGCGCGGAAACGTCCAAGCAGGCGCGAAAGCGTCCAAGCAGGCGCGGAAGCGTCCAAGCAGGCGCGGAAGCATGCAAGAAAGGGCAGAAGAGTCCAAGCAGGCGCGGAAGCGTCCGAGCAGGCGCGGAACCGTGCAAGCAGGTACGGAAGCGTGCACGAAGGCGCGGAAGCGTCCAAGCAGGCGCGGAAACGTCCAAGCAGGCTCGGAAGAGTCCTAGCCGGCGCGGAAGCATCCATACAGGCGCGGAAGCGTCCAAGCAGTCACGGAAGCGTCCAAGCAGGCGCAGAAGAGTCCAAGCAGGCATGGAAGCGTCCAAGCAGGCGCTCAAGCGTCCAAGCAGTCGCGGAAGCGGCCAAACAGGCGCGGAAGCGTCCATGCAGCCGCGGAAGCGTCCAAGCAGGTGCGGAAGCGTGGAAGCAGGCGCGGAAGCGTCCAAGCAGTCGCGGAAGCGTCCAAGCAGGCGCGGTAGCGTCCAAGCAGGCGCGGAAACGTCCAAGCAGGCGCGGAAGCGACCAAGCAGACGCGGAAGCGTCCAAGCAGGCGCGGAAGAGTCCAAGCAGGCGCGGAAGCGTCCAAGCAGGCGTGGAAGAGTCCAAGCAGTCGCAGAAGCGTCCAAGTAGGCGCGGAAGCGTCCAAGCAGGCGCGGAAACGTCCAAGCAGGCGCGGAAGCGTCCAAGGAGGCGCAGAAGAGTCCAAGCAGGCGCGGAAGCGTCCAAGCAGGCGTGGAAGAGTCCAAGCAGTCGCAGAAGCGTCCAAGTAGGCGCGGAAGCGTCCAAGCAGGCGTGGAAACGTCCAAGCAGGCGTGGAAGAGGCCATGCAGGCGCGGAAGCGTCCAAGCAGTCGCGGAAGCGTCCAAGCAGGCGCGGCAGCGTCCAACCAGGCACGGAAGCGTCCAAGTAGGCGCGGAAACGTCCAAGCAGGCGTGGGTGCGTCCAAGCAGCCGCTGAAACGTCCAAGCAGGCGCGGAAGCATGCAAGAAGGCGCAGAAGAGTCTAAACAGGCGCGGAAGCGTCCAAGCAGTCGCGGAAGCGTCCAAGCAGGCGCGGTATCGTCCAACCAGGCGCGGAAGCATGCAAGAAGGCGCAGAAGAGTCCAATCAGGCGCGGAAGCGTCCAAGCAGGCGCGGAAGCGTGCAAGCAGCCGCGGAAGCGTCCAAGCAGGCGCGGAAGCGTCCAAGCAGGCGCGGAAGCGTCCAAGCAGGCGCGGAACCGTCCAAGCAGGCGCGGAAGCATGCAAGAAGGCGCAGAAAAGTCCAATCAGGCGCGGAAGCATCCAAGCAGGCGCGGAAGCGTGCAACCAGGCGCGGAAGCGTCCAAGCAGGCGCGGAAGCATGCAAGAAGGCGCAAAGAATCCAAGCAGGCGCGGAAGCGTCCAAGCAGTCGCGGAAGCGTCCAAGCAGCCGCGGTAGCGTCCAAGCAGGCGCGGAAACGTCCAAGCAGGCGCGGAAGAGTCAAAGCAGGCGCGGAAGCGTCCAAGCAGGCGCGGTAGCGTCCAAGCAGGCGCGGAAACGTCCAAGCAGGCGCGGAAGAGTCAAAGCAGGCGCGGAAGCGCCCAAGCAGGCGCGGTAGCGTCCAAGCAGGCGCGGAAACGTCCAAGCAGGCGCGGAAGAGTCAAAGCAGGCGCGGAAGCGTCCAAGCAGGCGCGGAAGCGTCCAAGCAGGCGCGGAAGCATGCAAGAAGCCACAGAAGAGTCCAAGCAGGCGCGGAAGCGTCCAAGCAGTCGCGGAAGCGTCCAAGCAGGCGCGGAAGCGTCCAAGCAGCCGCGGAAGCGTCCAAGCAGGCTCGGAAGCATGCAAGAAGGCGCAGAAGAGTCCAATCAGGCGCGGAAGCGTCCAAGCAGACGCGGAAGCGTGCAAGCAAGCGCGGAAGCGTCCAAGCAGGCGCGGAAGCATGCAAGAAGGCGCAAAGAATCCAAGCAGGCGCGGAAGCGTCCAAGCAGTCGCGGAAGCGCCCAAGCAGGCGCGGTAGCGTCCAAGCAGGCGCGGAAGCGTCCAAGCAGGCGCGGAAGCGTCCAAGCAGGCGCGGAAGCGTCCAAGCAGGCGCGGAAGCGTCCAAGCATGCGCTGAAGCATGCAAGAAGCCGCAGAAGAGTCCAAGCAGGCGCGGAAGCGTCCAAGCAGTCGCGGAAGCGTCCAAGCAGGCGCGGAAGCGTCCAAGCAGGCGCGGAAGCGTCCAAGCAGGCGCGGAAGCGTCCAAGCAGGCGCGGAAGCATGCAAGAAGGCGCAGAAGAGTCCAATCAGGCGCGGAAGCGTCCAAGCAGGCGCGGAAGCGTGCAAGCAGCCGCGGAAGCGTCCAAGCAGGCGCGGAAGCGTCCAAGCAGGCGCGGAAGCGTCCAAGCAGGCGCGGAAGCGTCCAAGCAGGCGCGGAAGCATGCAAGAAGGCGCAGAAAAGTCCAATCAGGCGCGGAAGCATCCAAGCAGGCGCGGAAGCGTCCAAGCAGGCGCGGAAGCGTCCAAGCAGGCGCGGAAGCGTCCAAGCAGGCGCGGAAGCGTCCAAGCATGCGCGGAAGCATGCAAGAAGGCGCAGAAGAGTCCAATCAGGCGCGGAAGCGTCCAAGCAGGCGCGGAAGCGTGCAAGAAGGCGCAGAAGAGTCTAAACAGGCGCGGAAGCGTCCAAGCAGTCGCGGAAGCGTCCAAGCAGGCGCGGTATCGTCCAACCAGGCACGGAAGCGTCCAAGCAGGCGCGGAAGCGTCCAAGCAGGCGCGGAATCGTCCAAGCAGGCGCGGAAGCATGCAAGAAGGCGCAGAAGAGTCCAATCAGGCGCGGAAGCGTCCAAGCAGGCGCGGAAGCGTGCAAGCAGCCGCGGAAGCGTCCAAGCAGGCGCGGAAGCGTCCAAGCAGGCGCGGAAGCGTCCAAGCAGGCGCGGAAGCGTCCAAGCAGGCGCGGAAGCATGCAAGAAGGCGCAGAAAAGTCCAATCAGGCGCGGAAGCATCCAAGCAGGCGCGGAAGCGTGCAACCAGGCGCGGAAGCGTCCAAGCAGGCGCGGAAGCATGCAAGAAGGCGCAAAGAATCCAAGCAGGCGCGGAAGCGTCCAAGCAGTCGCGGAAGCGTCCAAGCAGCCGCGGTAGCGTCCAAGCAGGCGCGGAAACGTCCAAGCAGGCGCGGAAGAGTCAAAGCAGGCGCGGAAGCGTCCAAGCAGGCGCGGTAGCGTCCAAGCAGGCGCGGAAAAGTCCAAGCAGGCGCGGAAGAGTCAAAGCAGGCGCGGAAGCGCCCAAGCAGGCGCGGTAGCGTCCAAGCAGGCGCGGAAACGTCCAAGCAGGCGCGGAAGAGTCAAAGCAGGCGCGGAAGCGTGCAAGCAGGCGCGGAAGCGTCCAAGCAGGCGCGGAAGCATGCAAGAAGCCGCAGAAGAGTCCAAGCAGGCGCGGAAGCGTCCAAGCAGTCGCGGAAGCGTCCAAGCAGGCGCGGAAGCGTCCAAGCAGGCGCGGAAGCGTCCAAGCAGCCGCGGAAGCGTCCAAGCAGGCTCGGAAGCATGCAAGAAGGCGCAGAAGAGTCCAATCAGGCGCGGAAGCGTCCAAGCAGGCGCGGAAGCGTGCAAGCAAGCGCGGAAGCGTCCAAGCAGGCGCGGAAGCATGCAAGAAGGCGCAAAGAATCCAAGCAGGCGCGGAAGCGTCCAAGCAGTCGCGGAAGCGTCCAAGCAGGCGCGGTAGCGTCCAAGCAGGCGCGGAAGCGTCCAAGCAGGCGCGGAAGCGTCCAAGCAGGCGCGGAAGCGTCCAAGCATGCGCGGAAGCATGCAAGAAGCCGCAGAAGAGTCCAAGCAGGCGCGGAAGCGTCCAAGCAGTCGCGGAAGCGTCCAAACAGGCGCGGAAGCGTCCAAGCAGGCGCGGAAGCGTCCAAGCAGGCGCGGAATCGTCCAAGCAGGCGCGGAAGCATGCAAGAAGGCGCAGAAGAGTCCAATCAGGCGCGGAAGCGTCCAAGCAGGCGCGGAAGCGTGCAAGAAGGCGCAGAAGAGTCTAAACAGGCACGGAAGCGTCCAAGCAGTCGCGGAAGCGTCCAAGCAGGCGCGGTATCGTCCAACCAGGCACGGAAGCGTCCAAGCAGGCGCGGAAGCGTCCAAGCAGGCGCGGAAGCGTCCAAGCAGGCGCGGAAGCATGCAAGAAGGCGCAGAAGAGTCCAATCAGGCGCGGAAGCGTCCAAGCAGGCGCGGAAGCGTGCAAGCAGCCGCGGAAGCGTCCAAGCAGGCGCGGAAGCGTCCAAGCAGGCGCGGAAGCGTCCAAGCAGGCGCGGAAGCGTCCAAGCAGGCGCGGAAGCATGCAAGAAGGCGCAGAAGAGTCCAATCAGGCGCGGAAGCATCCAAGCAGGCGCAAAGAATCCAAGCAGGCGCGGAAACTTCCAAGCAGTCGCGGAAGCGTCCAAGCAGGCGCGGTAGCGTGCAAGCAGGCGCGGAAGCGTCCAAGCAGGCGCGGAAGCGTGCAAGCAGGCGCGGAAGCGTCCAAGCAGGCGCGGAAGCGTCCAAGCAGGCGCGGAAGAGTCCAAGCAGGCGCGGTAGCGTCCAACCATGTGCGGAAGCGTCCAAGCAGGCGCGGAAGCATGCAAGAAACCGCAGAAGAGTCCAAGCAGGCGCGGAAGCGTCCAAGCAGTCGCGGAAGCGTCCAAGCAGGCGCGGTAGCGTCCAACCAGGTGCGGAAGCGTCCAAGCAGGCGCGAAAGCATGCAAGAAGCCGCAGAAGAGTCCAAGCAGGCGCGGAAGCGTCCAAGCAGACGCGGAAGCGTCCAAGCAGGCGCGGAACCGTCCGAGCAGGCGCGGAAGCGTCCAAGCAGTCGCGGAAGCGTCCAAGTAGGCGCTGAAACGTCCAAGCAGTCGCGGAAGCGTCCAAGCAGGCGCGGAAGAGTCCAAGCAGGCGCGGTAGCGTCCAACCATGTGCGGAAGCGTCCAAGCAGGCGCGGAAGCATGCAAGAAACCGCAGAAGAGTCCAAGCAGGCGCGGAAGCGTCCAAGCAGTCGCGGAAGCGTCCAAGCAGGCGCGGTAGCGTCCAACCAGGTGCGGAAGCGTCCAAGCAGGCGCGAAAGCATGCAAGAAACCGCAGAAGAGTCCAAGCAGGCGCGGAAGCGTCCAAGCAGTCGCGGAAGCGTCCAAGCAGGCGCGGTAGCGTCCAACCAGGTGCGGAAGTGTCCAAGCAGGCGCGGAAGCATGCAAGAAGCCGCAGAAGAGTCCAAGCAGGCGCGGAAGCGTCCAAGCAGACGCGGAAGCGTCCAAGCAGGCGCGGAAGCGTCCAAGCAGGCGCGGAAGCGTCCAAGCAGGCGCGGAAGCGTCCAAGCAGGCGCGGAAGCATGCAAGAAGGCGCAGAAGAGTCCAATCAGGCGCGGAAGCGTCCAAGCAGGCGCGGTAGGGTCCAAGCAGGCGCGGAAACGTCCAAGCTGGCGCGGAAGCGTCCAAGCAGGCGCGGAAGCGTCCAAGCAGGCGTGGAAGAGTCCAAGCAGGCGCGGAAGCGTCCAAGCAGGCGCGATAGCGTCCAAGCAGGCGCGGAAACGTCCAAGCAGGCGCGGAAGCATGCAAGAAGACGCAGAAGAGTCCAAGCAGGCGCGGAAGCGTCCAAGCAGGCGGGGAAGCATGCAAGCAGGCGCGGAAGCATGCAAGAAGGCGCAGAAGAGTCCAAGCAGGCGCGGAAACGTCCAAGCAGGCGCGGAAGAGTCAAAGCAGGCGCGGAAGCGTCCAAGCAGGCGCGGTAGCGTCCAAGCAGGCGCGGAAACGTCCAAGCAGGCGCGGAAGCGTGCAAGCAAGCGCGGAAGCGTCCAAGCAGGCGCGGAAGCATGCAAGAAGGCGCAAAGAATCCAAGCAGGCGCGGAAGCGTCCAAGCAGTCGCGGAAGCGTCCAAGCAGGCGCGGTAGCGTCCAAGCAGGCGCGGAAGCGTCCAAGCAGGCGCGGAAGCGTCCAAGCAGGCGCGGAAGCGTCCAAGCATGCGCGGAAGCATGCAAGAAGCCGCAGAAGAGTCCAAGCAGGCGCGGAAGCGTCCAAGCAGTCGCGGAAGCGTCCAAGCAGGCGCGGAAGCGTCCAAGCAGGCGCGGAAGCGTCCAAGCAGGCGCGGAAGCGTCCAAGCAGGCGCGGAAGCATGCAAGAAGGCGCAGAAGAGTCCAATCAGGCGCGGAAGCGTCCAAGCAGGCGCGGAAGCGTGCAAGCAGGCGCGGAAGCGTCCAAGCAGGCGCGGAAGCGTGCAAGCAGGCGCGGAAGCGTCCAAGCAGTCGCGGAAGCGTCCAAGCAGGCGCGGAAGAGTCCAAGCAGGCGCGGTAGCGTCCAACCATGTGCGGAAGCGTCCAAGCAGGCGCGGAAGCATGCAAGAAACCGCAGAAGAGTCCAAGCAGGCGCGGAAGCGTCCAAGCAGTCGCGGAAGCGTCCAAGCAGGCGCGGTAGCGTCCAACCAGGTGCGGAAGCGTCCAAGCAGGCGCGAAAGCATGCAAGAAGCCGCAGAAGAGTCCAAGCAGGCGCGGAAGCGTCCAAGCAGACGCGGAAGCGTCCAAGCAGGCGCGGAAGCGTCCAAGCAGGCGCGGAAGCGTCCAAGCAGGCGCGGAAGCGTCCAAGCAGGCGCGGAAGCGTCCAAGCAGGCGCGGAAGCATGCAAGAAGGCGCAGAAGAGTCCAATCAGGCGCGGAAGCGTCCAAGCAGGCGCGGTAGCGTCCAATCAGGCACGGAAGCGTCCAAGTAGGCGCGGAAACGTCCAAGCAGGCGTGGGAGCGTCCAAGCAGGCGCGAAACCGTGCAAGCAGGCGCGAAACCGTGCAAGCAGGCGCGGAAGCGTCGATGCAGGCGCTGAAACGTCCAAGCAGGCGCGGAAGCATGCAAGAAGGCGCAGAAGAGTCCAAGCAGGCGCGGAAGCGTCCAAGCAGGCGCGGTAGCGTCCAACCATGTGCGGTAGCGTCCAAGCAGGCGCGGAAGCATGCAAGAAGCCGCAGAAGAGTCCAAGCAGGCGTGCGAGCGTCCAAGCAGGCGCGAAACCGTGCAAGCAGGCGCGGAAACGTCCAAGCAGGCGCGGAAGCGTCCAAGCAGGCGCTGAAACGTCCAAGCAGGCGCGGGAGCATGCAAGAAGGCGCAGAAGAGTCCAAGCAGGCGCGGAAGCGTCCAAGCAGTCGCGGAAGCGTCGAAGCAGGCGCTGAAACGTCCAAGCAGGCGCGGAAGCATGCAAGAAGGCGCAGAAGAGTCCAAGCAGGCGCGGAA
This sequence comes from Cerceris ruficornis, assembly GCA_963989415.1. NCBI lineage: Eukaryota > Metazoa > Arthropoda > Insecta > Hymenoptera > Crabronidae > Cerceris > Cerceris ruficornis. The sequence goes on from OZ022522.1 coordinate 1,671,219, forward strand.
GCGTCCAAGCAGGCGCGGAAGCGTGCAAGCAGGCGCGGAAGCGTCCAAGCAGGCGCGGAAGCGTGCAAGCAAGCGCGGAAACGTCCAAGGAGGCGGGGAAGCATGCAAGCAGGCGCGGAAGCGTCCAAGCAAGCGCGGAAACGTCCAAGCAGGCGGGGAAGCATGCAAGCAGGCGCGGAAGCGTCCAAGCAGGCGCGGAAACGTACAAGTAGGCGCGGCAGCATGCAAGAAGGCGCAGAAGAGTCCAAGCAGGCGCGGAAGCATTCAAGCAGACGCGGAAGCGTCCAAGCAGGCGCGGAAACGTACAAGTAGGCGCGACACAGAAGAGTCCAAGCAGGCGCGGAAGCGTCCAAGCAGGCGCGGTAGCGTCCAACCATGTGCGGTAGCGTCCAAGCAGGCGCGGAAGCATGCAAGAAGCCGCAGAAGAGTCCAAGCAGGCGTGCGAGCGTCCAAGCAGGCGCGAAACCGTGCAAGCAGGCGCGGAAGCGTCCAAGCAGGCGCGGAAGCGTCCAAGCAGGCGCTGAAACGTCCAAGCAGGCGCGGGAGCATGCAAGAAGGCGCAGAAGAGTCCAAGCAGGCGCGGAAGCGTCCAAGCAGTCGCGGAAGCGTCGAAGCAGGCGCTGAAACGTCCAAGCAGGCGCGGAAGCATGCAAGAAGGCGCAGAAGAGTCCAAGCAGGCGCGGAAGCGTCCAAGCAGGCGGGGAAGCATGCAAGCAGGCGCGGAAGCGTCCAAGCAAGCGCGGAAACGTCCAAGGAGGCGGGGAAGCATGCAAGCAGGCGCGGAAGCGTCCAAGCAAGCGCGGAAACGTCCAAGCAGGCGGGGAAGCATGCAAGCAGGCGCGGAAGCGTCCAAGCAGGCGCGGAAACGTACAAGTAGGCGCGGCAGCATGCAAGAAGGCGCAGAAGAGTCCAAGCAGGCGCGGAAGCATGCAAGAAGGCGCAGAAGAGTCCAATCAGGCGCGGAAGCATCCAAGCAGGCGCAAAGAATCCAAGCAGGCGCGGAAACTTCCAAGCAGTCGCGGAAGCGTCCAAGCAGGCGCGGTAGCGTGCAAGCAGGCGCGGAAGCGTCCAAGCAGGCGCGGAAGCGTGCAAGCAGGCGCGGAAGCGTCCAAGCAGGCGCGGAAGCGTCCAAGCAGGCGCGGAAGAGTCCAAGCAGGCGCGGTAGCGTCCAACCATGTGCGGAAGCGTCCAAGCAGGCGCGGAAGCATGCAAGAAACCGCAGAAGAGTCCAAGCAGGCGCGGAAGCGTCCAAGCAGTCGCGGAAGCGTCCAAGCAGGCGCGGTAGCGTCCAACCAGGTGCGGAAGCGTCCAAGCAGGCGCGAAAGCATGCAAGAAGCCGCAGAAGAGTCCAAGCAGGCGCGGAAGCGTCCAAGCAGACGCGGAAGCGTCCAAGCAGGCGCGGAACCGTCCGAGCAGGCGCGGAAGCGTCCAAGCAGTCGCGGAAGCGTCCAAGTAGGCGCTGAAACGTCCAAGCAGTCGCGGAAGCGTCCAAGCAGGCGCGGAAGAGTCCAAGCAGGCGCGGTAGCGTCCAACCATGTGCGGAAGCGTCCAAGCAGGCGCGGAAGCATGCAAGAAACCGCAGAAGAGTCCAAGCAGGCGCGGAAGCGTCCAAGCAGTCGCGGAAGCGTCCAAGCAGGCGCGGTAGCGTCCAACCAGGTGCGGAAGCGTCCAAGCAGGCGCGAAAGCATGCAAGAAACCGCAGAAGAGTCCAAGCAGGCGCGGAAGCGTCCAAGCAGTCGCGGAAGCGTCCAAGCAGGCGCGGTAGCGTCCAACCAGGTGCGGAAGTGTCCAAGCAGGCGCGGAAGCATGCAAGAAGCCGCAGAAGAGTCCAAGCAGGCGCGGAAGCGTCCAAGCAGACGCGGAAGCGTCCAAGCAGGCGCGGAAGCGTCCAAGCAGGCGCGGAAGCGTCCAAGCAGGCGCGGAAGCGTCCAAGCAGGCGCGGAAGCATGCAAGAAGGCGCAGAAGAGTCCAATCAGGCGCGGAAGCGTCCAAGCAGGCGCGGTAGGGTCCAAGCAGGCGCGGAAACGTCCAAGCTGGCGCGGAAGCGTCCAAGCAGGCGCGGAAGCGTCCAAGCAGGCGTGGAAGAGTCCAAGCAGGCGCGGAAGCGTCCAAGCAGGCGCGATAGCGTCCAAGCAGGCGCGGAAACGTCCAAGCAGGCGCGGAAGCATGCAAGAAGACGCAGAAGAGTCCAAGCAGGCGCGGAAGCGTCCAAGCAGGCGGGGAAGCATGCAAGCAGGCGCGGAAGCATGCAAGAAGGCGCAGAAGAGTCCAAGCAGGCGCGGAAACGTCCAAGCAGGCGCGGAAGAGTCAAAGCAGGCGCGGAAGCGTCCAAGCAGGCGCGGTAGCGTCCAAGCAGGCGCGGAAACGTCCAAGCAGGCGCGGAAGCGTGCAAGCAAGCGCGGAAGCGTCCAAGCAGGCGCGGAAGCATGCAAGAAGGCGCAAAGAATCCAAGCAGGCGCGGAAGCGTCCAAGCAGTCGCGGAAGCGTCCAAGCAGGCGCGGTAGCGTCCAAGCAGGCGCGGAAGCGTCCAAGCAGGCGCGGAAGCGTCCAAGCAGGCGCGGAAGCGTCCAAGCATGCGCGGAAGCATGCAAGAAGCCGCAGAAGAGTCCAAGCAGGCGCGGAAGCGTCCAAGCAGTCGCGGAAGCGTCCAAGCAGGCGCGGAAGCGTCCAAGCAGGCGCGGAAGCGTCCAAGCAGGCGCGGAAGCGTCCAAGCAGGCGCGGAAGCATGCAAGAAGGCGCAGAAGAGTCCAATCAGGCGCGGAAGCGTCCAAGCAGGCGCGGAAGCGTGCAAGCAGGCGCGGAAGCGTCCAAGCAGGCGCGGAAGCGTGCAAGCAGGCGCGGAAGCGTCCAAGCAGTCGCGGAAGCGTCCAAGCAGGCGCGGAAGAGTCCAAGCAGGCGCGGTAGCGTCCAACCATGTGCGGAAGCGTCCAAGCAGGCGCGGAAGCATGCAAGAAACCGCAGAAGAGTCCAAGCAGGCGCGGAAGCGTCCAAGCAGTCGCGGAAGCGTCCAAGCAGGCGCGGTAGCGTCCAACCAGGTGCGGAAGCGTCCAAGCAGGCGCGAAAGCATGCAAGAAGCCGCAGAAGAGTCCAAGCAGGCGCGGAAGCGTCCAAGCAGACGCGGAAGCGTCCAAGCAGGCGCGGAAGCGTCCAAGCAGGCGCGGAAGCGTCCAAGCAGGCGCGGAAGCGTCCAAGCAGGCGCGGAAGCGTCCAAGCAGGCGCGGAAGCATGCAAGAAGGCGCAGAAGAGTCCAATCAGGCGCGGAAGCGTCCAAGCAGGCGCGGTAGCGTCCAATCAGGCACGGAAGCGTCCAAGTAGGCGCGGAAACGTCCAAGCAGGCGTGGGAGCGTCCAAGCAGGCGCGAAACCGTGCAAGCAGGCGCGAAACCGTGCAAGCAGGCGCGGAAGCGTCGATGCAGGCGCTGAAACGTCCAAGCAGGCGCGGAAGCATGCAAGAAGGCGCAGAAGAGTCCAAGCAGGCGCGGAAGCGTCCAAGCAGGCGCGGTAGCGTCCAACCATGTGCGGTAGCGTCCAAGCAGGCGCGGAAGCATGCAAGAAGCCGCAGAAGAGTCCAAGCAGGCGTGCGAGCGTCCAAGCAGGCGCGAAACCGTGCAAGCAGGCGCGGAAGCGTCCAAGCAGGCGCGGAAGCGTCCAAGCAGGCGCTGAAACGTCCAAGCAGGCGCGGGAGCATGCAAGAAGGCGCAGAAGAGTCCAAGCAGGCGCGGAAGCGTCCAAGCAGTCGCGGAAGCGTCGAAGCAGGCGCTGAAACGTCCAAGCAGGCGCGGAAGCATGCAAGAAGGCGCAGAAGAGTCCAAGCAGGCGCGGAAGCGTCCAAGCAGGCGGGGAAGCATGCAAGCAGGCGCGGAAGCGTCCAAGCAAGCGCGGAAACGTCCAAGGAGGCGGGGAAGCATGCAAGCAGGCGCGGAAGCGTCCAAGCAAGCGCGGAAACGTCCAAGCAGGCGGGGAAGCATGCAAGCAGGCGCGGAAGCGTCCAAGCAGGCGCGGAAACGTACAAGTAGGCGCGGCAGCATGCAAGAAGGCGCAGAAGAGTCCAAGCAGGCGCGGAAGCATTCAAGCAGACGCGGAAGCGTCCAAGCAGGCGCGGAAACGTACAAGTAGGCGCGACACAGAAGAGTCCAAGCAGGCGCGGAAGCGTCCAAGCAGGCGCGGTAGCGTCCAACCATGTGCGGTAGCGTCCAAGCAGGCGCGGAAGCATGCAAGAAGCCGCAGAAGAGTCCAAGCAGGCGTGCGAGCGTCCAAGCAGGCGCGAAACCGTGCAAGCAGGCGCGGAAGCGTCCAAGCAGGCGCGGAAGCGTCCAAGCAGGCGCTGAAACGTCCAAGCAGGCGCGGGAGCATGCAAGAAGGCGCAGAAGAGTCCAAGCAGGCGCGGAAGCGTCCAAGCAGTCGCGGAAGCGTCGAAGCAGGCGCTGAAACGTCCAAGCAGGCGCGGAAGCATGCAAGAAGGCGCAGAAGAGTCCAAGCAGGCGCGGAAGCGTCCAAGCAGGCGGGGAAGCATGCAAGCAGGCGCGGAAGCGTCCAAGCAAGCGCGGAAACGTCCAAGGAGGCGGGGAAGCATGCAAGCAGGCGCGGAAGCGTCCAAGCAAGCGCGGAAACGTCCAAGCAGGCGGGGAAGCATGCAAGCAGGCGCGGAAGCGTCCAAGCAGGCGCGGAAACGTACAAGTAGGCGCGGCAGCATGCAAGAAGGCGCAGAAGAGTCCAAGCAGGCGCGGAAGCATTCAAGCAGACGCGGAAGCGTCCAAGCAGGCGCGGAAACGTACAAGTAGGCGCGACAGCAAGCAAGAAGGCGCAGAAGAGTCCAAGCAGGCGCGGAAGCGTCCAAGCAGTCGCGGAAGCGTCCAAGTAGGCGCGGAAGCGTCCAAGCAGGCGCGGAAGCGTCCAAGCAGGCGCGGAAGCGTCCAAGCAGGCGCGGAAGCGTCCAAGCAGGCGCGGAAGCGTCCATACATGCGCAGAAGCGTCCAAGCAGGCGCGGAAACGTCAAAGTAGGCGCGGAAGCATGCAAGAAGGCGCAGAAGAGTCCAAACAGGCGCAGAAGAGTCCAACCAGGCGCGGAAGCGTCCAAGCAGTCGCGGAAGCGTCCAAGCAGGCGCGGTAGCGTCCAACCAGGCGCGGAAGCATGCAAGAAGGCGCAGAAGAGTCCAAGCAGTCGCGGAAGCGTCCAAGCAGGCGCGGTAGCGTCCAAGCAGTCGCGGAAGCGTCCAAGCAGGCGCGGTAGCGGCCAAGCAGTCGCGGAAGCGTCCAAGCGGTCGCGGAAGCGTCCAAGCAGGCGCGGTAGCGTCCAACCAGGCGCGGAAACGTCTAAGCAGTCGCGGAAGCGTCCAAGCAGTCGGGGAAGCATGCAAGCAGGCGCGGAAGCATGCAAGAAGGCGCAGAAGAGTCCAAGCAGGCGCGGAAGCGTCCAAGCTGTCGCGGAAGCGTCCAATCAGGCGCGGTAGCGTCCAAGCAGTCGCGGAAGCGTCCAAGCAGTCGCGGAAGCGTCCGAGCAGTCGCGGAAGCGTCCAAGCAGGCGTGGAAGAGTCCAAGCAGGCGCGGAAGCGTCCAAGCAGGCGCGATAGCGTCCAAGCAGGCGCGGAAACGTCCAAGCAGGCGCGGAAGCATGCAAGAAGACGCAGAAGAGTCCAAGCAGGCGCGGAAGCGTCCAAGCAGGCGGGGAAGCATGCAAGCAGGCGCGGAAGCATGCAAGAAGGCGCAGAAGAGTCCAAGCAGGCGCGGAAACGTCCAAGCAGTCGCGGAAGCGTCCAAGCAGGTACGGAAGCGTGCACGAAGGCGCGGAAGCGTCCAAGCAGGCGCGGAAGCGTCCAAGCATGCGCGGAAACGTCCAAGCAGGCGCGGAAACGTCCAAGCAGGCGCGGAAGAGTCAAAGCAGGCGCGGAAGCGTCCAAGCAGGCGCGGTAGCGTCCAAGCAGGCGCGGAAACGTCCAAGCAGGCGCGGAAGAGTCAAAGCAGGCGCGGAAGCGTCCAAGCAGGCGCGGAAGCGTCCAAGCAGGCGCGGAAGCATGCAAGAAGCCGCAGAAGAGTCCAAGCAGGCGCGGAAGCGTCCAAGCAGTCGCGGAAGCGTCCAAGCAGGCGCGGAAGCGTCCAAGCAGGCGCGGAAGCGTCCATGCAGCCGCGGAAGCGTCCAAGCAGGTGCGGAAGCGTGGAAGCAGGCGCGGAAGGGTCCAAGCAGTCGCGGAAGCGTCCAAGCAGGCGCGGTAGGGTCCAAGCAGGCGCGGAAACGTCCAAGCTGGCGCGGAAGCGTCCAAGCAGGCACGGAAGCATGCAAGAAAGCGCAGAAGAGTCCAAGAAGGCGCGGAAGCGTCCAAGCAGGCGCGGAAACGTCCAAGCAGGCGCGGAAGAGTCAAAGCAGGCGCGGAAGCGTCCAAGCAGGCGCGGAAGCATGCAAGAAGCCGCAGAAGAGTCCAAGCAGGCGCGGAAGCGTCCAAGCAGTCGCGGAAGCGTCCAAGCAGGCGCGGAAGCGTCCAAGCAGGCGCGGAAGCGTCCATGCAGCCGCGGAAGCGTCCAAGCAGGTGCGGAAGCGTGGAAGCAGGCGCGGAAGGGTCCAAGCAGTCGCGGAAGCGTCCAAGCAGGCGCGGTAGGGTCCAAGCAGGCGCGGAAACGTCCAAGCTGGCGCGGAAGCGTCCAAGCAGGCGCGGAAGCGTCCAAGCAGGCGTGGAAGAGTCCAAGCAGGCGCGGAAGCGTCCAAGCAGGCGCGATAGCGTCCAAGCAGGCGCGGAAACGTCCAAGCAGGCGCGGAAGCATGCAAGAAGACGCAGAAGAGTCCAAGCAGGCGCGGAAGCGTCCAAGCAGGCGGGGAAGCATGCAAGCAGGCGCGGAAGCATGCAAGAAGGCGCAGAAGAGTCCAAGCAGGCGCGGAAACGTCCAAGCAGTCGCGGAAGCGTCCAAGCAGGTACGGAAGCGTGCACGAAGGCGCGGAAGCGTCCAAGCAGGCGCGGAAGCGTCCAAGCAGGCGCGGAAACGTCCAAGCAGGCGCGGAAGCGTCCAAGCAGGCGCGGAAGCATGCAAGAAAGCGCAGAAGAGTCCAAGAAGGCGCGGAAGCGTCCAAGCAGGCGCGGAAACGTCCAAGCAGGCGCGGAAGCATGCAAGAAGACGCAGAAGAGTCCAAGCAGGCGCGGAAGCGTCCAAGCAGGCGGGGAAGCATGCAAGCAGGCGCGGAAGCATGCAAGAAGGCGCAGAAGAGTCCAAGCAGGCGCGGAAGCGTCCAAGCAGTCGCGGAAGCGTCCAAGCAGGCGCGGTAGCGTCCAACCAGGTGCGGAAGCGTCCAAGCAGGCGCGGAAGCATGCAAGAAGCCGCAGAAGAGTCCAAGCAGGCGCGGAAGCGTCCAAGCAGACGCGGAAGCGTCCAAGCAGGCGCGGAAGCGTCCAAGCAGGCGCGGAAGCGTCCAAGCAGGCGCGGAAGCATGCAAGAAGGCGCAGAAGAGTCCAATCAGGCGCGGAAACGTCCAAGCAGTCGCGGAAGCGTCCAAGCAGGTACGGAAGCGTGCACGAAGGCGCGGAAGCGTCCAAGCAGGCGCGGAAGCGTCCAAGCATGCGCGGAAACGTCCAAGCAGGCGCGGAAACGTCCAAGCAGGCGCGGAAGAGTCAAAGCAGGCGCGGAAGCGTCCAAGCAGGCGCGGTAGCGTCCAAGCAGGCGCGGAAACGTCCAAGCAGGCGCGGAAGAGTCAAAGCAGGCGCGGAAGCGTCCAAGCAGGCGCGGAAGCGTCCAAGCAGGCGCGGAAGCATGCAAGAAGCCGCAGAAGAGTCCAAGCAGGCGCGGAAGCGTCCAAGCAGTCGCGGAAGCGTCCAAGCAGGCGCGGAAGCGTCCAAGCAGGCGCGGAAGCGTCCATGCAGCCGCGGAAGCGTCCAAGCAGGTGCGGAAGCGTGGAAGCAGGCGCGGAAGGGTCCAAGCAGTCGCGGAAGCGTCCAAGCAGGCGCGGTAGGGTCCAAGCAGGCGCGGAAACGTCCAAGCTGGCGCGGAAGCGTCCAAGCAGGCGCGGAAGCGTCCAAGCAGGCGTGGAAGAGTCCAAGCAGGCGCGGAAGCGTCCAAGCAGGCGCGATAGCGTCCAAGCAGGCGCGGAAACGTCCAAGCAGGCGCGGAAGCATGCAAGAAGACGCAGAAGAGTCCAAGCAGGCGCGGAAGCGTCCAAGCAGGCGGGGAAGCATGCAAGCAGGCGCGGAAGCATGCAAGAAGGCGCAGAAGAGTCCAAGCAGGCGCGGAAACGTCCAAGCAGTCGCGGAAGCGTCCAAGCAGGTACGGAAGCGTGCACGAAGGCGCGGAAGCGTCCAAGCAGGCGCGGAAGCGTCCAAGCAGGCGCGGAAACGTCCAAGCAGGCGCGGAAGCGTCCAAGCAGGCACGGAAGCATGCAAGAAAGCGCAGAAGAGTCCAAGAAGGCGCGGAAGCGTCCAAGCAGGCGCGGAAACGTCCAAGCAGGCGCGGAAGCATGCAAGAAGACGCAGAAGAGTCCAAGCAGGCGCGGAAGCGTCCAAGCAGGCGGGGAAGCATGCAAGCAGGCGCGGAAGCATGCAAGAAGGCGCAGAAGAGTCCAAGCAGGCGCGGAAGCGTCCAAGCAGTCGCGGAAGCGTCCAAGCAGGCGCGGAAGAATGCAAGAAAGCGCAGAAGAGTCCAAGAAGGCGCGGAAGCGTCCAAGCATGCGCGGAAACGTCCAAGCAGGCGCGGAAGCGTCCAAGCAGGCGCGGAAGCATGCAAGAAAGCGCAGAAGAGTCCAAGAAGGCGCGGAAGCCTCCAAGCAGGCGCGGAAGCGTCCAAGCAGTCGCGGAAGCGTCCAAGCAGGCGCCGAAGCGTCCAAGCAGGAGCGTAAGCGTCCAAGTAATCGCGGAAGCATGCAAGAAGGCGCAGAAGAGTTCAAGCAGGCGTGGAAGCGTCCAAGCAGGCGCGGAAGCGTCCAAGCAGGCGCGGAAGCATGCAAGAAAGGGCAGAAGAGTCCAAGCAGGCGCGGAAGCGTCCGAGCAGGCGCGGAACCGTGCAAGCAGGTACGGAAGCGTGCACGAAGGCGCGGAAGCGTCCAAGCAGGCGCGGAAACGTCCAAGCAGGCTCGGAAGAGTCCTAGCCGGCGCGGAAGCATCCATACAGGCGCGGAAGCGTCCAAGCAGTCACGGAAGCGTCCAAGCAGGCGCAGAAGAGTCCAAGCAGGCGTGGAAGCGTCCAAGCAGGCGCGGAAGCGTCCAAGCAGGCGCGTAAGCGTCCAAGCAGGCTCGGAAGCGTCCAAGTAGGCGCGGTAGCGTCCAAGCTGGCGCGGAAGCGTCCAAGCAGGCGCGGAAGCGTCCAAGCAGGCGCGGAAGCATGCAAGAAAGCGCAGAAGAGTCCAAGAAGGCGCGGAAGCCTCCAAGCAGGCGCGGAAGCGTCCAAGCAGTCGCGGAAGCGTCCAAGCAGGCGCCGAAGCGTCCAAGCAGGAGCGTAAGCGTCCAAGTAATCGCGGAAGCATGCAAGAAGGCGCAGAAGAGTTCAAGCAGGCGTGGAAGCGTCCAAGCAGGCGCGGAAGCGTCCGAGCAGGCGCGGAACCGTGCAAGCAGGTACGGAAGCGTGCACGAAGGCGCGGAAGCGTCCAAGCAGGCGCGGAAACGTCCAAGCAGGCTCGGAAGAGTCCTAGCCGGCGCGGAAGCATCCATACAGGCGCGGAAGCGTCCAAGCAGTCGCGGAAGCGTCCAAGCAGGCGCAGAAGAGTCCAAGCAGGCGTGGAAGCGTCCAAGCAGGCGCTCAAGCGTCCAAGCAGTCGCGGAAGCGGCCAAACAGGCGCGGAAGCGTCCATGCAGCCGCGGAAGCGTCCAAGCAGGTGCTGAAGCGTGGAAGCAGGCGCGGAAGCGTCCAAGCAGTCGCGGAAGCGTCCAAGCAGGCGTGGAAGCGTCCAAGCATGCGTGGAAGAGTCCAAGCAGGCGCGGAAACGTCCAAGCAGGCGCGAAAGCGTCCAAGCAGGCGCGGAAGCGTCCAAGCAGACGCGGAAGTGTCCAAGCAGGCGCGGCAGCGTCTAAGCAGGCGCGGAAGCGTCCAAGCAGTCGAGGAAGCGTCCAAACAGGCGCGGAAGCGTCCAAGCAGGCGCGGAAGCGTCCAAGCAGGCGCGGAAGCGTCCAAGCAGGCGCGGAAGAGTCCAAGCAGGCGCGGAAGCGTCCAAGCAGGCGTGGAAGAGTCCAAGCAGTCGCAGAAGCGTCCAAGTAGGCGCGGAAGCGTCCAAGCAGGCGCGGAAACGTCCAAGCAGGCGCGGAAGCATACACACAGGCGCGGAAGCGTCTAAGCAGTCGCGGAAGCGTCCAAGCAGGCGCGGAAGCGTCCAAGCAGGCGCGTAAGCGTCCAAGCAGGCTCGGAAGCGTCCAAGTAGGCGCGGTAGCGTCCAAGCTGGCGCGGAAGCGTCCAAGCAGGCGCGGAAGCGTCCAAGCAGGCGCGGAAGCATGCAAGAAAGCGCAGAAGAGTCCAAGAAGGCGCGGAAGCCTCCAAGCAGGCGCGGAAGCGTCCAAGCAGTCGCGGAAGCGTCCAAGCAGGCGCCGAAGCGTCCAAGCAGGAGCGTAAGCGTCCAAGTAATCGCGGAAGCATGCAAGAAGGCGCAGAAGAGTTCAAGCAGGCGTGGAAGCGTCCAAGCAGGCGCGGAAGCGTCCAAGCAGGCGCGGAAGCATGCAAGAAAGCGCAGAAGAGTCCAAGCAGGCGCGGAAGCGTCCGAGCAGGCGCGGAACCGTGCAAGCAGGTACGGAAGCGTGCACGAAGGCGCGGAAGCGTCCAAGCAGGCGCGGAAACGTCCAAGCAGGCTCGGAAGAGTCCTAGCCGGCGCGGAAGCATCCATACAGGCGCGGAAGCGTCCAAGCAGTCGCGGAAGCGTCCAAGCAGGCGCAGAAGAGTCCAAGCAGGCGTGGAAGCGTCCAAGCAGGCGCTCAAGCGTCCAAGCAGTCGCGGAAGCGGCCAAACAGGCGCGGAAGCGTCCATGCAGCCGCGGAAGCGTCCAAGCAGGTGCGGAAGCGTGGAAGCAGGCGCGGAAGCGTCCAAGCAGTCGCGGAAGCGTCCAAGCAGGCGCGGTAGCGTCCAAGCAGGCGCGGAAACGTCCAAGCAGGCGCGGAAGCGACCAAGCAGACGCGGAAGAGTCCAAGCAGGCGCGGAAGATTCCAAGCAGGCGCGGAAGCGTCCAAGCAGGCGTGGAAGAGTCCAAGCAGTCGCAGAAGCGTCCAAGTAGGCGCGGAAGCGTCCAAGCAGGCGCGGAAACGTCCAAGCAGGCGCGGAAGCGTCCAAGCAGGCGTGGAAGAGTCCAAGCAGTCGCAGAAGCGTCCAAGTAGGCGCGGAAGCGTCCAAGCAGGCGTGGAAACGTCCAAGCAGGCGTGGAAGAGGCCATGCAGGCGCGGAAGCGTCCAAGCAGGCGCGGAAGCGTCCAAGCAGTCGCGGAAGAGTCCAAGCAGGCGCGGAAGAGTCCTAGCCGGCGCGGAAGCATCCATACAGGCGCGGAAGTGTCCAAGCAGTCGCGGAAGCGTCCAAGCAGGCGCAGAAGAGTCCAAGCAGGCGCGGAAGCGTGCAAGCAGGCGCGGAAGCGTGCAAGCAGGCGCGGAAGCGTCCAAGCATGCGTGGAAGAGTCCAAGCAGGCGCGGAAACGTCCAAGCAGGCGCGGAAGCGTGCAAGCAAGCGCGGAAGCGTCCAAGCAGGCGCGGAAGCATGCAAGAAGGCGCAAAGAATCCAAGCAGGCGCGGAAGCGTCCAAGCAGTCGCGGAAGCGTCCAAGCATGCGCGGTAGCGTCCAAGCAGGCGCGGAAGCGTCCAAGCAGGCGCGGAAGCGTCCAAGCAGGCGCGGAAGCGTCCAAGCAGGCGCGGAAGCGTCCAAGCAGGCGCGGAAGCATGCAAGAAGCCGCAGAAGAGTCCAAGCAGGCGCGGAAGCGTCCAAGCAGTCGCGGAAGCGTCCAAGCAGGCGCGGAAGCGTCCAAGCAGGCGCGGAAGCGTCCAAGCAGCCGCGGAAGCGTCCAAGCAGGCTCGGAAGCATGCAAGAAGGCGCAGAAGAGTCCAATCAGGCGCGGAAGCGTCCAAGCAGGCGCGGAAGCGTGCAAGCAAGCGCGGAAGCGTCCAAGCAGGCGCGGAAGCATGCAAGAAGGCGCAAAGAATCCAAGCAGGCGCGGAAGCGTCCAAGCAGTCGCGGAAGCGTCCAAGCATGCGCGGTAGCGTCCAAGCAGGCGCGGAAGCGTCCAAGCAGGCGCGGAAGCGTCCAAGCAGGCGCGGAAGCGTCCAAGCATGCGCTGAAGCATGCAAGAAGCCGCAGAAGAGTCCAAGCAGGCGCGGAAGCGTCCAAGCAGTCGCGGAAGCGTCCAAGCAGGCGCGGAAGCGTCCAAGCAGGCGCGGAAGCGTCCAAGCAGGCGCGGAAGCGTCCAAGCAGGCGCGGAAGCATGCAAGAAGGCGCAGAAGAGTCCAATCAGGCGCGGAAGCGTCCAAGCAGGCGCGGAACCGTGCAAGCAGCCGCGGAAGCTTCCAAGCAGGCGCGGAAGCGTCCAAGCAGGCGCGGAAGCGTCCAAGCAGGCGCGGAAGCGTCCAAGCAGGCGCGGAAGCATGCAAGAAGGCGCAGAAAAGTCCAATCAGGCGCGGAAGCATCCAAGCAGGCGCGGAAGCGTCCAAGCAGGCGCGGAAGCGTCCAAGCAGGCGCGGAAGCGTCCAAGCAGGCGCGGAAGCGTCCAAGCATGCGCGGAAGCATGCAAGAAGCCGCAGAAGAGTCCAAGCAGGCGCGGAAGCGTCCAAGCAGTCGCGGAAGCGTCCAAGCAGGCGCGGAAGCGTCCAAGCAGGCGCGGAAGCATGCAAGAAGGCGCAGAAGAGTCCAATCAGGCGCGGAAGCGTCCAAGCAGGCGCGGAAGCGTGCAAGCAAGCGCGGAAGCGTCCAAGCAGGCGCGGAAGCATGCAAGAAGGCGCAAAGAATCCAAGCAGGCGCGGAAGCGTCCAAGCAGTCGCGGAAGCGTCCAAGCATGCGCGGTAGCGTCCAAGCAGGCGCGGAAGCGTCCAAGCCGGCGCGGAAGCGTCCAAGCAGGCGCGGAAGCGTCCAAGCAGGCGCGGAAGCGTCCAAGCATGCGCTGAAGCATGCAAGAAGCCGCAGAAGAGTCCAAGCAGGCGCGGAAGCGTCCAAGCAGTCGCGGAAGCGTCCAAGCAGGCGCGGAAGCGTCCAAGCAGGCGCGGAAGCGTGCAAGCAGCCGCGGAAGCGTCCAAGCAGGCGCGGAAGCGTCCAAGCAGGCGCGGAAGCGTCCAAGCAGGCGCGGAAGCGTCCAAGCAGGCGCGGAAGCATGCAAGAAGGCGCAGAAAAGTCCAATCAGGCGCGGAAGCATCCAAGCAGGCGCGGAAGCGTGCAACCAGGCGCGGAAGCGTCCAAGCAGGCGCGGAAGCATGCAAGAAGGCGCAAAGAATCCAAGCAGGCGCGGAAGCGTCCAAGCAGTCGCGGAAGCGTCCAAGCAGCCGCGGTAGCGTCCAAGCATGCGCGGAAGCATGCAAGAAGCCGCAGAAGAGTCCAAGCAGGCGCGGAAGCGTCCAAGCAGTCGCGGAAGCGTGCAAGAAGGCGCAGAAGAGTCTAAACAGGCACGGAAGCGTCCAAGCAGTCGCGGAAGCGTCCAAGCAGGCGCGGTATCGTCCAACCAGGCACGGAAGCGTCCAAGCAGGCGCGGAAGCGTCCAAGCAGGCGCGGAAGCGTCCAAGCAGGCGCGGAAGCATCCAAGCAGGCGCAAAGAATCCAAGCAGGCGCGGAAGCTTCCAAGCAGTCGCGGAAGCGTCCAAGCAGGCGCGGTAGCGTGCAAGCAGGCGCGGAAGCGTCCAAGCAGGCGCGGAAGCGTGCAAGCAGGCGCGGAAGCGTCCAAGCAGGCGCGGAAGCGTCCAAGCAGGCGCGGAAGAGTCCAAGCAGGCGCGGTAGCGTCCAACCATGTGCGGAAGCGTCCAAGCAGGCGCGGAAGCATGCAAGAAACCGCAGAAGAGTCCAAGCAGGCGCGGAAGCGTCCAAGCAGTCGCGGAAGCGTCCAAGCAGGCGCGGTAGCGTCCAACCAGGTGCGGAAGCGTCCAAGCAGGCGCGAAAGCATGCAAGAAGCCGCAGAAGAGTCCAAGCAGGCGCGGAAGCGTCCAAGCAGACGCGGAAGCGTCCAAGCAGGCGCGGAACCGTCCGAGCAGGCGCGGAAGCGTCCAAGCAGTCGCGGAAGCGTCCAAGTAGGCGCTGAAACGTCCAAGCAGTCGCGGAAGCGTCCAAGCAGGCGCGGAAGAGTCCAAGCAGGCGCGGTAGCGTCCAACCATGTGCGGAAGCGTCCAAGCAGGCGCGGAAGCATGCAAGAAACCGCAGAAGAGTCCAAGCAGGCGCGGAAGCGTCCAAGCAGTCGCGGAAGCGTCCAAGCAGGCGCGGTAGCGTCCAACCAGGTGCGGAAGCGTCCAAGCAGGCGCGAAAGCATGCAAGAAACCGCAGAAGAGTCCAAGCAGGCGCGGAAGCGTCCAAGCAGTCGCGGAAGCGTCCAAGCAGGCGCGGTAGCGTCCAACCAGGTGCGGAAGTGTCCAAGCAGGCGCGGAAGCATGCAAGAAGCCGCAGAAGAGTCCAAGCAGGCGCGGAAGCGTCCAAGCAGACGCGGAAGCGTCCAAGCAGGCGCGGAAGCGTCCAAGCAGGCGCGGAAGCGTCCAAGCAGGCGCGGAAGCGTCCAAGCAGGCGCGGAAGCATGCAAGAAGGCGCAGAAGAGTCCAATCAGGCGCGGAAGCGTCCAAGCAGGCGCGGTAGGGTCCAAGCAGGCGCGGAAACGTCCAAGCTGGCGCGGAAGCGTCCAAGCAGGCGCGGAAGCGTCCAAGCAGGCGTGGAAGAGTCCAAGCAGGCGCGGAAGCGTCCAAGCAGGCGCGATAGCGTCCAAGCAGGCGCGGAAACGTCCAAGCAGGCGCGGAAGCATGCAAGAAGACGCAGAAGAGTCCAAGCAGGCGCGGAAGCGTCCAAGCAGGCGGGGAAGCATGCAAGCAGGCGCGGAAGCATGCAAGAAGGCGCAGAAGAGTCCAAGCAGGCGCGGAAACGTCCAAGCAGGCGCGGAAGAGTCAAAGCAGGCGCGGAAGCGTCCAAGCAGGCGCGGTAGCGTCCAAGCAGGCGCGGAAACGTCCAAGCAGGCGCGGAAGCGTGCAAGCAAGCGCGGAAGCGTCCAAGCAGGCGCGGAAGCATGCAAGAAGGCGCAAAGAATCCAAGCAGGCGCGGAAGCGTCCAAGCAGTCGCGGAAGCGTCCAAGCAGGCGCGGTAGCGTCCAAGCAGGCGCGGAAGCGTCCAAGCAGGCGCGGAAGCGTCCAAGCAGGCGCGGAAGCGTCCAAGCATGCGCGGAAGCATGCAAGAAGCCGCAGAAGAGTCCAAGCAGGCGCGGAAGCGTCCAAGCAGTCGCGGAAGCGTCCAAGCAGGCGCGGAAGCGTCCAAGCAGGCGCGGAAGCGTCCAAGCAGGCGCGGAAGCGTCCAAGCAGGCGCGGAAGCATGCAAGAAGGCGCAGAAGAGTCCAATCAGGCGCGGAAGCGTCCAAGCAGGCGCGGAAGCGTGCAAGCAGGCGCGGAAGCGTCCAAGCAGGCGCGGAAGCGTGCAAGCAGGCGCGGAAGCGTCCAAGCAGTCGCGGAAGCGTCCAAGCAAGCGCGGAAGAGTCCAAGCAGGCGCGGTAGCGTCCAACCATGTGCGGAAGCGTCCAAGCAGGCGCGGAAGCATGCAAGAAACCGCAGAAGAGTCCAAGCAGGCGCGGAAGCGTCCAAGCAGTCGCGGAAGCGTCCAAGCAGGCGCGGTAGCGTCCAACCAGGTGCGGAAGCGTCCAAGCAGGCGCGAAAGCATGCAAGAAACCGCAGAAGAGTCCAAGCAGGCGCGGAAGCGTCCAAGCAGTCGCGGAAGCGTCCAAGCAGGCGCGGTAGCGTCCAACCAGGTGCGGAAGTGTCCAAGCAGGCGCGGAAGCATGCAAGAAGCCGCAGAAGAGTCCAAGCAGGCGCGGAAGCGTCCAAGCAGACGCGGAAGCGTCCAAGCAGGCGCGGAAGCGTCCAAGCAGGCGCGGAAGCGTCCAAGCAGGCGCGGAAGCGTCCAAGCAGGCGCGGAAGCATGCAAGAAGGCGCAGAAGAGTCCAATCAGGCGCGGAAGCGTCCAAGCAGGCGCGGTAGGGTCCAAGCAGGCGCGGAAACGTCCAAGCTGGCGCGGAAGCGTCCAAGCAGGCGCGGAAGCGTCCAAGCAGGCGTGGAAGAGTCCAAGCAGGCGCGGAAGCGTCCAAGCAGGCGCGATAGCGTCCAAGCAGGCGCGGAAACGTCCAAGCAGGCGCGGAAGCATGCAAGAAGACGCAGAAGAGTCCAAGCAGGCGCGGAAGCGTCCAAGCAGGCGGGGAAGCATGCAAGCAGGCGCGGAAGCATGCAAGAAGGCGCAGAAGAGTCCAAGCAGGCGCGGAAACGTCCAAGCAGGCGCGGAAGAGTCAAAGCAGGCGCGGAAGCGTCCAAGCAGGCGCGGTAGCGTCCAAGCAGGCGCGGAAACGTCCAAGCAGGCGCGGAAGCGTGCAAGCAAGCGCGGAAGCGTCCAAGCAGGCGCGGAAGCATGCAAGAAGGCGCAAAGAATCCAAGCAGGCGCGGAAGCGTCCAAGCAGTCGCGGAAGCGTCCAAGCAGGCGCGGTAGCGTCCAAGCAGGCGCGGAAGCGTCCAAGCAGGCGCGGAAGCGTCCAAGCAGGCGCGGAAGCGTCCAAGCATGCGCGGAAGCATGCAAGAAGCCGCAGAAGAGTCCAAGCAGGCGCGGAAGCGTCCAAGCAGTCGCGGAAGCGTCCAAGCAGGCGCGGAAGCGTCCAAGCAGGCGCGGAAGCGTCCAAGCAGGCGCGGAAGCGTCCAAGCAGGCGCGGAAGCATGCAAGAAGGCGCAGAAGAGTCCAATCAGGCGCGGAAGCGTCCAAGCAGGCGCGGAAGCGTGCAAGCAGGCGCGGAAGCGTCCAAGCAGGCGCGGAAGCGTGCAAGCAGGCGCGGAAGCGTCCAAGCAGTCGCGGAAGCGTCCAAGCAAGCGCGGAAGAGTCCAAGCAGGCGCGGTAGCGTCCAACCATGTGCGGAAGCGTCCAAGCAGGCGCGGAAGCATGCAAGAAACCGCAGAAGAGTCCAAGCAGGCGCGGAAGCGTCCAAGCAGTCGCGGAAGCGTCCAAGCAGGCGCGGTAGCGTCCAACCAGGTGCGGAAGCGTCCAAGCAGGCGCGAAAGCATGCAAGAAGCCGCAGAAGAGTCCAAGCAGGCGCGGAAGCGTCCAAGCAGACGCGGAAGCGTCCAAGCAGGCGCGGAAGCGTCCAAGCAGGCGCGGAAGCGTCCAAGCAGGCGCGGAAGCGTCCAAGCAGGCGCGGAAGCGTCCAAGCAGGCGCGGAAGCATGCAAGAAGGCGCAGAAGAGTCCAATCAGGCGCGGAAGCGTCCAAGCAGGCGCGGTAGCGTCCAATCAGGCACGGAAGCGTCCAAGTAGGCGCGGAAACGTCCAAGCAGGCGTGGGAGCGTCCAAGCAGGCGCGAAACCGTGCAAGCAGGCGCGAAACCGTGCAAGCAGGCGCGGAAGCGTCGATGCAGGCGCTGAAACGTCCAAGCAGGCGCGGAAGCATGCAAGAAGTCGCAGAAGAGTCCAAGCAGGCGCGGAAGCGTCCAAGCAGGCGCGGTAGCGTCCAACCATGTGCGGTAGCGTCCAAGCAGGCGCGGAAGCATGCAAGAAGCCGCAGAAGAGTCCAAGCAGGCGTGCGAGCGTCCAAGCAGGCGCGAAACCGTGCAAGCAGGCGCGGAAGCGTCCAAGCAGGCGCGGAAGCGTCCAAGCAGGCGCTGAAACGTCCAAGCAGGCGCGGGAGCATGCAAGAAGGCGCAGAAGAGTCCAAGCAGGCGCGGAAGCGTCCAAGCAGTCGCGGAAGCGTCGAAGCAGGCGCTGAAACGTCCAAGCAGGCGCGGAAGCATGCAAGAAGGCGCAGAAGAGTCCAAGCAGGCGCGGAAGCGTCCAAGCAGGCGGGGAAGCATGCAAGCAGGCGCGGAAGCGTCCAAGCAAGCGCGGAAACGTCCAAGGAGGCGGGGAAGCATGCAAGCAGGCGCGGAAGCGTCCAAGCAAGCGCGGAAACGTCCAAGCAGGCGGGGAAGCATGCAAGCAGGCGCGGAAGCGTCCAAGCAGGCGCGGAAACGTACAAGTAGGCGCGGCAGCATGCAAGAAGGCGCAGAAGAGTCCAAGCAGGCGCGGAAGCATTCAAGCAGACGCGGAAGCGTCCAAGCAGGCGCGGAAACGTACAAGTAGGCGCGACACAGAAGAGTCCAAGCAGGCGCGGAAGCGTCCAAGCAGGCGTGGTAGCGTCCAACCATGTGCGGTAGCGTCCAAGCAGGCGCGGAAGCATGCAAGAAGCCGCAGAAGAGTCCAAGCAGGCGTGCGAGCGTCCAAGCAGGCGCGAAACCGTGCAAGCAGGCGCGGAAGCGTCCAAGCAGGCGCGGAAGCGTCCAAGCAGGCGCTGAAACGTCCAAGCAGGCGCGGGAGCATGCAAGAAGGCGCAGAAGAGTCCAAGCAGGCGCGGAAGCGTCCAAGCAGTCGCGGAAGCGTCGAAGCAGGCGCTGAAACGTCCAAGCAGGCGCGGAAGCATGCAAGAAGGCGCAGAAGAGTCCAAGCAGGCGCGGAAGCGTCCAAGCAGGCGGGGAAGCATGCAAGCAGGCGCGGAAGCGTCCAAGCAAGCGCGGAAACGTCCAAGGAGGCGGGGAAGCATGCAAGCAGGCGCGGAAGCGTCCAAGCAAGCGCGGAAACGTCCAAGCAGGCGGGGAAGCATGCAAGCAGGCGCGGAAGCGTCCAAGCAGGCGCGGAAACGTACAAGTAGGCGCGGCAGCATGCAAGAAGGCGCAGAAGAGTCCAAGCAGGCGCGGAAGCATTCAAGCAGACGCGGAAGCGTCCAAGCAGGCGCGGAAACGTACAAGTAGGCGCGACAGCAAGCAAGAAGGCGCAGAAGAGTCCAAGCAGGCGCGGAAGCGTCCAAGCAGTCGCGGAAGCGTCCAAGTAGGCGCGGAAGCGTCCAAGCAGGCGCGGAAGCGTCCAAGCAGGCGCGGAAGCGTCCAAGCAGGCGCGGAAGCGTCCAAGCAGGCGCGGAAGCGTCCATACATGCGCAGAAGCGTCCAAGCAGGCGCGGAAACGTCAAAGTAGGCGCGGAAGCATGCAAGAAGGCGCAGAAGAGTCCAAACAGGCGCAGAAGAGTCCAACCAGGCGCGGAAGCGTCCAAGCAGTCGCGGAAGCGTCCAAGCAGTCGCGGAAGCGTCCAAGCAGGCGCGGTAGCGTCCAACCAGGCGCGGAAACGTCTAAGCAGTCGCGGAAGCGTCCAAGCAGTCGGGGAAGCATGCAAGCAGGCGCGGAAGCATGCAAGAAGGCGCAGAAGAGTCCAAGCAGGCGCGGAAGCGTCCAAGCTGTCGCGGAAGCGTCCAAGCAGGCGCGGTAGCGTCCAAGCAGTCGCGGAAGCGTCCAAGCAGTCGCGGAAGCGTCCGAGCAGTCGCGGAAGCGTCCAAGCAGGCGTGGAAGAGTCCAAGCAGGCGCGGAAGCGTCCAAGCAGGCGCGATAGCGTCCAAGCAGGCGCGGAAACGTCCAAGCAGGCGCGGAAGCATGCAAGAAGACGCAGAAGAGTCCAAGCAGGCGCGGAAGCGTCCAAGCAGGCGGGGAAGCATGCAAGCAGGCGCGGAAGCATGCAAGAAGGCGCAGAAGAGTCCAAGCAGGCGCGGAAACGTCCAAGCAGTCGCGGAAGCGTCCAAGCAGGTACGGAAGCGTGCACGAAGGCGCGGAAGCGTCCAAGCAGGCGCGGAAGCGTCCAAGCAGGCGCGGAAACGTCCAAGCAGGCGCGGAAGCGTCCAAGCAGGCGCGGAAGCATGCAAGAAAGCGCAGAAGAGTCCAAGAAGGCGCGGAAGCGTCCAAGCAGGCGCGGAAACGTCCAAGCAGGCGCGGAAGCATGCAAGAAGACGCAGAAGAGTCCAAGCAGGCGCGGAAGCGTCCAAGCAGGCGGGGAAGCATGCAAGCAGGCGCGGAAGCATGCAAGAAGGCGCAGAAGAGTCCAAGCAGGCGCGGAAGCGTCCAAGCAGTCGCGGAAGCGTCCAAGCAGGCGCGGTAGCGTCCAACCAGGTGCGGAAGCGTCCAAGCAGGCGCGGAAGCATGCAAGAAGCCGCAGAAGAGTCCAAGCAGGCGCGGAAGCGTCCAAGCAGACGCGGAAGCGTCCAAGCAGGCGCGGAAGCGTCCAAGCAGGCGCGGAAGCGTCCAAGCAGGCGCGGAAGCGTCCAAGCAGGCGCGGAAGCATGCAAGAAGGCGCAGAAGAGTCCAATCAGGCGCGGAAGCGTCCAAGCAGGCGCGGTAGGGTCCAAGCAGGCGCGGAAACGTCCAAGCTGGCGCGGAAGCGTCCAAGCAGGCGCGGAAGCGTCCAAGCAGGCGCGGAAGCGTCCAAGCAGGCGCGGAAGCGTCCAAGCAGGCGCGGAAGCGTCCATACATGCGCAGAAGCGTCCAAGCAGGCGCGGAAACGTCAAAGTAGGCGCGGAAGCATGTAAGAAGGCGCAGAAGAGTCCAAGCAGGCGCGGAAGCGTCCAAGCAGGCGGGAAAGCATGCAAGCAGGCGCGGAAGCGTCCAAGCAAGCGCGGAAACGTCCAAGGAGGCGGGGAAGCATGCAAGCAGGCGCGGAAGCGTCCAAGCAAGCGCGGAAACGTCCAAGCAGGCGGGGAAGCATGCAAGCAGGCGCGGAAGCGTCCAAGCAGGCGCGGAAACGTACAAGTAGGCGCGGCAGCATGCAAGAAGGCGCAGAAGAGTCCAAGCAGGCGCGGAAGCATTCAAGCAGACGCGGAAGCGTCCAAGCAGGCGCGGAAACGTACAAGTAGGCGCGACAGCAAGCAAGAAGGCGCAGAAGAGTCCAAGCAGGCGCGGAAGCGTCCAAGCAGTCGCGGAAGCGTCCAAGTAGGCGCGGAAGCGTCCAAGCAGGCGCGGAAGCGTCCAAGCAGGCGCGGAAGCGTCCAAGCAGGCGCGGAAGCGTCCAAGCAGGCGCGGTAGCGTCCAAGCAGGCGCGGAAACGTCCAAGCAGGCGCGGAAGAGTCAAAGCAGGCGCGGAAGCGTCCAAGCAGGCGCGGAAGCGTCCAAGCAGGCGCGGAAGCGTCCAAGCAGGCGCGGAAGCGTCCAAGCAGGCGCGGAAGCATGCAAGAAGGCGCAGAAGTGTCCAATCAGGCGCGGAAGCGTCCAAGCAGGCGCGGAAGCGTCCAAGCAGGCGCGGAAGCGTCCAAGCAGGCGCGGAAGCGTCCAAGCAGGCGCGGAAGCGTCCAAGCAGGCGCGGAAGCATGCAAGAAGGCGCAGAAGTGTCCAATCAGGCGCGGAAGCGTCCAAGCAGGCGCGGTAGGGTCCAAGCAGGCGCGGAAACGTCCAAGCTGGCGCGGAAGCGTCCAAGCAGGCGCGGAAGCGTCCAAGCAGGCGTGGAAGAGTCCAAGCAGGCGCGGAAGCGTCCAAGCAGGCGCGATAGCGTCCAAGCAGGCGCGGAAACGTCCAAGCAGGCGCGGAAGCATGCAAGAAGACGCAGAAGAGTCCAAGCAGGCGCGGAAGCGACCAAGCAGGCGGGGAAGCATGCAAGCAGGCGCGGAAGCATGCAAGAAGGCGCAGAAGAGTCCAAGCAGGCGCGGAAACGTCCAAGCAGTCGCGGAAGCGTCCAAGCAGGTACGGAAGCGTGCACGAAGGCGCGGAAGCGTCCAAGCAGGCGCGGAAGCGTCCAAGCAGGCGCGGAAACGTCCAAGCAGGCGCGGAAGCGTACAAGCAGGCGCGGAAGCGTCCAAGCAGTCGCGGAAGCATGCAAGAAAGCGCAGAAGAGTCCAAGAAGGCGCGGAAGCGTCCAAGCAGGCGCGGAAGCGTCCAAGCAGTCGCGGAAGCGTCCAAGCAGGCGCGGAAGCGTCCATGCAGCCGCGGAAGCGTCCAAGCAGGTGCGGAAGCGTGGAAGCAGGCGCGGAAGGGTCCAAGCAGTCGCGGAAGCGTCCAAGCAGGCGCGGTAGGGTCCAAGCAGGCGCGGAAACGTCCAAGCTGGCGCGGAAGCGTCCAAGCAGGCGCGGAAGCGTCCAAGCAGGCGTGGAAGAGTCCAAGCAGGCGCGGAAGCATGCAAGAAGGCGCAGAAGAGTCCAAGCAGGCGCGGAAGCGTCCAAGCAGGCGCGGTAGCGTCCAACCATGTGCGGTAGCGTCCAAGCAGGCGCGGAAGCATGCAAGAAGCCGCAGAAGAGTCCAAGCATGCGTGCGAGCGTCCAAGCAGGCGCGAAACCGTGCAAGCAGGCGCGGAAGCGTCCAAGCAGGCGCGGAAGCGTCCAAGCAGGCGCTGAAACGTCCAAGCAGGCGCGGGAGCATGCAAGAAGGCGCAGAAGAGTCCAAGCAGGCGCGGAAGCGTCCAAGCAGTCGCGGAAGCGTCGAAGCAGGCGCTGAAACGTCCAAGCAGGCGCGGAAGCATGCAAGAAGGCGCAGAAGAGTCCAAGCAGGCGCGGAAGCGTCCAAGCAGGCGGGGAAGCATGCAAGCAGGCGCGGAAGCGTCCAAGCAAGCGCGGAAACGTCCAAGCAGGCGCGATAGCGTCCAAGCAGGCGCGGAAACGTCCAAGCAGGCGCGGAAGCATGCAAGAAGACGCAGAAGAGTCCAAGCAGGCGCGGAAGCGTCCAAGCAGGCGCGGAAACGTACAAGTAGGCGCGGCAGCATGCAAGAAGGCGCAGAAGAGTCCAAGCAGGCGCGGAAGCATTCAAGCAGACGCGGAAGCGTCCAAGCAGGCGCGGAAACGTACAAGTAGGCGCGACAGCAAGCAAGAAGGCGCAGAAGAGTCCAAGCAGGCGCGGAAGCGTCCAAGCAGTCGCGGAAGCGTCCAAGTAGGCGCTGAAACGTCCAAGCAGTCGCGGAAGCGTCCAAGCAGACGCGGAAGCGTCCAAGCAGGCGCGGAAACGTACAAGTAGGCGCGACAGCAAGCAAGAAGGCGCAGAAGAGTCCAAGCAGGCGCGGAAGCGTCCAAGCAGTCGCGGAAGCGTCCAAGTAGGCGCTGAAACGTCCAAGCAGTCGCGGAAGCGTCCAAGCAGGCGCGGAAGCGTCCAAGCAGTCGCGGAAGCGTCCAAGCAGGCGCGGTAGCGTCCAACCAGGTGCGGAAGCGTCCAAGCAGGCGCGAAAGCATGCAAGAAGCCGCAGAAGAGTCCAAGCAGGCGCGGAAGCGTTCAAGCAGACGCGGAAGCGTCCAAGCAGGCGCGGAAGCGTCCAAGCAGGCGCGGAAGCGTCCAAGCAGGCGCGGAAGCGTCCAAGCAGGCGCGGAAGCGTCCAAGCAGGCGCGGAAGCATGCAAGAAGGCGCAGAAGAGTCCAAGCAGGCGCGGAAACGTCCAAGCAGTCGCGGAAGCGTCCAAGCAGGTACGGAAGCGTGCACGAAGGCGCGGAAGCGTCCAAGCAGGCGCGGAAGCGTCCAAGCAGGCGCGGAAACGTCCAAGCAGGCGCGGAAGCGTCCAAGCAGGCGCGGAAGCGTCCAAGCAGGCGCGGAAGCATGCAAGAAAGCGCAGAAGAGTCCAGGAAGGCGCGGAAGCGTCCAAGCAGGCGCGGAAACGTCCAAGCAGGCGCGGAAGCATGCAAGAAGACGCAGAAGAGTCCAAGCAGGCGCGGAAGCGTCCAAGCAGGCGGGGAAGCATGCAAGCAGGCGCGGAAGCATGCAAGAAGGCGCAGAAGAGTCCAAGCAGGCGCGGAAGCGTCCAAGCAGTCGCGGAAGCGTCCAAGCAGGCGCGGGAACGTCCAACCAGGTGCGGAAGCGTCCAAGCAGGCGCGGAAGCATGCAAGAAGCCGCAGAAGAGTCCAAGCAGGCGCGGAAGCGTCCAAGCAGACGCGGAAGCGTCCAAGCAGGCGCGGAAGCGTCCAAGCAGGCGCGGAAGCGTCCAAGCAGGCGCGGAAGCGTCCAAGCAGGCGCGGAAGCATGCAAGAAGGCGCAGAAGAGTCCAATCAGGCGCGGAAGCGTCCAAGCAGGCGGGGAAGCATGCAAGCAGGCGCGGAAGCATGCAAGAAGGCGCAGAAGAGTCCAAGCAGGCGCGGAAACGTCCAAGCAGGCGCGGAAGAGTCAAAGCAGGCGCGGAAGCGTCCAAGCAGGCGCGGTAGCGTCCAAGCAGGCGCGGAAACGTCCAAGCAGGCGCGGAAGAGTCAAAGCAGGCGCGGAAGCGTCCAAGCAGGCGCGGAAGCGTCCAAGCAGGCGCGGAAGCATGCAAGAAGGCGCAGAAGAGTCCAATCAGGCGCGGAAGCGTCCAAGCAGGCGGGGAAGCATGCAAGCAGGCGCGGAAGCATGCAAGAAGGCGCAGAAGAGTCCAAGCAGGCGCGGAAACGTCCAAGCAGGCGCGGAAGAGTCAAAGCAGGCGCGGAAGCGTCCAAGCAGGCGCGGAAGCGTCCAAGCAGTCGCGGAAGCGTCCAAGCAGGCGCGGAAGAGTCCAAGCAGGCGCGGTAGCGTCCAACCATGCGCGGAAGCGTCCAAGCAGGCGCGGAAGCATGCAAGAAACCGCAGAAGAGTCCAAGCAGGCGCGGAAGCGTCCAAGCAGTCGCGGAAGCGTCCAAGCAGGCGCGGTAGCGTCCAACCAGGTGCGGAAGCGTCCAAGCAGGCGCGGAAGCATGCAAGAAGCCGCAGAAGAGTCCAAGCAGGCGCGGAAGCGTCCAAGCAGACGCGGAAGCGTCCAAGCAGGCGCGGAAGCGTCCAAGCAGGCGCGGAAGCGTCCAAGCAGGCGCGGAAGCGTCCAAGCAGGCGCGGAAGCATGCAAGAAGGCGCAGAAGAGTCCAATCAGGCGCGGAAGCGTCCAAGCAGGCGCGGTAGGGTCCAAGCAGGCGCGGAAACGTCCAAGCTGGCGCGGAAGCGTCCAAGCAAGCGCGGAAGCGTCCAAGCAGGCGTGGAAGAGTCCAAGCAGGCGCGGAAGCGTCCAAGCAGGCGCGATAGCGTCCAAGCAGGCGCGGAAACGTCCAAGCAGGCGCGGAAGCATGCAAGAAGACGCAGAAGAGTCCAAGCAGGCGCGGAAGCGTCCAAGCAGGCGGGGAAGCATGCAAGCAGGCGCGGAAGCATGCAAGAAGGCGCAGAAGAGTCCAAGCAGGCGCGGAAACGTCCAAGCAGTCGCGGAAGCGTCCAAGCAGGTACGGAAGCGTGCACGAAGGCGCGGAAGCGTCCAAGCAGGCGCGGAAGCGTCCAAGCAGGCGCGGAAACGTCCAAGCAGGCGCGGAAGCGTACAAGCAGGCGCGGAAGCGTCCAAGCAGGCGCGGAAGCATGCAAGAAAGCGCAGAAGAGTCCAAGAAGGCGCGGAAGCGTCCAAGCAGGCGCGGAAGCGTCCAAGCAGTCGCGGAAGCGTCCAAGCAGGCGCGGAAGCGTCCATGCAGCCGCGGAAGCGTCCAAGCAGGTGCGGAAGCGTGGAAGCAGGCGCGGAAGGGTCCAAGCAGTCGCGGAAGCGTCCAAGCAGGCGCGGTAGGGTCCAAGCAGGCGCGGAAACGTCCAAGCTGGCGCGGAAGCGTCCAAGCAGGCGCGGAAGCGTCCAAGCAGGCGTGGAAGAGTCCAAGCAGGCGCGGAAGCGTCCAAGCAGTCGCGGAAGCGTCCAAGCAGGCGCGGAAGCGTCCAAGCAGGCGCGGAAGCGTCCAAGCAGGCGGGGAAGCATGCAAGCAGGCGCGGAAGCGTCCAAGCAGGCGCGGAAACGTACAAGTAGGCGCGGCAGCATGCAAGAAGGCGCAGAAGAGTCCAAGCAGGCGCGGAAGCATTCAAGCAGGCGCGGAAGCGTCCAAGCAGGCGCGGAAACGTACAAGTAGGCGCGACAGCAAGCAAGAAGGCGCAGAAGAGTCCAAGCAGGCGCGGAAGCGTCCAAGCAGTCGCGGAAGCGTCCAAGTAGGCGCGGAAGCGTCCAAGCAGGCGCGGAAACGTCCAAGCAGGCGCGGAAGCGTCCAAGCAGGCGCGGAAGCGTCCATACATGCGCAGAAGCGTCCAAGCAGGCGCGGAAACGTCAAAGTAGGCGCGGAAGCATGCAAGAAGGCGCAGAAGAGTCCAAACAGGCGCAGAAGAGTCCAACCAGGCGCGGAAGCGTCCAAGCAGTCGCGGAAGCGTCCAAGCAGGCGCGGTAGCGTCCAACCAGGCGCGGAAGCATGCAAGAAGGCGCAGAAGAGTCCAAGCAGTCGCGGAAGCGTCCAAGCAGGCGCGGTAGCGTCCAACCAGGCGCGGAAGCATGCAAGAAGGCGCAGAAGAGTCCAAGCAGGCGCGGAAGCGTCCAAGCAGGCGCGGAAGCGTCCAAGCAGGCGCGGAAGCGTCCAAGCAGGCGCGGAAGCATGCAAGAAGGCGCAGAAGAGTCCAATCAGGCGCGGAAGCGTCCAAGCAGGCGCGGTAGCGTCCAATCAGGCACGGAAGCGTCCAAGTAGGCGCGGAAACGTCCAAGCAGGCGTGGGAGCGTCCAAGCAGGCGCGAAACCGTGCAAGCAGGCGCGAAACCGTGCAAGCAGGCGCGGAAGCGTCGAAGCAGGCGCTGAAACGTCCAAGCAGGCGCGGAAGCATGCAAGAAGGCGCAGAATAGTCCAAGCAGGCGCGGAAGCGTCCAAGCAGGCGCGGTAGCGTCCAACCATGTGCGGAAGCGTCCAAGCAGGCGCGGAAGCATGCAAGAAGCCGCAGAAGAGTCCAAGCAGGCGTGCGAGCGTCCAAGCAGGCGCGAAACCGTGCAAGCAGGCGCGGAAGCGTCCAAGCAGGCGCGGAAGCGTCCAAGCAGTCGCGGAAGCGTCCGAGCAGACGCGGAAGCGTCCAAGCAGGCGTGGAAGAGTCCAAGCAGGCGCGGAAGCGTCCAAGCAGGCGCGATAGCGTCCAAGCAGGCGCGGAAACGTCCAAGCAGGCGCGGAAGCATGCAAGAAGACGCAGAAGAGTCCAAGCAGGCGCGGAAGCGTCCAAGCAGGCGGGGAAGCATGCAAGCAGGCGCGGAAGCATGCAAGAAGGTGCAGAAGAGTCCAAGCAGGCGCGGAAACGTCCAAGCAGTCGCGGAAGCGTCCAAGCAGGTACGGAAGCGTGCACGAAGGCGCGGAAGCGTCCAAGCAGGCGCGGAAGCGTCCAAGCAGGCGCGGAAACGTCCAAGCAGGCGCGGAAGCGTCCAAGCAGTCGCGGAAGCGTCCAAGCAGGCGCGGTAGCGTCCAACCAGGTGCGGAAGCGTCCAAGCAGGCGCGGAAGCATGCAAGAAGCCGCAGAAGAGTCCAAGCAGGCGCGGAAGCGTCCAAGCAGACGCGGAAGCGTCCAAGCAGGCGCGGAAGCGTCCAAGCAGGCGCGGAAGCATGCAAGAAGGCGCAGAAGAGTCCAATCAGGCGCGGAAGCGTCCAAGCAGGCGCGGTAGGGTCCAAGCAGGCGCGGAAACGTCCAAGCTGGCGCGGAAGCGTCCAAGCAGGCGCAGAAGCGTCCAAGCAGTCGCGGAAGCGTCCAAGTAGGCGCGGAAGCGTCCAAGCAGGCGCGGAAACGTCCAAGCAGGCGCGGAAGCGTCCAAGCAGGCGCGGAAGCGTCCAAGCAGGCGCGGAAGCGTCCATACATGCGCAGAAGCGTCCAAGCAGGCGCGGAAACGTCAAAGTAGGCGCGGAAGCATGCAAGAAGGCGCAGAAGAGTCCAAACAGGCGCAGAAGAGTCCAACCAGGCGCGGAAGCGTCCAAGCAGTCGCGGAAGCGTCCAAGCAGGCGCGGTAGCGTCCAACCAGGCGCGGAAGCATGCAAGAAGGCGCAGAAGAGTCCAAGCAGTCGCGGAAGCGTCCAAGCAGGCGCGGTAGCGTCCAACCAGGCGCGGAAGCATGCAAGAAGGCGCAGAAGAGTCCAAGCAGGCGTCGAAGCGTCCAAGCAGGCGCGGAAGCGTCCAAGCAGGCGCGGAAGCGTCCATACATGCGCAGAAGCGTCCAAGCAGGCGCGGAAACGTCAAAGTAGGCGCGGAAGCATGCAAGAAGGCGCAGAAGAGTCCAAACAGGCGCAGAAGAGTCCAACCAGGCGCGGAAGCGTCCAAGCAGTCGCGGAAGCGTCCAAGCAGGCGCGGTAGCGTCCAACCAGGCGCGGAAGCATGCAAGAAGGCGCAGAAGAGTCCAAGCAGTCGCGGAAGCGTCCAAGCAGGCGCGGTAGCGTCCAACCAGGCGCGGAAGCATGCAAGAAGGCGCAGAAGAGTCCAAGCAGGCGCGGAAGCGTCCAAGCAGGCGCGGAAGCGTCCAAGCAGGCGCGGAAGCGTCCAAGCAGGCGCGGAAGCATGCAAGAAGGCGCAGAAGAGTCCAATCAGGCGCGGAAGCGTCCAAGCAGGCGCGGTAGCGTCCAATCAGGCACGGAAGCGTCCAAGCAGGCGCGGAAGCGTCCAAGCAGTCGCGGAAGCGTCCGAGCAGTTGCGGAAGCGTCCAAGCAGGCGTGGAAGAGTCCAAGCAGGCGCGGAAGCGTCCAAGCAGGCGCGATAGCGTCCAAGCAGGCGCGGAAACGTCCAAGCAGGCGCGGAAGCATGCAAGAAGACGCAGAAGAGTCCAAGCAGGCGCGGAAGCGTCCAAGCAGGCGGGGAAGCATGCAAGCAGGCGCGGAAGCATGCAAGAAGGTGCAGAAGAGTCCCAGCAGGCGCGGAAACGTCCAAGCAGTCGCGGAAGCGTCCAAGCAGGTACGGAAGCGTGCACGAAGGCGCGGAAGCGTCCAAGCAGGCGCGGAAGCGTCCAAGCAGGCGCGGAAACGTCCAAGCAGGCGCGGAAGAGTCCAAGCAGGCGCGGAAGCATGCAAGAAAGCGCAGAAGAGTCCAAGAAGGCGCGGAAGCGTCCAAGCAGGCGCGGAAACGTCCAAGCAGGCGCGGAAGCATGCAAGAAGACGCAGAAGAGTCCAAGCAGGCGCGGAAGCGTCCAAGCAGGCGGGGAAGCATGCAAGCAGGCGCGGAAGCATGCAAGAAGGCGCAGAAGAGTCCAAGCAGGCGCGGAAGCGTCCAAGCAGTCGCGGAAGCGTCCAAGCAGGCGCGGTAGCGTCCAACCAGGTGCGGAAGCGTCCAAGCAGGCGCGGAAGCATGCAAGAAGCCGCAGAAGAGTCCAAGCAGGCGCGGAAGCGTCCAAGCAGACGCGGAAGCGTCCAAGCAGGCGCGGAAGCGTCCAAGCAGGCGCGGAAGCATGCAAGAAGGCGCAGAAGAGTCCAATCAGGCGCGGAAGCGTCCAAGCAGGCGCGGTAGGGTCCAAGCAGGCGCGGAAACGTCCAAGCTGGCGCGGAAGCGTCCAAGCAGGCGCGGAAGCGTCCAAGCAGGCGTGGAAGAGTCCAAGCAGGCGCGGAAGCGTCCAAGCAGGCGCGATAGCGTCCAAGCAGGCGCGGAAACGTCCAAGCAGGCGCGGAAGCATGCAAGAAGACGCAGAAGAGTCCAAGCAGGCGCGGAAGCGTCCAAGCAGGCGGGGAAGCATGCAAGCAGGCGCGGAAGCATGCAAGAAGGCGCAGAAGAGTCCAAGCAGGCGCGGAAACGTCCAAGCAGTCGCGGAAGCGTCCAAGCAGGTACGGAAGCGTGCACGAAGGCGCGGAAGCGTCCAAGCAGGCGCGGAAGCGTCCAAGCAGGCGCGGAAACGTCCAAGCAGGCGCGGAAGCGTACAAGCAGGCGCGGAAGCGTCCAAGCAGGCGCGGAAGCATGCAAGAAAGCGCAGAAGAGTCCAAGAAGGCACGGAAGCGTCCAAGCAGGCGCGGAAGCGTCCAAGCAGTCGCGGAAGCGTCCAAGCAGGCGCGGAAGCGTCCATGCAGCCGCGGAAGCGTCCAAGCAGGTGCGGAAGCGTGGAAGCAGGCGCGGAAGGGTCCAAGCAGTCGCGGAAGCGTCCAAGCAGGCGCGGTAGGGTCCAAGCAGGCGCGGAAACGTCCAAGCTGGCGCGGAAGCGTCCAAGCAGGCGCGGAAGCGTCCAAGCAGGCGTGGAAGAGTCCAAGCAGGCGCGGAAGCGTCCAAGCAGGCGCGATAGCGTCCAAGCAGGCGCGGAAACGTCCAAGCAGGCGCGGAAGCATGCAAGAAGACGCAGAAGAGTCCAAGCAGGCGCGGAAGCGTCCAAGCAGGCGGGGAAGCATGCAAGCAGGCGGGGAAGCATGCAAGCAGGCGCGGAAGCATGCAAGAAGGCGCAGAAGAGTCCAAGCAGGCGCGGAAACGTCCAAGCAGTCGCGGAAGCGTCCAAGCAGGTACGGAAGCGTGCACGAAGGCGCGGAAGCGTCCAAGCAGGCGCGGAAGCGTCCAAGCAGGCGCGGAAACGTCCAAGCAGGCGCGGAAGCGTCCAAGCAGGCGCTGAAGCGTCCAAGCAGGCGCGGAAGCATGCAAGAAAGCGCAGAAGAGTCCAAGAAGGCGCGGAAGCGTCCAAGCAGGCGCGGAAGCGTCCAAGCAGTCGCGGAAGCGTCCAAGCAGGCGCGGAAGCGTCCATGCAGCCGCGGAAGCGTCCAAGCAGGTGCGGAAGCGTGGAAGCAGGCGCGGAAGGGTCCAAGCAGTCGCGGAAGCGTCCAAGCAGGCGCGGTAGGGTCCAAGCAGGCGCGGAAACGTCCAAGCTGGCGCGGAAGCGTCCAAGCAGGCGCGGAAGCGTCCAAGCAGGCGTGGAAGAGTCCAAGCAGGCGCGGAAGCGTCCAAGCAGGCGCGATAGCGTCCAAGCAGGCGCGGAAACGTCTAAGCAGGCGCGGAAGCATGCAAGAAGCCGCAGAAGAGTCCAAGCAGGCGCGGAAGCGTCCAAGCAGACGCGGAAGCGTCCAAGCAGGCGCGGAAGCGTCCAAGCAGGCGCGGAAGCATGCAAGAAGGCGCAGAAGAGTCCAATCAGGCGCGGAAGCGTCCAAGCAGGCGCGGTAGGGTCCAAGCAGGCGCGGAAACGTCCAAGCTGGCGCGGAAGCGTCCAAGCAGGCGCGGAAGCGTCCAAGCAGGCGTGGAAGAGTCCAAGCAGGCGCGGAAGCGTCCAAGCAGGCGCGATAGCGTCCAAGCAGGCGCGGAAACGTCCAAGCAGGCGCGGAAGCATGCAAGAAGACGCAGAAGAGTCCAAGCAGGCGCGGAAGCGTCCAAGCAGGCGGGGAAGCATGCAAGCAGGCGCGGAAGCATGCAAGAAGGCGCAGAAGAGTCCAAGCAGGCGCGGAAACGTCCAAGCAGTCGCGGAAGCGTCCAAGCAGGTACGGAAGCGTGCACGAAGGCGCGGAAGCGTCCAAGCAGGCGCGGAAGCGTCCAAGCAGGCGCGGAAACGTCCAAGCAGGCGCGGAAGCGTACAAGCAGGCGCGGAAGCGTCCAAGCAGGCGCGGAAGCATGCAAGAAAGCGCAGAAGAGTCCAAGAAGGCGCGGAAGCGTCCAAGCAGGCGCGGAAGCGTCCAAGAAGTCGCGGAAGCGTCCAAGCAGGCGCGGAAGCGTCCATGCAACCGCAGAAGCGTCCAAGCAGGTGCGGAAGCGTGGAAGCAAGCGCGGAAGGGTCCAAGCAGTCGCGGAAGCGTCCAAGCAGGCGCGGTAGGGTCCAAGCAGGCGCGGAAACGTCCAAGCTGGCGCGGAAGCGTCCAAGCAGGCGCGGAAGCGTCCAAGCAGGCGTGGAAGAGTCCAAGCAGGCGCGGAAGCGTCCAAGCAAGCGCGGAAGCGTCCAAGCAGGCGCGGAAGCGTCCAAGCAGGCGCGCAAGCATGCAAGAAGGCGCAAAGAATCCAAGCAGGCGCGGAAGCGTCCAAGCAGTCGCGGAAGCGTCCAAGCAGGCGCGGTAGCGTCCAAGCAGGCGCGGAAGCGTCCAAGCAGGCGCGGAAGCGTCCAAGCAGGCGCGGAAGCGTCCAAGCAGGCGCGGCAGCGTCCAAGCATGCGCGGAAGCATGCAAGAAGCCGCAGAAGAGTCCAAGCAGGCGCGGAAGCGTCCAAGCAGTCGCGGAAGCGTCCAAGCAGGCGCGGAAGCGTCCAAGCAGGCGCGGAAGCATGCAAGAAGACGCAGAAGAGTCCAAGCAGGCGCGGAAGCGTCCAAGCAGGCGGGGAAGCATGCAAGCAGGCGCGGAAGCATGCAAGAAGGCGCAGAAGAGTCCAAGCAGCCGCGGAAACGTCCAAGCAGTCGCGGAAGCGTCCAAGCAGGTACGGAAGCGTGCACGAAGGCGCGGAAGCGTCCAAGCAGGCGCGGAAGCGTCCAAGCAGGCGCGGTAGCGTCCAACCATGTGCGGAAGCGTCCAAGCAGGCGCGGAAGCATGCAAGAAACCGCAGAAGAGTCCAAGCAGGCGCGGAAGCGTCCAAGCAGTCGCGGAAGCGTCCAAGCAGGCGCGGTAGCGTCCAACCAGGTGCGGAAGCGTCCAAGCAGGCGCGAAAGCATGCAAGAAGGCGCAGAAGAGTCCAATCAGGCGCGGAAGAGTCAAAGCAGGCGCGGAAGCGTCCAAGCAGGCGCGGAAGCGTCCAAGCAGGCGCGGAAGCATGCAAGAAGCCGCAGAAGAGTCCAAGCAGGCGCGGAAGCGTCCAAGCAGTCGCGGAAGCGTCCAAGCAGGCGCGGAAGCGTCCAAGCAGGCGCGGAAGCGTCCATGCAGCCGCGGAAGCGTCCAAGCAGGTGCGGAAGCGTGGAAGCAGGCGCGGAAGGGTCCAAGCAGTCGCGGAAGCGTCCAAGCAGGCGCGGTAGGGTCCAAGCAGGCGCGGAAACGTCCAAGCTGGCGCGGAAGCGTCCAAGCAGGCGCGGAAGCGTCCAAGCAGGCGTGGAAGAGTCCAAGCAGGCGCGGAAGCGTCCAAGCAGGCGCGATAGCGTCCAAGCAGGCGCGGAAACGTCCAAGCAGGCGCGGAAGCATGCAAGAAGACGCAGAAGAGTCCAAGCAGGCGCGGAAGCGTCCAAGCAGGCGGGGAAGCATGCAAGCAGGCGCGGAAGCATGCAAGAAGGCGCAGAAGAGTCCAAGCAGGCGCGGAAACGTCCAAGCAGTCGCGGAAGCGTCCAAGCAGGTACGGAAGCGTGCACGAAGGCGCGGAAGCGTCCAAGCAGGCGCGGAAGCGTCCAAGCAGGCGCGGAAACGTCCAAGCAGGCGCGGAAGCGTCGAAGCAGGCGCTGAAACGTCCAAGCAGGCGCGGAAGCATGCAAGAAGGCGCAGAAGAGTCCAAGCAGGCGCGGAAACGTCCAAGCAGTCGCGGAAGCGTCCAAGCAGGTACGGAAGCGTGCACGAAGGCGCGGAAGCGTCCAAGCAGGCGTGGGAGCGTCCAAGCAGGCGCGAAACCGTGCAAGCAGGCGCGAAACCGTGCAAGCAGGCGCGGAAGCGTCGAAGCAGGCGCTGAAACGTCCAAGCAGGCGCGGAAGCATGCAAGAAGGCGCAGAAGAGTCCAAGCAGGCGCGGAAGCGTCCAAGCAGGCGCGGTAGCGTCCAACCATGTGCGGAAGCGTCCAAGCAGGCGCGGAAGCATGCAAGAAGCCGCAGAAGAGTCCAAGCAGGCGTGCGAGCGTCCAAGCAGGCGCGAAACCGTGCAAGCAGTCGCGGAAGCGTCCAAGCAGGCGTGGAAGCGTCCAAGCAGTCGCGGAAGCGTCCGAGCAGTCGCGGAAGCGTCCAAGCAGGCGTGGAAGAGTCCAAGCAGGCGCGGAAGCGTCCAAGCAGGCGCGATAGCGTCCAAGCAGGCGCGGAAACGTCCAAGCAGGCGCGGAAGCATGCAAGAAGACGCAGAAGAGTCCAAGCAGGCGCGGAAGCGTCCAAGCAGGCGGGGTAGCATGCAAGCAGGCGCGGAAGCATGCAAGAAGGCGCAGAAGAGTCCAAGCAGCCGCGGAAACGTCCAAGCAGTCGCGGAAGCGTCCAAGCAGGTACGGAAGCGTGCACGAAGGCGCGGAAGCGTCCAAGCAGGCGCGGAAGCGTCCAAGCAGGCGCGGAAGCGTCCAAGCAGGCGCGGAAGCGTCCAAACAGGCGCGGAAGCATGCAAGAAGGCGCAGAAGAGTCCAATCAGGCGCGGAAGCGTCCAAGCAGGCGCGGTAGGGTCCAAGCAGGCGCGGAAACGTCCAAGCTGGCGCGGAAGCGTCCAAGCAGGCGCGGAAGCGTCCAAGCAGGCGTGGAAGAGTCCAAGCAGGCGCGGAAGCGTCCAAGCAGGCGCGATAGCGTCCAAGCAGGCGCGGAAACGTCCAAGCAGGCGCGGAAGCATGCAAGAAGACGCAGAAGAGTCCAAGCAGGCGCGGAAGCGTCCAAGCAGGCGGGGAAGCATGCAAGCAGGCGCGGAAGCATGCAAGAAGGCGCAGAAGAGTCCAAGCAGGCGCGGAAACGTCCAAGCAGTCGCGGAAGCGTCCAAGCAGGTACGGAAGCGTCCAAGCAGGCGCGGAAGCGTCCAAACAGGCGCGGAAGCATGCAAGAAGGCGCAGAAGAGTCCAATCAGGCGCGGAAGCGTCCAAGCAGGCGCGGTAGGGTCCAAGCAGGCGCGGAAACGTCCAAGCTGGCGCGGAAGCGTCCAAGCAGGCGCGGAAGCGTCCAAGCAGGCGTGGAAGAGTCCAAGCAGGCGCGGAAGCGTCCAAGCAGGCGCGATAGCGTCCAAGCAGGCGCGGAAACGTCCAAGCAGGCGCGGAAGCATGCAAGAAGACGCAGAAGAGTCCAAGCAGGCGCGGAAGCGTCCAAGCAGGCGGGGAAGCATGCAAGCAGGCGCGGAA
The DNA here is from genome assembly GCA_963989415.1 of Cerceris ruficornis. Lineage (NCBI taxonomy): Eukaryota > Metazoa > Arthropoda > Insecta > Hymenoptera > Crabronidae > Cerceris > Cerceris ruficornis. The sequence continues at coordinate 1,705,624 of OZ022522.1, forward strand.
GCATGCAAGAAGGCGCAGAAGAGTCCAAGCAGGCGCGGAAACGTCCAAGCAGTCGCGGAAGCGTCCAAGCAGGTACGGAAGCGTGCACGAAGGCGCGGAAGCGTCCAAGCAGGCGTGGGAGCGTCCAAGCAGGCGCGAAACCGTGCAAGCAGGCGCGAAACCGTGCAAGCAGGCGCGGAAGCGTCGAAGCAGGCGCTGAAACGTCCAAGCAGGCGCGGAAGCATGCAAGAAGGCGCAGAAGAGTCCAAGCAGGCGCGGAAGCGTCCAAGCAGGCGCGGTAGCGTCCAACCATGTGCGGAAGCGTCCAAGCAGGCGCGGAAGCATGCAAGAAGCCGCAGAAGAGTCCAAGCAGGCGTGCGAGCGTCCAAGCAGGCGCGAAACCGTGCAAGCAGTCGCGGAAGCGTCCAAGCAGGCGTGGAAGCGTCCAAGCAGTCGCGGAAGCGTCCGAGCAGTCGCGGAAGCGTCCAAGCAGGCGTGGAAGAGTCCAAGCAGGCGCGGAAGCGTCCAAGCAGGCGCGATAGCGTCCAAGCAGGCGCGGAAACGTCCAAGCAGGCGCGGAAGCATGCAAGAAGACGCAGAAGAGTCCAAGCAGGCGCGGAAGCGTCCAAGCAGGCGGGGTAGCATGCAAGCAGGCGCGGAAGCATGCAAGAAGGCGCAGAAGAGTCCAAGCAGCCGCGGAAACGTCCAAGCAGTCGCGGAAGCGTCCAAGCAGGTACGGAAGCGTGCACGAAGGCGCGGAAGCGTCCAAGCAGGCGCGGAAGCGTCCAAGCAGGCGCGGAAGCGTCCAAGCAGGCGCGGAAGCGTCCAAACAGGCGCGGAAGCATGCAAGAAGGCGCAGAAGAGTCCAATCAGGCGCGGAAGCGTCCAAGCAGGCGCGGTAGGGTCCAAGCAGGCGCGGAAACGTCCAAGCTGGCGCGGAAGCGTCCAAGCAGGCGCGGAAGCGTCCAAGCAGGCGTGGAAGAGTCCAAGCAGGCGCGGAAGCGTCCAAGCAGGCGCGATAGCGTCCAAGCAGGCGCGGAAACGTCCAAGCAGGCGCGGAAGCATGCAAGAAGACGCAGAAGAGTCCAAGCAGGCGCGGAAGCGTCCAAGCAGGCGGGGAAGCATGCAAGCAGGCGCGGAAGCATGCAAGAAGGCGCAGAAGAGTCCAAGCAGGCGCGGAAACGTCCAAGCAGTCGCGGAAGCGTCCAAGCAGGTACGGAAGCGTCCAAGCAGGCGCGGAAGCGTCCAAACAGGCGCGGAAGCATGCAAGAAGGCGCAGAAGAGTCCAATCAGGCGCGGAAGCGTCCAAGCAGGCGCGGTAGGGTCCAAGCAGGCGCGGAAACGTCCAAGCTGGCGCGGAAGCGTCCAAGCAGGCGCGGAAGCGTCCAAGCAGGCGTGGAAGAGTCCAAGCAGGCGCGGAAGCGTCCAAGCAGGCGCGATAGCGTCCAAGCAGGCGCGGAAACGTCCAAGCAGGCGCGGAAGCATGCAAGAAGACGCAGAAGAGTCCAAGCAGGCGCGGAAGCGTCCAAGCAGGCGGGGAAGCATGCAAGCAGGCGCGGAAGCATGCAAGAAGGCGCAGAAGAGTCCAAGCAGGCGCGGAAACGTCCAAGCAGTCGCGGAAGCGTCCAAGCAGGTACGGAAGCGTCCAAGCAGGCGCGGAAGCGTCCAAGCAGGCGCGGAAACGTCCAAGCAGGCGCGGAAGCGTACAAGCAGGCGCGGAAGCGTCCAAGCAGGCGCGGAAGCATGCAAGAAAGCGCAGAAGAGTCCAAGAAGGCGCGGAAGCGTCCAAGCAGGCGCGGAAGCGTCCAAGCAGTCGCGGAAGCGTCCAAGCAGGCGCGGAAGCGTCCATGCAGCCGCGGAAGCGTCCAAGCAGGTGCGGAAGCGTGGAAGCAGGCGCGGAAGGGTCCAAGCAGTCGCGGAAGCGTCCAAGCAGGCGCGGTAGGGTCCAAGCAGGCGCGGAAACGTCCAAGCTGGCGCGGAAGCGTCCAAGCAGGCGCGGAAGCGTCCAAGCAGGCGTGGAAGAGTCCAAGCAGGCGCGGAAGCGTCCAAGCAGGCGGGGAAGCATGCAAGCAGGCGCGGAAGCATGCAAGAAGGCGCAGAAGAGTCCAAGCAGGCGCGGAAACGTCCAAGCAGTCGCGGAAGCGTCCAAGCAGGTACGGAAGCGTGCACGAAGGCGCGGAAGCGTCCAAGCAGGCGCGGAAGCGTCCAAGCAGGCGCGGAAGCGTGCAAGCAAGCGCGGAAGCGTCCAAGCAGGCGCGGAAGCATGCAAGAAGGCGCAAAGAATCCAAGCAGGCGCGGAAGCGTCCAAGCAGTCGCGGAAGCGTCCAAGCAGGCGCGGTAGCGTCCAAGCAGGCGCGGAAGCGTCCAAGCAGGCGCGGAAGCGTCCAAGCAGGCGCGGAAGCGTCCAAGCAGGCGCGGAAGCGTCCAAGCATGCGCGGAAGCATGCAAGAAGCCGCAGAAGAGTCCAAGCAGGCGCGGAAGCGTCCAAGCAGTCGCGGAAGCGTCCAAGCAGGCGCGGAAGCGTCCAAGCAGGCGCGGAAGCATGCAAGAAGACGCAGAAGAGTCCAAGCAGGCGCGGAAGCGTCCAAGCAGGCGGGGAACATGCAAGCAGGCGCGGAAGCATGCAAGAAGGCGCAGAAGAGTCCAAGCAGCCGCGGAAACGTCCAAGCAGTCGCGGAAGCGTCCAAGCAGGTACGGAAGCGTGCACGAAGGCGCGGAAGCGTCCAAGCAGGCGCGGAAGCGTCCAAGCAGGCGCGGTAGCGTCCAACCATGTGCGGAAGCGTCCAAGCAGGCGCGGAAGCATGCAAGAAACCGCAGAAGAGTCCAAGCAGGCGCGGAAGCGTCCAAGCAGTCGCGGAAGCGTCCAAGCAGGCGCGGTAGCGTCCAACCAGGTGCGGAAGCGTCCAAGCAGGCGCGAAAGCATGCAAGAAGGCGCAGAAGAGTCCAATCAGGCGCGGAAGAGTCAAAGCAGGCGCGGAAGCGTCCAAGCAGGCGCGGAAGCGTCCAAGCAGGCGCGGAAGCATGCAAGAAGCCGCAGAAGAGTCCAAGCAGGCGCGGAAGCGTCCAAGCAGTCGCGGAAGCGTCCAAGCAGGCGCGGAAGCGTCCAAGCAGGCGCGGAAGCGTCCATGCAGCCGCGGAAGCGTCCAAGCAGGTGCGGAAGCGTGGAAGCAGGCGCGGAAGGGTCCAAGCAGTCGCGGAAGCGTCCAAGCAGGCGCGGTAGGGTCCAAGCAGGCGCGGAAACGTCCAAGCTGGCGCGGAAGCGTCCAAGCAGGCGCGGAAGCGTCCAAGCAGGCGTGGAAGAGTCCAAGCAGGCGCGGAAGCGTCCAAGCAGGCGCGATAGCGTCCAAGCAGGCGCGGAAACGTCCAAGCAGGCGCGGAAGCATGCAAGAAGACGCAGAAGAGTCCAAGCAGGCGCGGAAGCGTCCAAGCAGGCGGGGAAGCATGCAAGCAGGCGCGGAAGCATGCAAGAAGGCGCAGAAGAGTCCAAGCAGGCGCGGAAACGTCCAAGCAGTCGCGGAAGCGTCCAAGCAGGCGCGGAAGCGTCCAAGCAGGCGCGGAAACGTCCAAGCAGGCGCGGAAGCGTCGAAGCAGGCGCTGAAACGTCCAAGCAGGCGCGGAAGCATGCAAGAAGGCGCAGAAGAGTCCAAGCAGGCGCGGAAACGTCCAAGCAGTCGCGGAAGCGTCCAAGCAGGTACGGAAGCGTGCACGAAGGCGCGGAAGCGTCCAAGCAGGCGTGGGAGCGTCCAAGCAGGCGCGAAACCGTGCAAGCAGGCGCGAAACCGTGCAAGCAGGCGCGGAAGCGTCGAAGCAGGCGCTGAAACGTCCAAGCAGGCGCGGAAGCATGCAAGAAGGCGCAGAAGAGTCCAAGCAGGCGCGGAAGCGTCCAAGCAGGCGCGGTAGCGTCCAACCATGTGCGGAAGCGTCCAAGCAGGCGCGGAAGCATGCAAGAAGCCGCAGAAGAGTCCAAGCAGGCGTGCGAGCGTCCAAGCAGGCGCGAAACCGTGCAAGCAGGCGCGGAAGCGTCCAAGCAGGCGCGGAAGCGTCCAAGCAGTCGCGGAAGCGTCCGAGCAGTCGCGGAAGCGCCCAAGCAGGCGTGGAAGAGTCCAAGCAGGCGCGGAAGCGTCCAAGCAGGCGCGATAGCGTCCAAGCAGGCGCGGAAGCATGCAAGAAGACGCAGAAGAGTCCGAGCAGGCGCGGAAGCGTCCAAGCAGGCGGGGAAGCATGCAAGCAGGCGCGGAAGCATGCAAGAAGGCGCAGAAGAGTCCAAGCAGGCGCGGAAACGTCCAAGCAGTCGCGGAAGCGTCCAAGCAGGTACGGAAGCGTGCACGAAGGCGCGGAAGCGTCCAAGCAGGCGCGGAAGCGTCCAAGCAGGCGCGGAAACGTCCAAGCAGGCGCGGAAGCGTACAAGCAGGCGCGGAAGCGTCCAAGCAGGCGCGGAAGCATGCAAGAAAGCGCAGAAGAGTCCAAGAAGGCGCGGAAGCGTCCAAGCAGGCGCGGAAGCGTCCAAGCAGTCGCGGAAGCGTCCAAGCAGGCGCGGAAGCGTCCATGCAGCCGCGGAAGCGTCCAAGCAGGTGCGGAAGCGTGGAAGCAGGCGCGGAAGGGTCCAAGCAGTCGCGGAAGCGTCCAAGCAGGCGCGGTAGGGTCCAAGCAGGCGCGGAAACGTCCAAGCTGGCGCGGAAGCGTCCAAGCAGGCGCGGAAGCGTCCAAGCAGGCGTGGAAGAGTCCAAGCAGGCGCGGAAGCGTCCAAGCAGGCGGGGAAGCATGCAAGCAGGCGCGGAAGCATGCAAGAAGGCGCAGAAGAGTCCAAGCAGGCGCGGAAACGTCCAAGCAGTCGCGGAAGCGTCCAAGCAGGTACGGAAGCGTGCACGAAGGCGCGGAAGCGTCCAAGCAGGCGCGGAAGCGTCCAAGCAGGCGCGGAAACGTCCAAGCAGGCGCGGAAGCGTCCAAGCAGGCGCTGAAGCGTCCAAGCAGGCGCGGAAGCATGCAAGAAAGCGCAGAAGAGTCCAAGAAGGCGCGGAAGCGTCCAAGCAGGCGCGGAAGCGTCCAAGCAGTCGCGGAAGCGTCCAAGCAGGCGCGGAAGCGTCCATGCAGCCGCGGAAGCGTCCAAGCAGGTGCGGAAGCGTGGAAGCAGGCGCGGAAGGGTCCAAGCAGTCGCGGAAGCGTCCAAGCAGGCGCGGTAGGGTCCAAGCAGGCGCGGAAACGTCCAAGCTGGCGCGGAAGCGTCCAAGCAGGCGCGGAAGCGTCCAAGCAGGCGTGGAAGAGTCCAAGCAGGCGCGGAAGCGTCCAAGCAGGCGCGATAGCGTCCAAGCAGGCGCGGAAACGTCCAAGCAGGCGCGGAAGCATGCAAGAAGACGCAGAAGAGTCCAAGCAGGCGCGGAAGCGTCCAAGCAGGCGGGGAAGCATGCAAGCAGGCGCGGAAGCATGCAAGAAGGCGCAGAAGAGTCCAAGCAGGCGCGGAAACGTCCAAGCAGTCGCGGAAGCGTCCAAGCAGGCGCGGAAGCGTCCAAGCAGTCGCGGAAGCGTCCAAGCAGGCGCGGAAGCGTCCAAGCAGGCGCGGTAGCGTCCAAGCAGGCGCGGAAGCATGCAAGAAGGCGCAGAAGAATCCAAGCAGGCGCAGAAGAGTCCAAGCAGGCGCGGAAGCGTCCAAGCAGTCGCGGAAGCGTCCAAGCAGGCGCGGTAGCGTCCAAGCAGTCGCGGAAGCGTCCAAGCAGGCGGGGTAGCATGCAAGAAGGCGCAGAAGAGTCCAAGCAGGCGCGGAAGCGTCCAAGCAGTCGCCGAAGCGGCCAAGCAGGCACGGTAGTGTCCAAGCAGGCGCGGAAACGTCCAAGAAGGCGCGGTAGCATGCAAGAAGACGCAGAAGAGTCCAAGCAGGCGCGGAAGCGTCCAAGCAGGCGCGGAAGCATGCAAGAAGACGCAGAAGAGTCCAAGCAGGCGCGGAAGCGTCCAAGCAGGCGCGGAAACGTCCAAGCAGTCGCCGAAGCGGCCAAGCAGGCACGGTAGTGTCCAAGCAGGCGCGGAAACGTCCAAGAAGGCGCGGTAGCATGCAAGAAGACGCAGAAGAGTCCAAGCAGGCGCGGAAGCGTCCAAGCAGGCGCGGAAGCATGCAAGAAGACGCAGAAGAGTCCAAGCAGGCGCGGAAACGTCCAAGCAGTCGCGGAAGCGTCCAAGCAGGTACGGAAGCGTGCACGAAGGCGCGGAAGCGTCCAAGCAGGCGCGGAAGCGTCCAAGCAGGCGCGGAAACGTCCAAGCAGTCGCGGAAGCGTCCAAGCAGGCGCGGAAGCGTCCAAGCAGGCGGGGAAGCATGCAAGCAGGCGCGGAAGCGTCCAAGCAAGCGCGGAAACGTCCAAGCAGGCGGGGAAGCATGCAAGCAGGCGCGGAAGCATGCAAGAAGGCGCAGAAGAGTCCAAGCAGGCGCGGAAGCATCCAAGCAGTCGCGGAAGCGTCCAAGCAGGCGCGGAAGCGTCCAAGCAGGCGGGGAAGCATGCAAGCAGGCGCGGAAGCGTCCAAGCAAGCGCGGAAACGTCCAAGCAGGCGGGGAAGCATGCAAGCAGGCGCGGAAGCATGCAAGAAGGCGCAGAAGAGTCCAAGCAGGCGCGGAAGCGTCCAAGCAGTCATGGAAGCGTCCAAGCAGGCGCGGTAGCTTCCAACCAGGCGCAGAAGCGTCCAAGTTGGCGCGGCAGCATGCAAGAAGGCGCAGAAGAGTCCAAGCAGGCGCGGAAGCGTCCAAGCAGTCGCCGAAGCGTCCAAGCAGGCGCGGAAGCGTCCAAGCAGTCGCGGAAGCGTCCAAGCAGGCGCGGAAGCGTCCAAGCAGGCGCGGTAGCGTCCAAGCAGGCGCGGAAACGTCCAAGCAGGCGCGGAAGCATGCAAGAAGTCGCAGAAGAGTCCAAGCAGGCGCAGAAGAGTCCACACAGGCGCGGAAGCGTCGAAGCAGTCGCGGAAGCGTTCAAGCAGGCGCGGTCGCGTCCAACCATTCGCGGAAGCGTCCAAGCAGTCGCGGAAGCGTCCAAGCAGGCGCGGAATCGTCCAAGCAGGCGCGGAAGCGGCCAAGCAGGCGCGGAAGCGTCCAAGCAGTCGCGGAAGCGTCCAAGCAGTCGCGGAAGCGTCCAAGCAGGCGCGGTAGCGTCCAACTAGGCGCGGAAGCGTCCAAGCAGGCGGGGAAGCATGCAAGCAGGCGCGGAAGCGTCCAAGCAGGCGCGGAAACGTCCAAGCAGGCGCGGCAGCATGCAAGAAGTCGCAGAAGAGTCCAAGCAGGCGCGGAAGCTTGCAAGAAGGCGCAGAAGAGTCCAAGCAGGCGCAGAAGAGTCCAAGCAGGCGCAGAAGAGTCCAAGCAGGCGGGGAAGCGTCCAAGCAGTCGCGGAAACGTCCAAGCAGTCGCGGAAGCGTCCAAGCAGGCGCGGAAGCGTCCAAGCAGGCGCGGAAGCGTCCAAGCAGGCGTGGTAGCGTCCAAGCAGTCGCGGAAGCGTCCAAGCAGGCGCGGTAGCGTCCAAGCAGTCGCGGAAACGTCCAAGCAGGCGCGGAAGCATGCAAGAAGGCGCAGAAGAGTCCAAGCAGGCGCAGAAGAGTCCACACAGGCGCGGAAGCGTCCAAGCAGGCGCGGAAGCATGCAAGAAGGCGCAGAAGAGTCCAAGCAGGCGCAGAAGAGTCCACACAGGCGCGGAAGCGTCGAAGCAGTCGCGGAAGCGTTCAAGCAGGCGCGGTCGCGTCCAACCAGGCGCGGAAGCGTCCAAGCAGTCGCGGAAGCGTCCAAGCAGGCGCGGTAGCGTCCAAGCAGGCGCGGAAGCGTCCAAGCAGTCGCGGAAGCGTCCAAGCAGGCGCGGAAGCGTCCAAGCAGGCGCGGAAGCGTCCAAGCAGGCGTGGTAGCGTCCAAGCAGTCGCGGAAGCGTCCAAGCAGGCGCGGAAGCGTCCAAGCAGTCGCGGAAGCGTCCAAGCAGGCGCAGTAGCGTCCAAGCAGTCGCGGAAGCGTCCAAGCAGGCGGGGAAGCATGCAAGAAGGCGCAGAAGAGTCCAAGCAGGCGCGGAAGCATGCAAGAAGGCGCAGAAGAGTCCAAGCAGGCGCGGTATCGTCCAACCAGGCGCGGGAGCGTCCAAGCAGGCGCGGAAGCATGCAAGAAGGCGCAGAAGAGTCCAAGCAGGCGCAGAAGAGTCCAAGCAGTCGCGGAAGCGTCCAAGCAGTCGCGGAAACGTCCAAGCAGGCGCGGAAGCATGCAGGAAGGCGCAGAAGAGTCCAAGCAGGCGCGGATGCTTCCAAGCAGGCGCGGTATCGTCCAACCAGGCGCGGTATCGTCCAACCAGGCGCGGAAGCGTCCAAGCAGTCGCGGAAGCGTCCAAGCAGGCGCGGGAGCGTCCAAGCAGGCGCGGAAGCATGCAAGAAGGCGCAGAAGAGTCCAAGCAGGCGCAGAAGAGTCCAAGCAGGCGCGGAAGCGTCCAAGCAGTCGCGGAAGCGTCCAAGCAGGCGCGGTAGCGTCCAAGCAGTCACGGAAGCGTCCTAGCAGGCGGGGAAGCATGCAAGAAGGCGCAGAAGAGTCCAAGCAGGCGCGGAAGCGTCCAAGTAGGCGCGGAAGCATGCAAGAAGGCGCAGAAGAGGTCAAGCAGCCGCGGAAGCGACCAAGCAGTCGCGGAAGCGTCCAAGCAGGCGCGGAAACGTCCAAGCAGGCGCGGAAGCATGCAAGAAGGCGCAGAAGAGTCCAAGCAGGCGCGGAAGCGTCCAAGCAGGCGCGGAAATGTCCAAGCAGGCGCGGAAGCATGCAAGAAGGCGCAGAAGAGTCCAAGCAGTCGCGGAAGCGTCCAAGCAGGCGCGGTAGCGTCCAAGCAGTCGCGGAAGCGTCCAAGCAGTCACAGAAGCGTCCAAGCAGGCGCGGTAGCGCCCAAGCTGGCGCGGAAACGTCCAAGCAGGCGCGGAAGCATGCAAGAAGGCGCAGAAGAGTCCAAGCAGGCGCAGAAGAGTCCAAGCAGGCGCGGAAGCGTCCAAGCAGTCGCGGAAGCGTCCAAGCAGGCGCGGTCGCGTCCAACCAGGCGCGGAAGCGTCCAAGCAGTCGCGGAAGCGTCCAAGCAGGCGCGGTAGCGTCCAAGCAGGCGCGGAAACGTCCAAGCAGGCGCGGAAGCATGCAAGAAGACGCAGAAGAGTCCAAGCAGGCGCGGAAGCGTCCAAGCAGGCGCGGAAGCATGCAAGAAGGCGCAGAAGAGTCCAAACAGACGCAGAAGTGTCCAAGCAGCCGCGGAAGCGTCCAAGCAGGCGGGGAAGCATGCAAGCAGGCGCGGAAGCGTCCAAGCAGGCGCGGAAACGTCCAAGTAGGCGCGGCAGCATGCAAGAAGGCGCAGAAGAGTCCAAGCAGGCGCGGAAGCGTCCAAGCAGTCGCGGTAGCGTCCAAGCAGTCGCGGAAGCGTCCAAGCAGTCGCGGAAGCGTCCAAGCAGGCGCGGTAGCGTCCAAGCAGTCGCGGAAGCGTCCAAGCAGGCGGGGAAGCATGCAAGAAGGCGCAGAAGAGTCCAAGCAGGCGCGGAAGCATGCAAGAAGGCGCAGAAGAGTCCAAGCAGGCGCGGTATCGTCCAACCAGGCGCGGGAGCGTCCAAGCAGGCGCGGAAGCATGCAAGAAGGCGCAGAAGAGTCCAAGCAGGCGCAGAAGAGTCCAAGCAGTCGCGGAAGCGTCCAAGCAGTCGCGGAAACGTCCAAGCAGGCGCGGAAGCATGCAGGAAGGCGCAGAAGAGTCCAAGCAGGCGCGGATGCTTCCAAGCAGGCGCGGTATCGTCCAACCAGGCGCGGTATCGTCCAACCAGGCGCGGAAGCGTCCAAGCAGTCGCGGAAGCGTCCAAGCAGGCGCGGGAGCGTCCAAGCAGGCGCGGAAGCATGCAAGAAGGCGCAGAAGAGTCCAAGCAGGCGCAGAAGAGTCCAAGCAGGCGCGGAAGCGTCCAAGCAGTCGCGGAAGCGTCCAAGCAGGCGCGGTAGCGTCCAAGCAGTCACGGAAGCGTCCTAGCAGGCGGGGAAGCATGCAAGAAGGCGCAGAAGAGTCCAAGCAGTCGCGGAAGCGTCCAAGCAGGCGCGGTAGCGTACAAACAGTCGCGGAAGCGTCCAAGCAGGCGCGGTAGCGTCCAAGCAGGCGCGGAACAGTGCAAGCAGGCACGGAAGCGTCCAAGCAAGCGCGGAAGCATGCAAGAAGACGCAGAAGAGTCCAAGCAGGCGCGGAAGCGTCCAAGCAGGCGCGGTAGCGTCCAACCATGTGCGGAAGCGTCCAAGCAGGCGCGGAAGCATGCAAGAAGCCGCAGAAGAGTCCAAGCAGGCGTGCGAGCGTCCAAGCAGGCGGGGAAGCATCCAAGCAGGCGCGGAAGCATGCAAGAAGGCGCAGAAGAGTCCAAGCAGGCGCGGAAGCGTCCAAGCAGTCGCGGAAGCGTCCAAGCAGGCGCGGTAGCGTCCAACCAGGTGCGGAAGCGTCCAAGCAGGCGCGGAAGCATGCAAGAAGCCGCAGAAGAGTCCAAGCAGGCGCGGAAGCGTCCAAGCAGACGCGGAAGCGTCCAAGCAGGCGCGGAAGCGTCCAAGCAGGCGCGGAAGCGTCCAAGCAGGCGCGGAAGCGTCCAAACAGGCGCGGAAGCATGCAAGAAGGCGCAGAAGAGTCCAATCAGGCGCGGAAGCGTCCAAGCAGGCGCGGTAGGGTCCAAGCAGGCGCGGAAACGTCCAAGCTGACGCGGAAGCGTCCAAGCAGGCGCGGAAGCGTCCAAGCAGGCGTGGAAGAGTCCAAGCAGGCGCGGAAGCGTCCAAGCAGGCGCGATAGCGTCCAAGCAGGCGCGGAAACGTCCAAGCAGGCGCGGAAGCATGCAAGAAGACGCAGAAGAGTCCAAGCAGGCGCGGAAGCGTCCAAGCAGGCGGGGAAGCATGCAAGCAGGCGCGGAAGCATGCAAGAAGGCGCAGAAGAGTCCAAGCAGGCGCGGAAACGTCCAAGCAGTCGCGGAAGCGTCCAAGCAGGTACGGAAGCGTGCACGAAGGCGCGGAAGCGTCCAAGCAGGCGCGGAAGCGTCCAAGCAGGCGCGGAAACGTCCAAGCAGGCGCGGAAGCGTACAAGCAGGCGCGGAAGCGTCCAAGCAGGCGCGGAATCATGTAAGAAAGCGCAGAAGAGTCCAAGAAGGCGCGGAAGCGTCCAAGCAGGCGCGGAAGCGTCCAAGCAGTCGCGGAAGCGTCCAAGCAGGCGCGGAAGCGTCCATGCAGCCGCGGAAGCGTCCAAGCAGGTGCGGAAGCGTGGAAGCAGGCGCGGAAGGGTCCAAGCAGTCGCGGAAGCGTCCAAGCAGGCGCGGTAGGGTCCAAGCAGGCGCGGAAACGTCCAAGCTGGCGCGGAAGCGTCCAAGCAGGCGCGGAAGCGTCCAAGCAGGCGTGGAAGAGTCCAAGCAGGCGCGGAAGCGTCCAAGCAGGCGGGGAAGCATGCAAGCAGGCGCGGAAGCATGCAAGAAGGCGCAGAAGAGTCCAAGCAGGCGCGGAAACGTCCAAGCAGTCGCGGAAGCGTCCAAGCAGGTACGGAAGCGTGCACGAAGGCGCGGAAGCGTCCAAGCAGGCGCGGAAACGTCCAAGCAGGCGCGGAAGCGTCCAAGCAGGCGCTGAAGCGTCCAAGCAGGCGCGGAAGCATGCAAGAAAGCGCAGAAGAGTCCAAGAAGGCGCGGAAGCGTCCAAGCAGGCGCGGAAGCGTCCAAGCAGTCGCGGAAGCGTCCAAGCAGGCGCGGAAGCGTCCATGCAGCCGCGGAAGCGTCCAAGCAGGTGCGGAAGCGTGGAAGCAGGCGCGGAAGGGTCCAAGCAGTCGCGGAAGCGTCCAAGCAGGCGCGGTAGGGTCCAAGCAGGCGCGGAAACGTCCAAGCTGGCGCGGAAGCGTCCAAGCAGGCGCGGAAGCGTCCAAGCAGGCGCGGTAGCGTCCAAGCTGGCGCGGAAACGTCCAAGCAGGCGCGGCAGCATGCAAGAAGGCGCAGAAGGGTCCAAGCAGGCGCGGAAGCGTCCAAGCAGTCACGGAAGCGTCCAAGCAGGCGCGGTAGCGTCCAAGCTGGCGCGGAAACGTCCAAGCAGGCGCGGAAGCATGCAAGAAGGCGCAGAAGAGTCCAACCAGGCGCAGAAGAATCCAAGCAGGCGCGGAAGCGTCCAAGCAGTCGCCGAAGCGTCCAAGCAGGCGCGGTAGCGTCCAACCAGGCGCGGAAGCGTCCAAGCAGTCGCGGAAGCGTCCAAGCAGGCGCGGAAGCGTCCAAGCAGGCGCGAAAACGTCCAAGCAGGCGCGGAAGCATGCAAGAAGGCGCAGAAGAGTCCAAGCAGGCGCAGAAGAGTCCAAGCAGGCGCGGAAGCGTCCAAGCAGTCGCGGAAGCGTCCAAGCAGGCGCGGAAGCGTCCAAGCAGGCGCGGAAGCGTCCAAGCAGGCGCGGAAGCGTCCAAGCAGGCGGGGAAGCATGCAAGCAGGCGCGGAAGCGTCCAAGCAAGCGCGGAAACGTCCAAGCAGGCGGGGAAGCATGCAAGCAGGCGCGGAAGCATGCAAGAAGGCGCAGAAGAGTCCAAGCAGGCGCGGAAGCGTCCAAGCAGTCGCGGAAGCGTCCAAGCAGGCGCGGAAGCGTCCAAGCAGGCGGGGAAGCATGCAAGCAGGCGCGGAAGCGTCCAAGCAAGCGCGGAAACGTCCAAGCAGGCGGGGAAGCATGCAAGCAGGCGCGGAAGCATGCAAGAAGGCGCAGAAGAGTCCAAGCAGGCGCGGAAGCGTCCAAGCAGTCATGGAAGCGTCCAAGCAGGCGCGGTAGCTTCCAACCAGGCGCAGAAGCGTCCAAGTTGGCGCGGCAGCATGCAAGAAGGCGCAGAAGAGTCCAAGCAGGCGCGGAAGCGTCCAAGCAGTCGCCGAAGCGTCCAAGCAGGCGCGGAAGCGTCCAAGCAGTCGCGGAAGCGTCCAAGCAGGCGCGGAAGCGTCCAAGCAGGCGCGGTAGCGTCCAAGCAGGCGCGGAAACGTCCAAGCAGGCGCGGAAGCATGCAAGAAGTCGCAGAAGAGTCCAAGCAGGCGCAGAAGAGTCCACACAGGCGCGGAAGCGTCGAAGCAGTCGCGGAAGCGTTCAAGCAGGCGCGGTCGCGTCCAACCATTCGCGGAAGCGTCCAAGCAGGCGCGGTAGGGTCCAAGCAGGCGCGGAAACGTCCAAGCTGGCGCGGAAGCGTCCAAGCAGGCGCGGAAGCGTCCAAGCAGGCGTGGAAGAGTCCAAGCAGGCGCGGAAGCGTCCAAGCAGGCGCGATAGCGTCCAAGCAGGCGCGGAAACGTCCAAGCAGGCGCGGAAGCATGCAAGAAGACGCAGAAGAGTCCAAGCAGGCGCGGAAGCGTCCAAGCAGGCGGGGAAGCATGCAAGCAGGCGCGGAAGCATGCAAGAAGGCGCAGAAGAGTCCAAGCAGGCGCGGAAACGTCCAAGCAGTCGCGGAAGCGTCCAAGCAGGCGCGGAAGCGTCCAAGCAGTCGCGGAAGCGTCCAAGCAGGCGCGGAAGCGTCCAAGCAGGCGCGGTAGCGTCCAAGCAGGCGCGGAAGCATGCAAGAAGGCGCAGAAGAATCCAAGCAGGCGCAGAAGAGTCCAAGCAGGCGCGGAAGCGTCCAAGCAGTCGCGGAAGCGTCCAAGCAGGCGCGGTAGCGTCCAAGCAGTCGCGGAAGCGTCCAAGCAGGCGGGGTAGCATGCAAGAAGGCGCAGAAGAGTCCAAGCAGGCGCGGAAGCGTCCAAGCAGTCGCCGAAGCGGCCAAGCAGGCACGGTAGTGTCCAAGCAGGCGCGGAAACGTCCAAGAAGGCGCGGTAGCATGCAAGAAGACGCAGAAGAGTCCAAGCAGGCGCGGAAGCGTCCAAGCAGGCGCGGAAGCATGCAAGAAGACGCAGAAGAGTCCAAGCAGGCGCGGAAGCGTCCAAGCAGGCGCGGAAACGTCCAAGCAGGCGCGGCAGCATGCAAGAAGGCGCAGAAGGGTCCAAGCAGGCGCGGAAGCGTCCAAGCAGTCACGGAAGCGTCCAAGCAGGCGCGGTAGCGTCCAAGCTGGCGCGGAAACGTCCAAGCAGGCGCGGAAGCATGCAAGAAGGCGCAGAAGAGTCCAACCAGGCGCAGAAGAATCCAAGCAGGCGCGGAAGCGTCCAAGCAGTCGCCGAAGCGTCCAAGCAGGCGCGGTAGCGTCCAACCAGGCGCGGAAGCGTCCAAGCAGTCGCGGAAGCGTCCAAGCAGGCGCGGAAGCGTCCAAGCAGGCGCGAAAACGTCCAAGCAGGCGCGGAAGCATGCAAGAAGGCGCAGAAGAGTCCAAGCAGGCGCAGAAGAGTCCAAGCAGGCGCGGAAGCGTCCAAGCAGTCGCGGAAGCGTCCAAGCAGGCGCGGAAGCGTCCAAGCAGGCGGGGAAGCATGCAAGCAGGCGCGGAAGCGTCCAAGCAAGCGCGGAAACGTCCAAGCAGGCGGGGAAGCATGCAAGCAGGCGCGGAAGCATGCAAGAAGGCGCAGAAGAGTCCAAGCAGGCGCGGAAGCGTCCAAGCAGTCGCGGAAGCGTCCAAGCAGGCGCGGAAGCGTCCAAGCAGGCGGGGAAGCATGCAAGCAGGCGCGGAAGCGTCCAAGCAAGCGCGGAAACGTCCAAGCAGGCGGGGAAGCATGCAAGCAGGCGCGGAAGCATGCAAGAAGGCGCAGAAGAGTCCAAGCAGGCGCGGAAGCGTCCAAGCAGTCATGGAAGCGTCCAAGCAGGCGCGGTAGCTTCCAACCAGGCGCAGAAGCGTCCAAGTTGGCGCGGCAGCATGCAAGAAGGCGCAGAAGAGTCCAAGCAGGCGCGGAAGCGTCCAAGCAGTCGCCGAAGCGTCCAAGCAGGCGCGGAAGCGTCCAAGCAGTCGCGGAAGCGTCCAAGCAGGCGCGGAAGCGTCCAAGCAGGCGCGGTAGCGTCCAAGCAGGCGCGGAAACGTCCAAGCAGGCGCGGAAGCATGCAAGAAGTCGCAGAAGAGTCCAAGCAGGCGCAGAAGAGTCCACACAGGCGCGGAAGCGTCGAAGCAGTCGCGGAAGCGTTCAAGCAGGCGCGGTCGCGTCCAACCATTCGCGGAAGCGTCCAAGCAGTCGCGGAAGCGTCCAAGCAGGCGCGGTAGCGTCCAAGCAGGCGCGGAAGCGGCCAAGCAGGCGCGGAAGCGTCCAAGCAGTCGCGGAAGCGTCCAAGCAGTCGCGGAAGCGTCCAAGCAGGCGCGGTAGCGTCCAACTAGGCGCGGAAGCGTCCAAGCAGGCGGGGAAGCATGCAAGCAGGCGCGGAAGCGTCCAAGCAGGCGCGGAAACGTCCAAGCAGGCGCGGCAGCATGCAAGAAGGCGCAGAAGAGTCCAAGCAGGCGCGGAAGCTTGCAAGAAGGCGCAGAAGAGTCCAAGCAGGCGCAGAAGAGTCCAAGCAGGCGCAGAAGAGTCCAAGCAGGCGGGGAAGCGTCCAAGCAGTCGCGGAAACGTCCAAGCAGTCGCGGAAGCGTCCAAGCAGGCGCGGAAGCGTCCAAGCAGGCGCGGAAGCGTCCAAGCAGGCGTGGTAGCGTCCAAGCAGTCGCGGAAGCGTCCAAGCAGGCGCGGTAGCGTCCAAGCAGTCGCGGAAACGTCCAAGCAGGCGCGGAAGAGTCCAAGCAGGCGCAGAAGAGTCCAAGCAGGCGCGGAAGCGTCCAAGCAGGCGGGGAAGCATGCAAGCAGGCGCGGAAGCGTCCAAGCAGGCGCGGAAACGTCCAAGTAGGCGCGGCAGCATGCAAGAAGGCGCAGAAGAGTCCAAGCAGGCGCAGAAGAGTCCAAGCAGGCGCAGAAGAGTCCAAGCAGGCGCGGAAGCGTCCAAGCAGTCGCGGAAGCGTCCAAGCAGGCGCAGAAGCGTCCAAGCAGGCGCGGAAGCGTCCAAGCAGGCGTGGTAGCGTCCAAGCAGTCGCGGAAGCGTCCAAGCAGGCGCGGTAGCGTCCAAGCAGTCGCGGAAACGTCCAAGCAGGCGCGGAAGCATGCAAGAAGGCGCAGGAGAGTCCAAGCAGGCGCAGAAGAGTCCACACAGGCGCGGAAGCGTCCAAGCAGGCGCGGAAGCATGCAAGAAGGCGCAGAAGAGTCCAAGCAGGCGCAGAAGAGTCCACACAGGCGCGGAAGCGTCGAAGCAGTCGCGGAAGCGTTCAAGCAGGCGCGGTCGCGTCCAACCAGGCGCGGAAGCGTCCAAGCAGTCGCGGAAGCGTCCAAGCAGGCGCGGTAGCGTCCAAGCAGGCGCGGAAGCGTCCAAGCAGTCGCAGAAGCGTCCAAGCAGGCGCGGAAGCGTCCAAGCAGGCGCGGAAGCGTCCAAGCAGGCGTGGTAGCGTCCAAGCAGTCGCGGAAGCGTCCAAGCAGGCGCTGAAGCGTCCAAGCAGGCGCGGAAGCGTCCAAGCAGGCGTGGTAGCGTCCAAGCAGGCGCGGTAGCGTCCAAGCAGTCGCGGAAACGTCCAAGCAGGCGCGGAAGCATGCAAGAAGGCGCAGAAGAGTCCAAGCAGGCGCAGAAGAGTCCACACAGGCGCGGAAGCGTCGAAGCAGTCGCGGAAGCGTTCAAGCAGGCGCGGTCGCGTCCAACCAGGCGCGGAAGCGTCCAAGCAGTCGCGGAAGCGTCCAAGCAGGCGCGGTAGCGTCCAAGCAGGCGCGGAAACGTCCAAGCAGGCGCGGAAGCGTCCAAACAGGCGCGGAAGCGTCCAAGCAGGCGTGGTAGCGTCCAAGCAGTCGCGGAAGCGTCCAAGCAGGCGCGGTAGCGTCCAAGCAGTCGCGGAAACGTCCAAGCAGGCGCGGAAGCATGCAAGAAGGCGCAGAAGAGTCCAAGCAGGCGCAGAAGAGTCCACACAGGCGCGGAAGCGTTGAAGCAGTCGCGGAAGCGTTCAAGCAGGCGCGGTCGCGTCCAACCAGGCGCGGAAGCGTCCAAGCAGTCGCGGAAGCGTCCAAGCAGGCGCGGTAGCGTCCAAGCAGTCGCGGAAACGTCCAAGCAGGCGCGGAAGCATGCAAGCAGGCGGGGAAGCATGCAAGAAGGCGCAGAAGAGTCCAAGCAGGCGCGGAAGCGTCGAAGCAGTCGCGGAAGCGTTCAAGCAGGCGCGGTCGCGTCCAACCAGGCGCGGAAACGTCCAAGCAGGCGCGGAAGCATGCAAGATGACGCAGAAGAGTCCAAGCAGGCGCGGAAGCTTCCAAGCAGGCGCGGTAGCGGCCAAGCAGCCGCGGAAGTGTCCAAGCAGTCGCGGAAGCGTCCAAGCAGGCGCGGTAGCGTCCAGCAGGCGCGGAAACGTCCAAGCAGGCGCGGAAGCATGCAAGATGACGCAGAAGAGTCCAAGCAGGCGCGGAAGCGTCCAAGCAGGCGGGGAAGCATGCAAGCAGGCGCGGAAGCGTCCAAGCAGGCGCGGAAACGTCCAAGTAGGCGCGGCAGCATGCAAGAAGGCGCAGAAGAGTCCAAGCAGGCGCGGTAGCGTCCAACCAGGCGCGGAAGCGTCCAAGCAGTCGCGGAAGCGTCCAAGCAGGCGCGGTAGCGTCCAAGCAGGCGCGGAAACGTCCAAGCAGGCGCGGAAGCATGCAAGAAGGCGCAGAAGAGTCCAAGCAGGCGCGGAAGCGTCCAAGCAGGCGCGGAAATGTCCAAGCAGGCGCGGAAGCATGCAAGAAGGCGCAGAAGAGTCCAAGCAGTCGCGGAAGCGTCCAAGCAGGCGCGGTAGCGTCCAAGCAGTCGCGGAAGCGTCCAAGCAGTCACAGAAGCGTCCAAGCAGGCGCGGTAGCGTCCAAGCAGTCGCGGAAACGTCCAAGCAGGCGCGGAAGCATGCAAGAAGGCGCAGAAGAGTCCAAGCAGGCGCAGAAGAGTCCACACAGGCGCGGAAGCGTCCAAGCAGGCGCGGAAGCATGCAAGAAGGCGCAGAAGAGTCCAAGCAGTCGCCGAAGCGTCCAAGTAGGCGCGGTAGCGTCCAACCAGGCGCGGAAGCGTCAAAGCAGTCGCGGAAGCGTCCAAGCAGGCGCGGAAGCGTCCAAGCAGGCACGGAAACGTCCAAGCAGGCGCGGAAGCATGCAAGAAGGCGCAGAAGCGTCCAAGCAGTCGCGGAAGCGTCCAAGCAGGCGCGGAAGCGTCCAAACAGGCGCGGAAGCGTCCAAGCAGGCGTGGTAGCGTCCAAGCAGTCGCGGAAGCGTCCAAGCAGGCGCGGTAGCGTCCAAGCAGTCGCGGAAACGTCCAAGCAGGCGCGGAAGCATGCAAGAAGGCGCAGAAGAGTCCAAGCAGGCGCAGAAGAGTCCACACAGGCGCGGAAGCGTTGAAGCAGTCGCGGAAGCGTTCAAGCAGGCGCGGTCGCGTCCAACCAGGCGCGGAAGCGTCCAAGCAGTCGCGGAAGCGTCCAAGCAGGCGCGGTAGCGTCCAAGCAGTCGCGGAAACGTCCAAGCAGGCGCGGAAGCATGCAAGCAGGCGGGGAAGCATGCAAGAAGGCGCAGAAGAGTCCAAGCAGGCGCGGAAGCGTCGAAGCAGTCGCGGAAGCGTTCAAGCAGGCGCGGTCGCGTCCAACCAGGCGCGGAAACGTCCAAGCAGGCGCGGAAGCATGCAAGATGACGCAGAAGAGTCCAAGCAGGCGCGGAAGCTTCCAAGCAGGCGCGGTAGCGGCCAAGCAGTCGCGGAAGTGTCCAAGCAGTCGCGGAAGCGTCCAAGCAGGCGCGGTAGCGTCCAGCAGGCGCGGAAACGTCCAAGCAGGCGCGGAAGCATGCAAGATGACGCAGAAGAGTCCAAGCAGGCGCGGAAGCGTCCAAGCAGGCGGGGAAGCATGCAAGCAGGCGCGGAAGCGTCCAAGCAGGCGCGGAAACGTCCAAGTAGGCGCGGCAGCATGCAAGAAGGCGCAGAAGAGTCCAAGCAGGCGCGGTAGCGTCCAACCAGGCGCGGAAGCGTCCAAGCAGTCGCGGAAGCGTCCAAGCAGGCGCGGTAGCGTCCAAGCAGGCGCGGAAACGTCCAAGCAGGCGCGGAAGCATGCAAGAAGGCGCAGAAGAGTCCAAGCAGGCGCGGAAGCGTCCAAGCAGGCGCGGAAATGTCCAAGCAGGCGCGGAAGCATGCAAGAAGGCGCAGAAGAGTCCAAGCAGTCGCGGAAGCGTCCAAGCAGGCGCGGTAGCGTCCAAGCAGTCGCGGAAGCGTCCAAGCAGTCACAGAAGCGTCCAAGCAGGCGCGGTAGCGTCCAAGCTGGCGCGGAAACGTCCAAGCAGGCGCGGAAGCATGCAAGAAGGCGCAGAAGAGTCCAAGCAGGCGCAGAAGAGTCCAAGCAGGCGCGGAAGCGTCCAAGCAGTCGCGGAAGCGTCCAAGCAGGCGCGGTCGCGTCCAACCAGGCGCGGAAGCGTCCAAGCAGTCGCGGAAGCGTCCAAGCAGGCGCGGTAGCGTCCAAGCAGGCGCGGAAACGTCCAAGCAGGCGCGGAAGCATGCAAGAAGACGCAGAAGAGTCCAAGCAGGCGCGGAAGCGTCCAAGCAGGCGCGGAAGCATGCAAGAAGGCGCAGAAGAGTCCAAACAGACGCAGAAGTGTCCAAGCAGGCGCGGAAGCGTCCAAGCAGGCGGGGAAGCATGCAAGCAGGCGCGGAAGCGTCCAAGCAGGCGCGGAAACGTCCAAGTAGGCGCGGCAGCATGCATGAAGGCGCAGAAGAGTCCAAGCAGGCGCGGAAGCGTCCAAGCAGTCGCGGTAGCGTCCAAGCAGTCGCGGAAGCGTCCAAGCAGTCGCGGAAGCGTCCAAGCAGGCGCAGTAGCGTCCAAGCAGTCGCGGAAGCGTCCAAGCAGGCGGGGAAGCATGCAAGAAGGCGCAGAAGAGTCCAAGCAGGCGCGGAAGCGTCCAAGCAGGCGCGGAAGCATGCAAGAAGGCGCAGAAGAGTCCAAACAGACGCAGAAGTGTCCAAGCAGGCGCGGAAGCGTCCAAGCAGGCGGGGAAGCATGCAAGCAGGCGCGGAAGCGTCCAAGCAGGCGCGGAAACGTCCAAGTAGGCGCGGCAGCATGCATGAAGGCGCAGAAGAGTCCAAGCAGGCGCGGAAACGCCCAAGCAGGCGCGGAAGCGTCCAAGCAGGCGTGAAAGCGTCCAAGCAGGCGCGGAAACGTCCAAGCAGGCGCGGAAGCATGCAAGAAGGCGCAGAAGAGTCCAAGCAGGCGCGGAAGCGTCCAAGCAGGCGCGGAAGCGTCCAAGCAGGCGCGGAAACGTCCAAGCAGGCGCGGAAGCATGCAAGAAGACGCAGAAGAGTCCAAGCAGGCGCGGAAGCGTCCAAGCAGGCGGGGAAGCATGCAAGCGTGCGCGGAAGCATGCAAGAAGGAGCAGAAGAGTCCAAGCAGGCGCGGTAGCGTCCAAGCAGTCGCGGAAGCGTCCAAGCAGGCGGGGAAGCATGCAAGAAGACGCAGAAGAGTCCAAGCAGGCGCGGAAGCGTCCAAGCAGGCGCGGAAACGTCCAAGTAGGCGCGGCAGCATGCAAGAAGGCGCAGAAGAGTCCAAGCAGGCGCGGAAGCGTCCAAGCAGGCGGGGAAGCATGCAAGCAGGCGCGGAAGCGTCCAACCAGACGCGGAAGCGTCCAAGCAGTCGCGGAATCGTCCAAGCAGGCGCGGAAGCGTCCAAGCAGTCGCGGAAGCGTCCAAGCAGGCGCGGTAGCGTCCAAGCAGGCGCGGAAACGTCCAAGCAGGCGCGGAAGCATGCAAGAAGGCGCGGAAGCGTCCAAGCAGGCGCGGTAGCGTCCAACCAGGCGCGGAAGCGTCCAAGCAGGCGCGGAAGCGTCCAAGCAGGCGCGGTAGCGTCCAAGCAGGCGCGAAAGCGTCCAAGCAGGCGCGGAAACGTCCAAGTAGGCGCGGCAGCATGCATGAAGGCGCAGAAGAGTCCAAGCAGGAGCGGAAGCGTCCAAGCAGGCGCGGTAGCGTCCAAGCAGGCGCGGAAGCGTCCAAGCAGGCGCGGAAACGTCCAAGTAGGCGCGGCAGCATGCAAGAAGGCGCGGAAGCGTCCAAGCAGGCGCGGAAGCGTCCAAGCAGGCGCGGTAGCGTCCAAGCAGGCGCGAAAGCGTCCAAGCAGGCGCGGAAACGTCCAAGTAGGCGCGGCAGCATGCATGAAGGCGCAGAAGAGTCCAAGCAGGAGCGGAAGCGTCCAAGCAGTCGCGGAAGCGTCCAAGCAGGCGCGGTAGCGTCCAAGCTGGCGCGGAAACGTCCAAGCAGGCGCGGAAGCATGCAAGAAGGCGCAGAAGAGTCCAAGCAGGCGCGGAAGCGTCCTAGCAGTCGCGGAAGCGTCCAAGCAGGCGCGGTAGCGTCCAAGCAGGCGCGGAAACGTCCAAGCAGGCGCGGAAGCATGCAAGAAGACGCAGAAGGGTCCAAGCAGGCGCGGAAACGTCCAAGCAGTCGCGGAAGCGTCCAAGCAGGCGCTGTAGCGTCCAATCAGTCGCGGAAGCGTCCAAGCAGGCGTGGTAGCGTCCAAACAGGCGCGGAAACGTCCAAGCAGGCGCGGTAGCGTCCAAGCAGGCGCGGAAACATCCAAGCAGGCGCGGAAGCATGCAAGAAGGCGCAGAAGAGTCCAAGCAGGCGCGGAAGCGTCCAAGCAGGCGCGTAAACGTCCAAGCAGGCGCGGAAGCATGCAAGAAGGCGCAGAAGAGTCCAAGCAGGCGCGGAAGCGTCCTAGCAGTCGCGGAAGCGACCAAGCAGGCGCGGTAGCGTCCAAGCAGGCGCGGTAGTGTCCAAGCAGTCGCGGAAACATCCAAGCAGGCGCGGTAGCGTCCAACCAGGCGCGGAAGCGTCCAAGCAGTCGCGGAAGCGTCCAAGCAGGTGCGGTAGCGTCCAAGCAGGCGCGGTAGCGTCCAAGCAGGCGCGGTAACGTCCAAGCAGGCGCGGAAGCATGCAAAAAGTCGTAGAACAGTCCAAGCAGGCGCGGTAGCGTCCAGGCAGGCGCGGAAGCGACAAAGCAGTCGCGGTATCGACCAAGCAGGCGCGGAAACATCCAAGCAGTCGCGGCAGCATGCAAGAAGGCGCAGAAGAGTCCAAGCAGGCGCGGAAGCGTCCAAGCAGTCGCGGAAGCGTCCAAGCAGGCGCGGAATTGTCCAAACAGGCACGGCAGCGTCCAAGCAGGCGCGGAAACGTCCAAGCAGGCGCGGAAGCATGCAAGAAGACGCAGAAGAGTCCAAGCAGGCGCGGAAGCGTCCAAGCAGGCGCGACAGCGTCCAAGCAGGCGCGGAAACGTCCAAGCAGGCGCGGAAGCATGCAAGAAGGCGCAGAAGAGTCCAAGCAGGCGCGGAAGCGTCCAAGCAGGCGCGGAAATGTCCAAGCAGGCGCGGAAGCATGCAAGAAGGCGCAGAAGAGTCCAAGCAGTCGCGGAAGCGTCCAAGCAGGCGCGGTAGCGTCCAAGCAGGCGCGGTAGCGTCCAAGCAGGCGCGGAAGCATGCAAGAAGGCGCAGAAGAGTCCAAGCAGGCGCGGTAGCGTCCAAGCGGTCGCGGAAGCGTACAAGCAGGCGCGGTAGCATGCAAGAAGGCGCAGAAGAGTCCAAGCAGTCGCGGAAGCGTCCAAGCAGGCGCGGTAGCGTCCAAGCAGGCGCGGTAGCGTCCAAGCAGGCGCGGAAGCATGCAAGAAGGCGCAGAAGAGTCCAAGCAGGCGCGGAAGCGTCCAAGCTGGCGCGGAAGCGTCCAAGCAGGTGCGGTAGCGTCCAAGCAGGCGCGGAAACGTCCAAACAGGCGCGGAAGCATGCAAGAAGACGCAGAAGAGTCCAAGCAGGCGCGGAAGCATGCAAGAAGGAGCAGAAGAGTCCAAGCAGGCGCGGTAGCGTCCAAGCAGTCGCGGAAGCGTCCAAGCAGGCGGGGAAGCATGCAAGAAGACGCAGAAGAGTCCAAGCAGGCGCGGAAGCGTCCAAGCAGGCGGGGAAGCATGCAAGCAGGCGCGGAAGCGTCCAAGCAGGCGCGGAAACGTCCAAGTAGGCGCGGAAGCATGCAAGAAGGTGCGGAAGCGTCCAAGCAGGCGCGGTAGCGTCCAAGCAGGCGCGGAAACGTCCAAGCAGGCGCGGAAGCATGCAAGAAGACGCAGAAGAGTCCAAGCAGGCGCGGTAGCGTCCAAGCGGTCGCGGAAGCGTCCAAGCAGGCGGGGAAACATGCAAGAAGACGCAGAAGAGTCCAAGCAGGCGCGGAAGCGTCCAAGCAGGCGGGGAAGCATGCAAGCAGGCGCGGAAGCGTCCAAGCAGGCGCGGAAACGTCCAAGTAGGCGCGGAAGCATGCAAGAAGGTGCGGAAGCGTCCAAGCAGGCGCGGTAGCGTCCAAGCAGGCGCGGAAACGTCCAAGCAGGCGCGGAAGCATGCAAGAAGACGCAGAAGAGTCCAAGCAGGCGCGGTAGCGTCCAAGCGGTCGCGGAAGCGTCCAAGCAGGCGGGGAAACATGCAAGAAGACGCAGAAGAGTCCAAGCAGGCGCGGAAGCGTCCAAGCAGGCGGGGAAGCATGCAAGCAGGCGCGGAAGCGTCCAAGCAGGCGCGGAAACGTCCAAGTAGGCGCGGAAGCATGCAAGAATGTGCGGAAGCGTCCAAGCAGGCGCGGTAGAATTCCAAGCAGGCGCGGAAACGTCCAAGCAGGCGCGGAAGCATGCAAGAAGGCGCAGAAGAGTCCAAGCAGGCGCGGAAGCGTCCAAGCAGTCGCGGAAGAGTCCAAGCAGGCGCGGTAGCGTCCAATCAGGCGCGGAAACGTACAAGCAGGCGGGGAAGCATGCAAGAAGACGCAGAAGAGTCCAAGCAGGCGCGGAAGCGTCCAAGCAGTCGCGGAAGCGTCCAAGCAGGTGCGGTAGCGTCCAAGCAGTCGCGGAAGCGTACAAGAAGGCGCGGTAGCGTCCAAGCAGGCGCGGAAACGTCCAAGCAGGCGCGGAAGCATGCAAGAAGACGCAGAAGAGTCCAAGCAGGCGCGGAAGCGTCCAAGCAGTCGCGGAAGAGTCCAAGCAGGCGCGGAAGCGTCCAAGCAGTCGCGGAAGCGTCCAAGCAGGTGCGGTAGCGTCCAAGCAGTCGCGGAAGCGTACAAGAAGGCGCGGTAGCGTCCAAGCAGGCGCGGAAACGTCCAAGCAGGCGCGGAAGCATGCAAGAAGGAGCAGAAGAGTCCAAGCTGGCGCGGAAGCGTCCAAGCAGGCGCGGAAGCTTCCAAGCAGGCGCGGAAGCGTCCAAGCAGGCGCGGAAACGTCCAAGTAGGCGCGGTAGCGTCCAAGCAGGCGCGGTAGCGTCCAAGCAGGCGCGGAAGCGTCCAAGCAGGCGCGGTAGCGTCCAAGCAGGCGCGGAAGCGTCCAAGCAGGCGCGGAAGCGTCGAAGCAGGCGTGGAATCGTGTAAGCAGGCGCGGAAGCGTCCAAGTAGGCGCGGAAGCATGCAAGAAGACGCAGAAGAGTCCAAGCAGGCGCGGAAGCGTCCAAGCAGGTGGGGAAGCATGCAAGAAGGCGCAGAAGAGTCCAAGCAGTCGCTGAAGCGTCCAAGCAGGCGCGGCAGCGTCCAAGCAGGCGCGGTATCATGCAAGAAGGCGCAGAAGAGTCCAAGCAGTCGCAGAAGCATCCAAGCAGGCGCGGAAGCGTCCAAGCAGGCGCGGAAGCGTCCAAGCAGGCGCGGAAGCGTCCAAGCAGGCGCGGAAGCGTCCAACCAGGCGGGGAAGCATGCAAGCAGGCGCGGAAGCGTCCAAGCAGGCGCGGAAGCATGCAAGAAGGAGCAGAAGAGTCCAAGCTGGCGCGAAAGCATCCAAGCTGGCGCGGAAACGTCCAAGCAGGCGCGGTAGCGTCCAAGCAGGCGCGGAAACGTCCAAGCAGGCGCGGAAGAATGCAAGAAGACGCAGAAGAGTCCAAGCAGGCGCGGAAGCGTCCAAGCAGGAGGGGAAGCATGCAAGCAGGCGCGGAAGCGTCCAAGCAGGCGCGGAAACGTCCAAGTAGGCGCGGAAGCATGCAAGAAGGCGCGGAAGCGTCCAAAGAGGCGCGGTAGCGTCCAAGCAGGCGCGGAAACGTCCAAGCAGGCGCGGAAGAATGCAAGAAGACGCAGAAGAGTCCAAGCAGGCGCGGAAGCGTCCAAGCAGGCGGGGAAGCATGCAAGCAGGCGCGGAAGCGTCCAAGCAGGCGCGGAAACGTCCAAGTAGGCGCGGAAGCATGCAAGAAGGCGCGGAAGCGTCCAAAGAGGCGCGGTAGCGTCCAAGCAGGCGCGGAAACGTCCAAGCAGGCGCGGAAGCATGCAAGAAGGCGCAGAAGAGTCCAAGCAGGCGCGGAAACGTCCAAGCAGGCGCGGAAGCATGCAAGAAGGCGCGGTAGCGTCCAACCAGGCGCGGAAGCGTTCAAGTAGGCGCGGCAGCATGCAAGAAGGCGCAGAAGAGTCCTAGCAGGCGGGGAATCATGTAAGCAGGCGCGGAAGCGTCCAAGCAGGCGCGGAAACGCCCAAGTAGGCGCGGAAGCATGCAAGAAGGCGCAGAAGAGTCCAAGCAGGCGGGGAATCATGTTAGCAGGCGCGGAAGCGTCCAAGCAGGCGCGGAAACGCCCAAGTAGGCGCGGAAGCATGCAAGAATGTGCGGAAGCGTCCAAGCAGGCGCGGTAGCGTCCAAGCAGGCGCGAAAACGTCCAAGCCGGCGCGGAAGCATGCAAGAAGGCGCAGAAGAGTCCAAGCAGGCGCGGAAGCGTCCAGGCAGGCGGGGAAGCATGCAAGCAGGCGCGGAAGCGTCCAAGCTGGCGTGGAAACGTCCAAACAGGCGGGGAAGCATGCAAGCAGGCGCGGAAGCGTCCAAGCAGTCGCGGAAGCGTCCAAGCAGGCGCGGTAGCGTCCAAGCAGGCGCGGAAACGTCCAAGCAGGCGCGGAAGCATGCAAGAAGACGCAGAAGAGTCCAAGCAGGCGCGGAAGCGTCCAAGCAGGCGCGGAAGCATGCAAGCAGGCGCAGAAGAGTCCAAGCAGGCGCGGAAGCGTCCAAACAGGCGGGGAAGCATGCAAGCAGGCGCGGAAGCGTCCAAGCAGGCGCGGTAGCGTCCAACCAGGCGCGGAAGCGTCCAAGCAGGCGCGGAAGCGTCCAAGCAGGCGGGGAAGCATGCAAGCAGGCGCGGAAGCGTCCAAGCAGGCGCGGAAACGTCCAAGTAGGCGCGGAAGCATGCAAGAAGGCGCGGAAGCGTCCAAGCAGGCTCGGTAGCGTCCAAGCAGGCGCGGAAACGTCCAAGCAGGCGCGGAAGCATGCAAGAAGGCGCAGAAGAGTCCAAGCAGGCGCGGAAGCGTCCAAGCAGGCGGGGAAGCATGCAAGCAGGTGCGGAAGCGTCCAAGCAGGCGTGGAAACGTCCAAGTAGGCGCGGCAGCATGCAAGAAGGCGCAGAAGATTCCAAGCAGGCGCGGAAGCGTCCAAGCAGGCGCGGAAGCATGCAAGAAGACGCAGAAGAGTCCAAGCAGGCGCGGAAGCGTCCAAGCAGTCGCGGAAGCGTTCAAGCAGGCGCGGTAGAGTCAAAGCAGTCGCGGAAGCGTCCAAGCAAGCGCGGTAGCGTCCAAGCAGGCGCGGAAACGTCCAAGCAGGCGTGGAAGAGTCCAAGCAGGCGCGGAAACGTCCAAGCAGGCGCGGAAGCGTCCAAGCAGGCGCGGAAGCATGCAAGAAGACGCAGAAGAGTCCAACCAGGCGCGGTAGTGTCCAAGCTGGCGCGGAAACGTCCAAGCAGGCGCGGCAGCATGCAAGAAGGCGCGGAAGCGTCCAAGCAGGCGCGGTAGCGTCCAAGCAGGCGCGGAAACGTCCAAGCAGGCGCGGAAGCATGCAAGAAGGCGCAGAAGAGTCCAAGCAGGCGCGGAAGCGTCCAAGCAGGCGGGGAAGCATGCAAGCAGGCGCGGAAGCGTCCAAGCAGGCGTGGAAACGTCCAAGTAGGCGCGGCAGCATACAAGCAGGCGCAGAAGAGTCCAAGCAGGCGCGGAAGCGTCCATGCAGGCGCGGAAGCGTCCAAGCAGGCGCGGTAGCGTCCAAGCAGGCGCGGAAACGTCCAAGCAGGCGCGGAAACGTCCAAGTAGGCGCGGTAGCATGCAAGAAGGCGCAGAAGATTCCAAGCAGGCGCGGAAGCGTCCAAGCAGGCGCGGTAGCGTCCAAGCAGGCGCGGAAACGTCCAAGCAGGCGCGGAAGCATGCAAGAAGGCGCAGAAGAGCCCAAGCAGGCGCGGAAGCGTCCAAGCAGGCGGGGAAACGTCCAAGTAGGCGCGGCAGCATGCAAGAAGGCGCAGAAGAGTCCAAGCAGGCGCGGAAGCGTCCAAGCAGTCACGGAAGCGTCCAAGCAGGCGCGGTAGCGTCCAAGCAGGCGCGGAAACGTCCAAGCAGGCGGGGAAGCATGCAAGCAGGCGCGGAAGCGTCCAAGCAGGCGCGGAAACGTCCAAGTAGGCGCGGTAGCATGCAAGAAGGCGCGGAAGCGTCCAAGCAGGCGCGGTAGCGCCCAAGCAGGCGCGGAAACGTCCAAGCAGGCGCGGAAGCATGCAAGAAGGCGCAGAAGAGTCCAAGCAGGCGGGGAAGCGTCCATGCAGGCGGGGAAGCATGCAAGCAGGCGCGGAAGCGTCCAAGCAGGCGTGGAAACGTCCAAGTAGGCGCGGCAGCATGCAAGCAGGCGCAGAAGAGTCCAAGCAGGCGCGGAAGCGTCCATGCAGGCGCGGAAGCGTCCAAGCAGGCGCGGAAACGTCCAAGTAGGCGCGGAAGCATGCAAGCAGGCGCAGAAAAGTCCAAGCAGGCGCGGAAGCGTCCAAGCAGTCGCGGAAGCGTCCAAGCAGGCGCGGTAGCGTCCAAGCAGGCGCGGAAACGTCCAAGCAGGCGCGGAAGCATGCAAGAAGACGTAGAAGAGTCCAAGCAGGCGCGGAAGCGTCCAAGCAGGCGCGGTAGCGTCCAACCAGGCGCGGAAGCGTCCAAGTAGGCGCGGCAGCATGCAAGAAGGCGCAGAAGAGTCCTAGCAGGCGCGGAAGCGTCCAAGCAGTCGCGGAAGCGTCCAAGCAGTCGCGGAAGCGTCCAAGCAGGCGCGGTCGCGTCCAAGCAGGCGCGGAAACGTCCAAGCAGGCGCCGAACCGTGCAAGTAGGCACGGAAGCGTCCAAGCAGGGGCGGAAGCATGCAAGAAGGCGCAGAAGAGTCCAAGCAGGCGCGGAAGCGTCCAAGCAGTCGCGGAAGCGTCCAAGCAGGCGCGGTAGCGTCCAACCAGGCGCGGAAGCGTCCAAGTAGGCGCGGCAGCATGCAAGAAGGCGCAGAAGAGTCCTAGCAGGCGCGGAACCGTCCAAGCAGTCGCGGAAGCGTCCAAGCAGGCGCGGTAGCGTTCAAGCAGTCGCGGAAGCGTCCAAGCAGGCGCGGTAGCGTCCAAGCAGGCGTGGAAACGTCCAAGCAGGCGCGGAAGCATGCAAGAAGGCGCAGAAGAGTCCAAGCAGGCGGGGAAGCATGCAAGCAGGCGCAGAAGAGTCCAAGCAGGCGCGGAAGCGTCCAAGCAGGCGCGGAAACGTCCAAGCAGGCGCGGAAGCATGCAAGAAGGCGCAGAAGAGTCCAAGCAGGCGGGGAAGCGTCCATGCAGGCGGGGAAGCATGCAAGCAGGCGCGGAAGCGTCCAAGCAGGCGTGGAAACGTCCAAGTAGGCGCGGCAGCATGCAAGCAGGCGCAGAAGAGTCCAAGCAGGCGCGGAAGCGTCCATGCAGGCGCGGAAGCGTCCAAGCAGGCGCGGAAACGTCCAAGTAGGCGCGGAAGCATGCAAGCAGGCGCAGAAAAGTCCAAGCAGGCGCGGAAGCGTCCAAGCAGTCGCGGAAGCGTCCAAGCAGGCGCGGTAGCGTCCAAGCAGGCGCGGAAACGTCCAAGCAGGCGCGGAAGCATGCAAGAAGACGTAGAAGAGTCCAAGCAGGCGCGGAAGCGTCCAAGCAGGCGCGGTAGCGTCCAACCAGGCGCGGAAGCGTCCAAGTAGGCGCGGCAGCATGCAAGAAGGCGCAGAAGAGTCCTAGCAGGCGCGGAAGCGTCCAAGCAGTCGCGGAAGCGTCCAAGCAGGCGCGGAAGCGTCCAAGCAGTCGCGGAAGCGTCCAAGCAGGCGCGGTCGCGTCCAACCAGGCGCGGAAGCGTCCAAGCAGTCGCGGAAGCGTCCAAGCAGGCGCGGTAGCGTCCAAGCAGGCGCGGAAACGTCCAAGCAGGCGCGGAAGCATGCAAGAAGACGCAGAAGAGTCCAAGCAGGCGCGGAAGCGTCCAAGCAGGCGCGGAAGCATGCAAGCAGGCGCAGAAGAGTCCAAGCAGGCGCGGAAGCGTCCAAGCAGGCGGGGAAACGTCCAAGTAGGCGCGGCAGCATGCAAGAAGGCGCAGAAGATTCCAAGCAGGCGCGGAAGCGTCCAAGCAGGCGGGGAAGCATGCAAGCAGGCGCGGAAGCGTCCAAGCAGGCGCGGAAACGTCCAAGCAGGCGTGGAAACGTCCAAGCAGGCGCGGAAACGTCCAAGTAGGCGCGGCAGCATGCGAGAAGGCGCAGAAGAGTCCAAGCAGGCGCGGAAGCGTCCAAGCAGTCGCGGAAGCGTCCAAGCAGTCGCGGAAGCGTCCAAGCAGGCGCGGTAGCGTCCAACCAGGCGCGGAAGCGTCCAAGTAGGCGCGGCAGCATGCAAGATGACGCAGAAGAGTCCTAGCAGGCGCGGAAGCGTCCAAGCAGTCGCGGAAGCGTCCAAGCAGGCGCGGTAGCGTTCAAGCAGTCGCGGAAGCGTCCAAGCAGGCGCGGTAGCGTCCAAGCAGGCGTGGAAACGTCCAAGCAGGCGCGGAAGCATGCAAGAAGGCGCAGAAGAGTCCAAGCAGGCGCGGAAGCGTCCAAGCAATCGCGGAAGCGTCGATGCAGGCGCGGTAGCGTCCAACCAGGCGCGGAATCGTCCAAGCAGGCGCGGAAGCATGCAAGAAGGCGCAGAAGAGTCCAAGCAGGCGCGGAAGCGTCCAACCAGTCGCGGAAGCGTCCAAGCAGGCGCGGTAGCGTCCAACCAGGCGCGGAAGCGTCGAAGTAGGCGCGGCAGCATGCAAGAAGGCGCAGAAGAGTCCAAGCAGGCGCGGAAGCGTCCAAGCAGTCGCGGAAGCGTCCAAGCAGGCGCGGTCGCGTCCAACCAGGCGCGGAAGCGTCCAAGCAGTCGCGGAAGCGTCCAAGCAGGCGCGGTAGCGTCCAAGCAGGCGCGGAAACGTCCAAGCAGGCGCGGAAGCATGCAAGAAGACGCAGAAGAGTCCAAGCAGGCGCGGAAGCGTCCAAGCAGGCGCGGAAGCATGCAAGCAGGCGCAGAAGAGTCCAAGCAGGCGCGGAAGCGTCCAAGCAGGCAGGGAAGCATGCAAGCAGGCGCGGAAGCGTCCAAGCAGTCGCGGAAGCGTCCAAGCAGGCGCGGTCGCGTCCAACCAGGCGCGGAAGCGTCCAAGCAGTCGCGGAAGCGTCCAAGCAGGCGCGGTAGCGTCCAAGCAGGCGCGGAAACGTCCAAGCAGGCGCGGAAGCATGCAAGAAGACGCAGAAGAGTCCAAGCAGGCGCGGAAGCGTCCAAGCAGGCGCGGAAGCATGCAAGCAGGCGCAGAAGAGTCCAAGCAGGCGCGGAAGCGTCCAAGCAGGCAGGGAAGCATGCAAGCAGGCGCGGAAGCGTCCAAGCAGGCGCGGTAGCGTCCAACCAGGCGCGGAAGCGTCCAAGCAGGCGCGGAAGCATGCAAGCAGGTGCGGAAGCGTCCAAGCAGTCGTGGAAACGTCCAAGTAGGCGCGGCAGCATGCAAGAAGGCGCAGAAGAGTCCTAGCAGGCGCGGAAGCGTCCAAGCAGGCGGGGAAGCATGCAAGCAGGCGCGGAAGCGTCCAAGCAGTCGCGGAAGCGTCCAAGCAGGCGCGGTCGCGTCCAAGCAGGCGCGGAAACGTCCAAGTAGGCGCGGCAGCATGCAAGAAGGCGCAGAAGAGTCCTAGCAGGCGCGGAAGCGTCCAAGCAGGCGGGGAAGCATGCAAGCAGGCGCGGAAGCGTCCAAGCAGTCGTGGAAACGTCCAAGTAGGCGCGGCAGCATGCAAGAAGGC
The DNA here is from genome assembly GCA_963989415.1 of Cerceris ruficornis. NCBI lineage: Eukaryota > Metazoa > Arthropoda > Insecta > Hymenoptera > Crabronidae > Cerceris > Cerceris ruficornis. Next base: position 1,736,455 of record OZ022522.1, read on the forward strand.
GCAGAAGATTCCAAGCAGGCGCGGAAGCGTCCAAGCAGGCGCGGAAGCGTCCAAGCAGTCGCGGAAGCGTCCAAGCAGGCGCGGTCGCGTCCAAGCAGGCGCGGAAACGTCCAAGTAGGCGCGGCAGCATGCAAGAAGGCGCAGAAGAGTCCTAGCAGGCGTGGAAACGTCCAAGCAGGCGTGGAAACGTCCAAGCAGGCGCGGAAACGTCCAAGTAGGCGCGGCAGCATGCAAGAAGGCGCAGAAGAGTCCAAGCAGGCGCGGAAGCGTCCAAGCAGGCGGGGAAGCATGCAAGCAGGCGCGGAAGCGTCCAAGCAGGCGCGGAAACGTCCAAGTAGGCGCGGAAGCATGCAAGCAGGCGCAGAAGAGTCCAAGCAGGCACGGAAGCGTCCAAGCAGGCGCGGAAGCGTCCAAGCAGGCGCGGAAATGTCCAAGTAGGCGCGGAAGCATGCAAGAAGGTGCGGAAGCGTCCAAGCAGGCGCGGTCGCGTCCAACCAGGCGCGGAAGCGTCCAAGCAGTCGCGGAAGCGTCCAAGCAGGCGCGGAAACGTCCATGCAGGCGCGGAAGCATGCAAGAAGGCGCAGAAGAGTCCAAGCAGGCGCGGAAGCGTCCAAGCAGGCGTGGAAACGTCCAAGCAGGCGCGGAAACGTCCAAGTAGGCGCGGCAGCATGCAAGAAGGCGCAGAAGAGTCCAAGCAGGCGCGGAAGCGTCCAAGCAGTCGCGGAAGCGTCCAAGCAGGCGCGGTAGCGTCCAACCAGGCGCGGAAGCGTCCAAGTAGGCGCGGCAGCATGCAAGAAGGCGCAGAAGAGTCCTAGCAGGCGCGGAACCGTCCAAGCAGTCGCGGAAGCGTCCAAGCAGGCGCGGTAGCGTTCAAGCAGTCGCGGAAGCGTCCAAGCAGGCGCGGTAGCGTCCAAGCAGGCGTGGAAACGTCCAAGCAGGCGCGGAAGCATGCAAGAAGGCGCAGAAGAGTCCAAGCAGGCGGGGAAGCATGCAAGCAGGCGCAGAAGAGTCCAAGCAGGCGCGGAAGCGTCCAAGCAGGCGGGGAAGCATGCAAGAAGGCGCAGAAGATTACAAGCAGGCGCGGAAGCGTCCAAGCAGGCGCGGAAACGTCCAAGTAGGCGCGGCAGCATGCAAGAAGGCGCAGAAGAGTCCAAGCAGGCGCGGAAGCGTCCAAGCAGTCACGGAAGCGTCCAAGCAGGCGCGGTAGCGTCCAAGCAGGCGCGGAAACGTCCAAGCAGGCGCGGAAGAATGCAAGAAGACGCAGAAGAGTCCAAGCAGGCGCGGAAGCGTCCAAGCAGGCGGGGAAGCATGCAAGCAGGCGCGGAAGCGTCCAAGCAGGCGCGGAAACGTCCAAGTAGGCGCGGAAGCATGCAAGAAGGCGCGGAAGCGTCCAAAGAGGCGCGGTAGCGTCCAAGCAGGCGCGGAAACGTCCAAGCAGGCGCGGAAGCATGCAAGAAGGCGCAGAAGAGTCCAAGCAGGCGCGGAAGCGTCCAAGCAGGCGGGGAAGCATGCAAGCAGGCGCGGAAGCGTCCAAGCAGGCGCGGAAACGTCCAAGCAGGCGCGGAAGAATGCAAGAAGACGCAGAAGAGTCCAATCAGGCGCGGAAGCGTCCAAGCAGGCGGGGAAGCATGCAAGCAGGCGCGGAAGCGTCCAAGCAGGCGCGGAAACGTCCAAGTAGGCGCGGAAGCATGCAAGAAGGCGCGGAAGCGTCCAAGCAGGCGCGGTAGCGTCCAAGCAGGCGCGGAAACGTCCAAGCAGGCGCGGAAGCATGCAAGAAGGCGCAGAAGAGTCCAAGCAGGCGGGGAAGCGTCCATGCAGGCGGGGAAGCATGCAAGCAGGCGCGGAAGCGTCCAAGCAGGCGTGGAAACGTCCAAGTAGGCGCGGCAGCATGCAAGCAGGCGCAGAAGAGTCCAAGCAGGCGCGGAAGCGTCCATGCAGGCGCGGAAGCGTCCAAGCAGGCGCGGAAACGTCCAAGTAGGCGCGGAAGCATGCAAGCAGGCGCAGAAAAGTCCAAGCAGGCGCGGAAGCGTCCAAGCAGTCGCGGAAGCGTCCAAGCAGGCGCGGTAGCGTCCAAGCAGGCGCGGAAACGTCCAAGCAGGCGCGGAAGCATGCAAGAAGACGTAGAAGAGTCCAAGCAGGCGCGGAAGCGTCCAAGCAGGCGCGGTAGCGTCCAACCAGGCGCGGAAGCGTCCAAGTAGGCGCGGCAGCATGCAAGAAGGCGCAGAAGAGTCCTAGCAGGCGCGGAAGCGTCCAAGCAGTCGCGGAAGCGTCCAAGCAGTCGCGGAAGCGTCCAAGCAGGCGCGGTCGCGTCCAAGCAGGCGCGGAAACGTCCAAGCAGGCGGGGAAGCATGCAAGAAGGCGCAGAAGAGTCCAAGCAGGCGGGGAAGCATGCAAGCAGGCGCGGAAGCGTCCAAGCAGGCGCGGAAACGTCCAAGCAGGCGCGGAAGCATGCAAGAAGGCGCAGAAGAGTCCAAGCAGGCGCGGAAGCGTCCAGGCAGGCGGGGAAGCGTCCAAGCAGGCGCGGTAGCGTCCAACCAGGCGCGGAAGCGTCCAAGTAGGCGCGGCAGCATGCAAGAAGGCGCAGAAGAGTCCTAGCAGGCGCGGAACCGTCCAAGCAGTCGCGGAAGCGTCCAAGCAGGCGCGGTAGCGTTCAAGCAGTCGCGGAAGCGTCCAAGCAGGCGCGGTAGCGTCCAAGCAGGCGTGGAAACGTCCAAGCAGGCGCGGAAGCATGCAAGAAGGCGCAGAAGAGTCCAAGCAGGCGGGGAAGCATGCAAGCAGGCGCGGAAGCGTCCAAGCAGGCGCGGAAACGTCCAAGCAGGCGCGGAAGCATGCAAGAAGGCGCAGAAGAGTCCAAGCAGGCGCGGAAGCGTCCAGGCAGGCGGGGAAGCATGCAAGCAGGCGCGGAAGCGTCCAAGCAGGCGTGGAAACGTCCAAGTAGGCGCGGCAGCATGCAAGAAGGCGCAGAAGATTCCAAGCAGGCGCGGAAGCGTCCAAGCAGGCGGGGTAGCATGCAAGCAGGCGCGGAAGCGTCCAAGCAGGCGCGGAAACGTCCAAGTAGGCGCGGCAGCATGCAAGAAGGCGCAGAAGAGTCCAAGCAGGCGCGGAAGCGTCCAAGCAGGCAGGGTAGCATGCAAGCAGGCGCGGAAGCGTCCAAGCAGGCGTGGAAACGTCCAAGTAGGCGCGGCAGCATGCAAGAAGGCGCAGAAGATTCCAAGCAGGCGCGGAAGCGTCCAAGCAGGCAGGGTAGCATGCAAGCAGGCGCGGAAGCGTCCAAGCAGGCGCGGAAACGTCCAAGTAGGCGCGGCAGGATGCAAGAAGGCGCAGAAGATTCCAAGCAGGCGCGGAAGCGTCCAAGCAGGCGGGGAAGCATGCAAGCAGGCGCGGAAGCGTCCAAGCAGGCGTGGAAACGTCCAAGCAGGCGCGGAAACGTCCAAGTAGGCGCGGCAGCATGCAAGAAGGCGCAGAAGAGTCCTAGCAGGCGCGGAACCGTCCAAGCAGTCGCGGAAGCGTCCAAGCAGGCGCGGTAGCGTTCAAGCAGTCGCGGAAGCGTCCAAGCAGGCGCGGTAGCGTCCAAGCAGGCGTGGAAACGTCCAAGCAGGCGCGGAAGCATGCAAGAAGGCGCAGAAGAGTCCAAGCAGGCGGGGAAGCATGCAAGCAGGCGCGGAAGCGTCCAAGCAGGCGCGGAAACGTCCAAGCAGGCGCGGAAGCATGCAAGAAGGCGCAGAAGAGTCCAAGCAGGCGCGGAAGCGTCCAGGCAGGCGGGGAAGCATGCAAGCAGGCGCGGAAGCGTCCAAGCAGGCGTGGAAACGTCCAAGTAGGCGCGGCAGCATGCAAGAAGGCGCAGAAGATTCCAAGCAGGCGCGGAAGCGTCCAAGCAGGCGGGGTAGCATGCAAGCAGGCGCGGAAGCGTCCAAGCAGGCGCGGAAACGTCCAAGTAGGCGCGGCAGCATGCAAGAAGGCGCAGAAGAGTCCAAGCAGGCGCGGAAGCGTCCAAGAAGGCAGGGTAGCATGCAAGCAGGCGCGGAAGCGTCCAAGCAGGCGTGGAAACGTCCAAGTAGGCGCGGCAGCATGCAAGAAGGCGCAGAAGATTCCAAGCAGGCGCGGAAGCGTCCAAGCAGGCAGGGTAGCATGCAAGCAGGCGCGGAAGCGTCCAAGCAGGCGCGGAAACGTCCAAGTAGGCGCGGCAGGATGCAAGAAGGCGCAGAAGATTCCAAGCAGGCGCGGAAGCGTCCAAGCAGGCGGGGAAGCATGCAAGCAGGATCGGGAGCGTCCAAGCAGGCGCTGAAACGTCCAAGTAGGCGCGGCAGCATGCAAGAAGCCGCAGAAGAGTCCAAGCAGGCGCGGAAGCGTCCCAGCAGTCGCGGAAGCGTCCAAGCAGGCGCGGTAGCGTCCAACCAGGCGCGGAAGCATGCAAGAAGGCGCAGAAGAGTCCAAGCAGTCGCGGAAGCGTCCAAGCAGGCGCGGTAGCGTCCAAGCAGTCGCGGAAGCGTCCAAGCAGGCGCGGTAGCGTCCAAGCAGGCGTGGAAACGTCCATGCAGGCGCGGAAGCATGCAAGAAGACGCAGAAGAGTCCAAGCAGGCGCGGAAGCGTCCAAGCAGGCGGGGAAGCATGCAAGCAGGCGCGGAAGCGTCGAAGCAGGCGCGGTAGCGTCCAAGCAGGCGCGGAAACGTCCAAGCAGTCGCGGAAGCATGCAAGAAGGCGCAGAAGAGTCCAAGCAGGCGCAGAAGAGTCCAAGCAGGCGCGGAAGCGTCCAAGCAGGCGCAGAAGCGTCCAAGCAGGCGCGGTAGCGGCCAAGCAGTCGCGGAAGCGTCCAAGCAGTCGCGGAAGCATGCAAGAAGGCGCAGAAGAGTCCAAACAGGCGCAGAAGAGTCCAACCAGGCGCGGAAGCGTCCAAGCAGTCGCGGAAGCGTGCAAGCAGTCGCGGAAGCGTGCAAGCAGGCGCGGTAGCGTCCAAGCAGGCGCGGAAACGTCCAAGCAGGCGCGGAAGCATGCAAGAAGGCGCAGAAGAGTCCAAGCAGGCGCGGAAGCGTCCAAACAGGCGGGGAAGCATGCAAGCAAGCGCGGAAGCGTCCAAGCAGGCGCGGTAGCGTCCAACCAAGCGCGGAAGCGTCCAAGCAGGCGCGGAAGCGTCCAAGCAGGCGGGGAAGCATGCAAGCAGGCGCGGAAGCGTCCAAGCAGGCGCGGAAACGTCCAAGTAGGCGCGGAAGCATGCAAGAAGGCGCGGAAGCGTCCAAGCAGGCTCGGTAGCGTCCAAGCAGGCGCGGAAACGTCCAAGCAGGCGCGGAAGCATGCAAGAAGGCGCAGAAGAGTCCAAGCAGGCGCGGAAGCGTCCAAGCAGGCGGGGAAGCATGCAAGCAGGCGCGGTAGCGTCCAAGCAGGCGCGGAAACGTCCAAGCAGGCGCGGAAGCATGCAAGAAGGCGCAGAAGAGTCCAAGCAGGCGCGGAAGCGTCCAAGCAGGCGGGGAAACGTCCAAGTAGGCGCGGCAGCATGCAAGAAGGCGCAGAAGAGTCCAAGCAGGCGCGGAAGCGTCCAAGCAGTCACGGAAGCGTCCAAGGAGGCGCGGTAGCGTCCAAGCAGGCGCGGAAACGTCCAAGCAGGCGCGGAAGAATGCAAGAAGACGCAGAAGAGTCCAAGCAGGCGCGGAAGCGTCCAAGCAGGCGGGGAAGCATGCAAGCAGGCGCGGAAGCGTCCAAGCAGGCGCGGAAACGTCCAAGTAGGCGCGGAAGCATGCAAGAAGGCGCGGAAGCGTCCAAGCAGGCGCGGTAGCGTCCAAGCAGGCGCGGAAACGTCCAAGCAGGCGCGGAAGCATGCAAGAAGGCGCAGAAGAGTCCAAGCAGGCGGGGAAGCGTCCATGCAGGCGGGGAAGCATGCAAGCAGGCGCGGAAGCGTCCAAGCAGGCGTGGAAACGTCCAAGTAGGCGCGGCAGCATGCAAGCAGGCGCAGAAGAGTCCAAGCAGGCGCGGAAGCGTCCATGCAGGCGCGGAAGCGTCCAAGCAGGCGCGGAAACGTCCAAGTAGGCGCGGAAGCATGCAAGCAGGCGCAGAAAAGTCCAAGCAGGCGCGGAAGCGTCCAAGCAGTCGCGGAAGCGTCCAAGCAGGCGCGGTAGCGTCCAAGCAGGCGCGGAAACGTCCAAGCAGGCGCGGAAGCATGCAAGAAGACGTAGAAGAGTCCAAGCAGGCGCGGAAGCGTCCAAGCAGGCGCGGTAGCGTCCAACCAGGCGCGGAAGCGTCCAAGTAGGCGCGGCAGCATGCAAGAAGGCGCAGAAGAGTCCTAGCAGGCGCGGAAGCGTCCAAGCAGTCGCGGAAGCGTCCAAGCAGTCGCGGAAGCGTCCAAGCAGGCGCGGTCGCGTCCAAGCAGGCGCGGAAACGTCCAAGCAGGCGCCGAACCGTGCAAGTAGGCACGGAAGCGTCCAAGCAGGGGCGGAAGCATGCAAGAAGGCGCAGAAGAGTCCAAGCAGGCGCGGAAGCGTCCAAGCAGTCGCGGAAGCGTCCAAGCAGGCGCGGTAGCGTCCAACCAGGCGCGGAAGCGTCCAAGCAGGCGCGGAAACGTCCAAGCAGGCGCGGAAGCATGCAAGCAGGCGGGGAAGCATGCAAGCAGGCGCGGAAGCGTCCAAGCAGGCGCGGTAGCGTCCAAGCAGGCGCGGAAGCGTCCAAGCAGGCGCGGAAACGTCCAAGTAGGCGCGGAAGCATGCAAGAAGACGCAGAATAGTCCAAGCAGGCGCGGAAGCATGCAAGAAGGCGCAGAATAGTCCAAGCAGGCGCGAAAGCGTCCAAGCAGTCGCGGAAGCGTCCAAGCAGGCGCGGTAGCGTCCAACCAGGCGCGGAAGCGTCCAAGCAGGCGCGGAAACGTCCAAGCAGGCGCGGAAGCATGCAAGCAGGCGGGGAAGCATGCAAGCAGGCGCGGAAGCGTCCAAGCAGGCGCGGTAGCGTCCAAGCAGGCGCGGAAGCGTCCAAGCAGGCGCGGAAACGTCCAAGTAGGCGCGGAAGCATGCAAGAAGACGCAGAATAGTCCAAGCAGGCGCGGAAGCATGCAAGAAGGCGCAGAATAGTCCAAGCAGGCGCGAAAGCATCCAAGCTGGCGCGGAAACGTCCAAGCAGTCGCGGAAACGTCCAAGTAGGCGCGGAAGCATGCAAGCAGGCGCCGAACCGTGCAAGTAGGCACGGAAGCGTCCAAGCAGGGGCGGAAACGTCCAAGCAGGCGGGGAAGCATGCAAGCAGGCACGGAAGCGTCCAAGCAGTCGCGGAAGCGTCCAAGCAGGCGCGGTAGCGTCCAAGCAGGCGCGGAAGCGTCCAAGTAGGCGCGGCAGCATGCAAGAAGGCGCAGAAGAGTCCAAGCAGTCGCGGAAGCGTCCAAGCAGGCTCGGAACCGTGCAAGCAGGCGCGAAAGCGTCCTAGCAGGCGCGGAAGCATGCAAGCAGGCACGGAAGTATGCAAGCAGGCGCGGAAGCGTCCAAGCAGTCGCTGAAGCGTCCAAGCAGGCGCGGAAACGTCCAAGCAGGCGCGGAAGCATGCAAGAAGGCGCAGAATAGTCCAAGCAGGCGCGAAAGCATCCAAGCTGGCGCGGAAACGTCCAAGCAGTCGCGGAAACGTCCAAGTAGGCGCGGAAGCATGCAAGATGACGCAGAATAGTCCAAGCAGGCGCGGAAGCATGCAATCAGGCGCGGAAGCATGCAAGAAGGCGCAGAATAGTCCAAGCAGGCGCGAAAGCATCCAAGCTGGCGCGGAAACGTCCAAGCAGTCGCGGAAACGTCCAAGTAGGCGCGGAAGCATGCAAGCAGGCGCCGAACCGTGCAAGTAGGCACGGAAGCGTCCAAGCAGGGGCGGAAGCATGCAAGAAGGCGCAGAAGAGTCCAAGCAGGCGCGGAAGCGTCCAAGCAGTCGCGGAAGCGTCCAAGCAGGCGCGGTAGCGTCCAACCAGGCGCGGAAGCGTCCAAGCAGGCGCGGTAACGTCCAAGCAGGCGCGGAAGCATGCAAGAAGGCGCGGAAACGTCCAAGCAGTCGCGGAAACGTCCAAGCAGTCGCGGAAGCATGCAAGAAGACGCAGAATAGTCCAAGCAGGCGCGGAAGCATGCAAGAAGGCGCAGAATAGTCCAAGCAGGCGCGAAAGCATCCAAGCTGGCGCGGAAACGTCCAAGCAGTCGCGGAAACGTCCAAGTAGGCGCGGAAGCATGCAAGCAGGCGCCGAACCGTGCAAGTAGGCACGGAAGCGTCCAAGCAGGGGCGGAAACGTCCAAGCAGGCGGGGAAGCATGCAAGCAGGCGCGGAAGCGTCCAAGCAGCCGCGGAAGCGTCCAAGCAGGCGCGGTAGCGTCCAACCAGGCGCGGAAGCGTCCAAGTAGGCGCGGCAGCATGCAAGAAGGCACAGAAGAGTCCTAGCAGGCGCGGAACCGTCCAAGCAGTCGCGGAAGCGTCCAAGCAGGCGCGGTAGCGTTCAAGCAGTCGCGGAAGCGTCCAAGCAGGCGCGGTAGCGTCCAAGCAGGCGTGGAAACGTCCAAGCAGGCGCGGAAGCATGCAAGAAGGCGCAGAAGAGTCCAAGCAGGCGGGGAAGCATGCAAGCAGGCGCGGAAGCGTCCAAGCAGGCGCGGAAACGTCCAAGCAGGCGCGGAAGCATGCAAGAAGGCGCAGAAGAGTCCTAGCAGGCGCGGAAGCGTCCAAGCAGGCGGGGAAGCATGCAAGCAGGCGCGGAAGCGTCCAAGCAGTCGTGGAAACGTCCAAGTAGGCGCGGCAGCATGCAAGAAGGCGCAGAAGATTCCAAGCAGGCGCGGAAGCGTCCAAGCAGGCGCGGAAGCGTCCAAGCAGTCGCGGAAGCGTCCAAGCAGGCGCGGTCGCGTCCAAGCAGGCGCGGAAACGTCCAAGTAGGCGCGGCAGCATGCAAGAAGGCGCAGAAGAGTCCTAGCAGGCGTGGAAACGTCCAAGCAGGCGTGGAAACGTCCAAGCAGGCGCGGAAACGTCCAAGTAGGCGCGGCAGCATGCAAGAAGGCGCAGAAGAGTCCAAGCAGGCGCGGAAGCGTCCAAGCAGGCGGGGAAGCATGCAAGCAGGCGCAGAAGATTCCAAGCAGGCGCGGAAGCGTCCAAGCAGGCGCGGAAACGTCCAAGTAGGCGCGGCAGCATGCAAGAAGGCGCAGAAGAGTCCAAGCAGGCGCGGAAGCGTCCAAGCAGTCACGGAAGCGTCCAAGCAGGCGCGGTAGCGTCCAAGCAGGCGCGGAAACGTCCAAGCAGGCGCGGAAGAATGCAAGAAGACGCAGAAGAGTCCAAGCAGGCGCGGAAGCGTCCAAGCAGGCGGGGAAGCATGCAAGCAGGCGCGGAAGCGTCCAAGCAGGCGCGGAAACGTCCAAGTAGGCGCGGAAGCATGCAAGAAGGCGCGGAAGCGTCCAAAGAGGCGCGGTAGCGTCCAAGCAGGCGCGGAAACGTCCAAGCAGGCGCGGAAGCATGCAAGAAGGCGCAGAAGAGTCCAAGCAGGCGCGGAAGCGTCCAAGCAGTCACGGAAGCGTCCATGCAGGCGCGGAAGCGTCCAAGCAGGCGCGGAAACGTCCAAGTAGGCGCGGAAGCATGCAAGCAGGCGCAGAAAAGTCCAAGCAGGCGCGGAAGCGTCCAAGCAGTCGCGGAAGCGTCCAAGCAGGCGCGGTAGCGTCCAAGCAGGCGCGGAAACGTCCAAGCAGGCGCGGAAGCATGCAAGAAGACGTAGAAGAGTCCAAGCAGGCGCGGAAGCGTCCAAGCAGGCGCGGTAGCGTCCAACCAGGCGCGGAAGCGTCCAAGTAGGCGCGGCAGCATGCAAGAAGGCGCAGAAGAGTCCTAGCAGGCGCGGAAGCGTCCAAGCAGTCGCGGAAGCGTCCAAGCAGTCGCGGAAGCGTCCAAGCAGGCGCGGTCGCGTCCAAGCAGGCGCGGAAACGTCCAAGCAGGCGCCGAACCGTGCAAGTAGGCACGGAAGCGTCCAAGCAGGGGCGGAAGCATGCAAGAAGGCGCAGAAGAGTCCAAGCAGGCGCGGAAGCGTCCAAGCAGTCGCGGAAGCGTCCAAGCAGGCGCGGTAGCGTCCAACCAGGCGCGGAAGCGTCCAAGCAGGCGCGGATACGTCCAAGCAGGCGCGGAAGCATGCAAGCAGGCGGGGAAGCATGCAAGCAGGCGCGGAAGCGTCCAAGCAGGCGCGGTAGCGTCCAAGCAGGCGCGGAAGCGTCCAAGCAGGCGCGGAAACGTCCAAGTAGGCGCGGAAGCATGCAAGAAGACGCAGAATAGTCCAAGCAGGCGCGGAAGCATGCAAGAAGGCGCAGAATAGTCCAAGCAGGCGCGAAAGCATCCAAGCTGGCGCGGAAACGTCCAAGCAGTCGCGGAAACGTCCAAGTAGGCGCGGAAGCATGCAAGCAGGCGCCGAACCGTGCAAGTAGGCACGGAAGCGTCCAAGCAGGGGCGGAAACGTCCAAGCAGGCGGGGAAGCATGCAAGCAGGCACGGAAGCGTCCAAGCAGTCGCGGAAGCGTCCAAGCAGGCGCGGTAGCGTCCAACCAGGCGCGGAAGCGTCCAAGTAGGCGCGGCAGCATGCAAGAAGGCGCAGAAGAGTCCTAGCAGGCGCGGAACCGTCCAAGCAGTCGCGGAAGCGTCCAAGCAGGCGCGGTAGCGTTCAAGCAGTCGCGGAAGCGTCCAAGCAGGCGCGGTAGCGTCCAAGCAGGCGTGGAAACGTCCAAGCAGGCGCGGAAGCATGCAAGAAGGCGCAGAAGAGTCCAAGCAGGCGGGGAAGCATGCAAGCAGGCGCGGAAGCGTCCAAGCAGGCGCGGAAACGTCCAAGCAGGCGCGGAAGCATGCAAGAAGGCGCAGAAGAGTCCAAGCAGGCGCGGAAGCGTCCAGGCAGGCGGGGAAGCATGCAAGCAGGCGCGGAAGCGTCCAAGCAGGCGTGGAAACGTCCAAGTAGGCGCGGCAGCATGCAAGAAGGCGCAGAAGATTCCAAGCAGGCGCGGAAGCGTCCAAACAGGCACGGCAGCGTCCAAGCAGGCGCGGAAACGTCCAAGCAGGCGCGGAAGCATGCAAGAAGACGCAGAAGAGTCCAAGCAGTCGCGGAAGCGTCCAAGCAGGCTCGGAACCGTGCAAGCAGGCGCGAAAGCGTCCTAGCAGGCGCGGAAGCATGCAAGCAGGCACGGAAGTATGCAAGCAGGCGCGGAAGCGTCCAAGCAGTCGCTGAAGCGTCCAAGCAGGCGCGGAAGCATGCAAGAAGGCGCAGAATAGTCCAAGCAGGCGCGAAAGCATCCAAGCTGGCGCGGAAACGTCCAAGCAGTCGCGGAAACGTCCAAGTAGGCGCGGAAGCATGCAAGATGACGCAGAATAGTCCAAGCAGGCGCGGAAGCATGCAATCAGGCGCGGAAGCATGCAAGAAGGCGCAGAATAGTCCAAGCAGGCGCGAAAGCATCCAAGCTGGCGCGGAAACGTCCAAGCAGTCGCGGAAACGTCCAAGTAGGCGCGGAAGCATGCAAGCAGGCGCCGAACCGTGCAAGTAGGCACGGAAGCGTCCAAGCAGGGGCGGAAGCATGCAAGAAGGCGCAGAAGAGTCCAAGCAGGCGCGGAAGCGTCCAAGCAGTCGCGGAAGCGTCCAAGCAGGCGCGGTAGCGTCCAACCAGGCGCGGAAGCGTCCAAGCAGGCGCGGTAACGTCCAAGCAGGCGCGGAAGCATGCAAGAAGGCGCGGAAACGTCCAAGCAGTCGCGGAAACGTCCAAGTAGGCGCGGAAGCATGCAAGAAGACGCAGAATAGTCCAAGCAGGCGCGGAAGCATGCAAGAAGGCGCAGAATAGTCCAAGCAGGCGCGAAAGCATCCAAGCTGGCGCGGAAACGTCCAAGCAGTCGCGGAAACGTCCAAGTAGGCGCGGAAGCATGCAAGCAGGCGCCGAACCGTGCAAGTAGGCACGGAAGCGTCCAAGCAGGGGCGGAAACGTCCAAGCAGGCGGGGAAGCATGCAAGAAGGCGCAGAAGAGTCCAAGCAGGCGGGGAAGCATGCAAGCAGGCGCGGAAGCGTCCAAGCAGGCGCGGAAACGTCCAAGCAGGCGCGGAAGCATGCAAGAAGGCGCAGAAGAGTCCAAGCAGGCGCGGAAGCGTCCAGGCAGGCGGGGAAGCGTCCAAGCAGGCGCGGTAGCGTCCAACCAGGCGTGGAAGCGTCCAAGTAGGCGCGGCAGCATGCAAGAAGGCGCAGAAGAGTCCTAGCAGGCGCGGAACCGTCCAAGCAGTCGCGGAAGCGTCCAAGCAGGCGCGGTAGCGTTCAAGCAGTCGCGGAAGCGTCCAAGCAGGCGCGGTAGCGTCCAAGCAGGCGTGGAAACGTCCAAGCAGGCGCGGAAGCATGCAAGAAGGCGCAGAAGAGTCCAAGCAGGCGGGGAAGCATGCAAGCAGGCGCGGAAGCGTCCAAGCAGGCGCGGAAACGTCCAAGCAGGCGCGGAAGCATGCAAGAAGGCGCAGAAGAGTCCAAGCAGGCGCGGAAGCGTCCAGGCAGGCGGGGAAGCATGCAAGCAGGCGCGGAAGCGTCCAAGCAGGCGTGGAAACGTCCAAGTAGGCGCGGCAGCATGCAAGAAGGCGCAGAAGATTCCAAGCAGGCGCGGAAGCGTCCAAGCAGGCGGGGTAGCATGCAAGCAGGCGCGGAAGCGTCCAAGCAGGCGCGGAAGCATGCAAGAAGGCGCAGAAGAGTCCAAGCAGGCGCGGAAGCGTCCAGGCAGGCGGGGAAGCATGCAAGCAGGCGCGGAAGCGTCCAAGCAGGCGTGGAAACGTCCAAGTAGGCGCGGCAGCATGCAAGAAGGCGCAGAAGATTCCAAGCAGGCGCGGAAGCGTCCAAGCAGGCGGGGTAGCATGCAAGCAGGCGCGGAAGCGTCCAAGCAGGCGCGGAAACGTCCAAGTAGGCGCGGCAGCATGCAAGAAGGCGCAGAAGATTCCAAGCAGGCGCGGAAGCGTCCAAGCAGGCGCGGTAGCGTCCAAGCAGTCGTGGAAACGTCCAAGTAGGCTCGGCAGCATGCAAGAAGGCGCAGAAGAGTCCAAGCAGGCGCGGAAGCGTCCAAGCAGGCGGAGAAGCATGCAAGCAGGCGCGGAAGCGTCCAAGCAGGCGTGGAAACGTCCAAGTAGGCGCGGCAGCATGCAAGAAGGCGCAGAAGATTCCAAGCAGGCGCGGAAGCGTCCAAGCAAGCGGGGAAGCATGCAAGCAGGCGCGGAAGCGTCCAAGTAGGCGGGGAAGCATGCAAGCAGGCGCGGAAGCGTCCAAGCAGGCGCGGAAGCATGCAAGAAGACGCAGAAGAGTCCAAGCAGGCGCGGAAGCGTCCAAGCAGGCGGGGAAGCATGCAAGCAGGCGCGGAAGCGTCCAAGCAGGCGCGGTAGCGTCCAAGCAGGCGCGGAAACGTCCAAGCAGGCGCGGAAGCATGCAAGCAGCCGCAGAAGAGCCCAAGCAGGCGCGGAAGCGTCCAAGCAGGCGCGGAAGCGTCCAAGCAGGCGCGGAAATGTCCAAGTAGGCGCGGAAGCATGCAAGAAGGTGCGGAAGCGTCCAAGCAGGCGCGGTCGCGTCCAACCAGGCGCGGAAGCGTCCAAGCAGTCGCGGAAGCGTCCAAGCAGGCGCGGAAACGTCCATGCAGGCGCGGAAGCATGCAAGAAGGCGCAGAAGAGTCCAAGCAGGCGCGGAAGCGTCCAAGCAGGCGGGGAAGCATGCAAGCAGGCGCGGAAGCGTCCAAGCAGGCGTGGAAACGTCCAAGCAGGCGCGGAAACGTCCAAGTAGGCGCGGCAGCATGCAAGAAGGCGCAGAAGAGTCCTAGCAGGCGCGGAACCGTCCAAGCAGTCGCGGAAGCGTCCAAGCAGGCGCGGTAGCGTTCAAGCAGTCGCGGAAGCGTCCAAGCAGGCGCGGTAGCGTCCAAGCAGGCGTGGAAACGTCCAAGCAGGCGCGGAAGCATGCAAGAAGGCGCAGAAGAGTCCAAGCAGGCGGGGAAGCATGCAAGCAGGCGCGGAAGCGTCCAAGCAGGCGCGGAAACGTCCAAGCAGGCGCGGAAGCATGCAAGAAGGCGCAGAAGAGTCCAAGCAGGCGCGGAAGCGTCCAGGCAGGCGGGGAAGCATGCAAGCAGGCGCGGAAGCGTCCAAGCAGGCGTGGAAACGTCCAAGTAGGCGCGGCAGCATGCAAGAAGGCGCAGAAGATTCCAAGCAGGCGCGGAAGCGTCCAAGCAGGCGGGGTAGCATGCAAGCAGGCGCGGAAGCGTCCAAGCAGGCGCGGAAACGTCCAAGTAGGCGCGGCAGCATGCAAGAAGGCGCAGAAGATTCCAAGCAGGCGCGGAAGCGTCCAAGCAGGCAGGGTAGCATGCAAGCAGGCGCGGAAGCGTCCAAGCAGGCGCGGAAACGTCCAAGTAGGCGCGGCAGGATGCAAGAAGGCGCAGAAGATTCCAAGCAGGCGCGGAAGCGTCCAAGCAGGCGGGGAAGCATGCAAGCAGGCGCGGAAGCGTCCAAGCAGGCGTGGAAACGTCCAAGCAGGCGCGGAAACGTCCAAGTAGGCGCGGCAGCATGCAAGAAGGCGCAGAAGAGTCCTAGCAGGCGCGGAACCGTCCAAGCAGTCGCGGAAGCGTCCAAGCAGGCGCGGTAGCGTTCAAGCAGTCGCGGAAGCGTCCAAGCAGGCGCGGTAGCGTCCAAGCAGGCGTGGAAACGTCCAAGCAGGCGCGGAAGCATGCAAGAAGGCGCAGAAGAGTCCAAGCAGGCGGGGAAGCATGCAAGCAGGCGCGGAAGCGTCCAAGCAGGCGCGGAAACGTCCAAGCAGGCGCGGAAGCATGCAAGAAGGCGCAGAAGAGTCCAAGCAGGCGCGGAAGCGTCCAGGCAGGCGGGGAAGCATGCAAGCAGGCGCGGAAGCGTCCAAGCAGGCGTGGAAACGTCCAAGTAGGCGCGGCAGCATGCAAGAAGGCGCAGAAGATTCCAAGCAGGCGCGGAAGCGTCCAAGCAGGCGGGGTAGCATGCAAGCAGGCGCGGAAGCGTCCAAGCAGGCGCGGAAACGTCCAAGCAGGCGCGGTAGCGTCCAACCAAGCGCGGAAGCGTCCAAGCAGGCGCGGAAGCGTCCAAGCAGGCGGGGAAGCATGCAAGCAGGCGCGGAAGCGTCCAAGCAGGCGCGGAAACGTCCAAGTAGGCGCGGAAGCATGCAAGAAGGCGCGGAAGCGTCCAAGCAGGCTCGGTAGCGTCCAAGCAGGCGCGGAAACGTCCAAGCAGGCGCGGAAGCATGCAAGAAGGCGCAGAAGAGTCCAAGCAGGCGCGGAAGCGTCCAAGCAGGCGGGGAAGCATGCAAGCAGGCGCGGTAGCGTCCAAGCAGGCGCGGAAACGTCCAAGCAGGCGCGGAAGCATGCAAGAAGGCGCAGAAGAGTCCAAGCAGGCGCGGAAGCGTCCAAGCAGGCGGGGAAACGTCCAAGTAGGCGCGGCAGCATGCAAGAAGGCGCAGAAGAGTCCAAGCAGGCGCGGAAGCGTCCAAGCAGTCACGGAAGCGTCCAAGCAGGCGCGGTAGCGTCCAAGCAGGCGCGGAAACGTCCAAGCAGGCGCGGAAGAATGCAAGAAGACGCAGAAGAGTCCAAGCAGGCGCGGAAGCGTCCAAGCAGGCGGGGAAGCATGCAAGCAGGCGCGGAAGCGTCCAAGCAGGCGCGGAAACGTCCAAGTAGGCGCGGAAGCATGCAAGAAGGCGCGGAAGCGTCCAAGCAGGCGCGGTAGCGTCCAAGCAGGCGCGGAAACGTCCAAGCAGGCGCGGAAGCATGCAAGAAGGCGCAGAAGAGTCCAAGCAGGCGGGGAAGCGTCCATGCAGGCGGGGAAGCATGCAAGCAGGCGCGGAAGCGTCCAAGCAGGCGTGGAAACGTCCAAGTAGGCGCGGCAGCATGCAAGCAGGCGCAGAAGAGTCCAAGCAGGCGCGGAAGCGTCCATGCAGGCGCGGAAGCGTCCAAGCAGGCGCGGAAACGTCCAAGTAGGCGCGGAAGCATGCAAGCAGGCGCAGAAAAGTCCAAGCAGGCGCGGAAGCGTCCAAGCAGTCGCGGAAGCGTCCAAGCAGGCGCGGTAGCGTCCAAGCAGGCGCGGAAACGTCCAAGCAGGCGCGGAAGCATGCAAGAAGACGTAGAAGAGTCCAAGCAGGCGCGGAAGCGTCCAAGCAGGCGCGGTAGCGTCCAACCAGGCGCGGAAGCGTCCAAGTAGGCGCGGCAGCATGCAAGAAGGCGCAGAAGAGTCCTAGCAGGCGCGGAAGCGTCCAAGCAGTCGCGGAAGCGTCCAAGCAGTCGCGGAAGCGTCCAAGCAGGCGCGGTCGCGTCCAAGCAGGCGCGGAAACGTCCAAGCAGGCGCCGAACCGTGCAAGTAGGCACGGAAGCGTCCAAGCAGGGGCGGAAGCATGCAAGAAGGCGCAGAAGAGTCCAAGCAGGCGCGGAAGCGTCCAAGCAGTCGCGGAAGCGTCCAAGCAGGCGCGGTAGCGTCCAACCAGGCGCGGAAGCGTCCAAGCAGGCGCGGAAACGTCCAAGCAGGCGCGGAAGCATGCAAGCAGGCGGGGAAGCATGCAAGCAGGCGCGGAAGCGTCCAAGCAGGCGCGGTAGCGTCCAAGCAGGCGCGGAAGCGTCCAAGCAGGCGCGGAAACGTCCAAGTAGGCGCGGAAGCATGCAAGAAGACGCAGAATAGTCCAAGCAGGCGCGGAAGCATGCAAG
Source organism: Cerceris ruficornis (assembly GCA_963989415.1). Lineage (NCBI taxonomy): Eukaryota > Metazoa > Arthropoda > Insecta > Hymenoptera > Crabronidae > Cerceris > Cerceris ruficornis. The sequence continues at coordinate 1,753,090 of OZ022522.1, forward strand.
AAGGCGCAGAATAGTCCAAGCAGGCGCGAAAGCATCCAAGCTGGCGCGGAAACGTCCAAGCAGTCGCGGAAACGTCCAAGTAGGCGCGGAAGCATGCAAGCAGGCGCCGAACCGTGCAAGTAGGCACGGAAGCGTCCAAGCAGGGGCGGAAACGTCCAAGCAGGCGGGGAAGCATGCAAGCAGGCACGGAAGCGTCCAAGCAGTCGCGGAAGCGTCCAAGCAGGCGCGGTAGCGTCCAACCAGGCGCGGAAGCGTCCAAGTAGGCGCGGCAGCATGCAAGAAGGCGCAGAAGAGTCCTAGCAGGCGCGGAACCGTCCAAGCAGTCGCGGAAGCGTCCAAGCAGGCGCGGTAGCGTTCAAGCAGTCGCGGAAGCGTCCAAGCAGGCGCGGTAGCGTCCAAGCAGGCGTGGAAACGTCCAAGCAGGCGCGGAAGCATGCAAGAAGGCGCAGAAGAGTCCAAGCAGGCGGGGAAGCATGCAAGCAGGCGCGGAAGCGTCCAAGCAGGCGCGGAAACGTCCAAGCAGGCGCGGAAGCATGCAAGAAGGCGCAGAAGAGTCCAAGCAGGCGCGGAAGCGTCCAGGCAGGCGGGGAAGCATGCAAGCAGGCGCGGAAGCGTCCAAGCAGGCGTGGAAAAGTCCAAGTAGGCGCGGCAGCATGCAAGAAGGCGCAGAAGATTCCAAGCAGGCGCGGAAGCGTCCAAACAGGCACGGCAGCGTCCAAGCAGGCGCGGAAACGTCCAAGCAGGCGCGGAAGCATGCAAGAAGACGCAGAAGAGTCCAAGCAGTCGCGGAAGCGTCCAAGCAGGCTCGGAACCGTGCAAGCAGGCGCGAAAGCGTCCTAGCAGGCGCGGAAGCATGCAAGCAGGCACGGAAGTATGCAAGCAGGCGCGGAAGCGTCCAAGCAGTCGCTGAAGCGTCCAAGCAGGCGCGGAAACGTCCAAGCAGGCGCGGAAGCATGCAAGAAGGCGCAGAATAGTCCAAGCAGGCGCGAAAGCATCCAAGCTGGCGCGGAAACGTCCAAGCAGTCGCGGAAACGTCCAAGTAGGCGCGGAAGCATGCAAGATGACGCAGAATAGTCCAAGCAGGCGCGGAAGCATGCAATCAGGCGCGGAAGCATGCAAGAAGGCGCAGAATAGTCCAAGCAGGCGCGAAAGCAACCAAGCTGGCGCGGAAACGTCCAAGCAGTCGCGGAAACGTCCAAGTAGGCGCGGAAGCATGCAAGCAGGCGCCGAACCGTGCAAGTAGGCACGGAAGCGTCCAAGCAGGGGCGGAAGCATGCAAGAAGGCGCAGAAGAGTCCAAGCAGGCGCGGAAGCGTCCAAGCAGTCGCGGAAGCGTCCAAGCAGGCGCGGTAGCGTCCAACCAGGCGCGGAAGCGTCCAAGCAGGCGCGGTAACGTCCAAGCAGGCGCGGAAGCATGCAAGAAGGCGCGGAAACGTCCAAGCAGTCGCGGAAACGTCCAAGTAGGCGCGGAAGCATGCAAGAAGACGCAGAATAGTCCAAGCAGGCGCGGAAGCATGCAAGAAGGCGCAGAATAGTCCAAGCAGGCGCGAAAGCATCCAAGCTGGCGCGGAAACGTCCAAGCAGTCGCGGAAACGTCCAAGTAGGCGCGGAAGCATGCAAGCAGGCGCCGAACCGTGCAAGTAGGCACGGATGCGTCCAAGCAGGGGCGGAAACGTCCAAGCAGGCGGGGAAGCATGCAAGCAGGCGCGGAAGCGTCCAAGCAGTCGCGGAAGCGTCCAAGCAGGCGCGGTAGCGTCCAACCAGGCGCGGAAGCGTCCAAGTAGGCGCGGCAGCATGCAAGAAGGCACAGAAGAGTCCTAGCAGGCGCGGAACCGTCCAAGCAGTCGCGGAAGCGTCCAAGCAGGCGCGGTAGCGTTCAAGCAGTCGCGGAAGCGTCCAAGCAGGCGCGGTAGCGTCCAAGCAGGCGTGGAAACGTCCAAGCAGGCGCGGAAGCATGCAAGAAGGCGCAGAAGAGTCCAAGCAGGCGGGGAAGCATGCAAGCAGGCGCGGAAGCGTCCAAGCAGGCGCGGAAACGTCCAAGCAGGCGCGGAAGCATGCAAGAAGGCGCAGAAGAGTCCAAGCAGGCGCGGAAGCGTCCAGGCAGGCGGGGAAGCATGCAAGCAGGCGCGGAAGCGTCCAAGCAGGCGTGGAAACGTCCAAGTAGGCGCGGCAGCATGCAAGAAGGCGCAGAAGATTCCAAGCAGGCGCGGAAGCGTCCAAGCAGGCGGGGTAGCATGCAAGCAGGCGCGGAAGCGTCCAAGCAGGCGCGGAAGCATGCAAGAAGGCGCAGAAGAGTCCAAGCAGGCGCGGAAGCGTCCAGGCAGGCGGGGAAGCATGCAAGCAGGCGCGGAAGCGTCCAAGCAGGCGTGGAAACGTCCAAGTAGGCGCGGCAGCATGCAAGAAGGCGCAGAAGATTCCAAGCAGGCGCGGAAGCGTCCAAGCAGGCGGGGTAGCATGCAAGCAGGCGCGGAAGCGTCCAAGCAGGCGCGGAAACGTCCAAGTAGGCGCGGCAGCATGCAAGAAGGCGCAGAAGATTCCAAGCAGGCGCGGAAGCGTCCAAGCAGGCGCGGTAGCGTCCAAGCAGTCGTGGAAACGTCCAAGTAGGCTCGGCAGCATGCAAGAAGGCGCAGAAGAGTCCAAGCAGGCGCGGAAGCGTCCAAGCAGGCGGAGAAGCATGCAAGCAGGCGCGGAAGCGTCCAAGCAGGCGTGGAAACGTCCAAGTAGGCGCGGCAGCATGCAAGAAGGCGCAGAAGATTCCAAGCAGGCGCAAAAGCGTCCAAGCAAGCGGGGAAGCATGCAAGCAGGCGCGGAAGCGTCCAAGCAGGCGGGGAAGCATGCAAGCAGGCGCGGAAGCGTCCAAGCAGGCGCGGAAGCATGCAAGAAGACGCAGAAGAGTCCAAGCAGGCGCGGAAGCGTCCAAGCAGGCGGGGAAGCATGCAAGCAGGCGCGGAAGCGTCCAAGCAGGCGCGGTAGCGTCCAAGCAGGCGCGGAAACGTCCAAGCAGGCGCGGAAGCATGCAAGCAGGCGCAGAAGAGTCCAAGCAGGCGCGGAAGCGTCCAAGCAGGCGCGGAAGCGTCCAAGCAGGCGCGGAAATGTCCAAGTAGGCGCGGAAGCATGCAAGAAGGTGCGGAAGCGTCCAAGCAGGCGCGGTCGCGTCCAACCAGGCGCGGAAGCGTCCAAGCAGTCGCGGAAGCGTCCAAGCAGGCGCGGAAACGTCCATGCAGGCGCGGAAGCATGCAAGAAGGCGCAGAAGAGTCCAAGCAGGCGCGGAAGCGTCCAAGCAGGCGGGGAAGCATGCAAGCAGGCGCGGAAGCGTCCAAGCAGGCGTGGAAACGTCCAAGCAGGCGCGGAAACGTCCAAGTAGGCGCGGCAGCATGCAAGAAGGCGCAGAAGAGTCCTAGCAGGCGCGGAACCGTCCAAGCAGTCGCGGAAGCGTCCAAGCAGGCGCGGTAGCGTTCAAGCAGTCGCGGAAGCGTCCAAGCAGGCGCGGTAGCGTCCAAGCAGGCGTGGAAACGTCCAAGCAGGCGCGGAAGCATGCAAGAAGGCGCAGAAGAGTCCAAGCAGGCGGGGAAGCATGCAAGCAGGCGCGGAAGCGTCCAAGCAGGCGCGGAAACGTCCAAGCAGGCGCGGAAGCATGCAAGAAGGCGCAGAAGAGTCCAAGCAGGCGCGGAAGCGTCCAGGCAGGCGGGGAAGCATGCAAGCAGGCGCGGAAGCGTCCAAGCAGGCGTGGAAACGTCCAAGTAGGCGCGGCAGCATGCAAGAAGGCGCAGAAGATTCCAAGCAGGCGCGGAAGCGTCCAAGCAGGCGGGGCAGCATGCAAGCAGGCGCGGAAGCGTCCAAGCAGGCGCGGAAACGTCCAAGTAGGCGCGGCAGCATGCAAGAAGGCGCAGAAGAGTCCAAGCAGGCGCGGAAGCGTCCAAGCAGGCAGGGTAGCATGCAAGCAGGCGCGGAAGCGTCCAAGCAGGCGTGGAAACGTCCAAGTAGGCGCGGCAGCATGCAAGCAGGCGCGGAAGCGTCCAAGCAGGCGCGGAAACGTCCAAGTAGGCGCGGCAGCATGCAAGAAGGCGCAGAAGAGTCCAAGCAGGCGCGGAAGCGTCCAAGAAGTCACGGAAGCGTCCAAGCAGGCGCGGTAGCGTCCAAGCAGGCGCGGAAACGTCCAAGCAGGCGCGGAAGAATGCAAGAAGACGCAGAAGAGTCCAAGCAGGCGCGGAAGCGTCCAAGCAGGCGGGGAAGCATGCAAGCAGGCGCGGAAGCGTCCAAGCAGGCGCGGAAACGTCCAAGTAGGCGCGGAAGTATGCAAGAAGGCGCGGAAGCGTCCAAAGAGGCGCGGTAGCGTCCAAGCAGGTGCGGAAACGTCCAAGCAGGCGCGGAAGCATGCAAGAAGGCGCAGAAGAGTCCAAGCAGGCGCGGAAGCGTCCAAGCAGGCGGGGAAGCATGCAAGCAGGCGCGGAAGCGTCCAAGCAGGCGCTGAAACGTCCAAGTAGGCGCGGCAGCATGCAAGAAGCCGCAGAAGAGTCCAAGCAGGCGCGGAAGCGTCCCAGCAGTCGCGGAAGCGTCCAAGCAGGCGCGGTAGCGTCCAACCAGGCGCGGAAGCATGCAAGAAGGCGCAGAAGAGTCCAAGCAGTCGCGGAAGCGTCCAAGCAGGCGCGGTAGCGTCCAAGCAGTCGCGGAAGCGTCCAAGCAGGCGCGGTAGCGTCCAAGCAGGCGTGGAAACGTCCATGCAGGCGCGGAAGCATGCAAGAAGACGCAGAAGAGTCCAAGCAGGCGCGGAAGCGTCCAAGCAGGCGGGGAAGCATGCAAGCAGGCGCGGAAGCGTCCAAGCAGGCGCGGTAGCGTCCAAGCAGGCGCGGAAACGTCCAAGCAGTCGCGGAAGCATGCAAGAAGGCGCAGAAGAGTCCAAGCAGGCGCAGAAGAGTCCAAGCAGGCGCGGAAGCGTCCAAGCAGTCGCGGAAGCGTCCAAGCAGGCGCGGTAGCGTCCAAGCAGGCGCGGAAACGTTCAAGCAGGCGCGGAAGCATGCAAGAAGACGTAGAAGAGTCCAAGCAGGCGCAGAAGCGTCCAAGCAGGCGCGGTAGCGGCCAAGCAGTCGCGGAAGCGTCCAAGCAGTCGCGGAAGCATGCAAGAAGGCGCAGAAGAGTCCAAACAGGCGCAGAAGAGTCCAACCAGGCGCGGAAGCGTCCAAGCAGGCGCGGTAGCGTCCAACCAAGCGCGGAAGCGTCCAAGCAGGCGCGGAAGCGTCCAAGCAGGCGGGGAAGCATGCAAGCAGGCGCGGAAGCGTCCAAGCAGGCGCGGAAACGTCCAAGTAGGCGCGGAAGCATGCAAGAAGGCGCGGAAGCGTCCAAGCAGGCTCGGTAGCGTCCAAGCAGGCGCGGAAACGTCCAAGCAGGCGCGGAAGCATGCAAGAAGGCGCAGAAGAGTCCAAGCAGGCGCGGAAGCGTCCAAGCAGGCGGGGAAGCATGCAAGCAGGCGCGGAAGCGTCCAAGCAGGCGTGGAAACGTCCAAGTTGGCGCGGCAGCATGCAAGAAGGCGCAGAAGATTCCAAGCAGGCGCGGAAGCATGCAAGCAGGCGCAGAAGAGTCCAAGCAGGCGCGGAAGCGTCCAAGCAGGCGGGGAAGCATGCAAGCAGGCGCGGAAGCGTCCAACCAGGCGCGGAAGCGTCCAAGCAGGCGCGGAAGCGTCCAAGCAGGCGGGGAAGCATGCAAGCAGGCGCGGAAGCGTCCAAGCAGGCGCGGAAACGTCCAAGTAGGCGCGGAAGCATGCAAGAAGGCGCGGAAGCGTCCAAGCAGGCGCGGTAGCGTCCAAGCAGGCGCGGAAACGTCCAAGCAGGCGCGGAAGCATGCAAGAAGACGCAGAAGAGTCCAAGCAGGCGCGGAAGCGTCCAAGCAGGCGCGGAAGCATGCAAGCAGGCGCAGAAGAGTCCAAGCAGGCGCGGAAGCGTCCAAGCAGGCGGGGAAGCATGCAAGCAGGCGCGGAAGCGTCCAAGCAGTCGTGGAAACGTCCAAGTAGGCGCGGAAGCATGCAAGAAGGCGCGGAAGCGTCCAAGCAGGCGCGGTAGCGTCCAAGCAGGCGCGGAAACGTCCAAGCAGGCGCGGAAGCATGCAAGAAGACGCAGAAGAGTCCAAGCAGGCGCGGAAGCGTCCAAGCAGGCGCGGAAGCATGCAAGCAGGCGCAGAAGAGTCCAAGCAGGCGCGGAAGCGTCCAAGCAGGCTTGGAAGCATGCAAGCAGGCGCGGAAGCGTCCAAGCAGGCGCGGAAACGTCCAAGTAGGCGCGGCAGCATGCAAGAAGGCGCAGAAGAGTCCAAGCAGGCGCGGAAGCGTCCAAGCAGTCACGGAAGCGTCCAAGCAGGCGCGGAAACGTCCAAGTAGGCGCGGCAGCATGCAAGAAGCCGCAGAAGAGTCCAAGCAGGCGCGGAAGCGTCCCAGCAGTCGCGGAAGCGTCCAAGCAGGCGCGGTAGCGTCCAACCAGGCGCGGAAGCATGCAAGAAGGCGCAGAAGAGTCCAAGCAGTCGCGGAAGCTTCCAAGCAGGCGCGGTAGCGTCCAAGCAGTCGCGGAAGCGTCCAAGCAGGCGCGGAAACGTCCAAGCAGGCGCGGAAACGTCCAAGTAGGCGCGGTAGCATGCAAGAAGGCGCAGAAGAGTCCAAGCAGGCGCGGAAGCGTCCAAGCAGGCGGGGAAGCATGCAAGCAGGCGCGGAAGCGTCCAAGCAAGCGTGGAAACGTCCAAGCAGGCGCGGAAACGTCCAAGTAGGCGCGGCAGCATGCAAGAAGGCGCAGAAGAGTCCAAGCAGGCGCGGAAGCGTCCAAGCAGTCGCGGAAGCGTCCAAGCAGGCGCGGTAGCGTCCAACCAGGCGCGGAAGCGTCCAAGTAGGCGCGGCAGCATGCAAGAAGGCGCAGAAGAGTCCTAGCAGGCGCGGAACCGTCCAAGCAGTCGCGGAAGCGTCCAAGCAGGCGCGGTAGCGTTCAAGCAGTCGCGGAAGCGTCCAAGCAGGCGCGGAAGCGTCCAAGCAGGCGTGGAAACGTCCAAGCAGGCGCGGAAGCATGCAAGAAGGCGCAGAAGAGTCCAAGCAGGCGGGGAAGCATGCAAGCAGGCGCGGAAGCGTCCAAGCAGGCGCGGAAACGTCCAAGCAGGCGCGGAAGCATGCAAGAAGGCGCAGAAGAGTCCAAGCAGGCGCGGAAGCGTCCAGGCAGGCGGGGAAGCATGCAAGCAGGCGCGGAAGCGTCCAAGCAGGCGTGGAAACGTCCAAGTAGGCGCGGCAGCATGCAAGAAGGCGCAGAAGATTCCAAGCAGGCGCGGAAGCGTCCAAGCAGGCGGGGTAGCATGCAAGCAGGCGCGGAAGCGTCCAAGCAGGCGCGGAAACGTCCAAGTAGGCGCGGCAGGATGCAAGAAGGCGCAGAAGAGTCCAAGCAGGCGCGGAAGCGTCCAAGCAGTCACGGAAGCGTCCAAGCAGGCGCGGTAGCGTCCAAGCAGGCGCGGAAACGTCCAAGCAGGCGCGGAAGAATGCAAGAAGACGCAGAAGAGTCCAAGCAGGCGCGGAAGCGTCCAAGCAGGCGGGGAAGCATGCAAGCAGGCGCGGAAGCGTCCAAGCAGGCGCGGAAACGTCCAAGTAGGCGCGGAAGTATGCAAGAAGACGCAGAAGAGTCCAAGCAGGCGCGGAAGCGTCCAAGCAGGCGGGGAAGCATGCAAGCAGGCGCGGAAGCGTCCAAGCAGGCGCGGAAACGTCCAAGTAGGCGCGGAAGCATGCAAGAAGGCGCGGAAGCGTCCAAGGAGGCGCGGTAGCGTCCAAGCAGGCGCGGAAACGTCCAAGTAGGCGCGGCAGCATGCAAGAAGGCGCAGAAGATTCCAAGCAGGCGCGGAAGCGTCCAAGCAGGCGGGGAAGCATGCAAGCAGGCGCAGAAGAGTCCAAGCAGGCGCGGAAGCGTCCAAGCAGGCGGGGAAGCATGCAAGCAGGCGCGGAAGCGTCCAAGCAGGCGTGGAAACGTCCAAGTAGGCGCGGCAGCATGCAAGAAGGCGCAGAAGATTCCAAGCAGGCGCGGAAGCGTCCAAGCAGGCGCGGAAACGTCCAAGTAGGCGCGGCAGCATGCAAGAAGGCGCAGAAGAGTCCAAGCAGGCGCGGAAGCGTCCAAGCAGTCACGGAAGCGTCCAAGCAGGCGCGGTAGCGTCCAAGCAGGCGCGGAAACGTCCAAGCAGGCGCGGAAGAATGCAAGAAGACGCAGAAGAGTCCAAGCAGGCGCGGAAGCGTCCAAGCAGGCGGGGAAGCATGCAAGCAGGCGCGGAAGCGTCCAAGCAGGCGCGGAAACGTCCAAGTAGGCGCGGAAGCATGCAAGAAGGCGCGGAAGCGTCCAAAGAGGCGCGGTAGCGTCCAAGCAGGCGCGGAAGAATGCAAGAAGACGCAGAAGAGTCCAAGCAGACGCGGAAGCGTCCAAGCAGGCGGGGAAGCATGCAAGCAGGCGCGGAAGCGTCCAAGCAGGCGCGGAAACGTCCAAGTAGGCGCGGAAGTATGCAAGAAGACGCAGAAGAGTCCAAGCAGGCGCGGAAGCGTCCAAGCAGGCGGGGAAGCATGCAAGCAGGCGCGGAAGCGTCCAAGCAGGCGCGGAAACGTCCAAGTAGGCGCGGAAGCATGCAAGAAGGCGCGGAAGCGTCCAAGGAGGCGCGGAAGCGTCCAAGCAGTCGCGGAAGCGTCCAAGCTGGCGCGGTAGCGTCCAAGCAGGCGCGGAAGCGTCCAAGCAGTCGCGGAAGCGTCCAAGCTGGCGCGGTAGCGTCCAAGCAGTCGCGGAAGCGTCCAAGCAGGCGCGGTAGCGTCCAAGCAGGCGCGGAAACGTCCAAGCAGGCGCGGAAGCATGCAAGCAGGCGCAGAAGAGTCCAAGCAGGCGCGGAAGCGTCCAAGCAGGCGCGGAAGCGTCCAAGCAGGCGCGGAAATGTCCAAGTAGGCGCGGAAGCATGCAAGAAGGTGCGGAAGCGTCCAAGCAGGCGCGGTCGCGTCCAACCAGGCGCGGAAGCGTCCAAGCAGTCGCGGAAGCGTCCAAGCAGGCGCGGAAACGTCCATGCAGGCGCGGAAGCATGCAAGAAGGCGCAGAAGAGTCCAAGCAGGCGCGGAAGCGTCCAAGCAGGCGGGGAAGCATGCAAGCAGGCGCGGAAGCGTCCAAGCAGGCGTGGAAACGTCCAAGCAGGCGCGGAAACGTCCAAGTAGGCGCGGCAGCATGCAAGAAGGCGCAGAAGAGTCCTAGCAGGCGCGGAACCGTCCAAGCAGTCGCGGAAGCGTCCAAGCAGGCGCGGTAGCGTTCAAGCAGTCGCGGAAGCGTCCAAGCAGGCGCGGTAGCGTCCAAGCAGGCGTGGAAACGTCCAAGCAGGCGCGGAAGCATGCAAGAAGGCGCAGAAGAGTCCAAGCAGGCGGGGAAGCATGCAAGCAGGCGCGGAAGCGTCCAAGCAGGCGCGGAAACGTCCAAGCAGGCGCGGAAGCATGCAAGAAGGCGCAGAAGAGTCCAAGCAGGCGCGGAAGCGTCCAGGCAGGCGGGGAAGCATGCAAGCAGGCGCGGAAGCGTCCAAGCAGGCGTGGAAACGTCCAAGTAGGCGCGGCAGCATGCAAGAAGGCGCAGAAGATTCCAAGCAGGCGCGGAAGCGTCCAAGCAGGCGGGGCAGCATGCAAGCAGGCGCGGAAGCGTCCAAGCAGGCGCGGAAACGTCCAAGTAGGCGCGGCAGCATGCAAGAAGGCGCAGAAGAGTCCAAGCAGGCGCGGAAGCGTCCAAGCAGGCGTGGAAACGTCCAAGTAGGCGCGGCAGCATGCAAGCAGGCGCGGAAGCGTCCAAGCAGGCGCGGAAACGTCCAAGTAGGCGCGGCAGCATGCAAGAAGGCGCAGAAGAGTCCAAGCAGGCGCGGAAGCGTCCAAGAAGTCACGGAAGCGTCCAAGCAGGCGCGGTAGCGTCCAAGCAGGCGCGGAAACGTCCAAGCAGGCGCGGAAGAATGCAAGAAGACGCAGAAGAGTCCAAGCAGGCGCGGAAGCGTCCAAGCAGGCGGGGAAGCATGCAAGCAGGCGCGGAAGCGTCCAAGCAGGCGCGGAAACGTCCAAGTAGGCGCGGAAGTATGCAAGAAGGCGCGGAAGCGTCCAAAGAGGCGCGGTAGCGTCCAAGCAGGTGCGGAAACGTCCAAGCAGGCGCGGAAGCATGCAAGAAGGCGCAGAAGAGTCCAAGCAGGCGCGGAAGCGTCCAAGCAGGCGGGGAAGCATGCAAGCAGGCGCGGAAGCGTCCAAGCAGGCGCTGAAACGTCCAAGTAGGCGCGGCAGCATGCAAGAAGCCGCAGAAGAGTCCAAGCAGGCGCGGAAGCGTCCCAGCAGTCGCGGAAGCGTCCAAGCAGGCGCGGTAGCGTCCAACCAGGCGCGGAAGCATGCAAGAAGGCGCAGAAGAGTCCAAGCAGTCGCGGAAGCGTCCAAGCAGGCGCGGTAGCGTCCAAGCAGTCGCGGAAGCGTCCAAGCAGGCGCGGTAGCGTCCAAGCAGGCGTGGAAACGTCCATGCAGGCGCGGAAGCATGCAAGAAGACGCAGAAGAGTCCAAGCAGGCGCGGAAGCGTCCAAGCAGGCGGGGAAGCATGCAAGCAGGCGCGGAAGCGTCCAAGCAGGCGCGGTAGCGTCCAAGCAGGCGCGGAAACGTCCAAGCAGTCGCGGAAGCATGCAAGAAGGCGCAGAAGAGTCCAAGCAGGCGCAGAAGAGTCCAAGCAGGCGCGGAAGCGTCCAAGCAGTCGCGGAAGCGTCCAAGCAGGCGCGGTAGCGTCCAAGCAGGCGCGGAAACGTTCAAGCAGGCGCGGAAGCATGCAAGAAGACGTAGAAGAGTCCAAGCAGGCGCAGAAGCGTCCAAGCAGGCGCGGTAGCGGCCAAGCAGTCGCGGAAGCGTCCAAGCAGTCGCGGAAGCATGCAAGAAGGCGCAGAAGAGTCCAAACAGGCGCAGAAGAGTCCAACCAGGCGCGGAAGCGTCCAAGCAGTCGCGGAAGCGTGCAAGCAGTCGCGGAAGCGTGCAAGCAGGCGCGGTAGCGTCCAAGCAGGCGCGGAAACGTCCAAGCAGGCGCGGAAGCATGCAAGAAGGCGCAGAAGAGTCCAAGCAGGCGCGGAAACGTCCAAACAGGCGGGGAAGCATGCAAGCAAGCGCGGAAGCGTCCAAGCAGGCGCGGTAGCGTCCAACCAAGCGCGGAAGCGTCCAAGCAGGCGCGGAAGCGTCCAAGCAGGCGGGGAAGCATGCAAGCAGGCGCGGAAGCGTCCAAGCAGGCGCGGAAACGTCCAAGTAGGCGCGGAAGCATGCAAGAAGGCGCGGAAGCGTCCAAGCAGGCTCGGTAGCGTCCAAGCAGGCGCGGAAACGTCCAAGCAGGCGCGGAAGCATGCAAGAAGGCGCAGAAGAGTCCAAGCAGGCGCGGAAGCGTCCAAGCAGGCGGGGAAGCATGCAAGCAGGCGCGGAAGCGTCCAAGCAGGCGTGGAAACGTCCAAGTTGGCGCGGCAGCATGCAAGAAGGCGCAGAAGATTCCAAGCAGGCGCGGAAGCATGCAAGCAGGCGCAGAAGAGTCCAAGCAGGCGCGGAAGCGTCCAAGCAGGCGGGGAAGCATGCAAGCAGGCGCGGAAGCGTCCAACCAGGCGCGGAAGCGTCCAAGCAGGCGCGGAAGCGTCCAAGCAGGCGGGGAAGCATGCAAGCAGGCGCGGAAGCGTCCAAGCAGGCGCGGAAACGTCCAAGTAGGCGCGGAAGCATGCAAGAAGGCGCGGAAGCGTCCAAGCAGGCGCGGTAGCGTCCAAGCAGGCGCGGAAACGTCCAAGCAGGCGCGGAAGCATGCAAGAAGACGCAGAAGAGTCCAAGCAGGCGCGGAAGCGTCCAAGCAGGCGCGGAAGCATGCAAGCAGGCGCAGAAGAGTCCAAGCAGGCGCGGAAGCGTCCAAGCAGGCGGGGAAGCATGCAAGCAGGCGCGGAAGCGTCCAAGCAGTCGTGGAAACGTCCAAGTAGGCGCGGAAGCATGCAAGAAGGCGCGGAAGCGTCCAAGCAGGCGCGGTAGCGTCCAAGCAGGCGCGGAAACGTCCAAGCAGGCGCGGAAGCATGCAAGAAGACGCAGAAGAGTCCAAGCAGGCGCGGAAGCGTCCAAGCAGGCGCGGAAGCATGCAAGCAGGCGCAGAAGAGTCCAAGCAGGCGCGGAAGCGTCCAAGCAGGCTTGGAAGCATGCAAGCAGGCGCGGAAGCGTCCAAGCAGGCGCGGAAACGTCCAAGTAGGCGCGGCAGCATGCAAGAAGGCGCAGAAGAGTCCAAGCAGGCGCGGAAGCGTCCAAGCAGTCACGGAAGCGTCCAAGCAGGCGCGGAAACGTCCAAGTAGGCGCGGCAGCATGCAAGAAGCCGCAGAAGAGTCCAAGCAGGCGCGGAAGCGTCCCAGCAGTCGCGGAAGCGTCCAAGCAGGCGCGGTAGCGTCCAACCAGGCGCGGAAGCATGCAAGAAGGCGCAGAAGAGTCCAAGCAGTCGCGGAAGCTTCCAAGCAGGCGCGGTAGCGTCCAAGCAGTCGCGGAAGCGTCCAAGCAGGCGCGGAAACGTCCAAGCAGGCGCGGAAACGTCCAAGTAGGCGCGGCAGCATGCAAGAAGGCGCAGAAGAGTCCAAGCAGGCGCGGAAGCGTCCAAGCAGTCGCGGAAGCGTCCAAGCAGGCGCGGTAGCGTCCAACCAGGCGCGGAAGCGTCCAAGTAGGCGCGGCAGCATGCAAGAAGGCGCAGAAGAGTCCTAGCAGGCGCGGAACCGTCCAAGCAGTCGCGGAAGCGTCCAAGCAGGCGCGGTAGCGTTCAAGCAGTCGCGGAAGCGTCCAAGCAGGCGCGGAAGCGTCCAAGCAGGCGTGGAAACGTCCAAGCAGGCGCGGAAGCATGCAAGAAGGCGCAGAAGAGTCCAAGCAGGCGGGGAAGCATGCAAGCAGGCGCGGAAGCGTCCAAGCAGGCGCGGAAACGTCCAAGCAGGCGCGGAAGCATGCAAGAAGGCGCAGAAGAGTCCAAGCAGGCGCGGAAGCGTCCAGGCAGGCGGGGAAGCATGCAAGCAGGCGCGGAAGCGTCCAAGCAGGCGTGGAAACGTCCAAGTAGGCGCGGCAGCATGCAAGAAGGCGCAGAAGATTCCAAGCAGGCGCGGAAGCGTCCAAGCAGGCGGGGTAGCATGCAAGCAGGCGCGGAAGCGTCCAAGCAGGCGCGGAAACGTCCAAGTAGGCGCGGCAGGATGCAAGAAGGCGCAGAAGAGTCCAAGCAGGCGCGGAAGCGTCCAAGCAGTCACGGAAGCGTCCAAGCAGGCGCGGTAGCGTCCAAGCAGGCGCGGAAACGTCCAAGCAGGCGCGGAAGAATGCAAGAAGACGCAGAAGAGTCCAAGCAGGCGCGGAAGCGTCCAAGCAGGCGGGGAAGCATGCAAGCAGGCGCGGAAGCGTCCAAGCAGGCGCGGAAACGTCCAAGTAGGCGCGGAAGTATGCAAGAAGACGCAGAAGAGTCCAAGCAGGCGCGGAAGCGTCCAAGCAGGCGGGGAAGCATGCAAGCAGGCGCGGAAGCGTCCAAGCAGGCGCGGAAACGTCCAAGTAGGCGCGGAAGCATGCAAGAAGGCGCGGAAGCGTCCAAGGAGGCGCGGTAGCGTCCAAGCAGGCGCGGAAACGTCCAAGTAGGCGCGGCAGCATGCAAGAAGGCGCAGAAGATTCCAAGCAGGCGCGGAAGCGTCCAAGCAGGCGGGGAAGCATGCAAGCAGGCGCAGAAGAGTCCAAGCAGGCGCGGAAGCGTCCAAGCAGGCGGGGAAGCATGCAAGCAGGCGCGGAAGCGTCCAAGCAGGCGTGGAAACGTCCAAGTAGGCGCGGCAGCATGCAAGAAGGCGCAGAAGATTCCAAGCAGGCGCGGAAGCGTCCAAGCAGGCGCGGAAACGTCCAAGTAGGCGCGGCAGCATGCAAGAAGGCGCAGAAGAGTCCAAGCAGGCGCGGAAGCGTCCAAGCAGTCACGGAAGCGTCCAAGCAGGCGCGGTAGCGTCCAAGCAGGCGCGGAAACGTCCAAGCAGGCGCGGAAGAATGCAAGAAGACGCAGAAGAGTCCAAGCAGGCGCGGAAGCGTCCAAGCAGGCGGGGAAGCATGCAAGCAGGCGCGGAAGCGTCCAAGCAGGCGCGGAAACGTCCAAGTAGGCGCGGAAGCATGCAAGAAGGCGCGGAAGCGTCCAAAGAGGCGCGGTAGCGTCCAAGCAGGCGCGGAAGAATGCAAGAAGACGCAGAAGAGTCCAAGCAGACGCGGAAGCGTCCAAGCAGGCGGGGAAGCATGCAAGCAGGCGCGGAAGCGTCCAAGCAGGCGCGGAAACGTCCAAGTAGGCGCGGAAGTATGCAAGAAGACGCAGAAGAGTCCAAGCAGGCGCGGAAGCGTCCAAGCAGGCGGGGAAGCATGCAAGCAGGCGCGGAAGCGTCCAAGCAGGCGCGGAAACGTCCAAGTAGGCGCGGAAGCATGCAAGAAGGCGCGGAAGCGTCCAAGGAGGCGCGGAAGCGTCCAAGCAGTCGCGGAAGCGTCCAAGCTGGCGCGGTAGCGTCCAAGCAGGCGCGGAAGCGTCCAAGCAGTCGCGGAAGCGTCCAAGCTGGCGCGGTAGCGTCCAAGCAGTCGCGGAAGCGTCCAAGCAGGCGCGGTAGCGTCCAAGCAGGCGCGGAAACGTCCAAGCAGGCGCGGAAACGTCCAAGTAGGCGTGGCAGCATGCAATAAGACGCAGAGGAGTCCAAGCAGGCGCGGTAGCGTCCAAGCAGTCGCGGAAGCGTCCAAGCAGGCGCGGCAGCGTCCAACCAGGCGCGGAAGCGTCCAAGTAGGCGCGGCAGCATGCAAGAAGGCGCAGAAGCGTCCAAGCAGGCGGGGAAGCATGCAAGCAGGCGCGGAAGCGTCCAAGCAGGCGTGGAAACGTCCAAGCAGGCGCGGAAACGTCCAAGTAGGCGCGGCAGCATGCAAGAAGGCGCAGAAGAGTCCAAGCAGGCGCGGAAGCGTCCAAGCAGTCGCGGAAGCGTCCAAGCAGGCGCGGTAGCGTTCAAGCAGTCGCGGAAGCGTCCAAGCAGGCGCGGTAGCGTCCAAGCAGGCGTGGAAACGTCCAAGCAGGCGCGGAAGCATGCAAGAAGGCGCAGAAGAGTCCAAGCAGGCGGGGAAGCATGCAAGCAGGCGCGGAAGCGTCCAAGCAGGCGCGGAAACGTCCAAGCAGGCGCGGAAGCATGCAAGAAGGCGCAGAAGAGTCCAAGCAGGCGCGGAAGCGTCCAGGCAGGCGGGGAAGCATGCAAGCAGGCGCGGAAGCGTCCAAGCAGGCGTGGAAACGTCCAAGTAGGCGCGGCAGCATGCAAGAAGGCGCAGAAGATTCCAAGCAGGCGCGGAAGCGTCCAAGCAGGCGGGGTAGCATGCAAGCAGGCGCGGAAGCGTCCAAGCAGGCGCGGAAACGTCCAAGTAGGCGCGGCAGCATGCAAGAAGGCGCAGAAGAGTCCAAGCAGGCGCGGAAGCGTCCAAGCAGTCACGGAAGCGTCCAAGCAGGCGCGGTAGCGTCCAAGCAGGCGCGGAAACGTCCAAGCAGGCGCGGAAGAATGCAAGAAGACGCAGAAGAGTCCAAGCAGGCGCGGAAGCGTCCAAGCAGGCGGGGAAGCATGCAAGCAGGCGCGGAAGCGTCCAAGCAGGCGCGGAAACGTCCAAGTAGGCGCGGAAGTATGCAAGAAGACGCAGAAGAGTCCAAGCAGGCGCGGAAGCGTCCAAGCAGGCGGGGAAGCATGCAAGCAGGCGCGGAAGCGTCCAAGCAGGCGCGGAAACGTCCAAGTAGGCGCGGAAGCATGCAAGAAGGCGCGGAAGCGTCCAAGCAGGCGCGGTAGCGTCCAAGCAGGCGCGGAAACGTCCAAGTAGGCGCGGCAGCATGCAAGAAGGCGCAGAAGATTCCAAGCAGGCGCGGAAGCGTCCAAGCAGGCGGGGAAGCATGCAAGCAGGCGCAGAAGAGTCCAAGCAGGCGCGGAAGCGTCCAAGCAGGCGGGGAAGCATGCAAGCAGGCGCGGAAGCGTCCAAGCAGGCGCGGAAACGTCCAAGTAGGCGCGGAAGCATGCAAGCAGGCGCGGTAGCGTCCAAGCAGGCGCGGAAACGTCCAAGTAGGCGCGGCAGCATGGAAGAAGGCGCAGAAGAGTCCAAGCAGGCGCGGAAGCGTCCAAGCAGGCAGGGTAGCATGCAAGCAGGCGCGGAAGCGTCCAAGCAGGCGCGGAAACGTCCAAGTAGGCGCGGCAGGATGCAAGAAGGCGCAGAAGATTCCAAGCAGGCGCGGAAGCGTCCAAGCAGGCGGGGAAGCATGCAAGCAGGCGCGGAAGCGTCCAAGCAGGCGTGGAAACGTCCAAGTAGGCGCGGCAGCATGCAAGAAGGCGCAGAAGATTCCAAGCAGGCGCGGAAGCGTCCAAGCAAGCGGGGAAGCATGCAAGCAGGCGCGGAAGCGTCCAAGCAGGCAGGGTAGCATGCAAGCAGGCGCGGAAGCGTCCAAGCAGGCGCGGAAACGTCCAAGTAGGCGCGGCAGGATGCAAGAAGGCGCAGAAGATTCCAAGCAGGCGCGGAAGCGTCCAAGCAGGCGCGGAAACGTCCAAGTAGGCGCGGCAGCATGCAAGAAGGCGCAGAAGAGTCCAAGCAGGCGCGGAAGCGTCCAAGAAGTCACGGAAGCGTCCAAGCAGGCGCGGTAGCGTCCAAGCAGGCGCGGAAACGTCCAAGCAGGCGCGGAAGAATGCAAGCAGACGCGGAAGAGTCCAAGCAGGCGCGGAAGCGTCCAAGCAGGCGGGGAAGCATGCAAGCAGGCGCGGAAGCGTCCAAGCAGGCGCGGAAACGTCCAAGTAGGCGCGGAAGCATGCAAGAAGGCGCGGAAGCGTCCAAAGAGGCGCGGTAGCGTCCAAGCAGGTGCGGAAACGTCCAAGCAGGCGCGGAAGCATGCAAGAAGGCGCAGAAGAGTCCAAGCAGGCGCGGAAGCGTCCAAGCAGTCGCGGAAGCGTCCAAGCAGGCGCGGTAGCGTCCAAGCAGGCGCGGAAACGTCCAAGTAGGCGCGGCAGCATGCAAGAAGCCGCAGAAGAGTCCAAGCAGGCGCGGAAGCGTCCCAGCAGTCGCGGAAGCGTCCAAGCAGGCGCGGTAGCGTCCAACCAGGCGCGGAAGCATGCAAGAAGGCGCAGAAGAGTCCAAGCAGTCGCGGAAGCGTCCAAGCAGGCGCGGTAGCGTCCAAGCAGTCGCGGAAGCGTCCAAGCAGGCGCGGTAGCGTCCAAGCAGGCGTGGAAACGTCCATGCAGGCGCGGAAGCATGCAAGAAGACGCAGAAGAGTCCAAGCAGGCGCGGAAGCGTCCAAGCAGGCGGGGAAGCATGCAAGCAGGCGCGGAAGCGTCCAAGCAGGCGCGGTAGCGTCCAAGCAGGCGCGGAAACGTCCAAGCAGTCGCGGAAGCATGCAAGAAGGCGCAGAAGAGTCCAAGCAGGCGCAGAAGAGTCCAAGCAGGCGCGGAAGCGTCCAAGCAGTCGCGGAAGCGTCCAAGCAGGCGCGGTAGCGTCCAAGCAGGCGCGGAAACGTTCAAGCAGGCGCGGAAGCCTGCAAGAAGACGTAGAAGAGTCCAAGCAGGCGCAGAAGCGTCCAAGCAGGCGCGGTAGCGGCCAAGCAGTCGCGGAAGCGTCCAAGCAGTCGCGGAAGCATGCAAGAAGGCGCAGAAGAGTCCAAACAGGCGCAGAAGAGTCCAACCAGGCGCGGAAGCGTCCAAGCAGTCGCGGAAGCGTGCAAGCAGTCGCGGAAGCGTGCAAGCAGGCGCGGTAGCGTCCAAGCAGGCGCGGAAACGTCCAAGCAGGCGCGGAAGCATGCAAGAAGGCGCAGAAGAGTCCAAGCAGGCGCGGAAGCGTCCAAACAGGCGGGGAAGCATGCAAGCAAGCGCGGAAGCGTCCAAGCAGGCGCGGTAGCGTCCAACCAAGCGCGGAAGCGTCCAAGCAGGCGCGGAAGCGTCCAAGCAGGCGGGGAAGCATGCAAGCAGGCGCGGAAGCGTCCAAGCAGGCGCGGAAACGTCCAAGTAGGCGCGGAAGCATGCAAGAAGGCGCGGAAGCGTCCAAGCAGGCTCGGTAGCGTCCAAGCAGGCGCGGAAACGTCCAAGCAGGCGCGGAAGCATGCAAGAAGGCGCAGAAGAGTCCAAGCAGGCGCGGAAGCGTCCAAGCAGGCGGGGAAGCATGCAAGCAGGCGCGGAAGCGTCCAAGCAGGCGTGGAAACGTCCAAGTTGGCGCGGCAGCATGCAAGAAGGCGCAGAAGATTCCAAGCAGGCGCGGAAGCATGCAAGCAGGCGCAGAAGAGTCCAAGCAGGCGCGGAAGCGTCCAAGCAGGCGGGGAAGCATGCAAGCAGGCGCGGAAGCGTCCAACCAGGCGCGGAAGCGTCCAAGCAGGCGCGGAAGCGTCCAAGCAGGCGGGGAAGCATGCAAGCAGGCGCGGAAGCGTCCAAGCAGGCGCGGAAACGTCCAAGTAGGCGCGGAAGCATGCAAGAAGGCCCGGAAGCGTCCAAGCAGGCGCGGTAGCGTCCAAGCAGGCGCGGAAACGTCCAAGCAGGCGCGGAAGCATGCAAGAAGACGCAGAAGAGTCCAAGCAGGCGCGGAAGCGTCCAAGCAGGCGCGGAAGCATGCAAGCAGGCGCAGAAGAGTCCAAGCAGGCGCGGAAGCGTCCAAGCAGGCGGGGAAGCATGCAAGCAGGCGCGGAAGCGTCCAAGCAGTCGTGGAAACGTCCAAGTAGGCGCGGAAGCATGCAAGAAGGCGCGGAAGCGTCCAAGCAGGCGCGGTAGCGTCCAAGCAGGCGCGGAAACGTCCAAGCAGGCGCGGAAGCATGCAAGAAGACGCAGAAGAGTCCAAGCAGGCGCGGAAGCGTCCAAGCAGGCGCGGAAGCATGCAAGCAGGCGCAGAAGAGTCCAAGCAGGCGCGGAAGCGTCCAAGCAGGCGGGGAAGCATGCAAGCAGGCGCGGAAGCGTCCAAGCAGTCGTGGAAACGTCCA
Source organism: Cerceris ruficornis (assembly GCA_963989415.1). Classification (NCBI taxonomy): domain Eukaryota; kingdom Metazoa; phylum Arthropoda; class Insecta; order Hymenoptera; family Crabronidae; genus Cerceris; species Cerceris ruficornis. The sequence continues at coordinate 1,772,048 of OZ022522.1, forward strand.
AGTAGGCGCGGCAGCATGCAAGAAGGCGCAGAAGAGTCCAAGCAGGCGCGGAAGCGTCCAAGCAGTCGCGGAAGCGTCCAAGCTGGCGCGGTAGCGTCCAAGCAGGCGCGGAAGCGTCCAAGCAGTCGCGGAAGCGTCCAAGCTGGCGCGGTAGCGTCCAAGCAGTCGCGGAAGCGTCCAAGCAGGCGCGGTAGCTTCCAAGCAGGCGCGGAAACGTCCAAGCAGGCGCGGAAGCGTCCAAGCAGTCACGGAAGCGTCCAAGCAGGCGCGGTAGCGTCCAAGCAGGCGCGGAAACGTCCAAGCAGGCGCGGAAGAATGCAAGAAGACGCAGAAGAGTCCAAGCAGGCGCGGAAGCGTCCAAGCAGGCGGGGAAGCATGCAAGCAGGCGCGGAAGCGTCCAAGCAGGCGCGGAAACGTCCAAGTAGGCGCGGAAGCATGCAAGAAGACGCGGAAGCGTCCAAAGAGGCGCGGTAGCGTCCAAGCAGGCGCGGAAACGTCCAAGCAGGCGCGGAAGCGTCCAAGCAGGCGCGGTAGCGTCCAAGCAGTCGCGGAAGCGTCCAAGCAGGCGCGGAAACGTCCAAGCAGGCGCGGAAACGTCCAAGTAGGCGCGGTAGCATGCAAGAAGGCGCAGAAGAGTCCAAGCAGGCGCGGAAGCGTCCAAGCAGGCGGGGAAGCATGCAAGCAGGCGCGGAAGCATGCAAGAAGACGCAGAAGAGTCCAAGCAGGCGCGGAAGCGTCCAAGCAGTCGCGGAAGCGTCCAAGCTGGCGCGGTAGCGTCCAAGCAGGCGCGGAAGCGTCCAAGCAGTCGCGGAAGCGTCCAAGCTGGCGCGGTAGCGTCCAAGCAGGTGCGGAAACGTCCAAGCAGGCGCGGAAGCATGCAAGAAGGCGCAGAAGAGTCCAAGCAGGCGCGGAAGCGTCCAAGCAGTCGCGGAAGCGTCCAAGCAGGCGCGGTAGCGTCCAAGCAGGCGCGGAAACGTCCAAGTAGGCGCGGCAGCATGCAAGAAGCCGCAGAAGAGTCCAAGCAGGCGCGGAAGCGTCCCAGCAGTCGCGGAAGCGTCCAAGCAGGCGCGGTAGCGTCCAACCAGGCGCGGAAGCATGCAAGAAGGCGCAGAAGAGTCCAAGCAGTCGCGGAAGCGTCCAAGCAGGCGCGGTAGCGTCCAAGCAGTCGCGGAAGCGTCCAAGCAGGCGCGGTAGCGTCCAAGCAGGCGTGGAAACGTCCATGCAGGCGCGGAAGCATGCAAGAAGACGCAGAAGAGTCCAAGCAGGCGCGGAAGCGTCCAAGCAGGCGGGGAAGCATGCAAGCAGGCGCGGAAGCGTCCAAGCAGGCGCGGTAGCGTCCAAGCAGGCGCGGAAACGTCCAAGCAGTCGCGGAAGCATGCAAGAAGGCGCAGAAGAGTCCAAGCAGGCGCAGAAGAGTCCAAGCAGGCGCGGAAGCGTCCAAGCAGTCGCGGAAGCGTCCAAGCAGGCGCGGTAGCGTCCAAGCAGGCGCGGAAACGTTCAAGCAGGCGCGGAAGCATGCAAGAAGACGTAGAAGAGTCCAAGCAGGCGCAGAAGCGTCCAAGCAGGCGCGGTAGCGGCCAAGCAGTCGCGGAAGCGTCCAAGCAGTCGCGGAAGCATGCAAGAAGGCGCAGAAGAGTCCAAACAGGCGCAGAAGAGTCCAACCAGGCGCGGAAGCGTCCAAGCAGTCGCGGAAGCGTGCAAGCAGTCGCGGAAGCGTGCAAGCAGGCGCGGTAGCGTCCAAGCAGGCGCGGAAACGTCCAAGCAGGCGCGGAAGCATGCAAGAAGGCGCAGAAGAGTCCAAGCAGGCGCGGAAGCGTCCAAACAGGCGGGGAAGCATGCAAGCAAGCGCGGAAGCGTCCAAGCAGGCGCGGTAGCGTCCAACCAAGCGCGGAAGCGTCCAAGCAGGCGCGGAAGCGTCCAAGCAGGCGGGGAAGCATGCAAGCAGGCGCGGAAGCGTCCAAGCAGGCGCGGAAACGTCCAAGTAGGCGCGGAAGCATGCAAGAAGGCGCGGAAGCGTCCAAGCAGGCTCGGTAGCGTCCAAGCAGGCGCGGAAACGTCCAAGCAGGCGCGGAAGCATGCAAGAAGGCGCAGAAGAGTCCAAGCAGGCGCGGAAGCGTCCAAGCAGGCGGGGAAGCATGCAAGCAGGCGCGGAAGCGTCCAAGCAGGCGTGGAAACGTCCAAGTTGGCGCGGCAGCATGCAAGAAGGCGCAGAAGATTCCAAGCAGGCGCGGAAGCATGCAAGCAGGCGCAGAAGAGTCCAAGCAGGCGCGGAAGCGTCCAAGCAGGCGGGGAAGCATGCAAGCAGGCGCGGAAGCGTCCAACCAGGCGCGGAAGCGTCCAAGCAGGCGCGGAAGCGTCCAAGCAGGCGGGGAAGCATGCAAGCAGGCGCGGAAGCGTCCAAGCAGGCGCGGAAACGTCCAAGTAGGCGCGGAAGCATGCAAGAAGGCCCGGAAGCGTCCAAGCAGGCGCGGTAGCGTCCAAGCAGGCGCGGAAACGTCCAAGCAGGCGCGGAAGCATGCAAGAAGACGCAGAAGAGTCCAAGCAGGCGCGGAAGCGTCCAAGCAGGCGCGGAAGCATGCAAGCAGGCGCAGAAGAGTCCAAGCAGGCGCGGAAGCGTCCAAGCAGGCGGGGAAGCATGCAAGCAGGCGCGGAAGCGTCCAAGCAGTCGTGGAAACGTCCAAGTAGGCGCGGAAGCATGCAAGAAGGCGCGGAAGCGTCCAAGCAGGCGCGGTAGCGTCCAAGCAGGCGCGGAAACGTCCAAGCAGGCGCGGAAGCATGCAAGAAGACGCAGAAGAGTCCAAGCAGGCGCGGAAGCGTCCAAGCAGGCGCGGAAGCATGCAAGCAGGCGCAGAAGAGTCCAAGCAGGCGCGGAAGCGTCCAAGCAGGCGGGGAAGCATGCAAGCAGGCGCGGAAGCGTCCAAGCAGTCGTGGAAACGTCCAAGTAGGCGCGGCAGCATGCAAGAAGGCGCAGAAGAGTCCAAGCAGGCGCGGAAGCGTCCAAGCAGTCGCGGAAGCGTCCAAGCTGGCGCGGTAGCGTCCAAGCAGGCGCGGAAGCGTCCAAGCAGTCGCGGAAGCGTCCAAGCTGGCGCGGTAGCGTCCAAGCAGTCGCGGAAGCGTCCAAGCAGGCGCGGTAGCTTCCAAGCAGGCGCGGAAACGTCCAAGCAGGCGCGGAAGCGTCCAAGCAGTCACGGAAGCGTCCAAGCAGGCGCGGTAGCGTCCAAGCAGGCGCGGAAACGTCCAAGCAGGCGCGGAAGAATGCAAGAAGACGCAGAAGAGTCCAAGCAGGCGCGGAAGCGTCCAAGCAGGCGGGGAAGCATGCAAGCAGGCGCGGAAGCGTCCAAGCAGGCGCGGAAACGTCCAAGTAGGCGCGGAAGCATGCAAGAAGACGCGGAAGCGTCCAAAGAGGCGCGGTAGCGTCCAAGCAGGCGCGGAAACGTCCAAGCAGGCGCGGAAGCGTCCAAGCAGGCGCGGTAGCGTCCAAGCAGTCGCGGAAGCGTCCAAGCAGGCGCGGAAACGTCCAAGCAGGCGCGGAAACGTCCAAGTAGGCGCGGTAGCATGCAAGAAGGCGCAGAAGAGTCCAAGCAGGCGCGGAAGCGTCCAAGCAGGCGGGGAAGCATGCAAGCAGGCGCGGAAGCGTCCAAGCAAGCGTGGAAACGTCCAAGCAGGCGCGGAAACGTCCAAGTAGGCGCGGCAGCATGCAAGAAGGCGCAGAAGAGTCCAAGCAGGCGCGGAAGCGTCCAAGCAGTCGCGGAAGCGTCCAAGCAGGCGCGGTAGCGTCCAACCAGGCGCGGAAGCGTCCAAGTAGGCGCGGCAGCATGCAAGAAGGCGCAGAAGAGTCCTAGCAGGCGCGGAACCGTCCAAGCAGTCGCGGAAGCGTCCAAGCAGGCGCGGTAGCGTTCAAGCAGTCGCGGAAGCGTCCAAGCAGGCGCGGTAGCGTCCAAGCAGGCGTGGAAACGTCCAAGCAGGCGCGGAAGCATGCAAGAAGGCGCAGAAGAGTCCAAGCAGGCGGGGAAGCATGCAAGCAGGCGCGGAAGCGTCCAAGCAGGCGCGGAAACGTCCAAGCAGGCGCGGAAGCATGCAAGAAGGCGCAGAAGAGTCCAAGCAGGCGCGGAAGCGTCCAAGCAGGCGGGGAAGCATGCAAGCAGGCGCGGAAGCGTCCAAGCAGGCGCGGAAACGTCCAAGTAGGCGCGGAAGTATGCAAGAAGACGCAGAAGAGTCCAAGCAGGCGCGGAAGCGTCCAAGCAGGCGGGGAAGCATGCAAGCAGGCGCGGAAGCGTCCAAGCAGGCGCGGAAACGTCCAAGTAGGCGCGGAAGCATGCAAGAAGGCGCGGAAGCGTCCAAGGAGGCGCGGTAGCGTCCAAGCAGGCGCGGAAACGTCCAAGTAGGCGCGGCAGCATGCAAGAAGGCGCAGAAGATTCCAAGCAGGCGCGGAAGCGTCCAAGCAGGCGGGGAAGCATGCAAGCAGGCGCAGAAGAGTCCAAGCAGGCGCGGAAGCGTCCAAGCAGGCGGGGAAGCATGCAAGCAGGCGCGGAAGCGTCCAAGCAGGCGTGGAAACGTCCAAGTAGGCGCGGCAGCATGCAAGAAGGCGCAGAAGATTCCAAGCAGGCGCGGAAGCGTCCAAGCAGGCGCGGAAACGTCCAAGTAGGCGCGGCAGCATGCAAGAAGGCGCAGAAGAGTCCAAGCAGGCGCGGAAGCGTCCAAGCAGTCACGGAAGCGTCCAAGCAGGCGCGGTAGCGTCCAAGCAGGCGCGGAAACGTCCAAGCAGGCGCGGAAGAATGCAAGAAGACGCAGAAGAGTCCAAGCAGGCGCGGAAGCGTCCAAGCAGGCGGGGAAGCATGCAAGCAGGCGCGGAAGCGTCCAAGCAGGCGCGGAAACGTCCAAGTAGGCGCGGAAGCATGCAAGAAGGCGCGGAAGCGTCCAAAGAGGCGCGGTAGCGTCCAAGCAGGCGCGGAAACGTCCAAGCAGGCGCGGAAGAATGCAAGAAGACGCAGAAGAGTCCAAGCTGGCGCGGAAACGTCCAAGCAGGCGGGGAAGCATGCAAGCAGGCGCGGAAGCGTCCAAGCAGGCGCGGAAACGTCCAAGTAGGCGCGGAAGTATGCAAGAAGACGCAGAAGAGTCCAAGCAGGCGCGGAAGCGTCCAAGCAGGCGGGGAAGCATGCAAGCAGGCGCGGAAGCGTCCAAGCAGGCGCGGAAACGTCCAAGTAGGCGCGGAAGCATGCAAGAAGGCGCGGAAGCGTCCAAGGAGGCGCGGAAGCGTCCAAGCAGTCGCGGAAGCGTCCAAGCTGGCGCGGTAGCGTCCAAGCAGGCGCGGAAGCGTCCAAGCAGTCGCGGAAGCGTCCAAGCTGGCGCGGTAGCGTCCAAGCAGTCGCGGAAGCGTCCAAGCAGGCGCGGTAGCTTCCAAGCAGGCGCGGAAACGTCCAAGCAGGCGCGGAAACGTCCAAGTAGGCGTGGCAGCATGCAATAAGACGCAGAGGAGTCCAAGCAGGCGCGGTAGCGTCCAAGCAGTCGCGGAAGCGTCCAAGCAGGCGCGGCATCGTCCAACCAGGCGCGGAAGCGTCCAAGTAGGCGCGGCAGCATGCAAGAAGGCGCAGAAGCGTCCAAGCAGGCGGGGAAGCATGCAAGCAGGCGCGGAAGCGTCCAAGCAGGCGTGGAAACGTCCAAGCAGGCGCGGAAACGTCCAAGTAGGCGCGGCAGCATGCAAGAAGGCGCAGAAGAGTCCAAGCAGGCGCGGAAGCGTCCAAGCAGTCGCGGAAGCGTCCAAGCAGGCGCGGTAGCGTTCAAGCAGTCGCGGAAGCGTCCAAGCAGGCGCGGTAGCGTCCAAGCAGGCGTGGAAACGTCCAAGCAGGCGCGGAAGCATGCAAGAAGGCGCAGAAGAGTCCAAGCAGGCGGGGAAGCATGCAAGCAGGCGCGGAAGCGTCCAAGCAGGCGCGGAAACGTCCAAGCAGGCGCGGAAGCATGCAAGAAGGCGCAGAAGAGTCCAAGCAGGCGCGGAAGCGTCCAGGCAGGCGGGGAAGCATGCAAGCAGGCGCGGAAGCGTCCAAGCAGGCGTGGAAACGTCCAAGTAGGCGCGGCAGCATGCAAGAAGGCGCAGAAGATTCCAAGCAGGCGCGGAAGCGTCCAAGCAGGCGGGGTAGCATGCAAGCAGGCGCGGAAGCGTCCAAGCAGGCGCGGAAACGTCCAAGTAGGCGCGGCAGCATGCAAGAAGGCGCAGAAGAGTCCAAGCAGGCGCGGAAGCGTCCAAGCAGTCACGGAAGCGTCCAAGCAGGCGCGGAAGCATGCAAGAAGGCGCAGAAGAGTCCAAGCAGGCGCGGAAGCGTCCAAGCAGGCGCGGTAGCGTCCAAGCAGGCGCGGAAACGTCCAAGCAGGCGCGGAAGAATGCAAGAAGACGCAGAAGAGTCCAAGCAGGCGCGGAAGCGTCCAAGCAGGCGGGGAAGCATGCAAGCAGGCGCGGAAGCGTCCAAGCAGGCGCGGAAACGTCCAAGTAGGCGCGGAAGCATGCAAGAAGGCGCGGAAGCGTCCAAAGAGGCGCGGTAGCGTCCAAGCAGGCGCGGAAACGTCCAAGCAGGCGCGGAAGCATGCAAGAAGGCGCAGAAGAGTCCAAGCAGGCGCGGAAGCGTCCAAGCAGGCGGGGAAGCATGCAAGCAGGCGCGGAAGCGTCCAAGCAGGCGAGGAAACGTCCAAGTAGGCGCGGCAGCATGCAAGAAGCCGCAGAAGAGTCCAAGCAGGCGCGGAAGCGTCCCAGCAGTCGCGGAAGCGTCCAAGCAGGCGCGGTAGCGTCCAACCAGGCGCGGAAGCATGCAAGAAGGCGCAGAAGAGTCCAAGCAGTCGCGGAAGCGTCCAAGCAGGCGCGGTAGCGTCCAAGCAGTCGCGGAAGCGTCCAAGCAGGCGCGGTAGCGTCCAAGCAGGCGCGGAAACGTCCAAGCAGGCGCGGAAACGTCCAAGTAGGCGCGGCAGCATGCAAGAAGGCGCAGAAGAGTCCAAGCAGGCGCGGAAGCGTCCAAGCAGGCGCGGTAGCGTCCAAGCAGGCGCGGAAACGTCCAAGCAGGCGCGGAAACGTCCAAGTAGGCGCGGCAGCATGCAAGAAGGCGCAGAAGAGTCCAAGCAGGCGCGGAAGCGTCCAAGCAGGCGGGGAAGCATGCAAGCAGGCGCGGAAGCGTCCAAGCAAGCGTGGAAACGTCCAAGCAGGCGCGGAAACGTCCAAGTAGGCGCGGCAGCATGCAAGAAGGCGCAGAAGAGTCCAAGCAGGCGCGGAATCGTCCAAGCAGTCGCGGAAGCGTCCAAGCAGGCGCGGTAGCGTCCAACCAGGCGCGGAAGCGTCCAAGTAGGCGCGGCAGCATGCAAGAAGGCGCAGAAGAGACCTAGCAGGCGCGGAAGCGTCCAAGCAGTCGCGGAAGCGTCCAAGCAGGCGCGGTAGCGTTCAAGCAGTCGCGGAAGCGTCCAAGCAGGCGCGGTAGCGTCCAAGCAGGCGTGGAAACGTCCAAGCAGACGCGGCAGCATGCAAGAAGGCGCAGAAGATTCCAAGCAGGCGCGGAAGCGTCCAAGCAGGCGCGGAAACGTCCAAGTAGGCGCGGCAGCATGCAAGAAGGCGCAGAAGAGTCCAAGCAGGCGCGGAAGCGTCCAAGCAGTCACGGAAGCGTCCAAGCAGGCGCGGAAACGTCCAAGTAGGCGCGGCAGCATGCAAGAAGCCGCAGAAGAGTCCAAGCAGGCGCGGAAACGTCCAAGCAGGCGCGGAAGAATGCAAGAAGACGCAGAAGAGTCCAAGCAGGCGCGGAAGCGTCCAAGCAGGCGGGGAAGCATGCAAGCAGGCGCGGAAACGTCCAAGTAGGCGCGGAAGCATGCAAGAAGGCGCGGAAGCGTCCAAAGAGGCGCGGTAGCGTCCAAGCAGGCGCGGAAACGTCCAAGCAGGCGCGGAAGCATGCAAGAAGGCGCAGAAGAGTCCAAGCAGGCGCGGAAGCGTCCAAGCAGGCGCGGAAACGTCCAAGTAGGCGCGGCAGCATGCAAGAAGGCGCAGAAGAGTCCAAGCAGTCGCGGAAGCGTCCAAGCAGGCGCGGTAGCGTCCAACCAGGCGCGGAAGCGTCCAAGTAGGCGCGGCAGCATGCAAGAAGGCGCAGAAGAGTCCTAGCAGGCGCGGAACCGTCCAAGCAGTCGCGGAAGCGTCCAAGCAGGCGCGGTAGCGTTCAAGCAGTCGCGGAAGCGTCCAAGCAGGCGCGGTAGCGTCCAAGCAGGCGTGGAAACGTCCAAGCAGGCGCGGAAGCATGCAAGAAGGCGCAGAAGAGTCCAAGCAGGCGGGGAAGCATGCAAGCAGGCGCGGAAGCGTCCAAGCAGGCGCGGAAACGTCCAAGCAGGCGCGGAAGCATGCAAGAAGGCGCAGAAGAGTCCAAGCAGGCGCGGAAGCGTCCAGGCAGGCGGGGAAGCATGCAAGCAGGCGCGGAAGCGTCCAAGCAGGCGTGGAAACGTCCAAGTAGGCGCGGCAGGATGCAAGAAGGCGCAGAAGAGTCCAAGCAGGCGCGGAAGCGTCCAAGCAGTCACGGAAGCGTCCAAGCAGGCGCGGTAGCGTCCAAGCAGGCGTGGAAACGTCCAAGCAGGCGCGGAAGCATGCAAGAAGGCGCAGAAGAGTCCAAGCAGGCGCGGAACCGTCCAAGCAGTCGCGGAAGCGTCCAAGCAGGCGCGGTAGCGTTCAAGCAGTCGCGGAAGCGTCCAAGCAGGCGCGGTAGCGTCCAAGCAGGCGTGGAAACGTCCAAGCAGGCGCGGAAGCATGCAAGAAGGCGCAGAAGAGTCCAAGCAGGCGGGGAAGCATGCAAGCAGGCGCGGAAGCGTCCAAGCAGGCGCGGAAACGTCCAAGCAGGCGCGGAAGCATGCAAGAAGGCGCAGAAGAGTCCAAGCAGGCGCGGAAGCGTCCAGGCAGGCGGGGAAGCATGCAAGCAGGCGCGGAAGCGTCCAAGCAGGCGTGGAAACGTCCAAGTAGGCGCGGCAGGATGCAAGAAGGCGCAGAAGAGTCCAAGCAGGCGCGGAAGCGTCCAAGCAGTCACGGAAGCGTCCAAGCAGGCGCGGTAGCGTCCAAGCAGGCGTGGAAACGTCCAAGCAGGCGCGGAAGCATGCAAGAAGGCGCAGAAGAGTCCAAGCAGGCGCGGAAGCGTCCAAGCAGTCACGGAAGCGTCCAAGCAGGCGCGGAAGCGTCCAAGCAGTCACGGAAGCGTCCAAGCAGGCGCGGAAACGTCCAAGTAGGCGCGGCAGCATGCAAGAAGCCGCAGAAGAGTCCAAGCAGGCGCGGAAGCGTCCCAGCAGTCGCGGAAGCGTCCAAGCAGGCGCGGTAGCGTCCAACCAGGCGCGGAAGCATGCAAGAAGGCGCAGAAGAGTCCAAGCAGTCGCGGAAGCGTCCAAGCAGGCGCGGTAGCGTCCAAGCAGTCGCGGAAGCGTCCAAGCAGGCGCGGTAGCGTCCAAGCAGGCGCGGAAACGTCCAAGCAGGTGCGGAAACGTCCAAGCAGTCGCGGAAGCGTCCAAGCAGGCGCGGTAGCGTTCAAGCAGTCGCGGAAGCGTCCAAGCAGGCGCGGTAGCGTCCAAGCAGGCGTGGAAACGTCCAAGCAGACGCGGCAGCATGCAAGAAGGCGCAGAAGATTCCAAGCAGGCGCGGAAGCGTCCAAGCAGGCGCGGAAACGTCCAAGTAGGCGCGGCAGCATGCAAGAAGGCGCAGAAGCGTCCAAAGAGGCGCGGTAGCGTCCAAGCAGGCGCGGAAACGTCCAAGCAGGCGCGGAAGCATGCAAGAAGGCGCAGAAGAGTCCAAGCAGGCGCGGAAGCGTCCAAGCAGGCGGGGTAGCATGCAAGCAGGCGCGGAAGCGTCCAAGCAGGCGCGGAAACGTCCAAGTAGGCGGGGAAGCATGCAAGCAGGCGCGGAAGCGTCCAAGCAGGCGTGGAAACGTCCAAGTAGGCGCGGCAGCATGCAAGAAGGCGCAGAAGATTCCAAGCAGGCGCGGAAGCGTCCAAGCAGGCGCGGAAACGTCCAAGTAGGCGCGGCAGCATGCAAGAAGGCGCAGAAGAGTCCAAGCAGGCGCGGAAGCGTCCAAGCAGTCACGGAAGCGTCCAAGCAGGCGCGGTAGCGTCCAAGCAGGCGCGGAAACGTCCAAGCAGGCGCGGAAGAATGCAAGAAGACGCAGAAGAGTCCAAGCAGGCGCGGAAGCGTCCAAGCAGGCGGGGAAGCATGCAAGCAGGCGCGGAAGCGTCCAAGCAGGCGCGGAAACGTCCAAGTAGGCGCGGAAGCATGCAAGAAGGCGCGGAAGCGTCCAAAGAGGCGCGGTAGCGTCCAAGCAGGCGCGGAAACGTCCAAGCAGGCGCGGAAGCATGCAAGAAGGCGCAGAAGAGTCCAAGCAGGCGCGGAAGCGTCCAAGCAGGCGGGGAAGCATGCAAGCAGGCGCGGAAGCGTCCAAGCAGGCGCGGAAACGTCCAAGTAGGCGCGGCAGCATGCAAGAAGCCGCAGAAGAGTCCAAGCAGGCGCGGAAGCGTCCCAGCAGTCGCGGAAGCGTCCAAGCAGGCGCGGTAGCGTCCAACCAGGCGCGGAAGCATGCAAGAAGGCGCAGAAGAGTCCAAGCAGTCGCGGAAGCGTCCAAGCAGGCGCGGTAGCGTCCAAGCAGTCGCGGAAGCGTCCAAGCAGGCGCGGTAGCGTCCAAGCAGGCGCGGAAACGTCCAAGCAGGCGCGGAAACGTCCAAGTAGGCGCGGCAGCATGCAAGAAGGCGCAGAAGAGACCTAGCAGGCGCGGAAGCGTCCAAGCAGTCGCGGAAGCGTCCAAGCAGGCGCGGTAGCGTTCAAGCAGTCGCGGAAGCGTCCAAGCAGGCGCGGTAGCGTCCAAGCAGGCGTGGAAACGTCCAAGCAGACGCGGCAGCATGCAAGAAGGCGCAGAAGATTCCAAGCAGGCGCGGAAGCGTCCAAGCAGGCGCGGAAACGTCCAAGTAGGCGCGGCAGCATGCAAGAAGGCGCAGAAGAGTCCAAGCAGGCGCGGAAGCGTCCAAGCAGTCACGGAAGCGTCCAAGCAGGCGCGGTAGCGTCCAAGCAGGCGCGGAAACGTCCAAGCAGGCGCGGAAGAATGCAAGAAGACGCAGAAGAGTCCAAGCAGGCGCGGAAGCGTCCAAGCAGGCGGGGAAGCATGCAAGCAGGCGCGGAAGCGTCCAAGCAGGCGCGGAAACGTCCAAGTAGGCGCGGAAGCATGCAAGAAGGCGCGGAAGCGTCCAAAGAGGCGCGGTAGCGTCCAAGCAGGCGCGGAAACGTCCAAGCAGGCGCGGAAGCATGCAAGAAGGCGCAGAAGAGTCCAAGCAGGCGCGGAAGCGTCCAAGCAGGCGGGGAAGCATGCAAGCAGGCGCGGAAGCGTCCAAGCAGGCGCGGAATCGTCCAAGTAGGCGCGGCAGCATGCAAGAAGCCGCAGAAGAGTCCAAGCAGGCGCGGAAGCGTCCCAGCAGTCGCGGAAGCGTCCAAGCAGGCGCGGTAGCGTCCAACCAGGCGCGGAAGCATGCAAGAAGGCGCAGAAGAGTCCAAGCAGTCGCGGAAGCGTCCAAGCAGGCGCGGTAGCGTCCAAGCAGTCGCGGAAGCGTCCAAGCAGGCGCGGTAGCGTCCAAGCAGGCGCGGAAACGTCCAAGCAGGCGCGGAAACGTCCAAGTAGGCGCGGCAGCATGCAAGAAGGCGCAGAAGAGTCCAAGCAGGCGCGGAAGCGTCCAAACAGGCGGGGAAGCATGCAAGCAGGCGCGGAAGCGTCCAAGCAAGCGTGGAAACGTCCAAGCAGGCGCGGAAACGTCCAAGTAGGCGCGGCAGCATGCAAGAAGGCGCAGAAGAGTCCAAGCAGGCGCGGAATCGTCCAAGCAGTCGCGGAAGCGTCCAAGCAGGCGCGGTAGCGTCCAACCAGGCGCGGAAGCGTCCAAGTAGGCGCGGCAGCATGCAAGAAGGCGCAGAAGAGACCTAGCAGGCGCGGAAGCGTCCAAGCAGTCGCGGAAGCGTCCAAGCAGGCGCGGTAGCGTTCAAGCAGTCGCGGAAGCGTCCAAGCAGGCGCGGTAGCGTCCAAGCAGGCGTGGAAACGTCCAAGCAGACGCGGCAGCATGCAAGAAGGCGCAGAAGAGACCTAGCAGGCGCGGAAGCGTCCAAGCAGTCGCGGAAGCGTCCAAGCAGGCGCGGTAGCGTTCAAGCAGTCGCGGAAGCGTCCAAGCAGGCGCGGAAGCGTCCAAGCAGGCGCGGAAACGTCCAAGTAGGCGCGGAATCGTCCAAGCAGTCGCGGAAGCGTCCAAGCAGGCGCGGTAGCGTCCAACCAGGCGCGGAAGCGTCCAAGTAGGCGCGGCAGCATGCAAGAAGGCGCAGAAGAGACCTAGCAGGCGCGGAAGCGTCCAAGCAGTCGCGGAAGCGTCCAAGCAGGCGCGGTAGCGTTCAAGCAGTCGCGGAAGCGTCCAAGCAGGCGCGGTAGCGTCCAAGCAGGCGTGGAAACGTCCAAGCAGACGCGGCAGCATGCAAGAAGGCGCAGAAGATTCCAAGCAGGCGCGGAAGCGTCCAAGCAGGCGCGGAAACGTCCAAGTAGGCGCGGCAGCATGCAAGAAGGCGCAGAAGAGTCCAAGCAGGCGCGGAAGCGTCCAAGCAGTCACGGAAGCGTCCAAGCAGGCGCGGTAGCGTCCAAGCAGGCGCGGAAACGTCCAAGCAGGCGCGGAAGAATGCAAGAAGACGCAGAAGAGTCCAAGCAGGCGCGGAAGCGTCCAAGCAGGCGGGGAAGCATGCAAGCAGGCGCGGAAGCGTCCAAGCAGGCGCGGAAACGTCCAAGTAGGCGCGGAAGCATGCAAGAAGGCGCGGAAGCGTCCAAAGAGGCGCGGTAGCGTCCAAGCAGGCGCGGAAACGTCCAAGCAGGCGCGGAAGCATGCAAGAAGGCGCAGAAGAGTCCAAGCAGGCGCGGAAGCGTCCAAGCAGGCGGGGAAGCATGCAAGCAGGCGCGGAAGCGTCCAAGCAGGCGCGGAAACGTCCAAGTAGGCGCGGCAGCATGCAAGAAGCCGCAGAAGAGTCCAAGCAGGCGCGGAAGCGTCCCAGCAGTCGCGGAAGCGTCCAAGCAGGCGCGGTAGCGTCCAACCAGGCGCGGAAGCATGCAAGAAGGCGCAGAAGAGTCCAAGCAGTCGCGGAAGCGTCCAAGCAGGCGCGGTAGCGTCCAAGCAGTCGCGGAAGCGTCCAAGCAGGCGCGGTAGCGTCCAAGCAGGCGCGGAAACGTCCAAGCAGGCGCGGAAACGTCCAAGTAGGCGCGGCAGCATGCAAGAAGGCGCAGAAGAGTCCAAGCAGGCGCGGAAGCGTCCAAGCAGGCGGGGAAGCATGCAAGCAGGCGCGGAAGCGTCCAAGCAGGCGCGGAAACGTCCAAGTAGGCGCGGAAGCATGCAAGAAGGCGCGGAAGCGTCCAAGGAGGCGCGGTAGCGTCCAAGCAGGCGCGGAAACGTCCAAGTAGGCGCGGCAGCATGCAAGAAGGCGCAGAAGATTCCAAGCAGGCGCGGAAGCGTCCAAGCAGGCGGGGAAGCATGCAAGCAGGCGCAGAAGAGTCCAAGCAGGCGCGGAAGCGTCCAAGCAGGCGGGGAAGCATGCAAGCAGGCGCGGAAGCGTCCAAGCAGGCGTGGAAACGTCCAAGTAGGCGCGGCAGAATGCAAGAAGGCGCAGAAGATTCCAAGCAGGCGCGGAAGCGTCCAAGCAGGCGCGGAAACGTCCAACCAGGCGCGGAAGCATGCAAGAAGGCGCAGAAGAGTCCAAGCAGTCGCGGAAGCGTCCAAGCAGGCGCGGTAGCGTCCAAGCAGTCGCGGAAGCGTCCAAGCAGGCGCGGTAGCGTCCAAGCAGGCGCGGAAACGTCCAAGCAGGCGCGGAAACGTCCAAGTAGGCGCGGCAGCATGCAAGAAGGCGCAGAAGAGTCCAAGCAGGCGCGGAAGCGTCCAAGCAGGCGGGGAAGCATGCAAGCAGGCGCGGAAGCGTCCAAGCAGGCGCGGAAACGTCCAAGTAGGCGCGGAAGCATGCAAGAAGGCGCGGAAGCGTCCAAGGAGCGCGGTAGCGTCCAAGCAGGCGCGGAAACGTCCAAGTAGGCGTGGCAGCATGCAAGAAGGCGCAGAAGATTCCAAGCAGGCGCGGAAGCGTCCAAGCAGGCGGGGAAGCATGCAAGCAGGCGCAGAAGAGTCCAAGCAGGCGCGGAAGCGTCCAAGCAGGCGGGGAAGCATGCAAGCAGGCGCGGAAGCGTCCAAGCAGGCGTGGAAACGTCCAAGTAGGCGCGGCAGCATGCAAGAAGGCGCAGAAGATTCCAAGCAGGCGCGGAAGCGTCCAAGCAGGCGCGGAAACGTCCAAGTAGGCGCGGCAGCATGCAAGAAGGCGCAGAAGAGTCCAAGCAGGCGCGGAAGCGTCCAAGCAGTCACGGAAGCGTCCAAGCAGGCGCGGTAGCGTCCAAGCAGGCGCGGAAACGTCCAAGCAGGCGCGGAAGAATGCAAGAAGACGCAGAAGAGTCCAAGCAGGCGCGGAAGCGTCCAAGCAGGCGGGGAAGCATGCAAGCAGGCGCGGAAGCGTCCAAGCAGGCGCGGAAACGTCCAAGTAGGCGCGGAAGCATGCAAGAAGGCGCGGAAGCGTCCAAAGAGGCGCGGTAGCGTCCAAGCAGGCGCGGAAACGTCCAAGCAGGCGCGGAAGCATGCAAGAAGGCGCAGAAGAGTCCAAGCAGGCGCGGAAGCGTCCAAGCAGGCGGGGAAGCATGCAAGCAGGCGCGGAAGCGTCCAAGCAGGCGCGGAAACGTCCAAGTAGGCGCGGCAGCATGCAAGAAGCCGCAGAAGAGTCCAAGCAGGCGCGGAAGCGTCCCAGCAGTCGCGGAAGCGTCCAAGCAGGCGCGGTAGCGTCCAACCAGGCGCGGAAGCATGCAAGAAGGCGCAGAAGAGTCCAAGCAGTCGCGGAAGCGTCCAAGCAGGCGCGGTAGCGTCCAAGCAGTCGCGGAAGCGTCCAAGCAGGCGCGGTAGCGTCCAAGCAGGCGCGGAAACGTCCAAGCAGGCGCGGAAACGTCCAAGTAGGCGCGGCAGCATGCAAGAAGGCGCAGAAGAGACCTAGCAGGCGCGGAAGCGTCCAAGCAGTCGCGGAAGCGTCCAAGCAGGCGCGGTAGCGTTCAAGCAGTCGCGGAAGCGTCCAAGCAGGCGCGGTAGCGTCCAAGCAGGCGTGGAAACGTCCAAGCAGACGCGGCAGCATGCAAGAAGGCGCAGAAGATTCCAAGCAGGCGCGGAAGCGTCCAAGCAGGCGCGGAAACGTCCAAGTAGGCGCGGCAGCATGCAAGAAGGCGCAGAAGAGTCCAAGCAGGCGCGGAAGCGTCCAAGCAGTCACGGAAGCGTCCAAGCAGGCGCGGTAGCGTCCAAGCAGGCGCGGAAACGTCCAAGCAGGCGCGGAAGAATGCAAGAAGACGCAGAAGAGTCCAAGCAGGCGCGGAAGCGTCCAAGCAGGCGGGGAAGCATGCAAGCAGGCGCGGAAGCGTCCAAGCAGGCGCGGAAACGTCCAAGTAGGCGCGGAAGCATGCAAGAAGGCGCGGAAGCGTCCAAAGAGGCGCGGTAGCGTCCAAGCAGGCGCGGAAACGTCCAAGCAGGCGCGGAAGCATGCAAGAAGGCGCAGAAGAGTCCAAGCAGGCGCGGAAGCGTCCAAGCAGGCGGGGAAGCATGCAAGCAGGCGCGGAAGCGTCCAAGCAGGCGCGGAATCGTCCAAGTAGGCGCGGCAGCATGCAAGAAGCCGCAGAAGAGTCCAAGCAGGCGCGGAAGCGTCCCAGCAGTCGCGGAAGCGTCCAAGCAGGCGCGGTAGCGTCCAACCAGGCGCGGAAGCATGCAAGAAGGCGCAGAAGAGTCCAAGCAGTCGCGGAAGCGTCCAAGCAGGCGCGGTAGCGTCCAAGCAGTCGCGGAAGCGTCCAAGCAGGCGCGGTAGCGTCCAAGCAGGCGCGGAAACGTCCAAGCAGGCGCGGAAACGTCCAAGTAGGCGCGGCAGCATGCAAGAAGGCGCAGAAGAGTCCAAGCAGGCGCGGAAGCGTCCAAACAGGCGGGGAAGCATGCAAGCAGGCGCGGAAGCGTCCAAGCAAGCGTGGAAACGTCCAAGCAGGCGCGGAAACGTCCAAGTAGGCGCGGCAGCATGCAAGAAGGCGCAGAAGAGTCCAAGCAGGCGCGGAATCGTCCAAGCAGTCGCGGAAGCGTCCAAGCAGGCGCGGTAGCGTCCAAGCAGGCGCGGAAACGTCCAAGCAGGCGCGGAAACGTCCAAGTAGGCGCGGCAGCATGCAAGAAGGCGCAGAAGAGTCCAAGCAGGCGCGGAAGCGTCCAAACAGGCGGGGAAGCATGCAAGCAGGCGCGGAAGCGTCCAAGCAAGCGTGGAAACGTCCAAGCAGGCGCGGAAACGTCCAAGTAGGCGCGGCAGCATGCAAGAAGGCGCAGAAGAGTCCAAGCAGGCGCGGAATCGTCCAAGCAGTCGCGGAAGCGTCCAAGCAGGCGCGGTAGCGTCCAACTAGGCGCGGAAGCGTCCAAGTAGGCGCGGCAGCATGCAAGAAGGCGCAGAAGAGACCTAGCAGGCGCGGAAGCGTCCAAGCAGTCGCGGAAGCGTCCAAGCAGGCGCGGTAGCGTTCAAGCAGTCGCGGAAGCGTCCAAGCAGGCGCGGTAGCGTCCAAGCAGGCGTGGAAACGTCCAAGCAGACGCGGCAGCATGCAAGAAGGCGCAGAAGATTCCAAGCAGGCGCGGAAGCGTCCAAGCAGGCGCGGAAACGTCCAAGTAGGCGCGGCAGCATGCAAGAAGGCGCAGAAGAGTCCAAGCAGGCGCGGAAGCGTCCAAGCAGTCACGGAAGCGTCCAAGCAGGCGCGGTAGCGTCCAAGCAGGCGCGGAAACGTCCAAGCAGGCGCGGAAGAATGCAAGAAGACGCAGAAGAGTCCAAGCAGGCGCGGAAGCGTCCAAGCAGGCGGGGAAGCATGCAAGCAGGCGCGGAAGCGTCCAAGCAGGCGCGGAAACGTCCAAGTAGGCGCGGAAGCATGCAAGAAGGCGCGGAAGCGTCCAAAGAGGCGCGGTAGCGTCCAAGCAGGCGCGGAAACGTCCAAGCAGGCGCGGAAGCATGCAAGAAGGCGCAGAAGAGTCCAAGCAGGCGCGGAAGCGTCCAAGCAGGCGGGGAAGCATGCAAGCAGGCGCGGAAGCGTCCAAGCAGGCGCGGAAACGTCCAAGTAGGCGCGGCAGCATGCAAGAAGCCGCAGAAGAGTCCAAGCAGGCGCGGAAGCGTCCAAGCAGTCACGGAAGCGTCCAAGCAGGCGCGGTAGCTTCCAAGCAGGCGCGGAAACGTCCAAGCAGGCGCGGAAGAATGCAAGAAGACGCAGAAGAGTCCAAGCAGGCGCGGAAGCGTCCAAGCAGGCGGGGAAGCATGCAAGCAGGCGCGGAAGCGTCCAAGCAGGCGCGGAAACGTCCAAGTAGGCGCGGAAGTATGCAAGAAGACGCAGAAGAGTCCAAGCAGGCGCGGAAGCGTCCAAGCAGGCGGGGAAGCATGCAAGAAGGCGCGGAAGCGTCCAAGGAGGCGCGGTAGCGTCCAAGCAGGCGCGGAAACGTCCAAGTAGGCGCGGCAGCATGCAAGAAGGCGCAGAAGAGTCCAAGCAGGCGCGGAAGCGTCCAAACAGGCGGGGAAGCATGCAAGCAGGCGCGGAAGCGTCCAAGCAAGCGTGGAAACGTCCAAGCAGGCGCGGAAACGTCCAAGTAGGCGCGGCAGCATGCAAGAAGGCGCAGAAGAGTCCAAGCAGGCGCGGAATCGTCCAAGCAGTCGCGGAAGCGTCCAAGCAGGCGCGGTAGCGTCCAACTAGGCGCGGAAGCGTCCAAGTAGGCGCGGCAGCATGCAAGAAGGCGCAGAAGAGACCTAGCAGGCGCGGAAGCGTCCAAGCAGTCGCGGAAGCGTCCAAGCAGGCGCGGTAGCGTTCAAGCAGTCGCGGAAGCGTCCAAGCAGGCGCGGTAGCGTCCAAGCAGGCGTGGAAACGTCCAAGCAGACGCGGCAGCATGCAAGAAGGCGCAGAAGATTCCAAGCAGGCGCGGAAGCGTCCAAGCAGGCGCGGAAACGTCCAAGTAGGCGCGGCAGCATGCAAGAAGGCGCAGAAGAGTCCAAGCAGGCGCGGAAGCGTCCAAGCAGTCACGGAAGCGTCCAAGCAGGCGCGGTAGCGTCCAAGCAGGCGCGGAAACGTCCAAGCAGGCGCGGAAGAATGCAAGAAGACGCAGAAGAGTCCAAGCAGGCGCGGAAGCGTCCAAGCAGGCGGGGAAGCATGCAAGCAGGCGCGGAAGCGTCCAAGCAGGCGCGGAAACGTCCAAGTAGGCGCGGAAGCATGCAAGAAGGCGCGGAAGCGTCCAAAGAGGCGCGGTAGCGTCCAAGCAGGCGCGGAAACGTCCAAGCAGGCGCGGAAGCATGCAAGAAGGCGCAGAAGAGTCCAAGCAGGCGCGGAAGCGTCCAAGCAGGCGGGGAAGCATGCAAGCAGGCGCGGAAGCGTCCAAGCAGGCGCGGAAACGTCCAAGTAGGCGCGGCAGCATGCAAGAAGCCGCAGAAGAGTCCAAGCAGGCGCGGAAGCGTCCAAGCAGTCACGGAAGCGTCCAAGCAGGCGCGGTAGCGTCCAAGCAGGCGCGGAAACGTCCAAGCAGGCGCGGAAGAATGCAAGAAGACGCAGAAGAGTCCAAGCAGGCGCGGAAGCGTCCAAGCAGGCGGGGAAGCATGCAAGCAGGCGCGGAAGCGTCCAAGCAGGCGCGGAAACGTCCAAGTAGGCGCGGAAGTATGCAAGAAGACGCAGAAGAGTCCAAGCAGGCGCGGAAGCGTCCAAGCAGGCGGGGAAGCATGCAAGCAGGCGCGGAAGCGTCCAAGCAGGCGCGGAAACGTCCAAGTAGGCGCGGAAGCATGCAAGAAGGCGCGGAAGCGTCCAAGGAGGCGCGGTAGCGTCCAAGCAGGCGCGGAAACGTCCAAGTAGGCGCGGCAGCATGCAAGAAGGCGCAGAAGATTCCAAGCAGGCGCGGAAGCGTCCAAGCAGGCGGGGAAGCATGCAAGCAGGCGCAGAAGAGTCCAAGCAGGCGCGGAAGCGTCCAAGCAGGCGGGGAAGCATGCAAGCAGGCGCGGAAGCGTCCAAGCAGGCGTGGAAACGTCCAAGTAGGCGCGGCAGCATGCAAGAAGGCGCAGAAGATTCCAAGCAGGCGCGGAAGCGTCCAAGCAGGCGCGGAAACGTCCAAGTAGGCGCGGCAGCATGCAAGAAGGCGCAGAAGAGTCCAAGCAGGCGCGGAAGCGTCCAAGCAGTCACGGAAGCGTCCAAGCAGGCGCGGAAGCGTCCAAGCAGGCGCGGAAACGTCCAAGCAGGCGCGGAAGAATGCAAGAAGACGCAGAAGAGTCCAAGCAGGCGCGGAAGCGTCCAAGCAGGCGGGGAAGCATGCAAGCAGGCGCGGAAGCGTCCAAGCAGGCGCGGAAACGTCCAAGTAGGCGCGGAAGCATGCAAGAAGGCGCGGAAGCGTCCAAAGAGGCGCGGTAGCGTCCAAGCAGGCGCGGAAACGTCCAAGCAGGCGCGGAAGCATGCAAGAAGGCGCAGAAGAGTCCAAGCAGGCGCGGAAGCGTCCAAGCAGGCGGGGAAGCATGCAAGCAGGCGCGGAAGCGTCCAAGCAGGCGCGGAAACGTCCAAGTTGGCGCGGCAGCATGCAAGAAGCCGCAGAAGAGTCCAAGCAGGCGCGGAAGCGTCCCAGCAGTCGCGGAAGCGTCCAAGCAGGCGCGGTAGCGTCCAACCAGGCGCGGAAGCATGCAAGAAGGCGCAGAAGAGTCCAAGCAGTCGCGGAAGCGTCCAAGCAGGCGCGGTAGCGTCCAAGCAGTCGCGGAAGCGTCCAAGCAGGCGCGGTAGCGTCCAAGCAGGCGCGGAAACGTCCAAGCAGGCGCGGAAACGTCCAAGTAGGCGCGGCAGCATGCAAGAAGGCGCAGAAGAGTCCAAGCAGGCGCGGAAGCGTCCAAGCAGGCGGGGAAGCATGCAAGCAGGCGCGGAAGCGTCCAAGCAAGCGTGGAAACGTCCAAGCAGGCGCGGAAACGTCCAAGTAGGCGCGGCAGCATGCAAGAAGGCGCAGAAGAGTCCAAGCAGGCGCGGAAGCGTCCAAGCAGTCGCGGAAGCGTCCAAGCAGGCGCGGTAGCGTCCAACCAGGCGCGGAAGCGTCCAAGTAGGCGCGGCAGCATGCAAGAAGGCGCAGAAGAGACCTAGCAGGCGCGGAAGCGTCCAAGCAGTCGCGGAAGCGTCCAAGCAGGCGCGGTAGCGTTCAAGCAGTCGCGGAAGCGTCCAAGCAGGCGCGGTAGCGTCCAAGCAGGCGTGGAAACGTCCAAGCAGACGCGGCAGCATGCAAGAAGGCGCAGAAGATTCCAAGCAGGCGCGGAAGCGTCCAAGCAGGCGCGGAAACGTCCAAGTAGGCGCGGCAGCATGCAAGAAGGCGCAGAAGAGTCCAAGCAGGCGCGGAAGCGTCCAAGCAGTCACGGAAGCGTCCAAGCAGGCGCGGTAGCGTCCAAGCAGGCGCGGAAACGTCCAAGCAGGCGCGGAAGAATGCAAGAAGACGCAGAAGAGTCCAAGCAGGCGCGGAAGCGTCCAAGCAGGCGGGGAAGCATGCAAGCAGGCGCGGAAGCGTCCAAGCAGGCGCGGAAACGTCCAAGTAGGCGCGGCAGCATGCAAGAAGGCGCAGAAGATTCCAAGCAGGCGCGGAAGCGTCCAAGCAGGCGGGGAAGCATGCAAGCAGGCGCGGAAGCGTCCAAGCAGGCGTGGAAACGTCCAAGTAGGCGCGGCAGCATGCAGGAAGGCGCAGAAGATTCCAAGCAGGCGCGGAAGCGTCCAAGCAAGCGGGGAAGCATGCAAGCAGGCGCGGAAGCGTCCAAGCAGGCGCTGAAACGTCCAAGTAGGCGCGGCAGCATGCAAGAAGCCGCAGAAGAGTCCAAGCAGGCGCGGAAGCGTCCAAACAGGCGGGGAAGCATGCAAGCAGGCGCGGAAGCGTCCAAGCAAGCGTGGAAACGTCCAAGCAGGCGCG
Source organism: Cerceris ruficornis (assembly GCA_963989415.1). Classification (NCBI taxonomy): domain Eukaryota; kingdom Metazoa; phylum Arthropoda; class Insecta; order Hymenoptera; family Crabronidae; genus Cerceris; species Cerceris ruficornis. Next base: position 1,793,057 of record OZ022522.1, read on the forward strand.
GAAACGTCCAAGTAGGCGCGGCAGCATGCAAGAAGGCGCAGAAGAGTCCAAGCAGGCGCGGAAGCGTCCAAGCAGTCACGGAAGCGTCCAAGTAGGCGCGGCAGCATGCAAGAAGGCGCAGAAGAGACCTAGCAGGCGCGGAAGCGTCCAAGCAGTCGCGGAAGCGTCCAAGCAGGCGCGGTAGCGTTCAAGCAGTCGCGGAAGCGTCCAAGTAGGCGCGGAAGCATGCAAGAAGGCGCGGAAGCGTCCAAAGAGGCGCGGTAGCGACCAAGCAGGCGCGGAAACGTCCAAGCAGGCGCGGAAGCATGCAAGAAGGCGCAGAAGAGTCCAAGCAGGCGCGGAAGCGTCCAAGCAGGCGCGGAAACGTCCAAGTAGGCGCGGCAGCATGCAAGAAGCCGCAGAAGAGTCCAAGCAGGCGCGGAAGCGTCCCAGCAGTCGCGGAAGCGTCCAAGCAGGCGCGGTAGCGTCCAACCAGGCGCGGAAGCATGCAAGAAGGCGCAGAAGTGTCCAAGCAGTCGCGGAAGCGTCCAAGCAGGCGCGGTAGCGTCCAAGCAGTCGCGGAAGCGTCCAAGCAGGCGCGGTAGCGTCCAAGCAGGCGCGGAAACGTCCAAGCAGGCGCGGAAACGTCCAAGTAGGCGCGGCAGCATGCAAGAAGGCGCAGAAGAGTCCAAGCAGGCGCGGAAGCGTCCAAACAGGCGGGGAAGCATGCAAGCAGGCGCGGAAGCGTCCAAGCAAGCGTGGAAACGTCCAAGCAGGCGCGGAAACGTCCAAGTAGGCGCGGCAGCATGCAAGAAGGCGCAGAAGAGTCCAAGCAGGCGCGGAATCGTCCAAGCAGTCGCGGAAGCGTCCAAGCAGGCGCGGTAGCGTCCAACCAGGCGCGGAAGCGTCCAAGTAGGCGCGGCAGCATGCAAGAAGGCGCAGAAGAGACCTAGCAGGCGCGGAAGCGTCCAAGCAGTCGCGGAAGCGTCCAAGCAGGCGCGGTAGCGTTCAAGCAGTCGCGGAAGCGTCCAAGCAGGCGCGGTAGCGTCCAAGCAGGCGTGGAAACGTCCAAGCAGACGCGGCAGCATGCAAGAAGGCGCAGAAGATTCCAAGCAGGCGCGGAAGCGTCCAAGCAGGCGCGGAAACGTCCAAGTAGGCGCGGCAGCATGCAAGAAGGCGCAGAAGAGTCCAAGCAGGCGCGGAAGCGTCCAAGCAGTCACGGAAGCGTCCAAGCAGGCGCGGTAGCGTCCAAGCTGGCGCGGAAACGTCCAAGCAGGCGCGGAAGAATGCAAGAAGACGCAGAAGAGTCCAAGCAGGCGCGGAAGCGTCCAAGCAGGCGGGGAAGCATGCAAGCAGGCGCGGAAGCGTCCAAGCAGGCGCGGAAACGTCCAAGTAGGCGCGGAAGCATGCAAGAAGGCGCGGAAGCGTCCAAAGAGGCGCGGTAGCGTCCAAGCAGGCGCGGAAACGTCCAAGCAGGCGCGGAAGCATGCAAGAAGGCGCAGAAGAGTCCAAGCAGGCGCGGAAGCGTCCAAGCAGGCGGGGAAGCATGCAAGCAGGCGCGGAAGCGTCCAAGCAGGCGCGGAAACGTCCAAGTAGGCGCGGCAGCATGCAAGAAGCCGCAGAAGAGTCCAAGCAGGCGCGGAAGCGTCCAAGCAGTCACGGAAGCGTCCAAGCAGGCGCGGTAGCGTCCAAGCAGGCGCGGAAGAATGCATGAAGACGCAGAAGAGTCCAAGCAGGCGCGGAAGCGTCCAAGCAGGCGGGGAAGCATGCAAGCAGGCGCGGAAGCGTCCAAGCAGGCGCGGAAACGTCCAAGTAGGCGCGGAAGTATGCAAGAAGACGCAGAAGAGTCCAAGCAGGCGCGGAAGCGTCCAAGCAGGCGGGGAAGCATGCAAGCAGGCGCGGAAGCGTCCAAGCAGGCGCGGAAACGTCCAAGTAGGCGCGGAAGCATGCAAGAAGGCGCGGAAGCGTCCAAGGAGGCGCGGTAGCGTCCAAGCAGGCGCGGAAACGTCCAAGTAGGCGCGGCAGCATGCAAGAAGGCGCAGAAGATTCCAAGCAGGCGCGGAAGCGCCCAAGCAGGCGGGGAAGCATGCAAGCAGGCGCAGAAGAGTCCAAGCAGGCGCGGAAGCGTCCAAGCAGGCGGGGAAGCATGCAAGCAGGCGCGGAAGCGTCCAAGCAGGCGTGGAAACGTCCAAGTAGGCGCGGCAGCATGCAAGAAGGCGCAGAAGATTCCAAGCAGGCGCGGAAGCGTCCAAGCAGGCGCGGAAACGTCCAACCAGGCGCGGAAGCATGCAAGAAGGCGCAGAAGAGTCCAAGCAGTCGCGGAAGCGTCCAAGCAGGCGCGGTAGCGTCCAAGCAGTCGCGGAAGCGTCCAAGCAGGCGCGGTAGCGTCCAAGCAGGCGCGGAAACGTCCAAGCAGGCGCGGAAACGTCCAAGTAGGCGTGGCAGCATGCAAGAAGGCGCAGAAGAGTCCAAGCAGGCGCGGAAGCGTCCAAGCAGGCGGGGAAGCATGCAAGCAGGCGCGGAAGCGTCCAAGCAAGCGTGGAAACGTCCAAGCAGGCGCGGAAACGTCCAAGTAGGCGCGGCAGCATGCAAGAAGGCGCAGAAGAGTCCAAGCAGGCGCGGAAGCGTCCAAGCAGTCGCGGAAGCGTCCAAGCAGGCGCGGTAGCGTCCAACCAGGCGCGGAAGCGTCCAAGTAGGCGCGGCAGCATGCAAGAAGGCGCAGAAGAGACCTAGCAGGCGCGGAAGCGTCCAAGCAGTCGCGGAAGCGTCCAAGCAGGCGCGGTAGCGTTCAAGCAGTCGCGGAAGCGTCCAAGCAGGCGCGGTAGCGTCCAAGCAGGCGTGGAAACGTCCAAGCAGACGCGGCAGCATGCAAGAAGGCGCAGAAGATTCCAAGCAGGCGCGGAAGCGTCCAAGCAGGCGCGGAAACGTCCAAGTAGGCGCGGCAGCATGCAAGAAGGCGCAGAAGAGTCCAAGCAGGCGCGGAAGCGTCCAAGCAGTCACGGAAGCGTCCAAGCAGGCGCGGTAGCGTCCAAGCAGGCGCGGAAACGTCCAAGCAGGCGCGGAAGAATGCAAGAAGACGCAGAAGAGTCCAAGCAGGCGCGGAAGCGTCCAAGCAGGCGGGGAAGCATGCAAGCAGGCGCGGAAGCGTCCAAGCAGGCGCGGAAACGTCCAAGTAGGCGCGGAAGCATGCAAGAAGGCGCGGAAGCGTTTAAAGAGGCGCGGTAGCGTCCAAGCAGGCGCGGAAACGTCCAAGCAGGCGCGGAAGCATGCAAGAAGGCGCAGAAGAGTCCAAGCAGGCGCGGAAGCGTCCAAGCAGGCGGGGAAGCATGCAAGCAGGCGCGGAAGCGTCCAAGCAGGCGCGGAAACGTCCAAGTAGGCGCGGCAGCATGCAAGAAGCCGCAGAAGAGTCCAAGCAGGCGCGGAAGCGTCCCAGCAGTCGCGGAAGCGTCCAAGCAGGCGCGGTAGCGTCCAACCAGGCGCGGAAGCATGCAAGAAGGCGCAGAAGAGTCCAAGCAGTCGCGGAAGCGTCCAAGCAGGCGCGGTAGCGTCCAAGCAGTCGCGGAAGCGTCCAAGCAGGCGCGGTAGCGTCCAAGCAGGCGCGGAAACGTCCAAGCAGGCGCGGAAACGTCCAAGTAGGCGCGGCAGCATGCAAGAAGGCGCAGAAGAGTCCAAGCAGGCGCGGAAGCGTCCAAGCAGGCGGGGAAGCATGCAAGCAGGCGCGGAAGCGTCCAAGCAAGCGTGGAAACGTCCAAGCAGGCGCGGAAACGTCCAAGTAGGCGCGGCAGCATGCAAGAAGGCGCAGAAGAGTCCAAGCAGGCGCGGAAGCGTCCAAGCAGTCACGGAAGCGTCCAAGCAGGCGCGGTAGCGTCCAAGCAGGCGCGGAAGAATGCAAGAAGACGCAGAAGAGTCCAAGCAGGCGCGGAAGCGTCCAAGCAGGCGGGGAAGCATGCAAGCAGGCGCGGAAGCGTCCAAGCAGGCGCGGAAACGTCCAAGTAGGCGCGGAAGTATGCAAGAAGACGCAGAAGAGTCCAAGCAGGCGCGGAAGCGTCCAAGCAGGCGGGGAAGCATGCAAGCAGGCGCGGAAGCGTCCAAGCAGGCGCGGAAACGTCCAAGTAGGCGCGGAAGCATGCAAGAAGGCGCGGAAGCGTCCAAGGAGGCGCGGTAGCGTCCAAGCAGGCGCGGAAACGTCCAAGTAGGCGCGGCAGCATGCAAGAAGGCGCAGAAGATTCCAAGCAGGCGCGGAAGCGTCCAAGCAGGCGGGGAAGCATGCAAGCAGGCGCAGAAGAGTCCAAGCAGGCGCGGAAGCGTCCAAGCAGGCGGGGAAGCATGCAAGCAGGCGCGGAAGCGTCCAAGCAGGCGTGGAAACGTCCAAGTAGGCGCGGCAGCATGCAAGAAGGCGCAGAAGATTCCAAGCAGGCGCGGAAGCGTCCAAGCAGGCGCGGAAACGTCCAACCAGGCGCGGAAGCATGCAAGAAGGCGCAGAAGAGTCCAAGCAGTCGCGGAAGCGTCCAAGCAGGCGCGGTAGCGTCCAAGCAGTCGCGGAAGCGTCCAAGCAGGCGCGGTAGCGTCCAAGCAGGCGCGGAAACGTCCAAGCAGGCGCGGAAACGTCCAAGTAGGCGCGGCAGCATGCAAGAAGGCGCAGAAGAGTCCAAGCAGGCGCGGAAGCGTCCAAGCAGGCGGGGAAGCATGCAAGCAGGCGCGGAAGCGTCCAAGCAAGCGTGGAAACGTCCAAGCAGGCGCGGAAACGTCCAAGTAGGCGCGGCAGCATGCAAGAAGGCGCAGAAGAGTCCAAGCAGGCGCGGAAGCGTCCAAGCAGTCGCGGAAGCGTCCAAGCAGGCGCGGTAGCGTCCAACCAGGCGCGGAAGCGTCCAAGCTGGCGCGGTAGCGTCCAAGCAGTCGCGGAAGCGTCCAAGCAGGCGCGGTAGCGTCCAAGCAGGCGCGGAAACGTCCAAGCAGGCGCGGAAACGTCCAAGTAGGCGTGGCAACATGCAAGAAGACGCAGAGGAGTCCAAGCAGGCGCGGTAGCGTCCAAGCAGTCGCGGAAGCGTCCAAGCAGGCGCGGCAGCGTCCAACCAGGCGCGGAAGCGTCCAAGTAGGCGCGGCAGCATGCAAGAAGGCGCAGAAGCGTCCAAGCAGGCGGGGAAGCATGCAAGCAGGCGCGGAAGCGTCCAAGCAGGCGTGGAAACGTCCAAGCAGGCGCGGAAACGTCCAAGTAGGCGCGGCAGCATGCAAGAAGGCGCAGAAGAGTCCAAGCAGGCGCGGAAGCGTCCAAGCAGTCGCGGAAGCGTCCAAGCAGGCGCGGTAGCGTTCAAGCAGTCGCGGAAGCGTCCAAGCAGGCGCGGTAGCGTCCAAGCAGGCGTGGAAACGTCCAAGCAGGCGCGGAAGCATGCAAGAAGGCGCAGAAGAGTCCAAGCAGGCGGGGATGCATGCAAGCAGGCGCGGAAGCGTCCAAGCAGGCGCGGAAACGTCCAAGCAGGCGCGGAAGCATGCAAGAAGGCGCAGAAGAGTCCAAGCAGGCGCGGAAGCGTCCAGGCAGGCGGGGAAGCATGCAAGCAGGCGCGGAAGCGTCCAAGCAGGCGTGGAAACGTCCAAGTAGGCGCGGCAGCATGCAAGAAGGCGCAGAAGATTCCAAGCAGGCGCGGAAGCGTCCAAGCAGGCGGGGTAGCATGCAAGCAGGCGCGGAAGCGTCCAAGCAGGCGCGGAAACGTCCAAGTAGGCGCGGCAGCATGCAAGAAGGCGCAGAAGAGTCCAAGCAGGCGCGGAAGCGTCCAAGCAGTCACGGAAGCGTCCAAGCAGGCGCGGTAGCGTCCAAGCAGGCGCGGAAACGTCCAAGCAGGCGCGGAAGAATGCAAGAAGACGCAGAAGAGTCCAAGCAGGCGCGGAAGCGTCCAAGCAGGCGGGGAAGCATGCAAGCAGGCGCGGAAGCGTCCAAGCAGGCGCGGAAACGTCCAAGTAGGCGCGGAAGCATGCAAGAAGGCGCGGAAGCGTCCAAGCAGGCGCGGTAGCGTCCAAGCAGGCGCGGAAACGTCCAAGTAGGCGCGGCAGCGTCCAAGCAGGCGCGGTAGCGTCCAAGCAGGCGCGGAAACGTCCAAGCAGGCGCGGAAGAATGCAAGAAGACGCAGAAGAGTCCAAGCAGGCGCGGAAGCGTCCAAGCAGGCGGGGAAGCATGCAAGCAGGCGCGGAAGCGTCCAAGCAGGCGCGGAAACGTCCAAGTAGGCGCGGAAGCATGCAAGAAGGCGCGGAAGCGTCCAAAGAGGCGCGGTAGCGTCCAAGCAGGCGCGGAAACGTCCAAGCAGGCGCGGAAGCATGCAAGAAGGCGCAGAAGAGTCCAAGCAGGCGCGGAAGAATGCAAGAAGACGCAGAAGAGTCCAAGCAGGCGCGGAAGCGTCCAAGCAGGCGGGGAAGCATGCAAGCAGGCGCGGAAGCGTCCAAGCAGGCGCGGAAACGTCCAAGTAGGCGCGGAAGCATGCAAGAAGGCGCGGAAGCGTCCAAAGAGGCGCGGTAGCGTCCAAGCAGGCGCGGAAACGTCCAAGCAGGCGCGGAAGCATGCAAGAAGGCGCAGAAGAGTCCAAGCAGGCGCGGAAGCGTCCAAGCAGGCGGGGAAGCATGCAAGCAGGCGCGGAAGCGTCCAAGCAGGCGCGGAAACGTCCAAGTAGGCGCGGCAGCATGCAAGAAGCCGCAGAAGAGTCCAAGCAGGCGCGGAAGCGTCCCAGCAGTCGCGGAAGCGTCCAAGCAGGCGCGGTAGCGTCCAACCAGGCGCGGAAGCATGCAAGAAGGCGCAGAAGAGTCCAAGCAGTCGCGGAAGCGTCCAAGCAGGCGCGGTAGCGACCAAGCAGTCGCGGAAGCGTCCAAGCAGGCGCGGTAGCGTCCAAGCAGGCGCGGAAACGTCCAAGCAGGCGCGGAAACGTCCAAGTAGGCGCGGCAGCATGCAAGAAGGCGCAGAAGAGTCCAAGCAGGCGCGGAAGCGTCCAAACAGGCGGGGAAGCATGCAAGCAGGCGCGGAAGCGTCCAAGCAAGCGTGGAAACGTCCAAGCAGGCGCGGAAACGTCCAAGTAGGCGCGGCAGCATGCAAGAAGGCGCAGAAGAGTCCAAGCAGGCGCGGAATCGTCCAAGCAGTCGCGGAAGCGTCCAAGCAGGCGCGGTAGCGTCCAACCAGGCGCGGAAGCGTCCAAGTAGGCGCGGCAGCATGCAAGAAGGCGCAGAAGAGACCTAGCAGGCGCGGAAGCGTCCAAGCAGTCGCGGAAGCGTCCAAGCAGGCGCGGTAGCGTTCAAGCAGTCGCGGAAGCGTCCAAGCAGGCGCGGTAGCGTCCAAGCAGGCGTGGAAACGTCCAAGCAGACGCGGCAGCATGCAAGAAGGCGCAGAAGATTCCAAGCAGGCGCGGAAGCGTCCAAGCAGGCGCGGAAACGTCCAAGTAGGCGCGGCAGCATGCAAGAAGGCGCAGAAGAGTCCAAGCAGGCGCGGAAGCGTCCAAGCAGTCACGGAAGCGTCCAAGCAGGCGCGGTAGCGTCCAAGCAGGCGCGGAAACGTCCAAGCAGGCGCGGAAGAATGCAAGAAGACGCAGAAGAGTCCAAGCAGGCGCGGAAGCGTCCAAGCAGGCGAGGAAGCATGCAAGCAGGCGCGGAAGCGTCCAAGCAGGCGCGGAAACGTCCAAGTAGGCGCGGAAGCATGCAAGAAGGCGCGGAAGCGTCCAAAGAGGCGCGGTAGCGTCCAAGCAGGCGCGGAAACGTCCAAGCAGGCGCGGAAGCATGCAAGAAGGCGCAGAAGAGTCCAAGCAGGCGCGGAAGCGTCCAAGCAGGCGGGGAAGCATGCAAGCAGGCGCGGAAGCGTCCAAGCAGGCGCGGAAACGTCCAAGTAGGCGCGGCAGCATGCAAGAAGCCGCAGAAGAGTCCAAGCAGGCGCGGAAGCGTCCAAGCAGTCACGGAAGCGTCCAAGCAGGCGCGGTAGCGTGCAAGCAGGCGCGGAAGAATGCAAGAAGACGCAGAAGAGTCCAAGCAGGCGCGGAAGCGTCCAAGCAGGCGGGGAAGCATGCAAGCAGGCGCGGAAGCGTCCAAGCAGGCGCGGAAACGTCCAAGTAGGCGCGGAAGTATGCAAGAAGACGCAGAAGAGTCCAAGCAGGCGCGGAAGCGTCCAAGCAGGCGGGGAAGCATGCAAGCAGGCGCGGAAGCGTCCAAGCAGGCGCGGAAACGTCCAAGTAGGCGCGGAAGCATGCAAGAAGGCGCGGAAGCGTCCAAGGAGGCGCGGTAGCGTCCAAGCAGGCGCGGAAACGTCCAAGTAGGCGCGGCAGCATGCAAGAAGGCGCAGAAGATTCCAAGCAGGCGCGGAAGCGTCCAAGCAGGCGGGGAAGCATGCAAGCAGGCGCAGAAGAGTCCAAGCAGGCGCGGAAGCGTCCAAGCAGGCGGGGTAGCATGCAAGCAGGCGCGGAAGCGTCCAAGCAGGCGTGGTAACGTCCAAGTAGGCGCGGCAGCATGCAAGAAGGCGCAGAAGATTCCAAGCAGGCGCGGAAGCGTCCAAGCAGGCGCGGTAGCGTCCAAGCAGGCGTGGAAACGTCCAAGCAGACGCGGCAGCATGCAAGAAGGCGCAGAAGAGTCCAAGCAGGCGCGGAAACGTCCAAGTAGGCGCGGCAGCATGCAAGAAGGCGCAGAAGATTCCAAGCAGGCGCGGAAGCGTCCAAGCTGGCGCGGTAGCGTCCAAGCAGTCGCGGAAGCGTCCAAGCAGGCGCGGTAGCGTCCAAGCAGGCGCGGAAACGTCCAAGCAGGCGCGGAAACGTCCAAGTAGGCGTGGCAACATGCAAGAAGACGCAGAGGAGTCCAAGCAGGCGCGGTAGCGTCCAAGCAGTCGCGGAAGCGTCCAAGCAGGCGCGGCAGCGTCCAACCAGGCGCGGAAGCGTCCAAGTAGGCGCGGCAGCATGCAAGAAGGCGCAGAAGCGTCCAAGCAGGCGGGGAAGCATGCAAGCAGGCGCGGAAGCGTCCAAGCAGGCGTGGAAACGTCCAAGCAGGCGCGGAAACGTCCAAGTAGGCGCGGCAGCATGCAAGAAGGCGCAGAAGAGTCCAAGCAGGCGCGGAAGCGTCCAAGCAGTCGCGGAAGCGTCCAAGCAGGCGCGGTAGCGTTCAAGCAGTCGCGGAAGCGTCCAAGCAGGCGCGGTAGCGTCCAAGCAGGCGTGGAAACGTCCAAGCAGGCGCGGAAGCATGCAAGAAGGCGCAGAAGAGTCCAAGCAGGCGGGGATGCATGCAAGCAGGCGCGGAAGCGTCCAAGCAGGCGCGGAAACGTCCAAGCAGGCGCGGAAGCATGCAAGAAGGCGCAGAAGAGTCCAAGCAGGCGCGGAAGCGTCCAGGCAGGCGGGGAAGCATGCAAGCAGGCGCGGAAGCGTCCAAGCAGGCGTGGAAACGTCCAAGTAGGCGCGGCAGCATGCAAGAAGGCGCAGAAGATTCCAAGCAGGCGCGGAAGCGTCCAAGCAGGCGGGGTAGCATGCAAGCAGGCGCGGAAGCGTCCAAGCAGGCGCGGAAACGTCCAAGTAGGCGCGGCAGCATGCAAGAAGGCGCAGAAGAGTCCAAGCAGGCGCGGAAGCGTCCAAGCAGTCACGGAAGCGTCCAAGCAGGCGCGGTAGCGTCCAAGCAGGCGCGGAAACGTCCAAGCAGGCGCGGAAGAATGCAAGAAGACGCAGAAGAGTCCAAGCAGGCGCGGAAGCGTCCAAGCAGGCGGGGAAGCATGCAAGCAGGCGCGGAAGCGTCCAAGCAGGCGCGGAAACGTCCAAGTAGGCGCGGAAGCATGCAAGAAGGCGCGGAAGCGTCCAAGCAGGCGCGGTAGCGTCCAAGCAGGCGCGGAAACGTCCAAGTAGGCGCGGCAGCGTCCAAGCAGGCGCGGTAGCGTCCAAGCAGGCGCGGAAACGTCCAAGCAGGCGCGGAAGAATGCAAGAAGACGCAGAAGAGTCCAAGCAGGCGCGGAAGCGTCCAAGCAGGCGGGGAAGCATGCAAGCAGGCGCGGAAGCGTCCAAGCAGGCGCGGAAACGTCCAAGTAGGCGCGGAAGCATGCAAGAAGGCGCGGAAGCGTCCAAAGAGGCGCGGTAGCGTCCAAGCAGGCGCGGAAACGTCCAAGCAGGCGCGGAAGCATGCAAGAAGGCGCAGAAGAGTCCAAGCAGGCGCGGAAGAATGCAAGAAGACGCAGAAGAGTCCAAGCAGTCGCGGAAGCGTCCAAGCAGGCGCGGTAGCGTCCAAGCAGTCGCGGAAGCGTCCAAGCAGGCGCGGTAGCGTCCAAGCAGGCGCGGAAACGTCCAAGCAGGCGCGGAAACGTCCAAGTAGGCGCGGCAGCATGCAAGAAGGCGCAGAAGAGTCCAAGCAGGCGCGGAAGCGTCCAAACAGGCGGGGAAGCATGCAAGCAGGCGCGGAAGCGTCCAAGCAAGCGTGGAAACGTCCAAGCAGGCGCGGAAACGTCCAAGTAGGCGCGGCAGCATGCAAGAAGGCGCAGAAGAGTCCAAGCAGGCGCGGAATCGTCCAAGCAGTCGCGGAAGCGTCCAAGCAGGCGCGGTAGCGTCCAACCAGGCGCGGAAGCGTCCAAGTAGGCGCGGCAGCATGCAAGAAGGCGCAGAAGAGACCTAGCAGGCGCGGAAGCGTCCAAGCAGTCGCGGAAGCGTCCAAGCAGGCGCGGTAGCGTTCAAGCAGTCGCGGAAGCGTCCAAGCAGGCGCGGTAGCGTCCAAGCAGGCGTGGAAACGTCCAAGCAGACGCGGCAGCATGCAAGAAGGCGCAGAAGATTCCAAGCAGGCGCGGAAGCGTCCAAGCAGGCGCGGAAACGTCCAAGTAGGCGCGGCAGCATGCAAGAAGGCGCAGAAGAGTCCAAGCAGGCGCGGAAGCGTCCAAGCAGTCACGGAAGCGTCCAAGCAGGCGCGGTAGCGTCCAAGCAGGCGCGGAAACGTCCAAGCAGGCGCGGAAGAATGCAAGAAGACGCAGAAGAGTCCAAGCAGGCGCGGAAGCGTCCAAGCAGGCGAGGAAGCATGCAAGCAGGCGCGGAAGCGTCCAAGCAGGCGCGGAAACGTCCAAGTAGGCGCGGAAGCATGCAAGAAGGCGCGGAAGCGTCCAAAGAGGCGCGGTAGCGTCCAAGCAGGCGCTGAAACGTCCAAGCAGGCGCGGAAGCATGCAAGAAGGCGCAGAAGAGTCCAAGCAGGCGCGGAAGCGTCCAAGCAGGCGGGGAAGCATGCAAGCAGGCGCGGAAGCGTCCAAGCAGGCGCGGAAACGTCCAAGTAGGCGCGGCAGCATGCAAGAAGCCGCAGAAGAGTCCAAGCAGGCGCGGAAGCGTCCAAGCAGTCACGGAAGCGTCCAAGCAGGCGCGGTAGCGTGCAAGCAGGCGCGGAAGAATGCAAGAAGACGCAGAAGAGTCCAAGCAGGCGCGGAAGCGTCCAAGCAGGCGGGGAAGCATGCAAGCAGGCGCGGAAGCGTCCAAGCAGGCGCGGAAACGTCCAAGTAGGCGCGGAAGTATGCAAGAAGACGCAGAAGAGTCCAAGCAGGCGCGGAAGCGTCCAAGCAGGCGGGGAAGCATGCAAGCAGGCGCGGAAGCGTCCAAGCAGGCGCGGAAACGTCCAAGTAGGCGCGGAAGCATGCAAGAAGGCGCGGAAGCGTCCAAGGAGGCGCGGTAGCGTCCAAGCAGGCGCGGAAACGTCCAAGTAGGCGCGGCAGCATGCAAGAAGGCGCAGAAGATTCCAAGCAGGCGCGGAAGCGTCCAAGCAGGCGGGGAAGCATGCAAGCAGGCGCAGAAGAGTCCAAGCAGGCGCGGAAGCGTCCAAGCAGGCGGGGAAGCATGCAAGCAGGCGCGGAAGCGTCCAAGCAGGCGTGGAAACGTCCAAGTAGGCGCGGCAGCATGCAAGAAGGCGCAGAAGATTCCAAGCAGGCGCGGAAGCGTCCAAGCAGGCGCGGTAGCGTCCAAGCAGGCGTGGAAACGTCCAAGCAGACGCGGCAGCATGCAAGAAGGCGCAGAAGAGTCCAAGCAGGCGCGGAAACGTCCAAGTAGGCGCGGCAGCATGCAAGAAGGCGCAGAAGATTCCAAGCAGGCGCGGAAGCGTCCAAGCAGGCGGGGAAGCATGCAAGCAGGCGCGGAAGCGTCCAAGCAGGCGTGGAAACGTCCAAGTAGGCGCGGCAGCATGCAAGAAGGCGCAGAAGATTCCAAGCAGGCGCGGAAGCGTCCAAGCAAGCGGGGAAGCATGCAAGCAGGCGCGGAAGCGTCCAAGCAGGCGTGGAAACGTCCAAGCAGACGCGGCAGCATGCAAGAAGGCGCAGAAGAGTCCAAGCAGGCGGGGAAGCATGCAAGCAGGCGCGGAAGCGTCCAAGCAGGCGCGGAAACGTCCAAGCAGGCGCGGAAGCATGCAAGAAGGCGCAGAAGAGTCCAAGCAGGCGCGGAAGCGTCCAGGCAGGCGGGGAAGCATGCAAGCAGGCGCGGAAGCGTCCAAGCAGGCGTGGAAACGTCCAAGTAGGCGCGGCAGCATGCAAGAAGGCGCAGAAGATTCCAAGCAGGCGCGGAAGCGTCCAAGCAGGCAGGGTAGCATGCAAGCAGGCGTGGAAGCGTCCAAGCAGGCGCGGAAACGTCCAAGTAGGCGCGGCAGCATGCAAGAAGGCGCAGAAGATTCCAAGCAGGCGCGGAAGCGTCCAAGCAGGCGGGGAAGCATGCAAGCAGGCGCGGAAGCGTCCAAGCAGGCGTGGAAACGTCCAAGTAGGCGCGGCAGCATGCAAGAAGGCGCAGAAGATTCCAAGCAGGCGCGGAAGCGTCCAAGCAAGCGGGGAAGCATGCAAGCAGGCGCGGAAGCGTCCAAGCAGGCGCGGAAACGTCCAAGTAGGCGCGGCAGCATGCAAGAAGGCGCAGAAGAGTCCAAGCAGGCGCGGAAGCGTCCAAGCAGTCACGGAAGCGTCCAAGCAGGCGCGGTAGCGTCCAAGCAGGCGCGGAAACGTCCAAGCAGGCGCGGAAGAATGCAAGAAGACGCAGAAGAGTCCAAGCAGGCGCGGAAGCGTCCAAGCAGGCGGGGAAGCATGCAAGCAGGCGCGGTAGCGTCCAAGCAGGCGCGGAAACGTCCAAGCAGGCGCGGAAACGTCCAAGTAGGCGCGGCAGCATGCAAGAAGGCGCAGAAGATTCCAAGCAGGCGCGGAAGCGTCCAAGCAGGCGCGGTAGCGTCCAAGCAGGCGTGGAAACGTCCAAGCAGACGCGGCAGCATGCAAGAAGGCGCAGAAGAGTCCAAGCAGGCGCGGAAACGTCCAAGTAGGCGCGGCAGCATGCAAGAAGGCGCAGAAGATTCCAAGCAGGCGCGGAAGCGTCCAAGCAGGCGGGGAAGCATGCAAGCAGGCGCGGAAGCGTCCAAGCAGGCGTGGAAACGTCCAAGTAGGCGCGGCAGCATGCAAGAAGGCGCAGAAGATTCCAAGCAGGCGCGGAAGCGTCCAAGCAAGCGGGGAAGCATGCAAGCAGGCGCGGAAGCGTCCAAGCAGGCGTGGAAACGTCCAAGCAGACGCGGCAGCATGCAAGAAGGCGCAGAAGAGTCCAAGCAGGCGGGGAAGCATGCAAGCAGGCGCGGAAGCGTCCAAGCAGGCGCGGAAACGTCCAAGCAGGCGCGGAAGCATGCAAGAAGGCGCAGAAGAGTCCAAGCAGGCGCGGAAGCGTCCAGGCAGGCGGGGAAGCATGCAAGCAGGCGCGGAAGCGTCCAAGCAGGCGTGGAAACGTCCAAGTAGGCGCGGCAGCATGCAAGAAGGCGCAGAAGATTCCAAGCAGGCGCGGAAGCGTCCAAGCAGGCAGGGTAGCATGCAAGCAGGCGTGGAAGCGTCCAAGCAGGCGCGGAAACGTCCAAGTAGGCGCGGCAGCATGCAAGAAGGCGCAGAAGATTCCAAGCAGGCGCGGAAGCGTCCAAGCAGGCGGGGAAGCATGCAAGCAGGCGCGGAAGCGTCCAAGCAGGCGTGGAAACGTCCAAGTAGGCGCGGCAGCATGCAAGAAGGCGCAGAAGATTCCAAGCAGGCGCGGAAGCGTCCAAGCAAGCGGGGAAGCATGCAAGCAGGCGCGGAAGCGTCCAAGCAGGCGCGGAAACGTCCAAGTAGGCGCGGCAGCATGCAAGAAGGCGCAGAAGAGTCCAAGCAGGCGCGGAAGCGTCCAAGCAGTCACGGAAGCGTCCAAGCAGGCGCGGTAGCGTCCAAGCAGGCGCGGAAACGTCCAAGCAGGCGCGGAAGAATGCAAGAAGACGCAGAAGAGTCCAAGCAGGCGCGGAAGCGTCCAAGCAGGCGGGGAAGCATGCAAGCAGGCGCGGTAGCGTCCAAGCAGGCGCGGAAACGTCCAAGCAGGCGCGGAAACGTCCAAGTAGGCGCGGCAGCATGCAAGAAGGCGCAGAAGAGTCCAAGCAGGCGCGGAAGCGTCCAAGCAGTCGCGGAAGCGTCCAAGCAGGCGCGGTAGCGTCCAACCAGGCGCGGAAGCGTCCAAGTAGGCGCGGCAGCATGCAAGAAGGCGCAGAAGAGACCTAGCAGGCGCGGAAGCGTCCAAGCAGTCGCGGAAGCGTCCAAGCAGGCGCGGTAGCGTTCAAGCAGTCGCGGAAGCGTCCAAGCAGGCGCGGTAGCGTCCAAGCAGGCGTGGAAACGTCCAAGCAGACGCGGCAGCATGCAAGAAGGCGCAGAAGAGTCCAAGCAGGCGCGGAAACGTCCAAGTAGGCGCGGCAGCATGCAAGAAGGCGCAGAAGATTCCAAGCAGGCGCGGAAGCGTCCAAGCAGGCGGGGAAGCATGCAAGCAGGCGCGGAAGCGTCCAAGCAGGCGTGGAAACGTCCAAGTAGGCGCGGCAGCATGCAAGAAGGCGCAGAAGATTCCAAGCAGGCGCGGAAGCGTCCAAGCAAGCGGGGAAGCATGCAAGCAGGCGCGGAAGCGTCCAAGCAGGCGTGGAAACGTCCAAGCAGACGCGGCAGCATGCAAGAAGGCGCAGAAGAGTCCAAGCAGGCGGGGAAGCATGCAAGCAGGCGCGGAAGCGTCCAAGCAGGCGCGGAAACGTCCAAGCAGGCGCGGAAGCATGCAAGAAGGCGCAGAAGAGTCCAAGCAGGCGCGGAAGCGTCCAGGCAGGCGGGGAAGCATGCAAGCAGGCGCGGAAGCGTCCAAGCAGGCGTGGAAACGTCCAAGTAGGCGCGGCAGCATGCAAGAAGGCGCAGAAGATTCCAAGCAGGCGCGGAAGCGTCCAAGCAGGCAGGGTAGCATGCAAGCAGGCGCGGAAGCGTCCAAGCAGGCGCGGAAACGTCCAAGTAGGCGCGGCAGCATGCAAGAAGGCGCAGAAGATTCCAAGCAGGCGCGGAAGCGTCCAAGCAGGCGGGGAAGCATGCAAGCAGGCGCGGAAGCGTCCAAGCAGGCGTGGAAACGTCCAAGTAGGCGCGGCAGCATGCAAGAAGGCGCAGAAGATTCCAAGCAGGCGCGGAAGCGTCCAAGCAAGCGGGGAAGCATGCAAGCAGGCGCGGAAGCGTCCAAGCAGGCGCGGAAACGTCCAAGTAGGCGCGGCAGCATGCAAGAAGGCGCAGAAGAGTCCAAGCAGGCGCGGAAGCGTCCAAGCAGTCACGGAAGCGTCCAAGCAGGCGCGGTAGCGTCCAAGCAGGCGCGGAAACGTCCAAGCAGGCGCGGAAGAATGCAAGAAGACGCAGAAGAGTCCAAGCAGGCGCGGAAGCGTCCAAGCAGGCGGGGAAGCATGCAAGCAGGCGCGGAAGCGTCCAAGCAGGCGCGGAAACGTCCAAGTAGGAGCGGAAGCATGCAAGAAGGCGCGGAAGCGTCCAAAGAGGCGCGGTAGCGTCCAAGCAGGTGCGGAAACGTCCAAGCAGGCGCGGAAGCATGCAAGAAGGCGCAGAAGAGTCCAAACAGGCGCAGAAGAGTCCAACCAGGCGCGGAAGCGTCCAAGCAGTCGCGGAAGCATGCAAGCAGTCGCGGAAGCGTGCAAGCAGGCGCGGTAGCGTCCAAGCAGGCGCGGAAACGTCCAAGCAGGCGCGGAAGCATGCAAGAAGGCGCAGAAGAGTCCAAGCAGGCGCGGAAGCGTCCAAACAGGCGGGGAAGCATGCAAGCAAGCGCGGAAGCGTCCAAGCAGGCGCGGTAGCGTCCAACCAAGCGCGGAAGCGTCCAAGCAGGCGCGGAAGCGTCCAAGCAGGCGGGGAAGCATGCAAGCAGGCGCGGAAGCGTCCAAGCAGGCGCGGAAACGTCCAAGTAGGCGCGGAAGCATGCAAGAAGGCGCGGAAGCGTCCAAGCAGGCTCGGAAGCGTCCAAGCAGTCGCGGAAGCGTCCAAGCTGGCGCGGTAGCGTCCAAGCAGGCGCGGAAGCGTCCAAGCAGTCGCGGAAGCGTCCAAGCTGGCGCGGTAGCGTCCAAGCAGTCGCGGAAGCGTCCAAGCAGGCGCGGTAGCGTCCAAGCAGGCGCGGAAACGTCCAAGCAGGCGCGGAAACGTCCAAGTAGGCGTGGCAGCATGCAAGAAGACGCAGAGGAGTCCAAGCAGGCGCGGTAGCGTCCAAGCAGTCGCGGAAGCGTCCAAGCAGGCGCGGCAGCGTCCAACCAGGCGCGGAAGCGTCCAAGTAGGCGCGGCAGCATGCAAGAAGGCGCAGAAGCGTCCAAGCAGGCGGGGAAGCATGCAAGCAGGCGCGGAAGCGTCCAAGCAGGCGTGGAAACGTCCAAGCAGGCGCGGAAACGTCCAAGTAGGCGCGGCAGCATGCAAGAAGGCGCAGAAGAGTCCAAGCAGGCGCGGAAGCGTCCAAGCAGTCGCGGAAGCGTCCAAGCAGGCGCGGTAGCGTTCAAGCAGTCGCGGAAGCGTCCAAGCAGGCGCGGTAGCGTCCAAGCAGGCGTGGAAACGTCCAAGCAGGCGCGGAAGCATGCAAGAAGGCGCAGAAGAGTCCAAGCAGGCGGGGAAGCATGCAAGCAGGCGCGGAAGCGTCCAAGCAGGCGCGGAAACGTCCAAGCAGGCGCGGAAGCATGCAAGAAGGCGCAGAAGAGTCCAAGCAGGCGCGGAAGCGTCCAGGCAGGCGGGGAAGCATGCAAGCAGGCGCGGAAGCGTCCAAGCAGGCGTGGAAACGTCCAAGTAGGCGCGGCAGCATGCAAGAAGGCGCAGAAGATTCCAAGCAGGCGCGGAAGCGTCCAAGCAGGCGGGGTAGCATGCAAGCAGGCGCGGAAGCGTCCAAGCAGGCGCGGAAACGTCCAAGTAGGCGCGGCAGCATGCAAGAAGGCGCAGAAGAGTCCAAGCAGGCGCGGAAGCGTCCAAGCAGTCACGGAAGCGTCCAAGCAGGCGCGGTAGCGTCCAAGCAGGCGCGGAAACGTCCAAGTAGGCGCGGCAGCATGCAAGAAGGCGCAGAAGATTCCAAGCAGGCGCGGAAGCGTCCAAGCAGGCGGGGAAGCATGCAAGCAGGCGCAGAAGAGTCCAAGCAGGCGCGGAAGCGTCCAAGCAGGCGGGGAAGCATGCAAGCAGGCGCGGAAGCGTCCAAGCAGGCGCGGAAACGTCCAAGTAGGCGCGGAAGCATGCAAGAAGGCGCGGAAGCGTCCAAGCAGGCGCGGTAGCGTCCAGGCAGGCGGGGAAGAATGCAAGAAGACGCAGAAGAGTCCAAGCAGGCGCGGAAGCGTCCAAGCAGGCGCGGAAACGTCCAAGTAGGCGCGGAAGTATGCAAGAAGACGCAGAAGAGTCCAAGCAGGCGCGGAAGCGTCCAAGCAGGCGGGGAAGCATGCAAGCAGGCGCGGAAGCGTTCAAGCAGTCGCGGAAGCGTCCAAGCAGGCGCGGTAGCGTCCAAGCAGGCGTGGAAACGTCCAAGCAGACGCGGCAGCATGCAAGCAGTCGCGGAAGCGTGCAAGCAGGCGCGGTAGCGTCCAAGCAGGCGCGGAAACGTCCAAGCAGGCGCGGAAGCATGCAAGAAGGCGCAGAAGAGTCCAAGCAGGCGCGGAAGCGTCCAAACAGGCGGGGAAGCATGCAAGCAAGCGCGGAAGCGTCCAAGCAGGCGCGGTAGCGTCCAAGCAGTCACGGAAGCGTCCAAGCAGGCGCGGTAGCGTCCAAGCAGGCGCGGAAACGTCCAAGCAGGCGCGGAAGAATGCAAGAAGACGCAGAAGAGTCCAAGCAGGCGCGGAAGCGTCCAAGCAGGCGGGGAAGCATGCAAGCAGGCGCGGAAGCGTCCAAGCAGGCGCGGAAACGTCCAAGTAGGAGCGGAAGCATGCAAGAAGGCGCGGAAGCGTCCAAAGAGGCGCGGTAGCGTCCAAGCAGGTGCGGAAACGTCCAAGCAGGCGCGGAAGCATGCAAGAAGGCGCAGAAGAGTCCAAACAGGCGCAGAAGAGTCCAACCAGGCGCGGAAGCGTCCAAGCAGTCGCGGAAGCATGCAAGCAGTCGCGGAAGCGTGCAAGCAGGCGCGGTAGCGTCCAAGCAGGCGCGGAAACGTCCAAGCAGGCGCGGAAGCATGCAAGAAGGCGCAGAAGAGTCCAAGCAGGCGCGGAAGCGTCCAAACAGGCGGGGAAGCATGCAAGCAAGCGCGGAAGCGTCCAAGCAGGCGCGGTAGCGTCCAACCAAGCGCGGAAGCGTCCAAGCAGGCGCGGAAGCGTCCAAGCAGGCGGGGAAGCATGCAAGCAGGCGCGGAAGCGTCCAAGCAGGCGCGGAAACGTCCAAGTAGGCGCGGAAGCATGCAAGAAGGCGCGGAAGCGTCCAAGCAGGCTCGGAAGCGTCCAAGCAGTCGCGGAAGCGTCCAAGCTGGCGCGGTAGCGTCCAAGCAGGCGCGGAAGCGTCCAAGCAGTCGCGGAAGCGTCCAAGCTGGCGCGGTAGCGTCCAAGCAGTCGCGGAAGCGTCCAAGCAGGCGCGGTAGCGTCCAAGCAGGCGCGGAAACGTCCAAGCAGGCGCGGAAACGTCCAAGTAGGCGTGGCAGCATGCAAGAAGACGCAGAGGAGTCCAAGCAGGCGCGGTAGCGTCCAAGCAGTCGCGGAAGCGTCCAAGCAGGCGCGGCAGCGTCCAACCAGGCGCGGAAGCGTCCAAGTAGGCGCGGCAGCATGCAAGAAGGCGCAGAAGCGTCCAAGCAGGCGGGGAAGCATGCAAGCAGGCGCGGAAGCGTCCAAGCAGGCGTGGAAACGTCCAAGCAGGCGCGGAAACGTCCAAGTAGGCGCGGCAGCATGCAAGAAGGCGCAGAAGAGTCCAAGCAGGCGCGGAAGCGTCCAAGCAGTCGCGGAAGCGTCCAAGCAGGCGCGGTAGCGTTCAAGCAGTCGCGGAAGCGTCCAAGCAGGCGCGGTAGCGTCCAAGCAGGCGTGGAAACGTCCAAGCAGGCGCGGAAGCATGCAAGAAGGCGCAGAAGAGTCCAAGCAGGCGGGGAAGCATGCAAGCAGGCGCGGAAGCGTCCAAGCAGGCGCGGAAACGTCCAAGCAGGCGCGGAAGCATGCAAGAAGGCGCAGAAGAGTCCAAGCAGGCGCGGAAGCGTCCAGGCAGGCGGGGAAGCATGCAAGCAGGCGCGGAAGCGTCCAAGCAGGCGTGGAAACGTCCAAGTAGGCGCGGCAGCATGCAAGAAGGCGCAGAAGATTCCAAGCAGGCGCGGAAGCGTCCAAGCAGGCGGGGTAGCATGCAAGCAGGCGCGGAAGCGTCCAAGCAGGCGCGGAAACGTCCAAGTAGGCGCGGCAGCATGCAAGAAGGCGCAGAAGAGTCCAAGCAGGCGCGGAAGCGTCCAAGCAGTCACGGAAGCGTCCAAGCAGGCGCGGTAGCGTCCAAGCAGGCGCGGAAACGTCCAAGTAGGCGCGGCAGCATGCAAGAAGGCGCAGAAGATTCCAAGCAGGCGCGGAAGCGTCCAAGCAGGCGGGGAAGCATGCAAGCAGGCGCAGAAGAGTCCAAGCAGGCGCGGAAGCGTCCAAGCAGGCGGGGAAGCATGCAAGCAGGCGCGGAAGCGTCCAAGCAGGCGCGGAAACGTCCAAGTAGGCGCGGAAGCATGCAAGAAGGCGCGGAAGCGTCCAAGCAGGCGCGGTAGCGTCCAGGCAGGCGGGGAAGAATGCAAGAAGACGCAGAAGAGTCCAAGCAGGCGCGGAAGCGTCCAAGCAGGCGCGGAAACGTCCAAGTAGGCGCGGAAGTATGCAAGAAGACGCAGAAGAGTCCAAGCAGGCGCGGAAGCGTCCAAGCAGGCGGGGAAGCATGCAAGCAGGCGCGGAAGCGTCCAAGCAGGCGCGGAAACGTCCAAGCAGGCGCGGAAACGTCCAAGTAGGCGCGGCAGCATGCAAGAAGGCGCAGAAGAGTCCAAGCAGGCGCGGAAGCGTCCAAGCAGTCGCGGAAGCGTCCAAGCAGGCGCGGTAGCGTCCAACCAGGCGCGGAAGCGTCCAAGTAGGCGCGGCAGCATGCAAGAAGGCGCAGAAGAGACCTAGCAGGCGCGGAAGCGTCCAAGCAGTCGCGGAAGCGTCCAAGCAGGCGCGGTAGCGTTCAAGCAGTCGCGGAAGCGTCCAAGCAGGCATGGTAGCGTCCAAGCAGGCGTGGAAACGTCCAAGCAGACGCGGCAGCATGCAAGAAGGCGCAGAAGAGTCCAAGCAGGCGCGGAAACGTCCAAGTAGGCGCGGCAGCATGCAAGAAGGCGCAGAAGATTCCAAGCAGGCGCGGAAGCGTCCAAGCAGGCGGGGAAGCATGCAAGCAGGCGCGGAAGCGTCCAAGCAGGCGTGGAAACGTCCAAGTAGGCGCGGCAGCATGCAAGAAGGCGCAGAAGATTCCAAGCAGGCGCGGAAGCGTCCAAGCAGGCAGGGTAGCATGCAAGCAGGCGCGGAAGCGTCCAAGCAGGCGCGGAAACGTCCAAGTAGGCGCGGCAGCATGCAAGAAGGCGCAGAAGATTCCAAGCAGGCGCGGAAGCGTCCAAGCAGGCGGGGAAGCATGCAAGCAGGCGCGGAAGCGTCCAAGCAGGCGTGGAAACGTCCAAGTAGGCGCGGCAGCATGCAAGAAGGCGCAGAAGATTCCAAGCAGGCGCGGAAGCGTCCAAGCAAGCGGGGAAGCATGCAAGCAGGCGCGGAAGCGTCCAAGCAGGCGCTGAAACGTCCAAGTAGGCGCGGCAGCATGCAAGAAGCCGCAGAAGAGTCCAAGCAGGCGCGGAAGCGTCCAAGCAGTCGCGGAAGCGTCCAAGCAGGCGCGGTAGCGTCCAAGCAGTCGCGGAAGCGTCCAAGCAGGCGCGGTAGCGTCCAAGCAGGCGTGGAAACGTCCATGCAGGCGCGGAAGCATGCAAGAAGACGCAGAAGAGTCCAAGCAGGCGCGGAAGCGTCCAAGTAGGCGCGGCAGCATGCAAGAAGGCGCAGAAGAGTCCAAGCAGGCGCGGAAGCGTCCAAGCAGTCACGGAAGCGTCCAAGTAGGCGCGGCAGCATGCAAGAAGGCGCAGAAGAGACCTAGCAGGCGCGGAAGCGTCCAAGCAGTCGCGGAAGCGTCCAAGCAGGCGCGGTAGCGTTCAAGCAGTCGCGGAAGCGTCCAAGTAGGCGCGGAAGCATGCAAGAAGGCGCGGAAGCGTCCAAAGAGGCGCGGTAGCGACCAAGCAGGCGCGGAAACGTCCAAGCAGGCGCGGAAGCATGCAAGAAGGCGCAGAAGAGTCCAAGCAGGCGCGGTAGCGTCCAAGCAGTCGCGGAAGCGTCCAAGCAGGCGCGGTAGCGTCCAAGCAGGCGCGGAAACGTCCAAGCAGGCGCGGAAACGTCCAAGTAGGCGCGGCAGCATGCAAGAAGGCGCAGAAGAGTCCAAGCAGGCGCGGAAGCGTCCAAACAGGCGGGGAAGCATGCAAGCAGGCGCGGAAGCGTCCAAGCAAGCGTGGAAACGTCCAAGCAGGCGCGGAAACGTCCAAGTAGGCGCGGCAGCATGCAAGAAGGCGCAGAAGAGTCCAAGCAGGCGCGGAATCGTCCAAGCAGTCGCGGAAGCGTCCAAGCAGGCGCGGTAGCGTCCAACCAGGCGCGGAAGCGTCCAAGTAGGCGCGGCAGCATGCAAGAAGGCGCAGAAGAGACCTAGCAGGCGCGGAAGCGTCCAAGCAGTCGCGGAAGCGTCCAAGCAGGCGCGGTAGCGTTCAAGCAGTCGCGGAAGCGTCCAAGCAGGCGCGGTAGCGTCCAAGCAGGCGTGGAAACGTCCAAGCAGACGCGGCAGCATGCAAGAAGGCGCAGAAGATTCCAAGCAGGCGCGGAAGCGTCCAAGCAGGCGCGGAAACGTCCAAGTAGGCGCGGAAGTATGCAAGAAGACGCAGAAGAGTCCAAGCAGGCGCGGAAGCGTCCAAGCAGGCGGGGAAGCATGCAAGCAGGCGCGGAAGCGTCCAAGCAGGCGCGGAAACGTCCAAGTAGGCGCGGAAGCATGCAAGAAGGCGCGGAAGCGTCCAAGGAGGCGCGGTAGCGTCCAAGCAGGCGCGGAAACGTCCAAGTAGGCGCGGCAGCATGCAAGAAGGCGCAGAAGATTCCAAGCAGGCGCGGAAGCGTCCAAGCAGGCGGGGAAGCATGCAAGCAGGCGCAGAAGAGTCCAAGCAGGCGCGGAAGCGTCCAAGCAGGCGGGGAAGCATGCAAGCAGGCGCGGAAGCGTCCAAGCAGGCGTGGAAACGTCCAAGTAGGCGCGGCAGCATGCAAGAAGGCGCAGAAGATTCCAAGCAGGCGCGGAAGCGTCCAAGCAGGCGCGGTAGCGTCCAAGCAGGCGTGGAAACGTCCAAGCAGACGCGGCAGCATGCAAGAAGGCGCAGAAGAGTCCAAGCAGGCGCGGAAACGTCCAAGTAGGCGCGGCAGCATGCAAGAAGGCGCAGAAGATTCCAAGCAGGCGCGGAAGCGTCCAAGCAGGCGGGGAAGCATGCAAGCAGGCGCGGAAGCGTCCAAGCAGGCGTGGAAACGTCCAAGTAGGCGCGGCAGCATGCAAGAAGGCGCAGAAGATTCCAAGCAGGCGCGGAAGCGTCCAAGCAAGCGGGGAAGCATGCAAGCAGGCGCGGAAGCGTCCAAGCAGGCGTGGAAACGTCCAAGCAGACGCGGCAGCATGCAAGAAGGCGCAGAAGAGTCCAAGCAGGCGGGGAAGCATGCAAGCAGGCGCGGAAGCGTCCAAGCAGGCGCGGAAACGTCCAAGCAGGCGCGGAAGCATGCAAGAAGGCGCAGAAGAGTCCAAGCAGGCGCGGAAGCGTCCAGGCAGGCGGGGAAGCATGCAAGCAGGCGCGGAAGCGTCCAAGCAGGCGTGGAAACGTCCAAGTAGGCGCGGCAGCATGCAAGAAGGCGCAGAAGATTCCAAGCAGGCGCGGAAGCGTCCAAGCAGGCAGGGTAGCATGCAAGCAGGCGTGGAAGCGTCCAAGCAGGCGCGGAAACGTCCAAGTAGGCGCGGCAGCATGCAAGAAGGCGCAGAAGATTCCAAGCAGGCGCGGAAGCGTCCAAGCAGGCGGGGAAGCATGCAAGCAGGCGCGGAAGCGTCCAAGCAGGCGTGGAAACGTCCAAGTAGGCGCGGCAGCATGCAAGAAGGCGCAGAAGATTCCAAGCAGGCGCGGAAGCGTCCAAGCAAGCGGGGAAGCATGCAAGCAGGCGCGGAAGCGTCCAAGCAGGCGCGGAAACGTCCAAGTAGGCGCGGCAGCATGCAAGAAGGCGCAGAAGAGTCCAAGCAGGCGCGGAAGCGTCCAAGCAGTCACGGAAGCGTCCAAGCAGGCGCGGTAGCGTCCAAGCAGGCGCGGAAACGTCCAAGCAGGCGCGGAAGAATGCAAGAAGACGCAGAAGAGTCCAAGCAGGCGCGGAAGCGTCCAAGCAGGCGGGGAAGCATGCAAGCAGGCGCGGTAGCGTCCAAGCAGGCGCGGAAACGTCCAAGCAGGCGCGGAAACGTCCAAGTAGGCGCGGCAGCATGCAAGAAGGCGCAGAAGAGTCCAAGCAGGCGCGGAAGCGTCCAAGCAGTCGCGGAAGCGTCCAAGCAGGCGCGGTAGCGTCCAACCAGGCGCGGAAGCGTCCAAGTAGGCGCGGCAGCATGCAAGAAGGCGCAGAAGAGACCTAGCAGGCGCGGAAGCGTCCAAGCAGTCGCGGAAGCGTCCAAGCAGGCGCGGTAGCGTTCAAGCAGTCGCGGAAGCGTCCAAGCAGGCGCGGTAGCGTCCAAGCAGGCGTGGAAACGTCCAAGCAGACGCGGCAGCATGCAAGAAGGCGCAGAAGAGTCCAAGCAGGCGCGGAAACGTCCAAGTAGGCGCGGCAGCATGCAAGAAGGCGCAGAAGATTCCAAGCAGGCGCGGAAGCGTCCAAGCAGGCGGGGAAGCATGCAAGCAGGCGCGGAAGCGTCCAAGCAGGCGTGGAAACGTCCAAGTAGGCGCGGCAGCATGCAAGAAGGCGCAGAAGATTCCAAGCAGGCGCGGAAGCGTCCAAGCAAGCGGGGAAGCATGCAAGCAGGCGCGGAAGCGTCCAAGCAGGCGTGGAAACGTCCAAGCAGACGCGGCAGCATGCAAGAAGGCGCAGAAGAGTCCAAGCAGGCGGGGAAGCATGCAAGCAGGCGCGGAAGCGTCCAAGCAGGCGCGGAAACGTCCAAGCAGGCGCGGAAGCATGCAAGAAGGCGCAGAAGAGTCCAAGCAGGCGCGGAAGCGTCCAGGCAGGCGGGGAAGCATGCAAGCAGGCGCGGAAGCGTCCAAGCAGGCGTGGAAACGTCCAAGTAGGCGCGGCAGCATGCAAGAAGGCGCAGAAGATTCCAAGCAGGCGCGGAAGCGTCCAAGCAGGCAGGGTAGCATGCAAGCAGGCGCGGAAGCGTCCAAGCAGGCGCGGAAACGTCCAAGTAGGCGCGGCAGCATGCAAGAAGGCGCAGAAGATTCCAAGCAGGCGCGGAAGCGTCCAAGCAGGCGGGGAAGCATGCAAGCAGGCGCGGAAGCGTCCAAGCAGGCGTGGAAACGTCCAAGTAGGCGCGGCAGCATGCAAGAAGGCGCAGAAGATTCCAAGCAGGCGCGGAAGCGTCCAAGCAAGCGGGGAAGCATGCAAGCAGGCGCGGAAGCGTCCAAGCAGGCGCGGAAACGTCCAAGTAGGCGCGGCAGCATGCAAGAAGGCGCAGAAGAGTCCAAGCAGGCGCGGAAGCGTCCAAGCAGTCACGGAAGCGTCCAAGCAGGCGCGGTAGCGTCCAAGCAGGCGCGGAAACGTCCAAGCAGGCGCGGAAGAATGCAAGAAGACGCAGAAGAGTCCAAGCAGGCGCGGAAGCGTCCAAGCAGGCGGGGAAGCATGCAAGCAGGCGCGGAAGCGTCCAAGCAGGCGCGGAAACGTCCAAGTAGGAGCGGAAGCATGCAAGAAGGCGCGGAAGCGTCCAAAGAGGCGCGGTAGCGTCCAAGCAGGTGCGGAAACGTCCAAGCAGGCGCGGAAGCATGCAAGAAGGCGCAGAAGAGTCCAAACAGGCGCAGAAGAGTCCAACCAGGCGCGGAAGCGTCCAAGCAGTCGCGGAAGCATGCAAGCAGTCGCGGAAGCGTGCAAGCAGGCGCGGTAGCGTCCAAGCAGGCGCGGAAACGTCCAAGCAGGCGCGGAAGCATGCAAGAAGGCGCAGAAGAGTCCAAGCAGGCGCGGAAGCGTCCAAACAGGCGGGGAAGCATGCAAGCAAGCGCGGAAGCGTCCAAGCAGGCGCGGTAGCGTCCAACCAAGCGCGGAAGCGTCCAAGCAGGCGCGGAAGCGTCCAAGCAGGCGGGGAAGCATGCAAGCAGGCGCGGAAGCGTCCAAGCAGGCGCGGAAACGTCCAAGTAGGCGCGGAAGCATGCAAGAAGGCGCGGAAGCGTCCAAGCAGGCTCGGAAGCGTCCAAGCAGTCGCGGAAGCGTCCAAGCTGGCGCGGTAGCGTCCAAGCAGGCGCGGAAGCGTCCAAGCAGTCGCGGAAGCGTCCAAGCTGGCGCGGTAGCGTCCAAGCAGTCGCGGAAGCGTCCAAGCAGGCGCGGTAGCGTCCAAGCAGGCGCGGAAACGTCCAAGCAGGCGCGGAAACGTCCAAGTAGGCGTGGCAGCATGCAAGAAGACGCAGAGGAGTCCAAGCAGGCGCGGTAGCGTCCAAGCAGTCGCGGAAGCGTCCAAGCAGGCGCGGCAGCGTCCAACCAGGCGCGGAAGCGTCCAAGTAGGCGCGGCAGCATGCAAGAAGGCGCAGAAGCGTCCAAGCAGGCGGGGAAGCATGCAAGCAGGCGCGGAAGCGTCCAAGCAGGCGTGGAAACGTCCAAGCAGGCGCGGAAACGTCCAAGTAGGCGCGGCAGCATGCAAGAAGGCGCAGAAGAGTCCAAGCAGGCGCGGAAGCGTCCAAGCAGTCGCGGAAGCGTCCAAGCAGGCGCGGTAGCGTTCAAGCAGTCGCGGAAGCGTCCAAGCAGGCGCGGTAGCGTCCAAGCAGGCGTGGAAACGTCCAAGCAGGCGCGGAAGCATGCAAGAAGGCGCAGAAGAGTCCAAGCAGGCGGGGAAGCATGCAAGCAGGCGCGGAAGCGTCCAAGCAGGCGCGGAAACGTCCAAGCAGGCGCGGAAGCATGCAAGAAGGCGCAGAAGAGTCCAAGCAGGCGCGGAAGCGTCCAGGCAGGCGGGGAAGCATGCAAGCAGGCGCGGAAGCGTCCAAGCAGGCGTGGAAACGTCCAAGTAGGCGCGGCAGCATGCAAGAAGGCGCAGAAGATTCCAAGCAGGCGCGGAAGCGTCCAAGCAGGCGGGGTAGCATGCAAGCAGGCGCGGAAGCGTCCAAGCAGGCGCGGAAACGTCCAAGTAGGCGCGGCAGCATGCAAGAAGGCGCAGAAGAGTCCAAGCAGGCGCGGAAGCGTCCAAGCAGTCACGGAAGCGTCCAAGCAGGCGCGGTAGCGTCCAAGCAGGCGCGGAAACGTCCAAGTAGGCGCGGCAGCATGCAAGAAGGCGCAGAAGATTCCAAGCAGGCGCGGAAGCGTCCAAGCAGGCGGGGAAGCATGCAAGCAGGCGCAGAAGAGTCCAAGCAGGCGCGGAAGCGTCCAAGCAGGCGGGGAAGCATGCAAGCAGGCGCGGAAGCGTCCAAGCAGGCGCGGAAACGTCCAAGTAGGCGCGGAAGCATGCAAGAAGGCGCGGAAGCGTCCAAGCAGGCGCGGTAGCGTCCAGGCAGGCGGGGAAGAATGCAAGAAGACGCAGAAGAGTCCAAGCAGGCGCGGAAGCGTCCAAGCAGGCGCGGAAACGTCCAAGTAGGCGCGGAAGTATGCAAGAAGACGCAGAAGAGTCCAAGCAGGCGCGGAAGCGTCCAAGCAGGCGGGGAAGCATGCAAGCAGGCGCGGAAGCGTCCAAGCAGGCGCGGAAACGTCCAAGCAGGCGCGGAAACGTCCAAGTAGGCGCGGCAGCATGCAAGAAGGCGCAGAAGAGTCCAAGCAGGCGCGGAAGCGTCCAAGCAGTCGCGGAAGCGTCCAAGCAGGCGCGGTAGCGTCCAACCAGGCGCGGAAGCGTCCAAGTAGGCGCGGCAGCATGCAAGAAGGCGCAGAAGAGACCTAGCAGGCGCGGAAGCGTCCAAGCAGTCGCGGAAGCGTCCAAGCAGGCGCGGTAGCGTTCAAGCAGTCGCGGAAGCGTCCAAGCAGGCATGGTAGCGTCCAAGCAGGCGTGGAAACGTCCAAGCAGACGCGGCAGCATGCAAGAAGGCGCAGAAGAGTCCAAGCAGGCGCGGAAACGTCCAAGTAGGCGCGGCAGCATGCAAGAAGGCGCAGAAGATTCCAAGCAGGCGCGGAAGCGTCCAAGCAGGCGGGGAAGCATGCAAGCAGGCGCGGAAGCGTCCAAGCAGGCGTGGAAACGTCCAAGTAGGCGCGGCAGCATGCAAGAAGGCGCAGAAGATTCCAAGCAGGCGCGGAAGCGTCCAAGCAAGCGGGGTAGCATGCAACTAGGCGCGGAAGCGTCCAAGCAGGCGTGGAAACGTCCAAGCAGACGCGGCAGCATGCAAGAAGGCGCAGAAGAGTCCAAGCAGGCGGGGAAGCATGCAAGCAGGCGCGGAAGCGTCCAAGCAGGCGCGGAAACGTCCAAGCAGGCGCGGAAGCATGCAAGAAGGCGCAGAAGAGTCCAAGCAGGCGCGGAAGCGTCCAGGCAGGCGGGGAAGCATGCAAGCAGGCGCGGAAGCGTCCAAGCAGGCGCGGAAACGTCCAAGTAGGCGCGGCAGCATGCAAGAAGGCGCAGAAGATTCCAAGCAGGCGCGGAAGCGTCCAAGCAGGCAGGGTAGCATGCAAGCAGGCGCGGAAGCGTCCAAGCAGGCGCGGAAACGTCCAAGTAGGCGCGGCAGCATGCAAGAAGGCGCAGAAGATTCCAAGCAGGCGCGGAAGCGTCCAAGCAGGCGGGGAAGCATGCAAGCAGGCGCGGAAGCGTCCAAGCAGGCGTGGAAACGTCCAAGTAGGCGCGGCAGCATGCAAGAAGGCGCAGAAGATTCCAAGCAGGCGCGGAAGCGTCCAAGCAAGCGGGGAAGCATGCAAGCAGGCGCGGAAGCGTCCAAGCAGGCGCTGAAACGTCCAAGTAGGCGCGGCAGCATGCAAGAAGCCGCAGAAGAGTCCAAGCAGGCGCGGAAGCGTCCAAGCAGTCGCGGAAGCGTCCAAGCAGGCGCGGTAGCGTCCAAGCAGTCGCGGAAGCGTCCAAGCAGGCGCGGTAGCGTCCAAGCAGGCGTGGAAACGTCCATGCAGGCGCGGAAGCATGCAAGAAGACGCAGAAGAGTCCAAGCAGGCGCGGAAGCGTCCAAGTAGGCGCGGCAGCATGCAAGAAGGCGCAGAAGAGTCCAAGCAGGCGCGGAAGCGTCCAAGCAGTCACGGAAGCGTCCAAGTAGGCGCGGCAGCATGCAAGAAGGCGCAGAAGAGACCTAGCAGGCGCGGAAGCGTCCAAGCAGTCGCGGAAGCGTCCAAGCAGGCGCGGTAGCGTTCAAGCAGTCGCGGAAGCGTCCAAGTAGGCGCGGAAGCATGCAAGAAGGCGCGGAAGCGTCCAAAGAGGCGCGGTAGCGACCAAGCAGGCGCGGAAACGTCCAAGCAGGCGCGGAAGCATGCAAGAAGGCGCAGAAGAGTCCAAGCAGGCGCGGTAGCGTCCAAGCAGTCGCGGAAGCGTCCAAGCAGGCGCGGTAGCGTCCAAGCAGGCGCGGAAACGTCCAAGCAGGCGCGGAAACGTCCAAGTAGGCGCGGCAGCATGCAAGAAGGCGCAGAAGAGTCCAAGCAGGCGCGGAAGCGTCCAAACAGGCGGGGAAGCATGCAAGCAGGCGCGGAAGCGTCCAAGCAAGCGTGGAAACGTCCAAGCAGGCGCGGAAACGTCCAAGTAGGCGCGGCAGCATGCAAGAAGGCGCAGAAGAGTCCAAGCAGGCGCGGAATCGTCCAAGCAGTCGCGGAAGCGTCCAAGCAGGCGCGGTAGCGTCCAACCAGGCGCGGAAGCGTCCAAGTAGGCGCGGCAGCATGCAAGAAGGCGCAGAAGAGACCTAGCAGGCGCGGAAGCGTCCAAGCAGTCGCGGAAGCGTCCAAGCAGGCGCGGTAGCGTTCAAGCAGTCGCGGAAGCGTCCAAGCAGGCGCGGTAGCGTCCAAGCAGGCGTGGAAACGTCCAAGCAGACGCGGCAGCATGCAAGAAGGCGCAGAAGATTCCAAGCAGGCGCGGAAGCGTCCAAGCAGGCGCGGAAACGTCCAAGTAGGCGCGGCAGCATGCAAGAAGGCGCAGAAGAGTCCAAGCAGGCGCGGAAGCGTCCAAGCAGTCACGGAAGCGTCCAAGCAGGCGCGGTAGCGTCCAAGCAGGCGCGGAAACGTCCAAGCAGGCGCGGAAGAATGCAAGAAGACGCAGAAGAGTCCAAGCAGGCGCGGAAGCGTCCAAGCAGGCGGGGAAGCATGCAAGCAGGCGCGGAAGCGTCCAAGCAGGCGCGGAAACGTCCAAGTAGGCGCGGAAGCATGCAAGAAGGCGCGGAAGCGTCCAAAGAGGCGCGGTAGCGTCCAAGCAGGCGCGGAAACGTCCAAGCAGGCGCGGAAGCATGCAAGAAGGCGCAGAAGAGTCCAAGCAGGCGCGGAAGCGTCCAAGCAGGCGGGGAAGCATGCAAGCAGGCGCGGAAGCGTCCAAGCAGGCGCGGAAACGTCCAAGTAGGCGCGGCAGCATGCAAGAAGCCGCAGAAGAGTCCAAGCAGGCGCGGAAGCGTCCAAGCAGTCACGGAAGCGTCCAAGCAGGCGCGGTAGCGTCCAAGCAGGCGCGGAAGAATGCAAGAAGACGCAGAAGAGTCCAAGCAGGCGCGGAAGCGTCCAAGCAGGCGGGGAAGCATGCAAGCAGGCGCGGAAGCGTCCAAGCAGGCGCGGAAACGTCCAAGTAGGCGCGGAAGTATGCAAGAAGACGCAGAAGAGTCCAAGCAGGCGCGGAAGCGTCCAAGCAGGCGGGGAAGCATGCAAGCAGGCGCGGAAGCGTCCAAGCAGGCGCGGAAACGTCCAAGTAGGCGCGGAAGCATGCAAGAAGGCGCGGAAGCGTCCAAGGAGGCGCGGTAGCGTCCAAGCAGGCGCGGAAACGTCCAAGTAGGCGCGGCAGCATGCAAGAAGGCGCAGAAGATTCCAAGCAGGCGCGGAAGCGTCCAAGCAGGCGGGGAAGCATGCAAGCAGGCGCAGAAGAGTCCAAGCAGGCGCGGAAGCGTCCAAGCAGGCGGGGAAGCAAGCAAGCAGGCGCGGAAGCGTCCAAGCAGGCGTGGAAACGTCCAAGTAGGCGCGGCAGCATGCAAGAAGGCGCAGAAGATTCCAAGCAGGCGCGGAAGCGTCCAAGCAGGCGCGGAAACGTCCAACCAGGCGCGGAAGCATGCAAGAAGGCGCAGAAGAGTCCAAGCAGTCGCGGAAGCGTCCAAGCAGGCGCGGTAGCGTCCAAGCAGGCGCGGTAGCGTTCAAGCAGTCGCGGAAGCGTCCAAGCAGGCATGGTAGCGTCCAAGCAGGCGTGGAAACGTCCAAGCAGACGCGGCAGCATGCAAGAAGGCGCAGAAGAGTCCAAGCAGGCGCGGAAACGTCCAAGTAGGCGCGGCAGCATGCAAGAAGGCGCAGAAGATTCCAAGCAGGCGCGGAAGCGTCCAAGCAGGCGGGGAAGCATGCAAGCAGGCGCGGAAGCGTCCAAGCAGGCGTGGAAACGTCCAAGTAGGCGCGGCAGCATGCAAGAAGGCGCAGAAGATTCCAAGCAGGCGCGGAAGCGTCCAAGCAAGCGGGGTAGCATGCAACTAGGCGCGGAAGCGTCCAAGCAGGCGTGGAAACGTCCAAGCAGACGCGGCAGCATGCAAGAAGGCGCAGAAGAGTCCAAGCAGGCGGGGAAGCATGCAAGCAGGCGCGGAAGCGTCCAAGCAGGCGCGGAAACGTCCAAGCAGGCGCGGAAGCATGCAAGAAGGCGCAGAAGAGTCCAAGCAGGCGCGGAAGCGTCCAGGCAGGCGGGGAAGCATGCAAGCAGGCGCGGAAGCGTCCAAGCAGGCGCGGAAACGTCCAAGTAGGCGCGGCAGCATGCAAGAAGGCGCAGAAGATTCCAAGCAGGCGCGGAAGCGTCCAAGCAGGCAGGGTAGCATGCAAGCAGGCGCGGAAGCGTCCAAGCAGGCGCGGAAACGTCCAAGTAGGCGCGGCAGCATGCAAGAAGGCGCAGAAGATTCCAAGCAGGCGCGGAAGCGTCCAAGCAGGCGGGGAAGCATGCAAGCAGGCGCGGAAGCGTCCAAGCAGGCGTGGAAACGTCCAAGTAGGCGCGGCAGCATGCAAGAAGGCGCAGAAGATTCCAAGCAGGCGCGGAAGCGTCCAAGCAAGCGGGGAAGCATGCAAGCAGGCGCGGAAGCGTCCAAGCAGGCGCTGAAACGTCCAAGTAGGCGCGGCAGCATGCAAGAAGCCGCAGAAGAGTCCAAGCAGGCGCGGAAGCGTCCAAGCAGTCGCGGAAGCGTCCAAGCAGGCGCGGTAGCGTCCAAGCAGTCGCGGAAGCGTCCAAGCAGGCGCGGTAGCGTCCAAGCAGGCGTGGAAACGTCCATGCAGGCGCGGAAGCATGCAAGAAGACGCAGAAGAGTCCAAGCAGGCGCGGAAGCGTCCAAGTAGGCGCGGCAGCATGCAAGAAGGCGCAGAAGAGTCCAAGCAGGCGCGGAAGCGTCCAAGCAGTCACGGAAGCGTCCAAGTAGGCGCGGCAGCATGCAAGAAGGCGCAGAAGAGACCTAGCAGGCGCGGAAGCGTCCAAGCAGTCGCGGAAGCGTCCAAGCAGGCGCGGTAGCGTTCAAGCAGTCGCGGAAGCGTCCAAGTAGGCGCGGAAGCATGCAAGAAGGCGCGGAAGCGTCCAAAGAGGCGCGGTAGCGACCAAGCAGGCGCGGAAACGTCCAAGCAGGCGCGGAAGCATGCAAGAAGGCGCAGAAGAGTCCAAGCAGGCGCGGTAGCGTCCAAGCAGTCGCGGAAGCGTCCAAGCAGGCGCGGTAGCGTCCAAGCAGGCGCGGAAACGTCCAAGCAGGCGCGGAAACGTCCAAGTAGGCGCGGCAGCATGCAAGAAGGCGCAGAAGAGTCCAAGCAGGCGCGGAAGCGTCCAAACAGGCGGGGAAGCATGCAAGCAGGCGCGGAAGCGTCCAAGCAAGCGTGGAAACGTCCAAGCAGGCGCGGAAACGTCCAAGTAGGCGCGGCAGCATGCAAGAAGGCGCAGAAGAGTCCAAGCAGGCGCGGAATCGTCCAAGCAGTCGCGGAAGCGTCCAAGCAGGCGCGGTAGCGTCCAACCAGGCGCGGAAGCGTCCAAGTAGGCGCGGCAGCATGCAAGAAGGCGCAGAAGAGACCTAGCAGGCGCGGAAGCGTCCAAGCAGTCGCGGAAGCGTCCAAGCAGGCGCGGTAGCGTTCAAGCAGTCGCGGAAGCGTCCAAGCAGGCGCGGTAGCGTCCAAGCAGGCGTGGAAACGTCCAAGCAGACGCGGCAGCATGCAAGAAGGCGCAGAAGATTCCAAGCAGGCGCGGAAGCGTCCAAGCAGGCGCGGAAACGTCCAAGTAGGCGCGGCAGCATGCAAGAAGGCGCAGAAGAGTCCAAGCAGGCGCGGAAGCGTCCAAGCAGTCACGGAAGCGTCCAAGCAGGCGCGGTAGCGTCCAAGCAGGCGCGGAAACGTCCAAGCAGGCGCGGAAGAATGCAAGAAGACGCAGAAGAGTCCAAGCAGGCGCGGAAGCGTCCAAGCAGGCGGGGAAGCATGCAAGCAGGCGCGGAAGCGTCCAAGCAGGCGCGGAAACGTCCAAGTAGGCGCGGAAGCATGCAAGAAGGCGCGGAAGCGTCCAAAGAGGCGCGGTAGCGTCCAAGCAGGCGCGGAAACGTCCAAGCAGGCGCGGAAGCATGCAAGAAGGCGCAGAAGAGTCCAAGCAGGCGCGGAAGCGTCCAAGCAGGCGGGGAAGCATGCAAGCAGGCGCGGAAGCGTCCAAGCAGGCGCGGAAACGTCCAAGTAGGCGCGGCAGCATGCAAGAAGCCGCAGAAGAGTCCAAGCAGGCGCGGAAGCGTCCAAGCAGTCACGGAAGCGTCCAAGCAGGCGCGGTAGCGTCCAAGCAGGCGCGGAAGAATGCAAGAAGATGCAGAAGAGTCCAAGCAGGCGCGGAAGCGTCCAAGCAGGCGGGGAAGCATGCAAGCAGGCGCGGAAGCGTCCAAGCAGGCGCGGAAACGTCCAAGTAGGCGCGGAAGTATGCAAGAAGACGCAGAAGAGTCCAAGCAGGCGCGGAAGCGTCCAAGCAGGCGGGGAAGCATGCAAGCAGGCGCGGAAGCGTCCAAGCAGGCGCGGAAACGTCCAAGTAGGCGCGGAAGCATGCAAGAAGGCGCGGAAGCGTCCAAGGAGGCGC
This sequence comes from Cerceris ruficornis, assembly GCA_963989415.1. Lineage (NCBI taxonomy): Eukaryota > Metazoa > Arthropoda > Insecta > Hymenoptera > Crabronidae > Cerceris > Cerceris ruficornis. The sequence continues at coordinate 1,826,616 of OZ022522.1, forward strand.
GGTAGCGTCCAAGCAGGCGCGGAAACGTCCAAGTAGGCGCGGCAGCATGCAAGAAGGCGCAGAAGATTCCAAGCAGGCGCGGAAGCGTCCAAGCAGGCGGGGAAGCATGCAAGCAGGCGCAGAAGAGTCCAAGCAGGCGCGGAAGCGTCCAAGCAGGCGTGGAAACGTCCAAGTAGGCGCGGCAGCATGCAAGAAGGCGCAGAAGATTCCAAGCAGGCGCGGAAGCGTCCAAGCAGGCGCGGAAACGTCCAACCAGGCGCGGAAGCATGCAAGAAGGCGCAGAAGAGTCCAAGCAGTCGCGGAAGCGTCCAAGCAGGCGCGGTAGCGTCCAAGCAGTCGCGGAAGCGTCCAAGCAGGCGCGGTAGCGTCCAAGCAGGCGCGGAAACGTCCAAGCAGGCGCGGAAACGTCCAAGTAGGCGCGGCAGCATGCAAGAAGGCGCAGAAGAGTCCAAGCAGGCGCGGAAGCGTCCAAGCAGGCGGGGAAGCATGCAAGCAGGCGCGGAAGCGTCCAAGCAAGCGTGGAAACGTCCAAGCAGGCGCGGAAACGTCCAAGTAGGCGCGGCAGCATGCAAGAAGGCGCAGAAGAGTCCAAGCAGGCGCGGAAGCGTCCAAGCAGTCGCGGAAGCGTCCAAGCAGGCGCGGTAGCGTCCAACCAGGCGCGGAAGCGTCCAAGTAGGCGCGGCAGCATGCAAGAAGGCGCAGAAGAGACCTAGCAGGCGCGGAAGCGTCCAAGCAGTCGCGGAAGCGTCCAAGCAGGCGCGGTAGCGTTCAAGCAGTCGCGGAAGCGTCCAAGCAGGCGCGGTAGCGTCCAAGCAGGCGTGGAAACGTCCAAGCAGACGCGGCAGCATGCAAGAAGGCGCAGAAGATTCCAAGCAGGCGCGGAAGCGTCCAAGCAGGCGCGGAAACGTCCAAGTAGGCGCGGCAGCATGCAAGAAGGCGCAGAAGAGTCCAAGCAGGCGCGGAAGCGTCCAAGCAGTCACGGAAGCGTCCAAGCAGGCGCGGTAGCGTCCAAGCAGGCGCGGAAACGTCCAAGCAGGCGCGGAAGAATGCAAGAAGACGCAGAAGAGTCCAAGCAGGCGCGGAAGCGTCCAAGCAGGCGGGGAAGCATGCAAGCAGGCGCGGAAGCGTCCAAGCAGGCGCGGAAACGTCCAAGTAGGCGCGGAAGCATGCAAGAAGGCGCGGAAGCGTCCAAAGAGGCGCGGTAGCGTCCAAGCAGGCGCGGAAACGTCCAAGCAGGCGCGGAAGCATGCAAGAAGGCGCAGAAGAGTCCAAGCAGGCGCGGAAGCGTCCAAGCAGGCGGGGAAGCATGCAAGCAGGCGCGGAAGCGTCCAAGCAGGCGCGGAAACGTCCAAGTAGGCGCGGCAGCATGCAAGAAGCCGCAGAAGAGTCCAAGCAGGCGCGGAAGCGTCCCAGCAGTCGCGGAAGCGTCCAAGCAGGCGCGGTAGCGTCCAACCAGGCGCGGAAGCATGCAAGAAGGCGCAGAAGAGTCCAAGCAGTCGCGGAAGCGTCCAAGCAGGCGCGGTAGCGTCCAAGCAGTCGCGGAAGCGTCCAAGCAGGCGCGGTAGCGTCCAAGCAGGCGCGGAAACGTCCAAGCAGGCGCGGAAACGTCCAAGTAGGCGCGGCAGCATGCAAGAAGGCGCAGAAGAGTCCAAGCAGGCGCGGAAGCGTCCAAGCAGGCGGGGAAGCATGCAAGCAGGCGCGGAAGCGTCCAAGCAAGCGTGGAAACGTCCAAGCAGGCGCGGAAACGTCCAAGTAGGCGCGGCAGCATGCAAGAAGGCGCAGAAGAGTCCAAGCAGGCGCGGAAGCGTCCAAGCAGTCGCGGAAGCGTCCAAGAAGGCGCGGTAGCGTCCAACCAGGCGCGGAAGCGTCCAAGTAGGCGCGGCAGCATGCAAGAAGGCGCAGAAGAGACCTAGCAGGCGCGGAAGCGTCCAAGCAGTCGCGGAAGCGTCCAAGCAGGCGCGGTAGCGTTCAAGCAGTCGCGGAAGCGTCCAAGCAGGCGCGGTAGCGTCCAAGCAGGCGTGGAAACGTCCAAGCAGACGCGGCAGCATGCAAGAAGGCGCAGAAGAGTCCAAGCAGGCGCGGAAACGTCCAAGTAGGCGCGGCAGCATGCAAGAAGGCGCAGAAGATTCCAAGCAGGCGCGGAAGCGTCCAAGCAGGCGGGGAAGCATGCAAGCAGGCGCGGAAGCGTCCAAGCAGGCGTGGAAACGTCCAAGTAGGCGCGGCAGCATGCAAGAAGTCGCAGAAGATTCCAAGCAGGCGCGGAAGCGTCCAAGCAAGCGGGGAAGCATGCAAGCAGGCGCGGAAGCGTCCAAGCAGGCGTGGAAACGTCCAAGCAGACGCGGCAGCATGCAAGAAGGCGCAGAAGAGTCCAAGCAGGCGGGGAAGCATGCAAGCAGGCGCGGAAGCGTCCAAGCAGGCGCGGAAACGTCCAAGCAGGCGCGGAAGCATGCAAGAAGGCGCAGAAGAGTCCAAGCAGGCGCGGAAGCGTCCAGGCAGGCGGGGAAGCATGCAAGCAGGCGCGGAAGCGTCCAAGCAGGCGTGGAAACGTCCAAGTAGGCGCGGCAGCATGCAAGAAGGCGCAGAAGATTCCAAGCAGGCGCGGAAGCGTCCAAGCAGGCAGGGTAGCATGCAAGCAGGCGCGGAAGCGTCCAAGCAGGCGCGGAAACGTCCAAGTAGGCGCGGCAGCATGCAAGAAGGCGCAGAAGATTCCAAGCAGGCACGGAAGCGTCCAAGCAGGCGGGGAAGCATGCAAGCAGGCGCGGAAGCGTCCAAGCAGGCGTGGAAACGTCCAAGTAGGCGCGGCAGCATGCAAGAAGGCGCAGAAGATTCCAAGCAGGCGCGGAAGCGTCCAAGCAAGCGGGGAAGCATGCAAGCAGGCGCGGAAGCGTCCAAGCAGGCGCGGAAACGTCCAAGTAGGCGCGGCAGCATGCAAGAAGGCGCAGAAGAGTCCAAGCAGGCGCGGAAGCGTCCAAGCAGTCGCGGAAGCGTCCAAGCAGGCGCGGTAGCGTCCAACCAGGCGCGGAAGCGTCCAAGTAGGCGCGGCAGCATGCAAGAAGGCGCAGAAGAGACCTAGCAGGCGCGGAAGCGTCCAAGCAGTCGCGGAAGCGTCCAAGCAGGCGCGGTAGCGTTCAAGCAGTCGCGGAAGCGTCCAAGCAGGCATGGTAGCGTCCAAGCAGGCGTGGAAGCATGCAAGAAGGCGCAGAAGAGTCCAAGCAGTCGCGGAAGCGTCCAAGCAGGCGCGGTAGCGTCCAAGCAGTCGCGGAAGCGTCCAAGCAGGCGCGGTAGCGTCCAAGCAGGCGCGGAAACGTCCAAGCAGGCGCGGAAGCGTCCAAGCAGTCACGGAAGCGTCCAAGCAGGCGCGGTAGCGTCCAAGCAGGCGCGGAAGAATGCAAGAAGATGCAGAAGAGTCCAAGCAGGCGCGGAAGCGTCCAAGCAGGCGGGGAAGCATGCAAGCAGGCGCGGAAGCGTCCAAGCAGGCGCGGAAACGTCCAAGTAGGCGCGGAAGTATGCAAGAAGACGCAGAAGAGTCCAAGCAGGCGCGGAAGCGTCCAAGCAGGCGGGGAAGCATGCAAGCAGGCGCGGAAGCGTCCAAGCAGGCGCGGAAACGTCCAAGTAGGCGCGGAAGCATGCAAGAAGGCGCGGAAGCGTCCAAGGAGGCGCGGTAGCGTCCAAGCAGGCGCGGAAACGTCCAAGTAGGCGCGGCAGCATGCAAGAAGGCGCAGAAGATTCCAAGCAGGCGCGGAAGCGTCCAAGCAGGCGGGGAAGCATGCAAGCAGGCGCAGAAGAGTCCAAGCAGGCGCGGAAGCGTCCAAGCAGGCGTGGAAACGTCCAAGTAGGCGCGGCAGCATGCAAGAAGGCGCAGAAGATTCCAAGCAGGCGCGGAAGCGTCCAAGCAGGCGCGGAAACGTCCAACCAGGCGCGGAAGCATGCAAGAAGGCGCAGAAGAGTCCAAGCAGTCGCGGAAGCGTCCAAGCAGGCGCGGTAGCGTCCAAGCAGTCGCGGAAGCGTCCAAGCAGGCGCGGTAGCGTCCAAGCAGGCGCGGAAACGTCCAAGCAGGCGCGGAAACGTCCAAGTAGGCGCGGCAGCATGCAAGAAGGCGCAGAAGAGTCCAAGCAGGCGCGGAAGCGTCCAAGCAGGCGGGGAAGCATGCAAGCAGGCGCGGAAGCGTCCAAGCAAGCGTGGAAACGTCCAAGCAGGCGCGGAAACGTCCAAGTAGGCGCGGCAGCATGCAAGAAGGCGCAGAAGAGTCCAAGCAGGCGCGGAAGCGTCCAAGCAGTCGCGGAAGCGTCCAAGCAGGCGCGGTAGCGTCCAACCAGGCGCGGAAGCGTCCAAGTAGGCGCGGCAGCATGCAAGAAGGCGCAGAAGAGACCTAGCAGGCGCGGAAGCGTCCAAGCAGTCGCGGAAGCGTCCAAGCAGGCGCGGTAGCGTTCAAGCAGTCGCGGAAGCGTCCAAGCAGGCGCGGTAGCGTCCAAGCAGGCGTGGAAACGTCCAAGCAGACGCGGCAGCATGCAAGAAGGCGCAGAAGATTCCAAGCAGGCGCGGAAGCGTCCAAGCAGGCGCGGAAACGTCCAAGTAGGCGCGGCAGCATGCAAGAAGGCGCAGAAGAGTCCAAGCAGGCGCGGAAGCGTCCAAGCAGTCACGGAAGCGTCCAAGCAGGCGCGGTAGCGTCCAAGCAGGCGCGGAAACGTCCAAGCAGGCGCGGAAGAATGCAAGAAGACGCAGAAGAGTCCAAGCAGGCGCGGAAGCGTCCAAGCAGGCGGGGAAGCATGCAAGCAGGCGCGGAAGCGTCCAAGCAGGCGCGGAAACGTCCAAGTAGGCGCGGAAGCATGCAAGAAGGCGCGGAAGCGTCCAAAGAGGCGCGGTAGCGTCCAAGCAGGCGCGGAAACGTCCAAGCAGGCGCGGAAGCATGCAAGAAGGCGCAGAAGAGTCCAAGCAGGCGCGGAAGCGTCCAAGCAGGCGGGGAAGCATGCAAGCAGGCGCGGAAGCGTCCAAGCAGGCGCGGAAACGTCCAAGTAGGCGCGGCAGCATGCAAGAAGCCGCAGAAGAGTCCAAGCAGGCGCGGAAGCGTCCCAGCAGTCGCGGAAGCGTCCAAGCAGGCGCGGTAGCGTCCAACCAGGCGCGGAAGCATGCAAGAAGGCGCAGAAGAGTCCAAGCAGTCGCGGAAGCGTCCAAGCAGGCGCGGTAGCGTCCAAGCAGTCGCGGAAGCGTCCAAGCAGGCGCGGTAGCGTCCAAGCAGGCGCGGAAACGTCCAAGCAGGCGCGGAAACGTCCAAGTAGGCGCGGCAGCATGCAAGAAGGCGCAGAAGAGTCCAAGCAGGCGCGGAAGCGTCCAAGCAGGCGGGGAAGCATGCAAGCAGGCGCGGAAGCGTCCAAGCAAGCGTGGAAACGTCCAAGCAGGCGCGGAAACGTCCAAGTAGGCGCGGCAGCATGCAAGAAGGCGCAGAAGAGTCCAAGCAGGCGCGGAAGCGTCCAAGCAGTCGCGGAAGCGTCCAAGAAGGCGCGGTAGCGTCCAACCAGGCGCGGAAGCGTCCAAGTAGGCGCGGCAGCATGCAAGAAGGCGCAGAAGAGACCTAGCAGGCGCGGAAGCGTCCAAGCAGTCGCGGAAGCGTCCAAGCAGGCGCGGTAGCGTTCAAGCAGTCGCGGAAGCGTCCAAGCAGGCGCGGTAGCGTCCAAGCAGGCGTGGAAACGTCCAAGCAGACGCGGCAGCATGCAAGAAGGCGCAGAAGAGTCCAAGCAGGCGCGGAAACGTCCAAGTAGGCGCGGCAGCATGCAAGAAGGCGCAGAAGATTCCAAGCAGGCGCGGAAGCGTCCAAGCAGGCGGGGAAGCATGCAAGCAGGCGCGGAAGCGTCCAAGCAGGCGTGGAAACGTCCAAGTAGGCGCGGCAGCATGCAAGAAGTCGCAGAAGATTCCAAGCAGGCGCGGAAGCGTCCAAGCAAGCGGGGAAGCATGCAAGCAGGCGCGGAAGCGTCCAAGCAGGCGTGGAAACGTCCAAGCAGACGCGGCAGCATGCAAGAAGGCGCAGAAGAGTCCAAGCAGGCGGGGAAGCATGCAAGCAGGCGCGGAAGCGTCCAAGCAGGCGCGGAAACGTCCAAGCAGGCGCGGAAGCATGCAAGAAGGCGCAGAAGAGTCCAAGCAGGCGCGGAAGCGTCCAGGCAGGCGGGGAAGCATGCAAGCAGGCGCGGAAGCGTCCAAGCAGGCGTGGAAACGTCCAAGTAGGCGCGGCAGCATGCAAGAAGGCGCAGAAGATTCCAAGCAGGCGCGGAAGCGTCCAAGCAGGCAGGGTAGCATGCAAGCAGGCGCGGAAGCGTCCAAGCAGGCGCGGAAACGTCCAAGTAGGCGCGGCAGCATGCAAGAAGGCGCAGAAGATTCCAAGCAGGCACGGAAGCGTCCAAGCAGGCGGGGAAGCATGCAAGCAGGCGCGGAAGCGTCCAAGCAGGCGTGGAAACGTCCAAGTAGGCGCGGCAGCATGCAAGAAGGCGCAGAAGATTCCAAGCAGGCGCGGAAGCGTCCAAGCAAGCGGGGAAGCATGCAAGCAGGCGCGGAAGCGTCCAAGCAGGCGCGGAAACGTCCAAGTAGGCGCGGCAGCATGCAAGAAGGCGCAGAAGAGTCCAAGCAGGCGCGGAAGCGTCCAAGCAGTCGCGGAAGCGTCCAAGCAGGCGCGGTAGCGTCCAACCAGGCGCGGAAGCGTCCAAGTAGGCGCGGCAGCATGCAAGAAGGCGCAGAAGAGACCTAGCAGGCGCGGAAGCGTCCAAGCAGTCGCGGAAGCGTCCAAGCAGGCGCGGTAGCGTTCAAGCAGTCGCGGAAGCGTCCAAGCAGGCATGGTAGCGTCCAAGCAGGCGTGGAAACGTCCAAGCAGACGCGGCAGCATGCAAGAAGGCGCAGAAGAGTCCAAGCAGGCGCGGAAACGTCCAAGTAGGCGCGGCAGCATGCAAGAAGGCGCAGAAGATTCCAAGCAGGCGCGGAAGCGTCCAAGCAGGCGGGGAAGCATGCAAGCAGGCGCGGAAGCGTCCAAGCAGGCGTGGAAACGTCCAAGTAGGCGCGGCAGCATGCAAGAAGGCGCAGAAGATTCCAAGCAGGCGCGGAAGCGTCCAAGCAAGCGGGGAAGCATGCAAGCAGGCGCGGAAGCGTCCAAGCAGGCGTGGTAACGTCCAAGCAGACGCGGCAGCATGCAAGAAGGCGCAGAAGAGTCCAAGCAGGCGGGGAAGCATGCAAGCAGGCGCGGAAGCGTCCAAGCAGGCGCGGAAACGTCCAAGCAGGCGCGGAAGCATGCAAGAAGGCGCAGAAGAGTCCAAGCAGGCGCGGAAGCGTCCAGGCAGGCGGGGAAGCATGCAAGCAGGCGCGGAAGCGTCCAAGCAGGCGCGGAAACGTCCAAGTAGGCGCGGCAGCATGCAAGAAGGCGCAGAAGATTCCAAGCAGGCGCGGAAGCGTCCAAGCAGGCAGGGTAGCATGCAAGCAGGCGCGGAAGCGTCCAAGCAGGCGCGGAAACGTCCAAGTAGGCGCGGCAGCATGCAAGAAGGCGCAGAAGATTCCAAGCAGGCGCGGAAGCGTCCAAGCAGGCGGGGAAGCATGCAAGCAGGCGCGGAAGCGTCCAAGCAGGCGTGGAAACGTCCAAGTAGGCGCGGCAGCATGCAAGAAGGCGCAGAAGATTCCAAGCAGGCGCGGAAGCGTCCAAGCAAGCGGGGAAGCATGCAAGCAGGCGCGGAAGCGTCCAAGCAGGCGCTGAAACGTCCAAGTAGGCGCGGCAGCATGCAAGAAGCCGCAGAAGAGTCCAAGCAGGCGCGGAAGCGTCCAAGCAGTCGCGGAAGCGTCCAAGCAGGCGCGGTAGCGTCCTAGCAGTCGCGGAAGCGTCCAAGCAGGCGCGGTAGCGTCCAAGCAGGCGTGGAAACGTCCATGCAGGCGCGGAAGCATGCAAGAAGACGCAGAAGAGTCCAAGCAGGCGCGGAAGCGTCCAAGCAGGCGGGGAAGCATGCAAGCAGGCGCAGAAGAGTCCAAGCAGGCGCGGAAGCGTCCAAGCAGGCGGGGAAGCATGCAAGCAGGCGCGGAAGCGTCCAGGCAGTCGTGGAAACGTCCAAGTAGGCGCGGCAGCATGCAAGAAGGCGCAGAAGAGTCCAAGCAGGCGCGGAAGCGTCCAAGCAGTCGCGGAAGCGTCCAAGCTGGCGCGGTAGCGTCCAAGCAGGCGCGGAAGCGTCCAAGCAGTCGCGGAAGCGTCCAAGCTGGCGCGGTAGCGTCCAAGCAGTCGCGGAAGCGTCCAAGCAGGCGCGGTAGCGTCCAAGCAGGCGCGGAAACGTCCAAGCAGGCGCGGAAACGTCCAAGTAGGCGTGGCAACATGCAAGAAGACGCAGAGGAGTCCAAGCAGGCGCGGTAGCGTCCAAGCAGTCGCGGAAGCGTCCAAGCAGGCGCGGCAGCGTCCAACCAGGCGCGGAAGCGTCCAAGTAGGCGCGGCAGCATGCAAGAAGGCGCAGAAGCGTCCAAGCAGGCGGGGAAGCATGCAAGCAGGCGCGGAAACGTCCAAGCAGGCGTGGAAACGTCCAAGCAGGCGCGGAAACGTCCAAGTAGGCGCGGCAGCATGCAAGAAGGCGCAGAAGAGTCCAAGCAGGCGCGGAAGCGTCCAAGCAGTCGCGGAAGCGTCCAAGCAGGCGCGGTAGCGTTCAAGCAGTCGCGGAAGCGTCCAAGCAGGCGCGGTAGCGTCCAAGCAGGCGTGGAAACGTCCAAGCAGGCGCGGAAGCATGCAAGAAGGCGCAGAAGAGTCCAAGCAGGCGGGGATGCATGCAAGCAGGCGCGGAAGCGTCCAAGCAGGCGCGGAAACGTCCAAGCAGGCGCGGAAGCATGCAAGAAGGCGCAGAAGAGTCCAAGCAGGCGCGGAAGCGTCCAGGCAGGCGGGGAAGCATGCAAGCAGGCGCGGAAGCGTCCAAGCAGGCGTGGAAACGTCCAAGTAGGCGCGGCAGCATGCAAGAAGGCGCAGAAGATTCCAAGCAGGCGCGGAAGCGTCCAAGCAGGCGGGGAAGCATGCAAGCAGGCGCGGAAGCGTCCAAGCAGGCGTGGAAACGTCCAAGTAGGCGCGGCAGCATGCAAGAAGGCGCAGAAGATTCCAAGCAGGCGCGGAAGCGTCCAAGCAAGCGGGGAAGCATGCAAGCAGGCGCGGAAGCGTCCAAGCAGGCGCTGAAACGTCCAAGTAGGCGCGGCAGCATGCAAGAAGCCGCAGAAGAGTCCAAGCAGGCGCGGAAGCGTCCAAGCAGTCGCGGAAGCGTCCAAGCAGGCGCGGTAGCGTCCAAGCAGTCGCGGAAGCGTCCAAGCAGGCGCGGTAGCGTCCAAGCAGGCGTGGAAACGTCCATGCAGGCGCGGAAGCATGCAAGAAGACGCAGAAGAGTCCAAGCAGGCGCGGAAGCGTCCAAGCAGGCGGGGAAGCATGCAAGCAGGCGCAGAAGAGTCCAAGCAGGCGCGGAAGCGTCCAAGCAGGCGGGGAAGCATGCAAGCAGGCGCGGAAGCGTCCAGGCAGTCGTGGAAACGTCCAAGTAGGCGCGGCAGCATGCAAGAAGGCGCAGAAGAGTCCAAGCAGGCGCGGAAGCGTCCAAGCAGTCGCGGAAGCGTCCAAGCTGGCGCGGTAGCGTCCAAGCAGGCGCGGAAGCGTCCAAGCAGTCGCGGAAGCGTCCAAGCTGGCGCGGTAGCGTCCAAGCAGTCGCGGAAGCGTCCAAGCAGGCGCGGTAGCGTCCAAGCAGGCGCGGAAACGTCCAAGCAGGCGCGGAAACGTCCAAGTAGGCGTGGCAACATGCAAGAAGACGCAGAGGAGTCCAAGCAGGCGCGGTAGCGTCCAAGCAGTCGCGGAAGCGTCCAAGCAGGCGCGGCAGCGTCCAACCAGGCGCGGAAGCGTCCAAGTAGGCGCGGCAGCATGCAAGAAGGCGCAGAAGCGTCCAAGCAGGCGGGGAAGCATGCAAGCAGGCGCGGAAGCGTCCAAGCAGGCGTGGAAACGTCCAAGCAGGCGCGGAAACGTCCAAGTAGGCGCGGCAGCATGCAAGAAGGCGCAGAAGAGTCCAAGCAGGCGCGGAAGCGTCCAAGCAGTCGCGGAAGCGTCCAAGCAGGCGCGGTAGCGTTCAAGCAGTCGCGGAAGCGTCCAAGCAGGCGCGGTAGCGTCCAAGCAGGCGTGGAAACGTCCAAGCAGGCGCGGAAGCATGCAAGAAGGCGCAGAAGAGTCCAAGCAGGCGGGGATGCATGCAAGCAGGCGCGGAAGCGTCCAAGCAGGCGCGGAAACGTCCAAGCAGGCGCGGAAGCATGCAAGAAGGCGCAGAAGAGTCCAAGCAGGCGCGGAAGCGTCCAGGCAGGCGGGGAAGCATGCAAGCAGGCGCGGAAGCGTCCAAGCAGGCGTGGAAACGTCCAAGTAGGCGCGGCAGCATGCAAGAAGGCGCAGAAGATTCCAAGCAGGCGCGGAAGCGTCCAAGCAGGCGGGGTAGCATGCAAGCAGGCGCGGAAGCGTCCAAGCAGGCGCGGAAACGTCCAAGTAGGCGCGGCAGCATGCAAGAAGGCGCAGAAGAGTCCAAGCAGGCGCGGAAGCGTCCAAGCAGTCACGGAAGCGTCCAAGCAGGCGCGGTAGCGTCCAAGCAGGCGCGGAAACGTCCAAGCAGGCGCGGAAGAATGCAAGAAGACGCAGAAGAGTCCAAGCAGGCGCGGAAGCGTCCAAGCAGGCGGGGAGCATGCAAGCAGGCGCGGAAGCGTCCAAGCAGGCGCGGAAACGTCCAAGTAGGCGCGGAAGCATGCAAGAAGGCGCGGAAGCGTCCAAGCAGGCGCGGTAGCGTCCAAGCAGGCGCGGAAACGTCCAAGTAGGCGCGGCAGCGTCCAAGCAGGCGCGGTAGCGTCCAAGCAGGCGCGGCAGCATGCAAGAAGCCGCAGAAGAGTCCAAGCAGGCGCGGAAGCGTCCCAGCAGTCGCGGAAGCGTCCAAGCAGGCGCGGTAGCGTCCAACCAGGCGCGGAAGCATGCAAGAAGGCGCAGAAGAGTCCAAGCAGTCGCGGAAGCGTCCAAGCAGGCGCGGTAGCGTCCAAGCAGTCGCGGAAGCGTCCAAGCAGGCGCGGTAGCGTCCAAGCAGGCGCGGAAACGTCCAAGCAGGCGCGGAAACGTCCAAGTAGGCGCGGCAGCATGCAAGAAGGCGCAGAAGAGTCCAAGCAGGCGCGGAAGCGTCCAAACAGGCGGGGAAGCATGCAAGCAGGCGCGGAAGCGTCCAAGCAAGCGTGGAAACGTCCAAGCAGGCGCGGAAACGTCCAAGTAGGCGCGGCAGCATGCAAGAAGGCGCAGAAGAGTCCAAGCAGGCGCGGAATCGTCCAAGCAGTCGCGGAAGCGTCCAAGCAGGCGCGGTAGCGTCCAACCAGGCGCGGAAGCGTCCAAGTAGGCGCGGCAGCATGCAAGAAGGCGCAGAAGAGACCTAGCAGGCGCGGAAGCGTCCAAGCAGTCGCGGAAGCGTCCAAGCAGGCGCGGTAGCGTTCAAGCAGTCGCGGAAGCGTCCAAGCAGGCGCGGTAGCGTCCAAGCAGGCGTGGAAACGTCCAAGCAGACGCGGCAGCATGCAAGAAGGCGCAGAAGATTCCAAGCAGGCGCGGAAGCGTCCAAGCAGGCGCGGAAACGTCCAAGTAGGCGCGGCAGCATGCAAGAAGGCGCAGAAGAGTCCAAGCAGGCGCGGAAGCGTCCAAGCAGTCACGGAAGCGTCCAAGCAGGCGCGGTAGCGTCCAAGCAGGCGCGGAAACGTCCAAGCAGGCGCGGAAGAATGCAAGAAGACGCAGAAGAGTCCAAGCAGGCGCGGAAGCGTCCAAGCAGGCGAGGAAGCATGCAAGCAGGCGCGGAAGCGTCCAAGCAGGCGCGGAAACGTCCAAGTAGGCGCGGAAGCATGCAAGAAGGCGCGGAAGCGTCCAAAGAGGCGCGGTAGCGTCCAAGCAGGCGCGGAAACGTCCAAGCAGGCGCGGAAGCATGCAAGAAGGCGCAGAAGAGTCCAAGCAGGCGCGGAAGCGTCCAAGCAGGCGGGGAAGCATGCAAGCAGGCGCGGAAGCGTCCAAGCAGGCGCGGAAACGTCCAAGTAGGCGCGGCAGCATGCAAGAAGCCGCAGAAGAGTCCAAGCAGGCGCGGAAGCGTCCAAGCAGTCACGGAAGCGTCCAAGCAGGCGCGGTAGCGTCCAAGCAGGCGCGGAAGAATGCAAGAAGACGCAGAAGAGTCCAAGCAGGCGCGGAAGCGTCCAAGCAGGCGGGGAAGCATGCAAGCAGGCGCGGAAGCGTCCAAGCAGGCGCGGAAACGTCCAAGTAGGCGCGGAAGTATGCAAGAAGACGCAGAAGAGTCCAAGCAGGCGCGGAAGCGTCCAAGCAGGCGGGGAAGCATGCAAGCAGGCGCGGAAGCGTCCAAGCAGGCGCGGAAACGTCCAAGTAGGCGCGGAAGCATGCAAGAAGGCGCGGAAGCGTCCAAGGAGGCGCGGTAGCGTCCAAGCAGGCGCGGAAACGTCCAAGTAGGCGCGGCAGCATGCAAGAAGGCGCAGAAGATTCCAAGCAGGCGCGGAAGCGTCCAAGCAGGCGGGGAAGCATGCAAGCAGGCGCAGAAGAGTCCAAGCAGGCGCGGAAGCGTCCAAGCAGGCGGGGAAGCATGCAAGCAGGCGCGGAAGCGTCCAAGCAGGCGTGGAAACGTCCAAGTAGGCGCGGCAGCATGCAAGAAGGCGCAGAAGATTCCAAGCAGGCGCGGAAGCGTCCAAGCAGGCGCGGTAGCGTCCAAGCAGGCGTGGAAACGTCCAAGCAGACGCGGCAGCATGCAAGAAGGCGCAGAAGAGTCCAAGCAGGCGCGGAAACGTCCAAGTAGGCGCGGCAGCATGCAAGAAGGCGCAGAAGATTCCAAGCAGGCGCGGAAGCGTCCAAGCAGGCGGGGAAGCATGCAAGCAGGCGCGGAAGCGTCCAAGCAGGCGTGGAAACGTCCAAGTAGGCGCGGCAGCATGCAAGAAGGCGCAGAAGATTCCAAGCAGGCGCGGAAGCGTCCAAGCAAGCGGGGAAGCATGCAAGCAGGCGCGGAAGCGTCCAAGCAGGCGTGGAAACGTCCAAGCAGACGCGGCAGCATGCAAGAAGGCGCAGAAGAGTCCAAGCAGGCGGGGAAGCATGCAAGCAGGCGCGGAAGCGTCCAAGCAGGCGCGGAAACGTCCAAGCAGGCGCGGAAGCATGCAAGAAGGCGCAGAAGAGTCCAAGCAGGCGCGGAAGCGTCCAGGCAGGCGGGGAAGCATGCAAGCAGGCGCGGAAGCGTCCAAGCAGGCGTGGAAACGTCCAAGTAGGCGCGGCAGCATGCAAGAAGGCGCAGAAGATTCCAAGCAGGCGCGGAAGCGTCCAAGCAGGCAGGGTAGCATGCAAGCAGGCGCGGAAGCGTCCAAGCAGGCGCGGAAACGTCCAAGTAGGCGCGGCAGCATGCAAGAAGGCGCAGAAGATTCCAAGCAGGCGCGGAAGCGTCCAAGCAGGCGGGGAAGCATGCAAGCAGGCGCGGAAGCGTCCAAGCAGGCGTGGAAACGTCCAAGTAGGCGCGGCAGCATGCAAGAAGGCGCAGAAGATTCCAAGCAGGCGCGGAAGCGTCCAAGCAAGCGGGGAAGCATGCAAGCAGGCGCGGAAGCGTCCAAGCAGGCGCGGAAACGTCCAAGTAGGCGCGGCAGCATGCAAGAAGGCGCAGAAGAGTCCAAGCAGGCGCGGAAGCGTCCAAGCAGTCACGGAAGCGTCCAAGCAGGCGCGGTAGCGTCCAACCAGGCGCGGAAGCGTCCAAGTAGGCGCGGCAGCATGCAAGAAGGCGCAGAAGAGACCTAGCAGGCGCGGAAGCGTCCAAGCAGTCGCGGAAGCGTCCAAGCAGGCGCGGTAGCGTTCAAGCAGTCGCGGAAGCGTCCAAGCAGGCGCGGAAGCGTCCAAGTAGGCGCGGCAGCATGCAAGAAGGCGCAGAAGAGACCTAGCAGGCGCGGAAGCGTCCAAGCAGTCGCGGAAGCGTCCAAGCAGGCGCGGTAGCGTTCAAGCAGTCGCGGAAGCGTCCAAGCAGGCGCGGTAGCGTCCAAGCAGGCGTGGAAACGTCCAAGCAGACGCGGCAGCATGCAAGAAGGCGCAGAAGAGTCCAAGCAGGCGCGGAAACGTCCAAGTAGGCGCGGCAGCATGCAAGAAGGCGCAGAAGATTCCAAGCAGGCGCGGAAGCGTCCAAGCAGGCGGGGAAGCATGCAAGCAGGCGCGGAAGCGTCCAAGCAGGCGTGGAAACGTCCAAGTAGGCGCGGCAGCATGCAAGAAGGCGCAGAAGATTCCAAGCAGGCGCGGAAGCGTCCAAGCAAGCGGGGAAGCATGCAAGCAGGCGCGGAAGCGTCCAAGCAGGCGTGGAAACGTCCAAGCAGACGCGGCAGCATGCAAGAAGGCGCAGAAGAGTCCAAGCAGGCGGGGAAGCATGCAAGCAGGCGCGGAAGCGTCCAAGCAGGCGCGGAAACGTCCAAGCAGGCGCGGAAGCATGCAAGAAGGCGCAGAAGAGTCCAAGCAGGCGCGGAAGCGTCCAGGCAGGCGGGGAAGCATGCAAGCAGGCGCGGAAGCGTCCAAGCAGGCGTGGAAACGTCCAAGTAGGCGCGGCAGCATGCAAGAAGGCGCAGAAGATTCCAAGCAGGCGCGGAAGCGTCCAAGCAGGCAGGGTAGCATGCAAGCAGGCGCGGAAGCGTCCAAGCAGGCGCGGAAACGTCCAAGTAGGCGCGGCAGCATGCAAGAAGGCGCAGAAGATTCCAAGCAGGCACGGAAGCGTCCAAGCAGGCGGGGAAGCATGCAAGCAGGCGCGGAAGCGTCCAAGCAGGCGTGGAAACGTCCAAGTAGGCGCGGCAGCATGCAAGAAGGCGCAGAAGATTCCAAGCAGGCGCGGAAGCGTCCAAGCAAGCGGGGAAGCATGCAAGCAGGCGCGGAAGCGTCCAAGCAGGCGCGGAAACGTCCAAGTAGGCGCGGCAGCATGCAAGAAGGCGCAGAAGAGTCCAAGCAGGCGCGGAAGCGTCCAAGCAGTCGCGGAAGCGTCCAAGCAGGCGCGGTAGCGTCCAACCAGGCGCGGAAGCGTCCAAGTAGGCGCGGCAGCATGCAAGAAGGCGCAGAAGAGACCTAGCAGGCGCGGAAGCGTCCAAGCAGTCGCGGAAGCGTCCAAGCAGGCGCGGTAGCGTTCAAGCAGTCGCGGAAGCGTCCAAGCAGGCATGGTAGCGTCCAAGCAGGCGTGGAAACGTCCAAGCAGACGCGGCAGCATGCAAGAAGGCGCAGAAGAGTCCAAGCAGGCGCGGAAACGTCCAAGTAGGCGCGGCAGCATGCAAGAAGGCGCAGAAGATTCCAAGCAGGCGCGGAAGCGTCCAAGCAGGCGGGGAAGCATGCAAGCAGGCGCGGAAGCGTCCAAGCAGGCGTGGAAACGTCCAAGTAGGCGCGGCAGCATGCAAGAAGGCGCAGAAGATTCCAAGCAGGCGCGGAAGCGTCCAAGCAAGCGGGGAAGCATGCAAGCAGGCGCGGAAGCGTCCAAGCAGGCGTGGTAACGTCCAAGCAGACGCGGCAGCATGCAAGAAGGCGCAGAAGAGTCCAAGCAGGCGGGGAAGCATGCAAGCAGGCGCGGAAGCGTCCAAGCAGGCGCGGAAACGTCCAAGCAGGCGCGGAAGCATGCAAGAAGGCGCAGAAGAGTCCAAGCAGGCGCGGAAGCGTCCAGGCAGGCGGGGAAGCATGCAAGCAGGCGCGGAAGCGTCCAAGCAGGCGCGGAAACGTCCAAGTAGGCGCGGCAGCATGCAAGAAGGCGCAGAAGATTCCAAGCAGGCGCGGAAGCGTCCAAGCAGGCAGGGTAGCATGCAAGCAGGCGCGGAAGCGTCCAAGCAGGCGCGGAAACGTCCAAGTAGGCGCGGCAGCATGCAAGAAGGCGCAGAAGATTCCAAGCAGGCGCGGAAGCGTCCAAGCAGGCGGGGAAGCATGCAAGCAGGCGCGGAAGCGTCCAAGCAGGCGTGGAAACGTCCAAGTAGGCGCGGCAGCATGCAAGAAGGCGCAGAAGATTCCAAGCAGGCGCGGAAGCGTCCAAGCAAGCGGGGAAGCATGCAAGCAGGCGCGGAAGCGTCCAAGCAGGCGCTGAAACGTCCAAGTAGGCGCGGCAGCATGCAAGAAGCCGCAGAAGAGTCCAAGCAGGCGCGGAAGCGTCCAAGCAGTCGCGGAAGCGTCCAAGCAGGCGCGGTAGCGTCCAAGCAGTCGCGGAAGCGTCCAAGCAGGCGCGGTAGCGTCCAAGCAGGCGTGGAAACGTCCATGCAGGCGCGGAAGCATGCAAGAAGACGCAGAAGAGTCCAAGCAGGCGCGGAAGCGTCCAAGCAGGCGGGGAAGCATGCAAGCAGGCGCAGAAGAGTCCAAGCAGGCGCGGAAGCGTCCAAGCAGGCGGGGAAGCATGCAAGCAGGCGCGGAAGCGTCCAGGCAGTCGTGGAAACGTCCAAGTAGGCGCGGCAGCATGCAAGAAGGCGCAGAAGAGTCCAAGCAGGCGCGGAAGCGTCCAAGCAGTCGCGGAAGCGTCCAAGCTGGCGCGGTAGCGTCCAAGCAGGCGCGGAAGCGTCCAAGCAGTCGCGGAAGCGTCCAAGCTGGCGCGGTAGCGTCCAAGCAGTCGCGGAAGCGTCCAAGCAGGCGCGGTAGCGTCCAAGCAGGCGCGGAAACGTCCAAGCAGGCGCGGAAACGTCCAAGTAGGCGTGGCAACATGCAAGAAGACGCAGAGGAGTCCAAGCAGGCGCGGTAGCGTCCAAGCAGTCGCGGAAGCGTCCAAGCAGGCGCGGCAGCGTCCAACCAGGCGCGGAAGCGTCCAAGTAGGCGCGGCAGCATGCAAGAAGGCGCAGAAGCGTCCAAGCAGGCGGGGAAGCATGCAAGCAGGCGCGGAAGCGTCCAAGCAGGCGTGGAAACGTCCAAGCAGGCGCGGAAGCATGCAAGAAGGCGCAGAAGAGTCCAAGCAGGCGGGGATGCATGCAAGCAGGCGCGGAAGCGTCCAAGCAGGCGCGGAAACGTCCAAGCAGGCGCGGAAGCATGCAAGAAGGCGCAGAAGAGTCCAAGCAGGCGCGGAAGCGTCCAGGCAGGCGGGGAAGCATGCAAGAAGGCGCGGAAGCGTCCAAGCAGGCGTGGAAACGTCCAAGTAGGCGCGGCAGCATGCAAGAAGGCGCAGAAGATTCCAAGCAGGCGCGGAAGCGTCCAAGCAGGCATGGTAGCGTCCAAGCAGGCGTGGAAACGTCCAAGCAGACGCGGCAGCATGCAAGAAGGCGCAGAAGAGTCCAAGCAGGCGCGGAAACGTCCAAGTAGGCGCGGCAGCATGCAAGAAGGCGCAGAAGATTCCAAGCAGGCGCGGAAGCGTCCAAGCAGGCGGGGAAGCATGCAAGCAGGCGCGGAAGCGTCCAAGCAGGCGTGGAAACGTCCAAGTAGGCGCGGCAGCATGCAAGAAGGCGCAGAAGATTCCAAGCAGGCGCGGAAGCGTCCAAGCAAGCGGGGAAGCATGCAAGCAGGCGCGGAAGCGTCCAAGCAGGCGTGGTAACGTCCAAGCAGACGCGGCAGCATGCAAGAAGGCGCAGAAGAGTCCAAGCAGGCGGGGAAGCATGCAAGCAGGCGCGGAAGCGTCCAAGCAGGCGCGGAAACGTCCAAGCAGGCGCGGAAGCATGCAAGAAGGCGCAGAAGAGTCCAAGCAGGCGCGGAAGCGTCCAGGCAGGCGGGGAAGCATGCAAGCAGGCGCGGAAGCGTCCAAGCAGGCGCGGAAACGTCCAAGTAGGCGCGGCAGCATGCAAGAAGGCGCAGAAGATTCCAAGCAGGCGCGGAAGCGTCCAAGCAGGCAGGGTAGCATGCAAGCAGGCGCGGAAGCGTCCAAGCAGGCGCGGAAACGTCCAAGTAGGCGCGGCAGCATGCAAGAAGGCGCAGAAGATTCCAAGCAGGCGCGGAAGCGTCCAAGCAGGCGGGGAAGCATGCAAGCAGGCGCGGAAGCGTCCAAGCAGGCGTGGAAACGTCCAAGTAGGCGCGGCAGCATGCAAGAAGGCGCAGAAGATTCCAAGCAGGCGCGGAAGCGTCCAAGCAAGCGGGGAAGCATGCAAGCAGGCGCGGAAGCGTCCAAGCAGGCGCTGAAACGTCCAAGTAGGCGCGGCAGCATGCAAGAAGCCGCAGAAGAGTCCAAGCAGGCGCGGAAGCGTCCAAGCAGTCGCGGAAGCGTCCAAGCAGGCGCGGTAGCGTCCAAGCAGTCGCGGAAGCGTCCAAGCAGGCGCGGTAGCGTCCAAGCAGGCGTGGAAACGTCCATGCAGGCGCGGAAGCATGCAAGAAGACGCAGAAGAGTCCAAGCAGGCGCGGAAGCGTCCAAGCAGGCGGGGAAGCATGCAAGCAGGCGCAGAAGAGTCCAAGCAGGCGCGGAAGCGTCCAAGCAGGCGGGGAAGCATGCAAGCAGGCGCGGAAGCGTCCAGGCAGTCGTGGAAACGTCCAAGTAGGCGCGGCAGCATGCAAGAAGGCGCAGAAGAGTCCAAGCAGGCGCGGAAGCGTCCAAGCAGTCGCGGAAGCGTCCAAGCTGGCGCGGTAGCGTCCAAGCAGGCGCGGAAGCGTCCAAGCAGTCGCGGAAGCGTCCAAGCTGGCGCGGTAGCGTCCAAGCAGTCGCGGAAGCGTCCAAGCAGGCGCGGTAGCGTCCAAGCAGGCGCGGAAACGTCCAAGCAGGCGCGGAAACGTCCAAGTAGGCGTGGCAACATGCAAGAAGACGCAGAGGAGTCCAAGCAGGCGCGGTAGCGTCCAAGCAGTCGCGGAAGCGTCCAAGCAGGCGCGGCAGCGTCCAACCAGGCGCGGAAGCGTCCAAGTAGGCGCGGCAGCATGCAAGAAGGCGCAGAAGCGTCCAAGCAGGCGGGGAAGCATGCAAGCAGGCGCGGAAGCGTCCAAGCAGGCGTGGAAACGTCCAAGCAGGCGCGGAAACGTCCAAGTAGGCGCGGCAGCATGCAAGAAGGCGCAGAAGAGTCCAAGCAGGCGCGGAAGCGTCCAAGCAGTCGCGGAAGCGTCCAAGCAGGCGCGGTAGCGTTCAAGCAGTCGCGGAAGCGTCCAAGCAGGCGCGGTAGCGTCCAAGCAGGCGTGGAAACGTCCAAGCAGGCGCGGAAGCATGCAAGAAGGCGCAGAAGAGTCCAAGCAGGCGGGGATGCATGCAAGCAGGCGCGGAAGCGTCCAAGCAGGCGCGGAAACGTCCAAGCAGGCGCGGAAGCATGCAAGAAGGCGCAGAAGAGTCCAAGCAGGCGCGGAAGCGTCCAGGCAGGCGGGGAAGCATGCAAGCAGGCGCGGAAGCGTCCAAGCAGGCGTGGAAACGTCCAAGTAGGCGCGGCAGCATGCAAGAAGGCGCAGAAGATTCCAAGCAGGCGCGGAAGCGTCCAAGCAGGCGGGGTAGCATGCAAGCAGGCGCGGAAGCGTCCAAGCAGGCGCGGAAACGTCCAAGTAGGCGCGGCAGCATGCAAGAAGGCGCAGAAGAGTCCAAGCAGGCGCGGAAGCGTCCAAGCAGTCACGGAAGCGTCCAAGCAGGCGCGGTAGCGTCCAAGCAGGCGCGGAAACGTCCAAGCAGGCGCGGAAGAATGCAAGAAGACGCAGAAGAGTCCAAGCAGGCGCGGAAGCGTCCAAGCAGGCGGGGAAGCATGCAAGCAGGCGCGGAAGCGTCCAAGCAGGCGCGGAAACGTCCAAGTAGGCGCGGAAGCATGCAAGAAGGCGCGGAAGCGTCCAAGCAGGCGCGGTAGCGTCCAAGCAGGCGCGGAAACGTCCAAGTAGGCGCGGCAGCGTCCAAGCAGGCGCGGTAGCGTCCAAGCAGGCGCGGAAACGTCCAAGCAGGCGCGGAAGAATGCAAGAAGACGCAGAAGAGTCCAAGCAGGCGCGGAAGCGTCCAAGCAGGCGGGGAAGCATGCAAGCAGGCGCGGAAGCGTCCAAGCAGGCGCGGAAACGTCCAAGTAGGCGCGGAAGCATGCAAGAAGGCGCGGAAGCGTCCAAAGAGGCGCGGTAGCGTCCAAGCAGGCGCGGAAACGTCCAAGCAGGCGCGGAAGCATGCAAGAAGGCGCAGAAGAGTCCAAGCAGGCGCGGAAGCGTCCAAGCAGGCGGGGAAGCATGCAAGCAGGCGCGGAAGCGTCCAAGCAGGCGCGGAAACGTCCAAGTAGGCGCGGCAGCATGCAAGAAGCCGCAGAAGAGTCCAAGCAGGCGCGGAAGCGTCCCAGCAGTCGCGGAAGCGTCCAAGCAGGCGCGGTAGCGTCCAACCAGGCGCGGAAGCATGCAAGAAGGCGCAGAAGAGTCCAAGCAGTCGCGGAAGCGTCCAAGCAGGCGCGGTAGCGTCCAAGCAGTCGCGGAAGCGTCCAAGCAGGCGCGGTAGCGTCCAAGCAGGCGCGGAAACGTCCAAGCAGGCGCGGAAACGTCCAAGTAGGCGCGGCAGCATGCAAGAAGGCGCAGAAGAGTCCAAGCAGGCGCGGAAGCGTCCAAACAGGCGGGGAAGCATGCAAGCAGGCGCGGAAGCGTCCAAGCAAGCGTGGAAACGTCCAAGCAGGCGCGGAAACGTCCAAGTAGGCGCGGCAGCATGCAAGAAGGCGCAGAAGAGTCCAAGCAGGCGCGGAATCGTCCAAGCAGTCGCGGAAGCGTCCAAGCAGGCGCGGTAGCGTCCAACCAGGCGCGGAAGCGTCCAAGTAGGCGCGGCAGCATGCAAGAAGGCGCAGAAGAGACCTAGCAGGCGCGGAAGCGTCCAAGCAGTCGCGGAAGCGTCCAAGCAGGCGCGGTAGCGTTCAAGCAGTCGCGGAAGCGTCCAAGCAGGCGCGGTAGCGTCCAAGCAGGCGTGGAAACGTCCAAGCAGACGCGGCAGCATGCAAGAAGGCGCAGAAGATTCCAAGCAGGCGCGGAAGCGTCCAAGCAGGCGCGGAAACGTCCAAGTAGGCGCGGCAGCATGCAAGAAGGCGCAGAAGAGTCCAAGCAGGCGCGGAAGCGTCCAAGCAGTCACGGAAGCGTCCAAGCAGGCGCGGTAGCGTCCAAGCAGGCGCGGAAACGTCCAAGCAGGCGCGGAAGAATGCAAGAAGACGCAGAAGAGTCCAAGCAGGCGCGGAAGCGTCCAAGCAGGCGAGGAAGCATGCAAGCAGGCGCGGAAGCGTCCAAGCAGGCGCGGAAACGTCCAAGTAGGCACGGAAGCATGCAAGAAGGCGCGGAAGCGTCCAAAGAGGCGCGGTAGCGTCCAAGCAGGCGCGGAAACGTCCAAGCAGGCGCGGAAGCATGCAAGAAGGCGCAGAAGAGTCCAAGCAGGCGCGGAAGCGTCCAAGCAGGCGGGGAAGCATGCAAGCAGGCGCGGAAGCGTCCAAGCAGGCGCGGAAACGTCCAAGTAGGCGCGGCAGCATGCAAGAAGCCGCAGAAGAGTCCAAGCAGGCGCGGAAGCGTCCAAGCAGTCACGGAAGCGTCCAAGCAGGCGCGGTAGCGTCCAAGCAGGCGCGGAAGAATGCAAGAAGACGCAGAAGAGTCCAAGCAGGCGCGGAAGCGTCCAAGCAGGCGGGGAAGCATGCAAGCAGGCGCGGAAGCGTCCAAGCAGGCGCGGAAACGTCCAAGTAGGCGCGGAAGTATGCAAGAAGACGCAGAAGAGTCCAAGCAGGCGCGGAAGCGTCCAAGCAGGCGGGGAAGCATGCAAGCAGGCGCGGAAGCGTCCAAGCAGGCGCGGAAACGTCCAAGTAGGCGCGGAAGCATGCAAGAAGGCGCGGAAGCGTCCAAGGAGGCGCGGTAGCGTCCAAGCAGGCGCGGAAACGTCCAAGTAGGCGCGGCAGCATGCAAGAAGGCGCAGAAGATTCCAAGCAGGCGCGGAAGCGTCCAAGCAGGCGGGGAAGCATGCAAGCAGGCGCAGAAGAGTCCAAGCAGGCGCGGAAGCGTCCAAGCAGGCGGGGAAGCATGCAAGCAGGCGCGGAAGCGTCCAAGCAGGCGTGGAAACGTCCAAGTAGGCGCGGCAGCATGCAAGAAGGCGCAGAAGATTCCAAGCAGGCGCGGAAGCGTCCAAGCAGGCGCGGTAGCGTCCAAGCAGGCGTGGAAACGTCCAAGCAGACGCGGCAGCATGCAAGAAGGCGCAGAAGAGTCCAAGCAGGCGCGGAAACGTCCAAGTAGGCGCGGCAGCATGCAAGAAGGCGCAGAAGATTCCAAGCAGGCGCGGAAGCGTCCAAGCAGGCGGGGAAGCATGCAAGCAGGCGCGGAAGCGTCCAAGCAGGCGTGGAAACGTCCAAGTAGGCGCGGCAGCATGCAAGAAGGCGCAGAAGATTCCAAGCAGGCGCGGAAGCGTCCAAGCAAGCGGGGAAGCATGCAAGCAGGCGCGGAAGCGTCCAAGCAGGCGTGGAAACGTCCAAGCAGACGCGGCAGCATGCAAGAAGGCGCAGAAGAGTCCAAGCAGGCGGGGAAGCATGCAAGCAGGCGCGGAAGCGTCCAAGCAGGCGCGGAAACGTCCAAGCAGGCGCGGAAGCATGCAAGAAGGCGCAGAAGAGTCCAAGCAGGCGCGGAAGCGTCCAGGCAGGCGGGGAAGCATGCAAGCAGGCGCGGAAGCGTCCAAGCAGGCGTGGAAACGTCCAAGTAGGCGCGGCAGCATGCAAGAAGGCGCAGAAGATTCCAAGCAGGCGCGGAAGCGTCCAAGCAGGCAGGGTAGCATGCAAGCAGGCGCGGAAGCGTCCAAGCAGGCGCGGAAACGTCCAAGTAGGCGCGGCAGCATGCAAGAAGGCGCAGAAGATTCCAAGCAGGCGCGGAAGCGTCCAAGCAGGCGGGGAAGCATGCAAGCAGGCGCGGAAGCGTCCAAGCAGGCGTGGAAACGTCCAAGTAGGCGCGGCAGCATGCAAGAAGGCGCAGAAGATTCCAAGCAGGCGCGGAAGCGTCCAAGCAAGCGGGGAAGCATGCAAGCAGGCGCGGAAGCGTCCAAGCAGGCGCGGAAACGTCCAAGTAGGCGCGGCAGCATGCAAGAAGGCGCAGAAGAGTCCAAGCAGGCGCGGAAGCGTCCAAGCAGTCACGGAAGCGTCCAAGCAGGCGCTGTAGCGTCCAAGCATGCGCGGAAACGTCCAAGCAGGCGCGGAAGAATGCAAGAAGACGCAGAAGAGTCCAAGCAGGCGCGGAAGCGTCCAAGCAGGCGGGGAAGCATGCAAGCAGGCGCGGAAGCGTCCAAGCAGGCGCGGAAACGTCCAAGCAGGCGCGGAAACGTCCAAGTAGGCGCGGCAGCATGCAAGAAGGCGCAGAAGAGTCCAAGCAGGCGCGGAAGCGTCCAAGCAGGCAGGGTAGCATGCAAGCAGGCGCGGAAGCGTCCAAGCAGGCGCGGAAACGTCCAAGTAGGCGCGGCAGCATGCAAGAAGGCGCAGAAGATTCCAAGCAGGCGCGGAAGCGTCCAAGCAGGCGGGGAAGCATGCAAGCAGGCGCGGAAGCGTCTAAGCAGGCGTGGAAACGTCCAAGTAGGCGCGGCAGCATGCAAGAAGGCGCAGAAGATTCCAAGCAGGCGCGGAAGCGTCCAAGCAAGCGGGGAAGCATGCAAGCAGGCGCGGAAGCGTCCAAGCAGGCGCGGAAACGTCCAAGTAGGCGCGGCAGCATGCAAGAAGGCGCAGAAGAGTCCAAGCAGGCGCGGAAGCGTCCAAGCAGTCACGGAAGCGTCCAAGCAGGCGCGGTAGCGTCCAAGCAGGCGCGGAAACGTCCAAGCAGGCGCGGAAGAATGCAAGAAGACGCAGAAGAGTCCAAGCAGGCGCGGAAGCGTCCAAGCAGGCGGGGAAGCATGCAAGCAGGCGCGGAAGCGTCCAAGCAGGCGCGGAAACGTCCAAGCAGGCGCGGAAACGTCCAAGTAGGCGCGGCAGCATGCAAGAAGGCGCAGAAGAGTCCAAGCAGGCGCGGAAGCGTCCAAGCAGTCGCGGAAGCGTCCAAGCAGGCGCGGTAGCGTCCAACCAGGCGCGGAAGCGTCCAAGTAGGCGCGGCAGCATGCAAGAAGGCGCAGAAGAGACCTAGCAGGCGCGGAAGCGTCCAAGCAGTCGCGGAAGCGTCCAAGCAGGCGCGGTAGCGTTCAAGCAGTCGCGGAAGCGTCCAAGCAGGCGCGGTAGCGTCCAAGCAGGCGTGGAAACGTCCAAGCAGACGCGGCAGCATGCAAGAAGGCGCAGAAGAGTCCAAGCAGGCGCGGAAACGTCCAAGTAGGCGCGGCAGCATGCAAGAAGGCGCAGAAGATTCCAAGCAGGCGCGGAAGCGTCCAAGCAGGCGGGGAAGCATGCAAGCAGGCGCGGAAGCGTCCAAGCAGGCGTGGAAACGTCCAAGTAGGCGCGGCAGCATGCAAGAAGGCGCAGAAGATTCCAAGCAGGCGCGGAAGCGTCCAAGCAAGCGGGGAAGCATGCAAGCAGGCGCGGAAGCGTCCAAGCAGGCGTGGAAACGTCCAAGCAGACGCGGCAGCATGCAAGAAGGCGCAGAAGAGTCCAAGCAGGCGGGGAAGCATGCAAGCAGGCGCGGAAGCGTCCAAGCAGGCGCGGAAACGTCCAAGCAGGCGCGGAAGCATGCAAGAAGGCGCAGAAGAGTCCAAGCAGGCGCGGAAGCGTCCAGGCAGGCGGGGAAGCATGCAAGCAGGCGCGGAAGCGTCCAAGCAGGCGTGGAAACGTCCAAGTAGGCGCGGCAGCATGCAAGAAGGCGCAGAAGATTCCAAGCAGGCGCGGAAGCGTCCAAGCAGGCAGGGTAGCATGCAAGCAGGCGCGGAAGCGTCCAAGCAGGCGCGGAAACGTCCAAGTAGGCGCGGCAGCATGCAAGAAGGCGCAGAAGATTCCAAGCAGGCGCGGAAGCGTCCAAGCAGGCGGGGAAGCATGCAAGCAGGCGCGGAAGCGTCCAAGCAGGCGTGGAAACGTCCAAGTAGGCGCGGTAGCGTCCAAGCAGGCGCGGAAACGTCCAAGCAGGCGCGGAAACGTCCAAGTAGGCGTGGCAGCATGCAAGAAGACGCAGAGGAGTCCAAGCAGGCGCGGTAGCGTCCAAGCAGTCGCGGAAGCGTCCAAGCAGGCGCGGCAGCGTCCAACCAGGCGCGGAAGCGTCCAAGTAGGCGCGGCAGCATGCAAGAAGGCGCAGAAGCGTCCAAACAGGCGGGGAAGCATGCAAGAAGGCGCGGAAGCGTCCAAGCAGGCTCGGTAGCGTCCAAGCAGGCGCGGAAACGTCCAAGCAGGCGCGGAAGCATGCAAGAAGGCGCAGAAGAGTCCAAGCAGGCGCGGAAGCGTCCAAGCAGGCGCGGAAGCATGCAAGCAGGCGCAGAAGAGTCCAAGCAGGCGCGGAAGCGTCCAAGCAGGCGGGGAAGCATGCAAGCAGGCGCGGAAGCGTCCAAGCAAGCGCGGAAGCGTCCAAGCAGGCGCGGAAGCGTCCAAGCAGGCGGGGAAGCATGCAAGCAGGCGCGGAAGCGTCCAAGCAGGCGCGGAAACGTCCAAGTAGGCGCGGAAGCATGCAAGAAGGCGCGGAAGCGTCCAAGCAGGCTCGGTAGCGTCCAAGCAGGCGCGGAAACGTCCAAGCAGGCGCGGAAGCATGCAAGAAGGCGCAGAAGAGTCCAAGCAGGCGCGGAAGCGTCCAAGCAGGCGCGGAAGCATGCAAGCAGGCGCAGAAGAGTCCAAGCAGGCGCGGAAGCGTCCAAGCAGGCGGGGAAGCATGCAAGCAGGCGCGGAAGCGTCCAAGCAGTCGTGGAAACGTCCAAGTAGGCGCGGAAGCATGCAAGAAGGCGCGGAAGCGTCCAAGCAGGCGCGGTAGCGTCCAAGCAGGAGCGGAAACGTCCAAGCAGGCGCGGAAGCATGCAAGAAGACGCAGAAGAGTCCAAGCAGGCGCGGAAGCGTCCAAGCAGGCGCGGAAGCATGCAAGCAGGCGCAGAAGAGTCCAAGCAGGCGCGGAAGCGTCCAAGCAGGCGGGGAAGCATGCAAGCAGGCGCGGAAGCGTCCAGGCAGTCGTGGAAACGTCCAAGTAGGCGCGGCAGCATGCAAGAAGGCGCAGAAGAGTCCAAGCAGGCGCGGAAGCGTCCAAGCAGTCGCGGAAGCGTCCAAGCTGGCGCGGTAGCGTCCAAGCAGGCGCGGAAGCGTCCAAGCAGTCGCGGAAGCGTCCAAGCTGGCGCGGTAGCGTCCAAGCAGTCGCGGAAGCGTCCAAGCAGGCGCGGTAGCGTCCAAGCAGGCGCGGAAACGTCCAAGCAGGCGCGGAAACGTCCAAGTAGGCGTGGCAGCATGCAAGAAGACGCAGAGGAGTCCAAGCAGGCGCGGTAGCGTCCAAGCAGTCGCGGAAGCGTCCAAGCAGGCGCGGCAGCGTCCAACCAGGCGCGGAAGCGTCCAAGTAGGCGCGGCAGCATGCAAGAAGGCGCAGAAGCGTCCAAGCAGGCGGGGAAGCATGCAAGCAGGCGCGGAAGCGTCCAAGCAGGCGTGGAAACGTCCAAGCAGGCGCGGAAACGTCCAAGTAGGCGCGGCAGCATGCAAGAAGGCGCAGAAGAGTCCAAGCAGGCGCGGAAGCGTCCAAGCAGTCGCGGAAGCGTCCAAGCAGGCGCGGTAGCGTTCAAGCAGTCGCGGAAGCGTCCAAGCAGGCGCGGTAGCGTCCAAGCAGGCGTGGAAACGTCCAAGCAGGCGCGGAAGCATGCAAGAAGGCGCAGAAGAGTCCAAGCAGGCGGGGAAGCATGCAAGCAGGCGCGGAAGCGTCCAAGCAGGCGCGGAAACGTCCAAGCAGGCGCGGAAGCATGCAAGAAGGCGCAGAAGAGTCCAAGCAGGCGCGGAAGCGTCCAGGCAGGCGGGGAAGCATGCAAGCAGGCGCGGAAGCGTCCAAGCAGGCGTGGAAACGTCCAAGTAGGCGCGGCAGCATGCAAGAAGGCGCAGAAGATTCCAAGCAGGCGCGGAAGCGTCCAAGCAGGCGGGGTAGCATGCAAGCAGGCGCGGAAGCGTCCAAGCAGGCGCGGAAACGTCCAAGTAGGCGCGGCAGCATGCAAGAAGGCGCAGAAGAGTCCAAGCAGGCGCGGAAGCGTCCAAGCAGTCACGGAAGCGTCCAAGCAGGCGCGGTAGCGTCCAAGCAGGCGCGGAAACGTCCAAGCAGGCGCGGAAGAATGCAAGAAGACGCAGAAGAGTCCAAGCAGGCGCGGAAGCGTTCAAGCAGGCGCGGAAACGTCCAAGTAGGCGCGGAAGTATGCAAGAAGACGCAGAAGAGTCCAAGCAGGCGCGGAAGCGTCCAAGCAGGCGGGGAAGCATGCAAGCAGGCGCGGAAGCGTCCAAGCAGGCGCGGAAACGTCCAAGTAGGCGCGGAAGCATGCAAGAAGGCGCGGAAGCGTCCAAGCAGGCGCGGTAGCGTCCAAGCAGGCGCGGAAACGTCCAAGTAGGCGCGGCAGCATGCAAGAAGGCGCAGAAGATTCCAAGCAGGCGCGGAAGCGTCCAAGCAGGCGGGGAAGCATGCAAGCAGGCGCAGAAGAGTCCAAGCAGGCGCGGAAGCGTCCAAGCAGGCGGGGAAGCATGCAAGCAGGCGCGGAAGCGTCCAAGCAGGCGCGGAAACGTCCAAGTAGGCGCGGAAGCATGCAAGAAGGCGCGGAAGCGTCCAAGCAGGCGCGGTAGCGTCCAAGCAGGCGCGGAAACGTCCAAGTAGGCGCGGCAGCATGGAAGAAGGCGCAGAAGAGTCCAAGCAGGCGCGGAAGCGTCCAAGCAGTCACGGAAGCGTCCAAGCAGGCGCGGTAGCGTCCAAGCAGGCGCGGAAACGTCCAAGCAGGCGCGGAAGAATGCAAGAAGACGCAGAAGAGTCCAAGCAGGCGCGGAAGCGTCCAAGCAGGCGGGGAAGCATGCAAGCAGGCGCGGAAGCGTCCAAGCAGGCGCGGAAGCGTCCAAGCAGGCGCGGAAATGTCCAAGTAGGCGCGGAAGCATGCAAGAAGGTGCGGAAGCGTCCAAGCAGGCGCGGTCGCGTCCAACCAGGCGCGGAAGCGTCCAAGCAGTCGCGGAAGCGTCCAAGCAGGCGCGGAAACGTCCATGCAGGCGCGGAAGCATGCAAGAAGGCGCAGAAGAGTCCAAGCAGGCGCGGAAGCGTCCAAGCAGGCGGGGAAGCATGCAAGCAGGCGCGGAAGCGTCCAAGCAAGCGTGGAAACGTCCAAGCAGGCGCGGAAACGTCCAAGTAGGCGCGGCAGCATGCAAGAAGGCGCAGAAGAGTCCAAGCAGGCGCGGAAGCGTCCAAGCAGTCGCGGAAGCGTCCAAGCAGGCGCGGTAGCGTCCAACCAGGCGCGGAAGCGTCCAAGTAGGCGCGGCAGCATGCAAGAAGGCGCAGAAGAGACCTAGCAGGCGCGGAAGCGTCCAAGCAGTCGCGGAAGCGTCCAAGCAGGCGCGGTAGCGTTCAAGCAGTCGCGGAAGCGTCCAAGCAGGCGCGGTAGCGTCCAAGAAGGCGCAGAAGAGACCTAGCAGGCGCGGAAGCGTCCAAGCAGTCGCGGAAGCGTCCAAGCAGGCGCGGTAGCGTCCAACCAGGCGCGGAAGCATGCAAGACGGCGCAGAAGAGTCCAAGCAGTCGCGGAAGCGACCAAGCAGGCGCGGTAGCGTCCAAGCAGTCGCGGAAGCGTCCAAGCAGGCGCGGTAGCGTCCAAGCAGGCGTGGAAACGTCCATGCAGGCGCGGAAGCATGCAAGAAGACGCAGAAGAGTCCAAGCAGGCGCGGAAGCGTCCAAGCAGGCGGGGAAGCATGCAAGCAGGCGCGGAAGCGTCCAAGCAGGCGCGGTAGCGTCCAAGCAGGCGCGGAAACGTCCAAGCAGGCGCGGAAGCATGCAAGCAGGCGCAGAAGAGTCCAAGCAGGCGCGGAAGCGTCCAAGCAGGCGCGGAAGCGTCCAAGCAGGCGCGGAAATGTCCAAGTAGGCGCGGAAGCATGCAAGAAGGTGCGGAAGCGTCCAAGCAGGCGCGGTCGCGTCCAACCAGGCGCGGAAGCGTCCAAGCAGTCGCGGAAGCGTCCAAGCAGGCGCGGAAACGTCCATGCAGGCGCGGAAGCATGCAAGAAGGCGCAGAAGAGTCCAAGCAGGCGCGGAAGCGTCCAAGCAGGCGGGGAAGCATGCAAGCAGGCGCGGAAGCGTCCAAGCAGGCGTGGAAACGTCCAAGCAGGCGCGGAAACGTCCAAGTAGGCGCGGCAGCATGCAAGAAGGCGCAGAAGAGTCCAAGCAGGCGCGGAAGCGTCCAAGCAGTCGCGGAAGCGTCCAAGCAGGCGCGGTAGCGTCCAGCCAGGCGCGGAAGCGTCCAAGTAGGCGCGGCAGCATGCAAGAAGGCGCAGAAGAGTCCTAGCAGGCGCGGAACCGTCCAAGCAGTCGCGGAAGCGTCCAAGCAGGCGCGGTAGCGTTCAAGCAGTCGCGGAAGCGTCCAAGCAGGCGCGGTAGCGTCCAAGCAGGCGTGGAAACGTCCAAGCAGGCGCGGAAGCATGCAAGAAGGCGCAGAAGAGTCCAAGCAGGCGGGGAAGCATGCAAGCAGGCGCGGAAGCGTCCAAGCAGGCGCGGAAACGTCCAAGCAGGCGCGGAAGCATGCAAGAAGGCGCAGAAGAGTCCAAGCAGGCGCGGAAGCGTCCAGGCAGGCGGGGAAGCATGCAAGCAGGCGCGGAAGCGTCCAAGCAGGCGTGGAAACGTCCAAGTAGGCGCGGCAGCATGCAAGAAGGCGCAGAAGATTCCAAGCAGGAGCGGAACCGTCCAAGCAGTCGCGGAAGCGTCCAAGCAGGCGCGGTAGCGTCCAAGAAGGCGCAGAAGAGACCTAGCAGGCGCGGAAGCGTCCAAGCAGTCGCGGAAGCGTCCAAGCAGGCGCGGTAGCGTCCAACCAGGCGCGGAAGCATGCAAGACGGCGCAGAAGAGTCCAAGCAGTCGCGGAAGCGACCAAGCAGGCGCGGTAGCGTCCAAGCAGTCGCGGAAGCGTCCAAGCAGGCGCGGTAGCGTCCAAGCAGGCGTGGAAACGTCCATGCAGGCGCGGAAGCATGCAAGAAGACGCAGAAGAGTCCAAGCAGGCGCGGAAGCGTCCAAGCAGTCGCGGAAGCGTCCAAGCAGGCGCGGTAGCGTCCAACCAGGCGCGGAAGCATGCAAGACGGCGCAGAAGAGTCCAAGCAGTCGCGGAAGCGACCAAGCAGGCGCGGTAGCGTCCAAGCAGTCGCGGAAGCGTCCAAGCAGGCGCGGTAGCGTCCAAGCAGGCGTGGAAACGTCCATGCAGGCGCGGAAGCATGCAAGAAGACGCAGAAGAGTCCAAGCAGGCGCGGAAGCGTCCAGGCAGGCGGGGAAGCATGCAAGCAGGCGCGGAAGCGTCCAAGCAGGCGTGGAAACGTCCAAGTAGGCGCGGCAGCATGCAAGAAGGCGCAGAAGATTCCAAGCAGGAGCGGAAGCGTCCAAGCAGGCGGGGTAGCATGCAAGCAGGCGCGGAAGCGTCCAAGCAGGCGCGGAAACGTCCAAGTAGGCGCGGCAGCATGCAAGAAGGCGCAGAAGAGTCCAAGCAGGCGCGGAAGCGTCCAAGCAGTCACGGAAGCGTCCAAGCAGGCGCGGTAGCGTCCAAGCAGGCGCGGAAACGTCCAAGCAGGCGCGGAAGAATGCAAGAACACGCAGAAGAGTCCAAGCAGGCGCGGAAGCGTCCAAGCAGGCGGGGAAGCATGCAAGCAGGCGCGGAAGCGTCCAAGCAGGCGCGGAAACGTCCAAGTAGGCGCGGAAGTATGCAAGAAGACGCAGAAGAGTCCAAGCAGGCGCGGAAGCGTCCAAGCAGGCGCGGAAACGTCCAAGTAGGCGCGGCAGCATGCAAGAAGGCGCAGAAGATTCCAAGCAGACGCGGAAGCGTCCAAGCAGGCGCGGAAACGTCCAAGTAGGCGCGGCAGCATGCAAGAAGGCGCAGAAGATTCCAAGCAGACGCGGAAGCGTCCAAGCAGGCGCGGAAACGTCCAAGTAGGCGCGGAAGCATGCAAGAAGACGCAGAAGAGTCCAAGCAGGCGCGGATGCGTCCAAGCATGCGCGGAAGAGTCCAAGCAGGCGCGGAAGCGTCCAAGCAGGCGCGGAAGCGTCCAAGCAGGCGTGGGAGCGTCCAAGCAGGCGCGGAAGCGTCCAAGCAGGCGCGGAAGCGTCCAAGCAGGCGCGGAAGCCTCCAAGCAGGCGCGGAAGCGTCCAAGCAGGCGCGGAAGAGTCCAAGCATGCGCGGAAGAGTCCAAGCAGGCGCGGAAGCGTCCAAGCAGGCGCGGAAGCGTCCAAGCAGGTGCGGAAGCGTCCAAGCAGGCGCGGAAGCATGCAAGCAGGCGCGGAAGCATGCAAGAAGGCGCAGAAGAGTCCAAGCAGGCGCGGAAGCGTCCAAGCAGTCGCGGAAGCGTCCAAGCAGGCGCTGTAGCGTCCAAGCAGTCGCAGAAGCGTCCAAGCAGGCGCGGTAGTGTCCAAGCAGTCGCGGAAGCGTCCAAGCAGGCGGGGAAGCATGCAAGCAGGCGCGGAAGCATCCAAGCAGGCGCGGAAACGTCCAAGTAGGCCCGGAAGCATGCAAGAAGGCGCGGAAGCGTCCAAGCAGGCGCGGTAGCGTCCAAGCAGGCGCAGAAGAGTCCAAGCAGGCGCAGAAGTGTCCAAGCAGGCGCGGATGCGTCCAAGCAGTCGCGGAAGCGTCCAAGCAGGCGCGGTAGCGTCCAAGCAGGCGCGGAAACGTCCAAGCAGGCGCGGGAGCATGCAAGAAGGCGCAGAAGAGTCCAAGCAGGCGCGGAAACGTCCAAGCAGGCGCAGAAGTGTCCAAGCAGGCGCGGATGCGTCCAAGCAGTCGCGGAAGCGTCCAAGCAGGCGCGGTAGCGTCCAAGCAGGCGCGGAAACGTCCAAGCAGGCGCGGGAGCATGCAAGAAGGCGCAGAAGAGTCCAAGCAGGCGCGGAAACGTCCAAGCAGGCGCGGTAGTGTCCAAGCAGTCGCGGAAGCGTCCAAGCAGGCGGGGAAGCATGCAAGCAGGCGCGGAAGCATCCAAGCAGGCGCGGAAACGTCCAAGTAGGCCCGGAAGCATGCAAGAAGGCGCGGAAGCGTCCAAGCAGGCGCGGTAGCGTCCAAGCAGGCGCAGAAGAGTCCAAGCAGGCGCAGAAGTGTCCAAGCAGGCGCGGATGCGTCCAAGCAGTCGCGGAAGCGTCCAAGCAGGCCCGGTAGCGTCCAACCAGGCGCGGAAGCGTCCAAGCAGGCGCGGTAGCGTCCAAGCGGTCGCGGAAGCGTACAAGCAGGCGCGGTAGCGTCCAAACAGGCGCGGAAACGTCCAAGCTGGCGCGGAAGAGTCCAAGCAGGCGCGGAAACGTCCAAGCAGGCGCGGAAGCATGCAAGAAGACGCAGAGGAGTCCAAGCAGGCGCGGAAGCATGCAAGAAGGAGCAGAAGAGTCCAAGCAGGCGCGGTAGCGTCCAAGCAGTCGCGGAAGCGTCCAAGCAGGCGGGGAAGCATGCAAGAAGACGCAGAAGTGTCCAAGCAGGCGCGGAAGCGTCCAAGCAGTCGCGGAAGCGTCCAAGCAGGCGCGGAAACGTCCAAGCAGGCGCGGAAGCATGCAAGCAGGCGCGGAAGCGTCCAAGCAGACGCGGAAGCAACCATATAGGCGCGAAAGCGTCCAACCAGGCGCGGAAGCGTCCAAGCAGGCGCGGTAGCGTCCAAGCAGGCGCGGAAGCGTCCAAGCAGGCGTGGGAGCGTCCAAGCAGGCGCGGAAGA
Organism: Cerceris ruficornis; assembly: GCA_963989415.1. Lineage (NCBI taxonomy): Eukaryota > Metazoa > Arthropoda > Insecta > Hymenoptera > Crabronidae > Cerceris > Cerceris ruficornis. Next base: position 1,859,181 of record OZ022522.1, read on the forward strand.
GTCCAAGCATGCGCGGAAGAGTCCAAGCAGGCGCGGAAGCATGCAAGAAGACGCGGAAGCGTCCAAGCAGGCGCGGTAGCGTCCAAGCAGGCACAGAAGAGTCCAAGCAGGCGCAGAAGTGTCCAAGCAGGCGCGGATGCGTCCAAGCAGTCGCGGAAGCGTCCAAGCAGGCGCGGTAGCGTCCAACCAGGCGCGGAAGCGTCCAAGCAGTCGCGGAAGCGTCCAAGCAGTCGCGGAAGCATGCAAGCAGGCGCAGAAGGGTCCAAGCAGGCGCGAACGCGTCCAAGCAGTCGCGGAAGCTTTCAAGCAGGCGCGGTAGCGTCCAAGCAGTCGCGGAAGCCTCCAAGCAGGCGCGGTAGCGTCCAAGCAGGCGCGGTAGCGTCCAAGCAGGCGCGGAAACGTCCAAGCAGGCGCGGGAGCATGCAAGAAGGCGCAGAAGAGTCCAAGCAGGCGCGGAAACGTCCAAGCAGGCGCGGGAGCATGCAAGAAGGCGCAGAAGAGTCCAAGCAGGCGCGGTAGCGTCCAAGCAGTCGCGGAAGCCTCCAAGCAAGCGCGGTAGCGTCCAAGCAGGCGCGGTAGCGTCCAAGCTGGCGCGGTAGCGTCCAAGCAGTCGCGGAAGCGTCCAAGCAGGCGCGGTAGCGTCCAACCAGGCGCGGAAGCGTCCAAGCAGGCGCGGAAGCGTCCAAGCAGGCGCGGCAGCGTCCAAGCTGGCGCGGAAACGTCCAAGCAGGCGCGGAAGCGTCCAAGCAGGCGCGGTAGCGTCCAAGCGGTCGCGGAAGCGTACAAGCAGGCGCGGTAGCGTCCAAACAGGCGCGGAAACGTCCAAGCTGGCGCGGAAGAGTCCAAGCAGGTGCGGTAGCGTGCAAGCAGACGCGGAAACGTCCAAGCAGGCGCGGAAGCATGCAAGAAGACGCAGAGGAGTCCAAGCAGGCGCGGAAGCATGCAAGAAGGAGCAGAAGAGTCCAAGCAGGCGCGGTAGCGTCCAAGCAGTCGCGGAAGCGTCCAAGCAGGCGGGGAAGCATGCAAGAAGACGCAGAAGTGTCCAAGCAGGCGCGGAAGCGACCAAGCCGTCGCGGAAGCGTCCAAGCAGGCGCGAAAACGTCCAAGCAGGCGCGGAAGCATGCAAGCAGGCGCGGAAGCGTCCAAGCAGGCGCGGAAGCAACCATATAGGCGCGAAAGCGTCCAAGCAGGCGCGGAAGCTTCCAAGCAGGCGCCGTAGCGTCCAAGCAGTCGCGGAAGCGTCCAAGCAGGCGCGGTAGCGTCCTAGCAGGCGCGGTAGCGTCCAAGCAGGCGCGGAAGCATGCAAGAAGGCGCAGAAGAGTCCAAGCAGGCGCGGAAGCGTCCAAGCAGTCGCGGAAGAGTCCAAGCAGGCGCGGTAGCGTCCAAGCGGTCGCGGAAGCGTCCAAGCAGGCGGGGAAGCATGCAAGAAGACGCAGAAGAGTCCAAGCAGGCGCGGAAGCGTCCAAGCAGGCGGGGAAGCAGGCAAGCAGGCGCGGAAGCGTCCAAGCAGGCGCGGAAACGTCCAAGTAGGCCCGGAAGCATGCAAGAAGGTGCGGAAGCGTCCAAGCAGGCGCGGTAGCGTCCAAGCAGGCGCGGAAACGTCCAAGCAGGCGCGGAAGCATGCAAGAAGGCGCAGAAGAGTCCAAGCAGGCGCGGAAGCGTCCAAGCTGTCGCGGAAGAGTCCAAGCAGGCGCGGTAGCGTCCAATCAGGCGCGGAAGCGTCCAAGCAGGCGCGGAAGCGTCCAAGCAGGCGCGGTAGCGTCCAAGCTGGCGCGGAAACGTCCAAGCAGGCGCGGAAGCGTCCAAGCAGGCGCGGTAGCGTCCAAGCGGTCGCGGAAGCGTACAAGCAGGCGCGGTAGCGTCCAAACAGGCGCGGAAACGTCCGAGCTGGCGCGGAAGAGTCCAAGCAGGTGCGGTAGCGTCCAAGCAGGCGCGGAAACGTCCAAGCAGGCGCGGAAGCATGCAAGAAGACGCAGAGGAGTCCAAGCAGGCGCGGAAGCATGCAAGAAGGAGCAGAAGAGTCCAAGCAGGCGCGGAAGCGTCCAAGCAGGCGCGGTAGAGTCCAAGCAGGCGCGGAAACGTCCAAGCAGGCGCGGAAGCATGCAAGAAGCTGCGGAAGCGCCCAAGCAGGCGCGGTAGCGTCCAAGCAGTCGCGGAAGCGTCCAAGCAGGCGCGGTAGCGTCCAAGCAGTCGCGGAAGCGTACAAGAAGGCGCGGTAGCGTCCAAGCAGGCGCGGAAACGTCCAAGCAGGCGCGGAAGAATGCAAGAAGGTGCGGAAGCGCCCAAGCAGGCGCGGTAGCGTCCAAGCAGGCGCGGAAGAATGCAAGAAGGTGCGGAAGCGCCCAAGCAGGCGCGGTAGCGTCCAAGCAGGCGCGGAAACGTCCAAGCAGGCGCGGAAGCATGCAAGAAGACGCAGAAGAGTCCAAACAGGCGCGGAAGCGTCCAAGCAGGCGCGGAAGCGTCCAAGCAGGCGCGGAGACGTCTAAGCAGGAGCGGAAGCATGCAAGAAGGCGCAGAAGTGTCCAAGCAGGCGCGGTAGCGTCCAAGCGGTCGCGGAAGCGTCCAAGCAGGCGCGGTAGCGTCCAAGCAGTCGCGGAAGCGTACAAGAAGGCGTGGTAGCGTCCAAGCAGGCGCGGAAACGTCCAAGCAGGCGCGGAAGCATGCAAGAAGGTGCGGAAGCGCCCAATCAGGCGCGGTAGCGTCCAAGCAGGCGCGGAAACGTCCAAGTAGGCGCGGAAGCATGCAAGAAGGTGCGGAAGCGTCCAAGCAGGCGCGGTAGCGTCCAAGCAGGCGCGGAAACGTCCAAGCAGGCGCGGAAGCATGCAAGAAGGCGCAGAAGAGTCCAAGCAGGCGCGGAAGCGTCCAAGCAGTCGCGGAAGAGTCCAAGCAGGCGCGGTAGCGTCCAATCAGGCGCGGAAGCGTCCAAGCAGGCGCGGAAGCGTCCAAGCAGGCGCGGTAGCGTCCAAGTTGGCGCGGAAACGTCCAAGCAGGCGCGGAAGCATGCAAGAAGGAGCAGAAGAGTCCAAGCAGGCGCGGTAGCGTCCAAGCAGTTGCGGAAGCGTCCAAGCAGGCGGGGAAGCATGCAAGAAGACGCAGAAGAGTCCAAGCAGGCGCGGAAGCGTCCAAGCAGGCGCAGAAACGTCCAAGTAGGCGCGGAAGCATGCAAGAAGGTGCGGAAGCGTCCAAGCAGGCGCGGTAGCGTCCAAGCAGTCGCGGAAGCGTCCAAGCAGGCGCGGTAGCGTCCAAGCAGTCGCGGAAGCGTACAAGAAGGCGCGGTAGCGTCCAAGCAGGCGCGGAAACGTCCAAGCAGGCGCGGAAGAATGCAAGAAGGTGCGGAAGCGCCCAAGCAGGCGCGGTAGCGTCCAAGCAGGCGCGGAAACGTCCAAGCAGGCGCGGAAGCATGCAAGAAGACGCAGAAGAGTCCAAGCAGGCGCGGAAGCGTCCAAGCAGGCGCGGAAGCGTCCAAGCAGGCGCGGAGACGTCTAAGCAGGAGCGGAAACGTCCGAGCTGGCGCGGAAGAGTCCAAGCAGGTGCGGTAGCGTCCAAGCAGGTGCGGAAACGTCCAAGCAGGCGCGGAAGCATGCAAGAAGACGCAGAGGAGTCCAAGCAGGCGCGGAAGCATGCAAGAAGGAGCAGAAGAGTCCAAGCAGGCGCGGTAGCGTCCAAGCAGTCGCGGAAGCGTCCAAGCAGGCGGGGAAGCATGCAAGAAGACGCAGAAGTGTCCAAGCAGGCGCGGAAGCGTCCAAGCAGTCGCGGAAGCGTCCAAGCAGGCGCGGAAACGTCCAAGCAGGCGCGGAAGCGTCCAAGCAGTCGCGGAAGCGTCCAAGCAGGCGCGGTCGCGTCCAAGCAGGCGCGGAAACGTCCAAGTAGGCGCGGCAGCATGCAAGAAGGCGCAGAAGAGTCCTAGCAGGCGCGGAAGCGTCCAAGCAGGCGCGGAAGCGTCCAAGCAGTCGCGGAAGCGTCCAAGCAGGCGCGGTAGAGTCCAAGCAGGCGCGGAAACGTCCAAGCAGGCGCGGAAGCATGCAAGAAGACGCAGAAGAGTCCAAGCAGGCGCGGAAGCGTCCAAGCAGGCGCGGAAGCATGCAAGCAGGCGCAGAAGAGTCGAAGCAGGCGCGGAAGCGGCCAAGCAGGCGGGGAAGCATGCAAGCAGGCGCGGAAGCGTCCAAGCAGGCGCGGTAGCGTCCAACCAGGCGCGGAAACGTCCAAGCAGGCGCGGAAGCGTCCAAGCAGGCGGGGAAGCATGCAAGCAGGCGCGGAAGCGTCCAAGCAGGCGCGGAAACGTCCAAGTAGGCGCGGAAGCATGCAAGAAGGCGCGGAAGCGTCCAAGCAGGCTCGGTAGCGTCCAAGCAGGCGCGGAAACGTCCAAGGAGGCGCGGAAGCATGCAAGAAGGTGCGGAAGCGTCCAAGCAGGCGCGGTAGCGTCCAAGCAGGCGCGGAAACGTCCAAGCAGGCGCGGAAGCATGCAAGAAGGCGCAGAAGAGTCCAAGCAGGCGCGGAAACGTCCAAGCAGGCGCGGAAGCATGCAAGAAGGTGCGGAAGCGCCCAAGCAGGCGCGGTAGCGTCCAAGCAGTCGCGGAAGCGTCCAAGCAGGCGCGGTAGCGTCCAAGCAGTCGCGGAAGCGTACCAGAAGGCGCGGTAGCGTCCAAGCAGGCGCGGAAACGTCCATGCAGGCGCGGAAGAATGCAAGAAGGTGCGGAAGCGCCCAAGCAGGCGCGGTAGCGTCCAAGCAGGCGCGGAAACGTCCAAGCAGGCGCGGAAGCATGCAAGAAGACGCAGAAGAGTCCAAGCAGGCGCGGAAGCGTCCAAGCAGGCGCGGAAGCGTCCAAGCAGGCGCGGAGACGTCTAAGCAGGAGCGGAAGCATGCAAGAAGGAGCAGAAGAGTCCAAGCAGGCGCGGTAGCGTCCAAGCAGTTGCGGAAGCGTCCAAGCAGGCGCGGAAGCATGCAAGAAGACGCAGAAGAGTCCAAGCAGGCGCGGAAGCGTCCAAGCAGGCGCGGAAGCAACCATATAGGCGCGAAAGCGTCCAAGCAGGCGCGGAAGCTTCCAAGCAGGCGCGGTAGCGTCCAAGCAGGCGCGGAAGCATGCAAGAAGGAGCAGAAGAGTCCAAGCAGGCGCGGTAGCGTCCAAGCAGTCGCGGAAGCGTCCAAGCAGGCGGGGAAGCATGCAAGAAGACGCAGAAGTGTCCAAGCAGGCGCGGAAGCGTCCAAGCAGTCGCGGAAGCGTCCAAGCAGGCGCGGAAACGTCCAAGCAGACGCGGAAGCGTCCAAGCAGGCGCGGAAGCAACCATATAGGCGCGAAAGCGTCCAAGCAAGCGCGGAAGCTTCCAAGCAGGCGCGGTAGCGTCCAAGCAGTCGCGGAAGCGTCCAAGCAGGCGCGGTAGCGTCCAAGCAGGCGCGGTAGCGTCCAAGCAGGCGCGGAAGCATGCAAGCAGGTGCGGTAGCGTCCAAGCAGGCGCGGAAACGTCCAAGCAGGCGCGGAAGCGTCCAAGCAGGCGGGGAAGCATGCAAGAAGACGCAGAAACGTCCAAGTCGGCGCGGAAGCATGCAAGAAGGTGCGGAAGCGTCCAAGCAGGCGCGGTAGCGTCCAAGTTGGCGCGGAAACGTAAAAGCAGGCGCGGAAGCATGCAAGAAGGAGCAGAAGAGTCCAAGCAGGCGCGGTAGCGTCCAAGCAGTTGCGGAAGCGTCCAAGCAGGCGGGGAAGCATGCAAGAAGACGCAGAAGAGTCCAAGCAGGCGCAGAAGCGTCCAAGCAGGCGGGGAAGCATGCAAGCGGGCGCGGAAGCGTCCAAGCAGGCGCGGTAGCGTCCAAGCAGGCGCGGAAACGTCCAAGCAGGCGCGGAAGCATGCAAGAAGGCGCAGAAGAGTCCAAGCAGGCGCGGAAGCGTCCAAGCAGTCGCGGAAGAGTCCAAGCAGGCGCGGTAGCGTCCAAACAGGCGCAGAAACGTACAAGCAGGCGCGGAAGCATGCAAGAAGGTGCGGAAGCGTCCAAGCAGGCGCGGTAGCGTCCAAGCAGGCGCGGAAACGTCCAAGCAGGCGCGGAAGCATGCAAGAAGACGCAGAAGAGTCCAAGCAGGCGCGGTAGCGTCCAAGCGGTCGCGGAAGCGTACAAGCAGGCGCGGTAGCATGCAAGAAGGCGCAGAAGAGTCCAAGCAGGCGCGGAAGCGTCCAAGCAGTCGCGGAAGCGTCCAAGCAGGCGCGGAAGCGTCCAAGCAGTCGCGGAAGCGTCCAAGCAGGTGCGGTAGCGTCCAAGCAGGCGCGGTAGCGTCCAAGTTGGCGCGGAAACGTCCAAGCAGGCGCGGAAGCATGCAAGAAGGAGCAGAAGAGTCCAAGCAGGCGCGGTAGCGTCCAAGCAGTTGCGGAAGCGTCCAAGCAGGCGGGGAAGCATGCAAGAAGACGCAGAAGAGTCCAAGCAGGCGCGGAAGCGTCCAAGCAGGCGCAGAAACGTCCAAGTAGGCGCGGAAGCATGCAAGAAGGTGCGGAAGCGTCCAAGCAGGCGCGGAAGCGTCCAAGCAGGCGCGGAAGCGTCCAAGCAGTCGCGGAAGCGTCCAAGCAGGTGCGGTAGCGTCCAAGCAGGCGCGGTAGCGTCCAAGTTGGCGCGGAAACGTCCAAGCAGGCGCGGAAGCATGCAAGAAGGAGCAGAAGAGTCCAAGCAGACGCGGTAGCGTCCAAGCAGTTGCGGAAGCGTCCAAGCAGGCGGGGAAGCATGCAAGAAGACGCAGAAGAGTCCAAGCAGGCGCAGAAGCGTCCAAGCAGGCGGGGAAGCATGCAAGCAGGCGCGGAAGCTTCCAAGCAGGCGCGGTAGCTTCCAAGCAGGCGCGGAAACGTCCAAGCAGGCGCGGAAACGTCCAAGCAGGCGCGGAAGCATGCAAGAAGACGCAGAAGGGTCCAAGCAGGCGCGAAAGCTTCCAAGCAGTCGCGGAAGCGTCCAAGCAGGCGCGGTAGCGTCCAACCAGGCGCGGAAGCGTCCAAGCAGTCGCGGAAGCGTCCAAGCAGGCGCGGCTGCGTCCAAGCAGTCGCAGAAGCGTCCAAGCAGGCGCGGTAGTGTCCAAGCAGTCGCGGAAGCGTCCAAGCAGGCGCGGTAGCGTCCAACCAGGCGCGGAAGCGTCCAAGCAGTCGCGGAAGCGTCCAAGCAGGCGCGGATGCGTCCAAGCAGTCGCGGAAGCGTCCAAGCAGGCGCGGAAGCGTCCAAGGAGGCGGGGAAGCATGCAAGCAGACGCGGAAGCGTCCAAGCAGGCGCGGACACGTCCAAGTAGGCGCGGAAGCATGCAAGAAGGCGCGGAAGCATCCAAGCAGGCGCGGTAGCGTCCAAGCAGGCGCGGAAACGTCGAAGCAGGCGCGGAAGCATGCAAGAAGGCGCAGAAGGGTCCAAGCAGGCGCGAACGCGTCCAAGCAGTCGCGGAAGCGTTCAAGCAGGCACGGTAGCGTCCAAGCAGTCGCGGAAGCCTCCAAGCAGGCGCGGTAGCGTCCAAGCAGGCGCGGTAGCGTCCAAGCAGGCGCGGAAACGTCCAAGCAGGCGCGGGAGCATGCAAGAAGGCGCAGAAGAGTCCAAGCAGGCGCGGAAACGTCCAAGCAGGCGCGGTAGTGTCCAAGCAGTCGCGGAAGCGTCCAAGCAGGCGGGGAAGCATGCAAGCAGGCGCGGAAGCATCCAAGCAGGCGCGGAAACGTCCAAGTAGGCCCGGAAGCATGCAAGAAGGCGCGGAAGCGTCCAAGCAGGCGCGGTAGCGTCCAAGCAGGCGCAGAAGAGTCCAAGCAGGCGCAGAAGTGTCCAAGCAGGCGCGGATGCGTCCAAGCAGTCGCGGAAGCGTCCAAGCAGGCCCGGTAGCGTCCAACCAGGCGCGGAAGCGTCCAAGCAGGCGCGGTAGCGTCCAAGCGGTCGCGGAAGCGTACAAGCAGGCGCGGTAGCGTCCAAACAGGCGCGGACACGTCCAAGCTGGCGCGGAAGAGTCCAAGCAGGCGCGGAAACGTCCAAGCAGGCGCGGAAGCATGCAAGAAGACGCAGAGGAGTCCAAGCAGGCGCGGAAGCATGCAAGAAGGAGCAGAAGAGTCCAAGCAGGCGCGGTAGCGTCCAAGCAGTCGCGGAAGCGTCCAAGCAGGCGGGGAAGCATGCAAGAAGACGCAGAAGTGTCCAAGCAGGCGCGGAAGCGTCCAAGCAGTCGCGGAAGCGTCCAAGCAGGCGCGGAAACGTCCAAGCAGGCGCGGAAGCATGCAAGCAGGCGCGGAAGCGTCCAAGCAGGCGCGGAAGCAACCATATAGGCGCGAAAGCGTCCAACCAGGCGCGGAAGCGTCCAAGCAGGCGCGGTAGCGTCCAAGCGGTCGCGGAAGCGTACAAGCAGGCGCGGTAGCGTCCAAACAGGCGCGGAAACGTCCAAGCTGGCGCGGAAGAGTCCAAGCAGGCGCGGAAACGTCCAAGCAGGCGCGGAAGCATGCAAGAAGACGCAGAGGAGTCCAAGCAGGCGCGGAAGCATGCAAGAAGGAGCAGAAGAGTCCAAGCAGGCGCGGTAGCGTCCAAGCAGTCGCGGAAGCGTCCAAGCAGGCGGGGAAGCATGCAAGAAGACGCAGAAGTGTCCAAGCAGGCGCGGAAGCGTCCAAGCAGTCGCGGAAGCGTCCAAGCAGGCGCGGAAACGTCCAAGCAGGCGCGGAAGCATGCAAGCAGGCGCGGAAGCGTCCAAGCAGTCGCGGAAGCGTCCAAGCAGGTGCGGTAGCGTCCAAGCAGGCGCGGAAGCGTCCAAGCAGGCGTGGGAGCGTCCAAGCAGGCGCGGAAGAGTCCAAGCATGCGCGGAAGAGTCCAAGCAGGCGCGGAAGCGTCCAAGCAGGCGCGGAAGCGTCCAAGCAGGTGCGGAAGCGTCCAAGCAGGCGCGGAAGCATGCAAGCAGGCGCAGAAGAGTCCAAGCAGGCGCGGAAGCGTCCAAGCAGTCGCGGAAGCGTCCAAGCAGGCGCTGTAGCGTCCAAGCAGTCGCAGAAGCGTCCAAGCAGGCGCGGTAGTGTCCAAGCAGTCGCGGAAGCGTCCAAGCAGGCGGGGAAGCATGCAAGCAGGCGCGGAAGCATCCAAGCAGGCGCGGAAACGTCCAAGTAGGCCCGGAAGCATGCAAGAAGGCGCGGAAGCGTCCAAGCAGGCGCGGTAGCGTCCAAGCAGGCACAGAAGAGTCCAAGCAGGCGCAGAAGTGTCCAAGCAGGCGCGGATGCGTCCAAGCAGTCGCGGAAGCGTCCAAGCAGGCGCGGTAGCGTCCAACCAGGCGCGGAAGCGTCCAAGCAGTCGCGGAAGCGTCCAAGCAGTCGCGGAAGCATGCAAGCAGGCGCGGAAGCATGCAAGAAGGCGCAGAAGAGTCAAAGCAGGCGCAGAAGAGTCCAAGCAGGCGGGGAAGCGTACAAGAAGTCGCGGAAGCGTCCAAGCAGGCGCGGAAACGTCCAAGCAGGCGCGGAAGCATGCAAGAAGACGCAGAAGAGTCCAAGCAGGCGCGGATGCGTCCAAGCAGGCGCGGAAACGTCCAAGTAGGCGCGGCAGCATGCAAGAAGGCGCAGAAGAGTCCAAGCAGGCGCGGAAGCGTCTAATCAGTCACGGAAACGTCCAAGCAGGCGCGGTAGCGTCCAAGCTGGCGCGGAAACGTCCAAATAGGCGCGGAAGCATGCAAGAAGGCGCAGAAGAGTCAAAGCAGGCGCAGAAGAGTCCAAGCAAGCGGGGAAGCGTACAAGAAGTCGCGGAAGCGTCCAAGCAGGCGCGGTAGCGTCCAACCAGGCGCGGAAGCGTCCAAGCAGTCGCGGAAGCGTCCAAGCAGGCGCGGTAGCATGCAAGCAGGCGCGGAAGCGTCCAAGCAGGCGCGGAAGCGTCCAAGGAGGCGGGGAAACATGCAAGCAGACGCGGAAGCGTCCAAGCAGGCGCGGACACGTCCAAGTAGGCGCGGAAGCATGCAAGAAGGCGCGGAAGCATCCAAGCAGGCGCGGTAGCGTCCAAGCAGGCGCGGAAACGTCGAAGCAGGCGCGGAAGCATGCAAGAAGGCGCAGAAGGGTCCAAGCAGGCGCGAACGCGTCCAAGCAGTCGCGGAAGCTTTCAAGCAGGCGCGGTAGCGTCCAAGCAGTCGCGGAAGCCTCCAAGCAGGCGCGGTAGCGTCCAAGCAGGCGGGGAAGCATGCAAGAAGACGCAGAAGTGTCCAAGCAGGCGCGGAAGCGTCCAAGCAGTCGCGGAAGCGTCCAAGCAGGCGCGGAAACGTCCAAGCAGGCGCGGAAGCATGCAAGCAGGCGCGGAAGCGTCCAAGCAGTCGCGGAAGCGTCCAAGCAGGTGCGGTAGCGTCCAAGCAGGCGCGGAAGCGTCCAAGCAGGCGTGGGAGCGTCCAAGCAGGCGCGGAAGAGTCCAAGCATGCGCGGAAGAGTCCAAGCAGGCGCGGAAGCGTCCAAGCAGGCGCGGAAGCGTCCAAGCAGGTGCGGAAGCGTCCAAGCAGGCGCGGAAGCATGCAAGCAGGCGCAGAAGAGTCCAAGCAGGCGCGGAAGCGTCCAAGCAGTCGCGGAAGCGTCCAAGCAGGCGCTGTAGCGTCCAAGCAGTCGCAGAAGCGTCCAAGCAGGCGCGGTAGTGTCCAAGCAGTCGCGGAAGCGTCCAAGCAGGCGGGGAAGCATGCAAGCAGGCGCGGAAGCATCCAAGCAGGCGCGGAAACGTCCAAGTAGGCCCGGAAGCATGCAAGAAGGCGCGGAAGCGTCCAAGCAGGCGCGGTAGCGTCCAAGCAGGCACAGAAGAGTCCAAGCAGGCGCAGAAGTGTCCAAGCAGGCGCGGATGCGTCCAAGCAGTCGCGGAAGCGTCCAAGCAGGCGCGGTAGCGTCCAACCAGGCGCGGAAGCGTCCAAGCAGTCGCGGAAGCGTCCAAGCAGTCGCGGAAGCATGCAAGCAGGCGCGGAAGCATGCAAGAAGGCGCAGAAGAGTCAAAGCAGGCGCAGAAGAGTCCAAGCAGGCGGGGAAGCGTACAAGAAGTCGCGGAAGCGTCCAAGCAGCGCGGAAACGTCCAAGCAGGCGCGGAAGCATGCAAGAAGACGCAGAAGAGCCCAAGCAGGCGCGGATGCGTCCAAGCAGGCGCGGAAACGTCCAAGTAGGCGCGGCAGCATGCAAGAAGGCGCAGAAGAGTCCAAGCAGGCGCGGAAGCGTCTAATCAGTCACGGAAACGTCCAAGCAGGCGCGGTAGCGTCCAAGCTGGCGCGGAAACGTCCAAATAGGCGCGGAAGCATGCAAGAAGGCGCAGAAGAGTCAAAGCAGGCGCAGAAGAGTCCAAGCAAGCGGGGAAGCGTACAAGAAGTCGCGGAAGCGTCCAAGCAGGCGCGGTAGCGTCCAACCAGGCGCGGAAGCGTCCAAGCAGTCGCGGAAGCGTCCAAGCAGGCGCGGTAGCATGCAAGCAGGCGCGGAAGCGTCCAAGCAGGCGCGGAAGCGTCCAAGGAGGCGGGGAAACATGCAAGCAGACGCGGAAGCGTCCAAGCAGGCGCGGACACGTCCAAGTAGGCGCGGAAGCATGCAAGAAGGCGCGGAAGCATCCAAGCAGGCGCGGTAGCGTCCAAGCAGGCGCGGAAACGTCGAAGCAGGCGCGGAAGCATGCAAGAAGGCGCAGAAGGGTCCAAGCAGGCGCGAACGCGTCCAAGCAGTCGCGGAAGCTTTCAAGCAGGCGCGGTAGCGTCCAAGCAGTCGCGGAAGCCTCCAAGCAGGCGCGGTAGCGTCCAAGCAGGCGCGGTAGCGTCCAAGCAGGCGCGGAAACGTCCAAGCAGGCGCGGGAGCATGCAAGAAGGCGCAGAAGAGTCCAAGCAGGCGCGGAAACGTCCAAGCAGGCGCGGAAGCATGCAAGAAGGCGCAGAAGAGTCCAAGCAGGCGCGGAAGCGTCCAAGCAGTCGCGGAAGAGTCCAAGCAGGCGCGGTAGCGTCCAAGCGGTCGCGGAAGCGTCCAAGCAGGCGGGGAAGCATGCAAGAAGACGCAGAAGAGTCCAAGCAGGCGCGGAAGCGTCCAAGCAGGCGGGGAAGCAGGCAAGCAGGCGCGGAAGCGTCCAAGCAGGCGCGGAAACGTCCAAGTAGGCGCGGAAGCATGCAAGAAGGTGCGGAAGCGTCCAAGCAGGCGCGGTAGCGTCCAAGCAGGCGCGGAAACGTCCAAGCAGGCGCGGAAGCATGCAAGAAGGCGCAGAAGAGTCCAAGCAGGCGCGGAAACGTCCAAGCAGGCGCGGAAGCGTCCAAGCAGTCGCGGAAGCGTCCAAGCAGGCGCGGTCGCGTCCAAGCAGGCGCGGAAACGTCCAAGTAGGCGCGGCAGCATGCAAGAAGGCACAGAAGAGTCCTAGCAGGCGCGGAAGCGTCCAAGCAGGCGCGGAAGCGTCCAAGCAGTCGCGGAAGCGTCCAAGCAGGCGCGGTAGAGTCCAAGCAGGCGCGGAAACGTCCAAGCAGGCGCGGAAGCATGCAAGAAGACGCAGAAGAGTCCAAGCAGGCGCGGAAGCGTCCAAGCAGGCGCGGAAGCATGCAAGCAGGCGCAGAAGAGTCCAAGCAGGCGCGGAAGCGCCCAAGCAGGCGGGGAAGCATGCAAGCAGGCGCGGAAGCGTCCAAGCAGGCGCGGTAGCGTCCAACCAGGCGCGGAAGCGTCCAAGCAGGCGCGGAAGCGTCCAAGCAGGCGGGGAAGCATGCAAGCAGGCGCGGAAGCGTCCAAGCAGGCGCGGAAACGTCCAAGTAGGCGCGGAAGCATGCAAGAAGGTGCGGAAGCGTCCAAGCAGGCGCGGTAGCGTCCAAGCAGGCGCGGAAACGTCCAAGCAGGCGCGGAAGCATGCAAGAAGGCGCAGAAGAGTCCAAGCAGGCGCGGAAGCGTCCAAGCAGTCGCGGAAGAGTCCAAGCAGGCGCGGTAGCATCCAATCAGGCGCGGAAACGTACAAGCAGGCGCGGAAGCATGCAAGAAGACGCAGAACAGTCCAAGCAGGCGCGGAAGCGTCCAAGCAGTCGCGGAAGCGTCCAAGCAGGCGCGGTAGCGTCCAAGCAGTCGCGAAAGCATACAAGAAGGCGCGGTAGCGTCCAAGCAGGCGCGGAAACGTCCAAGCAGGCGCGGAAGCATGCAAGAAGGTGCGGAAGCGCCCAAGCAGGCGCGGTAGCGTCCAAGCAGGCGCGGAAACGTCCAAGCAGGCGCGGAAGCATGCAAGAAGACGCAGAAGAGTCCAAGCAGGCGCGGAAGCGACCAAGCCGTCGCGGAAGCGTCCAAGCAGGCGCGAAAACGTCCAAGCAGGCGCGGAAGCATGCAAGCAGGCGCGGAAGCGTCCAAGCAGGCGCGGAAGCAACCATATAGGCGCGAAAGCGTCCAAGCAGGCGCGGAAGCTTCCAAGCAGGCTCGGTAGCGTCCAAGCAGGCGCGGAAACGTCCAAGGAGGCGCGGAAGCATGCAAGAAGGTGCGGAAGCGTCCAAGCAGGCGCGGTAGCGTCCAAGCAGGCGCGGAAACGTCCAAGCAGGCGCGGAAGCATGCAAGAAGGCGCAGAAGAGTCCAAGCAGGCGCGGAAACGTCCAAGCAGGCGCGGAAGCATGCAAGAAGGTGCGGAAGCGCCCAAGCAGGCGCGGTAGCGTCCAAGCAGTCGCGGAAGCGTCCAAGCAGGCGCGGTAGCGTCCAAGCAGTCGCGGAAGCGTACAAGAAGGCGCGGTAGCGTCCAAGCAGGCGCGGTAACGTCCAAGCAGGCGCGGAAGCATGCAAGAAGGTGCGGAAGCGCCCAAGCAGGCGCGGTAGCGTCCAAGCAGGCGCGGAAACGTCCAAGCAGGCGCGGAAGCATGCAAGAAGACGCAGAAGAGTCCAAGCAGGCGCGGAAGCGTCCAAGCAGGCGCGAAAGCGTCCAAGCAGGCGCGGAGACGTCTAAGCAGGAGCGGAAGCATGCAAGAACGCGCAGAAGTGTCCAAGCAGGCGCGGTAGCGTCCAAGCGGTCGCGGAAGCGTCCAAGCAGGCGCGGTAGCGTCCAAGCAGTCGCGGAAGCGTACAAGAAGGCGCGGTAGCGTCCAAGCAGGCGCGGAAACGTCCAAGCAGGCGCGGAAGCATGCAAGAAGGTGCGGAAGCGCCCAAGCAGGCGCGGTAGCGTCCAAGCAGGCGCGGAAACGTCCAAGTAGGCGCGGAAGCATGCAAGAAGGTGCGGAAGCGTCCAAGCAGGCGCGGTAGCGTCCAAGCAGGCGCGGAAACGTCCAAGCAGGCGCGGAAGCATGCAAGAAGGCGCAGAAGAGTCCAAGCAGGCGCGGAAGCGTCCAAGCAGTCGCGGAAGAGTCCAAGCAGGCGCGGTAGCGTCCAATCAGGCGCGGAAGCGTCCAAGCAGTCGCGGAAGAGTCCAAGCAGGCGCGGTAGCGTCCAATCAGGCGCGGAAGCGTCCAAGCAGGCGCGGAAGCGTCCAAGCAGGCGCGGTAGCGTCCAAGCTGGCGCGGTAGCGTCCAAGCAGGCGCGGAAACGTCCAAGCAGGCGCGGAAGCATGCAAGAAGGCGCAGAAGAGTCCAAGCAGGCGCGGAAGCGTCCAAGCAGTCGCGGAAGAGTCCAAGCAGGCGCGGTAGCGTCCAATCAGGCGCGGAAGCGTCCAAGCAGGCGCGGTAGCGTCCAAGCAGTCGCGGAAGCGTACAAGAAGGCGCGGTAGCGTCCAAGCAGGCGCGGAAACGTCCAAGCAGGCGCGGAAGCATGCAAGAAGGTGCGGAAGCGCCCAAGCAGGCGCGGTAGCGTCCAAGCAGGCGCGGAAACGTCCAAGTAGGCGCGGAAGCATGCAAGAAGGTGCGGAAGCGTCCAAGCAGGCGCGGTAGCGTCCAAGCAGGCGCGGAAACGTCCAAGCAGGCGCGGAAGCATGCAAGAAGGCGCAGAAGAGTCCAAGCAGGCGCGGAAGCGTCCAAGCAGTCGCGGAAGAGTCCAAGCAGGCGCGGTAGCGTCCAATCAGGCGCGGAAGCGTCCAAGCAGGCGCGGAAGCGTCCAAGCAGGCGCGGTAGCGTCCAAGCTGGCGCGGAAACGTCCAAGCAGGCGCGGAAGCGTCCAAGCAGGCGCGGTAGCGTCCAAGCGGTCGCGGAAGCGTACAAGCAGGCGCGGTAGCGTCCAAACAGGCGCGGAAACGTCCGAGCTGGCGCGGAAGAGTCCAAGCAGGTGCGGTAGCGTCCAAGCAGGCGCGGAAACGTCCAAGCAGGCGCGGAAGCATGCAAGAAGGAGCAGAAGAGTCCAAGCAGGCGCGGTAGCGTCCAAGTAGTCGCGGAAGCGTCCAAGCAGGCGGGGAAGCATGCAAGAAGACGCAGAAGTGTCCAAGCAGGCGCGGAAGCGTCCAAGCAGTCGCGGAAGCGTCCAAGCAGGCGCGGTAGCGTCCAACCAGGCGCGGAAGCGTCCAAGCAGTCGCGGAAGCGTCCAAGCAGTCGCGGAAGCATGCAAGCAGGCGCGGAAGCATGCAAGAAGGCGCAGAAGAGTCAAAGCAGGCGCAGAAGAGTCCAAGCAGGCGGGGAAGCGTACAAGAAGTCGCGGAAGCGTCCAAGCAGGCGCGGAAACGTCCAAGCAGGCGCGGAAGCATGCAAGAAGACGCAGAAGAGTCCAAGCAGGCGCGGATGCGTCCAAGCAGGCGCGGAAACGTCCAAGTAGGCGCGGCAGCATGCAAGAAGGCGCAGAAGAGTCCAAGCAGGCGCGGAAGCGTCTAATCAGTCACGGAAACGTCCAAGCAGGCGCGGTAGCGTCCAAGCTGGCGCGGAAACGTCCAAATAGGCGCGGAAGCATGCAAGAAGGCGCAGAAGAGTCAAAGCAGGCGCAGAAGAGTCCAAGCAAGCGGGGAAGCGTACAAGAAGTCGCGGAAGCGTCCAAGCAGGCGCGGTAGCGTCCAACCAGGCGCGGAAGCGTCCAAGCAGTCGCGGAAGCGTCCAAGCAGGCGCGGTAGCATGCAAGCAGGCGCGGAAGCGTCCAAGCAGGCGCGGAAGCGTCCAAGGAGGCGGGGAAACATGCAAGCAGACGCGGAAGCGTCCAAGCAGGCGCGGACACGTCCAAGTAGGCGCGGAAGCATGCAAGAAGGCGCGGAAGCATCCAAGCAGGCGCGGTAGCGTCCAAGCAGGCGCGGAAACGTCGAAGCAGGCGCGGAAGCATGCAAGAAGGCGCAGAAGGGTCCAAGCAGGCGCGAACGCGTCCAAGCAGTCGCGGAAGCTTTCAAGCAGGCGCGGTAGCGTCCAAGCAGTCGCGGAAGCCTCCAAGCAGGCGCGGTAGCGTCCAAGCAGGCGGGGAAGCATGCAAGAAGACGCAGAAGTGTCCAAGCAGGCGCGGAAGCGTCCAAGCAGTCGCGGAAGCGTCCAAGCAGGCGCGGAAACGTCCAAGCAGGCGCGGAAGCATGCAAGCAGGCGCGGAAGCGTCCAAGCAGTCGCGGAAGCGTCCAAGCAGGTGCGGTAGCGTCCAAGCAGGCGCGGAAGCGTCCAAGCAGGCGTGGGAGCGTCCAAGCAGGCGCGGAAGAGTCCAAGCATGCGCGGAAGAGTCCAAGCAGGCGCGGAAGCGTCCAAGCAGGCGCGGAAGCGTCCAAGCAGGTGCGGAAGCGTCCAAGCAGGCGCGGAAGCATGCAAGCAGGCGCAGAAGAGTCCAAGCAGGCGCGGAAGCGTCCAAGCAGTCGCGGAAGCGTCCAAGCAGGCGCTGTAGCGTCCAAGCAGTCGCAGAAGCGTCCAAGCAGGCGCGGTAGTGTCCAAGCAGTCGCGGAAGCGTCCAAGCAGGCGGGGAAGCATGCAAGCAGGCGCGGAAGCATCCAAGCAGGCGCGGAAACGTCCAAGTAGGCCCGGAAGCATGCAAGAAGGCGCGGAAGCGTCCAAGCAGGCGCGGTAGCGTCCAAGCAGGCACAGAAGAGTCCAAGCAGGCGCAGAAGTGTCCAAGCAGGCGCGGATGCGTCCAAGCAGTCGCGGAAGCGTCCAAGCAGGCGCGGTAGTGTCCAACCAGGCGCGGAAGCGTCCAAGCAGTCGCGGAAGCGTCCAAGCAGTCGCGGAAGCATGCAAGCAGGCGCGGAAGCATGCAAGAAGGCGCAGAAGAGTCAAAGCAGGCGCAGAAGAGTCCAAGCAGGCGGGGAAGCGTACAAGAAGTCGCGGAAGCGTCCAAGCAGGCGCGGAAACGTCCAAGCAGGCGCGGAAGCATGCAAGAAGACGCAGAAGAGTCCAAGCAGGCGCGGATGCGTCCAAGCAGGCGCGGAAACGTCCAAGTAGGCGCGGCAGCATGCAAGAAGGCGCAGAAGAGTCCAAGCAGGCGCGGAAGCGTCTAATCAGTCACGGAAACGTCCAAGCAGGCGCGGTAGCGTCCAAGCTGGCGCGGAAACGTCCAAATAGGCGCGGAAGCATGCAAGAAGGCGCAGAAGAGTCAAAGCAGGCGCAGAAGAGTCCAAGCAAGCGGGGAAGCGTACAAGAAGTCGCGGAAGCGTCCAAGCAGGCGCGGTAGCGTCCAACCAGGCGCGGAAGCGTCCAAGCAGTCGCGGAAGCGTCCAAGCAGGCGCGGTAGCATGCAAGCAGGCGCGGAAGCGTCCAAGCAGGCGCGGAAGCGTCCAAGGAGGCGGGGAAACATGCAAGCAGACGCGGAAGCGTCCAAGCAGGCGCGGACACGTCCAAGTAGGCGCGGAAGCATGCAAGAAGGCGCGGAAGCATCCAAGCAGGCGCGGTAGCGTCCAAGCAGGCGCGGAAACGTCGAAGCAGGCGCGGAAGCATGCAAGAAGGCGCAGAAGGGTCCAAGCAGGCGCGAACGCGTCCAAGCAGTCGCGGAAGCTTTCAAGCAGGCGCGGTAGCGTCCAAGCAGTCGCGGAAGCCTCCAAGCAGGCGCGGTAGCGTCCAAGCAGGCGCGGTAGCGTCCAAGCAGGCGCGGAAACGTCCAAGCAGGCGCGGGAGCATGCAAGAAGGCGCAGAAGAGTCCAAGCAGGCGCGGAAACGTCCAAGCAGGCGCGGGAGCATGCAAGAAGGCGCAGAAGAGTCCAAGCAGGCGCGGTAGCGTCCAAGCAGTCGCGGAAGCCTCCAAGCAAGCGCGGTAGCGTCCAAGCAGGCGCGGTAGCGTCCAAGCTGGCGCGGTAGCGTCCAAGCAGTCGCGGAAGCGTCCAAGCAGGCGCGGTAGCGTCCAACCAGGCGCGGAAGCGTCCAAGCAGGCGCGGAAGCGTCCAAGCAGGCGCGGCAGCGTCCAAGCTGGCGCGGAAACGTCCAAGCAGGCGCGGAAGCGTCCAAGCAGGCGCGGTAGCGTCCAAGCGGTCGCGGAAGCGTACAAGCAGGCGCGGTAGCGTCCAAACAGGCGCGGAAACGTCCAAGCTGGCGCGGAAGTGTCCAAGCAGGTGCGGTAGCGTGCAAGCAGACGCGGAAACGTCCAAGCAGGCGCGGAAGCATGCAAGAAGACGCAGAGGAGTCCAAGCAGGCGCGGAAGCATGCAAGAAGGAGCAGAAGAGTCCAAGCAGGCGCGGTAGCGTCCAAGCAGTCGCGGAAGCGTCCAAGCAGGCGGGGAAGCATGCAAGAAGACGCAGAAGTGTCCAAGCAGGCGCGGAAGCGACCAAGCCGTCGCGGAAGCGTCCAAGCAGGCGCGAAAACGTCCAAGCAGGCGCGGAAGCATGCAAGCAGGCGCGGAAGCGTCCAAGCAGGCGCGGAAGCAACCATATAGGCGCGAAAGCGTCCAAGCAGGCGCGGAAGCTTCCAAGCAGGCGCCGTAGCGTCCAAGCAGTCGCGGAAGCGTCCAAGCAGGCGCGGTAGCGTCCTAGCAGGCGCGGTAGCGTCCAAGCAGGCGCGGAAGCATGCAAGAAGGCGCAGAAGAGTCCAAGCAGGCGCGGAAGCGTCCAAGCAGTCGCGGAAGAGTCCAAGCAGGCGCGGTAGCGTCCAAGCGGTCGCGGAAGCGTCCAAGCAGGCGGGGAAGCATGCAAGAAGACGCAGAAGAGTCCAAGCAGGCGCGGAAGCGTCCAAGCAGGCGGGGAAGCAGGCAAGCAGGCGCGGAAGCGTCCAAGCAGGCGCGGAAACGTCCAAGTAGGCGCGGAAGCATGCAAGAAGGTGCGGAAGCGTCCAAGCAGGCGCGGTAGCGTCCAAGCAGGCGCGGAAACGTCCAAGCAGGCGCGGAAGCATGCAAGAAGGCGCAGAAGAGTCCAAGCAGGCGCGGAAACGTCCAAGCAGGCGCGGAAGCGTCCAAGCAGTCGCGGAAGCGTCCAAGCAGGCGCGGTCGCGTCCAAGCAGGCGCGGAAACGTCCAAGTAGGCGCGGCAGCATGCAAGAAGGCGCAGAAGAGTCCTAGCAGGCGCGGAAGCGTCCAAGCAGGCGCGGAAGCGTCCAAGCAGTCGCGGAAGCGTCCAAGCAGGCGCGGTAGAGTCCAAGCAGGCGCGGAAACGTCCAAGCAGGCGCGGAAGCATGCAAGAAGACGCAGAAGAGTCCAAGCAGGCGCGGAAGCGTCCAAGCAGGCGCGGAAGCATGCAAGCAGGCGCAGAAGAGTCCAAGCAGGCGCGGAAGCGCCCAAGCAGGCGGGGAAGCATGCAAGCAGGCGCGGAAGCGTCCAAGCAGGCGCGGTAGCGTCCAACCAGGCGCGGAAGCGTCCAAGCAGGCGCGGAAGCGTCCAAGCAGGCGGGGAAGCATGCAAGCAGGCGCGGAAGCGTCCAAGCAGGCGCGGAAACGTCCAAGTAGGCGCGGAAGCATGCAAGAAGGCGCGGAAGCGTCCAAGCAGGCTCGGTAGCGTCCAAGCAGGCGCGGAAACGTCCAAGGAGGCGCGGAAGCATGCAAGAAGGTGCGGAAGCGTCCAAGCAGGCGCGGTAGCGTCCAAGCAGGCGCGGAAACGTCCAAGCAGGCGCGGAAGCATGCAAGAAGGCGCAGAAGAGTCCAAGCAGGCGCGGAAGCGTCCAAGCAGTCGCGGAAGAGTCCAAGCAGGCGCGGTAGCATCCAATCAGGCGCGGAAACGTACAAGCAGGCGCGGAAGCATGCAAGAAGACGCAGAACAGTCCAAGCAGGCGCGGAAGCGTCCAAGCAGTCGCGGAAGCGTCCAAGCAGGCGCGGTAGCGTCCAAGCAGTCGCGAAAGCATACAAGAAGGCGCGGTAGCGTCCAAGCAGGCGCGGAAACGTCCAAGCAGGCGCGGAAGCATGCAAGAAGGTGCGGAAGCGCCCAAGCAGGCGCGGTAGCGTCCAAGCAGGCGCGGTAGCGTCCAAGCGGTCGCGGAAGCGTACAAGCAGGCGCGGTAGCGTCCAAACAGGCGCGGAAACGTCCGAGCTGGCGCGGAAGAGTCCAAGCAGGTGCGGTAGCGTCCAAGCAGGCGCGGAAACGTCCAAGCAGGCGCGGAAGCATGCAAGAAGGAGCAGAAGAGTCCAAGCAGGCGCGGTAGCGTCCAAGTAGTCGCGGAAGCGTCCAAGCAGGCGGGGAAGCATGCAAGAAGACGCAGAAGTGTCCAAGGAGGCGCGGAAACGTCCAAGCAGACGCGGAAGCGTCCAAGCAGGCGCGGAAGCAACCATATAGGCGCGAAAGCGTCCAAGCAGGCGCGGAAGCTTCCAAGCAGGCGCGGTAGCGTCCAAGCAGTCGCGGAAGCCTCCAAGCAGGCGCGGTAGCGTCCAAGCAGGCGCGGTAGCGTCCAAGCAGGCGCGGAAACGTCCAAGCAGGCGCGGGAGCATGCAAGAAGGCGCAGAAGAGTCCAAGCAGGCGCGGAAACGTCCAAGCAGGCGCGGTAGTGTCCAAGCAGTCGCGGAAGCGTCCAAGCAGGCGGGGAAGCATGCAAGCAGGCGCGGAAGCATCCAAGCAGGCGCGGAAACGTCCAAGCAGGCGCGGTAGCGTCCAAGCAGGCGCAGAAGAGTCCAAGCAGGCGCAGAAGTGTCCAAGCGGGCGCGGATGCGTCCAAGCAGTCGCGGAAGCGTCCAAGCAGGCGCGGTAGCGTCCAACCAGGCGCGGAAGCGTCCAAGCAGGCGCGGTAGCGTCCAAGCGGTCGCGGAAGCGTACAAGCAGGCGCGGTAGCGTCCAAACAGGCGCGGAAACGTCCAAGCTGGCGCGGAAGAGTCCAAGCAGGCGCGGAAACGTCCAAGCAGGCGCGGAAGCATGCAAGAAGACGCAGAGGAGTCCAAGCAGGCGCGGAAGCATGCAAGAAGGAGCAGAAGAGTCCAAGCAGGCGCGGTAGCGTCCAAGCAGTCGCGGAAGCGTCCAAGCAGGCGGGGAAGCATGCAAGAAGACGCAGAAGTGTCCAAGCAGGCGCGGAAGCGTCCAAGCAGTCGCGGAAGCGTCCAAGCAGGCGCGGAAACGTCCAAGCAGGCGCGGAAGCATGCAAGCAGGCGCGGTAGCGTCCAAGCAGGCGCGGAAGCGTCCAAGCTGGCGCGGATGCGTCCAAGCAGGCGCGGAAACGTCCAAGTAGGCGCGGCAGCATGCAAGAAGGCGCGGAAGCGTCCAAGCAGGCGCGGTAGCGTCCAAGCAGGCACAGAAGAGTCCAAGCAGGCGCAGAAGTGTCCAAGCAGGCGCGGATGCGTCCAAGCAGTCGCGGAAGCGTCCAAGCAGGCGCGGTAGCGTCCAACCAGGCGCGGTAGCGTCCAAGCAGTCGCAGAAGCGTCCAAGCAGGCGCGGTAGTGTCCAAGCAGTCGCGGAAGCGTCCAAGCAGGCGGGGAAGCATGCAAGCAGGCGCGGAAGCATCCAAGCAGGCGCGGAAACGTCCAAGTAGGCCCGGAAGCATGCAAGAAGGCGCGGAAGCGTCCAAGCAGGCGCGGTAGCGTCCAAGCAGGCACAGAAGAGTCCAAGCAGGCGCAGAAGTGTCCAAGCAGGCGCGGATGCGTCCAAGCAGTCGCGGAAGCGTCCAAGCAGGCGCGGTAGCGTCCAACCAGGCGCGGAAGCGTCCAAGCAGTCGCGGAAGCGTCCAAGCAGTCGCGGAAGCATGCAAGCAGGCGCGGAAGCATGCAAGAAGGCGCAGAAGAGTCAAAGCAGGCGCAGAAGAGTCCAAGCAGGCGAGGAATCGTCCAAGCAGGCGCGGAAGCATGCAAGAAGACGCAGAAGGGTCCAAGCAGGCGCGAAAGCGTCCAAGCAGTCGCGGAAGCGTTCAAGCAGGCGCGGTAGCGTCCAAGCAGTCGCGGAAGCCTCCAAGCAGGCGCGGTAGCGTCCAAGCAGGCGCGGAAACGTCCAAGCAGGCGCGGAAGCATGCAAGAAGACGCAGGAGAGTCCAAGCAGGCGCGGAAGCGTCCAAGGAGGCGGGGAAGCATGCAAGCAGGCGCGGAAGCGTCCAAGCAGTCGCGGAAGCGTCCAAGCAAGTGCGGTAGCGTCCAAGCAGGCGCGGAAGCGTCCAAGCAGGCGTGGGAGCGTCCAAGCAGGCGCGGAAGAGTCCAAGCATGCGCGGAAGAGTCCAAGCAGGCGCGGAAGCGTCCAAGCAGGCGCGGAAGCGTCCAAGCAGGTGCGGAAGCGTCCAAGCAGGCGCGGAAGCATGCAAGCAGGCGCAGAAGAGTCCAAGCAGGCGCGGAAGCGTCCAAGCAGTCGCGGAAGCGTCCAAGCAGGCGCTGTAGCGTCCAAGCAGTCGCAGAAGCGTCCAAGCAGGCGCGGTAGTGTCCAAGCAGTCGCGGAAGCGTCCAAGCAGGCGGGGAAGCATGCAAGCAGGCGCGGAAGCATCCAAGCAGGCGCGGAAACGTCCAAGTAGGCCCGGAAGCATGCAAGAAGGCGCGGAAGCGTCCAAGCAGGCGCGGTAGCGTCCAAGCAGGCACAGAAGAGTCCAAGCAGGCGCAGAAGTGTCCAAGCAGGCGCGGATGCGTCCAAGCAGTCGCGGAAGCGTCCAAGCAGGCGCGGTAGCGTCCAACCAGGCGCGGAAGCGTCCAAGCAGTCGCGGAAGCGTCCAAGCAGTCGCGGAAGCATGCAAGCAGGCGCGGAAGCATGCAAGAAGGCGCAGAAGAGTCAAAGCAGGCGCAGAAGAGTCCAAGCAGGCGGGGAAGCGTACAAGAAGTCGCGGAAGCGTCCAAGCAGGCGCGGAAACGTCCAAGCAGGCGCGGAAGCATGCAAGAAGACGCAGAAGAGTCCAAGCAGGCGCGGATGCGTCCAAGCAGGCGCGGAAACGTCCAAGTAGGCGCGGCAGCATGCAAGAAGGCGCAGAAGAGTCCAAGCAGCCGCGGAAGCGTCTAAGCAGTCACGGAAACGTCCAAGCAGGCGCGGTAGCGTCCAAGCTGGCGCGGAAACGTCCAAATAGGCGCGGAAGCATGCAAGAAGGCGCAGAAGAGTCAAAGCAGGCGCAGAAGAGTCCAAGCAAGTGGGGAAGCGTACAAGAAGTCGCGGAAGCGTCCAAGCAGGCGCGGTAGCGTCCAACCAGGCGCGGAAGCGTCCAAGCAGTCGCGGAAGCGTCCAAGCAGGCGCGGTAGCATGCAAGCAGGCGCGGAAGCGTCCAAGCAGGCGCGGAAGCGTCCAAGGAGGCGGGGAAACATGCAAGCAGACGCGGAAGCGTCCAAGCAGGCGCGGACACGTCCAAGTAGGCGCGGAAGCATGCAAGAAGGCGCGGAAGCATCCAAGCAGGCGCGGTAGCGTCCAAGCAGGCGCGGAAACGTCGAAGCAGGCGCGGAAGCATGCAAGAAGGCGCAGAAGGGTCCAAGCAGGCGCGAACGCGTCCAAGCAGTCGCGGAAGCTTTCAAGCAGGCGCGGTAGCGTCCAAGCAGTCGCGGAAGCCTCCAAGCAGGCGCGGTAGCGTCCAAGCAGGCGCGGTAGCGTCCAAGCAGGCGCGGAAACGTCCAAGCAGGCGCGGGAGCATGCAAGAAGGCGCAGAAGAGTCCAAGCAGGCGCGGAAACGTCCAAGCAGGCGCGGGAGCATGCAAGAAGGCGCAGAAGAGTCCAAGCAGGCGCGGTAGCGTCCAAGCAGTCGCGGAAGCCTCCAAGCAAGCGCGGTAGCGTCCAAGCAGGCGCGGTAGCGTCCAAGCTGGCGCGGTAGCGTCCAAGCAGTCGCGGAAGCGTCCAAGCAGGCGCGGTAGCGTCCAACCAGGCGCGGAAGCGTCCAAGCAGGCGCGGAAGCGTCCAAGCAGGCGCGGCAGCGTCCAAGCTGGCGCGGAAACGTCCAAGCAGGCGCGGAAGCGTCCAAGCAGGCGCGGTAGCGTCCAAGCGGTCGCGGAAGCGTACAAGCAGGCGCGGTAGCGTCCAAACAGGCGCGGAAACGTCCAAGCTGGCGCGGAAGTGTCCAAGCAGGTGCGGTAGCGTCCAATCAGGCGCGGAAGCGTCCAAGCAGGCGCGGAAGCGTCCAAGCAGGCGCGGTAGCGTCCAAGCTGGCGCGGAAGCGTCCAAGCAGGCGCGGAAACGTCCAAGTAGGCGCGGCAGCATGCAAGAAGGCGCAGAAGATTCCAAGCAGGCGCGGAAGCGTCCAAGCAGGCGGGGAAGAGTCCAAGCAGTCGCGGAAGCGTCCAAGCAGTCGCGGAAGCGTCCAAGCAGGCGCGGTCGCGTCCAAGCAGGCGCGGAAACGTCCAAGTAGGCGCGGCAGCATGCAAGAAGGCGCAGAAGAGTCCTAGCAGGCGCGGAAGCGTCCAAGCAGGCGGGGAAGCATGCAAGCAGGCGCGGAAGCGTCCAAGCAGTCGCGGAAGCGTCCAAGCAGGCGCGGTAGCGTCCAACCAGGCGCGGTGGCGTCCAACCAGGCGCGGAAGCGTCCGGGCAGTCGCGGAAGCGTCCAAGCAGGCGCGGAAGCGTCCAAGTAGGCGCGGCAGCATGCAAGAAGACGCAGAAGAGTCCTAGCAGGCGCGGTACCGTCCAAGCAGTCGCGGAAGCGTCCAAGCAGGCGCGGTAGCGTCCAAGCAGGCGCGGTCGCGTCCAAGCAGGCGCGGAAACGTCCAAGTAGGCGCGGCAGCATGCAAGAAGGCGCAGAAGAGTCCTAGCAGGCGCGGAAGCGTCCAAGCAGGCGCGGAAGCGTCCAAGCAGTCGCGGAAGCGTCCAAGCAGGCGCGGTAGAGTCCAAGCAGGCGCGGAAACGTCCAAGCAGGCGCGGAAACGTCCAAGCAGGCGCGGAAGCATGCAAGAAGACGCAGAAGAGTCCAAGCAGGCGCGGAAGCGTCCAAGCAGGCGCGGAAGCGTCCAAGCAGTCGCGGAAGCGTCCAAGCAGGCGCTTTAGCGTCCAAGCAGTCGCGGAAGCGTCCAAGCAGGCGCGGTCGCGTCCAAGCAGGCGCGGAAACGTCCAAGTAGGCGCGGCAGCATGCAAGAAGGCGCAGAAGAGTCCTAGCAGGCGCGGAAGCGTCCAAGCAGGCGCGGAAGCGTCCAAGCAGTCGCGGCAGCGTCCAAGCAGGCGCGGTAGAGTCCAAGCAGGCGCGGAAACGTCCAAGCAGGCGCGGAAGCATGCAAGAAGACGCAGAAGAGTCCAAGCAGGCGCGGAAGCGTCCAAGCAGGCGCGGAAGCATGCAAGCAGGCGCAGAAGAGTCCAAGCAGGCGCGGAAGCGCCCAAGCAGGCGGGGAAGCATGCAAGCAGGCGCGGAAGCGTCCAAGCAGGCGCGGTAGCGTCCAACCAGGCGCGGAAGCGTCCAAGCAGGCGCGGTAGCGTCCAAGCAGTCGCGGAAGCGTCCAAGCAGGCGCGGTCGCGTCCAAGCAGGCGCGGAAACGTCCAAGTAGGCGCGGCAGCATGCAAGAAGGCGCAGAAGAGTCCTAGCAGGCGCGGAAGCGTCCAAGCAGGCGCGGAAGCGTCCAAGTAGTCGCGGAAGCGTCCAAGCAGGCGCGGTAGAGTCCAAGCAGTCGCGGAAACGTCCAAGCAGGCGCGGAAGCATGCAAGAAGACGCAGAAGAGTCCAAGCAGGCGCGGAAGCGTCCAAGCAGGCGCGGAAGCATGCAAGCAGGCGCAGAAGAGTCCAAGCAGGCGCGGAAGC
This sequence comes from Cerceris ruficornis, assembly GCA_963989415.1. NCBI lineage: Eukaryota > Metazoa > Arthropoda > Insecta > Hymenoptera > Crabronidae > Cerceris > Cerceris ruficornis. The sequence continues at coordinate 1,884,860 of OZ022522.1, forward strand.
GCCCAAGCAGGCGGGGAAGCATGCAAGCAGGCGCGGAAGCGTCCAAGCAGGCGCGGTAGCGTCCAACCAGGCGCGGAAGCGTCCAAGCAGGCGCGGAAGCGTCCAAGCAGGCGGGGAAGCATGCAAGCAGGCGCGGAAGCGTCCAAGCAGGCGCGGAAACGTCCAAGTAGGCGCGGCAGCATGCAAGAAGGCGCAGAAGAGTCCTAGCAGGCGCGGAAGCGTCCAAGCAGGCGGGGAAGCATGCAAGCAGGCGCGGAAGCGTCCAAGCAGTCGCGGAAGCGTCCAAGCAGGCGCGGTAGCGTCGAACCAGGCGCGGAAGCGTCCAAGTACGCGCGGCAGCATGCACGAAGGCGCAGAAGTGTCCTAGCAGGCGCGGAAGCGTCCAAGCAGTCGCAGAAGAGTCCAAGCAGGCGCGGAAGCGTCCAAGCAGGCGGGGAAGCATGCAAGCAGGCGCGGAAGTGTCCAAGCAGGCGCTGAAGCGTCCAAGCAGGCGCGGAAGCGTCCAAGCAGGCGCGGAAACGTCCAAGTAGGCGCGGCAGCATGCACGAAGGCGCAGAAGAGTCCTAGCAGGCGCGGAAGCGTCCAAGCAGTCGCGGAAGCGTCCAAGCAGGCGCGGAAGAATGCAAGAAGACGCAGAAGAGTCCAAGCAGGCGCGGAAGCGTCCAAGCAGGCGCGGTAGCGTCCAACCAGGCGCGGAAGCGTCCAAGCAGGCGCGGAAGCGTCCAAGCAGGCGGGGAAGCATGCAAGCAGGCGCGGAAGCGTCCAAGCAGGCGCGGAAACGTCCAAGCAGGCGCGGAAGCATGCAAGAAGGCGCGGATGCGTCCAAGCAGGCGCGGTAGCGTCCAAGCAGGCGCGGAAACGTCCAAGCAGTCGCGGAAGCGTCCAAGCAGGCGCGGTAGCGTCCAAGCTGTCGCGGAAGCGTCCAAGCAGGCGCGGTCGCGTCCAAGCAGGCGCGGAAACGTCCAAGTAGGCGCGGCAGCATGCAAGAAGGCGCAGAAGAGTCCTAGCAGGCGCGGAAGCGTCCAAGCAGGCGCGGTAGCGTCCAAGCTGTCGCGGAAGCGTCCAAGCAGGCGCGGAAGCGTCCAAGCAGTCGCGGAAGCGTCCAAGCAGGCGCGGTAGCGTCCAAGCAGGCGCGGTAGCGTTCAAGCAGTCGCGGAAGCGTCCAAGCAGGCGCGGTAGCGTCCAAGCAGGCGTGGAAACGTCCAAGGAGGCGCGGAAGCATGCAAGAAGACGCAGAAGAGTCCAAGCAGGCGCGGAAGCGTCCGAGCAGGCGCGGAAGCATGCAAGAAGGCACAGAAGAGTCCAAGCAGGCGCGGAAGCGTCCAAGCAATCGCGGAAGCGTCGATGCAGGCGCGGTAGCGTCCAACCAGGCGCGGAAGCGTCCAAGCAGGCGCGGAAGCATGCAAGAAGGCCCAGAAGAGTCCAAGCAATCGCGGAAGCGTCGATGCAGGCGCGGTAGCGTCCAACCAGGAGCGGAAGCGTCCAAGCAGGCGCGGAAGCATGCAAGAAGGCCCAGAAGAGTCCAAGCAGGCGCGGAAGCGTCCAAGCAGTCGCGGAAGCGTCCAAGCAGGCGCGGTAGCGTCCAAGCAGTCGCGGAAGCGTCCAAGCAGGCGCGGAAACGTCCAAGCAGGCGCGGAAGCATGCAAGAAGACGCAGAAGAGTCCAAGCAGGCGCGGAAGCGTCCAAGCAGGCGCGGAAGCGTCCGAGCTGGCGCGGAAGCATGCAAGAAGGCGCAGAAGAGTCCAAGCAGGCGCGGAAGCGTCCAAGCAGTCGCGGAAGCGTCCAAGCAGGCGCGGTAGCGTCCAAGCAGGCGCGGAAACGTCCAAGTAGGCGCGGCAGCATGCAAGAAGGCGCAGAAGATTCCAAGCAGGCGCGGAAGCGTCCAAGCAGGCGAGGAAGCATGCAAGCAGGCGCGGAAGCGTCCAAGCAGTCGCGGAAGCGTCCAAGCAGGCGCGGTAGCGTCCAACCAGGCGAGGAAGCGTCCAAGTAGGCGCGGCAGCATGCAAGAAGACGCAGAAGAGTCCTAGCAGGCGCGGAAGCGTCCAAGCAGTCGCGGAAGCGTCCAAGCAGGCGCGGTAGCGTTCAAGCAGTCGCGGAAGCGTCCAAGCAGGCGCGGTAGCGTCCAAGCAGGCGTGGAAACGTCCAAGGAGGCGCGGAAGCATGCAAGAAGGCGCAAAAGAGTCCAAGCAGTCGCGGAAGCGTCCAAGCAGGCGCGGTAGCGTCCAAGCAGTCGCGGAAGCGTCCAAGCAGGCGCGGAAACGTCCAAGCAGGCGCGGAAGCATGCAAGAAGACGCAGAAGAGTCCAAGCAGGCGCGGAAGCGTCCAAGCAGGCGCGGAAGCGTCCGAGCTGGCGCGGAAGCATGCAAGAAGGCGCAGAAGAGTCCAAGCAGGCGCGGAAGCGTCCAAGCAGTCGCGGAAGCGACCAAGCAGGCGCGGTAGCGTCCAAGCAGGCGCGGAAACGTCCAAGTAGGCGCGGCAGCATGCAAGAAGGCGCAGAAGATTCCAAGCAGGCGCGGAAGCGTCCAAGCAGGCGAGGAAGCATGCAAGCAGGCGCGGAAGCGTCCAAGCAGTCGCGGAAGCGTCCAAGCAGGCGCGGTAGCGTCCAACCAGGCGAGGAAGCGTCCAAGTAGGCGCGGCAGCATGCAAGAAGACGCAGAAGAGTCCTAGCAGGCGCGGAAGCGTCCAAGCAGTCGCGGAAGCGTCCAAGCAGGCGCGGTAGCGTTCAAGCAGTCGCGGAAGCGTCCAAGCAGGCGCGGTAGCGTCCAAGCAGGCGTGGAAACGTCCAAGGAGGCGCGGAAGCATGCAAGAAGGCGCAGAAGAGTCCAAGCAGGCGCGGAAGCGTCCAAGCAATCGCGGAAGCGTCCAAGCAGGCGCGGTCGCGTCCAAGCAGGCGCGGAAACGTCCAAGTAGGCGCGGCAGCATGCAAGAAGGCGCAGAAGAGTCCTAGCAGGCGCGGAAGCGTCCAAGCAGGCGCGGAAGCGTCCAAGCAGTCGCGGAAGCGTCCAAGCAGGCGCGGTAGAGTCCAAGCAGGCGCGGAAACGTCCAAGCAGACGCGGATGCATGCAAGAAGACGCAGAAGAGTCCAAGCAGGCGCGGAAGCGTCCAAGCAGGCGCGGAAGCGTCCGAGCAGGCGCGGAAGCATGCAAGAAGGCGCAGAAGAGTCCAAGCAGGCGCGGAAGCGTCCAAGCAGTCGCGGAAGCGTCCAAGCAGGCGCGGTAGCGTCCAAGCAGTCGCGGAAGCGTCCAAGCAGGCGCGGTCGCGTCCAAGCAGGCGCGGAAACGTCCAAGTAGGCGCGGCAGCATGCAAGAAGGCGCAGAAGAGTCCTAGCAGGCGCGGAAGCGTCCAAGCAGGCGCGGAAGCGTCCAAGCAGTCGCGGAAGCGTCCAAGCAGGCGCGGTAGAGTCCAAGCAGGCGCGGAAACGTCCAAGCAGGCGCGGAAGCATGCAAGAAGACGTAGAAGAGTCCAAGCAGGCGCGGAAGCGTCCAAGCAGGCGCGGTAGCGTCCAAGCAGTCGCGGAAGCGTCCAAGCAGGCGCGGAAGCGTCCAAGCAGGCGCGGAAACGTCCAAGCAGGCGCGGAAGTATGCAAGAAGACGCAGAAGAGTCCAAGCAGGCGCGGAAGCGTCCAAGCAGGCGGGGAAGCATGCAAGCAGGCGCGGAAGCGTCCAAGCAGGCGCGGAAACGTCCAAGTAGGCGCGGAAGCATGCAAGAAGGCGCGGAAGCGTCCAAGCAGGCGCGGTAGCGTCCAAGCAGGCGCGGAAACGTCCAAGCAGGCGCGGAAGCATGCAAGAAGGCGCAGAAGAGTCCAAGCAGGCGCGGAAGCGTCCAAGCAGGCGCGGAAGCGTCCAAGCAGGCGCGGAAATGTCCAAGTAGGCGCGGAAGCATGCAAGAAGGTGCGGAAGCGTCCAAGCAGGCGCGGTCGCGTCCAACCAGGCGCGGAAACGTCCAAGTAGGTGCGGCAGCATGCACGAAGGCGCAGAAGAGTCCTAGCAGGCGCGGAAGCGTCCAAGCAGTCGCGGAAGCGTCCAAGCAGGCGCGGAAGAATGCAAGAAGACGCAGAAGAGTCCAAGCAGGCGCGGAAGCGTCCAAGCAGGCGCGGAAACGTCCAAGTAGGCGCGGAAGCATGCAAGAAGGCGCGGAAGCGTCCAAGCAGGCGCGGAAACGTCCAAGCAGGCGCGGAAGCATGCAAGAAGGCGCGGATGCGTCCAAGCAGGCGCGGTAGCGTCCAAGCAGGCGCGGAAACGTCCAAGCAGTCGCGGAAGCGTCCAAGCAGGCGCGGTAGCGTCCAAGCTGTCGCGGAGGCGTCCAAGCAGGCGCGGTCGCGTCCAAGCAGGCGCGGTAGCGTCCAAGCAGGCGCGGAAACGTCCAAGCAGGCGCGGAAGCGACCAAGCAGGCGCGGTAGCGTCCAAGCAGGCGCGGAAACGTCCAAGTAGGCGCGGCAGCATGCAAGAAGACGCAGAAGAGTCCAAGCAGGCGCGGAAGCGTCCAAGCAGGCGCGGAAGCGTCCGAGCTGGCGCGGAAGCATGCAAGAAGGCGCAGAAGAGTCCAAGCAGGCGCGGAAGCGTCCAAGCAGTCGCGGAAGCGACCAAGCAGGCGCGGTAGCGTCCAAGCAGGCGCGGAAACGTCCAAGTAGGCGCGGCAGCATGCAAGAAGGCGCAGAAGATTCCAAGCAGGCGCGGAAGCGTCCAAGCAGGCGAGGAAGCATGCAAGCAGGCGCGGAAGCGTCCAAGCAGTCGCGGAAGCGTCCAAGCAGGCGCGGTAGCGTCCAACCAGGCGAGGAAGCGTCCAAGTAGGCGCGGCAGCATGCAAGAAGACGCAGAAGAGTCCTAGCAGGCGCGGAAGCGTCCAAGCAGTCGCGGAAGCGTCCAAGCAGGCGCGGTAGCGTTCAAGCAGTCGCGGAAGCGTCCAAGCAGGCGCGGTAGCGTCCAAGCAGGCGTGGAAACGTCCAAGGAGGCGCGGAAGCATGCAAGAAGGCGCAGAAGAGTCCAAGCAGGCGCGGAAGCGTCCAAGCAATCGCGGAAGCGTCCAAGCAGGCGCGGTCGCGTCCAAGCAGGCGCGGAAACGTCCAAGTAGGCGCGGCAGCATGCAAGAAGGCGCAGAAGAGTCCTAGCAGGCGCGGAAGCGTCCAAGCAGGCGCGGAAGCGTCCAAGCAGTCGCGGAAGCGTCCAAGCAGGCGCGGTAGAGTCCAAGCAGGCGCGGAAACGTCCAAGCAGACGCGGATGCATGCAAGAAGACGCAGAAGAGTCCAAGCAGGCGCGGAAGCGTCCAAGCAGGCGCGGAAGCGTCCGAGCAGGCGCGGAAGCATGCAAGAAGGCGCAGAAGAGTCCAAGCAGGCGCGGAAGCGTCCAAGCAGTCGCGGAAGCGTCCAAGCAGGCGCGGTAGCGTCCAAGCAGTCGCGGAAGCGTCCAAGCAGGCGCGGTCGCGTCCAAGCAGGCGCGGAAACGTCCAAGTAGGCGCGGCAGCATGCAAGAAGGCGCAGAAGAGTCCTAGCAGGCGCGGAAGCGTCCAAGCAGGCGCGGAAGCGTCCAAGCAGTCGCGGAAGCGTCCAAGCAGGCGCGGTAGAGTCCAAGCAGGCGCGGAAACGTCCAAGCAGGCGCGGAAGCATGCAAGAAGACGTAGAAGAGTCCAAGCAGGCGCGGAAGCGTCCAAGCAGGCGCGGTAGCGTCCAAGCAGTCGCGGAAGCGTCCAAGCAGGCGCGGAAGCGTCCAAGCAGGCGGGGAAGCATGCAAGCAGGCGCGGAAGCGTCCAAGCAGGCGCGGAAACGTCCAAGTAGGCGCGGAAGCATGCAAGAAGGCGCGGAAGCGTCCAAGCAGGCGCGGTAGCGTCCAAGCAGGCGCGGAAACGTCCAAGCAGGCGCGGAAGCATGCAAGAAGGCGCAGAAGAGTCCAAGCAGGCGCGGAAGCGTCCAAGCAGGCGCGGAAGCGTCCAAGCAGGCGCGGAAATGTCCAAGTAGGCGCGGAAGCATGCAAGAAGGTGCGGAAGCGTCCAAGCAGGCGCGGTCGCGTCCAACCAGGCGCGGAAACGTCCAAGTAGGCGCGGCAGCATGCACGAAGGCGCAGAAGAGTCCTAGCAGGCGCGGAAGCGTCCAAGCAGTCGCGGAAGCGTCCAAGCAGGCGCGGAAGAATGCAAGAAGACGCAGAAGAGTCCAAGCAGGCGCGGAAGCGTCCAAGCAGGCGCGGAAACGTCCAAGTAGGCGCGGAAGCATGCAAGAAGGCGCGGAAGCGTCCAAGCAGGCGCGGAAACGTCCAAGCAGGCGCGGAAGCATGCAAGAAGGCGCGGATGCGTCCAAGCAGGCGCGGTAGCGTCCAAGCAGGCGCGGAAACGTCCAAGCAGTCGCGGAAGCGTCCAAGCAGGCGCGGTAGCGTCCAAGCTGTCGCGGAGGCGTCCAAGCAGGCGCGGTCGCGTCCAAGCAGGCGCGGTAGCGTCCAAGCAGGCGCGGAAACGTCCAAGCAGGCGCGGGAGCATGCAACAAGGCGCAGAAGAGTCCAAGCAGGCGCGGAAACGTCCAAGCAGGCGCGGTAGTGTCCAAGCAGTCGCGGAAGCGTCCAAGCAGGCGGGGAAGCATGCAAGCAGGCGCGGAAGCATCCAAGCAGGCGCGGAAACGTCCAAGCAGGCGCGGTAGCGTCCAAGCAGGCGCAGAAGAGTCCAAGCAGGCGCAGAAGTGTCCAAGCGGGCGCGGATGCGTCCAAGCAGTCGCGGAAGCGTCCAAGCAGGCGCGGTAGCGTCCAACCAGGCGCGGAAGCGTCCAAGCAGGCGCGGTAGCGTCCAAGCGGTCGCGGAAGCGTACAAGCAGGCGCGGTAGCGTCCAAACAGGCGCGGAAACGTCCAAGCTGGCGCGGAAGAGTCCAAGCAGGCGCGGAAACGTCCAAGCAGGCGCGGAAGCATGCAAGAAGACGCAGAGGAGTCCAAGCAGGCGCGGAAGCATGCAAGAAGGAGCAGAAGAGTCCAAGCAGGCGCGGTAGCGTCCAAGCAGTCGCGGAAGCGTCCAAGCAGGCGGGGAAGCATGCAAGAAGACGCAGAAGTGTCCAAGCAGGCGCGGAAGCGTCCAAGCAGTCGCGGAAGCGTCCAAGCAGGCGCGGAAACGTCCAAGCAGGCGCGGAAGCATGCAAGCAGGCGCGGTAGCGTCCAAGCAGGCGCGGAAGCGTCCAAGCTGGCGCGGATGCGCCCAAGCAGGCGCGGAAACGTCCAAGTAGGCGCGGCAGCATGCAAGAAGGCGCGGAAGCGTCCAAGCAGGCGCGGTAGCGTCCAAGCAGGCACAGAAGAGTCCAAGCAGGCGCAGAAGTGTCCAAGCAGGCGCGGATGCGTCCAAGCAGTCGCGGAAGCGTCCAAGCAGGCGCGGTAGCGTCCAACCAGGCGCGGTAGCGTCCAAGCAGTCGCAGAAGCGTCCAAGCAGGCGCGGTAGTGTCCAAGCAGTCGCGGAAGCGTCCAAGCAGGCGGGGAAGCATGCAAGCAGGCGCGGAAGCATCCAAGCAGGCGCGGAAACGTCCAAGTAGGCCCGGAAGCATGCAAGAAGGCGCGGAAGCGTCCAAGCAGGCGCGGTAGCGTCCAAGCAGGCACAGAAGAGTCCAAGCAGGCGCAGAAGTGTCCAAGCAGGCGCGGATGCGTCCAAGCAGTCGCGGAAGCGTCCAAGCAGGCGCGGTAGCGTCCAACCAGGCGCGGAAGCGTCCAAGCAGTCGCGGAAGCGTCCAAGCAGTCGCGGAAGCATGCAAGCAGGCGCGGAAGCATGCAAGAAGGCGCAGAAGAGTCAAAGCAGGCGCAGAAGAGTCCAAGCAGGCGAGGAATCGTCCAAGCAGGCGCGGAAGCATGCAAGAAGACGCAGAAGGGTCCAAGCAGGCGCGAAAGCGTCCAAGCAGTCGCGGAAGCGTTCAAGCAGGCGCGGTAGCGTCCAAGCAGTCGCGGAAGCCTCCAAGCAGGCGCGGTAGCGTCCAAGCAGGCGCGGAAACGTCCAAGCAGGCGCGGAAGCATGCAAGAAGACGCAGGAGAGTCCAAGCAGGCGCGGAAGCGTCCAAGGAGGCGGGGAAGCATGCAAGCAGGCGCGGAAGCGTCCAAGCAGTCGCGGAAGCGTCCAAGCAAGTGCGGTAGCGTCCAAGCAGGCGCGGAAGCGTCCAAGCAGGCGTGGGAGCGTCCAAGCAGGCGCGGAAGAGTCCAAGCATGCGCGGAAGAGTCCAAGCAGGCGCGGAAGCGTCCAAGCAGGCGCGGAAGCGTCCAAGCAGGTGCGGAAGCGTCCAAGCAGGCGCGGAAGCATGCAAGCAGGCGCAGAAGAGTCCAAGCAGGCGCGGAAGCGTCCAAGCAGTCGCGGAAGCGTCCAAGCAGGCGCTGTAGCGTCCAAGCAGTCGCAGAAGCGTCCAAGCAGGCGCGGTAGTGTCCAAGCAGTCGCGGAAGCGTCCAAGCAGGCGGGGAAGCATGCAAGCAGGCGCGGAAGCATCCAAGCAGGCGCGGAAACGTCCAAGTAGGCCCGGAAGCATGCAAGAAGGCGCGGAAGCGTCCAAGCAGGCGCGGTAGCGTCCAAGCAGGCACAGAAGAGTCCAAGCAGGCGCAGAAGTGTCCAAGCAGGCGCGGATGCGTCCAAGCAGTCGCGGAAGCGTCCAAGCAGGCGCGGTAGCGTCCAACCAGGCGCGGAAGCGTCCAAGCAGTCGCGGAAGCGTCCAAGCAGTCGCGGCAGCATGCAAGCAGGCGCGGAAGCATGCAAGAAGGCGCAGAAGAGTCAAAGCAGGCGCAGAAGAGTCCAAGCAGGCGGGGAAGCGTACAAGAAGTCGCGGAAGCGTCCAAGCAGGCGCGGAAACGTCCAAGCAGGCGCGGAAGCATGCAAGAAGACGCAGAAGAGTCCAAGCAGGCGCGGATGCGTCCAAGCAGGCGCGGAAACGTCCAAGTAGGCGCGGCAGCATGCAAGAAGGCGCAGAAGAGTCCAAGCAGCCGCGGAAGCGTCTAAGCAGTCACGGAAACGTCCAAGCAGGCGCGGTAGCGTCCAAGCTGGCGCGGAAACGTCCAAATAGGCGCGGAAGCATGCAAGAAGGCGCAGAAGAGTCAAAGCAGGCGCAGAAGAGTCCAAGCAAGCGGGGAAGCGTACAAGAAGTCGCGGAAGCGTCCAAGCAGGCGCGGTAGCGTCCAACCAGGCGCGGAAGCGTCCAAGCAGTCGCGGAAGCGTCCAAGCAGGCGCGGTAGCATGCAAGCAGGCGCGGAAGCGTCCAAGCAGGCGCGGAAGCGTCCAAGGAGGCGGGGAAACATGCAAGCAGACGCGGAAGCGTCCAAGCAGGCGCGGACACGTCCAAGTAGGCGCGGAAGCATGCAAGAAGGCGCGGAAGCATCCAAGCAGGCGCGGTAGCGTCCAAGCAGGCGCGGAAACGTCGAAGCAGGCGCGGAAGCATGCAAGAAGGCGCAGAAGGGTCCAAGCAGGCGCGAACGCGTCCAAGCAGTCGCGGAAGCTTTCAAGCAGGCGCGGTAGCGTCCAAGCAGTCGCGGAAGCCTCCAAGCAGGCGCGGTAGCGTCCAAGCAGGCGCGGTAGCGTCCAAGCAGGCGCGGAAACGTCCAAGCAGGCGCGGGAGCATGCAAGAAGGCGCAGAAGAGTCCAAGCAGGCGCGGAAACGTCCAAGCAGGCGCGGGAGCATGCAAGAAGGCGCAGAAGAGTCCAAGCAGGCGCGGTAGCGTCCAAGCAGTCGCGGAAGCCTCCAAGCAAGCGCGGTAGCGTCCAAGCAGGCGCGGTAGCGTCCAAGCTGGCGCGGTAGCGTCCAAGCAGTCGCGGAAGCGTCCAAGCAGGCGCGGTAGCGTCCAACCAGGCGCGGAAGCGTCCAAGCAGGCGCGGAAGCGTCCAAGCAGGCGCGGCAGCGTCCAAGCTGGCGCGGAAACGTCCAAGCAGGCGCGGAAGCGTCCAAGCAGGCGCGGTAGCGTCCAAGCGGTCGCGGAAGCGTACAAGCAGGCGCGGTAGCGTCCAAACAGGCGCGGAAACGTCCAAGCTGGCGCGGAAGTGTCCAAGCAGGTGCGGTAGCGTCCAATCAGGCGCGGAAGCGTCCAAGCAGGCGCGGAAGCGTCCAAGCAGGCGCGGTAGCGTCCAAGCTGGCGCGGAAGCGTCCAAGCAGGCGCGGAAGCGTCCAAGCAGGCGCGGTAGCGTCCAAGCAGTCGTGGAAACGTCCAAGTAGGCGCGGCAGCATGCAAGAAGGCGCAGAAGATTCCAAGCAGGCGCGGAAGCGTCCAAGCAGGCGGGGAAGAGTCCAAGCAGTCGCGGAAGCGTCCAAGCAGTCGCGGAAGCGTCCAAGCAGGCGCGGTCGCGTCCAAGCAGGCGCGGAAACGTCCAAGTAGGCGCGGCAGCATGCAAGAAGGCGCAGAAGAGTCCTAGCAGGCGCGGAAGCGTCCAAGCAGGCGGGGAAGCATGCAAGCAGGCGCGGAAGCGTCCAAGCAGTCGCGGAAGCGTCCAAGCAGGCGCGGTAGCGTCCAACCAGGCGCGGTGGCGTCCAACCAGGCGCGGAAGCGTCCGGGCAGTCGCGGAAGCGTCCAAGCAGGCGCGGAAGCGTCCAAGTAGGCGCGGCAGCATGCAAGAAGACGCAGAAGAGTCCTAGCAGGCGCGGTACCGTCCAAGCAGTCGCGGAAGCGTCCAAGCAGGCGCGGTAGCGTCCAAGCAGGCGTGGAAACGTCCAAGGAGGCGCGGAAGCATGCAAGAAGGCGCAGAAGAGTCCAAGCAGGCGCGGAAGCGTCCAAGCAATCGCGGAAGCGTCCAAGCAGGCGCGGTCGCGTCCAAGCAGGCGCGGAAACGTCCAAGTAGGCGCGGCAGCATGCAAGAAGGCGCAGAAGAGTCCTAGCAGGCGCGGAAGCGTCCAAGCAGGCGCGGAAGCGTCCAAGCAGTCGCGGAAGCGTCCAAGCAGGCGCGGTAGAGTCCAAGCAGGCGCGGAAACGTCCAAGCAGACGCGGATGCATGCAAGAAGACGCAGAAGAGTCCAAGCAGGCGCGGAAGCGTCCAAGCAGGCGCGGAAGCGTCCGAGCAGGCGCGGAAGCATGCAAGAAGGCGCAGAAGAGTCCAAGCAGGCGCGGAAGCGTCCAAGCAGTCGCGGAAGCGTCCAAGCAGGCGCGGTAGCGTCCAAGCAGTCGCGGAAGCGTCCAAGCAGGCGCGGTCGCGTCCAAGCAGGCGCGGAAACGTCCAAGTAGGCGCGGCAGCATGCAAGAAGGCGCAGAAGAGTCCTAGCAGGCGCGGAAGCGTCCAAGCAGGCGCGGAAGCGTCCAAGCAGTCGCGGAAGCGTCCAAGCAGGCGCGGTAGAGTCCAAGCAGGCGCGGAAACGTCCAAGCAGGCGCGGAAGCATGCAAGAAGACGTAGAAGAGTCCAAGCAGGCGCGGAAGCGTCCAAGCAGGCGCGGTAGCGTCCAAGCAGTCGCGGAAGCGTCCAAGCAGGCGCGGAAGCGTCCAAGCAGGCGCGGAAACGTCCAAGCAGGCGCGGAAGTATGCAAGAAGACGCAGAAGAGTCCAAGCAGGCGCGGAAGCGTCCAAGCAGGCGGGGAAGCATGCAAGCAGGCGCGGAAGCGTCCAAGCAGGCGCGGAAACGTCCAAGTAGGCGCGGAAGCATGCAAGAAGGCGCGGAAGCGTCCAAGCAGGCGCGGTAGCGTCCAAGCAGGCGCGGAAACGTCCAAGCAGGCGCGGAAGCATGCAAGAAGGCGCAGAAGAGTCCAAGCAGGCGCGGAAGCGTCCAAGCAGGCGCGGAAGCGTCCAAGCAGGCGCGGAAATGTCCAAGTAGGCGCGGAAGCATGCAAGAAGGTGCGGAAGCGTCCAAGCAGGCGCGGTCGCGTCCAACCAGGCGCGGAAACGTCCAAGTAGGCGCGGCAGCATGCACGAAGGCGCAGAAGAGTCCTAGCAGGCGCGGAAGCGTCCAAGCAGTCGCGGAAGCGTCCAAGCAGGCGCGGAAGAATGCAAGAAGACGCAGAAGAGTCCAAGCAGGCGCGGAAGCGTCCAAGCAGGCGCGGAAACGTCCAAGTAGGCGCGGAAGCATGCAAGAAGGCGCGGAAGCGTCCAAGCAGGCGCGGAAACGTCCAAGCAGGCGCGGAAGCATGCAAGAAGGCGCGGATGCGTCCAAGCAGGCGCGGTAGCGTCCAAGCAGGCGCGGAAACGTCCAAGCAGTCGCGGAAGCGTCCAAGCAGGCGCGGTAGCGTCCAAGCTGTCGCGGAGGCGTCCAAGCAGGCGCGGTCGCGTCCAAGCAGGCGCGGTAGCGTCCAAGCAGGCGCGGAAACGTCCAAGCAGGCGCGGGAGCATGCAAGAAGGCGCAGAAGAGTCCAAGCAGGCGCGGAAACGTCCAAGCAGGCGCGGTAGTGTCCAAGCAGTCGCGGAAGCGTCCAAGCAGGCGGGGAAGCATGCAAGCAGGCGCGGAAGCATCCAAGCAGGCGCGGAAACGTCCAAGCAGGCGCGGTAGCGTCCAAGCAGGCGCAGAAGAGTCCAAGCAGGCGCAGAAGTGTCCAAGCGGGCGCGGATGCGTCCAAGCAGTCGCGGAAGCGTCCAAGCAGGCGCGGTAGCGTCCAACCAGGCGCGGAAGCGTCCAAGCAGGCGCGGTAGCGTCCAAGCGGTCGCGGAAGCGTACAAGCAGGCGCGGTAGCGTCCAAACAGGCGCGGAAACGTCCAAGCTGGCGCGGAAGAGTCCAAGCAGGCGCGGAAACGTCCAAGCAGGCGCGGAAGCATGCAAGAAGACGCAGAGGAGTCCAAGCAGGCGCGGAAGCATGCAAGAAGGAGCAGAAGAGTCCAAGCAGGCGCGGTAGCGTCCAAGCAGTCGCGGAAGCGTCCAAGCAGGCGGGGAAGCATGCAAGAAGACGCAGAAGTGTCCAAGCAGGCGCGGAAGCGTCCAAGCAGTCGCGGAAGCGTCCAAGCAGGCGCGGAAACGTCCAAGCAGGCGCGGAAGCATGCAAGCAGGCGCGGTAGCGTCCAAGCAGGCGCGGAAGCGTCCAAGCTGGCGCGGATGCGCCCAAGCAGGCGCGGAAACGTCCAAGTAGGCGCGGCAGCATGCAAGAAGGCGCGGAAGCGTCCAAGCAGGCGCGGTAGCGTCCAAGCAGGCACAGAAGAGTCCAAGCAGGCGCAGAAGTGTCCAAGCAGGCGCGGATGCGTCCAAGCAGTCGCGGAAGCGTCCAAGCAGGCGCGGTAGCGTCCAACCAGGCGCGGTAGCGTCCAAGCAGTCGCAGAAGCGTCCAAGCAGGCGCGGTAGTGTCCAAGCAGTCGCGGAAGCGTCCAAGCAGGCGGGGAAGCATGCAAGCAGGCGCGGAAGCATCCAAGCAGGCGCGGAAACGTCCAAGTAGGCCCGGAAGCATGCAAGAAGGCGCGGAAGCGTCCAAGCAGGCGCGGTAGCGTCCAAGCAGGCACAGAAGAGTCCAAGCAGGCGCAGAAGTGTCCAAGCAGGCGCGGATGCGTCCAAGCAGTCGCGGAAGCGTCCAAGCAGGCGCGGTAGCGTCCAACCAGGCGCGGAAGCGTCCAAGCAGTCGCGGAAGCGTCCAAGCAGTCGCGGAAGCATGCAAGCAGGCGCGGAAGCATGCAAGAAGGCGCAGAAGAGTCAAAGCAGGCGCAGAAGAGTCCAAGCAGGCGAGGAATCGTCCAAGCAGGCGCGGAAGCATGCAAGAAGACGCAGAAGGGTCCAAGCAGGCGCGAAAGCGTCCAAGCAGTCGCGGAAGCGTTCAAGCAGGCGCGGTAGCGTCCAAGCAGTCGCGGAAGCCTCCAAGCAGGCGCGGTAGCGTCCAAGCAGGCGCGGAAACGTCCAAGCAGGCGCGGAAGCATGCAAGAAGACGCAGGAGAGTCCAAGCAGGCGCGGAAGCGTCCAAGGAGGCGGGGAAGCATGCAAGCAGGCGCGGAAGCGTCCAAGCAGTCGCGGAAGCGTCCAAGCAAGTGCGGTAGCGTCCAAGCAGGCGCGGAAGCGTCCAAGCAGGCGTGGGAGCGTCCAAGCAGGCGCGGAAGAGTCCAAGCATGCGCGGAAGAGTCCAAGCAGGCGCGGAAGCGTCCAAGCAGGCGCGGAAGCGTCCAAGCAGGTGCGGAAGCGTCCAAGCAGGCGCGGAAGCATGCAAGCAGGCGCAGAAGAGTCCAAGCAGGCGCGGAAGCGTCCAAGCAGTCGCGGAAGCGTCCAAGCAGGCGCTGTAGCGTCCAAGCAGTCGCAGAAGCGTCCAAGCAGGCGCGGTAGTGTCCAAGCAGTCGCGGAAGCGTCCAAGCAGGCGGGGAAGCATGCAAGCAGGCGCGGAAGCATCCAAGCAGGCGCGGAAACGTCCAAGTAGGCCCGGAAGCATGCAAGAAGGCGCGGAAGCGTCCAAGCAGGCGCGGTAGCGTCCAAGCAGGCACAGAAGAGTCCAAGCAGGCGCAGAAGTGTCCAAGCAGGCGCGGATGCGTCCAAGCAGTCGCGGAAGCGTCCAAGCAGGCGCGGTAGCGTCCAACCAGGCGCGGAAGCGTCCAAGCAGTCGCGGAAGCGTCCAAGCAGTCGCGGAAGCATGCAAGCAGGCGCGGAAGCATGCAAGAAGGCGCAGAAGAGTCAAAGCAGGCGCAGAAGAGTCCAAGCAGGCGGGGAAGCGTACAAGAAGTCGCGGAAGCGTCCAAGCAGGCGCGGAAACGTCCAAGCAGGCGCGGAAGCATGCAAGAAGACGCAGAAGAGTCCAAGCAGGCGCGGATGCGTCCAAGCAGGCGCGGAAACGTCCAAGTAGGCGCGGCAGCATGCAAGAAGGCGCAGAAGAGTCCAAGCAGCCGCGGAAGCGTCTAAGCAGTCACGGAAACGTCCAAGCAGGCGCGGTAGCGTCCAAGCTGGCGCGGAAACGTCCAAATAGGCGCGGAAGCATGCAAGAAGGCGCAGAAGAGTCAAAGCAGGCGCAGAAGAGTCCAAGCAAGCGGGGAAGCGTACAAGAAGTCGCGGAAGCGTCCAAGCAGGCGCGGTAGCGTCCAACCAGGCGCGGAAGCGTCCAAGCAGTCGCGGAAGCGTCCAAGCAGGCGCGGTAGCATGCAAGCAGGCGCGGAAGCGTCCAAGCAGGCGCGGAAGCGTCCAAGGAGGCGGGGAAACATGCAAGCAGACGCGGAAGCGTCCAAGCAGGCGCGGACACGTCCAAGTAGGCGCGGAAGCATGCAAGAAGGCGCGGAAGCATCCAAGCAGGCGCGGTAGCGTCCAAGCAGGCGCGGAAACGTCGAAGCAGGCGCGGAAGCATGCAAGAAGGCGCAGAAGGGTCCAAGCAGGCGCGAACGCGTCCAAGCAGTCGCGGAAGCTTTCAAGCAGGCGCGGTAGCGTCCAAGCAGTCGCGGAAGCCTCCAAGCAGGCGCGGTAGCGTCCAAGCAGGCGCGGTAGCGTCCAAGCAGGCGCGGAAACGTCCAAGCAGGCGCGGGAGCATGCAAGAAGGCGCAGAAGAGTCCAAGCAGGCGCGGAAACGTCCAAGCAGGCGCGGGAGCATGCAAGAAGGCGCAGAAGAGTCCAAGCAGGCGCGGTAGCGTCCAAGCAGTCGCGGAAGCCTCCAAGCAAGCGCGGTAGCGTCCAAGCAGGCGCGGTAGCGTCCAAGCTGGCGCGGTAGCGTCCAAGCAGTCGCGGAAGCGTCCAAGCAGGCGCGGTAGCGTCCAACCAGGCGCGGAAGCGTCCAAGCAGGCGCGGAAGCGTCCAAGCAGGCGCGGCAGCGTCCAAGCTGGCGCGGAAACGTCCAAGCAGGCGCGGAAGCGTCCAAGCAGGCGCGGTAGCGTCCAAGCGGTCGCGGAAGCGTACAAGCAGGCGCGGTAGCGTCCAAACAGGCGCGGAAACGTCCAAGCTGGCGCGGAAGTGTCCAAGCAGGTGCGGTAGCGTCCAATCAGGCGCGGAAGCGTCCAAGCAGGCGCGGAAGCGTCCAAGCAGGCGCGGTAGCGTCCAAGCTGGCGCGGAAGCGTCCAAGCAGGCGCGGAAGCGTCCAAGCAGGCGCGGTAGCGTCCAAGCAGTCGTGGAAACGTCCAAGTAGGCGCGGCAGCATGCAAGAAGGCGCAGAAGATTCCAAGCAGGCGCGGAAGCGTCCAAGCAGGCGGGGAAGAGTCCAAGCAGTCGCGGAAGCGTCCAAGCAGTCGCGGAAGCGTCCAAGCAGGCGCGGTCGCGTCCAAGCAGGCGCGGAAACGTCCAAGTAGGCGCGGCAGCATGCAAGAAGGCGCAGAAGAGTCCTAGCAGGCGCGGAAGCGTCCAAGCAGGCGGGGAAGCATGCAAGCAGGCGCGGAAGCGTCCAAGCAGTCGCGGAAGCGTCCAAGCAGGCGCGGTAGCGTCCAACCAGGCGCGGTGGCGTCCAACCAGGCGCGGAAGCGTCCGGGCAGTCGCGGAAGCGTCCAAGCAGGCGCGGAAGCGTCCAAGTAGGCGCGGCAGCATGCAAGAAGACGCAGAAGAGTCCTAGCAGGCGCGGTACCGTCCAAGCAGTCGCGGAAGCGTCCAAGCAGGCGCGGTAGCGTCCAAGCAGGCGCGGTCGCGTCCAAGCAGGCGCGGAAACGTCCAAGTAGGCGCGGCAGCATGCAAGAAGGCGCAGAAGAGTCCTAGCAGGCGCGGAAGCGTCCAAGCAGGCGCGGAAGCGTCCAAGCAGTCGCGGAAGCGTCCAAGCAGGCGCGGTAGAGTCCAAGCAGGCGCGGAAACGTCCAAGCAGGCGCGGAAGCATGCAAGAAGACGCAGAAGAGTCCAAGCAGGCGCGGAAGCGTCCAAGCAGGCGCGGAAGCGTCCAAGCAGTCGCGGAAGCGTCCAAGCAGGCGCTTTAGCGTCCAAGCAGTCGCGGAAGCGTCCAAGCAGGCGCGGTCGCGTCCAAGCAGGCGCGGAAACGTCCAAGTAGGCGCGGCAGCATGCAAGAAGGCGCAGAAGAGTCCTAGCAGGCGCGGAAGCGTCCAAGCAGGCGCGGAAGCGTCCAAGCAGTCGCGGCAGCGTCCAAGCAGGCGCGGTAGAGTCCAAGCAGGCGCGGAAACGTCCAAGCAGGCGCGGAAGCATGCAAGAAGACGCAGAAGAGTCCAAGCAGGCGCGGAAGCGTCCAAGCAGGCGCGGAAGCATGCAAGCAGGCGCAGAAGAGTCCAAGCAGGCGCGGAAGCGCCCAAGCAGGCGGGGAAGCATGCAAGCAGGCGCGGAAGCGTCCAAGCAGGCGCGGTAGCGTCCAACCAGGCGCGGAAGCGTCCAAGCAGGCGCGGTAGCGTCCAAGCAGTCGCGGAAGCGTCCAAGCAGGCGCGGTCGCGTCCAAGCAGGCGCGGAAACGTCCAAGTAGGCGCGGCAGCATGCAAGAAGGCGCAGAAGAGTCCTAGCAGGCGCGGAAGCGTCCAAGCAGGCGCGGAAGCGTCCAAGTAGTCGCGGAAGCGTCCAAGCAGGCGCGGTAGAGTCCAAGCAGTCGCGGAAACGTCCAAGCAGGCGCGGAAGCATGCAAGAAGACGCAGAAGAGTCCAAGCAGGCGCGGAAGCGTCCAAGCAGGCGCGGAAGCATGCAAGCAGGCGCAGAAGAGTCCAAGCAGGCGCGGAAGCGCCCAAGCAGGCGGGGAAGCATGCAAGCAGGCGCGGAAGCGTCCAAGCAGGCGCGGTAGCGTCCAACCAGGCGCGGAAGCGTCCAAGCAGGCGCGGAAGCGTCCAAGCAGGCGGGGAAGCATGCAAGCAGGCGCGGAAGCGTCCAAGCAGGCGCGGAAACGTCCAAGTAGGCGCGGCAGCATGCAAGAAGGCGCAGAAGAGTCCTAGCAGGCGCGGAAGCGTCCAAGCAGGCGGGGAAGCATGCAAGCAGGCGCGGAAGCGTCCAAGCAGTCGCGGAAGCGTCCAAGCAGGCGCGGTAGCGTCGAACCAGGCGCGGAAGCGTCCAAGTACGCGCGGCAGCATGCACGAAGGCGCAGAAGTGTCCTAGCAGGCGCGGAAGCGTCCAAGCAGTCGCAGAAGAGTCCAAGCAGGCGCGGAAGCGTCCAAGCAGGCGGGGAAGCATGCAAGCAGGCGCGGAAGTGTCCAAGCAGGCGCTGAAGCGTCCAAGCAGGCGCGGAAGCGTCCAAGCAGGCGCGGAAACGTCCAAGTAGGCGCGGCAGCATGCACGAAGGCGCAGAAGAGTCCTAGCAGGCGCGGAAGCGTCCAAGCAGTCGCGGAAGCGTCCAAGCAGGCGCGGAAGAATGCAAGAAGACGCAGAAGAGTCCAAGCAGGCGCGGAAGCGTCCAAGCAGGCGCGGTAGCGTCCAACCAGGCGCGGAAGCGTCCAAGCAGGCGCGGAAGCGTCCAAGCAGGCGGGGAAGCATGCAAGCAGGCGCGGAAGCGTCCAAGCAGGCGCGGAAACGTCCAAGCAGGCGCGGAAGCATGCAAGAAGGCGCGGATGCGTCCAAGCAGGCGCGGTAGCGTCCAAGCAGGCGCGGAAACGTCCAAGCAGTCGCGGAAGCGTCCAAGCAGGCGCGGTAGCGTCCAAGCTGTCGCGGAAGCGTCCAAGCAGGCGCGGTCGCGTCCAAGCAGGCGCGGAAACGTCCAAGTAGGCGCGGCAGCATGCAAGAAGGCGCAGAAGAGTCCTAGCAGGCGCGGAAGCGTCCAAGCAGGCGCGGTAGCGTCCAAGCTGTCGCGGAAGCGTCCAAGCAGGCGCGGAAGCGTCCAAGCAGTCGCGGAAGCGTCCAAGCAGGCGCGGTAGCGTCCAAGCAGGCGCGGTAGCGTTCAAGCAGTCGCGGAAGCGTCCAAGCAGGCGCGGTAGCGTCCAAGCAGGCGTGGAAACGTCCAAGGAGGCGCGGAAGCATGCAAGAAGACGCAGAAGAGTCCAAGCAGGCGCGGAAGCGTCCGAGCAGGCGCGGAAGCATGCAAGAAGGCACAGAAGAGTCCAAGCAGGCGCGGAAGCGTCCAAGCAATCGCGGAAGCGTCGATGCAGGCGCGGTAGCGTCCAACCAGGCGCGGAAGCGTCCAAGCAGGCGCGGAAGCATGCAAGAAGGCCCAGAAGAGTCCAAGCAATCGCGGAAGCGTCGATGCAGGCGCGGTAGCGTCCAACCAGGAGCGGAAGCGTCCAAGCAGGCGCGGAAGCATGCAAGAAGGCCCAGAAGAGTCCAAGCAGGCGCGGAAGCGTCCAAGCAGTCGCGGAAGCGTCCAAGCAGGCGCGGTAGCGTCCAAGCAGTCGCGGAAGCGTCCAAGCAGGCGCGGAAACGTCCAAGCAGGCGCGGAAGCATGCAAGAAGACGCAGAAGAGTCCAAGCAGGCGCGGAAGCGTCCAAGCAGGCGCGGAAGCGTCCGAGCTGGCGCGGAAGCATGCAAGAAGGCGCAGAAGAGTCCAAGCAGGCGCGGAAGCGTCCAAGCAGTCGCGGAAGCGTCCAAGCAGGCGCGGTAGCGTCCAAGCAGGCGCGGAAACGTCCAAGTAGGCGCGGCAGCATGCAAGAAGGCGCAGAAGATTCCAAGCAGGCGCGGAAGCGTCCAAGCAGGCGAGGAAGCATGCAAGCAGGCGCGGAAGCGTCCAAGCAGTCGCGGAAGCGTCCAAGCAGGCGCGGTAGCGTCCAACCAGGCGAGGAAGCGTCCAAGTAGGCGCGGCAGCATGCAAGAAGACGCAGAAGAGTCCTAGCAGGCGCGGAAGCGTCCAAGCAGTCGCGGAAGCGTCCAAGCAGGCGCGGTAGCGTTCAAGCAGTCGCGGAAGCGTCCAAGCAGGCGCGGTAGCGTCCAAGCAGGCGTGGAAACGTCCAAGGAGGCGCGGAAGCATGCAAGAAGGCGCAAAAGAGTCCAAGCAGTCGCGGAAGCGTCCAAGCAGGCGCGGTAGCGTCCAAGCAGTCGCGGAAGCGTCCAAGCAGGCGCGGAAACGTCCAAGCAGGCGCGGAAGCATGCAAGAAGACGCAGAAGAGTCCAAGCAGGCGCGGAAGCGTCCAAGCAGGCGCGGAAGCGTCCGAGCTGGCGCGGAAGCATGCAAGAAGGCGCAGAAGAGTCCAAGCAGGCGCGGAAGCGTCCAAGCAGTCGCGGAAGCGACCAAGCAGGCGCGGTAGCGTCCAAGCAGGCGCGGAAACGTCCAAGTAGGCGCGGCAGCATGCAAGAAGGCGCAGAAGATTCCAAGCAGGCGCGGAAGCGTCCAAGCAGGCGAGGAAGCATGCAAGCAGGCGCGGAAGCGTCCAAGCAGTCGCGGAAGCGTCCAAGCAGGCGCGGTAGCGTCCAACCAGGCGAGGAAGCGTCCAAGTAGGCGCGGCAGCATGCAAGAAGACGCAGAAGAGTCCTAGCAGGCGCGGAAGCGTCCAAGCAGTCGCGGAAGCGTCCAAGCAGGCGCGGTAGCGTTCAAGCAGTCGCGGAAGCGTCCAAGCAGGCGCGGTAGCGTCCAAGCAGGCGTGGAAACGTCCAAGGAGGCGCGGAAGCATGCAAGAAGGCGCAGAAGAGTCCAAGCAGGCGCGGAAGCGTCCAAGCAATCGCGGAAGCGTCCAAGCAGGCGCGGTCGCGTCCAAGCAGGCGCGGAAACGTCCAAGTAGGCGCGGCAGCATGCAAGAAGGCGCAGAAGAGTCCTAGCAGGCGCGGAAGCGTCCAAGCAGGCGCGGAAGCGTCCAAGCAGTCGCGGAAGCGTCCAAGCAGGCGCGGTAGAGTCCAAGCAGGCGCGGAAACGTCCAAGCAGACGCGGATGCATGCAAGAAGACGCAGAAGAGTCCAAGCAGGCGCGGAAGCGTCCAAGCAGGCGCGGAAGCGTCCGAGCAGGCGCGGAAGCATGCAAGAAGGCGCAGAAGAGTCCAAGCAGGCGCGGAAGCGTCCAAGCAGTCGCGGAAGCGTCCAAGCAGGCGCGGTAGCGTCCAAGCAGTCGCGGAAGCGTCCAAGCAGGCGCGGTCGCGTCCAAGCAGGCGCGGAAACGTCCAAGTAGGCGCGGCAGCATGCAAGAAGGCGCAGAAGAGTCCTAGCAGGCGCGGAAGCGTCCAAGCAGGCGCGGAAGCGTCCAAGCAGTCGCGGAAGCGTCCAAGCAGGCGCGGTAGAGTCCAAGCAGGCGCGGAAACGTCCAAGCAGGCGCGGAAGCATGCAAGAAGACGTAGAAGAGTCCAAGCAGGCGCGGAAGCGTCCAAGCAGGCGCGGTAGCGTCCAAGCAGTCGCGGAAGCGTCCAAGCAGGCGCGGAAGCGTCCAAGCAGGCGCGGAAACGTCCAAGCAGGCGCGGAAGTATGCAAGAAGACGCAGAAGAGTCCAAGCAGGCGCGGAAGCGTCCAAGCAGGCGGGGAAGCATGCAAGCAGGCGCGGAAGCGTCCAAGCAGGCGCGGAAACGTCCAAGTAGGCGCGGAAGCATGCAAGAAGGCGCGGAAGCGTCCAAGCAGGCGCGGTAGCGTCCAAGCAGGCGCGGAAACGTCCAAGCAGGCGCGGAAGCATGCAAGAAGGCGCAGAAGAGTCCAAGCAGGCGCGGAAGCGTCCAAGCAGGCGCGGAAGCGTCCAAGCAGGCGCGGAAATGTCCAAGTAGGCGCGGAAGCATGCAAGAAGGTGCGGAAGCGTCCAAGCAGGCGCGGTCGCGTCCAACCAGGCGCGGAAACGTCCAAGTAGGCGCGGCAGCATGCACGAAGGCGCAGAAGAGTCCTAGCAGGCGCGGAAGCGTCCAAGCAGTCGCGGAAGCGTCCAAGCAGGCGCGGAAGAATGCAAGAAGACGCAGAAGAGTCCAAGCAGGCGCGGAAGCGTCCAAGCAGGCGCGGAAACGTCCAAGTAGGCGCGGAAGCATGCAAGAAGGCGCGGAAGCGTCCAAGCAGGCGCGGAAACGTCCAAGCAGGCGCGGAAGCATGCAAGAAGGCGCGGATGCGTCCAAGCAGGCGCGGTAGCGTCCAAGCAGGCGCGGAAACGTCCAAGCAGTCGCGGAAGCGTCCAAGCAGGCGCGGTAGCGTCCAAGCTGTCGCGGAGGCGTCCAAGCAGGCGCGGTCGCGTCCAAGCAGGCGCGGAAACGTCCAAGTAGGCGCGGCAGCATGCAAGAAGGCGCAGAAGAGTCCTAGCAGGCGCGGAAGCGTCCAAGCAGGCGCGGAAGCGTCCAAGCTGTCGCGGAAGCGTCCAAGCAGGCGCGGTAGAGTCCAAGCTGGCGCGGAAACGTCCAAGCAGGCGCGGAAGCATGCAAGAAGACGCAGAAGAGTCCAAGCAGGCGCGGAAGCGTCCAAGCAGGCGCGGAAGCATGCAAGCAGGCGCAGAAGAGTCCAAGCAGGCGCGGAAGCGCCCAAGCAGGCGGGGAAGCATGCAAGCAGGCGCGGAAGCGTCCAAGCAGGCGCGGTAGCGTCCAACCAGGCGCGGAAGCGTCCAAGCAGGCGCGGAAGCGTCCAAGCAGGCGGGGAAGCATGCAAGCAGGCGCGGAAGCGTCCAAGCAGGCGCGGAAACGTCCAAGTAGGCGCGGAAGCATGCAAGAAGGCGCGGAAGCGTCCAAGCAGGCTCGGTAGCGTCCAAGCAGGCGCGGAAACGTCCAAGGAGGCGCGGAAGCGTCCAGGCAGGCGGGGAAGCATGCAAGCAGGCGGGGAAGCATGCAAGCAGGCGCGGAAGCGTCCAAGCAGGCGCGGAAACGTCCAAGTAGGCGCGGAAGCATGCAAGAAGGCGCGGAAGCGTCCAAGCAGGCTCGGTAGCGTCCAAGCAGGCGTGGAAACGTCCAAGTAGGCGCGGCAGCATGCAAGAAGGCGCAGAAGATTCCAAGCAGGCGCGGAAGCGTCCAGGCAGGCGGGGAAGCATGCAAGCAGGCGCGGAAGCGTCCAAGCAGGCGTGGAAACGTCCAAGTAGGCGCGGCAGCATGCAAGAAGGCGCAGAAGATTCCAAGCAGGCGCGGAAGCGTCCAAGCAGGCGGGGTAGCATGCAAGCAGGCGCGGAAGCGTCCAAGCAGGCGCGGTAGCGTCCAAGCAGGCGTGGAAACGTCCAAGGAGGCGCGGAAGCATGCAAGAAGGCGCAGAAGAGTCCAAGCAGGCGCGGAAGCGTCCAAGCAGTCGCGGAAGCGTCCAAGCAGGCGCGGCATCGTCCAAGCAGGCGCGGAAACGTCCAAGTAGGCGCGGAAGCATGCAAGAAGGCGCGGAAGCGTCCAAGCAGGCGCGGAAGCGTCCAAGCAGTCGCGGAAGCGTCCAAGCAGGCGCGGAAGAATGCAAGAAGACGCAGAAGAGTCCAAGCAGGCGCGGAAGCGTCCAAGCAGGCGGGGAAGCATGCAAGAAGGCGCAGAAGAGTCCAAGCAGGCGCGGAAGCGTCCAAGCAATCGCGGAAGCGTCGATGCAGGCGCGGTAGCGTCCAACCAGGCGCGGAAGCGTCCAAGCAGGCGCGGCAGCATGCAAGAAGGCGCAGAAGAGTCCAAGCAGGCGCGGAAGCGTCCAAGCAGTCGCGGAAGCGTCCAAGCAGGCGCGGTAGCGTCCAAGCAGTCGCGGAAGCGTCCAAGCAGGCGCGGTCGCGTCCAAGCAGGCGCGGAAACGTCCAAGCAGTCGCGGAAGCGTCCAAGCAGGCGCGGTCGCGTCCAAGCAGGCGCGGAAACGTCCAAGTAGGCGCGGCAGCATGCAAGAAGGCGCAGAAGAGTCCTAGCAGGCGCGGAAGCGTCCAAGCAGGCGGGGAAGCATGCAAGCAGGCGCGGAAGCGTCCAAGCAGTCGCGGAAGCGTCCAAGCAGGCGCGGTAGCGTCCAACCAGGCGCGGAAGCGTCCAAGTACGCGCGGCAGCATGCACGAAGGCGCAGAAGCGTCCTAGCAGGCGCGGAAGCGTCCAAGCAGTCGCAGAAGAGTCCAAGCAGGCGCGGAAGCGTCCAAGCAGGCGGGGAAGCATGCAAGCAGGCGCGGAAGTGTCCAAGCAGGCGCTGAAGCGTCCAAGCAGGCGCGGAAGCGTCCAAGCAGGCGCGGAAACGTCCAAGTAGGCGCGGCAGCATGCACGAAGGCGCAGAAGAGTCCTAGCAGGCGCGGAAGCGTCCAAGCAGTCGCGGAAGCGTCCAAGCAGGCGCGGAAGAATGCAAGAAGACGCAGAAGAGTCCAAGCAGGCGCGGAAGCGTCCAAGCAGGCGGGGAAGCATGCAAGCAGGCGCGGAAGCGTCCAAGCAGGCGCGGAAACGTCCAAGTAGGCGCAGAAGCATGCAAGAAGGCGCGGAAGCGTCCAAGCAGGCGCGGAAACGTCCAAGCAGGCGCGGAAGCATGCAAGAAGGCGCGGATGCGTCCAAGCAGGCGCGGTAGCGTCCAAGCAGGCGCGGAAACGTCCAAGCAGTCGCGGAAGCGTCCAAGCAGGCGCGGTAGCGTCCAAGCAGTCGCGGAAAAGTCCAAGCAGGCGCGGAAGCGTCCAAGCAGGCGCGGAAAAGTCCAAGTAGGCGCGGAAGCATGCAAGAAGGCGCGGAAGCGTCCAAGCAGGCTCGGTAGCGTCCAAGCAGGCGCGGAAACGTCCAAGGAGGCGCGGAAGCGTCCAGGCAGGCGGGGAAGCATGCAAGCAGGCGGGGAAGCATGCAAGCAGGCGCGGAAGCGTCCAAGCAGGCGCGGAAACGTCCAAGTAGGCGCGGAAGCATCCAAGAAGGCGCGGAAGCGTCCAAGCAGGCTCGGTAGCGTCCAAGCAGGCGTGGAAACGTCCAAGTAGGCGCGGCAGCATGCAAGAAGGCGCAGAAGATTCCAAGCAGGCGCGGAAGCGTCCAGGCAGGCGGGGAAGCATGCAAGCAGGCGCGGAAGCGTCCAAGCAGGCGTGGAAACGTCCAAGTAGGCGCGGCAGCATGCAAGAAGGCGCAGAAGATTCCAAGCAGGCGCGGAAGCGTCCAAGCAGGCGGGGTAGCATGCAAGCAGGCGCGGAAGCGTCCAAGCAGGCGCGGAAACGTCCAAGTAAGCGCGGCAGCATGCAAGAAGGCGCAGAAGATTCCAAGCAGGCGCGGAAGCGTCCAAGCAGGCGCGGTAGCATCCAAGCAGACGCGGAAACGCCCAAGCAGGCGCGGAAGCATGCAAGAAGACGTAGAAGAGTCCAAGCAGGCGCGGCAGCATGCAAGAAGACGCAGAAGAGTCCTAGCAGGCGCGGAAGCGTCCAAGCAGTCGCGGAAGCGTCCAAGCAGGCGCGGTAGCGTTCAAGCAGTCGCGGAAGCGTCCAAGCAGGTGCGGTAGCGTCCAAGCAGGCGTGGAAACGTCCAAGGAGGCGCGGAAGCATGCAAGAAGGCGCAGAAGAGTCCAAGCAGGCGCGGAAGCGTCCAAGCAATCGCGGAAGCGTCGATGCAGGCGCGGTAGCGTCCAACCAGGCGCGGAAGCGTCCAAGCAGGCGCGGAAGCATGCAAGAAGGCCCAGAAGAGTCCAAGCAGGCGCGGAAGCGTCCAAGCAGTCGCGGAAGCGTCCAAGCAGGCGCGGTAGCGTCCAAGCAGTCGCGGAAGCGTCCAAGCAGGCGCGGTCGCGTCCAAGCAGGCGCGGAAACGTCCAAGTAGGCGCGGCAGCATGCAAGAAGGCGCAGAAGAGTCCTAGCAGGCGTGGAAGCGTCCAAGCAGGCGCGGAAGCGTCCAAGCAGGCGCGGAAGCATGCAAGAAGGCCCAGAAGAGTCCAAGCAGGCGCGGAAGCGTCCAAGCAGTCGCGGAAGCGTCCAAGCAGGCGCGGTAGCGTCCAAGCAGGCGCGGTAGCGTTCAAGCAGTCGCGGAAGCGTCCAAGCAGGCGCGGTAGCGTCCAAGCAGGCGTGGAAACGTCCAAGGAGGCGCGGAAGCATGCAAGAAGGCGCAGAAGAGTCCAAGCAGGCGCGGAAGCGTCCGAGCAGGCGCGGAAGCATGCAAGAAGGCGCAGAAGAGTCCAAGCAGGCGCGGAAGCGTCCAAGCAATCGCGGAAGCGTCGATGCAGGCGCGGTAGCGTCCAACCAGGCGCGGAAGCGTCCAAGCAGGCGCGGAAGCATGCAAGAAGGCCCAGAAGAGTCCAAGCAATCGCGGAAGCGTCGATGCAGGCGCGGTAGCGTCCAACCAGGCGCGGAAGCGTCCAAGCAGGCGCGGAAGCATGCAAGAAGGCCCAGAAGAGTCCAAGCAGGCGCGGAAGCGTCCAAGCAGTCGCGGAAGCGTCCAAGCAGGCGCGGTAGCGTCCAAGCAGTCGCGGAAGCGTCCAAGCAGGCGCGGAAACGTCCAAGCAGGCGCGGAAGCATGCAAGAAGACGCAGAAGAGTCCAAGCAGGCGCGGAAGCGTCCAAGCAGGCGCGGAAGCGTCCGAGCTGGCGCGGAAGCATGCAAGAAGGCGCAGAAGAGTCCAAGCAGGCGCGGAAGCGTCCAAGCAGTCGCGGAAGCGTCCAAGCAGGCGCGGTAGCGTCCAACCAGGCGCGGAAGCGTCCAAGTAGGCGCGGCAGCATGCAAGAAGAAGCAGAAGAGTCCTAGCAGGCGCGGAAGCGTCCAAGCAGTCGCGGAAGCGTCCAAGCAGGCGCGGTAGCGTTCAAGCAGTCGCGGAAGCGTCCAAGCAGGCGCGGTAGCGTCCAAGCAGGCGTGGAAACGTCCAAGCAGGCGCGGAAGCATGCAAGAAGGCGCAGAAGAGTCCAAGCAGGCGCGGAAGCGTCCAAGCAATCGCGGAAGCGTCGATGCAGGCGCGGTAGCGTCCAACCAGGCGCGGAAGCGTCCAAGCAGGCGCGGAAGCATGCAAGAAGGCGCAGAAGAGTCCAAGCAGTCGCGGAAGCGTCCAAGCAGGCGCGGTAGAGTCCAAGCAGGCGCGGAAACGTCCAAGCAGGCGCGGATGCATGCAAGAAGACGCAGAAGAGTCCTAGCAGGCGCGGAAGCGTCCAAGCAGGCGCGGAAGCGTCCAAGCAGTCGCGGAAGCGTCCAAGCAGGCGCGGTAGCGTTCAAGCAGTCGCGGAAGCGTCCAAGCAGGCGCGGTAGCGTCCAAGCAGGCGTGGAAACGTCCAAGGAGGCGCGGAAGCATGCAAGAAGGCGCAGAAGAGTCCAAGCAGGCGCGGAAGCGTCCCAGCAATCGCGGAAGCGTCCAAGCAGGCGCGGTCGCGTCCAAGCAGGCGCGGAAACGTCCAAGTAGGCGCGGCAGCATGCAAGAAGGCGCAGAAGAGTCCTAGCAGGCGCGGAAGCGTCCAAGCAGGCGCGGAAGCGTCCAAGCAGTCGCGGAAGCGTCCAAGCAGGCGCGGTAGAGTCCAAGCAGGCGCGGAAACGTCCAAGCAGGCGCGGATGCATGCAAGAAGACGCAGAAGAGTCCAAGCAGGCGCGGAAGCGTCCAAGCAGGCGCGGAAGCGTCCGAGCAGGCGCGGAAGCATGCAAGAAGGCGCAGAAGAGTCCAAGCAGGCGCGGAAGCGTCCAAGCAGTCGCGGAAGCGTCCAAGCAGGCGCGGTAGCGTCCAAGCAGTCGCGGAAGCGTCCAAGCAGGCGCGGTCGCGTCCAAGCAGGCGCGGAAACGTCCAAGTAGGCGCGGCAGCATGCAAGAAGGCGCAGAAGAGTCCTAGCAGGCGCGGAAGCGTCCAAGCAGGCGCGGAAGCGTCCAAGCAGGCGCGGAAACGTCCAAGTAGGCGCGGAAGCATGCAAGAAGGCGCGGAAGCGTCCAAGCAGGCGCGGTAGCGTCCAAGCAGGCGCGGAAACGTCCAAGCAGGCGCGGAAGCATGCAAGAAGGCGCAGAAGAGTCCAAGCAGGCGCGGAAGCGTCCAAGCAGGCGCGGAAGCGTCCAAGCAGGCGCGGAAATGTCCAAGTAGGCGCGGAAGCATGCAAGAAGGTGCGGAAGCGTCCAAGCAGGCGCGGTCGCGTCCAACCAGGCGCGGAAGCGTCCAAGCAGTCGCGGAAGCGTCCAAGCAGGCGCGGTAGCGTCCAACCAGGCGCGGAAGCGTCCAAGTAGGCGCGGCAGCATGCAAGAAGAAGCAGAAGAGTCCTAGCAGGCGCGGAAGCGTCCAAGCAGTCGCGGAAGCGTCCAAGCAGGCGCGGTAGCGTTCAAGCAGTCGCGGAAGCGTCCAAGCAGGCGCGGTAGCGTCCAAGCAGGCGTGGAAACGTCCAAGCAGGCGCGGAAGCATGCAAGAAGGCGCAGAAGAGTCCAAGCAGGCGCGGAAGCGTCCAAGCAATCGCGGAAGCGTCGATGCAGGCGCTAGCGTCCAACCAGGCGCGGAAGCGTCCAAGCAGGCGCGGAAGCATGCAAGAAGGCGCAGAAGAGTCCAAGCAGGCGCGGAAGCGTCCAAGCAGTCGCGGAAGCGTCCCAGCAGGCGCGGTAGCGTCCAACCAGGCGCGGAAGCGTCCAAGTAGGCGCGGCAGCATGCAAGAAGGCGCAGAAGAGTCCAAGCAGGCGCGGAAGCGTCCAAGCAGTCGCGGAAGCGTCCAAGCAGGCGCGGTCGCGTCCAACCAGGCGCGGAAGCGTCCAAGCAGTCGCGGAAGCGTCCAAGCAGGCGCGGTAGCGTCCAAGCAGGCGCGGAAACGTCCAAGCAGGCGCGGAAGCATGCAAGAAGACGCAGAAGAGTCCAAGCAGGCGCGGAAGCGTGCAAGCAGGCGCGGAAGCATGCAAGCAGGCGCAGAAGAGTCCAAGCAGGCGCGGAAGCGTCCAAGCAGGCGGGGAAGCATGCAAGCAGGCGCGGAAGCGTCCAAGCAGGCGCGGTAGCGTCCAACCAGGCGCGGAAGCGTCCAAGCAGGCGCGGTAGTGTCCAAGCTGGCGCGGAAACGTCCAAGCAGGCGCGGAAGCATGCAAGAAGGCGCAGAAGAGTCCAAGCAGGCGCGGAAGCGTCCAAGCAGGCGGGGAAGCATGCAAGCAGGCGCGGAAGCGTCCAAGCAGGCGCGGAAACGTCCAAGTAGGCGCGGAAGCATGCAAGAAGGAGCGGAAGCGTCCAACCAGGCGCGGTAGCGTCCAAGCAGGCGCGGAAACGTCTAAGCAGGCGCGGAAGCATGCAAGAAGGCGCAGAAGAGTCCAAACAGGTGCGGAAGCGTCCAAGCCGGCGCGGAAGCGTCCAAGCAGGCGCGGTAGCGTCCAAGCAGTCGCGGAAGCGTCCAAGCAGGCGCGGTAATGTCCAAGCTGGCGCGGAAACGTCCAAGCAGGCGCGGAAGCATGCAAGAAGGCGCAGAAGAGTCCAAGCAGGCGCGGAAGCGTCCAAGCAGTCGCGGAAGCGTCCAAGCAGGCGCGGAAGCGTCCAAGCAGGCGCGGAAGCGTCCAAGCAGGCGCGGTAGAGTCCAAGCAGTCGCGGAAGCGTCCAAGCAGGCGCGGTAGCGTCCAACCAGGCGCGGAAGCGTCCAAGCAGTCGCGGAAGCGTCCAAGCAGGCGCGGCAGCGTCCAACCAGGCGCGGAAGCATGCAAGAAGGCGCGGAAGCGTCCAACCAGGCGCGGTAGCGTCCAAGCAGGCGCGGAAACGTCTAAGCAGGCGCGGAGGCATGCAAGAAGGCGCAGAAGAGTCCAAACAGGTGCGGAAGCGTCCAAGCAGGTGCGGAAGCGTCCAAGCAGGCGCGGTAGCGTCCAAGCTGACGCGGAAGCGTCCAAGCAGGCGCGGTAGTGTCCAAGCTGGCGCGGAAACGTCCAAGCAGGCGCGGTAGAGTCCAAGCAGTCGCGGAAGCGTCCAAGCAGGCGCGGTAGCGTCCAACCAGGCGCGGAAGCGTCCAAGCAGTCGCGGAAGCGTCCAAGCAGGCGCGGCAGCGTCCAACCAGGCGCGGAAGCGTCCAAGCAGGCGCGGAAGCGTGCAAGAAGGCGCAGAAGAGTCCAAGCAGGCGCGGAAGCGTCCAAGCTGTCGCGGAAGCGTCCAAGCAGGCGCGGTAGTGTCCAAGCTGGCGCGGAAACGTCCAAGCAGGCGCGGTAGAGTCCAAGCAGTCGCGGAAGCGTCCAAGCAGGCGCGGTAGCGTCCAACCAGGCGCGGAAGCGTCCAAGCAGTCGCGGAAGCGTCCAAGCAGGCGCGGCAGCGTCCAACCAGGCGCGGAAGCGTCCAAGCAGGCGCGGAAGCGTGCAAGAAGGCGCAGAAGAGTCCAAGCAGGCGCGGAAGCGTCCAAGCAGTCGCGGAAGCGTCCAAGCAGGCGCGGTAGAGTCCAAGCAGTCGCGGAAGCGTCCAAGCAGTCGTGGAAGCGTCCAAGCAGGCGCGGTAGCGTCCAAGCTGGCGCGGAAACGTCCAAGCAGGCACGGAAGCATGCAAGAAGGCGCAGAAGAGTCCAAGCAGGCGCGGAAGCGTCCAAGCAGGCGGGGAAGCATGCAAGCAGTCGCGGAAGCGTCCAAGCAGGCGCGGTACCGTCCAAGCAGGCGCGGAAGCGTCCAAGCAGTCGCGGAAGCGTCCAAGCAGGCGCGGTAGCGTCCAACCAGGCGCGAAAGCGTCCAAGCAGGCGCGGAAGCGTCCAAGCAGGCGGGGAAGCATGCAAGCAGGCGCGGCAGCGTCCAAGCAGGCGCGGAAACGTCCAAGCAGGCGCGGAAGCATGCAAGAAGACGCAGAAGAGTCCAAGCAGGGGCGGAAGCGTCCAAGCAGTCGCGGAAGCGTCCAAGCAGGCGCGGTAGCGTCCAACCAGGCGCGGAAGCGTCCAAGCAGGCGCGGAAGCATGCAAGAAGGCGCAGAAGCGTCCAAGCAGGCGCGGAAGCGTCCAAGCATGCGCGGAAGCATGCAAGAAGACGCAGAAGAGTCCAAGCAGGCGCGGTAGCGTCCTAGCTGGCGCGGAAGCGTCCAAGCAGGCGCGGAAACGTCCAAGTAGGCGCGGCAGCATGCAAGCAGGCGCTGAAGCGTCCAAGCAGGCGCGGAAGCGTCCAAGCAGTCGCGGAAGCGTCCAAGCAGGCGCGGTAGAGTCCAAGCAGTCGCGGAAGCGTCCAAGCAGGCGCGGTAGCGTCCAACCAGGCGCGAAAGCGTCCAAGCAGTCGCGGAAGCGTCCAAGCAGGCGCGGCAGCGTCCAACCAGGCGCGGCAGCATGCAAGAAGGCGCGGAAGCGTCCAACCAGGCGCGGTAGCGTCCAAGCAGGCGCGGAAACGTCTAAGCAGGCCCGGAAGCATGCAAGAAGGCGCAGAAGAGTCCAAACAGGTGCGGAAGCGTCCAAGCAGGCGCGGTAGCGTCCAAGCAGTCGCGGAAGCGTCCAAGCAGGCGCGGAAGCGTCCAAGAAGGCGCGGAAGCGTCCAATCAGTCGCGGAAGCGTCCAAGCAGGCGTGGTAGCGTCCAAACAGGCGCGGAAACGTCCAAGCAGGCGCGGTAGCGTCCAAGCAGGCGCGGAAACATCCAAGCAGGCGCGGAAGCATGCAAGAAGGCGCAGAAGAGTCCAAGCAGGCGCGGAAGCGTCCTAGCAGTCGCGGAAGCGTCCAAGCAGGCGCTGTAGCGTCCAAGCAGGCGCGGAAACGTCTAAGCAGGCGCGGAAGCATGCAAGAAGGCGCAGAAGAGTCCAAACAGGTGCGGAAGCGTCCAAGCAGGCGCGGTAGCGTCCAAGCAGTCGCGGAAGCGTCCAAGCAGGCGCGGAAGCGTCCAAGAAGGCGCGGAAGCGTCCAATCAGTCGCGGAAGCGTCCAAGCAGGCGTGGTAGCGTCCAAACAGGCGCGGAAACGTCCAAGCAGGCGCGGTAGCGTCCAAGCAGGCGCGGAAACATCCAAGCAGGCGCGGAAGCATGCAAGAAGGCGCAGAAGAGTCCAAGCAGGCGCGGAAGCGTCCTAGCAGTCGCGGAAGCGGCCAAGCAGGCGCGGTAGCGTCCAAGCAGGCGCGGTAGTGTCCAAGCAGTCGCGGAAACATCCAAGCAGGCGCGGTAACGTCCAAGCAGGCGCGGAAGCATGCAAAAAGTCGTAGAAGAGTCCAAGCAGGCGCGGTAGCGTCCAAGCAGGCGCGGTAGAATCCAAGCAGGCGCGGAAAAGTCCAAGCAGGCGCGGAAGCATGCAAGAAGACGCAGAAGAGTCCAACCAGGCGCGGAAGCGTCCAAGCAGTCGCGGAAGCTTGCAAGAAGACGCAGAAGAGTCCAAGCATGCGCGGAAGCGTCCAAGCAGGCGGGGAAGCATGCAAGCAGGCGCGGTAGCGTCCAAGCAGGCGCGAAAGCGTCCAAGCAGGCGCGGAAGCGTCCAAGCAGGCGGGGAAGCATGCAAGCAGGCGCGGCAGCGTCCAAGCAGGCGCGGAAGCATGCAAAAAGGCGTAGAAGAGTCCAAGCAGGCGCGGTAGGGTCCAAGCAGGCGCGGTACCGTCCAAGCAGGCGCGGAAGCGTCCAAGCAGTCGCGGAAGCGTCCAAGCAGGCGCGGTAGCGTCCAACCAGGCGCGAAAGCGTCCAAGCAGGCGCGGAAGCGTCCAAGCAGGCGGGGAAGCATGCAAGCAGGCGCGGCAGCGTCCAAGCAGGCGCGGAAACGTCCAAGCAGGCGCGGAAGCATGCAAGAAGACGCAGAAGAGTCCAAGCAGGGGCGGAAGCGTCCAAGCAGTCGCGGAAGCGTCCAAGCAGGCGCGGTAGCGTCCAACCAGGCGCGGAAGCGTCCAAGCAGGCGCGGAAGCATGCAAGAAGGCGCAGAAGCGTCCAAGCAGGCGCGGAAGCGTCCAAGCATGCGCGGAAGCATGCAAGAAGACGCAGAAGAGTCCAAGCAGGCGCGGTAGCGTCCTAGCTGGCGCGGAAGCGTCCAAGCAGGCGCGGAAACGTCCAAGTAGGCGCGGCAGCATGCAAGCAGGCGCTGAAGCGTCCAAGCAGGCGCGGAAGCGTCCAAGCAGTCGCGGAAGCGTCCAAGCAGGCGCGGTAGAGTCCAAGCAGTCGCGGAAGCGTCCAAGCAGGCGCGGTAGCGTCCAACCAGGCGCGAAAGCGTCCAAGCAGTCGCGGAAGCGTCCAAGCAGGCGCGGCAGCGTCCAACCAGGCGCGGCAGCATGCAAGAAGGCGCGGAAGCGTCCAACCAGGCGCGGTAGCGTCCAAGCAGGCGCGGAAACGTCTAAGCAGGCGCGGAAGCATGCAAGAAGGCGCAGAAGAGTCCAAACAGGTGCGGAAGCGTCCAAGCAGGCGCGGAAGCGTCCAAGAAGGCGCGGAAGCGTCCAATCAGTCGCGGAAGCGTCCAAGCAGGCGTGGTAGCGTCCAAACAGGCGCGGAAACGTCCAAGCAGGCGCGGTAGCGTCCAAGCAGGCGCGGAAACATCCAAGCAGGCGCGGAAGCATGCAAGAAGGCGCAGAAGAGTCCAAGCAGGCGCGGAAGCGTCCTAGCAGTCGCGGAAGCGTCCAAGCAGGCGCTGTAGCGTCCAAGCAGGCGCGGAAACGTCTAAGCAGGCGCGGAAGCATGCAAGAAGGCGCAGAAGAGTCCAAACAGGTGCGGAAGCGTCCAAGCAGGCGCGGTAGCGTCCAAGCAGTCGCGGAAGCGTCCAAGCAGGCGCGGAAGCGTCCAAGAAGGCGCGGAAGCGTCCAATCAGTCGCGGAAGCTTCCAAGCAGGCGTGGTAGCGTCCAAACAGGCGCGGAAACGTCCAAGCAGGCGCGGTAGCGTCCAAGCAGGCGCGGAAACATCCAAGCAGGCGCGGAAGCATGCAAGAAGGCGCAGAAGAGTCCAAGCAGGCGCGGAAGCGTCCTAGCAGTCGCGGAAGCGGCCAAGCAGGCGCGGTAGCGTCCAAGCAGGCGCGGTAGTGTCCAAGCAGTCGCGGAAACATCCAAGCAGGCGCGGTAACGTCCAAGCAGGCGCGGAAGCGTCCAAGCAGGCGTGGTAGCGTCCAAACAGGCGCGGAAACGTCCAAGCAGGCGCGGTAGCGTCCAAGCAGACGCGGAAACATCCAAGCAGGCGCGGAAGCATGCAAGAAGGCGCAGAAGAGTCCAAGCAGGCGCGGAAGCGTCCTAGCAGTCGCGGAAGCGGCCAAGCAGGCGCAGAAGAGTCCAAGCAGGCGCGGAAGCGTCCTAGCAGTCGCGGAAGCGGCCAAGCAGGCGCGGTAGCGTCCAAGCAGGCGCGGAAACGTCCAAGCAGGCGCGGAAGCATGCAAGAAGGCGCGGAAGCGTCCAAGCAGGCGCGGAAGCATGCAAGAAGGCGCGGAAGCGTCCAAGCAGGCGCGGAAGCGTCCAAGCAGGCGCGTAGCGTCCAAGCAGGCGCGAAAGCGTCCAAGCAGGCGCGGAAACGTCCAAGTAGGCGCGGCAGCAAGCATGAAGGTGCAGAAGAGTCCAAGCAGGAGCGGAAGCGTCCAAGCAGTCGCGGAAGCGTCCAAGCAGGCGCGGTAGCGTCCAAGCTGGCGCGGAAACGTCCAAGCAGGCGCGGAAGCATGCAAGAAGGCGCAGAAGAGTCCAAGCAGGCGCGGAAGCGTCCAAGCAGTCGCGGAAACATCCAAGCAGGCGCGGTAGCGTCCAACCACGCGCGGAAGCGTCCAAGCAGTCGCGGAAGCGTCCAAGCAGGCGCGGTAGCGTCCAAGCAGGCGCGGAAGCGTCCAAGCAGGCGCGGAAACGTCCAAGTAGGCGCGGCAGCATGCAAGAAGACGCAGAAGAGTCCAAGCAGGCGCGGTAGTGTCCAAGCAGTCGCGGCAGCGTCCAAGCAGGCGCGGTAGCGTCCAAGCAGTCGCGGAAGCGTCCAAGCAGGCGCGGAAGCGTCCAAGCAGGCGCGGAAACGTCCAAGTAGGCGCGGCAGCATGCAAGAAGGCGCAGAAGAGTCCAAGCAGGCGCGGAAGCGTCCAAGCAGGCGGGGAAGCATGCAAGCAGGCGCGGAAGCGTCCAACCAGACGCGGAAGCGTCCAAGCAGTCGCGGAATCGTCCAAGCAGGCGCGGAAGCGTCCAAGCAGTCGCGGAAGCGTCCAAGCAGGCGCGGTAGCGTCCAAGCAGGCGCGGAAACGTCCAAGCAGGCGCGGAAGCATGCAAGAAGGCGCGGAAGCGTCCAAGCAGGCGCGGTAGCGTTCAACCAGGCGCGGAAGCGTCCAAGCAGGCGCGGAAGCGTCCAAGCAGGCGCGTAGCGTCCAAGCAGGCGCGAAAGCGTCCAAGCAGGCGCGGAAACGTCCAAGTAGGCGCGGCAGCAAGCATGAAGGCGCAGAAGAGTCCAAGCAGGAGCGGAAGCGTCCAAGCAGTCGCGGAAGCGTCCAAGCAGGCGCGGTAGCGTCCAAGCTGGCGCGGAAACGTCCAAGCAGGCGCGGAAGCGTCCAACCAGGCGCGGAAGCGTCCTAGCAGGCGCGGAAGCGTCCAAGCAGGCGCGGAAGCGTCCAAGCAGTCGCGGAAGCGTCCAAGCAGGCGCGGAAGCGTCCAAGCAGGCGCGGTAGTGTCCAAGCTGGCGCGGAAGCGTCCAAGCAGGCGCGGAAGCGTCCAAGCAGTCGCGGAAGCGTCCAAGCAGGCGCGGAAGCGTCCAAGCAGGCGCGGTAGTGTCCAAGCTGGCGCGGAAACGTCCAAGCAGGCGCGGAAGCATGCAAGAAGACGCAGAATAGTCCAAGCAGGCGCGGAAGCGTCCAAGCAGGCGCGGATGCGTCCAAGCAGTCGCGGAAGCGTCCAAGCAGGCGCGGTAGCGTCCAACCAGGCGCGGAAGCGTCCAAGCAGTCGCGGAAGCGTCCAAGCAGTCGCGGAAGCATGCAAGCAGGCGCGGAAGCATGCAAGAAGGCGCAGAAGAGTCCAAGCAGACGCGGAAGCGTCCAAGCAGGCGCGGAAGCATGCAAGAAGACGCAGAATAGTCCAAGCAGGCGCGGAAGCGTCCAAGCAGGCGCGGAATCGTCCAAGTAGGCGCGGAAGCATGCAAGAAGGTGCGGAAGCGTCCAAGGCGGCGCGGTAGCGTCCAAGCAGGCGCGGAAACGTCCAAGCAGGCGCGGAAGCATGCAAGAAGACGCAGAAGAGTCCAAGCAGGCGCGGTAGCGTCCAAGCGGTCGCGGAAGCGTCCAAGCAGGCGGGGAAGCATGCAAGAAGACGCAGAAGAGTCCAAGCAGGCGCGGAAGCGTCCAAGCAGGCGGGGAAGCATGCAAGCAGGCGCGGAAGCGTCCAAGCAGGCGCGGAAACGTCCAAGTAGGCGCGGAAGCATGCAAGAATGTGCGGAAGCGTCCAAGCAGGCGCGGTAGCGTCCAAGCAGGCGCGGAAACGTCCAAGCAGGCGCGGAAGCATGCAAGAAGGCGCAGAAGAGTCCAAGCAGGCGCGGAAGCGTCCAAGCAGTCGCGGAAGAGTCCAAGCAGGCGCGGTAGCGTCCAATCAGGCGCGGAAACGTACAAGCAGGCGCGGAAGCATGCAAGAAGACGCAGAAGAGTCCAAGCAGGCGCGGAAGCGTCCAAGCAGTCGCGGAAGCGTCCAAGCAGGCGCGTTAGCGTCCAAGCAGGCGCGGAAACGTCCAAGCAGGCGCGGAAGAATGCAAGAAGGCGCAGAAGAGTCCAAGCAGGCGCGGAAGCGTCCAAGCAGGCGCGGAAGCGTCCAAGCAGGCGCGGAGACGTCCAAGCAGGAGCGGAAGCATGCAAGAAGGCGCAGAAGTGTCCAAGCAGGCGCGGTAGCGTCCAATCAGGCGCGGAAACGTACAAGCAGGCGCGGAAGCATGCAAGAAGACGCAGAAGAGTCCAAGCAGGCGCGGTAGCGTCCAAGCGGTCGCGGAAGCGTACAAGCAGGCGCGGAAGCGTCCAAGCAGGCGCAGAAGCGTCCAAGCAGTCGCGCAAACGTCTAAGCAGGCGCGGAAGCGTCCAAGCATTCGCGGTAGCGTCCAAGCGGTCGCGGAAGCGTACAAGCAGGCGCGGTAGCGTCCAAACAGGCGCGGAAACGTCCGAGCTGGCGCGGAAGAGTCCAAGCAGGTGCGGTAGCGTCCAAGCAGGCGCGGAAACGTACAAGCAGGCGCGGAAGCATGCAAGAAGACGCAGAGGAGTCCAAGCAGGCGCGGAAGCATGCAAGAAGGAGCAGAAGAGTCCAAGCAGGCGCGGTAGCGTCCAAGCAGTCGCGGAAGCGTCCAAGCAGGCGGGGAAGCATGCAAGAAGACGCAGAAGTG
Organism: Cerceris ruficornis; assembly: GCA_963989415.1. NCBI lineage: Eukaryota > Metazoa > Arthropoda > Insecta > Hymenoptera > Crabronidae > Cerceris > Cerceris ruficornis. Next base: position 1,921,317 of record OZ022522.1, read on the forward strand.
TCCAAGCAGGCGCGGAAGCGTCCAAGCAGTCGCGGAAGCGTCCAAGCAGGTGGGGAAGCATGCAAGAAGGCGCAGAAGAGTCCAAGCAGTCGCTGAAGCGTCCAAGCAGGCGCGGCAGCGTCCAAGCAGGCGCGGAATCATGCAAGAAGGCGCAGAAGAGTCCAAGCAGTCGCTGAAGCATCCAAGCAGGCGCGGAAGCGTCCAAGCAGGCGCGGAAGCGTCCAAGCAGGCGCTGAAGCGTCCAACCAGGCGGGGAAGCATGCAAGCAGGCGCGGAAGCATTCAAGCAGGCGCAGAAACGTCCAAGTAGGCGCGGAAGCATGCAAGAAGGCGCGGAAGCGTCCAAGCAGGCGCGGTAGCGTCCAAGCAGGCGCAGAAGAGTCCAAGCAGGCGCGGTAGCGTGCAAGCAGGCGCGGAAGCGTCCAAGCAGGCGCGGAAGCGTCCAAGCAGGCGCGGTAGCGTCCAAGCAGGCGCGGAAGCATGCAAGAAGGAGCAGAAGAGTCCAAGCAGGCGCGGTAGCGTCCAAGCAGTCGCGGAAGCGTCCAAGGAGGCGCGGAAGCGTCCAAGCAGGCGGGGAAGCATGCAAGCAGGCGCGGAAGCGTCCAAGCAGGCGCGGAAACGTCCAAGTAGGCGCGGAAGCATGCAAGAAGGTGCGGAAGCGTCCAAGCAGGCGCGGTAGCGTCCAAGCAGGCGCGGAAACGTCCAAGCAGGCGCGGAAGCATGCAGGAAGACGCAGAAGAGTCCAAGCAGGCGCGGTAGCGTCCAAGCGGTCGCGGAAGCGTCCAAGCAGGCGCGGAAGCGTCCAAGCAGGCGCGGAAACGTCCAAGTAGGCGCGGTAGCGTCCAAGCAGGCGCGGTAGCGTCCAAGCAGGCGCGGAAGCGTCCAAGCAGGCGCGGTAGCGTCCAAGCAGGCGCGGAAGCGTCCAAGCAGGCGCGGAAGCGTCGAAGCAGGCGTAGAACCGTGCAAGCAGGCGCGGAAGCGTCCAAGTAGGCGCGGAAGCATGCAAGAAGACGCAGAATAGTCCAAGCAGGCGCGGAAGCGTCCAAGCAGGTGGGGAAGCATGCAAGAAGGCGCAGAAGAGTCCAAGCAGTCGCTGAAGCGTCCAAGCAGGCGCGGCAGCGTCCAAGCAGGCGCGGAATGATGCAAGAAGGCGCAGAAGAGTCCAAGCAGTCGCTGAAGCATCCAAGCAGGCGCGGTAGCGTCCAACCAAGCGCGGAAGCGTCCAAGCAGTCGCGGAAACGTCCAAGTAGGCGCGGAAGCATGCAAGAAGGCGCAGAAGAGTCCAAGCAGGCGCGGAAGCTTCCAAGCAGTCGCTGAAGCGTCCAAGCAGGCGCGGTACCGTCCAAGCAGACGCGGAAGCGTCCAAGCAGTCGCGGAAGCGTCCAAGCAGGCGCGGTGACGTCCAACCACTCGCGGAAGCGTCCGGGCAGTCGCGGAAGCGTCCAAGCAGGCGCGGAAGCATGCAAGAAGGCGCAGAAGAGTCCAACCAGGCGCGGTAGTGTCCAAGCTGGCGCGGAAACGTCCAAGCAGGCGCGGAAGCATGCAAGAAGGCGCAGAAGTGTCCAAGCAGGCGCGGAAGCATGCAAGAAGGCGCAGAAGAGTCAAAGCAGGCGCGGAAGCGTCCAAGCAGGCGGGGAAGCATGCAAGCAGTTGCGGAAGCGTCCAGGCAGGCGCGGAAGCGACAAAGCAGTCGCGGAAACGACCAAGCAGGCGCGGAAACATCCAAGCAGTCGCGGCAGCATGCAAGAAGGCGCAGAAGAGTCCAAGCAGGCGCGGAAGCGTTCAAGCAGGCGGGGAAGCCTGCAAGCAGGCGCGGAAGCGTCCAAGCAGGCGGGGAAGCATGCAAGCAGGCGCGGAAGCGTCCAAGCAGGCGCGGAAAAGTCCAAGTAAGCGCGGAAGCATGCAAGAAGGCGCGGAAGCGTCCAAGCAGGCGCGTAAGCGTCCAAGCAGGCGCGGAAGCATGCAAGACGGCGCAGAAGAGTCCAAGCAGGCGTAGAAGAGTCCAAGCAGTCGCGGAAGCGTCCAAGCAGGCTCGGAACCGTGCAAGCAGGCGCGTAAGCGTCCAAGCAGGCGCGGAAGCATGCAAGACGGCGCAGAAGAGTCCAAGCAGGCGCAGAAGAGTCCAAGCAGTCGCGGAAGCGTCCAAGCAGGCGGGGAAGCATGCAAGCAGGCGCGGAAGCGTGCAAGCATGCGCGGAAAAGTCCAAGTAGGCGCGGAAGCATGCAAGAAGGCGCGGAAGCGTCCAAGCAGGCGCGGTATTGTCCAAGCTGGCGCGGAAACGTCCAAGCAGGCGCGGAAGCATGCAAGAAGGCGCAGAAGAGTCCAAGCAGGCGCGGAAGCGTCCAAGCAGTCGCGGAAGCGTCCAAGCAGGCGCGGAAGCCTCCAAGCAGGCGCGTAAGCGTCCAAGCAGGCGCGGAAGCATGCAAGACGGCGCAGAAGAGTCCAAGCAGGCGTAGAAGAGTCCAAGCAGTCGCGGAAGCGTCCAAGCAGGCTCGGAACCGTGCAAGCAGGCGCGAAAGCGTCCTAGCAGGCGCGGAAGCATGCAAGCAGGCGCGGAAGAGTCCAAGCAGGCGCGGAAGCGTCCAAGCTGGCGCGGAAACGTCCAAGCAGGCGCGGAAGCATGCAAGAAGGCGCAGAAGTGTCCAAGCAGGCACAGAAGAGCCCAAGCAGGCGGGGAAGCGTCCAAGCAGTCGCGGAAACGTCCAAGCAGGCGCGGTAGCGTCCAACCAAGCGCGGAAGCGTCCAAGCAGTCGCGGAAACGTCCAAGTAGGCGCGGAAGCATGCAAGAAGGCGCAGAAGAGTCCAAGCAGGCGCGGAAGCTTCCAAGCAGTCGCTGAAGCGTCCAAGCAGGCGCGGAAACGTCCAAGCAGGCGTGGAAGCATGCAAGAAGGCGCAGAATAGTCCAAGCAGGCGCGAAAGCATCCGAGCTGTCGCGGAAACGTCCAAGCAGGCGCGGAAGCATGCAAGCAGGCGCGGAAGCGTCCAAGCAGTCGCGGAAGCGTCCAAGCAGGCGCGGAAGCGTCCAAGCAGGCGCGTAAGCGTCCAAGCAGGCGCGGAAGCATGCAAGACGGCGCAGAAGAGTCCAAGCAGGCGTAGAAGAGTCCAAGCAGTCGCGGAAGCGTCCAAGCAGGCTCGGAACCGTGCAAGCAGGCGCGAAAGCGTCCTAGCAGGCGCGGAAGCATGCAAGCAGGCGCGGAAGAGTCCAAGCAGGCGCGGAAGCGTCCAAGCTGGCGCGGAAACGTCCAAGCAGGCGCGGAAGCATGCAAGAAGACGCAGAAGTGTCCAAGCAGGCACAGAAGAGTCCAAGCAGGCGGGGAAGCGTCCAAGCAGTCGCGGAAACGTCCAAGCAGGCGCGGTAACGTCCAACCAAGCGCGGAAGCGTCCAAGCAGTCGCGGAAACGTCCAAGTAGGCGCGGAAGCATGCAAGAAGGCGCAGAAGAGTCCAAGCAGGCGCGGAAGCTTCCAAGCAGTCGCTGAAGCGTCCAAGCAGGCGCGGAAACGTCCAAGCAGGCGCGGAAGCATGCAAGAAGGCGCAGAATAGTCCAAGCAGGCGCGAAAGCATCCAAGCTGTCGCGGAAACGTCCAAGCAGGCGCGGAAGCATGCAAGCAGGCGCGGAAGCATGCAAGACGGCGCAGAAGAGTCCAAGCAGGCGTAGAAGAGTCCAAGCAGTCGCGGAAGCGTCCAAGCAGGCTCGGAACCGTGCAAGCAGGCGCGAAAGCGTCCTAGCAGGCGCGGAAGCATGCAAGCAGGCGCGGAAGAGTCCAAGCAGGCGCGGAAGCGTCCAAGCTGGCGCGGAAACGTCCAAGCAGGCGCGGAAGCATGCAAGAAGGCGCAGAAGTGTCCAAGCAGGCACAGAAGAGTCCAAGCAGGCGGGGAAGCGTCCAAGCAGACGCGGAAACGTCCAAGCAGGCGCGGTAGCGTCCAACCAAGCGCGGAAGCGTCCAAGCAGTCGCGGAAACGTCCAAGTAGGCGCGGAAGCATGCAAGAAGGCGCAGAAGAGTCCAAGCAGGCGCGGAAGCTTCCAAGCAGTCGCTGAAGCGTCCAAGCAGGCGCGGAAACGTCCAAGCAGGCGCGGAAGCATGCAAGAAGGCGCAGAATAGTCCAAGCAGGCGCGAAAGCATCCAAGCTGTCGCGGAAACGTCCAAGCAGGCGCGGAAGCATGCAAGCAGTCGCGGCAGCATGCAAGAAGGCGCAGAAGAGTCCAAGCAGGCGCGGAAGCGTCCAAGCAGTCGCGGAAGCGTCCAAGCAGGCGCGGAAGCATGCAAGAAGGCGCAGAAGAGTCCAACCAGGCGCGGTAGTGTCCAAGCTGGCGCGGAAACGTCCAAGCAGGCGCGGAAGCATGCAAGAAGGCGCAGAAGTGTCCAAGCAGGCGCGGAAGCATGCAAGCAGGCGCGGAAGCGTCCAAGCAGTCGCTAAAGCGTCCAAGCAGGCGCGGTACCGTCCAAGCAGACGCGGAAGCGTCCAAGCAGTCGCGGAAGCGTCCAAGCAGGCGCGGTGACGTCCAACCACTCGCGGAAGCGTCCGGGCAGTCGCGGAAGCGTCCAAGCAGGCGCGGAAGCATGCAAGAAGGCGCAGAAGAGTCCAACCAGGCGCGGTAGTGTCCAAGCTGGCGCGGAAACGTCCAAGCAGGCGCGGAAGCATGCAAGAAGGCGCAGAAGTGTCCAAGCAGGCGCGGAAGCATGCAAGAAGGCGCAGAAGAGTCAAAGCAGGCGCGGAAGCGTCCAAGCAGGCGGGGAAGCATGCAAGCAGGCGCGGAAGCGTCCAAGCAGGCGCTGAAGCGTCCAAGCAGGCGCGGAAGCGTCCAAGCAGTCGCGGAAGAGTCCAAGCAGGCGCGACAGCGTCCAAGCAGGCGCGGAAACGTCCAAGCAGGCGCGGAAGCATGCAAGAAGACGCAGAAGAGTCCAAGCAGGCGCGGAAGCGTCCAAGCAGTCGCGGAAGCGTTCAAGCAGGCGCGGTAGAGTCCAAGCAGTCGCGGAAGCGTCCAAGCAGGCGCGGTAGCGTCCAAGCAGGCGCGGAAACGTCCAAGCAGGCGCGGAAGCATGCAAGAAGACGCAGAAGAGTCCAAGCAGGCGCGGAAGCGTCCAAGCAGGCGAGGAAGCATGCAAGCAGGCGCGGAAGCGTCCAAGCAGGCGCGGAAACGTCCAAGTAGGCGCGGAAGCATGCAAGAAGGCGCGGAAGCGTCCAAGCAGGCTCGGTAGCGTCCAAGCAGGCGCGGAAACGTCAAAGCAGGCGCGGAAGCATGCAAGAAGGCGCAGAAGAGTCCAAGCAGGCGCGGAAGCGTCCAAGCAGGCGGGCAAGCATGCAAGCAGGCGCGGAAGCGTCCAAGCAGGCGTGGAAGAGCCCAAGCAGGCGCAGAAGAGTCCAAGCAGGCGCGGAAGCGTCCAAGCAGTCGCGGAAGCGTCCAAGCAGGCGCGGAAACGTCCAAGCAGGCGCGGAAGCATGCAAGAAGACGCAGAAGAGTCCAAGCAGGCGCGGAAGCGTCCAAGCAGGCGCGGAAGCTTCCAAGCAGGCGCGGTAGCGTCCAAGCAGTCGCGGAAGCGTCCAAGCAGGCGCGGTAGCGTCCAAGCAGGCGCGGTAGCGTCCAAGCAGGTGCGGAAGCATGCAAGAAGGAGCAGAAGAGTCCAAGCAGGCGCGGAAACGTCCAAGTAGGCGCGGAAGCATGCAAGAAGGCGCGGAAGCGTAGAAGCAGGCGCGGTAGCGTCCAAGCAGGCGCGGAAACGTCCAAGCAGGCGCGGAAGCATGCAAGAAGGCGCAGAAGAGTCCAAGCAGGCGCGGAAGCGTCCAAGCAGGCGGGGAAGCATGCAAGCAGGCGCGGAAGCGTCCAAGCAGTCGCGGAAGCGTCCAAGCAGGCGCGGTAGCGTCCAACCAGGCGCGGAAGCGTCCAAGTAGGCGCGGCAGCATGCAAGAAGGCGCAGAAGAGTCCAAGCAGGCGCGGAAGCGTCCAAGCAGTCGCGGAAGCGTCCAAGCAGGCGCGGTAGCGTCCAACCAGGCGCGGAAGCGTCCAAGTAGGCGCGGCAGCATGCAAGAAGGCGCAGAAGAGTCCTAGCAGGCGCGGAAGCGTCCAAGCAGTCGCGGAAGCGTCCAAGCAGGCGCGGTAGCGTTCAAGCAGTCGCGGAAGCGTCCAAGCAGGCGCGGAAGCGACCAAGCAGTCGCGGAAGCGTCCAAGCAGGCGCGATAGCGTCCAAGCAGGCGGGGAAGCATGCAAGCAGGCGCGGAAGCGTCCAAGCAGGCGCGGAAGCATGCAAGAAGACGCAGAATAGTCCAAGCAGGCGCGGAAGCGTCCAAGCAGGCGCGGAATCGTCCAAGTAGGCGCGGAAGCATGCAAGAAGGTGCGGAAGCGTCCAAGGCGGCGCGGTAGCGTCCAAGCAGGCGCGGAAACGTCCAAGCAGGCGCGGAAGCATGCAAGAAGACGCAGAAGAGTCCAAGCAGGCGCGGTAGCGTCCAAGCGGTCGCGGAAGCGTCCAAGCAGGCGGTGAAGCATACAAGAAGACGCAGAAGAGTCCAAGCAGGTGCGGAAGCGTACAAGCAGGCGCGGTAGCGTCCAAGCAGGCGCGGAAACGTCCAAGCAGGCGCGGAAGCATGCAAGAAGACGCAGAAGAGTCCAAGCAGGCGCGGTAGCGTCCAAGCGGTCGCGGAAACGTACAAGTAGGCGCGGTAGCGTCTAAGCAGGCGCGGAAACGTCCAAGCAGGCGCGGAAGCATGCAAGAAGGCGCGGTAGCGTCCAAGCAGGCGCGGTAGCGTCCAACCAGGCGCGGAAGCTTCCAAGCAGGCGCGGAAGCGTCCAAGCAGGCGCGGTAGAGTCCAAGCAGGCGCGGAAACGTCCAAGCAGGCGCGGCAGCATGCAAGAAGGCGCGGAAACGTCCAAGCAGGCGCGGAAGCATCCAAGCAGTCGCGGAAGCGCCCAAGCAGGCGCGGTAGCATGCAAGAAGGCGCAGAAGAGTCCAAGCAGGCGCGGAAGCGTCCATCAGTCGCGGAAGCGTCCAAGCAGGTGCGGTAGCGTCCAAGCAGGCGCGGAAACGTCCAAGCAGGCGCGGAAGCATGCAAGAAGACGCAGAAGAGTCCAAGCAGGCGCGGAAGCGTCCAAGCAGTCGCGGAAACGTCCAAGCAGCTGCGGTAGCGTCCAAGCGGTCGCGGAAGCGTACAAGCAGGCGCGGTAGCGTCCAAGCAGGCGCGGAAACGTCCAAGCAGGCGCGGAAGCATGCAAGAAGACGCAGAAGAGTCCAAGCAGGCGCGGAAGCGTCCAAGCAGTCGCGGAAGCGTCCAAGCGGGCGCGATAGCGTCCAAGCAGACGCGGAAGCGTCCAACCAGGCGCGGAAGCGTCCAAGCAGTCGCGGAAGCGTCCAAGCAGGCGCGATAGCATCCAAGCAGACACGGAAGCGTCCAAGCAGGCGCGGTAGCGTCCAAGCAGGTGCGGAAGCGTCCAAGAAGTCGCGGAAGAGTCCAAGCAGGCGCGACAGCGTCCAAGCAGGCGCGGAAACGTCCAAGCAGGCGCGGAAGCATGCAAGAAGACGCAGAAGAGTCCAAGCAGGCGCGGAAGCGTCCAAGCAGTCGCGGAAGCGTTCAAGCAGGCGCGGTAGAGTCCAAGCAGTCGCGGAAGCGTCCAAGCAGGCGCGGTAGCGTCCAAGCAGGCGCGGAAACGTCCAAGCAGGCGCGGAAGCATGCAAGAAGACGCAGAAGAGTCCAAGCAGGCGCGGAAGCGTCCAAGCAGGCGAGGAAGCATGCAAGCAGGCGCGGAAGCGTCCAAGCAGGCGCGGAAACGTCCAAGTAGGCGCGGAAGCATGCAAGAAGGCGCGGAAGCGTCCAAGCAGGCTCGGTAGCGTCCAAGCAGGCGCGGAAACGTCCAAGCAGGCGCGGAAGCATGCAAGAAGACGCAGAAGAGTCCAAGCAGGCGCGGTAGCGTCCAAGCGGTCGCGGAAGCGTCCAAGCAGGCGGTGAAGCATACAAGAAGACGCAGAAGAGTCCAAGCAGGTGCGGAAGCGTACAAGCAGGCGCGGTAGCGTCCAAGCAGGCGCGGAAACGTCCAAGCAGGCGCGGAAGCATGCAAGAAGACGCAGAAGAGTCCAAGCAGGCGCGGTAGCGTCCAAGCGGTCGCGGAAACGTACAAGTAGGCGCGGTAGCGTCTAAGCAGGCGCGGAAACGTCCAAGCAGGCGCGGAAGCATGCAAGAAGGCGCGGTAGCGTCCAAGTAGGCGCGGTAGCGTCCAACCAGGCGCGGAAGCTTCCAAGCAGGCGCGGAAGCGTCCAAGCAGGCGCGGTAGAGTCCAAGCAGGCGCGGAAACGTCCAAGCAGGCGCGGCAGCATGCAAGAAGGCGCGGAAACGTCCAAGCAGGCGCGGAAGCAGCCAAGCAGTCGCGGAAGCGCCCAAGCAGGCGCGGTAGCATGCAAGAAGGCGCAGAAGAGTCCAAGCAGGCGCGGAAGCGTCCATCAGTCGCGGAAGCGTCCAAGCAGGTGCGGTAGCGTCCAAGCAGGCGCGGAAACGTCCAAGCAGGCGCGGAAGCATGCAAGAAGACGCAGAAGAGTCCAAGCAGGCGCGGAAGCGTCCAAGCAGTCGCGGAAACGTCCAAGCAGCCGCGGTAGCGTCCAAGCGGTCGCGGAAGCGTACAAGCAGGCGCGGTAGCGTCCAAGCAGGCGCGGAAACGTCCAAGCAGGCGCGGAAACGTCCAAGCAGGCGCGGAAGCATGCAAGAAGACGCAGAAGAGTCCAAGCAGGCGCGGAAGCGTCCAAGCAGTCGCGGAAGCGTCCAAGCGGGCGCGATAGCGTCCAAGCAGACGCGGAAGCGTCCAACCAGGCGCGGAAGCGTCCAAGCAGTCGCGGAAGCGTCCAAGCAGGCGCGATAGCATCCAAGCAGACACGGAAGCGTCCAAGCAGGCGCGGTAGCGTCCAAGCAGGTGCGGAAGCGTCCAAGCAGTCGCGGAAGAGTCCAAGCAGGCGCGACAGCGTCCAAGCAGGCGCGGAAACGTCCAAGCAGGCGCGGAAGCATGCAAGAAGACGCAGAAGAGTCCAAGCAGGCGCGGAAGCGTCCAAGCAGTCGCGGAAGCGTTCAAGCAGGCGCGGTAGAGTCCAAGCAGTCGCGGAAGCGTCCAAGCAGGCGCGGTAGCGTCCAAGCAGGCGCGGAAACGTCCAAGCAGGCGCGGAAGCATGCAAGAAGACGCAGAAGAGTCCAAGCAGGCGCGGAAACGTCAAAGCAGGCGCGGAAGCATGCAAGAAGGCGCAGAAGAGTCCAAGCAGGCGCGGAAGCGTCCAAGCAGGCGGGCAAGCATGCAAGCAGGCGCGGAAGCGTCCAAGCAGGCGTGGAAGAGTCCAAGCAGGCGCAGAAGAGTCCAAGCAGGCGCGGAAGCGTCCAAGCAGTCGCGGAAGCGTCCAAGCAGGCGCGGAAACGTCCAAGCAGGCGCGGAAGCATGCAAGAAGACGCAGAAGAGTCCAAGCAGGCGCGGAAGCGTCCAAGCAGGCGCGGAAGCTTCCAAGCAGGCGCGGTAGCGTCCAAGCAGTCGCGGAAGCGTCCAAGCAGGCGCGGTAGCGTCCAAGCAGGCGCGGTAGCGTCCAAGCAGGTGCGGAAGCATGCAAGAAGGAGCAGAAGAGTCCAAGCAGGCGCGGAAACGTCCAAGTAGGCGCGGAAGCATGCAAGAAGGCGCGGAAGCGTAGAAGCAGGCGCGGTAGCGTCCAAGCAGGCGCGGAAACGTCCAAGCAGGCGCGGAAGCATGCAAGAAGGCGCAGAAGAGTCCAAGCAGGCGCGGAAGCGTCCAAGCAGGCGGGGAAGCATGCAAGCAGGCGCGGAAGCGTCCAAGCAGGCGTGGAAACGTCCAAGCAGGCGCGGAAACGTCCAAGTAGGCGCGGCAGCATGCAAGAAGGCGCAGAAGAGTCCAAGCAGGCGCGGAAGCGTCCAAGCAGTCGCGGAAGCGTCCAAGCAGGCGCGGTAGCGTCCAACCAGGCGCGGAAGCGTCCAAGTAGGCGCGGCAGCATGCAAGAAGGCGCAGAAGAGTCCAAGCAGGCGCGGAAGCGTCCAAGCAGTCGCGGAAGCGTCCAAGCAGGCGCGGTAGCGTCCAACCAGGCGCGGAAGCGTCCAAGCAGGCGAGGAAGCATGCAAGCAGGCGCGGAAGCGTCCAAGCAGGCGAGGAAACGTCCAAGTAGGCGCGGAAGCATGCAAGAAGGCGCGGAAGCGTCCAAGCAGGCTCGGTAGCGTCCAAGCAGGCGCGGAAACGTCAAAGCAGGCGCGGAAGCATGCAAGAAGGCGCAGAAGAGTCCAAGCAGGCGCGGAAGCGTCCAAGCAGGCGGGCAAGCATGCAAGCAGGCGCGGAAGCGTCCAAGCAGGCGTGGAAGAGTCCAAGCAGGCGCAGAAGAGTCCAAGCAGGCGCGGAAGCGTCCAAGCAGTCGCGGAAGCGTCCAAGCAGGCGCGGAAACGTCCAAGCAGGCGCGGAAGCATGCAAGAAGACGCAGAAGAGTCCAAGCAGGCGCGGAAGCGTCCAAGCAGGCGCGGAAGCTTCCAAGCAGGCGCGGTAGCGTCCAAGCAGTCGCGGAAGCGTCCAAGCAGGCGCGGTAGCGTCCAAGCAGGCGCGGTAGCGTCCAAGCAGGTGCGGAAGCATGCAAGAAGGAGCAGAAGAGTCCAAGCAGGCGCGGAAACGTCCAAGTAGGCGCGGAAGCATGCAAGAAGGCGCGGAAGCGTAGAAGCAGGCGCGGTAGCGTCCAAGCAGGCGCGGAAACGTCCAAGCAGGCGCGGAAGCATGCAAGAAGGCGCAGAAGAGTCCAAGCAGGCGCGGAAGCGTCCAAGCAGGCGGGGAAGCATGCAAGCAGGCGCGGAAGCGTCCAAGCAGTCGCGGAAGCGTCCAAGCAGGCGCGGTAGCGTCCAACCAGGCGCGGAAGCGTCCAAGTAGGCGCGGCAGCATGCAAGAAGGCGCAGAAGAGTCCAAGCAGGCGCGGAAGCGTCCAAGCAGTCGCGGAAGCGTCCAAGCAGGCGCGGTAGCGTCCAACCAGGCGCGGAAGCGTCCAAGTAGGCGCGGCAGCATGCAAGAAGGCGCAGAAGAGTCCTAGCAGGCGCGGAAGCGTCCAAGCAGTCGCGGAAGCGTCCAAGCAGGCGCGGTAGCGTTCAAGCAGTCGCGGAAGCGTCCAAGCAGGCGCGGAAGCGACCAAGCAGTCGCGGAAGCGTCCAAGCAGGCGCGATAGCGTCCAAGCAGGCGGGGAAGCATGCAAGCAGGCGCGGAAGCGTCCAAGCAGGCGCGGAAGCATGCAAGAAGACGCAGAATAGTCCAAGCAGGCGCGGAAGCGTCCAAGCAGGCGCGGAATCGTCCAAGTAGGCGCGGAAGCATGCAAGAAGGTGCGGAAGCGTCCAAGGCGGCGCGGTAGCGTCCAAGCAGGCGCGGAAACGTCCAAGCAGGCGCGGAAGCATGCAAGAAGACGCAGAAGAGTCCAAGCAGGCGCGGTAGCGTCCAAGCGGTCGCGGAAGCGTCCAAGCAGGCGGTGAAGCATGCAAGAAGACGCAGAAGAGTCCAAGCAGGTGCGGAAGCGTACAAGCAGGCGCGGTAGCGTCCAAGCAGGCGCGGAAACGTCCAAGCAGGCGCGGAAGCATGCAAGAAGACGCAGAAGAGTCCAAGCAGGCGCGGTAGCGTCCAAGCGGTCGCGGAAACGTACAAGTAGGCGCGGTAGCGTCTAAGCAGGCGCGGAAACGTCCAAGCAGGCGCGGAAGCATGCAAGAAGGCGCGGAAGCGTCCAAGCAGGCGCGGTAGCGTCCAACCAGGCGCGGAAGCTTCCAAGCAGGCGCGGAAGCGTCCAAGCAGGCGCGGTAGAGTCCAAGCAGGCGCGGAAACGTCCAAGCAGGCGCGGCAGCATGCAAGAAGGCGCGGAAACGTCCAAGCAGGCGCGGAAGCATCCAAGCAGTCGCGGAAGCGCCCAAGCAGGCGCGGTAGCATGCAAGAAGGCGCAGAAGAGTCCAAGCAGGCGCGGAAGCGACCATCAGTCGCGGAAGCGTCCAAGCAGGTGCGGTAGCGTCCAAGCAGGCGCGGAAACGTCCAAGCAGGCGCGGAAGCATGCAAGAAGACGCAGAAGAGTCCAAGCAGGCGCGGAAGCGTCCAAGCAGTCGCGGAAACGTCCAAGCAGCCGCGGTAGCGTCCAAGCGGTCGCGGAAGCGTACAAGCAGGCGCGGTAGCGTCCAAGCAGGCGCGGAAACGTCCAAGCAGGCGCGGAAGCATGCAAGAAGACGCAGAAGAGTCCAAGCAGGCGCGGAAGCGTCCAAGCAGTCGCGGAAGCGTCCAAGCGGGCGCGATAGCGTCCAAGCAGACGCGGAAGCGTCCAACCAGGCGCGGAAGCGTCCAAGCAGTCGCGGAAGCGTCCAAGCAGGCGCGATAGCATCCAAGCAGACACGGAAGCGTCCAAGCAGGCGCGGTAGCGTCCAAGCAGGTGCGGAAGCGTCCAAGCAGTCGCGGAAGAGTCCAAGCAGGCGCGACAGCGTCCAAGCAGGCGCGGAAACGTCCAAGCAGGCGCGGAAGCATGCAAGAAGACGCAGAAGGGTCCAAGCAGGCGCGGAAGCGTCCAAGCAGTCGCGGAAGCGTTCAAGCAGGCGCGGTAGAGTCCAAGCAGTCGCGGAAGCGTCCAAGCAGGCGCGGTAGCGTCCAAGCAGGCGCGGAAACGTCCAAGCAGGCGCGGAAGCATGCAAGAAGACGCAGAAGAGTCCAAGCAGGCGCGGAAGCGTCCAAGCAGGCGAGGAAGCATGCAAGCAGGCGCGGAAGCGTCCAAGCAGGCGCGGAAACGTCCAAGTAGGCGCGGAAGCATGCAAGAAGGCGCGGAAGCGTCCAAGCAGGCTCGGTAGCGTCCAAGCAGGCGCGGAAACGTCAAAGCAGGCGCGGAAGCATGCAAGAAGGCGCAGAAGAGTCCAAGCAGGCGCGGAAGCGTCCAAGCAGGCGGGCAAGCATGCAAGCAGGCGCGGAAGCGTCCAAGAAGGCGCAGAAGAGTCCTAGCAGGCGCGGAAGCGTCCAAGCAGTCGCGGAAGCGTCCAAGCAGGCGCGGTAGCGTTCAAGCAGTCGCGGAAGCGTCCAAGCAGGCGCGGAAGCGACCAAGCAGTCGCGGAAGCGTCCAAGCAGGCGCGATAGCGTCCAAGCAGGCGGGGAAGCATGCAAGCAGGCGCGGAAGCGTCCAAGCAGGCGCGGAAGCATGCAAGAAGACGCAGAATAGTCCAAGCAGGCGCGGAAGCGTCCAAGCAGGCGCGGAATCGTCCAAGTAGGCGCGGAAGCATGCAAGAAGGTGCGGAAGCGTCCAAGGCGGCGCGGTAGCGTCCAAGCAGGCGCGGAAACGTCCAAGCAGGCGCGGAAGCATGCAAGAAGACGCAGAAGAGTCCAAGCAGGCGCGGTAGCGTCCAAGCGGTCGCGGAAGCGTCCAAGCAGGCGGTGAAGCATACAAGAAGACGCAGAAGAGTCCAAGCAGGTGCGGAAGCGTACAAGCAGGCGCGGTAGCGTCCAAGCAGGCGCGGAAACGTCCAAGCAGGCGCGGAAGCATGCAAGAAGACGCAGAAGAGTCCAAGCAGGCGCGGTAGCGTCCAAGCGGTCGCGGAAACGTACAAGTAGGCGCGGTAGCGTCTAAGCAGGCGCGGAAACGTCCAAGCAGGCGCGGAAGCATGCAAGAAGGCGCGGTAGCGTCCAAGCAGGCGCGGTAGCGTCCAACCAGGCGCGGAAGCTTCCAAGCAGGCGCGGAAGCGTCCAAGCAGGCGCGGTAGAGTCCAAGCAGGCGCGGAAACGTCCAAGCAGGCGCGGCAGCATGCAAGAAGGTGCGGAAACGTCCAAGCAGGCGCGGAAGCATCCAAGCAGTCGCGGAAGCGCCCAAGCAGGCGCGGTAGCATGCAAGAAGGCGCAGAAGAGTCCAAGCAGGCGCGGAAGCGTCCATCAGTCGCGGAAGCGTCCAAGCAGGTGCGGTAGCGTCCAAGCAGGCGCGGAAACGTCCAAGCAGGCGCGGAAGCATGCAAGAAGACGCAGAAGAGTCCAAGCAGGCGCGGAAGCGTCCAAGCAGTCGCGGAAACGTCCAAGCAGCCGCGGTAGCGTCCAAGCGGTCGCGGAAGCGTACAAGCAGGCGCGGTAGCGTCCAAGCAGGCGCGGAAACGTCCAAGCAGGCGCGGAAGCATGCAAGAAGACGCAGAAGAGTCCAAGCAGGCGCGGAAGCGTCCAAGCAGTCGCGGAAGCGTCCAAGCGGGCGCGATAGCGTCCAAGCAGACGCGGAAGCGTCCAACCAGGCGCGGAAGCGTCCAAGCAGTCGCGGAAGCGTCCAAGCAGGCGCGATAGCATCCAAGCAGACACGGAAGCGTCCAAGCAGGCGCGGTAGCGTCCAAGCAGGTGCGGAAGCGTCCAAGCAGTCGCGGAAGAGTCCAAGCAGGCGCGACAGCGTCCAAGCAGGCGCGGAAACGTCCAAGCAGGCGCGGAAGCATGCAAGAAGACGCAGAAGAGTCCAAGCAGGCGCGGAAGCGTCCAAGCAGTCGCGGAAGCGTTCAAGCAGGCGCGGTAGAGTCCAAGCAGTCGCGGAAGCGTCCAAGCAGGCGCGGTAGCGTCCAAGCAGGCGCGGAAACGTCCAAGCAGGCGCGGAAGCATGCAAGAAGACGCAGAAGAGTCCAAGCAGGCGCGGAAACGTCCAAGTAGGCGCGGAAGCATGCAAGAAGGCGCGGAAGCGTAGAAGCAGGCGCGGTAGCGTCCAAGCAGGCGCGGAAACGTCCAAGCAGGCGCGGAAGCATGCAAGAAGGCGCAGAAGAGTCCAAGCAGGCGCGGAAGCGTCCAAGCAGGCGGGGAAGCATGCAAGCAGGCGCGGAAGCGTCCAAGCAGGCGTGGAAACGTCCAAGCAGGCGCGGAAACGTCCAAGTAGGCGCGGCAGCATGCAAGAAGGCGCAGAAGAGTCCAAGCAGGCGCGGAAGCGTCCAAGCAGTCGCGGAAGCGTCCAAGCAGGCGCGGTAGCGTCCAACCAGGCGCGGAAGCGTCCAAGTAGGCGCGGCAGCATGCAAGAAGGCGCAGAAGAGTCCAAGCAGGCGCGGAAGCGTCCAAGCAGTCGCGGAAGCGTCCAAGCAGGCGCGGTAGCGTCCAACCAGGCGCGGAAGCGTCCAAGCAGGCGAGGAAGCATGCAAGCAGGCGCGGAAGCGTCCAAGCAGGCGCGGAAACGTCCAAGTAGGCGCGGAAGCATGCAAGAAGGCGCGGAAGCGTCCAAGCAGGCTCGGTAGCGTCCAAGCAGGCGCGGAAACGTCAAAGCAGGCGCGGAAGCATGCAAGAAGGCGCAGAAGAGTCCAAGCAGGCGCGGAAGCGTCCAAGCAGGCGGGCAAGCATGCAAGCAGGCGCGGAAGCGTCCAAGCAGGCGTGGAAGAGTCCAAGCAGGCGCAGAAGAGTCCAAGCAGGCGCGGAAGCGTCCAAGCAGTCGCGGAAGCGTCCAAGCAGGCGCGGAAACGTCCAAGCAGGCGCGGAAGCATGCAAGAAGACGCAGAAGAGTCCAAGCAGGCGCGGAAGCGTCCAAGCAGGCGCGGAAGCTTCCAAGCAGGCGCGGTAGCGTCCAAGCAGTCGCGGAAGCGTCCAAGCAGGCGCGGTAGCGTCCAAGCAGGCGCGGTAGCGTCCAAGCAGGTGCGGAAGCATGCAAGAAGGAGCAGAAGAGTCCAAGCAGGCGCGGAAACGTCCAAGTAGGCGCGGAAGCATGCAAGAAGGCGCGGAAGCGTAGAAGCAGGCGCGGTAGCGTCCAAGCAGGCGCGGAAACGTCCAAGCAGGCGCGGAAGCATGCAAGAAGGCGCAGAAGAGTCCAAGCAGGCGCGGAAGCGTCCAAGCAGGCGGGGAAGCATGCAAGCAGGCGCGGAAGCGTCCAAGCAGTCGCGGAAGCGTCCAAGCAGGCGCGGTAGCGTCCAACCAGGCGCGGAAGCGTCCAAGTAGGCGCGGCAGCATGCAAGAAGGCGCAGAAGAGTCCAAGCAGGCGCGGAAGCGTCCAAGCAGTCGCGGAAGCGTCCAAGCAGGCGCGGTAGCGTCCAACCAGGCGCGGAAGCGTCCAAGTAGGCGCGGCAGCATGCAAGAAGGCGCAGAAGAGTCCTAGCAGGCGCGGAAGCGTCCAAGCAGTCGCGGAAGCGTCCAAGCAGGCGCGGTAGCGTTCAAGCAGTCGCGGAAGCGTCCAAGCAGGCGCGGAAGCGACCAAGCAGTCGCGGAAGCGTCCAAGCAGGCGCGATAGCGTCCAAGCAGGCGGGGAAGCATGCAAGCAGGCGCGGAAGCGTCCAAGCAGGCGCGGAAGCATGCAAGAAGACGCAGAATAGTCCAAGCAGGCGCGGAAGCGTCCAAACAGGCGCGGAAGCGTCCAAGCATGCGCGGAAGTGTCCAAGCAGGCGCGGAAGCGTACAAGCAGGCGCGGAAGCGTCCGAGCATGCGTGGAAGAGTACCAAGCATGCGCGGAAACGTCCAAGCAGGCGTGGGAGCGTCCAAGCAGGCGCGGAAGCGTCAAAGCAGGCGTGGGAGCGTCCAAGCAGGCGCGGAAGCGTCCAAGCAGGCGCGGAAGCGTCAAAGCAGGCGTGGGAGCGTCCAAGCAGGCGCGGAAGCGTCCAAGCAGTCGCGGAAGCGTCCAAGCAGGCGCGGTGACGTCCAACCACTCGCGGAAGCGTCCGGGCAGTCGCGGAAGCGTCCAAGCGGTCGCGGAAACGTACAAGTAGGCGCGGTAGCGTCTAAGCAGGCGCGGAAACGTCCAAGCAGGCGCGGAAGCATGCAAGAAGGCGCGGAAGCGTCCAAGCAGGCGCGGTAGCGTCCAACCAGGCGCGGAAGCTTCCAAGCAGGCGCGGAAGCGTCCAAGCAGGCGCGGTAGAGTCCAAGCAGGCGCGGAAACGTCCAAGCAGGCGCGGCAGCATGCAAGAAGGCGCGGAAACGTCCAAGCAGGCGCGGAAGCATCCAAGCAGTCGCGGAAGCGCCCAAGCAGGCGCGGTAGCATGCAAGAAGGCGCAGAAGAGTCCAAGCAGGCGCGGAAGCGTCCATCAGTCGCGGAAGCGTCCAAGCAGGTGCGGTAGCGTCCAAGCAGGCGCGGAAACGTCCAAGCAGGCGCGGAAGCATGCAAGAAGACGCAGAAGAGTCCAAGCAGGCGCGGAAGCGTCCAAGCAGTCGCGGAAACGTCCAAGCAGCCGCGGTAGCGTCCAAGCGGTCGCGGAAGCGTACAAGCAGGCGCGGTAGCGTCCAAGCAGGCGCGGAAGCGTCCAAGCAGGCGCGGTAGCGTCCAACCAGGCGCGGAAGCTTCCAAGCAGGCGCGGAAGCGTCCAAGCAGGCGCGGTAGAGTCCAAGCAGGCGCGGAAACGTCCAAGCAGGCGCGGCAGCATGCAAGAAGGCGCGGAAACGTCCAAGCAGGCGCGGAAGCATCCAAGCAGTCGCGGAAGCGCCCAAGCAGGCGCGGTAGCATGCAAGAAGGCGCAGAAGAGTCCAAGCAGCGCGGAAGCGTCCATCAGTCGCGGAAGCGTCCAAGCAGGCGCGGAAGCGTCAAAGCAGGCGTGGGAGCGTCCAAGCAGGCGCGGAAGCGTCCAAGCAGTCGCGGAAGCGTCCAAGCAGGCGCGGTGACGTCCAACCACTCGCGGAAGCGTCCGGGCAGTCGCGGAAGCGTCCAAGCAGGCGCGGAAGCATGCAAGAAGGCGCAGAAGAGTCCAACCAGGCGCGGTAGTGTCCAAGCTGGCGCGGAAACGTCCAAGCAGGCGCGGAAGCATGCAAGAAGGCGCAGAAGTGTCCAAGCAGGCGCGGAAGCATGCAAGACGGCGCAGAAGAGTCCAAGCAGGCGCAGAAGAGTCCAAGCAGTCGCGGAAGCGTCCAAGCAGGCGGGGAAGCATGCAAGCAGGCGCGGAAGCGTCCAAGCATGCGCGGAAAAGTCCAAGTAGGCGCGGAAGCATGCAAGAAGGCGCGGAAGCGTCCAAGCAGGCGCGGTATTGTCCAAGCTGGCGCGGAAACGTCCAAGCAGGCGCGGAAGCATGCAAGAAGGCGCAGAAGAGTCCAAGCAGGCGCGGAAGCGTCCAAGCAGTCGCGGAAGCGTCCAAGCAGGCGCGGAAGCGTCCAAGCAGGCGCGTAAGCGTCCAAGCAGGCGCGGAAGCATGCAAGACGGCGCAGAAGAGTCCAAGCAGGCGTAGAAGAGTCCAAGCAGTCGCGGAAGTGTCCAAGCAGGCTCGGAACCGTGCAAGCAGGCGCGAAAGCGTCCTAGCAGGCGCGGAAGCATGCAAGCAGGCGCGGAAGAGTCCAAGCAGGCGCGGAAGCGTCCAAGCTGGCGCGGAAACGTCCAAGCAGGCGCGGAAGCATGCAAGCAGGCGCGGAAGCGTCCAAGCAGTCGCTGAAGCGTCCAAGCAGGCGCGGTACCGTCCAAGCAGACGCGGAAGCGTCCAAGCAGTCGCGGAAGCGACCAAGCAGGCGCGGTGACGTCCAACCACTCGCGGAAGCGTCCGGGCAGTCGCGGAAGCGTCCAAGCAGGCGCGGAAGCATGCAAGAAGGCGCAGAAGAGTCCAACCAGGCGCGGTAGTGTCCAAGCTGGCGCGGAAACGTCCAAGCAGGCGCGGGAGCATGCAAGAAGGCGCAGAAGTGTCCAAGCAGGCGCGGAAGCATGCAAGAAGGCGCAGAAGAGTCAAAGCAGGCGCGGAAGCGTCCAAGCAGGCGGGGAAGCATGCAAGCAGGCGCGGAAGCGTCCAAGCAGGCGCTGAAGCGTCCAAGCAGGCGCGGAAGCGTCCAAGCAGTCGCGGAAGAGTCCAAGCAGGCGCGGAAGCGTCCAAGCAGTCGCGGAAGCGTCCAAGCAGGCGCGGAAGAGTCCAAGCATGCGCGGAAGAGTCCAAGCAGGCGCGGAAGCGTCCAAGCAGTCGCGGAAGCGTCCAAGCAGGCGCGTTAGCGTCCAAGCAGGCGCGGAAACGTCCAAGCAGGCGCGGAAGAATGCAAGAAGGCGCAGAAGAGTCCAAGCAGGCGCGGAAGCGTCCAAGCAGGCGCGGAAGAGTCCAAGCAGGCGCGGAGACGTCCAAGCAGGAGCGGAAGCATGCAAGAAGGCGCAGAAGTGTCCAAGCAGGCGCGGTAGCGTCCAATCAGGCGCGGAAACGTACAAGCAGGCGCGGAAGCATGCAAGAAGGAGCAGAAGAGTCCAAGCTGTGCGGAAGCGTCCAAGCAGTCGCGGAAGCGTCCAAGCAGGCGCGGTAGCGTCCAACCAGGCGCGGAAGCGTCCAAGCAGTCGCGGAAGCGTCCAAGCAGGCGCGGTAGCGTCCAACCAGGCGCGGAAGCGTCCAAGCAGGCGCAGAAGAGTCTAAGCAGGCGCGGTAGCGTCCAAGCAGGTGCGGAAACGTCCAAGCAGGCGCGGAAGCATGCAAGAAGGCGCAGAAGAGTCCAAGCAGGCGCGGAAGCGTCCAAACAGGCGCGGAAGCGTCCAAGCATGCGCGGAAGTGTCCAAGCAGGCGCGGAAGCGTACAAGCAGGCGCGGAAGCGTCCGAGCATGCGTGGAAGAGTACCAAGCATGCGCGGAAACGTCCAAGCAGGCGTGGGAGCGTCCAAGCAGGCGCGGAAGCGTCAAAGCAGGCGTGGGAGCGTCCAAGCAGGCGCGGAAGCGTCCAAGCAGTCGCGGAAGCGTCCAAGCAGGCGCGGTGACGTCCAACCACTCGCGGAAGCGTCCGGGCAGTCGCGGAAGCGTCCAAGCAGGCGCGGAAGCATGCAAGAAGGCGCAGAAGAGTCCAACCAGGCGCGGTAGTGTCCAAGCTGGCGCGGAAACGTCCAAGCAGGCGCGGAAGCATGCAAGAAGGCGCAGAAGTGTCCAAGCAGGCGCGGAAGCATGCAAGACGGCGCAGAAGAGTCCAAGCAGGCGCAGAAGAGTCCAAGCAGGCGCGGAAGCGTCCAAGCAGTCGCGGAAGCGTCCAAGCAGGCGCGGAAGCGTCCAAGCAGGCGCGTAAGCGTCCAAGCAGGCGCGGAAGCATGCAAGACGGCGCAGAAGAGTCCAAGCAGGCGTAGAAGAGTCCAAGCAGTCGCGGAAGTGTCCAAGCAGGCTCGGAACCGTGCAAGCAGGCGCGAAAGCGTCCTAGCAGGCGCGGAAGCATGCAAGCAGGCGCGGAAGAGTCCAAGCAGGCGCGGAAGCGTCCAAGCTGGCGCGGAAACGTCCAAGCAGGCGCGGAAGCATGCAAGCAGGCGCGGAAGCGTCCAAGCAGTCGCTGAAGCGTCCAAGCAGGCGCGGTACCGTCCAAGCAGACGCGGAAGCGTCCAAGCAGTCGCGGAAGCGTCCAAGCAGGCGCGGTGACGTCCAACCACTCGCGGAAGCGTCCGGGCAGTCGCGGAAGCGTCCAAGCAGGCACGGAAGCATGCAAGAAGGCGCAGAAGAGTCCAACCAGGCCCGGTAGTGTCCAAGCTGGCGCGGAAACGTCCAAGCAGGCGCGGGAGCATGCAAGAAGGCGCAGAAGTGTCCAAGCAGGCGCGGAAGCATGCAAGAAGGCGCAGAAGAGTCAAAGCAGGCGCGGAAGCGTCCAAGCAGGCGGGGAAGCATGCAAGCAGGCGCGGAAGCGTCCAAGCAGGCGCTGAAGCGTCCAAGCAGGCGCGGAAGCGTCCAAGCAGTCGCGGAAGAGTCCAAGCAGGCGCGACAGCGTCCAAGCAGGCGCGGAAACGTCCAAGCAGGCGCGGAAGCATGCAAGAAGACGCAGAAGAGTCCAAGCAGGCGCGGAAGCGTCCAAGCAGTCGCGGAAGCATTCAAGCAGGCGCGGTAGAGTCCAAGCAGTCGCGGAAGCGTCCAAGCAGGCGCGATAGCGTCCAAGCAGGCGCGGAAACGTCCAAGCAGGCGCGGAACCATGCAAGAAGACGCAGAAGAGTCCAAGCAGGCGCGGAAGCGTCCAAGCAGGCGAGGAAGCATGCAAGCAGGCGCGGAAGCGTCCAAGCAGGCGCGGAAACGTCCAAGTAGGCGCGGAAGCATGCAAGAAGGCGCGGAAGCGTCCAAGCAGGCTCGGTAGCGTCCAAGCAGGCGCGGAAACGTCAAAGCAGGCGCGGAAGCATGCAAGAAGGCGCAGAAGAGTCCAAGCAGGCGCGGAAGCGTCCAAGCAGGCGGGCAAGCATGCAAGCAGGCGCGGAAGCGTCCAAGCAGGCGTGGAAGAGTCCAAGCAGGCGCAGTAGAGTCCAAGCAGGCGCGGAAGCGTCCAAGCAGTCGCGGAAGCGTCCAAGCAGGCGCGGAAGCGTCCAAGCAGGCGCGGAAACGTCCAAGTAGGCGCGGCAGCATGCAAGAAGGCGCAGAAGAGTCCAAGCAGGCGCGGAAGCGTCCAAGCAGGCGGGGAAGCATGCAAGCAGGCGCGGAAGCGTCCAAGCAGGCGCGGAAAAGTCCAAGTAAGCGCGGAAGCATGCAAGAAGGCGCGGAAGCGTCCAAGCAGGCGCGGTATTGTCCAAGCTGGCGCGGAAACGTCCAAGCAGGCGCGGAAGCTTGCAAGAAGGCGCAGAAGAGTCCAAGCAGGCGCGGAAGCGTCCAAGCAGTCGCGGAAGCGTCCAAGCAGGCGCGGAAGCGTCCAAGCAGGCGCGTAAGCGTCCAAGCAGGCGCGGAAGCATGCAAGACGGCGCAGAAGAGTCCAAGCAGGCGCGGAAGCATGCAAGACGGCGCAGAAGAGTCCAAGCAGGCGCATAAGAGTCCAAGCAGTCGCGGAAGCGTCCAAGCAGGCGGGGAAGCATGCAAGCAGGCGCGGAAGCGTCCAAGCATGCGCGGAAAAGTTCAAGTAGGCGCGGAAGCATGCAAGAAGGCGCGGAAGCGTCCAAGCAGGCGCGGTATTGTCCAAGCTGGCGCGGAAACGTCCAAGCAGGCGCGGAAGCATGCAAGAAGGCGCAGAAGAGTCCAAGCAGGCGCGGAAGCGTCCAAGCAGTCGCGGAAGCGTCCAAGCAGGCGCGGAAGCGTCCAAGCAGGCGCGTAAGCGTCCAAGCAGGCGCGGAAGCATGCAAGACGGCGCAGAAGAGTCCAAGCAGGCGTAGAAGAGTCCAAGCAGTCGCGGAAGCGTCCAAGCAGGCTCGGAACCGTGCAAGCAGGCGCGAAAGCGTCCTAGCAGGCGCGGAAGCATGCAAGCAGGCGCGGAAGAGTCCAAGCAGGCGCGGAAGCGTCCAAGCTGGCGCGGAAACGTCCAAGCAGGCGCGGAAGCGTTCAAGCAGGCGCGGTAGAGTCCAAGCAGTCGCGGAAGCGTCCAAGCAGGCGCGGTAGCGTCCAAGCAGGCGCGGAAACGTCCAAGCAGGCGCGGAAGCATGCAAGAAGACGCAGAAGAGTCCAAGCAGGCGCGGAAGCGTCCAAGCAGGCGAGGAAGCATGCAAGCAGGCGCGGAAGCGTCCAAGCAGGCGCGGAAACGTCCAAGTAGGCGCGGAAGCATGCAAGAAGGCGCGGAAGCGTCCAAGCAGGCTCGGTAGCGTCCAAGCAGGCGCGGAAACGTCAAAGCAGGCGCGGAAGCATGCAAGAAGGCGCAGAAGAGTCCAAGCAGGCGCGGAAGCGTCCAAGCAGGCGGGCAAGCATGCAAGCAGGCGCGGAAGCGTCCAAGCAGGCGTGGAAGAGTCCAAGCAGGCGCAGAAGAGTCCAAGCAGGCGCGGAAGCGTCCAAGCAGTCGCGGAAGCGTCCAAGCAGGCGCGGAAACGTCCAAGCAGGCGCGGAAGCATGCAAGAAGACGCAGAAGAGTCCAAGCAGGCGCGGAAGCGTCCAAGCAGGCGCGGAAGCTTCCAAGCAGGCGCGGTAGCGTCCAAGCAGTCGCGGAAACGTCCAAGCAGGCGCGGAAGCATGCAAGAAGGCGCAGAAGAGTCCAAGCAGGCGCGGAAGCGTCCAAGCAGGCGCGGAAGCGTCCAAGCAGGCGCGGAAAAGTCCAAGTAAGCGCGGAAGCATGCAAGAAGGCGCGGAAGCGTCCAAGCAGGCGCGGTATTGTCCAAGCTGGCGCGGAAACGTCCAAGCAGGCGCGGAAGCTTGCAAGAAGGCGCAGAAGAGTCCAAGCAGGCGCGGAAGCGTCCAAGCAGTCGCGGAAGCGTCCAAGCAGGCGCGGAAGCGTCCAAGCAGGCGCGTAAGCGTCCAAGCAGGCGCGGAAGCATGCAAGACGGCGCAGAAGAGTCCAAGCAGGCGCAGAAGAGTCCAAGCAGTCGCGGAAGCGTCCAAGCAGGCGGGGAAGCATGCAAGCAGGCGCGGAAGCGTCCAAGCATGCGCGGAAAAGTCCAAGTAGGCGCGGAAGCATGCAAGAAGACGCGGAAGCGTCCAAGCAGGCGCGGTATTGTCCAAGCTGGCGCGGAAACGTCCAAGCAGGCGCGGAAGCATGCAAGAAGGCGCAGAAGAGTCCAAGCAGGCGCGGAAACGTCCAAGCAGGCGCGGAAGCATGCAAGACGGCGCAGAAGAGTCCAAGCAGGCGCATAAGAGTCCAAGCAGTCGCGGAAGCGTCCAAGCAGGCGGGGAAGCATGCAAGCAGGCGCGGAAGCGTCCAAGCAGTCGCGGAAGCGTCCAAGCAGGCGCGGTAGCGTCCAACCAGGCGCGGAAGCGTCCAAGCAGTCGCGGAAGCGTCCAAGCAGGCGCGGTAGCGTCCAACCAGGCGCGGAAGCGTCCAAGCAGGCGCAGAAGAGTCTAAGCAGGCGCGGTAGCGTCCAAGCAGGTGCGGAAACGTCCAAGCAGGCGCGGAAGCATGCAAGAAGGCGCAGAAGAGTCCAAGCAGGCGCGGAAGCGTCCAAGCAGGCGCGGTATTGTCCAAGCTGGCGCGGAAACGTCCAAGCAGGCGCGGAAGCATGCAAGAAGGCGCAGAAGAGTCCAAGCAGGCGCGGAAGCGTCCAAGCAGTCGCGGAAGCGTCCAAGCAGGCGCGGAAGCGTCCAAGCAGGCGCGTAAGCGTCCAAGCAGGCGCGGAAGCATGCAAGACGGCGCAGAAGAGTCCAAGCAGGCGTAGAAGAGTCCAAGCAGTCGCGGAAGCGTCCAAGCAGGCTCGGAACCGTGCAAGCAGGCGCGAAAGCGTCCTAGCAGGCGCGGAAGCATGCAAGCAGGCGCGGAAGAGTCCAAGCAGGCGCGGAAGCGTCCAAGCTGGCGCGGAAACGTCCAAGCAGGCGCGGAAGCGTTCAAGCAGGCGCGGTAGAGTCCAAGCAGTCGCGGAAGCGTCCAAGCAGGCGCGGTAGCGTCCAAGCAGGCGCGGAAACGTCCAAGCAGGCGCGGAAGCATGCAAGAAGACGCAGAAGAGTCCAAGCAGGCGCGGAAGCGTCCAAGCAGGCGAGGAAGCATGCAAGCAGGCGCGGAAGCGTCCAAGCAGGCGCGGAAACGTCCAAGTAGGCGCGGAAGCATGCAAGAAGGCGCGGAAGCGTCCAAGCAGGCTCGGTAGCGTCCAAGCAGGCGCGGAAACGTCAAAGCAGGCGCGGAAGCATGCAAGAAGGCGCAGAAGAGTCCAAGCAGGCGCGGAAGCGTCAAAGCAGGCGTGGGAGCGTCCAAGCAGGCGCGGAAGCGTCCAAGCAGTCGCGGAAGCGTCCAAGCAGGCGCGGTGACGTCCAACCACTCGCGGAAGCGTCCGGGCAGTCGCGGAAGCGTCCAAGCAGGCGCGGAAGCATGCAAGAAGGCGCAGAAGAGTCCAACCAGGCGCGGTAGTGTCCAAGCTGGCGCGGAAACGTCCAAGCAGGCGCGGAAGCATGCAAGAAGGCGCAGAAGTGTCCAAGCAGGCGCGGAAGCATGCAAGACGGCGCAGAAGAGTCCAAGCAGGCGCAGAAGAGTCCAAGCAGTCGCGGAAGCGTCCAAGCAGGCGGGGAAGCATGCAAGCAGGCGCGGAAGCGTCCAAGCATGCGCGGAAAAGTCCAAGTAGGCGCGGAAGCATGCAAGAAGGCGCGGAAGCGTCCAAGCAGGCGCGGTATTGTCCAAGCTGGCGCGGAAACGTCCAAGCAGGCGCGGAAGCATGCAAGAAGGCGCAGAAGAGTCCAAGCAGGCTCGGAACCGTGCAAGCAGGCGCGAAAGCGTCCTAGCAGGCGCGGAAGCATGCAAGCAGGCGCGGAAGAGTCCAAGCAGGCGCGGAAGCGTCCAAGCTGGCGCGGAAACGTCCAAGCAGGCGCGGAAGCGTTCAAGCAGGCGCGGTAGAGTCCAAGCAGTCGCGGAAGCGTCCAAGCAGGCGCGGTAGCGTCCAAGCAGGCGCGGAAACGTCCAAGCAGGCGCGGAAGCATGCAAGAAGACGCAGAAGAGTCCAAGCAGGCGCGGAAGCGTCCAAGCAGGCGAGGAAGCATGCAAGCAGGCGCGGAAGCGTCCAAGCAGGCGCGGAAACGTCCAAGTAGGCGCGGAAGCATGCAAGAAGGCGCGGAAGCGTCCAAGCAGGCTCGGTAGCGTCCAAGCAGGCGCGGAAACGTCAAAGCAGGCGCGGAAGCATGCAAGAAGGCGCAGAAGAGTCCAAGCAGGCGCGGAAGCGTCAAAGCAGGCGTGGGAGCGTCCAAGCAGGCGCGGAAGCGTCCAAGCAGTCGCGGAAGCGTCCAAGCAGGCGCGGTGACGTCCAACCACTCGCGGAAGCGTCCGGGCAGTCGCGGAAGCGTCCAAGCAGGCGCGGAAGCATGCAAGAAGGCGCAGAAGAGTCCAACCAGGCGCGGTAGTGTCCAAGCTGGCGCGGAAACGTCCAAGCAGGCGCGGAAGCATGCAAGAAGGCGCAGAAGTGTCCAAGCAGGCGCGGAAGCATGCAAGACGGCGCAGAAGAGTCCAAGCAGGCGCAGAAGAGTCCAAGCAGTCGCGGAAGCGTCCAAGCAG
This sequence comes from Cerceris ruficornis, assembly GCA_963989415.1. Lineage (NCBI taxonomy): Eukaryota > Metazoa > Arthropoda > Insecta > Hymenoptera > Crabronidae > Cerceris > Cerceris ruficornis. The sequence continues at coordinate 1,946,940 of OZ022522.1, forward strand.
GCGGGGAAGCATGCAAGCAGGCGCGGAAGCGTCCAAGCATGCGCGGAAAAGTCCAAGTAGGCGCGGAAGCATGCAAGAAGGCGCGGAAGCGTCCAAGCAGGCGCGGTATTGTCCAAGCTGGCGCGGAAACGTCCAAGCAGGCGCGGAAGCATGCAAGAAGGCGCAGAAGAGTCCAAGCAGGCGCGGAAGCGTCCAAGCAGTCGCGGAAGCGTCCAAGCAGGCGCGGAAGCGTCCAAGCAGGCGCGTAAGCGTCCAAGCAGGCGCGGAAGCATGCAAGACGGCGCAGAAGAGTCCAAGCAGGCGCAGAAGAGTCCAAGCAGTCGCGGAAGTGTCCAAGCAGGCTCGGAACCGTGCAAGCAGGCGCGAAAGCGTCCTAGCAGGCGCGGAAGCATGCAAGCAGGCGCGGAAGAGTCCAAGCAGGCGCGGAAGCGTCCAAGCTGGCGCGGAAACGTCCAAGCAGGCGCGGAAGCATGCAAGCAGGCGCGGAAGCGTCCAAGCAGTCGCTGAAGCGTCCAAGCAGGCGCGGTACCGTCCAAGCAGACGCGGAAGCGTCCAAGCAGTCGCGGAAGCGTCCAAGCAGGCGCGGTGACGTCCAACCACTCGCGGAAGCGTCCGGGCAGTCGCGGAAGCGTCCAAGCAGGCACGGAAGCATGCAAGAAGGCGCAGAAGAGTCCAACCAGGCCCGGTAGTGTCCAAGCTGGCGCGGAAACGTCCAAGCAGGCGCGGGAGCATGCAAGAAGGCGCAGAAGTGTCCAAGCAGGCGCGGAAGCATGCAAGAAGGCGCAGAAGAGTCAAAGCAGGCGCGGAAGCGTCCAAGCAGGCGGGGAAGCATGCAAGCAGGCGCGGAAGCGTCCAAGCAGGCGCTGAAGCGTCCAAGCAGGCGCGGAAGCGTCCAAGCAGTCGCGGAAGAGTCCAAGCAGGCGCGACAGCGTCCAAGCAGGCGCGGAAACGTCCAAGCAGGCGCGGAAGCATGCAAGAAGACGCAGAAGAGTCCAAGCAGGCGCGGAAGCGTCCAAGCAGTCGCGGAAGCATTCAAGCAGGCGCGGTAGAGTCCAAGCAGTCGCGGAAGCGTCCAAGCAGGCGCGATAGCGTCCAAGCAGGCGCGGAAACGTCCAAGCAGGCGCGGAACCATGCAAGAAGACGCAGAAGAGTCCAAGCAGGCGCGGAAGCGTCCAAGCAGGCGAGGAAGCATGCAAGCAGGCGCGGAAGCGTCCAAGCAGGCGCGGAAACGTCCAAGTAGGCGCGGAAGCATGCAAGAAGGCGCGGAAGCGTCCAAGCAGGCTCGGTAGCGTCCAAGCAGGCGCGGAAACGTCAAAGCAGGCGCGGAAGCATGCAAGAAGGCGCAGAAGAGTCCAAGCAGGCGCGGAAGCGTCCAAGCAGGCGGGCAAGCATGCAAGCAGGCGCGGAAGCGTCCAAGCAGGCGTGGAAGAGTCCAAGCAGGCGCAGTAGAGTCCAAGCAGGCGCGGAAGCGTCCAAGCAGTCGCGGAAGCGTCCAAGCAGGCGCGGAAGCGTCCAAGCAGGCGCGGAAACGTCCAAGTAGGCGCGGCAGCATGCAAGAAGGCGCAGAAGAGTCCAAGCAGGCGCGGAAGCGTCCAAGCAGGCGGGGAAGCATGCAAGCAGGCGCGGAAGCGTCCAAGCAGGCGCGGAAAAGTCCAAGTAAGCGCGGAAGCATGCAAGAAGGCGCGGAAGCGTCCAAGCAGGCGCGGTATTGTCCAAGCTGGCGCGGAAACGTCCAAGCAGGCGCGGAAGCTTGCAAGAAGGCGCAGAAGAGTCCAAGCAGGCGCGGAAGCGTCCAAGCAGTCGCGGAAGCGTCCAAGCAGGCGCGGAAGCATGCAAGCAGGCGCGGAAGCGTCCAAGCATGCGCGGAAAAGTCCAAGTAGGCGCGGAAGCATGCAAGAAGGCGCGGAAGCGTCCAAGCAGGCGCGGTATTGTCCAAGCTGGCGCGGAAACGTCCAAGCAGGCGCGGAAGCATGCAAGAAGGCGCAGAAGAGTCCAAGCAGGCGCGGAAGCGTCCAAGCAGTCGCGGAAGCGTCCAAGCAGGCGCGGAAGCGTCCAAGCAGGCGCGTAAGCGTCCAAGCAGGCGCGGAAGCATGCAAGACGGCGCAGAAGAGTCCAAGCAGGCGTAGAAGAGTCCAAGCAGTCGCGGAAGCGTCCAAGCAGGCTCGGAACCGTGCAAGCAGGCGCGAAAGCGTCCTAGCAGGCGCGGAAGCATGCAAGCAGGCGCGGAAGAGTCCAAGCAGGCGCGGAAGCGTCCAAGCTGGCGCGGAAACGTCCAAGCAGGCGCGGAAGCGTTCAAGCAGGCGCGGTAGAGTCCAAGCAGTCGCGGAAGCGTCCAAGCAGGCGCGGTAGCGTCCAAGCAGGCGCGGAAACGTCCAAGCAGGCGCGGAAGCATGCAAGAAGACGCAGAAGAGTCCAAGCAGGCGCGGAAGCGTCCAAGCAGGCGAGGAAGCATGCAAGCAGGCGCGGAAGCGTCCAAGCAGGCGCGGAAACGTCCAAGTAGGCGCGGAAACATGCAAGAAGGCGCGGAAGCGTCCAAGCAGGCTCGGTAGCGTCCAAGCAGGCGCGGAAACGTCAAAGCAGGCGCGGAAGCATGCAAGAAGGCGCAGAAGAGTCCAAGCAGGCGCGGAAGCGTCCAAGCAGGCGGGCAAGCATGCAAGCAGGCGCGGAAGCGTCCAAGCAGGCGTGGAAGAGTCCAAGCAGGCGCAGAAGAGTCCAAGCAGGCGCGGAAGCGTCCAAGCAGTCGCGGAAGCGTCCAAGCAGGCGCGGAAACGTCCAAGCAGGCGCGGAAGCATGCAAGAAGACGCAGAAGAGTCCAAGCAGGCGCGGAAGCGTCCAAGCAGGCGCGGAAGCTTCCAAGCAGGCGCGGTAGCGTCCAAGCAGTCGCGGAAACGTCCAAGCAGGCGCGGAAGCATGCAAGAAGGCGCAGAAGAGTCCAAGCAGGCGCGGAAGCGTCCAAGCAGGCGCGGAAGCGTCCAAGCAGGCGCGGAAAAGTCCAAGTAAGCGCGGAAGCATGCAAGAAGGCGCGGAAGCGTCCAAGCAGGCGCGGTATTGTCCAAGCTGGCGCGGAAACGTCCAAGCAGGCGCGGAAGCTTGCAAGAAGGCGCAGAAGAGTCCAAGCAGGCGCGGAAGCGTCCAAGCAGTCGCGGAAGCGTCCAAGCAGGCGCGGAAGCGTCCAAGCAGGCGCGTAAGCGTCCAAGCAGGCGCGGAAGCATGCAAGACGGCGCAGAAGAGTCCAAGCAGGCGCAGAAGAGTCCAAGCAGTCGCGGAAGCGTCCAAGCAGGCGGGGAAGCATGCAAGCAGGCGCGGAAGCGTCCAAGCATGCGCGGAAAAGTCCAAGTAGGCGCGGAAGCATGCAAGAAGACGCGGAAGCGTCCAAGCAGGCGCGGTATTGTCCAAGCTGGCGCGGAAACGTCCAAGCAGGCGCGGAAGCATGCAAGAAGGCGCAGAAGAGTCCAAGCAGGCGCGGAAACGTCCAAGCAGGCGCGGAAGCATGCAAGAAGGCGCAGAAGAGTCCTAGCAGGCGCGGAAGCGTCCAAGCAGGCGGGGAAGCATGCAAGCAGGCGCGGAAGCGTCCAAGCAGGCGTGGAAACGTCCAAGCAGGCGCGGAAACGTCCAAGTAGGCGCGGCAGCATGCAAGAAGGCGCAGAAGAGTCCAAGCAGGCGCGGAAGCGTCCAAGCAGTCGCGGTAGCGTCCAAGCAGGCGCGGAAACGTCCAAGCAGGCGCGGAAGCATGCAAGAAGGCGCAGAAGACTCCAAGCAGGCGCGGAAGCGTCCAAGCAGGCGGGGAAGCATGCAAGCAGGCGCGGAAGCGTCCAAGCAGGCGTGGAAACGTCCAAGCAGGCGCGGAAACGTCCAAGTAGGCGCGGCAGCATGCAAGAAGGCGCAGAAGAGTCCAAGCAGGCGCGGAAGCGTCCAAGCAGTCGCGGAAGCGTCCAAGCAGGCGCGGTAGCGTCCAACCAGGCGCGGAAGCGTCCAAGTAGGCGCGGCAGCATGCAAGAAGGCGCAGAAGAGTCCAAGCAGGCGCGGAAGCGTCCAAGCAGTCGCGGAAGCGTCCAAGAAGGCGCGGTAGCGTCCAACCAGGCGCGGAAGCGTCCAAGTAGGCGCGGCAGCATGCAAGAAGGCGCAGAAGAGTCCTAGCAGGCGCGGAAGCGTCCAAGCAGTCGCGGAAGCGTCCAAGCAGGCGCGGTAGCGTTCAAGCAGTCGCGGAAGCGTCCAAGCAGGCGCGGTAGCGTCCAAGCAGGCGTGGAAACGTCCAAGCAGGCGCGGAAGCATGCAAGAAGGCGCGGTAGCGTCCAAGCAGGCGCGGAAACGTCCAAGCAGGCGCGGAAGCATGCAAGAAGGCGCAGAAGAGTCCAAGCAGGCGCGGAAGTGTCCAGGCAGGCGGGGAAGCATGCAAGCAGGCGCGGAAGCGTCCAAGCAGGCGTGGAAACGTCCAAGTAGGCGCGGCAGCATGCAAGAAGGCGCAGAAGATTCCAAGCAGGCGCGGAAGCGTCCAAGCAGGCGGGGTAGCATGCAAGCAGGCGCGGAAGCGTCCAAGCAGGCGCGGAAACGTCCAAGTAGGCGCGGCAGCATGCAAGAAGGCGCAGAAGAGTCCAAGCAGGCGCGGAAGCGTCCAAGCAGTCGCGGAAGCGTCCAAGCAGGCGCGGTAGCGTCCAACCAGGCGCGGAAGCGTCCAAGTAGGCGCGGCAGCATGCAAGAAGGCGCAGAAGAGTCCAAGCAGGCGCGGAAGCGTCCAAGCAGTCGCGGAAGCGTCCAAGCAGGCGCGGTAGCGTCCAACCAGGCGCGGAAGCGTCCAAGTAGGCGCGGCAGCATGCAAGAAGGCGCAGAAGAGTCCAAGCAGGCGCGGAAGCGTCCAAGCAGTCGCGGAAGCGTCCAAGCAGGCGCGGTAGCGTCCAACCAGGCGCGGAAGCGTCCAAGTAGGCGCGGCAGCATGCAAGAAGGCGCAGAAGAGTCCAAGCAGGCGCGGAAGCGTCCAAGCAGGCGCGGAAGCGTCCAAGCAGGCGCGGAAACGTCCAAGCAGGCGGGGAAGCATGCAAGCAGGCGCGGAAGCGTCCAAGCAGACGCGGAAACGTCCAAGTAGGCGCGGCAGCATGCAAGAAGGCGCAGAAGGGTCCAAGCAGTCACGGAAGCGTCCAAGCATTCGCGGAAGCGTCCAAGCAGGCGCGGTAGCGTCCAACCAGGCGCGGAAGCGTCCAAGCAGTCAGTGAAGCGTCCAAGCAGGCGCGGAAGCGTCCAAGCAGGCAGGGAAACGTCCAAGCAGGCGCCGAAGCGTCCAAGCAGTCGCGGAAGCGTCCAAGCAGGCGCGGAAACGTCCAAGCAGGCGCGGAAGCATGCAAGAAGACGCAGAAGAGTCCAAGCAGGCGCGGAAGCGTCCAAGCAGGCGCGGAAGCATGCAAGAAGGCGCAGAAGCGTCCAAGCAGGCGCGGAAACGTCCAAGTAGGCGCGGAAGCATGCAAGAAGGCGCGGAAGCGTCCAAGCAGGCGCGGTAGCGTCCAAGCAGGCGCGGAAACGTCCAAGCAGGCGCGGAAGCATGCAAGAAGGCGCAGAAGAGTCCAAGCAGGCGCGGAAGCGTCCAAGCAGGCGGGGAAGCATGCAAGCAGGCGCGGAAGCGTCCAAGCAGGCGTGGAAACGTCCAAGTAGGCGCGGCAGCATGCAAGAAGGCGCAGAAGATTCCAAGCAGGCGCGGAAGCGTCCAAGCGGGCGCGGAAACGTCCAAGTAGGCGCGGCAGCATGCAAGAAGGCGCAGAAGAGTCCAAGTAGGCGCGGAAGCGTCCAACCAGTCGCGGAAGCGTCCAAGCAGGCGCGGTAGCGTCCAACCAGGCGCGGAAGCGTCCAAGTAGGCGCGGCAGCATGCAAGAAGGCGCAGAAGAGTCCTAGCAGGCGCGGAAGCGTCCAAGCAGGCGGGGAAGCATGCAAGCAGGCGCGGAAGCGTCCAAGCAGTCGTGGAAACGTCCAAGTAGGCGCGGCAGCATGCAAGAAGGCGCAGAAGAGTCCAAGCAGGCGCGGAAGCGTCCAAGCAGTCGCGGAAGCGTCCAAGCAGGCGCAGAAGAGTCCAAGCAGGCGCGGAAGCGTCCAAGCAGGCGGGGAAGCATGCAAGCAGGCGCGGTAGCGCCCAACCAGGCGCGGAAGCGTCCAAGTAGGCGCGGCAGCATGCAAGAAGGCGCAGAAGAGTCCAAGCAGGCGCGGAAGCGTCCAAGCAGTCGCGGAAGCGTCCAAGCTGGCGCGGTAGCGTCCAAGCAGTCGCGGAAGCGTCCAAGCAGGCGCGGTAGCGTCCAAGCAGGCGCGGAAACGTCCAAGCAGGCGCGGAAACGTCCAAGTAGGCGTGGCAGCATGCAAGAAGGCGCAGAAGAGTCCAAGCAGGCGCAGAAGAGTCCAAGCAGGCGCGGAAGCGTCGAAGCAGGCGCGGTCGCGTCCAACCAGGCGCGGAAGCGTCCAAGCAGTCGCGGAAGCGTCCAAGCAGGCGCGGTAGCGTCCAACCAGGCGCGGAAGCGTCCAAGCAGTCGGTGAAGCGTCCAAGCAGGCGCGGAAGCGTCCAAGCAGGCAGGGAAACGTCCAAGCAGGCGCCGAAGCGTCCAAGCAGTCGCGGAAGCGTCCAAGCAGGCGCGGAAACGTCCAAGCAGGCGCGGAAGCATGCAAGAAGACGCAGAAGAGTCCAAGCAGGCGCGGAAGCGTCCAAGCAGGCGCGGAAGCATGCAAGAAGGCGCAGAAGAGTCCAAACAGGCGCAGAAGAGTCCAAGCAGGCGCGGAAGCGTCCAAGCAGGCGGGGAAGCATGCAAGCAGGCGCGGAAGCGTCCAAGCAGTCGTGGAAACGTCCAAGCAGGCGCGGTAGCGTCCAAGCAGGCGCGGAAACGTCCAAGCATGCGCGGAAGCATGCAAGAAGGCGCAGAAGAGTCCAAGCAGGCGCGGAAGCGTCCAAGCAGTCGCGGAAGCGTCCAAGCTGGCGCGGTAGCGTCCAAGCAGGCGCGGAAGCGTCCAAGCAGTCGCGGAAGCGTCCAAGCTGGCGCGGTAGCGTCCAAGCAGTCGCGGAAGCGTCCAAGCAGGCGCGGTAGCGTCCAAGCAGGCGCGGAAACGTCCAAGCAGGCGCGGAAACGTCCAAGTAGGCGTGGCAGCATGCAAGAAGGCGCAGAAGAGTCCAAGCAGGCGCAGAAGAGTCCAAGCAGGCGCGGTAGCGTCCAACCAGGCGCGGAAGCGTCCAAGTAGGCGCGGTAGCGTCCAAGCAGTCGCGGAAGCGTCCAAGCAGGCGCGGTTGCGTCCAAGCAGGCGCGGAAGCGTCCAAGCAGTCGCGGAAACGTCCAAGTAGGCGCGGCAGCATGCAAGAAGGCGCAGAAGAGTCCAAGTAGGCGCGGAAGCGTCCAACCAGTCGCGGAAGCGTCCAAGCAGGCGCGGTAGCGTCCAACCAGGCGCGGAAGCGTCCAAGTAGGCGCGGTAGCGTCCAAGCAGTCGCGGAAGCGTCCAAGCAGGCTCGGTAGCGTCCAAGCAGTCGCGGAAGCGTCCAAGCAGGCGCGGAAGCATGCAAGAAGGCGCAGAAGAGTCCAAGCAGGCGCGGAAGCGTCCAAGCAGTCGCGGAAGCGTACAAGCAGTCGCGGAAACGTCCAAGCAGGCGCGGAAGCATGCAAGAAGACGCAGAGGAGTCCAAGCAGGCGCGGAAGCGTCCAAGCAGGCGCGGTAACGTCCAAGCAGGCGGGGAAGCATGCAAGCAGGCGCGGAAGCGTCCAAGCAGACGCGGAAACGTCCAAGTAGGCGCGGCAGCATGCAAGAAGGCGCAGAAGGGTCCAAGCAGTCACGGAAGCGTCCAAGCATTCGCGGAAGCGTCCAAGCAGGCGCGGTAGCGTCCAACCAGGCGCGGAAGCGTCCAAGCAGTCGGTGAAGCGTCCAAGCAGGCGCGGAAGCGTCCAAGCAGGCAGGGAAACGTCCAAGCAGGCGCCGAAGCGTCCAAGCAGTCGCGGAAGCGTCCAAGCAGGCGCGGAAACGTCCAAGCAGGCGCGGAAGCATGCAAGAAGACGCAGAAGAGTCCAAGCAGGCGCGGAAGCGTCCAAGCAGGCGCGGAAGCATGCAAGAAGGCGCAGAAGAGTCCAAACAGGCGCGGAAGCGTCCAAGCAGGCGGGGAAGCATGCAAGCAGGCGCGGAAGCGTCCAAGCAGGCGCGGAAACGTCCAAGTAGGCGCGGAAGCATGCAAGAAGGCGCGGAAGCGTCCAAGCAGGCGCGGTAGCGTCCAAGCAGGCGCGGAAACGTCCAAGCATGCGCGGAAGCATGCAAGAAGGCGCAGAAGAGTCCAAGCAGGCGCGGAAGCGTCCAAGCAGTCGCGGAAGCGTCCAAGCTGGCGCGGTAGCGTCCAAGCAGGCGCGGAAGCGTCCAAGCAGTCGCGGAAGCGTCCAAGCTGGCGCGGTAGCGTCCAAGCAGTCGCGGAAGCGTCCAAGCAGGCGCGGTAGCGTCCAAGCAGGCGCGGAAGCGTCCAAGCAGTCGCGGAAACGTCCAAGTAGGCGCGGCAGCATGCAAGAAGGCGCAGAAGAGTCCAAGTAGGCGCGGAAGCGTCCAACCAGTCGCGGAAGCGTCCAAGCAGGCGCGGTAGCGTCCAACTAGGCGCGGAAGCGTCCAAGTAGGCGCGGTAGCGTCCAAGCAGTCGCGGAAGCGTCCAAGCAGGCGCGGTAGCCTCCAAGCAGTCGCGGAAGCGTCCAAGCAGGCGCGGAAGCATGCAAGAAGGCGCAGAAGAGTCCAAGCAGGCGCGGAAGCGTCCAAGCAGTCGCGGAAGCGTACAAGCAGTCGCGGAAACGTCCAAGCAGGCGCGGAAGCATGCAAGAAGACGCAGAGGAGTCCAAGCAGGCGCGGAAGCGTCCAAGCAGGCGCGGAAACGTCCAAGCAGGCGGGGAAGCATGCAAGCAGGCGCGGAAGCGTCCAAGCAGACGCGGAAACGTCCAAGTAGGCGCGGCAGCATGCAAGAAGGCGCAGAAGGGTCCAAGCAGTCACGGAAGCGTCCAAGCATTCGCGGAAGCGTCCAAGCAGGCGCGGTAGCGTCCAACCAGGCGCGGAAGCGTCCAAGCAGTCGGTGAAGCGTCCAAGCAGGCGCGGAAGCGTCCAAGCAGGCAAGGAAACGTCCAAGCAGGCGCCGAAGCGTCCAAGCAGTCGCGGAAGCGTCCAAGCAGGCGCGGAAACGTCCAAGCAGGCGCGGAAGCATGCAAGAAGACGCAGAAGAGTCCAAGCAGGCGCCGAAGCGTCCAAGCAGGCGCGGAAGCATGCAAGAAGGCGCAGAAGAGTCCAAACAGGCGCGGAAGCGTCCAAGCAGGCGGGGAAGCATGCAAGCAGGCGCGGAAGCGTCCAAGCAGGCGCGGAAACGTCCAAGTAGGCGCGGAAGCATGCAAGAAGGCGCGGAAGCGTCCAAGCAGGCGCGGTAGCGTCCAAGCAGGCGCGGTAGCGTCCAAGCAGTCGCGGAAGCGTCCAAGCAGGCGCGGAAGCATGCAAGAAGGCGCAGAAGAGTCCAAGCAGGCGCGGAAGCGTCCAAGCAGTCGCGGAAGCGTACAAGCAGTCGCGGAAACGTCCAAGCAGGCGCGGAAGCATGCAAGAAGACGCAGAGGAGTCCAAGCAGGCGCGGAAGCGTCCAAGCAGGCGCGGCAGCATGCAAGAAGGCGCAGAAGAGTCCAAGTAGGCGCGGAAGCGTCCAACCAGGCGCGGAAGCGTCCAAGCAGGCGCGGTAGCGTCCAAGCAGGCGCGGAAGCGTCCAAGCAGTCGCGGAAACGTCCAAGTAGGCGCGGCAGCATGCAAGAAGGCGCAGAAGAGTCCAAGTAGGCGCGGAAGCGTCCAACCAGGCGCGGAAGCGTCCAAGTAGGCGCGGTAGCGTCCAAGCAGTCGCGGAAGCGTCCAAGCAGGCGCGGTAGCGTCCAAGCAGGCGCGGAAGCGTCCAAGCAGTCGCGGAAACGTCCAAGTAGGCGCGGTAGCATGCAAGAAGGCGCAGAAGAGTCCAAGTAGGCGCGGAAGCGTCCAACCAGTCGCGGAAGCGTCCAAGCAGGCGCGGTAGCGTCCAACCAGGCGCGGAAGCGTCCAAGTAGGCGCGGTAGCGTCCAAGCAGTCGCGGAAGCGTCCAAGCAGGCGCGGTAGCGTCCAAGCAGTCGCGGAAGCGTCCAAGCAGGCGCGGTAGCGTCCAAGCAGTCGCGGAAGCGTCCAAGCAGGCGCGGAAGCATGCAAGAAGGCGCAGAAGAGTCCAAGCAGGCGCGGAAGCGTCCAAGCAGTCGCGGAAGCGTACAAGCAGTCGCGGAAACGTCCAAGCAGGCGCGGAAGCATGCAAGAAGACGCAGAGGAGTCCAAGCAGGCGCGGAAGCGTCCAAGCAGGCGCGGAAACGTCCAAGCAGGCGGGGAAGCATGCAAGCAGGCGCGGAAGCGTCCAAGCAGACGCGGAAACGTCCAAGTAGGCGCGGCAGCATGCAAGAAGGCGCAGAAGGGTCCAAGCAGTCACGGAAGCGTCCAAGCATTCGCGGAAGCGTCCAAGCAGGCGCGGTAGCGTCCAACCAGGCGCGGAAGCGTCCAAGCAGTCGGTGAAGCGTCCAAGCAGGCGCGGAAGCGTACAAGCAGGCAGGGAAACGTCCAAGCAGGCGCCGAAGCGTCCAAGCAGTCGCGGAAGCGTCCAAGCAGGCGCGGAAACGTCCAAGCAGGCGCGGAAGCATGCAAGAAGACGCAGAAGAGTCCAAGCAGGCGCGGAAGCGTCCAAGCAGGCGCGGAAGCATGCAAGAAGGCGCAGAAGAGTCCAAACAGGCGCGGAAGCGTCCAAGCAGGCGGGGAAGCATGCAAGCAGGCGCGGAAGCGTCCAAGCAGGCGCGGAAACGTCCAAGTAGGCGCGGAAGCATGCAAGAAGGCGCGGAAGCGTCCAAGCAGGCGCGGTAGCGTCCAAGCAGGCGCGGAAACGTCCAAGCAGGCGCGGAAGCATGCAAGAAGGCGCAGAAGAGTCCAAGCAGGCGCGGAAGCGTCCAAGCAGGCGCGGAAGCATGCAAGAAGGCGCAGAAGAGTCCAAACAGGCGCAGAAGAGTCCAAGCAGGCGCGGAAGCGTCCAAGCAGTCGTGGAAACGTCCAAGCAGGCGCGGAAGCATGCAAGAAGACGCAGAGGAGTCCAAGCAGGCGCGGAAGCGTCCAAGCAGGCGCGGAAACGTCCAAGCAGGCGCGGAAGCATGCAAGAAGGCGCAGAAGAGTCCAAGCAGGCGCGGAAGCGTCCAAGCAGTCGCGGAAGCGTACAAGCAGTCGCGGAAGCGTCCAAGCAGGCGCGGTAGCGTCCAAGCAGGCGCGGAAACGTCCAAGCAGGCGCGGAAGCATGCAAGAAGGCGCAGAAGAGTCCAAGCAGGCGCGGAAGCGTCCAAGCAGGCGCGGAAGCATGCAAGAAGGCGCAGAAGAGTCCAAACAGGCGCGGAAGCGTCCAAGCAGGCGCGGTAGCGTCCAAGCAGTCGCGGAAGCGTCCAAGCAGGCGCGGAAGCATGCAAGAAGGCGCAGAAGAGTCCAAGCAGGCGCGGAAGCGTCCAAGCAGTCGCGGAAGCGTACAAGCAGTCGCGGAAACGTCCAAGCAGGCGCGGAAGCATGCAAGAAGACGCAGAGGAGTCCAAGCAGGCGCGGAAGCGTCCAAGCAGGCGCGGAAACGTCCAAGCAGGCGGGGAAGCATGCAAGCAGGCGCGGAAGCGTCCAAGCAGGCGCGGAAACGTCCAAGTAGGCGCGGCAGCATGCAAGAAGGCGCAGAAGGGTCCAAGCAGTCACGGAAGCGTCCAAGCATTCGCGGAAGCGTCCAAGCAGGCGCGGTAGCGTCCAACCAGGCGCGGAAGCGTCCAAGCAGTCGGTGAAGCGTCCAAGCAGGCGCGGAAGCGTCCAAGCAGGCAGGGAAACGTCCAAGCAGGCGCCGAAGCGTCCAAGCAGTCGCGGAAGCGTCCAAGCAGGCGCGGAAACGTCCAAGCAGGCGCGGAAGCATGCAAGAAGACGCAGAAGAGTCCAAGCAGGCGCGGAAGCGTCCAAGCAGGCGCGGAAGCATGCAAGAAGGCGCAGAAGAGTCCAAACAGGCGCGGAAGCGTCCAAGCAGGCGGGGAAGCATGCAAGCAGGCGCGGAAGCGTCCAAGCAGGCGCGGAAACGTCCAAGTAGGCGCGGAAGCATGCAAGAAGGCGCGGAAGCGTCCAAGCAGGCGCGGTAGCGTCCAAGCAGGCGCGGAAACGTCCAAGCAGGCGCGGAAGCATGCAAGAAGGCGCAGAAGAGTCCAAGCAGGCGCGGAAGCGTCCAAGCAGGCGGGGAAGCATGCAAGCAGGCGCGGAAGCGTCCAAGCAGGCGTGGAAACGTCCAAGTAGGCGCGGCAGCATGCAAGAAGGCGCAGAAGAGTCCAAGCAGGCGCGGAAGCGTCCAAGCAGTCGCGGAAGCGTCCAAGCTGGCGCGGTAGCGTCCAAGCAGTCGCGGAAGCGTCCAAGCAGGCGCGGTAGCGTCCAAGCAGTCGCGGAAACGTCCAAGTAGGCGCGGCAGCATGCAAGAAGGCGCAGAAGAGTCCAAGTAGGCGCGGAAGCGTCCAACCAGTCGCGGAAGCGTCCAAGCAGGCGCGGTAGCGTCCAACCAGGCGCGGAAGCGTCCAAGTAGGCGCGGTAGCGTCCAAGCAGTCGCGGAAGCGTCCAAGCAGGCGCGGTAGCGTCCAAGCAGTCGCGGAAGCGTCCAAGCAGGCGCGGAAGCATGCAAGAAGGCGCAGAAGAGTCCAAGCAGGCGCGGAAGCGTCCAAGCAGTCGCGGAAGCGTACAAGCAGTCGCGGAAACGTCCAAGCAGGCGCGGAAGCATGCAAGAAGACGCAGAGGAGTCCAAGCAGGCGCGGAAGCGTCCAAGCAGGCGCGGAAACGTCCAAGCAGGCGGGGAAGCATGCAAGCAGGCGCGGAAGCGTCCAAGCAGACGCGGAAACGTCCAAGTAGGCGCGGCAGCATGCAAGAAGGCGCAGAAGGGTCCAAGCAGTCACGAAAGCGTCCAAGCATTCGCGGAAGCGTCCAAGCAGGCGCGGTAGCGTCCAACCAGGCGCGGAAGCGTCCAAGCAGTCGGTGAAGCGTCCAAGCAGGCGCGGAAGCGTCCAAGCAGGCAGGGAAACGTCCAAGCAGGCGCCGAAGCGTCCAAGCAGTCGCGGAAGCGTCCAAGCAGGCGCGGAAACGTCCAAGCAGGCGCGGAAGCATGCAAGAAGACGCAGAAGAGTCCAAGCAGGCGCGGAAGCGTCCAAGCAGGCGCGGAAGCATGCAAGAAGGCGCAGAAGAGTCCAAACAGGCGCGGAAGCGTCCAAGCAGGCGGGGAAGCATGCAAGCAGGCGCGGAAGCGTCCAAGCAGGCGCGGAAACGTCCAAGTAGGCGCGGAAGCATGCAAGAAGGCGCGGAAGCGTCCAAGCAGGCGCGGTAGCGTCCAAGCAGGCGCGGAAACGTCCAAGCATGCGCGGAAGCATGCAAGAAGGCGCAGAAGAGTCCAAGTAGGCGCGGAAGCGTCCAAGCAGTCGCGGAAGCGTCCAAGCAGGCGCGGCAGCGTCCAACCAGGCGCGGAAGCGTCCAAGTAGGCGCGGCAGCATGCAAGAAGGCGCAGAAGCGTCCAAGCAGGCGGGGAAGCATGCAAGCAGGCGCGGAAGCGTCCAAGCAGGCGTGGAAACGTCCAAGCAGGCGCGGAAACGTCCAAGTAGGCGCGGCAGCATGCAAGAAGGCGCAGAAGAGTCCAAGCAGGCGCGGAAGCGTCCAAGCAGTCGCGGAAGCGTCCAAGCAGGCGCGGTAGCGTTCAAGCAGTCGCGGAAGCGTCCAAGCAGGCGCGGTAGCGTCCAAGCAGGCGTGGAAACGTCCAAGCAGGCGCGGAAGCATGCAAGAAGGCGCAGAAGAGTCCAAGCAGGCGGGGATGCATGCAAGCAGGCGCGGAAGCGTCCAAGCAGGCGCGGAAACGTCCAAGCAGGCGCGGAAGCATGCAAGAAGGCGCAGAAGAGTCCAAGCAGGCGCGGAAGCGTCCAGGCAGGCGGGGAAGCATGCAAGCAGGCGCGGAAGCGTCCAAGCAGGCGTGGAAACGTCCAAGTAGGCGCGGCAGCATGCAAGAAGGCGCAGAAGATTCCAAGCAGGCGCGGAAGCGTCCAAGCAGGCGGGGGTAGCATGCAAGCAGGCGCGGAAGCGTCCAAGCAGGCGCGGAAACGTCCAAGTAGGCGCGGCAGCATGCAAGAAGGCGCAGAAGAGTCCAAGCAGGCGCGGAAGCGTCCAAGCAGTCACGGAAGCGTCCAAGCAGGCGCGGTAGCGTCCAAGCAGGCGCGGAAACGTCCAAGCAGGCGCGGAAGAATGCAAGAAGACGCAGAAGAGTCCAAGCAGGCGCGGAAGCGTCCAAGCAGGCGGGGAAGCATGCAAGCAGGCGCGGAAGCGTCCAAGCAGGCGCGGAAACGTCCAAGTAGGCGCGGCAGCATGCAAGAAGGCGCAGAAGAGTCCAAGCAGGCGCGGTAGCGTCCAAGCAGGCGCGGAAGCGTCCAAGCAGTCGCGGAAGCGTCCAAGCTGGCGCGGTAGCGTCCAAGCAGTCGCGGAAGCGTCCAAGCATGCGCGGTAGCGTCCAAGCAGGCGCGGAAACGTCCAAGCAGGCGCGGAAACGTCCAAGTAGGCGTGGCAGCATGCAAGAAGGCGCAGAAGAGTCCAAGCAGGCGCAGAAGAGTCCAAGCAGGCGCGGTAGCGTCCAACCAGGCGCGGAAGCGTCCAAGTAGGCGCGGTAGCGTCCAAGCAGTCGCGGAAGCGTCCAAGCAGGCGCGGTAGCGTCCAAGCAGGCGCGGAAGCGTCCAAGCAGTCGCGGAAACGTCCAAGTAGGCGCGGCAGCATGCAAGAAGGCGCAGAAGAGTCCAAGTAGGCGCGGAAGCGTCCAACCAGGCGCGGAAGCGTCCAAGTAGGCGCGGTAGCGTCCAAGCAGTCGCGGAAGCGTCCAAGCAGGCGCGGTAGCGTCCAAGCAGGCGCGGAAGCGTCCAAGCAGTCGCGGAAACGTCCAAGTAGGCGCGGCAGCATGCAAGAAGGCGCAGAAGAGTCCAAGTAGGCGCGGAAGCGTCCAACCAGTCGCGGAAGCGTCCAAGCAGGCGCGGTAGCGTCCAACCAGGCGCGGAAGCGTCCAAGTAGGCGCGGTAGCGTCCAAGCAGTCGCGGAAGCGTCCAAGCAGGCGCGGTAGCGTCCAAGCAGTCGCGGAAGCGTCCAAGCAGGCGCGGAAGCATGCAAGAAGGCGCAGAAGAGTCCAAGCAGGCGCGGAAGCGTCCAAGCAGTCGCGGAAGCGTACAAGCAGTCGCGGAAACGTCCAAGCAGGCGCGGAAGCATGCAAGAAGACGCAGAGGAGTCCAAGCAGGCGCGGAAGCGTCCAAGCAGGCGCGGAAACGTCCAAGCAGGCGGGGAAGCATGCAAGCAGGCGCGGAAGCGTCCAAGCAGACGCGGAAACGTCCAAGTAGGCGCGGCAGCATGCAAGAAGGCGCAGAAGGGTCCAAGCAGTCACGGAAGCGTCCAAGCATTCGCGGAAGCGTCCAAGCAGGCGCGGTAGCGTCCAACCAGGCGCGGAAGCGTCCAAGCAGTCGGTGAAGCGTCCAAGCAGGCGCGGAAGCGTCCAAGCAGGCAGGGAAACGTCCAAGCAGGCGCCGAAGCGTCCAAGCAGTCGCGGAAGCGTCCAAGCAGGCGCGGAAACGTCCAAGCAGGCGCGGAAGCATGCAAGAAGACGCAGAAGAGTCCAAGCAGGCGCGGAAGCGTCCAAGCAGGCGCGGAAGCATGCAAGAAGGCGCAGAAGAGTCCAAACAGGCGCGGAAGCGTCCAAGCAGGCGGGGAAGCATGCAAGCAGGCGCGGAAGCGTCCAAGCAGGCGCGGAAACGTCCAAGTAGGCGCGGAAGCATGCAAGAAGGCGCGGAAGCGTCCAAGCAGGCGCGGTAGCGTCCAAGCAGGCGCGGAAACGTCCAAGCAGGCGCGGAAGCATGCAAGAAGGCGCAGAAGAGTCCAAGCAGGCGCGGAAGCGTCCAAGCAGGCGCGGAAGCATGCAAGAAGGCGCAGAAGAGTCCAAACAGGCGCAGAAGAGTCCAAGCAGGCGCGGAAGCGTCCAAGCAGGCGGGGAAGCATGCAAGCAGGCGCGGAAGCGTCCAAGCAGTCGTGGAAACGTCCAAGCAGGCGCGGAAGCATGCAAGAAGACGCAGAGGAGTCCAAGCAGGCGCGGAAGCGTCCAAGCAGGCGCGGAAACGTCCAAGCAGGCGCGGAAGCATGCAAGAAGGCGCAGAAGAGTCCAAGCAGGCGCGGAAGCGTCCAAGCAGTCGCGGAAGCGTACAAGCAGTCGCGGAAGCGTCCAAGCAGGCGCGGTAGCGTCCAAGCAGGCGCGGAAACGTCCAAGCAGGCGCGGAAGCATGCAAGAAGGCGCAGAAGAGTCCAAGCAGGCGCGGAAGCGTCCAAGCAGGCGCGGAAGCATGCAAGAAGGCGCAGAAGAGTCCAAACAGGCGCGGAAGCGTCCAAGCAGGCGCGGTAGCGTCCAAGCAGTCGCGGAAGCGTCCAAGCAGGCGCGGAAGCATGCAAGAAGGCGCAGAAGAGTCCAAGCAGGCGCGGAAGCGTCCAAGCAGGCGCGGAAGCATGCAAGAAGGCGCAGAAGAGTCCAAACAGGCGCGGAAGCGTCCAAGCAGGCGCGGTTGCGTCCAAGCAGTCGCGGAAGCGTCCAAGCAGGCGCGGAAGCATGCAAGAAGGCGCAGAAGAGTCCAAGCAGGCGCGGAAGCGTCCAAGCAGTCGCGGAAGCGTACAAGCAGTCGCGGAAACGTCCAAGCAGGCGCGGAAGCATGCAAGAAGACGCAGAGGAGTCCAAGCAGGCGCGGAAGCGTCCAAGCAGGCGCGGAAACGTCCAAGCAGGCGGGGAAGCATGCAAGCAGGCGCGGAAGCGTCCAAGCAGGCGCGGAAACGTCCAAGTAGGCGCGGCAGCATGCAAGAAGGCGCAGAAGGGTCCAAGCAGTCACGGAAGCGTCCAAGCATTCGCGGAAGCGTCCAAGCAGGCGCGGTAGCGTCCAACCAGGCGCGGAAGCGTCCAAGCAGTCGGTGAAGCGTCCAAGCAGGCGCGGAAGCGTCCAAGCAGGCAGGGAAACGTCCAAGCAGGCGCCGAAGCGTCCAAGCAGTCGCGGAAGCGTCCAAGCAGGCGCGGAAACGTCCAAGCAGGCGCGGAAGCATGCAAGAAGACGCAGAAGAGTCCAAGCAGGCGCGGAAGCGTCCAAGCAGGCGCGGAAGCATGCAAGAAGGCGCAGAAGAGTCCAAACAGGCGCGGAAGCGTCCAAGCAGGCGGGGAAGCATGCAAGCAGGCGCGGAAGCGTCCAAGCAGGCGCGGAAACGTCCAAGTAGGCGCGGTAGCGTCCAAGCAGTCGAGGAAGCGTCCAAGCAGGCGCGGTAGCGTCCAAGCAGGCGCGGAAACGTCCAAGCAGGCGCGGAAACGTCCAAGTAGGCGTGGCAGCATGCAAGAAGGCGCAGAAGAGTCCAAGCAGGCGCGGAAGCGTCGAAGCAGGCGCGGTCGCGTCCAACCAGGCGCGGAAGCGTCCAAGCAGTCGCGGAAGCGTCCAAGCAGGCGCGGTAGCGTCCAACCAGGCGCGGAAGCGTCCAAGCAGTCGGTGAAGCGTCCAAGCAGGCGCGGAAGCGTCCAAGCAGGCAGGGAAACGTCCAAGCAGGCGCCGAAGCGTCCAAGCAGTCGCGGAAGCGTCCAAGCAGGCGCGGAAACGTCCAAGCAGGCGCGGAAGCATGCAAGAAGACGCAGAAGAGTCCAAGCAGGCGCGGAAGCGTCCAAGCAGGCGCGGAAGCATGCAAGAAGGCGCAGAAGAGTCCAAACAGGCGCAGAAGAGTCCAAGCAGGCGCGGAAGCGTCCAAGCAGGCGGGGAAGCATGCAAGCAGGCGCGGAAGCGTCCAAGCAGTCGTGGAAACGTCCAAGCAGGCGCGGTAGCGTCCAAGCAGGCGCGGAAACGTCCAAGCAGGCGCGGAAGCATGCAAGAAGGCGCAGAAGAGTCCAAGCAGGCGCGGAAGCGTCCAAGCAGTCGCGGAAGCGTCCAAGCTGGCGCGGTAGCGTCCAAGCAGGCGCGGAAGCGTCCAAGCAGTCGTGGAAGCGTCCAAGCTGGCGCGGTAGCGTCCAAGCAGTCGCGGAAGCGTCCAAGCAGGCGCGGAAGCGTCCAAGCAGGCGCGGAAACGTCCAAGCAGGCGCGGAAACGTCCAAGTAGGCGTGGCAGCATGCAAGAAGGCGCAGAAGAGTCCAAGCAGGCGCAGAAGAGTCCAAGCAGGCGCGGAAGCGTCGAAGCAGGCGCGGTCGCGTCCAACCAGCCGCGCAAGCGTCCAAGCAGTCGCGGCAGCATGCAAGAAGGCGCAGAAGAGTCCAAGCAGGCGCGGAAGCGTCCAAGCAGGCGGGGTAGCATGCAAGCAGGCGCGGAAGCGTCCAAGCAGGCGCGGAAACGTCAAAGTAGGCGCGGCAGCATGCAAGAAGGCGCAGAAGAGTCCAAGCAGGCGCGGTAGCGTCCAACCAGGCGCGGAAGCGTCCAAGCAGGCAGGGAAACGTCCAAGCAGGCGCCGAAGCGTCCAAGCAGTCGCGGAAGCGTCCAAGCAGGCGCGGAAACGTCCAAGCAGGCGCGGAAGCATGCAAGAAGACGCAGAAGAGTCCAAGCAGGCGGGGAAGCGTCCAAGCAGGCGGGGAAGCATGCAAGCAGGCGCGGAAGCGTCCAAGCAGGCGCGGAAACGTCCAAGTAGGCGCGGAAGCATGCAAGAAGGCGCGGAAGCGTAGAAGCAGACGCGGTAGCGTCCAAGCAGGCGCGGAAGCGTCCAAGCAGGCGCGGTAGCGTCCAAGCAGTCGCGGAAGCGTCCAAGCAGGCGCGGAAGCGTCCAAGCAGGCGCGGAAACGTCCAAGCAGGCGCGGAAGTATGCAAGAAGACGCAGAAGAGTCCAAGCAGGCGCGGAAGCGTCCAAGCAGGCGCGGAAACGTCCAAGTAGGCGCGGAAGCATGCAAGAAGGCGCGGAAGCGTCCAAGCAGGCGCGGTAGCGTCCAAGCAGGCGCGGAAACGTCCAAGCAGGCGCGGAAGCATGCAAGAAGGCGCAGAAGAGTCCAAGCAGGCGCGGAAGCGTCCAAGCAGGCGGGGAAGCATGCAAGCAGGCGCGGAAGCGTCCAAGCAGGCGTGGAAACGTCTAACCAGGCGCGGAAACGTCCAAGTAGGCGCGGCAGCATGCAAGAAGCCGCAGAAGAGTCCAAGCAGGCGCGGAAGCGCCCAAGCAGTCGCGGAAGCGTCCAAGCAGGCGCGGTAGCGTCCAACCAGGCGCGGAAGCGTCCAAGTAGGCGCGGCAGCATGCAAGAAGGCGCAGAAGAGTCCTAGCAGGCGCGGAAGCGTCCAAGCAGTCGCGGAAGCGTCCAAGCAGGCGCGGTAGCGTTCAAGCAGTCGCGGAAGCGTCCAAGCAGGCGCGGTAGCGTCCAAGCTGGCGTGGAAACGTCCAAGCAGGCGCGGAAGCATGCAAGAAGGCGCAGAAGAGTCCAAGCAGGCGGGGAAGCATGCAAGCAGGCGCGGAAGCGTCCAAGCAGGCGCGGAAACGTCCAAGTAGGCGCGGAAGCATGCAAGAAGGTGCGGAAGCGTCCAAGCAGGCGCGGTAGCGTCCAAGCAGGCGCGGAAACGTCCAAGCAGGCGCGGAAGCATGCAAGAAGGCGCAGAAGAGTCCAAGCAGGCGCGGAAGCGTCCAGGCAGGCGGGGAAGCATGCAAGCAGGCGCGGAAGCGTCCAAGCAGGCGCGGAAACGTCCAAGTAGGCGCGGCAGCATGCAAGAAGGCGCAGAAGATTCCAAGCAGGCGCGGAAGCGTCCAAGCAGGCGGGGAAGCATGCAAGCAGGCGCGGAAGCGTCCAAGCAGTCGCGGAAGCGTCCAAGCAGGCGCGGTAGCGTCCAACCAGGCGCGGAAGCGTCCAAGTAGGCGCGGCAGCATGCAAGAAGACGCAGAAGAGTCCTAGCAGGCGCGGAAGCGTCCAAGCAGTCGCGGAAGCGTCCAAGCAGGCGCGGTAGCGTTCAAGCAGTCGCGGAAGCGTCCAAGCAGGCGCGGTAGCGTCCAAGCAGGCGTGGAAACGTCCAAGCAGGCGCGGAAGCATGCAAGAAGGCGCAGAAGAGTCCAAGCAGGCGCGGAATCGTCCAACCAATCGCGGAAGCGTCGATGCAGGCGCGGTAGCGTCCAACCAGGCGCGGAAGCATGCAAGAAGGCGCAGAAGAGTCCAAACAGGCGCAGAAGAGTCGAAGCAGGCGCGGAAGCGTCCAAGCAGGCGCGGAAACGTCCAAGTAGGCGCGGCAGCATGCAAGAAGGCGCAGAAGAGTCCAAGCAGGCGCGTAAGCGTCCAACCAGGCGCGGAAGCGTCCAAGCAGTCGCGGAAGCGTCCAAGCAGGCGCGGAAGTGTCCAAGCAGGCGCGGAAACGTCCAAGCAGGTGCGGAAGTATGCAAGAAGGCGCAGAAGAGTCCAAGCAGGCACGGAAGCGACCCAGCAGTCGCGGAAGCGTCCAAACAGGCGCGGTAGCGTCCAACCAGGCGCGGAAGCGTCCAAGCAGGCGCGGAACCGTGCAAGCAGGCGCAGAACCGTGCAAGTAGGCGCGGTAGCGTCCAAGAAGGGGCGGAAGCATGCAAGAAGGCGCAGAAGAGTCCAGGCAGGCGCGGAAGCGTCCATGCAGGCGCGGAAGCGTCCAAGCAGGCGCGGAAGCATCCACACATGCGCGGAAGCGTCCAAGCAGGCGCGGTAGCGTCCAAGCAGGCGCGGAAGCGTCCAAGCAGGCGCGGAAGCATGCAAGAAGGCGCAGAAGAATCCAACCAGGCGCAGAAGAGTCCAAGCAGGCGCGGAAGCGTCTAAGCAGTCGCGGAAGCGTCCGAGCAGGCGCGGTAGCGTCCAACAAGGCGCGGAAGCGTCCAAGCAGTCGCGGAAGCGTCCAAGCAGGCGCGGTAGCGTCCAAGCAGGCGCGGAAGCGTCCAAGCAGGCGCGGAAACGTCCAAGTAGGCGCGGCAGCATGCAAGAAGGCGCAGAAGATTCCAAGCAGGCGCAGAAGAGTCGAAGCAGGCGCGGAAGCGTCCAAGCAGGCGCGGAAACGTCCAAGTAGGCGCGGCAGCATGCAAGAAGGCGCAGAAGAGTCCAAGCAGGCGCGGTAGCGTCCAACCAGGCGCGGAAGCGTCCAAGCAGTCGCGGAAGCGTCCAAGCAGGCGCGGAAGTGTCCAAGCAGGCGCGGAAACGTCCAAGCAGGTGCGGAAGTATGCAAGAAGGCGCAGAAGAGTCCAAGCAGGCACGGAAGCGACCCAGCAGTCGCGGAAGCGTCCAAACAGGCGCGGTAGCGTCCAACCAGGCGCGGAAGCGTCCAAGCAGGCGCGGAACCGTGCAAGCAGGCGCAGAACCGTGCAAGTAGGCGCGGTAGCGTCCAAGAAGGGGCGGAAGCATGCAAGAAGGCGCAGAAGAGTCCAGGCAGGCGCGGAAGCGTCCAAGCAGGCGGGGAACCATGCAAGCAGGCGCGGAAGCGTCCAAGCAGTCGCGGAAGCGTCCAAGCAGGCGCGGTAGCGTCCAACCAGGCGCGGAAGCGTCCAAGTAGGCGCGGAAGCATGCAAGAAGGCGCGGAAGCGTAGAAGCAGACGCGGTAGCGTCCAAGCAGGCGCGGAAGCGTCCAAGCAGGCGCGGTAGCGTCCAAGCAGTCGCGGAAGCGTCCAAGCAGGCGCGGAAGCGTCCAAGCAGGCGCGGAAACGTCCAAGCAGGCGCGGAAGTATGCAAGAAGACGCAGAAGAGTCCAAGCAGGCGCGGAAGCGTCCAAGCAGGCGCGGAAACGTCCAAGTAGGCGCGGAAGCATGCAAGAAGGCGCGGAAGCGTCCAAGCAGGCGCGGTAGCGTCCAAGCAGGCGCGGAAACGTCCAAGCAGGCGCGGAAGCATGCAAGAAGGCGCAGAAGAGTCCAAGCAGGCGCGGAAGCGTCCAAGCAGGCGGGGAAGCATGCAAGCAGGCGCGGAAGCGTCCAAGCAGGCGTGGAAACGTCTAACCAGGCGCGGAAACGTCCAAGTAGGCGCGGCAGCATGCAAGAAGCCGCAGAAGAGTCCAAGCAGGCGCGGAAGCGCCCAAGCAGTCGCGGAAGCGTCCAAGCAGGCGCGGTAGCGTCCAACCAGGCGCGGAAGCGTCCAAGTAGGCGCGGCAGCATGCAAGAAGGCGCAGAAGAGTCCTAGCAGGCGCGGAAGCGTCCAAGCAGTCGCGGAAGCGTCCAAGCAGGCGCGGTAGCGTTCAAGCAGTCGCGGAAGCGTCCAAGCAGGCGCGGTAGCGTCCAAGCTGGCGTGGAAACGTCCAAGCAGGCGCGGAAGCATGCAAGAAGGCGCAGAAGAGTCCAAGCAGGCGGGGAAGCATGCAAGCAGGCGCGGAAGCGTCCAAGCAGGCGCGGAAACGTCCAAGTAGGCGCGGAAGCATGCAAGAAGGTGCGGAAGCGTCCAAGCAGGCGCGGTAGCGTCCAAGCAGGCGCGGAAACGTCCAAGCAGGCGCGGAAGCATGCAAGAAGGCGCAGAAGAGTCCAAGCAGGCGCGGAAGCGTCCAGGCAGGCGGGGAAGCATGCAAGCAGGCGCAGAAGAGTCCAACCAGGCGCAGAAGAGTCCAAGCAGGCGCGGAAGCGTCTAAGCAGTCGCGGAAGCGTCCGAGCAGGCGCGGTAGCGTCCAACAAGGCGCGGAAGCGTCCAAGCAGTCGCGGAAGCGTCCAAGCAGGCGCGGTAGCGTCCAAGCAGGCGCGGAAGCGTCCAAGCAGGCGCGGAAACGTCCAAGTAGGCGCGGCAGCATGCAAGAAGGCGCAGAAGATTCCAAGCAGGCGCAGAAGAGTCGAAGCAGGCGCGGAAGCGTCCAAGCAGGCGCGGAAACGTCCAAGTAGGCGCGGCAGCATGCAAGAAGGCGCAGAAGAGTCCAAGCAGGCGCGGTAGCGTCCAACCAGGCGCGGAAGCGTCCAAGCAGTCGCGGAAGCGTCCAAGCAGGCGCGGAAGTGTCCAAGCAGGCGCGGAAACGTCCAAGCAGGTGCGGAAGTATGCAAGAAGGCGCAGAAGAGTCCAAGCAGGCACGGAAGCGACCCAGCAGTCGCGGAAGCGTCCAAACAGGCGCGGTAGCGTCCAACCAGGCGCGGAAGCGTCCAAGCAGGCGCGGAACCGTGCAAGCAGGCGCAGAACCGTGCAAGTAGGCGCGGTAGCGTCCAAGAAGGGGCGGAAGCATGCAAGAAGGCGCAGAAGAGTCCAGGCAGGCGCGGAAGCGTCCAAGCAGGCGGGGAACCATGCAAGCAGGCGCGGAAGCGTCCAAGCAGTCGCGGAAGCGTCCAAGCAGGCGCGGTAGCGTCCAACCAGGCGCGGAAGCGTCCAAGTAGGCGCGGCAGCATGCAAGAAGACGCAGAAGAGCCCTAGCAGGCGCGGAAGCGTCCAAGCAGTCGCGGAAGCGTCCAAGCAGGCGCGGTAGCGTTCAAGCAGTCGCGGAAGCGTCCAAGCAGGCGCGGTAGCGTCCAAGCAGGCGTGGAAACGTCCAAGCAGGCGCGGAAGCATGCAAGAAGGCGCAGAAGAGTCCAAGCAGGCGCGGAATCGTCCAACCAATCGCGGAAGCGTCGATGCAGGCGCGGTAGCGTCCAACCAGGCGCGGAAGCATGCAAGAAGGCGCAGAAGAGTCCAAACAGGCGCAGAAGAGTCGAAGCAGGCGCGGAAGCGTCCAAGCAGGCGCGGAAACGTCCAAGTAGGCGCGGCAGCATGCAAGAAGGCGCAGAAGAGTCCAAGCAGGCGCGGTAGCGTCCAACCAGGCGCGGAAGCGTCCAAGCAGTCGCGGAAGCGTCCAAGCAGGCGCGGAAGTGTCCAAGCAGGCGCGGAAACGTCCAAGCAGGTGCGGAAGTATGCAAGAAGGCGCAGAAGAGTCCAAGCAGGCACGGAAGCGACCCAGCAGTCGCGGAAGCGTCCAAACAGGCGCGGTAGCGTCCAACCAGGCGCGGAAGCGTCCAAGCAGGCGCGGAACCGTGCAAGCAGGCGCAGAACCGTGCAAGTAGGCGCGGTAGCGTCCAAGAAGGGGCGGAAGCATGCAAGAAGGCGCGGAAGCATCCACACATGCGCGGAAGCGGCCAAGCAGGCGCGGTAGCGTCCAAGCAGGCGCGGAAGCGTCCAAGCAGGCGCGGAAGCATGCAAGAAGGCGCAGAAGAGTCCAACCAGGCGCAGAAGAGTCCAAGCAGGCGCGGAAGCGTCTAAGCAGTCGCGGAAGCGTCCAAGCAGGCGCGGTAGCGTCCAACAAGGCGCGGAAGCGTCCAAGCAGTCGCGGAAGCGTCCAAGCAGGCGCGGTAGCGTCCAAGTAGGCGCGGAAACGTCCAAGCAGGCGCGGAAGCATGCAAGAAGACGCCGAAGAGTCCAAGCAGGCGCAGAAGAGTCGGAGCAGGCGCGGAAGCGTCCAAGCAGGCGCGGAAACGTCCAAGTAGGCGCGGCAGCATGCAAGAAGACGCAGAAGAGCCCTAGCAGGCGCGGAAGCGTCCAAGCAGTCGCGGAAGCGTCCAAGCAGGCGCGGTAGCGTTCAAGCAGTCGCGGAAGCGTCCAAGCAGGCTCGGAACCGTGCAAGCAGGCGCGAAAGCGTCCTAGCAGGCGCGGAAGCATGCAAGCAGGCGCGGAAGAGTCCAAGCAGGCGCGGAAGCGTCCAAGCAGTCGCGGAAACGTCCAAGTAGGCGCGGCAGCATGCAAGAAGGCGCAGAAGAGTCCAAGTAGGCGCGGAAGCGTCCAACCAGTCGCGGAAGCGTCCAAGCAGGCGCGGTAGCGTCCAACCAGGCGCGGAAGCGTCCAAGTAGGCGCGGTAGCGTCCAAGCAGTCGCGGAAGCGTCCAAGCAGGCGCGGTAGCGTCCAAGCAGGCGCGGAAGCGTCCAAGCAGTCGCGGAAACGTCCAAGTAGGCGCGGCAGCATGCAAGAAGGCGCAGAAGAGTCCAAGTAGGCGCGGAAGCGTCCAACCAGTCGCGGAAGCGTCCAAGCAGGCGCGGTAGCGTCCAACCAGGCGCGGAAGCGTCCAAGTAGGCGCGGTAGCGTCCAAGCAGTCGCGGAAGCGTCCAAGCAGGCGCGGTAGCGTCCAAGCAGTCGCGGAAGCGTCCAAGCAGGCGCGGAAGCATGCAAGAAGGCGCAGAAGAGTCCAAGCAGGCGCGGAAGCGTCCAAGCAGTCGCGGAAGCGTACAAGCAGTCGCGGAAACGTCCAAGCAGGCGCGGAAGCATGCAAGAAGACGCAGAGGAGTCCAAGCAGGCGCGGAAGCGTCCAAGCAGGCGCGGAAACGTCCAAGCAGGCGGGGAAGCATGCAAGCAGGCGCGGAAGCGTCCAAGCAGGCGCGGAAACGTCCAAGTAGGCGCGGCAGCATGCAAGAAGGCGCAGAAGGGTCCAAGCAGTCACGGAAGCGTCCAAGCATTCGCGGAAGCGTCCAAGCAGGCGCGGTAGCGTCCAACCAGGCGCGGAAGCGTCCAAGCAGTCGGTGAAGCGTCCAAGCAGGCGCGGATGCGTCCAAGCAGGCAGGGAAACGTCCAAGCAGGCGCCGAAGCGTCCAAGCAGTCGCGGAAGCGTCCAAGCAGGCGCGGAAACGTCCAAGCAGGCGCGGAAGCATGCAAGAAGACGCAGAAGAGTCCAAGCAGGCGCGGAAGCGTCCAAGCAGGCGCGGAAGCATGCAAGAAGGCGCAGAAGAGTCCAAACAGGCGCGGAAGCGACCAAGCAGGCGGGGAAGCATGCAAGCAGGCGCGGAAGCGTCCAAGCAGGCGCGGAAACGTCCAAGTAGGCGCGGAAGCATGCAAGAAGGCGCGGAAGCGTCCAAGCAGGCGCGGTAGCGTCCAAGCAGGCGCGGAAACGTCCAAGCAGGCGCGGAAGCATGCAAGAAGGCGCAGAAGAGTCCAAGCAGGCGCGGAAGCGTCCAAGCAGGCGGGGAAGCATGCAAGCAGGCGCGGAAGCGTCCAAGCAGGCGTGGAAACGTCCAAGTAGGCGCGGCAGCATGCAAGAAGGCGCAGAAGATTCCAAGCAGGCGCGGAAGCGTCCATGCAGGCGCGGAAACGTCCAAGTAGGCGCGGCAGCATGCAAGAAGGCGCAGAAGAGTCCAAGTAGGCGCGGAAGCGTCCAACCAGTCGCGGAAGCGTCCAAGCAGGCGCGGTAGCGTCCAACCAGGCGCGGAAGCGTCCAAGTAGGCGCGGCAGCATGCAAGAAGGCGCAGAAGAGTCCTAGCAGGCGCGGAAGCGTCCAAGCAGGCGGGGAAGCATGCAAGCAGGCGCGGAAGCGTCCAAGCAGTCGTGGAAACGTCCAAGTAGGCGCGGCAGCATGCAAGAAGGCGCAGAAGAGTCCAAGCAGGCGCGGAAGCGTCCAAGCAGTCGCGGAAGCGTCCAAGCAGGCGCAGAAGAGTCCAAGCAGGCGCGGAAGCGTCCAAGCAGGCGGGGAAGCATGCAAGCAGGCGCGGTAGCGCCCAACCAGGCGCGGAAGCGTCCAAGTAGGCGCGGCAGCATGCAAGAAGGCGCAGAAGAGTCCAAGCAGGCGCGGAAGCGTCCAAGCAGTCGCGGAAGCGTCCAAGCTGGCGCGGTAGCGTCCAAGCAGTCGCGGAAGCGTCCAAGCAGGCGCGGTAGCGTCCAAGCAGGCGCGGAAACGTCCAAGCAGGCGCGGAAACGTCCAAGTAGGCGTGGCAGCATGCAAGAAGGCGCAGAAGAGTCCAAGCAGGCGCGGAAGCGTCCAAGCAGGCGCGGAAGCATGCAAGAAGGCGCAGAAGAGTCCAAACAGGCGCAGAAGAGTCCAAGCAGGCGCGGAAGCGTCCAAGCAGGCGGGGAAGCATGCAAGCAGGCGCGGAAGCGTCCAAGCAGGCGCGGAAGCATGCAAGAAGACGCAGAGGAGTCCAAGCAGGCGCGGAAGCGTCCAAGCAGGCGCGGAAACGTCCAAGCAGGCGGGGAAGCATGCAAGCAGGCGCGGAAGCGTCCAAGCAGACGCGGAAACGTCCAAGTAGGCGCGGCAGCATGCAAGAAGGCGCAGAAGGGTCCAAGCAGTCACGGAAGCGTCCAAGCATTCGCGGAAGCGTCCAAGCAGGCGCGGTAGCGTCCAACCAGGCGCGGAAGCGTCCAAGCAGTCAGTGAAGCGTCCAAGCAGGCGCGGAAGCGTCCAAGCAGGCAGGGAAACGTCCAAGCAGGCGCCGAAGCGTCCAAGCAGTCGCGGAAGCGTCCAAGCAGGCGCGGAAACGTCCAAGCAGGCGCGGAAGCATGCAAGAAGACGCAGAAGAGTCCAAGCAGGCGCGGAAGCGTCCAAGCAGGCGCGGAAGCATGCAAGAAGGCGCAGAAGCGTCCAAGCAGGCGCGGAAACGTCCAAGTAGGCGCGGAAGCATGCAAGAAGGCGCGGAAGCGTCCAAGCAGGCGCGGTAGCGTCCAAGCAGGCGCGGAAACGTCCAAGCAGGCGCGGAAGCATGCAAGAAGGCGCAGAAGAGTCCAAGCAGGCGCGGAAGCGTCCAAGCAGGCGGGGAAGCATGCAAGCAGGCGCGGAAGCGTCCAAGCAGGCGTGGAAACGTCCAAGTAGGCGCGGCAGCATGCAAGAAGGCGCAGAAGATTCCAAGCAGGCGCGGAAGCGTCCAAGCAGGCGCGGAAACGTCCAAGTAGGCGCGGCAGCATGCAAGAAGGCGCAGAAGAGTCCAAGTAGGCGCGGAAGCGTCCAACCAGTCGCGGAAGCGTCCAAGCAGGCGCGGTAGCGTCCAACCAGGCGCGGAAGCGTCCAAGTAGGCGCGGCAGCATGCAAGAAGGCGCGGAAGCGTCCAAGCAGGCGCGGAAACGTCCAAGTAGGCGCGGAAGCATGCATGCAGGCGCAGAAGAGTCCAAGCAGTCGCGGAAGCGTCCAAGCAGGCGCGGAAGCGTCCAAGCAGGCGCGGTAGCGTCCAAGCAGGCGCAGAAGAGTCCAAGCAGGCGCGGAAGCGTCCAAGCAGGCGGGGAAGCATGCAAGCAGGCGCGGTAGCGCCCAACCAGGCGCGGAAGCGTCCAAGTAGGCGCGGCAGCATGCAAGAAGGCGCAGAAGAGTCCAAGCAGGCGCGGAAGCGTCCAAGCAGTCGCGGAAGCGTCCAAGCTGGCGCGGTAGCGTCCAAGCAGTCGCGGAAGCGTCCAAGCAGGCGCGGTAGCGTCCAAGCAGGCGCGGAAACGTCCAAGCAGGCGCGGAAACGTCCAAGTAGGCGTGGCAGCATGCAAGAAGGCGCAGAAGAGTCCAAGCAGGCGCAGAAGAGTCCAAGCAGGCGCGGAAGCGTCGAAGCAGGCGCGGTCGCGTCCAACCAGGCGCGGAAGCGTCCAAGCAGTCGCGGAAGCGTCCAAGCAGGCGCGGTAGCGTCCAACCAGGCGCGGAAGCGTCCAAGCAGTCGGTGAAGCGTCCAAGCAGGCGCGGAAGCGTCCAAGCAGGCAGGGAAACGTCCAAGCAGGCGCCGAAGCGTCCAAGCAGTCGCGGAAGCGTCCAAGCAGGCGCGGAAACGTCCAAGCAGGCGCGGAAGCATGCAAGAAGACGCAGAAGAGTCCAAGCAGGCGCGGAAGCGTCCAAGCAGGCGCGGAAGCATGCAAGAAGGCGCAGAAGAGTCCAAACAGGCGCAGAAGAGTCCAAGCAGGCGCGGAAGCGTCCAAGCAGGCGGGGAAGCATGCAAGCAGGCGCGGAAGCGTCCAAGCAGTCGTGGAAACGTCCAAGCAGGCGCGGTAGCGTCCAAGCAGGCGCGGAAACGTCCAAGCATGCGCGGAAGCATGCAAGAAGGCGCAGAAGAGTCCAAGCAGGCGCGGAAGCGTCCAAGCAGTCGCGGAAGCGTCCAAGCTGGCGCGGTAGCGTCCAAGCAGGCGCGGAAGCGTCCAAGCAGTCGCGGAAGCGTCCAAGCTGGCGCGGTAGCGTCCAAGCAGTCGCGGAAGCGTCCAAGCAGGCGCGGTAGCGTCCAAGCAGGCGCGGAAACGTCCAAGCAGGCGCGGAAACGTCCAAGTAGGCGTGGCAGCATGCAAGAAGGCGCAGAAGAGTCCAAGCAGGCGCAGAAGAGTCCAAGCAGGCGCGGTAGCGTCCAACCAGGCGCGGAAGCGTCCAAGTAGGCGCGGTAGCGTCCAAGCAGTCGCGGAAGCGTCCAAGCAGGCGCGGTTGCGTCCAAGCAGGCGCGGAAGCGTCCAAGCAGTCGCGGAAACGTCCAAGTAGGCGCGGCAGCATGCAAGAAGGCGCAGAAGAGTCCAAGTAGGCGCGGAAGCGTCCAACCAGTCGCGGAAGCGTCCAAGCAGGCGCGGTAGCGTCCAACCAGGCGCGGAAGCGTCCAAGTAGGCGCGGTAGCGTCCAAGCAGTCGCGGAAGCGTCCAAGCAGGCTCGGTAGCGTCCAAGCAGTCGCGGAAGCGTCCAAGCAGGCGCGGAAGCATGCAAGAAGGCGCAGAAGAGTCCAAGCAGGCGCGGAAGCGTCCAAGCAGTCGCGGAAGCGTACAAGCAGTCGCGGAAACGTCCAAGCAGGCGCGGAAGCATGCAAGAAGACGCAGAGGAGTCCAAGCAGGCGCGGAAGCGTCCAAGCAGGCGCGGTAACGTCCAAGCAGGCGGGGAAGCATGCAAGCAGGCGCGGAAGCGTCCAAGCAGACGCGGAAACGTCCAAGTAGGCGCGGCAGCATGCAAGAAGGCGCAGAAGGGTCCAAGCAGTCACGGAAGCGTCCAAGCATTCGCGGAAGCGTCCAAGCAGGCGCGGTAGCGTCCAACCAGGCGCGGAAGCGTCCAAGCAGTCGGTGAAGCGTCCAAGCAGGCGCGGAAGCGTCCAAGCAGGCAGGGAAACGTCCAAGCAGGCGCCGAAGCGTCCAAGCAGTCGCGGAAGCGTCCAAGCAGGCGCGGAAACGTCCAAGCAGGCGCGGAAGCATGCAAGAAGACGCAGAAGAGTCCAAGCAGGCGCGGAAGCGTCCAAGCAGGCGCGGAAGCATGCAAGAAGGCGCAGAAGAGTCCAAACAGGCGCGGAAGCGTCCAAGCAGGCGGGGAAGCATGCAAGCAGGCGCGGAAGCGTCCAAGCAGGCGCGGAAACGTCCAAGTAGGCGCGGAAGCATGCAAGAAGGCGCGGAAGCGTCCAAGCAGGCGCGGTAGCGTCCAAGCAGGCGCGGAAACGTCCAAGCATGCGCGGAAGCATGCAAGAAGGCGCAGAAGAGTCCAAGCAGGCGCGGAAGCGTCCAAGCAGTCGCGGAAGCGTCCAAGCTGGCGCGGTAGCGTCCAAGCAGGCGCGGAAGCGTCCAAGCAGTCGCGGAAGCGTCCAAGCTGGCGCGGTAGCGTCCAAGCAGTCGCGGAAGCGTCCAAGCAGGCGCGGTAGCGTCCAAGCAGGCGCGGAAGCGTCCAAGCAGTCGCGGAAACGTCCAAGTAGGCGCGGCAGCATGCAAGAAGGCGCAGAAGAGTCCAAGTAGGCGCGGAAGCGTCCAACCAGTCGCGGAAGCGTCCAAGCAGGCGCGGTAGCGTCCAACTAGGCGCGGAAGCGTCCAAGTAGGCGCGGTAGCGTCCAAGCAGTCGCGGAAGCGTCCAAGCAGGCGCGGTAGCGTCCAAGCAGTCGCGGAAGCGTCCAAGCAGGCGCGGAAGCATGCAAGAAGGCGCAGAAGAGTCCAAGCAGGCGCGGAAGCGTCCAAGCAGTCGCGGAAGCGTACAAGCAGTCGCGGAAACGTCCAAGCAGGCGCGGAAGCATGCAAGAAGACGCAGAGGAGTCCAAGCAGGCGCGGAAGCGTCCAAGCAGGCGCGGAAACGTCCAAGCAGGCGGGGAAGCATGCAAGCAGGCGCGGAAGCGTCCAAGCAGACGCGGAAACGTCCAAGTAGGCGCGGCAGCATGCAAGAAGGCGCAGAAGGGTCCAAGCAGTCACGGAAGCGTCCAAGCATTCGCGGAAGCGTCCAAGCAGGCGCGGTAGCGTCCAACCAGGCGCGGAAGCGTCCAAGCAGTCGGTGAAGCGTCCAAGCAGGCGCGGAAGCGTCCAAGCAGGCAGGGAAACGTCCAAGCAGGCGCCGAAGCGTCCAAGCAGTCGCGGAAGCGTCCAAGCAGGCGCGGAAACGTCCAAGCAGGCGCGGAAGCATGCAAGAAGACGCAGAAGAGTCCAAGCAGGCGCGGAAGCGTCCAAGCAGGCGCGGAAGCATGCAAGAAGGCGCAGAAGAGTCCAAACAGGCGCGGAAGCGTCCAAGCAGGCGGG
The DNA here is from genome assembly GCA_963989415.1 of Cerceris ruficornis. Taxonomy (NCBI): domain Eukaryota; kingdom Metazoa; phylum Arthropoda; class Insecta; order Hymenoptera; family Crabronidae; genus Cerceris; species Cerceris ruficornis. The sequence goes on from OZ022522.1 coordinate 1,978,006, forward strand.
GAAGCATGCAAGCAGGCGCGGAAGCGTCCAAGCAGGCGCGGAAACGTCCAAGTAGGCGCGGAAGCATGCAAGAAGGCGCGGAAGCGTCCAAGCAGGCGCGGTAGCGTCCAAGCAGGCGCGGAAACGTCCAAGCATGCGCGGAAGCATGCAAGAAGGCGCAGAAGAGTCCAAGCAGGCGCGGAAGCGTCCAAGCAGGCGCGGTTGCGTCCAAGCAGGCGCGGAAGCGTCCAAGCAGTCGCGGAAACGTCCAAGTAGGCGCGGCAGCATGCAAGAAGGCGCAGAAGAGTCCAAGTAGGCGCGGAAGCGTCCAACCAGTCGCGGAAGCGTCCAAGCAGGCGCGGTAGCGTCCAACCAGGCGCGGAAGCGTCCAAGTAGGCGCGGTAGCGTCCAAGCAGTCGCGGAAGCGTCCAAGCAGGCTCGGTAGCGTCCAAGCAGTCGCGGAAGCGTCCAAGCAGGCGCGGAAGCATGCAAGAAGGCGCAGAAGAGTCCAAGCAGGCGCGGAAGCGTCCAAGCAGTCGCGGAAGCGTACAAGCAGTCGCGGAAACGTCCAAGCAGGCGCGGAAGCATGCAAGAAGACGCAGAGGAGTCCAAGCAGGCGCGGAAGCGTCCAAGCAGGCGCGGTAACGTCCAAGCAGGCGGGGAAGCATGCAAGCAGGCGCGGAAGCGTCCAAGCAGACGCGGAAACGTCCAAGTAGGCGCGGCAGCATGCAAGAAGGCGCAGAAGGGTCCAAGCAGTCACGGAAGCGTCCAAGCATTCGCGGAAGCGTCCAAGCAGGCGCGGTAGCGTCCAACCAGGCGCGGAAGCGTCCAAGCAGTCGGTGAAGCGTCCAAGCAGGCGCGGAAGCGTCCAAGCAGGCAGGGAAACGTCCAAGCAGGCGCCGAAGCGTCCAAGCAGTCGCGGAAGCGTCCAAGCAGGCGCGGAAACGTCCAAGCAGGCGCGGAAGCATGCAAGAAGACGCAGAAGAGTCCAAGCAGGCGCGGAAGCGTCCAAGCAGGCGCGGAAGCATGCAAGAAGGCGCAGAAGAGTCCAAACAGGCGCGGAAGCGTCCAAGCAGGCGGGGAAGCATGCAAGCAGGCGCGGAAGCGTCCAAGCAGGCGCGGAAACGTCCAAGTAGGCGCGGAAGCATGCAAGAAGCCGCAGAAGAGTCCAAGCAGGCGCGGAAGCGTCCAAGCAGGCGTGGGAGCGTCCAAGCAGTCGCGGAAGCGTCCAAGCAGGCGCGGTTGCGTCCAAGCAGGCGCGGAAGCGTCCAAGCAGTCGCGGAAACGTCCAAGTAGGCGCGGCAGCATGCAAGAAGGCGCAGAAGAGTCCAAGTAGGCGCGGAAGCGTCCAACCAGTCGCGGAAGCGTCCAAGCAGGCGCGGTAGCGTCCAACCAGGCGCGGAAGCGTCCAAGTAGGCGCGGTAGCGTCCAAGCAGTCGCGGAAGCGTCCAAGCAGGCTCGGTAGCGTCCAAGCAGTCGCGGAAGCGTCCAAGCAGGCGCGGAAGCATGCAAGAAGGCGCAGAAGAGTCCAAGCAGGCGCGGAAGCGTCCAAGCAGTCGCGGAAGCGTACAAGCAGTCGCGGAAACGTCCAAGCAGGCGCGGAAGCATGCAAGAAGACGCAGAGGAGACCAAGCAGGCGCGGAAGCGTCCAAGCAGGCGCGGTAACGTCCAAGCAGGCGGGGAAGCATGCAAGCAGGCGCGGAAGCGTCCAAGCAGACGCGGAAACGTCCAAGTAGGCGCGGCAGCATGCAAGAAGGCGCAGAAGGGTCCAAGCAGTCACGGAAGCGTCCAAGCATTCGCGGAAGCGTCCAAGCAGGCGCGGTAGCGTCCAACCAGGCGCGGAAGCGTCCAAGCAGTCGGTGAAGCGTCCAAGCAGGCGCGGAAGCGTCCAAGCAGGCAGGGAAACGTCCAAGCAGGCGCCGAAGCGTCCAAGCAGTCGCGGAAGCGTCCAAGCAGGCGCGGAAACGTCCAAGCAGGCGCGGAAGCATGCAAGAAGACGCAGAAGAGTCCAAGCAGGCGCGGAAGCGTCCAAGCAGGCGCGGAAGCATGCAAGAAGGCGCAGAAGAGTCCAAACAGGCGCGGAAGCGTCCAAGCAGGCGGGGAAGCATGCAAGCAGGCGCGGAAGCGTCCAAGCAGGCGCGGAAACGTCCAAGTAGGCGCGGAAGCATGCAAGAAGGCGCGGAAGCGTCCAAGCAGGCGCGGTAGCGTCCAAGCAGGCGCGGAAACGTCCAAGCATGCGCGGAAGCATGCAAGAAGGCGCAGAAGAGTCCAAGCAGGCGCGGAAGCGTCCAAGCAGTCGCGGAAGCGTCCAAGCTGGCGCGGTAGCGTCCAAGCAGGCGCGGAAGCGTCCAAGCAGTCGCGGAAGCGTCCAAGCTGGCGCGGTAGCGTCCAAGCAGTCGCGGAAGCGTCCAAGCAGGCGCGGTAGCGTCCAAGCAGGCGCGGAAGCGTCCAAGCAGTCGCGGAAACGTCCAAGTAGGCGCGGCAGCATGCAAGAAGGCGCAGAAGAGTCCAAGTAGGCGCGGAAGCGTCCAACCAGTCGCGGAAGCGTCCAAGCAGGCGCGGTAGCGTCCAACTAGGCGCGGAAGCGTCCAAGTAGGCGCGGTAGCGTCCAAGCAGTCGCGGAAGCGTCCAAGCAGGCGCGGTAGCGTCCAAGCAGTCGCGGAAGCGTCCAAGCAGGCGCGGAAGCATGCAAGAAGGCGCAGAAGAGTCCAAGCAGGCGCGGAAGCGTCCAAGCAGTCGCGGAAGCGTACAAGCAGTCGCGGAAACGTCCAAGCAGGCGCGGAAGCATGCAAGAAGACGCAGAGGAGTCCAAGCAGGCGCGGAAGCGTCCAAGCAGGCGCGGAAACGTCCAAGCAGGCGGGGAAGCATGCAAGCAGGCGCGGAAGCGTCCAAGCAGACGCGGAAACGTCCAAGTAGGCGCGGCAGCATGCAAGAAGGCGCAGAAGGGTCCAAGCAGTCGCGGAAGCGTACAAGCAGTCGCGGAAACGTCCAAGCAGGCGCGGAAGCATGCAAGAAGACGCAGAGGAGTCCAAGCAGGCGCGGAAGCGTCCAAGCAGGCGCGGTAACGTCCAAGCAGGCGGGGAAGCATGCAAGCAGGCGCGGAAGCGTCCAAGCAGACGCGGAAACGTCCAAGTAGGCGCGGCAGCATGCAAGAAGGCGCAGAAGGGTCCAAGCAGTCACGGAAGCGTCCAAGCATTCGCGGAAGCGTCCAAGCAGGCGCGGTAGCGTCCAACCAGGCGCGGAAGCGTCCAAGCAGTCGGTGAAGCGTCCAAGCAGGCGCGGAAGCGTCCAAGCAGGCAGGGAAACGTCCAAGCAGGCGCCGAAGCGTCCAAGCAGTCGCGGAAGCGTCCAAGCAGGCGCGGAAACGTCCAAGCAGGCGCGGAAGCATGCAAGAAGACGCAGAAGAGTCCAAGCAGGCGCGGAAGCGTCCAAGCAGGCGCGGAAGCATGCAAGAAGGCGCAGAAGAGTCCAAACAGGCGCGGAAGCGTCCAAGCAGGCGGGGAAGCATGCAAGCAGGCGCGGAAGCGTCCAAGCAGGCGCGGAAACGTCCAAGTAGGCGCGGAAGCATGCAAGAAGCCGCAGAAGAGTCCAAGCAGGCGCGGAAGCGTCCAAGCAGGCGTGGGAGCGTCCAAGCAGTCGCGGAAGCGTCCAAGCAGGCGCGGTTGCGTCCAAGCAGGCGCGGAAGCGTCCAAGCAGTCGCGGAAACGTCCAAGTAGGCGCGGCAGCATGCAAGAAGGCGCAGAAGAGTCCAAGTAGGCGCGGAAGCGTCCAACCAGTCGCGGAAGCGTCCAAGCAGGCGCGGTAGCGTCCAACCAGGCGCGGAAGCGTCCAAGTAGGCGCGGTAGCGTCCAAGCAGTCGCGGAAGCGTCCAAGCAGGCTCGGTAGCGTCCAAGCAGTCGCGGAAGCGTCCAAGCAGGCGCGGAAGCATGCAAGAAGGCGCAGAAGAGTCCAAGCAGGCGCGGAAGCGTCCAAGCAGTCGCGGAAGCGTACAAGCAGTCGCGGAAACGTCCAAGCAGGCGCGGAAGCATGCAAGAAGACGCAGAGGAGACCAAGCAGGCGCGGAAGCGTCCAAGCAGGCGCGGTAACGTCCAAGCAGGCGGGGAAGCATGCAAGCAGGCGCGGAAGCGTCCAAGCAGACGCGGAAACGTCCAAGTAGGCGCGGCAGCATGCAAGAAGGCGCAGAAGGGTCCAAGCAGTCACGGAAGCGTCCAAGCATTCGCGGAAGCGTCCAAGCAGGCGCGGTAGCGTCCAACCAGGCGCGGAAGCGTCCAAGCAGTCGGTGAAGCGTCCAAGCAGGCGCGGAAGCGTCCAAGCAGGCAGGGAAACGTCCAAGCAGGCGCCGAAGCGTCCAAGCAGTCGCGGAAGCGTCCAAGCAGGCGCGGAAACGTCCAAGCAGGCGCGGAAGCATGCAAGAAGACGCAGAAGAGTCCAAGCAGGCGCGGAAGCGTCCAAGCAGGCGCGGAAGCATGCAAGAAGGCGCAGAAGAGTCCAAACAGGCGCGGAAGCGTCCAAGCAGGCGGGGAAGCATGCAAGCAGGCGCGGAAGCGTCCAAGCAGGCGCGGAAACGTCCAAGTAGGCGCGGAAGCATGCAAGAAGGCGCGGAAGCGTCCAAGCAGGCGCGGTAGCGTCCAAGCAGGCGCGGAAACGTCCAAGCATGCGCGGAAGCATGCAAGAAGGCGCAGAAGAGTCCAAGCAGGCGCGGAAGCGTCCAAGCAGTCGCGGAAGCGTCCAAGCTGGCGCGGTAGCGTCCAAGCAGGCGCGGAAGCGTCCAAGCAGTCGCGGAAGCGTCCAAGCTGGCGCGGTAGCGTCCAAGCAGTCGCGGAAGCGTCCAAGCAGGCGCGGTAGCGTCCAAGCAGGCGCGGAAGCGTCCAAGCAGTCGCGGAAACGTCCAAGTAGGCGCGGCAGCATGCAAGAAGGCGCAGAAGAGTCCAAGTAGGCGCGGAAGCGTCCAACCAGTCGCGGAAGCGTCCAAGCAGGCGCGGTAGCGTCCAACTAGGCGCGGAAGCGTCCAAGTAGGCGCGGTAGCGTCCAAGCAGTCGCGGAAGCGTCCAAGCAGGCGCGGTAGCGTCCAAGCAGTCGCGGAAGCGTCCAAGCAGGCGCGGAAGCATGCAAGAAGGCGCAGAAGAGTCCAAGCAGGCGCGGAAGCGTCCAAGCAGTCGCGGAAGCGTACAAGCAGTCGCGGAAACGTCCAAGCAGGCGCGGAAGCATGCAAGAAGACGCAGAGGAGTCCAAGCAGGCGCGGAAGCGTCCAAGCAGGCGCGGAAACGTCCAAGCAGGCGGGGAAGCATGCAAGCAGGCGCGGAAGCGTCCAAGCAGACGCGGAAACGTCCAAGTAGGCGCGGCAGCATGCAAGAAGGCGCAGAAGGGTCCAAGCAGTCACGGAAGCGTCCAAGCATTCGCGGAAGCGTCCAAGCAGGCGCGGTAGCGTCCAACCAGGCGCGGAAGCGTCCAAGCAGTCGGTGAAGCGTCCAAGCAGGCGCGGAAGCGTCCAAGCAGGCAGGGAAACGTCCAAGCAGGCGCCGAAGCGTCCAAGCAGTCGCGGAAGCGTCCAAGCAGGCGCGGAAACGTCCAAGCAGGCGCGGAAGCATGCAAGAAGACGCAGAAGAGTCCAAGCAGGCGCGGAAGCGTCCAAGCAGGCGCGGAAGCATGCAAGAAGGCGCAGAAGAGTCCAAACAGGCGCGGAAGCGTCCAAGCAGGCGGGGAAGCATGCAAGCAGGCGCGGAAGCGTCCAAGCAGGCGCGGAAACGTCCAAGTAGGCGCGGAAGCATGCAAGAAGGCGCGGAAGCGTCCAAGCAGGCGCGGTAGCGTCCAAGCAGGCGCGGAAACGTCCAAGCATGCGCGGAAGCATGCAAGAAGGCGCAGAAGAGTCCAAGCAGGCGCGGAAGCGTCCAAGCAGTCGCGGAAGCGTCCAAGCTGGCGCGGTAGCGTCCAAGCAGGCGCGGAAGCGTCCAAGCAGGCGCGGAAACGTCCAAGCAGGCGCGGAAACGTCCAAGCAGGCGCGGAAGCATGCAAGAAGACGCAGAAGAGTCCAAGCAGGCGCGGAAGCGTCCAAGCAGGCGCGGAAGCATGCAAGAAGGCGCAGAAGAGTCCAAACAGGCGCGGAAGCGTCCAAGCAGGCGGGGAAGCATGCAAGCAGGCGCGGAAGCGTCCAAGCAGGCGCGGAAACGTCCAAGTAGGCGCGGAAGCATGCAAGAAGGCGCGGAAGCGTCCAAGCAGGCGCGGTAGCGTCCAAGCAGGCGCGGAAACGTCCAAGCATGCGCGGAAGCATGCAAGAAGGCGCAGAAGAGTCCAAGCAGGCGCGGAAGCGTCCAAGCAGTCGCGGAAGCGTCCAAGCTGGCGCGGTAGCGTCCAAGCAGGCGCGGAAGCGTCCAAGCAGGCGCGGAAACGTCCAAGCAGGCGCGGAAACGTCCAAGTAGGCGTGGCAGCATGCAAGAAGGCGCAGAAGAGTCCAAGCAGGCGCAGAAGAGTCCAAGCAGGCGCGGTAGCGTCCAACCAGGCGCGGAAGCGTCCAAGTAGGCGCGGTAGCGTCCAAGCAGTCGCGGAAGCGTCCAAGCAGGCGCGGTAGCGTCCAAGCAGGCGCGGAAGCGTCCAAGCAGTCGCGGAAACGTCCAAGTAGGCGCGGCAGCATGCAAGAAGGCGCAGAAGAGTCCAAGTAGGCGCGGAAGCGTCCAACCAGTCGCGGAAGCGTCCAAGCAGGCGCGGTAGCGTCCAACCAGGCGCGGAAGCGTCCAAGTAGGCGCGGTAGCGTCCAAGCAGTCGCGGAAGCGTCCAAGCAGGCGCGGTAGCGTCCAAGCAGTCGCGGAAGCGTCCAAGCAGGCGCGGTAGCGTCCAAGCAGTCGCGGAAGCGTCCAAGCAGGCGCGGAAGCATGCAAGAAGGCGCAGAAGAGTCCAAGCAGGCGCGGAAGCGTCCAAGCAGTCGCGGAAGCGTACAAGCAGTCGCGGAAACGTCCAAGCAGGCGCGGAAGCATGCAAGAAGACGCAGAGGAGTCCAAGCAGGCGCGGAAGCGTCCAAGCAGGCGCGGAAACGTCCAAGCAGGCGGGGAAGCATGCAAGCAGGCGCGGAAGCGTCCAAGCAGACGCGGAAACGTCCAAGTAGGCGCGGCAGCATGCAAGAAGGCGCAGAAGGGTCCAAGCAGTCACGGAAGCGTCCAAGCATTCGCGGAAGCGTCCAAGCAGGCGCGGTAGCGTCCAACCAGGCGCGGAAGCGTCCAAGCAGTCGGTGAAGCGTCCAAGCAGGCGCGGAAGCGTCCAAGCAGGCAGGGAAACGTCCAAGCAGGCGCCGAAGCGTCCAAGCAGTCGCGGAAGCGTCCAAGCAGGCGCGGAAACGTCCAAGCAGGCGCGGAAGCATGCAAGAAGACGCAGAAGAGTCCAAGCAGGCGCGGAAGCGTCCAAGCAGTCGGTGAAGCGTCCAAGCAGGCGCGGAAGCGTCCAAGCAGGCAGGGAAACGTCCAAGCAGGCGCCGAAGCGTCCAAGCAGTCGCGGAAGCGTCCAAGCAGGCGCGGAAACGTCCAAGCAGGCGCGGAAGCATGCAAGAAGACGCAGAAGAGTCCAAGCAGGCGCGGAAGCGTCCAAGCAGGCGCGGAAACGTCCAAGCAGGCGCGGAAGCATGCAAGAAGGCGCAGAAGAGTCCAAGCAGGCGCGGAAGCGTCCAAGCAGGCGCGGAAGCGTCCAAGCAGTCGTGGAAGCGTCCAAGCAGGCGCGGAAGCGTCCAAGCAGGCGCGGAAACGTCCAAGCAGGCGCGGAAGCATGCAAGAAGGCGCAGAAGAGTCCAAGCAGGCGCGGAAGCGTCCAAGCAGTAGCGGAAGCGTCCAAGCAGGCGCGGTAGCGTCCAACCAGGCGCGGTAGCGTCCAAGCAGTCGCGGAAGCGTCCAAGCAGGCATGGAAGCGTCCAAGCAGGCGCGGAAGAGTCCAAGCAGGCGCAGTAGCGTCCAACCAGACGCGGAAGCGTCCAAGCAGTCGCGGAAGCGTCCAAGCAGTCGCGGAAGCGTCTAAGCAGGCGCGGTAGCGTCCAAGCAGGCGCGGAAGCGTCCAAGCAGTCGCGGAAGTATGCAAGAAGACGCAGAAGAGTCCAAGCAGGCGCGGAAGCGTCCTAGCAGGCGGGGAAGCATGCAAACAGGCGCGGAAGCGTCCAAGCAGGCGCGGAAACGTCCAAGTAGGCGCGGAAGCATGCAAGAAGGCGCGGAAGCGTCCAAGCAGGCGCGGAAGCGTCCAAGCAGGCGCGGAAGCGTCCAAGCAGTCGCGGCAGCATGCAAGAAGGCGCAGAAGAGTCCAAGCAGGCGCGGAAGCGTCCAAGCAGTCGCGGCAGCATGCAAGAAGGCGCAGAAGAGTCCAAGCAGGCGCGGAAGCGTCCAAGCAGTCGTGGAAACGTCCAAGTAGGCGCGGCAGCATGCAAGAAGACGCAGAAGAGTCCAAGCAGGCGCGGAAGCGTCCAAGCAGGCGCGGAAGCATGCCAGAAGGCGCAGAAGAGTCCAAACAGGCGCAGAAGAGTCCAAGCAGGCGCGGAAGCGTCCAAGCAGGCGGGGAAGCATGCAAGCAGGCGCGGAAGCGTCCAAGCAGTCGTGGAAACGTCCAAGTAGGCGCGGCAGCATGCAAGAAGGCGCAGAAGCGTCCAAGCAGGCGCGGTAGCGTTCAACCAGGCGCGGAAGCGTCCAAGCAGGCGCGGAAGCGTCCAAGCAGGCGGGGAAGCATGCAAGCAGGCGCGGAAGCGTCCAAGCAGGCGCGGAAACGTCCAAGCAGGCGCGGAAACGTCCAAGCAGGCGCGGAAGCATGCAAGAAGGCGCAGAAGAGTCCAAGCAGGCGCGGAAGCGTCCAAGCAGGCGGGGAAGCATGCAAGCAGGCGCGGAAGCGTCCAAGCAGGCGCGGAAACGTCCAAGTAGGCGCGGAAGCATGCAAGAAGGCGCGGAAGCGTCCAAGCAGGCGCGGTAGCGTCCAAGCAGGCGCGGAAACGTCCAAGCAGGCGCGGAAGCATGCAAGAAGGCGCGGAAGCGTCCAAGCAGGCGCGGTAGCGTCCAAGCAGGCGCGGAAACGTCCAAGCAGGCGCGGAAGCATGCAAGAAGACGCAGAGGAGTCCAAGCAGGCGCGGAAGCGTCCAAGCAGGCGCGGAAGCGTCCAAGCAGGCGCGGAAACGTCCAAGCAGGCGCGGAAGCGTCCAAGCTGGCGCGGAAACGTCCAAGCAGGCGCGGAAGCATGCAGGAAGGCGCAGAAGAGTCCAAGCAGGCGCAGAAGAGTCCAAGCAGGCGCGGAAGCGTCCAAGCAGTCGCGGAAGCGTCCAAGCAGGCGGGGATGCATGCAGGCGCGGAAGCGTCCAAGAAGGCGCGGAAACGTCCAAGTAGGCGCGGCAGCATGCAAGAAGGCGCAGAAGAGAAGAAGCAGGCGCAGAAGAGTCCAAGCAGTCGCGGAAGCGTCCAAGCAGTCGCGGAAGCGTCCAAGCAGGTGGGGAAGCATGCAAGCAGGCGCGGAAGCGTCCAAGCAAGCGCGGAAACGTCCAAGCAGGCGCGGAAGCATGCAAGAAGACGCAGAAGAGTCCAAGCAGGCACGGAAGCGTCCAAGCAGGCGCGGAAGCATGCAAGAAGGCGCAGAAGAGTCCAAACAGGCGCAGAAGAGTCCAAGCAGGCGCGGAAGCGTCCAAGCAGGCGGGGAAGCATGCAAGCAGGCGCGGAAGCGTCCAAGCAGTCGTGGAAACGTCCAAGTAGGCGCGGCAGCATGCAAGAAGGCGCAGAAGATTCCAAGCAGGCGCGGAAGCGTCCAAGCAGGCGGGGAAGAGTCCAAGCAGGCGCGGAAGCGTCCAAGCAGTCGCGGAAGCGTCCAAGCAGGCGCGGTCGCGTCCAACCAGGCGCGGAAGCGTCCAAGCAGTCGCGGAAGTATGCAAGAAGACGCAGAAGAGTCCAAGCAGGCGCGGAAGCGTCCAAGCAGGCGGGGAAGCATGCAAGCAGGCGCGGAAGCGTCCAAGCAGTCACGGAAAAGTCCAAGCAGGCGCGGAAGCATGCAAGAAGACGCAGAAGTGTCCAAGCAGGCGCGGAAGCGTCCAAGCAGGCGCGGAAGCATGCAAGAAGGCGGGGAAGCATGCAAGCAGGCGCGGAAGCGTCCAAGCAGGCGCGGAAACGTCCAAGCAGGCGCGGAAGCATGCAAGAAGGCGCGGAAGCGTCCAAGCAGGCGCGGTAGCGTCCAACCAGGCGCGGAAGCGTCCAAGCAGGCGCGGAAGCGTCCAAGCAGTCGCGGAAGCGTCCAAGCAGGCGGGGATGCATGCAGGCGCGGAAGCGTCCAAGAAGGCGCGGAAACGTCCAAGTAGGCGCGGCATCATGCAAGAAGGCGCAGAAGGGTCCAAGCAGTCACGCAAGCGTCCAAGCAGTCGCGGAAGCGTCCAAGCAGGCGCGGTAGCGTCCAACCAGGCGCGGAAGCGTCCAAGCAGTCGCTGAAGCGTCCAAGCAGGCGCGGTAGCGTCCAAGCAGGCAGGAAAACGTCCAACCAGGCGCCGAAGCGTCCAAGCAGTCGCGGAAGCTTCCAAGCAGGCGCGGAAACGTCCAAGCAGGCGCGGAAACGTCCAAGTAGGCGCGGCAGCATGCAAGAAGGCGCAGAAGAGAAGAAGCAGGCGCAGAAGAGTCCAAGCAGGCGCGGAAGCGTCCAAGCAGTCGCGGAAGCGTCCAAGCAGGTGGGGAAGCATGCAAGCAGGCGCGGAAGCGTCCAAGCAAGCGCGGAAACGTCCAAGCAGGCGGGGAAGCATGCAAGCAGGCGCGGAAGCGTCCAATCAGGCGCGGAAACGTCCAAGTAGGCGCGGCAGCATGCAAGAAGGCGCAGAAGGGTCCAAGCAGTCACGGAAGCGTCCAAGCAGGCGCGGAAGCGTCCAAGCAGGCGCGGTAGAGTCCAACCAGGCGCGGAAGCGTCCAAGCAGTCGCGGAAGCGTCCAAGCAGGCGCGGAAGCGTCCAAGCAGGCAGGGAAACGTCCAAGCAGGCGCCGAAGCGTCCGGGCAGTCGCGGAAGCGTCCAAGCAGGCGCGGAAACGTACAAGTAGGCGCGGCAGCATGCAAGAAGGCGCAGAAGAGTCCAAGCAGTCGCGGAAGCGTCCAAGCAGGCGCGGAAACGTCCAAGCAGGCGCGGAAACGTCCAAGTAGGCGCGGCAGCATGCAAGAAGGCGCAGAAGAGTAGAAGCAGGCGCAGAAGAGTCCAAGCAGGCGCGGAAGCGTCCAAGCAGTCGCGGAAGCGTCCAAGCAGGCGGGGAAGCATGCAAGCAGGCGCGGAAGCGTCCAAGCAAGCGCGAAAACGTCCAAGCAGGCGGGGAAGCATGCAAGCAGGCGCGGAAGCGTCCAATCAGGCGCGGAAACGTCCAAGTAGGCGCGGCAGCATGCAAGAAGGCGCAGAAGGGTCCAAGCAGTCACGGAAGCGTCCAAGCAGGCGCGGAAGCGTCCAAGCAGGCGCGGAAGCATGCAAGAAGACGCAGAAGGGTCCAAGCAGGCGCGAAAGCGTCCAAGCAGTCGCGGAAGCGTTCAAGCAGGCGCGGTAGCGTCCAAGCAGGCGCGGAAACGTCCAAGCAGGCGCGGAAGCAAGCAAGAAGACGCAGAAGAGTCCAAGAAGGCGCGGTAGCGTCCAGCCAAGCGCGGAAGCTTCCAAGCAGGCGCGGAAGCGTCCAAGCAGGCGCGGTAGCGTCCAAGCAGGCGCGGAAACGTCCAAGCAGGCGCGGAAGCGTCCAAGCAGGCGCGGTAGCGTCCAAGCAAGCGCGGAAACGTCCAAGCAGGCGCGGAAGCATGCAAGAAGACGCAGAAGAGTCCAAGCAGGCGCGGAAGCGTCCAAGCAGTCGCGGAAGCGTCCAAGCAGGCGCGGTAGCGTCCAATCAGGCGCGGAAGCGTCCAAGCAGGCGCGGTAGCGTCCAAGCAGGCGCGGAAACGTCCAAGCAGGCGCGGAAACGTCCAAGCAGGCGCGGAAGCATGCAAGAAGGCGCAGAACAGTCCAAGCAGGCGCGGAAGCGTCCAAGCAGACGCGGAAGCGTCCAAGTAGGCGCGGTAGCGTCCAAGCAGGCGTAGAAGAGTCCAAGCAGGCGCGGAAGCGTCCAAGCAGGCGCGGTAGCGTCCAAGCAGGCGCGGAAACGTCCAAGCAGGCGCGGAAGCATGCAAGAAGGCGCAGAAGAGTCCAAGCAGGCGCGGAAGCGTCCAAGCAGTCGCGGAAGCGTCCAAGCAGGCGCGGTAGAATCCAAGCAGTCGCGGAAGCGTCCAAGCAGGCGCGGAAACGTCCAAGCAGGCGCGGAAGCATGCAAGAAGGCGCAGAAGAGTCCAAGCAGGCGCGGAAGCGTCCAAGCAGTCGCGGAAGCGTCCAAGCAGTCGCGGAAGCGTCCAAGCAGGCACGGAAGCGTCCAAGCAGGCGCCGAAGCATGCAAGAAGGCGCGGAAGCGTCCAAGCAGTCGCGGAAGTGTCCAAGCAGGCGCGGAATCGTCCAAGTAGGCGCGGCAGCATGCAAGAAGGCGCAGAAGAGTCCAAGCAGGCGCGGAAACGTCCAAGCAGGCGCGGAAGCATGCAAGAAGGCGCGGAAGCGTCCAAGCAGTCGCGGAAGCGTCCAATCAGTCGCGGAAGCGTCCAAGCAGGCGCGGAAGCGTCCAACCAGGCGCGGAAGCGTCCAACCAGGCGCGGAAGCGTCCAAGTAGGCGCGGCAGCATGCAAGAAGGCGCAGAAGATTCCAAGCAGGCGCGGAAGCGTCCAAGCAGGCGGGGAAGAGTCCAAGCAGGCGCGGAAGCGTCCAAGCAGTCGCGGAAGCGTCCAAGCAGGCGCGGTCGCGTCCAACCAGGCGCGGAAGCGTCCAAGCAGTCGCGGAAGTATGCAAGAAGACGCAGAAGAGTCCAAGCAGGCGCGGAAGCGTCCAAGCAGGCGGGGAAGCATGCAAGCAGTCGCGTAAGCGTCCAAGCAGGCGCGGGAGCGTCCAAGCAGGCGCGGAAGCATGCAAGATGACGCAGAAGAGTCCAAGCAGGCGCGGAAGCTTCCAAGCAGGCGCGGCAGCATGCAAGAAGGCGCAGAAGAGTCCAAGCAGTCGCGGAAGCATGCAAGAAGACGCAGAAGAGTTCAAGCAGGCGCGGAAGCGCCCAAGCAGGCGCGGAAGCATGCAAGAAGGCGCAGAAGAGTCCAAACAGGCGCGGAAGCGTCCAAGCAGGCGGGGAAGCATGCAAGCAGGCGCGGAAGCGTCCAAGCAGGCGCGGAAACGTCCAAGTAGGCGCGGAAGCATGCAAGAAGGCGCGGAAGCGTCCAAGCAGGCGCGGTAGCGTCCAAGCAGGCGCGGAAACGTCCAAGCAGGCGCGGAAGCATGCAAGAAGGCGCAGAAGAGTCCAAGCAGGCGCGGAAGCGTCCAAGCAGGCGGGGAAGCATGCAAGCAGGCGCGGAAGCGTCCAAGCAGGCGTGGAAACGTCCAAGTAGGCGCGGCAGCATGCAAGAAGGCGCAGAAGATTCCAAGCAGGCGCGGAAGCGTCCAAGCAGGCGCGGAAACGTCCAAGTAGGCGCGGCAGCATGCAAGAAGGCGCAGAAGAGTCCAAGTAGGCGCGGAAGCGTCCAACCAGTCGCGGAAGCGTCCAAGCAGGCGCGGTAGCGTCCAACCAGGCGCGGAAGCGTCCAAGTAGGCGCGGCAGCATGCAAGAAGGCGCAGAAGAGTCCTAGCAGGCGCGGAAGCGTCCAAGCAGGCGGGGAAGCATGCAAGCAGGCGCGGAAGCGTCCAAGCAGTCGTGGAAACGTCCAAGTAGGCGCGGCAGCATGCAAGAAGGCGCAGAAGAGTCCAAGCAGGCGCGGAAGCGTCCAAGCAGTCGCGGAAGCGTCCAAGCAGGCGCAGAAGAGTCCAAGCAGGCGCGGAAGCATCCAAGCAGGAGCGGTAGCGTCCAAGCAGGCGCGGAAACGTCCAAGCAGGCGCGGAAGCATGCAAGAAGGCGCAGAAGAGTGCAAGCAGGCGCGGAAGCGTCCAAGCAGGCGCGGAAATGTCCAAGCAGGCGCGGAAGCATGCAAGAAGGCGCAGAAGAGTCCAAGCAGGCGCGGAAGCGTCCAACTAGGCTCGGAAGCATGCAAGAAGGCGCAGAAGAGTTCAAGCAGCCGCGGAAGCGACCAAGCAGTCGCGGAAGCGTCCAAGCAGGCGCGGAAACGTCCAAGCAGGCGTGGAAGCATGCAAGAAGGCGCAGAAGAGTCCAAGCAGGCGCGGTATCGTCCAACCAGGCGCGGAAGCGTCCAAGCAGTCGCGGAAGCGTCCAAGCAGGCGCGGGAGCGTCCAAGCAGGCGCGGAAGCATGCAAGAAGGCGCAGAACAGTCCAAGCAGGCGCAGAAGAGTCCAAGCAGGCGCGGAAGCGTCCAAGCAGGCGCGGAAACGTCCAAGCAGGCGTGGAAGCATGCAAGAAGGCGCAGAAGAGTCCAAGCAGGCGCGGTATCGTCCAACCAGGCGCGAAAGCGTCCAAGCAGTCGCGGAAGCGTCCAAGCAGGCGCGGGAGCGTCCAAGCAGGCGCGGAAGCATGCAAGATGACGCAGAAGAGTCCAAGCAGGCGCGGAAGCTTCCAAGCAGGCGCGGCAGCATGCAAGAAGGCGCAGAAGAGTCCAAGCAGGCGCGGAAGCGTCCAAGCAGGCGCGGAAGCATGCAAGAAGGCGCAGAAGAGTCCAAACAGGCGCGGAAGCGTCCAAGCAGGCGCGGAAGCGTCCAAGCAGGCGCGGAAACGTCCAAGCAGGCGCGGTCGCGTCCAACCAGGCGCGGAAGCGTGCAAGCAGTCGCGGAAGTATGCAAGAAGACGCAGAAGAGTCCAAGCAGGCGCGGAAGCGTCCAAGCAGGCGGGGAAGCATGCAAGCAGGCGCGGAAGCGTCCAAGCAGTCACGGAAGCGTCCAAGCAGGCGCGGTAGCGTCCAAGCAGGCGCGGTAGCGTCCAAGCAGTCGCGGAAGCGTCCAAGCAGGCGCGGTAGCGTCCAAGCAGGAGCGGAAACGTCCAAGCAGGCGCGGAAGCATGCAAGAAGGCGCAGAGGAGTCCAAGCAGGCGCGGAAGCGTCCAAGCAGGCGCGGAAGCGTCCAAGCAGGCGCGGAAACGTCCAAGCAGGCGCGGTAGCGTCCAAGCTGGCGCGGAAACGTCCAAGCAGGCGCGGAAGCGTCCAAGCAGTCGCGGAAGCGTCCAAGCAGGCGGGGAAGCATGCAAGCAGGCGCGGAAGCGTCCAAGCAAGCGCGGAAACGTCCAAGCAGGCGGGGAAGCATGCAAGAAGGCGCAGAAGAGTCCAAGCAGGCGCGGAAGCATTCAAGCAGGCGCGGAAGTGTCCAAGCAGGCGGGGAAGAATGCAAGAAGGCGCGGAAGCGTCCAAGCAGGCGCGGAAGCGTCCAAGCAGTCGCGGAAGCGTCCAAGCAGGCGCGGAAACGTACAAGTAGGCGCGGCAGCATGCAAGAAGGCGCAGAAGAGTCCAAGCAGGCGCGGAAGCATTCAAGCAGGCGCGGAAGCGTCCAAGCAGGCGGGGAAGAATGCAAGAAGGCGCGGAAGCGTCCAAGCAGGCGCGGAAGCGTCCAAGCAGTCGCGGAAGCGTCCAAGCAGGCGGGGAAGCATGCAAGCAGGCGCGGAAGCGTCCAAGCAAGCGCGGAAACGTCCAAGCAGGCGGGGAAGCATGCAAGCAGGCGCGGAAGCGTCCAATCAGGCGCGGAAACGTCCAAGCAGGCGGGGAAGCATGCAAGCAGGCGCGGAAGCGTCCAAGCAGGCGCGGAAACGTACAAGTAGGCGCGGCAGCATGCAAGAAGGCGCAGAAGAGTCCAAGCAGGCGCGGAAGCATTCAAGCAGGCGCGGAAGCGTCCAAGCAGGCGGGGAAGAATGCAAGAAGGCGCGGAAGCGTCCAAGCAGGCGCGGAAGCGTCCAAGCAGTCGCGGAAGCGTCCAAGCAGGCGGGGAAGCATGCAAGCAGGCGCGGAAGCGTCCAAGCAAGCGCGGAAACGTCCAAGCAGGCGGGGAAGCATGCAAGCAGGCGCGGAAGCGTCCAATCAGGCGCGGAGACGTCCAAGTAGGCGCGGCAGCATGCAAGAAGGCGCAGAAGGGTCCAAGCAGTCACGGAAGCGTCCAAGCAGTCGCGGAAGCGTCCAAGCAGGCGCGGTAGCGTCCAACCAGGCGCGGAAGCGTCCAAGCAGTCGCGGAAGCGTCCAAGCAGGCGCGGAAGCGTCCAATCAGGCAGGGAAACGTCCAAGCAGGCGCCGAAGCGTCCAAGCAGTCGCGGAAGCGTCCAAGCAGGCGCGGAAACGTCCAAGCAGGCGCGGAAGCATGCAAGAAGACGCAGAAGTGTCCAAGCAGGCGCGGAAGCGTCCAAGCAGGCGCGGAAGCATGCAAGAAGGCGCAGAAGAGTCCAAACAGGCGCAGAAGAGTCCAATCAGGCGCGGAAGCGTCCAAGCAGGCGGGGAAGCATGCAAGCAGGCGCAGAAGAGTCCAAGCAGGCACGGAAGCGTCCAAGCAGGCGGGGAAGCATGCAAGCAGGCGCGGAAGCGTCCAAGCAGGCGCGGAAACGTCCAAGCAGGCGCGGAAGCATGCAAGAAGGCGCGGAAGCGTCCAAGCAGGCGCGGTAGCGTCCAACCAGGCGCGGAAGCGTCCAAGCAGTCGCGGAAGCGTCCAAGCAGGCGCGGAAGCGTCCAAGCAGGCGCGGAAACGTCCAAGCAGGCGCGGAAGCATGCAAGAAGGCGCAGAAGAGTCCAAGCATTCGCGGAAGCGTCGAAGCAGTCGCGGAAGCATGCAAGAAGGCGCAGAAGAGTCCAATCAGGCGCGGAAGCGTCCAAGCAGGCGCGGAAGCGTGCAAGCAGGCGCGGAAGCGTCCAAGCAGGCGCGGAAGCGTCCAAGCAGGCGCGGAAACGTCCAAGCAGGCGCGGAAGCATGCAAGAAGGCGCAGAAGAGTCCAAGCAGGCGCGGAAGCGTCCAAGCAGGCGGGGAAGCATGCAAGCAGGCGCGGAAGCGTCCAAGCAGGCGTGGAAACGTCCAAGTAGGCGCGGCAGCATGCAAGAAGGCGCAGAAGATTCCAAGCAGGCGCGGAAGCGTCCAAGCAGGCGGGGAAGCATGCAAGCAGGCGCGGAAGCGTCCAAGCAGGCGCGGAAACGTCCAAGCAGGCGCGGAAGCATGCAAGAAGACGCAGAAGAGTCCAAGCAGGCGCGGAAGCGTCCAAGCAGGCGCGGAAGCATGCAAGAAGGCGCAGAAGAGTCCAAACAGGCGCAGAAGAGTCCAAGCAGGCGCGGAAGCGTCCAAGCAGGCGGGGAAGCATGCAAGCAGGCGCGGAAGCGTCCAAGTATGCGCGGCAGCATGCAAGAAGGCGCAGAAGATTCCAAGCAGGCGCGGAAGCGTCCAAGCAGGCGGGGAAGCATGCAAGCAGGCGCGGAAGTGTCCAAGCAGGCGCGGAAACGTCCAAGTAGGCGCGGCAGCATGCAAGAAGGCGCAGAAGAGTCCAAGCAGGCGCGGAAGCGTCCAAGCAGTCACGGAAGCGTCCAAGCAGGCGCGGAAGCGTCCAAGCAGGCGCGGAAGCATGCAAGAAGACGCAGAAGGGTCCAAGCAGGCGCGAAAGCGTCCAAGCAGTCGCGGAAGCGTTCAAGCAGGCGCGGTAGCGTCCAAGCAGGCGCGGAAACGTCCAAGCAGGCGCGGAAGCATGCAAGAAGACGCAGAAGAGTCCAAGCAGGCGCGGAAGCGTCCAAGCAGGCGCGGAAGCATGCAAGAAGGCGCAGAAGAGTCCAAACAGGCGCAGAAGAGTCCAAGCAGGCGCGGAAGCGTCCAAGCAGGCGGGGAAGCATGCAAGCAGGCGCGGAAACGTCCAAGCAAGCGCGGAAACGTCCAAGCAGGCGGGGAAGCATGCAAGAAGGCGCAGAAGAGTCCAAGCAGGCGCGGAAGCATTCAAGCAGGCGCGGAAGCGTCCAAGCAGGCGGGGAAGAATGCAAGAAGGCGCGGAAGCGTCCAAGCAGGCGAGGAAGCGTCCAAGCAGTCGCGGAAGCGTCCAAGCAGGCGGGGAAGCATGCAAGCAGGCGCGGAAGCGTCCAAGCAAGCGCGGAAACGTCCAAGCAGGCGGGGAAGCATGCAAGCAGGCGCGGAAGCGTCCAATCAGGCGCGGAAACGTCCAAGTAGACGCGGCAGCATGCAAGAAGGCGCAGAAGGGTCCAAGCAGTCACGGAAGCGTCCAAGCAGTCGCGGAAGCGTCCAAGCAGGCGCGGTAGCGTCCAACCAGGCGCGGAAGCGTCCAAGCAGTCGCGGAAGCGTCCAAGCAGGCGCGGAAGCGTCCAATCAGGCAGGGAAACGTCCAAGCAGGCGCCGAAGCGTCCAAGCAGTCGCGGAAGCGTCCAAGCAGGCGCGGAAACGTCCAAGCAGGCGCGGAAGCATGCAAGAAGACGCAGAAGTGTCCAAGCAGGCGCGGAAGCGTCCAAGCAGGCGCGGAAGCATGCAAGAAGGCGCAGAAGAGTCCAAACAGGCGCAGAAGAGTCCAATCAGGCGCGGAAGCGTCCAAGCAGGCGGGGAAGCATGCAAGCAGGCGCAGAAGAGTCCAAGCAGGCACGGAAGCGTCCAAGCAGGCGGGGAAGCATGCAAGCAGGCGCGGAAGCGTCCAAGCAGGCGCGGAAACGTCCAAGCAGGCGCGGAAGCATGCAAGAAGGCGCGGAAGCGTCCAAGCAGGCGCGGTAGCGTCCAACCAGGCGCGGAAGCGTCCAAGCAGTCGCGGAAGCGTCCAAGCAGGCGCGGAAGCGTCCAAGCAGGCGCGGAAACGTCCAAGCAGGCGCGGAAGCATGCAAGAAGGCGCAGAAGAGTTCAAGCATTCGCGGAAGCGTCGAAGCAGTCGCGGAAGCATGCAAGAAGGCGCAGAAGAGTCCAATCAGGCGCGGAAGCGTCCAAGCAGGCGCGGAAGCGTGCAAGCAGGCGCGGAAGCGTCCAAGCAGGCGCGGAAGCGTCCAAGCAGGCGCGGAAACGTCCAAGCAGGCGCGGAAGCATGCAAGAAGGCGCAGAAGAGTCCAAGCAGGCGCGGAAGCGTCCAAGCAGGCGGGGAAGCATGCAAGCAGGCGCGGAAGCGTCCAAGCAGGCGTGGAAACGTCCAAGTAGGCGCGGCAGCATGCAAGAAGGCGCAGAAGATTCCAAGCAGGCGCGGAAGCGTCCAAGCAGGCGGGGAAGCATGCAAGCAGGCGCGGAAGCGTCCAAGCAGGCGCGGAAACGTCCAAGCAGGCGCGGAAGCATGCAAGAAGACGCAGAAGAGTCCAAGCAGGCGCGGAAGCGTCCAAGCAGGCGCGGAAGCATGCAAGAAGGCGCAGAAGAGTCCAAACAGGCGCAGAAGAGTCCAAGCAGGCGCGGAAGCGTCCAAGCAGGCGGGGAAGCATGCAAGCAGGCGCGGAAGCGTCCAAGTATGCGCGGCAGCATGCAAGAAGGCGCAGAAGATTCCAAGCAGGCGCGGAAGCGTCCAAGCAGGCGGGGAAGCATGCAAGCAGGCGCGGAAGTGTCCAAGCAGGCGCGGAAACGTCCAAGTAGGCGCGGCAGCATGCAAGAAGGCGCAGAAGAGTCCAAGCAGGCGCGGAAGCGTCCAAGCAGTCACGGAAGCGTCCAAGCAGGCGCGGAAGCGTCCAAGCAGGCGCGGAAGCGTCCAAGCAGGCGCGGAAACGTCCAAGCAGGCGCGGAAGCTTGCAAGAAGGCGCAGAAGAGTCCAAGCATTCGCGGAAGCGTCGAAGCAGTCGCGGAAGCATGCAAGAAGGCGCAGAAGAGTCCAATCAGGCGCGGAAGCGTCCAAGCAGGCGCGGAAGCGTGCAAGCAGGCGCGGAAGCGTCCAAGCAGGCGCGGAAGCGTCCAAGCAGGCGCGGAAACGTCCAAGCAGGCGCGGAAGCATGCAAGAAGGCGCAGAAGAGTCCAAGCAGGCGCGGAAGCGTCCAAGCAGGCGGGGAAGCATGCAAGCAGGCGCGGAAGCGTCCAAGCAGGCGTGGAAACGTCCAAGTAGGCGCGGCAGCATGCAAGAAGGCGCAGAAGATTCCAAGCAGGCGCGGAAGCGTCCAAGCAGGCGGGGAAGCATGCAAGCAGGCGCGGAAGCGTCCAAGCAGGCGCGGAAACGTCCAAGCAGGCGCGGAAGCATGCAAGAAGACGCAGAAGAGTCCAAGCAGGCGCGGAAGCGTCCAAGCAGGCGCGGAAGCATGCAAGAAGGCGCAGAAGAGTCCAAACAGGCGCAGAAGAGTCCAAGCAGGCGCGGAAGCGTCCAAGCAGGCGGGGAAGCATGCAAGCTGGCGCGGAAGCGTCCAAGCAGGCGCGGAAACGTCCAATCAGGCGCGGAAGCATGCAAGAAGACGCAGAAGAGTCCAAGCAGGCGCGGAAGCGTCCAAGCAGGCGCGGAAGCATGCAAGAAGGCGCAGAAGAGTCCAAACAGGCGCAGAAGAGTCCAAGCAGGCGCGGAAGCGTCCAAGCAGGCGGGGAAGCATGCAAGCAGGCGCGGAAGCGTCCAAGCAGTCGTCGAAACGTCCAAGTATGCGCGGCAGCATGCAAGAAGGCGCAGAAGATTCCAAGCAGGCGCGGAAGCGTCCAAGCAGGCGGGGAAGCATGCAAGCAGGCGCGGAAGTGTCCAAGCAGGCGCGGAAACGTCCAAGTAGGCGCGGCAGCATGCAAGAAGGCGCAGAAGAGTCCAAGCAGGCATAGGAAGCGTCCAAGCAGTCACGGAAGCGTCCAAGCAGGCGCGGTAGCGTCCAAGCAGGCGCGGAAACGTCCAAGCAGGCGGGGAAGCATGCAAGCAGGCGCGGAAGCGTCCAAGCAGGCGCGGAAACGTCCAAGTAGGCGCGGAAGCATGCAAGAAGGCGCGGAAGCGTCCAAGCAGGCGCGGTAGCGTCCAAGCAGGCGCGGAAACGTCCAAGCAGGCGCGGAAGCATGCAAGAAGGCGCAGAAGAGTCCAAGCAGCCGCGGAAGCGTCCAAGCAGTCGCGGAAGCATGCAAGAAGACGCAGAATAGTCTAAGCAGGCGGGGAAGCGTCCAAGCAGGCGGGGAAGCGTCCAAGCAGGCGCGGTAGCGTCCAAGCAGGCGCGGAAACGTCCAAGCAGGCGCGGAAGCATGCAAGAAGGCGGAGAAGAGTCCAAGCAGGCGCGGTAGCGTCCAACCTGGCGCGGAAACGTCCAAGCAGGCGCGGTAGCGACCAACCAGGCGCGGAAGCGTCCAAGTAGTGGCGGAAACGTCCAAGCAGGCGCGGAAGCATGCAAGAAGGCGCAGAAGAGTCCAAGCAGGCGCGGAAGCGTCCAAGCAGGCGCGGAAATGTCCAAGCAGGCGCGGAAGCATGCAAGATGACGCAGAAGAGTCCAAGCAGGCGCGGAAGCTTCCAAGCAGGCGCGGCAGCATGCAAGAAGGCGCAGAAGAGTCCAAGCACGCGCGGAAGCGTCCAAGCAGGCGCGGTAGCGTCCAACCAGGCGCGGAAGCGTCCAAGCAGTCGCGGAAGCGTCCAAGCAGGCACGGAAGCGTCCAAGCAGGCGCGGAAACGTCCAAGCAGGCGCGGAAGCATGCAAGAAGGCGCAGAAGAGTCCAAGCAGGCGCGGTATCGTCCAACCAGGCGCGGAAGCGTCCAAGCAGTCGCGGAAGCGTCCAAGCAGGCGCGGTAGCGTCCAAGCAGTCGCGGAAACGTCCAAGCAGGCGCGGAAGCATGCAAGATGACGCAGAAGAGTCCAAGCAGGCGCGGAAGCTTCCAAGCAGGCGCGGTAGCGTCCAAGCAGTCGCGGAAGCGTCCAAGCAGGCGCGGAAGCGTCCAAGCAGGCGCGGAAGCATGCAAGATGACGCAGAAGAGTCCAAGCAGGCGCGGAAGCTTCCAAGCAGGCGCGGCAGCATGCAAGAAGGCGCAGAAGAGTCCAAGCAGTCGCGGAAGCGTCCAAGCAGGCGCGGTAGCGTCCAAGCAGGCGCGATAACGTCCAAGCAGGCGCGGTAGCGTCCAAGCAGGCGCAGAAGAGTCCAAACAGGCGCAGAAGTGTCCAAGCAGGCGCGGAAGCGTCCAAGCAGGCGCGGAAACGTCCAAGTAGGCGCAGAAGCATGCAAGAAGGCGCGGAAGCGTCCAAGCAGGCGCGGTAGCGTCCAAGCAGGCGCGGAAACGTCCAAGTAGGCGCGGAAGCATGCAAGGATCCGCGGAAGCGTCCAAGCAGGCGCGGTAGCGTCCATGCAGGCGCGGAAACGTCCAAGCAGGCGCGGAAGCATGGAAGAAGACGCAGAAGAGTCCAAGCAGGCGCGGTAGCGTCCAACCAGGCGCGGAAGCTTTCAAGCAGTCGAGGAAGCGTCCAAGCAGGCGCGGAAACGCCCAAGCAGGCGCGGTAGCGTCCAAGCAGGCGCGGTAGCGTCCAAGCAGTCACGGAAGCGTCCCAGCAGGCGCGGTAGCGTCCAAGCTGGGGCGGAAACGTCCAAGCAGGCGCGGAAGCATGCAAGAAGGCGCAGAAGAGTGCAAGCAGGCGCGGAAGCGTCCAAGCAGGCGCGGAAATGTCCAAGCAGACGCGGAAGCATGCAAGAAGGCGCAGAAGAGTCCAAGCAGGCGCGGACGCGTCCAACTAGGCTCGGAAGCATGCAAGAAGGCGCAGAACAGTTCAAGCAGCCGCGGTAGCGACCAAGCAGTCGCGGAAGCGTCCAAGCAGGCGCGGAAACGTCCAAGCAGGCGTGGAAGCATGCAAGAAGGCGCAGAAGAGTCCAAGCAGGCGCGGTATCGTCCAACCAGGCGCGGAAGCGTCCAAGCAGTCGCGGAAGCGTCCAAGCAGGCGCGGGAGCGTCCAAGCAGGCGCGGAAGCATGCAAGAAGGCGCAGAAGAGTCCAAGCAGGCGCAGAAGAGTCCAAGCAGGCGCGGAAGCGTCCAAGCAGGCGCGGAAACGTCCAAGCAGGCGTGGAAGCATGCAAGAAGGCGCAGAAGAGTCCAAGCAGGCGCGGTATCGTCCAACCAGGCGCGGAAGCGTCCAAGCAGTCGCGGAAGCGTCCAAGCAGGCGCGGGAGCGTCCAAGCAGGCGCGGAAGCATGCAAGATGACGCAGAAGAGTCCAAGCAGGCGCGGAAGCTTCCAAGCAGGCGCGGCAGCATGCAAGAAGGCGCAGAAGAGTCCAAGCAGTCGCGGAAGCATGCAAGAAGACGCAGAAGAGTCCAAGCAGGCGCGGAAGCGCCCAAGCAGGCGCGGAAGCATGCAAGAAGGCGCAGAAGAGTCCAAACAGGCGCGGAAGCGTCCAAGCAGGCGGGGAAGCATGCAAGCAGGCGCGGAAGCGTCCAAGCAGGCGCGGAAACGTCCAAGTAGGCGCGGAAGCATGCAAGAAGGCGCGGAAGCGTCCAAGCAGGCGCGGTAGCGTCCAAGCAGGCGCGGAAACGTCCAAGCAGGCGCGGAAGCATGCAAGAAGGCGCAGAAGAGTCCAAGCAGGCGCGGAAGCGTCCAAGCAGGCGGGGAAGCATGCAAGCAGGCGCGGAAGCGTCCAAGCAGGCGTGGAAACGTCCAAGTAGGCGCGGCAGCATGCAAGAAGGCGCAGAAGATTCCAAGCAGGCGCGGAAGCGTCCAAGCAGGCGCGGAAACGTCCAAGTAGGCGCGGCAGCATGCAAGAAGGCGCAGAAGAGTCCAAGTAGGCGCGGAAGCGTCCAACCAGTCGCGGAAGCGTCCAAGCAGGCGCGGTAGCGTCCAACCAGGCGCGGAAGCGTCCAAGTAGGCGCGGCAGCATGCAAGAAGGCGCAGAAGAGTCCTAGCAGGCGCGGAAGCGTCCAAGCAGGCGGGGAAGCATGCAAGCAGGCGCGGAAGCGTCCAAGCAGTCGTGGAAACGTCCAAGTAGGCGCGGCAGCATGCAAGAAGGCGCAGAAGAGTCCAAGCAGGCGCGGAAGCGTCCAAGCAGTCGCGGAAGCGTCCAAGCAGGCGCAGAAGAGTCCAAGCAGGCGCGGAAGCATCCAAGCAGGCGCGGTAGCGTCCAAGCAGGCGCGGAAACGTCCAAGCAGGCGCGGAAGCATGCAAGAAGGCGCAGAAGAGTGCAAGCAGGCGCGGAAGCGTCCAAGCAGGCGCGGAAGCGTCCAAGCAGGCGGGGAAGCATGCAAGCAGGCGCGGAAGCGTCCAAGCAGGCGTGGAAACGTCCAAGTAGGCGCGGCAGCATGCAAGAAGGCGCAGAAGATTCCAAGCAGGCGCGGAAGCGTCCAAGCAGGCGCGGAAACGTCCAAGTAGGCGCGGCAGCATGCAAGAAGGCGTAGAAGAGTCCAAGTAGGCGCGGAAGCGTCCAACCAGTCGCGGAAGCGTCCAAGCAGGCGCGGTAGCGTCCAACCAGGCGCGGAAGCGTCCAAGTAGGCGCGGCAGCATGCAAGAAGGCGCAGAAGAGTCCTAGCAGGCGCGGAAGCGTCCAAGCAGGCGGGGAAGCATGCAAGCAGGCGCGGAAGCGTCCAAGCAGTCGTGGAAACGTCCAAGTAGGCGCGGCAGCATGCAAGAAGGCGCAGAAGAGTCCAAGCAGGCGCGGAAGCGTCCAAGCAGTCGCGGAAGCGTCCAAGCAGGCGCAGAAGAGTCCAAGCAGGCGCGGAAGCGTCCAAGCAGGCGGGGAAGCATGCAAGCAGGCGCGGTAGCGCCCAACCAGGCGCGGAAGCGTCCAAGTAGGCGCGGCAGCATGCAAGAAGGCGCAGAAGAGTCCAAGCAGGCGCGGAAGCGTCCAAGCAGTCGCGGAAGCGTCCAAGCTGGCGCGGTAGCGTCCAAGCAATCGCGGAAGCGTCCAAGCAGGCGCGGTAGCGTCCAAGCAGGCGCGGAAACGTCCAAGCAGGCGCGGAAACGTCCAAGTAGGCGTGGCAGCATGCAAGAAGGCGCAGAAGAGTCCAAGCAGGCGCAGAAGAGTCCAAGCAGGCGCGGAAGCGTCGAAGCAGGCGCGGTCGCGTCCAACCAGGCGCGGAAGCGTCCAAGCAGTCGCGGAAGCGTCCAAGCAGGCGCGGTAGCGTCCAACCAGGCGCGGAAGCGTCCAAGCAGTCGGTGAAGCGTCCAAGCAGGCGCGGAAGCGTCCAAGCAGGCAGGGAAACGTCCAAGCAGGCGCCGAAGCGTCCAAGCAGTCGCGGAAGCGTCCAAGCAGGCGCGGAAACGTCCAAGCAGGCGCGGAAGCATGCAAGAAGACGCAGAAGAGTCCAAGCAGGCGCGGAAGCGTCCAAGCAGGCGCGGAAGCATGCAAGAAGGCGCAGAAGAGTCCAAACAGGCGCAGAAGAGTCCAAGCAGGCGCGGAAGCGTCCAAGCAGGCGGGGAAGCATGCAAGCAGGCGCGGAAGCGTCCAAGCAGTCGTGGAAACGTCCAAGCAGGCGCGGTAGCGTCCAAGCAGGCGCGGAAACGTCCAAGCAGGCGCGGAAGCATGCAAGAAGGCGCAGAAGAGTCCAAGGAGGCGCGGAAGCGTCCAAGCAGTCGCGGAAGCGTCCAAGCTGGCGCATTAGCGTCCAAGCAGGCGCGGAAGCGTCCAAGCAGTCGCGGAAGCGTCCAAGCTGGCGCGGTAGCGTCCAAGCAGTCGCGGAAGCGTCCAAGCAGGCGCGGTAGCGTCCAAGCAGGCGCGGAAACGTCCAAGCAGGCGCGGAAACGTCCAAGTAGGCGTGGCAGCATGCAAGAAGGCGCAGAAGAGTCCAAGCAGGCGCAGAAGAGTCCAAGCAGGCGCGGAAGCGTCGAAGCAGGCGCGGTCGCGTCCAACCAGGCGCGGAAGTGTCCAAGCAGTCGCGGAAGCGTCCAAGCAGGCGCGGTAGCGTCCAACCAGGCGCGGAAGCGTCCAAGCAGTCGGTGAAGCGTCCAAGCAGGCGCGGAAGCGTCCAAGCAGGCAGGGAAACGTCCAAGCAGGCGCCGAAGCGTCCAAGCAGTCGCGGAAGCGTCCAAGCAGGCGCGGAAACGTCCAAGCAGGCGCGGAAGCATGCAAGAAGACGCAGAAGAGTCCAAGCAGGCGCGGAAGCGTCCAAGCAGGCGCGGAAGCATGCAAGAAGGCGCAGAAGAGTCCAAACAGGCGCAGAAGAGTCCAAGCAGGCGCGGAAGCGTCCAAGCAGGCGGGGAAGCATGCAAGCAGGCGCGGAAGCGTCCAAGCAGTCGTGGAAACGTCCAAGCAGGCGCGGTAGCGTCCAAGCAGGCGCGGAAACGTCCAAGCAGGCGCGGAAGCATGCAAGAAGGCGCAGAAGAGTCCAAGGAGGCGCGGAAGCGTCCAAGCAGTCGCGGAAGCGTCCAAGCTGGCGCATTAGCGTCCAAGCAGGCGCGGAAGCGTCCAAGCAGTCGCGGAAGCGTCCCAGCAGGCGCGGTAGCGTCCAAGCTGGGGCGGAAACGTCCAAGCAGGCGCGGAAGCATGCAAGAAGGCGCAGAAGAGTGCAAGCAGGCGCGGAAGCGTCCAAGCAGGCGCGGAAATGTCCAAGCAGACGCGGAAGCATGCAAGAAGGCGCAGAAGAGTCCAAGCAGGCGCGGACGCGTCCAACTAGGCTCGGAAGCATGCAAGAAGGCGCAGAACAGTTCAAGCAGCCGCGGTAGCGACCAAGCAGTCGCGGAAGCGTCCAAGCAGGCGCGGAAACGTCCAAGCAGGCGTGGAAGCATGCAAGAAGGCGCAGAAGAGTCCAAGCAGGCGCGGTATCGTCCAACCAGGCGCGGAAGCGTCCAAGCAGTCGCGGAAGCGTCCAAGCAGGCGCGGGAGCGTCCAAGCAGGCGCGGAAGCATGCAAGAAGGCGCAGAAGAGTCCAAGCAGGCGCAGAAGAGTCCAAGCAGGCGCGGAAGCGTCCAAGCAGGCGCGGAAACGTCCAAGCAGGCGTGGAAGCATGCAAGAAGGCGCAGAAGAGTCCAAGCAGGCGCGGTATCGTCCAACCAGGCGCGGAAGCGTCCAAGCAGTCGCGGAAGCGTCCAAGCAGGCGCGGGAGCGTCCAAGCAGGCGCGGAAGCATGCAAGATGACGCAGAAGAGTCCAAGCAGGCGCGGAAGCTTCCAAGCAGGCGCGGCAGCATGCAAGAAGGCGCAGAAGAGTCCAAGCAGTCGCGGAAGCATGCAAGAAGACGCAGAAGAGTCCAAGCAGGCGCGGAAGCGCCCAAGCAGGCGCGGAAGCATGCAAGAAGGCGCAGAAGAGTCCAAACAGGCGCGGAAGCGTCCAAGCAGGCGGGGAAGCATGCAAGCAGGCGCGGAAGCGTCCAAGCAGGCGCGGAAACGTCCAAGTAGGCGCGGAAGCATGCAAGAAGGCGCGGAAGCGTCCAAGCAGGCGCGGTAGCGTCCAAGCAGGCGCGGAAACGTCCAAGCAGGCGCGGAAGCATGCAAGAAGGCGCAGAAGAGTCCAAGCAGGCGCGGAAGCGTCCAAGCAGGCGGGGAAGCATGCAAGCAGGCGCGGAAGCGTCCAAGCAGGCGTGGAAACGTCCAAGTAGGCGCGGCAGCATGCAAGAAGGCGCAGAAGATTCCAAGCAGGCGCGGAAGCGTCCAAGCAGTCGCGGAAGCGTCCAAGCAGGCGCAGAAGAGTCCAAGCAGGCGCGGAAGCATCCAAGCAGGCGCGGTAGCGTCCAAGCAGGCGCGGAAACGTCCAAGCAGGCGCGGAAGCATGCAAGAAGGCGCAGAAGAGTGCAAGCAGGCGCGGAAGCGTCCAAGCAGGCGCGGAAGCGTCCAAGCAGGCGGGGAAGCATGCAAGCAGGCGCGGAAGCGTCCAAGCAGGCGTGGAAACGTCCAAGTAGGCGCGGCAGCATGCAAGAAGGCGCAGAAGATTCCAAGCAGGCGCGGAAGCGTCCAAGCAGGCGCGGAAACGTCCAAGTAGGCGCGGCAGCATGCAAGAAGGCGTAGAAGAGTCCAAGTAGGCGCGGAAGCGTCCAACCAGTCGCGGAAGCGTCCAAGCAGGCGCGGTAGCGTCCAACCAGGCGCGGAAGCGTCCAAGTAGGCGCGGCAGCATGCAAGAAGGCGCAGAAGAGTCCTAGCAGGCGCGGAAGCGTCCAAGCAGGCGGGGAAGCATGCAAGCAGGCGCGGAAGCGTCCAAGCAGTCGTGGAAACGTCCAAGTAGGCGCGGCAGCATGCAAGAAGGCGCAGAAGAGTCCAAGCAGGCGCGGAAGCGTCCAAGCAGTCGCGGAAGCGTCCAAGCAGGCGCAGAAGAGTCCAAGCAGGCGCGGAAGCGTCCAAGCAGGCGGGGAAGCATGCAAGCAGGCGCGGTAGCGCCCAACCAGGCGCGGAAGCGTCCAAGTAGGCGCGGCAGCATGCAAGAAGGCGCAGAAGAGTCCAAGCAGGCGCGGAAGCGTCCAAGCAGTCGCGGAAGCGTCCAAGCTGGCGCGGTAGCGTCCAAGCAGTCGCGGAAGCGTCCAAGCAGGCGCGGTAGCGTCCAAGCAGGCGCGGAAACGTCCAAGCAGGCGCGGAAACGTCCAAGTAGGCGTGGCAGCATGCAAGAAGGCGCAGAAGAGTCCAAGCAGGCGCAGAAGAGTCCAAGCAGGCGCGGAAGCGTCGAAGCAGGCGCGGTCGCGTCCAACCAGGCGCGGAAGCGTCCAAGCAGTCGCGGAAGCGTCCAAGCAGGCGCGGTAGCGTCCAACCAGGCGCGGAAGCGTCCAAGCAGTCGGTGAAGCGTCCAAGCAGGCGCGGAAGCGTCCAAGCAGGCAGGGAAACGTCCAAGCAGGCGCCGAAGCGTCCAAGCAGTCGCGGAAGCGTCCAAGCAGGCGCGGAAACGTCCAAGCAGGCGCGGAAGCATGCAAGAAGACGCAGAAGAGTCCAAGCAGGCGCGGAAGCGTCCAAGCAGGCGCGGAAGCATGCAAGAAGGCGCAGAAGAGTCCAAACAGGCGCAGAAGAGTCCAAGCAGGCGCGGAAGCGTCCAAGCAGGCGGGGAAGCATGCAAGCAGGCGCGGAAGCGTCCAAGCAGTCGTGGAAACGTCCAAGCAGGCGCGGTAGCGTCCAAGCAGGCGCGGAAACGTCCAAGCAGGCGCGGAAGCATGCAAGAAGGCGCAGAAGAGTCCAAGGAGGCGCGGAAGCGTCCAAGCAGTCGCGGAAGCGTCCAAGCTGGCGCATTAGCGTCCAAGCAGGCGCGGAAGCGTCCAAGCAGTCGCGGAAGCGTCCAAGCTGGCGCGGTAGCGTCCAAGCAGTCGCGGAAGCGTCCAAGCAGGCGCGGTAGCGTCCAAGCAGGCGCGGAAACGTCCAAGCAGGCGCGGAAACGTCCAAGTAGGCGTGGCAGCATGCAAGAAGGCGCAGAAGAGTCCAAGCAGGCGCAGAAGAGTCCAAGCAGGCGCGGAAGCGTCGAAGCAGGCGCGGTCGCGTCCAACCAGGCGCGGAAGTGTCCAAGCAGTCGCGGAAGCGTCCAAGCAGGCGCGGTAGCGTCCAACCAGGCGCGGAAGCGTCCAAGCAGTCGGTGAAGCGTCCAAGCAGGCGCGGAAGCGTCCAAGCAGGCAGGGAAACGTCCAAGCAGGCGCCGAAGCGTCCAAGCAGTCGCGGAAGCGTCCAAGCAGGCGCGGAAACGTCCAAGCAGGCGCGGAAGCATGCAAGAAGACGCAGAAGAGTCCAAGCAGGCGCGGAAGCGTCCAAGCAGGCGGGGAAGCATGCAAGCAGGCGCGGAAGCGTCCAAGCAGTCGTGGAAACGTCCAAGTAGGCGCGGCAGCATGCAAGAAGGCGCAGAAGAGTCCAAGCAGGCGCGGAAGCGTCCAAGCAGTCGCGGAAGCGTCCAAGCAGGCGCAGAAGAGTCCAAGCAGGCGCGGAAGCATCCAAGCAGGCGCGGTAGCGTCCAAGCAGGCGCGGAAACGTCCAAGCAGGCGCGGAAGCATGCAAGAAGGCGCAGAAGAGTGCAAGCAGGCGCGGAAGCGTCCAAGCAGGCGCGGAAGCGTCCAAGCAGGCGGGGAAGCATGCAAGCAGGCGCGGAAGCGTCCAAGCAGGCGTGGAAACGTCCAAGTAGGCGCGGCAGCATGCAAGAAGGCGCAGAAGATTCCAAGCAGGCGCGGAAGCGTCCAAGCAGGCGCGGAAACGTCCAAGTAGGCGCGGCAGCATGCAAGAAGGCGTAGAAGAGTCCAAGTAGGCGCGGAAGCGTCCAACCAGTCGCGGAAGCGTCCAAGCAGGCGCGGTAGCGTCCAACCAGGCGCGGAAGCGTCCAAGTAGGCGCGGCAGCATGCAAGAAGGCGCAGAAGAGTCCTAGCAGGCGCGGAAGCGTCCAAGCAGGCGGGGAAGCATGCAAGCAGGCGCGGAAGCGTCCAAGCAGTCGTGGAAACGTCCAAGTAGGCGCGGCAGCATGCAAGAAGGCGCAGAAGAGTCCAAGCAGGCGCGGAAGCGTCCAAGCAGTCGCGGAAGCGTCCAAGCAGGCGCAGAAGAGTCCAAGCAGGCGCGGAAGCGTCCAAGCAGGCGGGGAAGCATGCAAGCAGGCGCGGTAGCGCCCAACCAGGCGCGGAAGCGTCCAAGTAGGCGCGGCAGCATGCAAGAAGGCGCAGAAGAGTCCAAGCAGGCGCGGAAGCGTCCAAGCAGTCGCGGAAGCGTCCAAGCTGGCGCGGTAGCGTCCAAGCAGTCGCGGAAGCGTCCAAGCAGGCGCGGTAGCGTCCAAGCAGGCGCGGAAACGTCCAAGCAGGCGCGGAAACGTCCAAGTAGGCGTGGCAGCATGCAAGAAGGCGCAGAAGAGTCCAAGCAGGCGCAGAAGAGTCCAAGCAGGCGCGGAAGCGTCGAAGCAGGCGCGGTCGCGTCCAACCAGGCGCGGAAGCGTCCAAGCAGTCGCGGAAGCGTCCAAGCAGGCGCGGTAGCGTCCAACCAGGCGCGGAAGCGTCCAAGCAGTCGGTGAAGCGTCCAAGCAGGCGCGGAAGCGTCCAAGCAGGCAGGGAAACGTCCAAGCAGGCGCCGAAGCGTCCAAGCAGTCGCGGAAGCGTCCAAGCAGGCGCGGAAACGTCCAAGCAGGCGCGGAAGCATGCAAGAAGACGCAGAAGAGTCCAAGCAGGCGCGGAAGCGTCCAAGCAGGCGCGGAAGCATGCAAGAAGGCGCAGAAGAGTCCAAACAGGCGCAGAAGAGTCCAAGCAGGCGCGGAAGCGTCCAAGCAGGCGGGGAAGCATGCAAGCAGGCGCGGAAGCGTCCAAGCAGTCGTGGAAACGTCCAAGCAGGCGCGGTAGCGTCCAAGCAGGCGCGGAAACGTCCAAGCAGGCGCGGAAGCATGCAAGAAGGCGCAGAAGAGTCCAAGGAGGCGCGGAAGCGTCCAAGCAGTCGCGGAAGCGTCCAAGCTGGCGCATTAGCGTCCAAGCAGGCGCGGAAGCGTCCAAGCAGTCGCGGAAGCGTCCAAGCTGGCGCGGTAGCGTCCAAGCAGTCGCGGAAGCGTCCAAGCAGGCGCGGTAGCGTCCAAGCAGGCGCGGAAACGTCCAAGCAGGCGCGGAAACGTCCAAGTAGGCGTGGCAGCATGCAAGAAGGCGCAGAAGAGTCCAAGCAGGCGCAGAAGAGTCCAAGCAGGCGCGGAAGCGTCGAAGCAGGCGCGGTCGCGTCCAACCAGGCGCGGAAGTGTCCAAGCAGTCGCGGAAGCGTCCAAGCAGGCGCGGTAGCGTCCAACCAGGCGCGGAAGCGTCCAAGCAGTCGGTGAAGCGTCCAAGCAGGCGCGGAAGCGTCCAAGCAGGCAGGGAAACGTCCAAGCAGGCGCCGAAGCGTCCAAGCAGTCGCGGAAGCGTCCAAGCAGGCGCGGAAACGTCCAAGCAGGCGCGGAAGCATGCAAGAAGACGCAGAAGAGTCCAAGCAGGCGCGGAAGCGTCCAAGCAGGCGCGGAAGCATGCAAGAAGGCGCAGAAGAGTCCAAACAGGCGCAGAAGAGTCCAAGCAGGCGCGGAAGCGTCCAAGCAGGCGGGGAAGCATGCAAGCAGGCGCGGAAGCGTCCAAGCAGTCGTGGAAACGTCCAAGCAGGCGCGGTAGCGTCCAAGCAGGCGCGGAAACGTCCAAGCAGGCGCGGAAGCATGCAAGAAGGCGCAGAAGAGTCCAAGGAGGCGCGGAAGCGTCCAAGCAGTCGCGGAAGCGTCCAAGCTGGCGCATTAGCGTCCAAGCAGGCGCGGAAGCGTCCAAGCAGTCGCGGAAGCGTCCCAGCAGGCGCGGTAGCGTCCAAGCTGGGGCGGAAACGTCCAAGCAGGCGCGGAAGCATGCAAGAAGGCGCAGAAGAGTGCAAGCAGGCGCGGAAGCGTCCAAGCAGGCGCGGAAATGTCCAAGCAGACGCGGAAGCATGCAAGAAGGCGCAGAAGAGTCCAAGCAGGCGCGGACGCGTCCAACTAGGCTCGGAAGCATGCAAGAAGGCGCAGAACAGTTCAAGCAGCCGCGGTAGCGACCAAGCAGTCGCGGAAGCGTCCAAGCAGGCGCGGAAACGTCCAAGCAGGCGTGGAAGCATGCAAGAAGGCGCAGAAGAGTCCAAGCAGGCGCGGTATCGTCCAACCAGGCGCGGAAGCGTCCAAGCAGTCGCGGAAGCGTCCAAGCAGGCGCGGGAGCGTCCAAGCAGGCGCGGAAGCATGCAAGAAGGCGCAGAAGAGTCCAAGCAGGCGCAGAAGAGTCCAAGCAGGCGCGGAAGCGTCCAAGCAGGCGCGGAAACGTCCAAGCAGGCGTGGAAGCATGCAAGAAGGCGCAGAAGAGTCCAAGCAGGCGCGGTATCGTCCAACCAGGCGCGGAAGCGTCCAAGCAGTCGCGGAAGCGTCCAAGCAGGCGCGGGAGCGTCCAAGCAGGCGCGGAAGCATGCAAGATGACGCAGAAGAGTCCAAGCAGGCGCGGAAGCTTCCAAGCAGGCGCGGCAGCATGCAAGAAGGCGCAGAAGAGTCCAAGCAGTCGCGGAAGCATGCAAGAAGACGCAGAAGAGTCCAAGCAGGCGCGGAAGCGCCCAAGCAGGCGCGGAAGCATGCAAGAAGGCGCAGAAGAGTCCAAACAGGCGCGGAAGCGTCCAAGCAGGCGGGGAAGCATGCAAGCAGGCGCGGAAGCGTCCAAGCAGGCGCGGAAACGTCCAAGTAGGCGCGGAAGCATGCAAGAAGGCGCGGAAGCGTCCAAGCAGGCGCGGTAGCGTCCAAGCAGGCGCGGAAACGTCCAAGCAGGCGCGGAAGCATGCAAGAAGGCGCAGAAGAGTCCAAGCAGGCGCGGAAGCGTCCAAGCAGGCGGGGAAGCATGCAAGCAGGCGCGGAAGCGTCCAAGCAGGCGTGGAAACGTCCAAGTAGGCGCGGCAGCATGCAAGAAGGCGCAGAAGATTCCAAGCAGGCGCGGAAGCGTCCAAGCAGTCGCGGAAGCGTCCAAGCAGGCGCAGAAGAGTCCAAGCAGGCGCGGAAGCATCCAAGCAGGCGCGGTAGCGTCCAAGCAGGCGCGGAAACGTCCAAGCAGGCGCGGAAGCATGCAAGAAGGCGCAGAAGAGTGCAAGCAGGCGCGGAAGCGTCCAAGCAGGCGCGGAAGCGTCCAAGCAGGCGGGGAAGCATGCAAGCAGGCGCGGAAGCGTCCAAGCAGGCGTGGAAACGTCCAAGTAGGCGCGGCAGCATGCAAGAAGGCGCAGAAGATTCCAAGCAGGCGCGGAAGCGTCCAAGCAGGCGCGGAAACGTCCAAGTAGGCGCGGCAGCATGCAAGAAGGCGTAGAAGAGTCCAAGTAGGCGCGGAAGCGTCCAACCAGTCGCGGAAGCGTCCAAGCAGGCGCGGTAGCGTCCAACCAGGCGCGGAAGCGTCCAAGTAGGCGCGGCAGCATGCAAGAAGGCGCAGAAGAGTCCTAGCAGGCGCGGAAGCGTCCAAGCAGGCGGGGAAGCATGCAAGCAGGCGCGGAAGCGTCCAAGCAGTCGTGGAAACGTCCAAGTAGGCGCGGCAGCATGCAAGAAGGCGCAGAAGAGTCCAAGCAGGCGCGGAAGCGTCCAAGCAGTCGCGGAAGCGTCCAAGCAGGCGCAGAAGAGTCCAAGCAGGCGCGGAAGCGTCCAAGCAGGCGGGGAAGCATGCAAGCAGGCGCGGTAGCGCCCAACCAGGCGCGGAAGCGTCCAAGTAGGCGCGGCAGCATGCAAGAAGGCGCAGAAGAGTCCAAGCAGGCGCGGAAGCGTCCAAGCAGTCGCGGAAGCGTCCAAGCTGGCGCGGTAGCGTCCAAGCAGTCGCGGAAGCGTCCAAGCAGGCGCGGTAGCGTCCAAGCAGGCGCGGAAACGTCCAAGCAGGCGCGGAAACGTCCAAGTAGGCGTGGCAGCATGCAAGAAGGCGCAGAAGAGTCCAAGCAGGCGCAGAAGAGTCCAAGCAGGCGCGGAAGCGTCGAAGCAGGCGCGGTCGCGTCCAACCAGGCGCGGAAGCGTCCAAGCAGTCGCGGAAGCGTCCAAGCAGGCGCGGTAGCGTCCAACCAGGCGCGGAAGCGTCCAAGCAGTCGGTGAAGCGTCCAAGCAGGCGCGGAAGCGTCCAAGCAGGCAGGGAAACGTCCAAGCAGGCGCCGAAGCGTCCAAGCAGTCGCGGAAGCGTCCAAGCAGGCGCGGAAACGTCCAAGCAGGCGCGGAAGCATGCAAGAAGACGCAGAAGAGTCCAAGCAGGCGCGGAAGCGTCCAAGCAGGCGCGGAAGCATGCAAGAAGGCGCAGAAGAGTCCAAACAGGCGCAGAAGAGTCCAAGCAGGCGCGGAAGCGTCCAAGCAGGCGGGGAAGCATGCAAGCAGGCGCGGAAGCGTCCAAGCAGTCGTGGAAACGTCCAAGCAGGCGCGGTAGCGTCCAAGCAGGCGCGGAAACGTCCAAGCAGGCGCGGAAGCATGCAAGAAGGCGCAGAAGAGTCCAAGGAGGCGCGGAAGCGTCCAAGCAGTCGCGGAAGCGTCCAAGCTGGCGCATTAGCGTCCAAGCAGGCGCGGAAGCGTCCAAGCAGTCGCGGAAGCGTCCAAGCTGGCGCGGTAGCGTCCAAGCAGTCGCGGAAGCGTCCAAGCAGGCGCGGTAGCGTCCAAGCAGGCGCGGAAACGTCCAAGCAGGCGCGGAAACGTCCAAGTAGGCGTGGCAGCATGCAAGAAGGCGCAGAAGAGTCCAAGCAGGCGCAGAAGAGTCCAAGCAGGCGCGGAAGCGTCGAAGCAGGCGCGGTCGCGTCCAACCAGGCGCGGAAGTGTCCAAGCAGTCGCGGAAGCGTCCAAGCAGGCGCGGTAGCGTCCAACCAGGCGCGGAAGCGTCCAAGCAGTCGGTGAAGCGTCCAAGCAGGCGCGGAAGCGTCCAAGCAGGCAGGGAAACGTCCAAGCAGGCGCCGAAGCGTCCAAGCAGTCGCGGAAGCGTCCAAGCAGGCGCGGAAACGTCCAAGCAGGCGCGGAAGCATGCAAGAAGACGCAGAAGAGTCCAAGCAGGCGCGGAAGCGTCCAAGCAGGCGCGGAAGCATGCAAGAAGGCGCAGAAGAGTCCAAACAGGCGCAGAAGAGTCCAAGCAGGCGCGGAAGCGTCCAAGCAGGCGGGGAAGCATGCAAGCAGGCGCGGAAGCGTCCAAGCAGTCGTGGAAACGTCCAAGCAGGCGCGGTAGCGTCCAAGCAGGCGCGGAAACGTCCAAGCAGGCGCGGAAGCATGCAAGAAGGCGCAGAAGAGTCCAAGGAGGCGCGGAAGCGTCCAAGCAGTCGCGGAAGCGTCCAAGCTGGCGCATTAGCGTCCAAGCAGGCGCGGAAGCGTCCAAGCAGTCGCGGAAGCGTCCAAGCTGGCGCGGTAGCGTCCAAGCAGTCGCGGAAGCGTCCAAGCAGGCGCGGTAGCGTCCAAGCAGGCGCGGAAACGTCCAAGCAGGCGCGGAAACGTCCAAGTAGGCGTGGCAGCATGCAAGAAGGCGCAGAAGAGTCCAAGCAGGCGCAGAAGAGTCCAAGCAGGCGCGGAAGCGTCGAAGCAGGCGCGGTCGCGTCCAACCAGGCGCGGAAGCGTCCAAGCAGTCGCGGCAGCATGCAAGAAGGCGCAGAAGAGTCCAAGCAGGCGCGGAAGCGTCCAAGCAGGCGGGGTAGCATGCAAGCAGGCGCGGAAGCGTCCAAGCAGGCGCGGAAACGTCAAAGTAGGCGCGGCAGCATGCAAGAAGGCGCAGAAGAGTCCAGGCAGGCGCGGTAGCGTCCAACCAGGCGCGGAAGCGTCCAAGCAGGCAGGGAAACGTCCAAGCAGGCGCCGAAGCGTCCAAGCAGTCGCGGAAGCGTCCAAGCAGGCGCGGAAACGTCCAAGCAGGCGCGGAAGCATGCAAGAAGACGCAGAAGAGTCCAAGCAGGCGGGGAAGCGTCCAAGCAGGCGGGGAAGCATGCAAGCAGGCGCGGAAGCGTCCAAGCAGGCGCGGAAACGTCCAAGTAGGCGCGGAAGCATGCAAGAAGGCGCGGAAGCGTAGAAGCAGACGCGGTAGCGTCCAAGCAGGCGCGGAAGCGTCCAAGCAGGCGCGGTAGCGTCCAAGCAGTCGCGGAAGCGTCCAAGCAGGCGCGGAAGCGTCCAAGCAGGCGCGGAAACGTCCAAGCAGGCGCGGAAGTATGCAAGAAGACGCAGAAGAGTCCAAGCAGGCGCGGAAGCGTCCAAGCAGGCGGGGAAGCATGCAAGCAGGCGCGGAAGCGTCCAAGCAGGCGCGGAAACGTCCAAGTAGGCGCGGAAGCATGCAAGAAGGTGCGGAAGCGTCCAAGCAGGCGCGGTAGCGTCCAAGCAGGCGCGGAAACGTCCAAGCAGGCGCGGAAGCATGCAAGAAGGCGCAGAAGAGTCCAAGCAGGCGCGGAAGCGTCCAGGCAGGCGGGGAAGCATGCAAGCAGGCGCGGAAGCGTCCAAGCAGGCGTGGAAACGTCCAAGTAGGCGCGGCAGCATGCAAGAAGGCGCAGAAGATTTCAAGCAGGCGCGGAAGCGTCCAAGCAGGCGGGGTAGCATGCAAGCAGGCGCGGAAGCGTCCAAGCAGGCGCGGAAACGTCCAAGTAGGCGCGGCAGCATGCAAGAAGGCGCAGAAGATTCCAAGCAGGCGCGGAAGCGTCCAAGCAGGCGGGGAAGCATGCAAGCAGGCGCGGAAGCGTCCAAGCAGTCGCGGAAGCGTCCAAGCAGGCGCGGTAGCGTCCAACCAGGCGCGGAAGCATCCAAGTAGGCGCGGCAGCATGCAAGAAGACGCAGAAGAGTCCTAGCAGGCGCGGAAGCGTCCAAGCAGTCGCGGAAGCGTCCAAGCAGGCGCGGTAGCGTTCAAGCAGTCGCGGAAGCGTCCAAGCAGGCGCGGTAGCGTCCAAGCAGGCGTGGAAACGTCCAAGCAGGCGCGGAAGCATGCAAGAAGGCGCAGAAGAGTCCAAGCAGGCGCGGAATCGTCCAACCAATCGCGGAAGCGTCGATGCAGGCGCGGTAGCGTCCAACCAGGCGCGGAAGCATGCAAGAAGGCGCAGAAGAGTCCAAACAGGCGTGGAAACGTCCAAGTAGGCGCGGCAGCATGCAAGAAGGCGCAGAAGATTCCAAGCAGGCGCGGAAGCGTCCAAGCAGGCGCGGAAACGTCCAAGTAGGCGCGGCAGCATGCAAGAAGGCGCAGAAGAGTCCAAGTAGGCGCGGAAGCGTCCAACCAGTCGCGGAAGCATCCAAGCAGGCGCGGTAGCGTCCAACCAGGCGCGGAAGCGTCCAAGTAGGCGCGGCAGCATGCAAGAAGGCGCAGAAGAGTCCTAGCAGGCGCGGAAGCGTCCAAGCAGTCGCGGAAGCGTCCAAGCAGGCGCGGTAGCGTCCAAGCAGGCGCGGAAGCATGCAAGAAGACGCAGAATAGTCCAAGCAGGCGCGGAAGCGTCCAAGCAGGCGGGGAAGCGTCCAAGCAGGCGCGGAAACGTCCAAGTAGGCGCGGAAGCATGCAAGAAGGCGCGGAAGCGCCCAAGCAGGCGCGGTAGAGTCCAAGCAGGCGCGGAAACATCGAAGCAGGCGCGGTAGCGTCCAAGCAGGCGCGGAAGCGTCCAAGCCGGCGCGGAAGCATGCAAGCAGGCGCGGAAACGTCCAAGCAGGCGCGGAAGCATGCAAGAAGGCGCAGAAGAGTCCAAGCAGGCGCGGAAGCGTCAAAGCAGGCGCGGAAACGTCCTTGTAGGCGCGGAAGCATGCAAGAAGGCGCGGAAGCGTCCAAGCAGGCGCGGTAGCGTCCAAGCAGGCGCGGAAACGTCCAAGCAGGCGCGGAAGCATGCAAGAAGGCGCAGAAGAGTCCAAGCAGGCGCGGAAGCGTCCAAGCAGGCGGGGAAGCATGCAAGCAGGCGCGGAAGCGTCCAAGCAGGCGCGGAAGCGTCCAAGCCGGCGCGGAAGCATGCAAGAAGACGCAGAAGAGTCCAAGCAGGCGCGGAAGCGTCCAAGCAGGCGCGGAAGCATGCAAGAAGGCGCAAAAGAGTCCAAGCAGGCGCGGAAGCGTCCAAGCAGGCGGGGAAGCATGCAAGCAGGCGCGGAAGCGTCCAAGCAGGCGCGGAAACGTCAAAGTAGGCGCGGCAGCATGCAAGAAGGCGCAGAAGAGTCCAAGCAGGCGCGGTAGCGTCCAACCAGGCGCGGAAGCGTCCAAGCAGTCGCGGAAGTGTCCAAGCAGGCGCGGAAGCGTCCAAGCAGGCGCGGAAACGTCCAAGCAGGCGCGGAAGCATGCAAGAAGGCGCAGAAGAGTCCAAGCAGGCGCGGAAGCGTCCAAGCAGTCGCGGAAGCGTCCAAGCAGGCGCGGTAGCTTCCAACCAGGCGCGGAAGCGTCCAAGTAGGCGCGGCAGCATGCAAGAAGGCGCAGAAGAGTCCAAGCAGGCGCGGAAGCGTCCAAGCAGTCGCGGAAGCGTCCAAGCAGGGGCGGTAGCGTCCAAGCAGTCGCGGAAGCGTCCAAGCAGGCGCGGAAGCATGCAAGAAGGCGCAGAAGAGTCCAAGCAGGCGCGGAAGCGTCCAAGCAGTCGCGGAAGCGTACAAGCAGTCGCGGAAACGTCCAAGCAGGCGTGGAAGCATGCAAGAAGACGCAGAGGAGTCCAAGCAGGCGCGGAAGCGTCCAAGCAGGCGCGGAAACGTCCAAGCAGGCGGGGAAGCACGCAAGCCGGCGCGGAAGCATGCAAGAAGACGCAGAAGAGTCCAAGCAGGCGCAGAAGAGTCCAAGCAGGCGCGGAAGCGTCGAAGCAGGCGCGGTCGCGTCCAACCAGGCGCGGAAGCGTCCAAGCAGTCGCGGAAGCGTCCAAGCAGGCGCGGTAGCGTCCAACCAGGCGCGGAAGCGTCCAAGCAGTCGGTGAAGCGTCCAAGCAGGCGCGGAAGCGTCCAAGCAGGCAGGGAAACGTCCAAGCAGGCGCCGAAGCGTCCAAGCAGTCGCGGAAGCGTCCAAGCAGGCGCGGAAACGTCCAAGCAGGCGCGGAAGCATGCAAGAAGACGCAGAAGAGTCCAAGCAGGCGCAGAAGATTCCAAGCAGGCGCGGAAGCGTCCAAGCAGTCGCGGAAGCGTACAAGCAGTCGCGGAAACGTCCAAGCAGGCGCAGAAGAGTCCAAGCAGGCACGGAAGCGTCCAAGCAGGCGCGGAAGCGTCCAAGCAGGCGGGGAAGCATGCAAGCAGGCGCGGAAGCATCCAAGCAGTCGTGGAAACGTCCAAGCAGGCGCGGTAGCGTCCAAGCAGGCGCGGAAGCGTCCAAGCAGGCGCGGAAGCATGCAAGAAGGCGCAGAAGAGTCCAAGCAGGCGCAGAAGAGTCCAGGCAGGCGCGGAAGCGTCCATGCAGGCGCGGAAGCGTCCAAGCAGGCGCGGAAGCATCCACACATGCGCGGAAGCGTCCAAGCAGGCGCGGTAGCGTCCAAGCAGGCGCGGAAGCGTCCAAGCAGGCGCGGAAGCATGCAAGAAGGCGCAGAAGAGTCCAAGCAGGCGCGGTAGCGTCCAACCAGGCGCGGAAGCGTCCAAGCAGTCGCGGAAGTGTCCAAGCAGGCGCGGAAGCGTCCAAGCAGTCGCGGAAGCGTCCAAGCAGGCGCGGTAGCGTCCAACCAGGCGCGGAAGCGTCCAAGTAGGCGCGGCAGCATGCAAGAAGGCGCAGAAGAGTCCAAGCAGGCGCGGAAGCGTCCAAGCAGTCGCGGAAGCGTCCAAGCAGGCGCGGTAGCGTCCAAGCAGGCGCGGAAACGTCCAAGCAGGCGCGGAAACGTCCAAGTAGGCGCGGAAACGTCCAAGCAGGCGCGGAAGCATGCAAGAAGGCGCAGAATAGTCCAAGCAGGCGCGGAAGCGTCCAAGCAGTCGCGGAAGCGTCCAAGCAGGCGCGGTAGCTTCCAACCAGTCGCGGAAGCGTCCAAGTAGGCGCGGCAGCATGCAAGAAGGCGCAGAAGAGTCCAAGCAGGCGCGGAAGCGTCCAAGCAGTCGCGGAAGCGTCCAAGCAGGGGCGGTAGCGTCCAAGCAGTCGCGGAAGCGTCCAAGCAGGCGCGGAAGCATGCAAGAAGGCGCAGAAGAGTCCAAGCAGGCGCGGAAGCGTCCAAGCAGTCGCGGAAGCGTACAAGCAGTCGCGGAAACGTCCAAGCAGGCGTGGAAGCATGCAAGAAGACGCAGAGGAGTCCAAGCAGGCGCGGAAGCGTCCAAGCAGGCGCGGAAACGTCCAAGCAGGCGGGGAAGCATGCAAGCCGGCGCGGAAGCATGCAAGAAGACGCAGAAGAGTCCAAGCAGGCGCAGAAGAGTCCAAGCAGGCGCGGAAGCGTCGAAGCAGGCGCGGTCGCGTCCAACCAGGCGCGGAAGCGTCCAAGCAGTCGCGGAAGCGTCCAAGCAGGCGCGGTAGCGTCCAACCAGGCGCGGAAGCGTCCAAGCAGTCGGTGAAGCGTCCAAGCAGGCGCGGAAGCGTCCAAGCAGGCGCGGAAGCGTCCAAGCAGTCGCGGAAGCGTCCAAGCAGGCGCGGAAGCATGCAAGAAGGCGCAGAAGAGTCCAAGCAGGCGCAGAAGAGTCCAAGCAGGCGCGGAAGCGTCCAAGCAGTCGCGGAAGCGTACAAGCAGTCGCGGTAGCGTCCAAGCAGGCGCGGAAACGTCCAAGTAGGCGCGGAAGCATGCAAGGATCCGCGGAAGCGTCCAAGCAGGCGCGGTAGCGTCCATGCAGGCGCGGAAACGTCCAAGCAGGCGCGGAAGCATGGAAGAAGACGCAGAAGAGTCCAAGCAGGCGCGGTAGCGTCCAACCAGGCGCGGAAGCTTTCAAGCAGTCGAGGAAGCGTCCAAGCAGGCGCGGAAACGCCCAAGCAGGCGCGGTAGCGTCCAAGCAGGCGCGGTAGCGTCCAAGCAGTCACGGAAGCGTTCAAGCAGGCGCGGTAGCGTCCAAGCTGGGGCGGAAACGTCCAAGCAGGCGCGGAAGCATGCAAAAAGGCGCAGAAGAGTCCAAGCAGGCGCGGAAGCGCCCAAGCAGGCGCGGAAGCGTGCAAGCGGCCGCGGAAGCGTCCAAGCAGTCGCGGAAGCGTCCAAGCAGTCGCGGAAGCGTCCAAGCAGGCGCGGTAGCGTCCAAGCAGGCGCGGAAGCATGCAAGAAGGCGCAGAAGAGTCCAAGCAGGCGCGGTAGCGTCCAAGCAGGCGCGGAAACGTCCAAGCAGGCGCGGAAGCATGCAAGAAGGCGCAGAAGAGTGCAAGCAGGCGCGGAAGCGTCCAAGCAGGCGCGGAAATGTCCAAGCAGGCGCGGAAGCATGCAAGAAGGCGCAGAAGAGTCCAAGCAGGCGCGGAAGCGTCCAACTAGGCTCGGAAGCATGCAAGAAGGCGCAGAAGAGTTAGAGCAGCCGCGGAAGCGACCAAGCAGTCGCGGAAGCGTCCAAGCAGGCGCGGAAACGTCCAAGCAGGCGTGGAAGCATGCAAGAAGGCGCAGAAGAGTCCAAGCAGGCGCGGTATCGTCCAACCAGGCGCGGAAGCGTCCAAGCAGTCGCGGAAGCGTCCAAGCAGGCGCGGGAGCGTCCAAGCAGGCGCGGAAGCATGCAAGAAGGCGCAGAAGAGTCCAAGCAGGCGCAGAAGAGTCCAAGCAGGCGCGGAAGCGTCCAAGCAGGCGCGGAAACGTCCAAGCAGGCGTGGAAGCATGCAAGAAGGCGCAGAAGAGTCCAAGCAGGCGCGGTATCGTCCAACCAGGCGCGGAAGCGTCCAAGCAGTCGCGGAAGCGTCCAAGCAGGCGCGGGAGCGTCCAAGCAGGCGCGGAAGCATGCAAGATGACGCAGAAGAGTCCAAGCAGGCGCGGAAGCTTCCAAGCAGGCGCGGCAGCATGCAAGAAGGCGCAGAAGAGTCCAAGCAGTCGCGGAAGCGTCCAAGCAGGTGCGGTAGCGTCCAAGCAGGCGCGATAACGTCCAAGCAGGCGCGGTAGCGTCCAAGCAGGCGCAGAAGAGTCCAAACAGGCGCAGAAGTGTCCAAGCAGGCGCGGAAGCGTCCAAGCAGGCGCGGAAACGTCCAAGTAGGCGCGGAAGCATGCAAGAAGGCGCGGAAGCGTCCAAGCAGGCGCGGTAGCGTCCAAGCAGGCGCGGAAACGTCCAAGTAGGCGCGGAAGCATGCAAGGATCCGCGGAAGCGTCCAAGCAGGCGCGGTAGCGTCCAAGCAGGCGCGGAAACGTCCAAGCAGGCGCGGAAGCATGGAAGAAGACGCAGAAGAGTCCAAGCAGGCGCGGTAGCGTCCAACCAGGCGCGGAAGCGTTCAAGCAGTCGAGGAAGCGTCCAAGCAGGCGCGGAAACGCCCAAGCAGGCGCGGTAGCGTCCAAGCTGGCGCGGTAGCGTCCAAGCAGTCACGGAAGCGTCCAAGCAGGCGCGGTAGCGTCCAAGCTGGGGCGGAAACGTCCAAGCAGGCGCGGTAGCGTCCAAGCTGGGGCGGAAACGTCCAAGCAGGCGCGGAAGCATGCAAAAAGGCGCGGAAGCGTCCAAGCAGTCGCGGAAGCGTCCAAGCAGGCGCGGGAGCGTCCAAGCAGGCGCGGAAGCATGCAAGAAGGCGCAGAAGAGTCCAAGCAGGCGCGGAAGCGTCCAAGCAGTCGCGGAAGTATGCAAGAAGACGCAGAAGAGTCCAAGCAGGCGCGGAAGCGTCCTAGCAGGCGGGGAAGCATGCAAACAGGCGCGGAAGCGTCCAAGCAGGCGCGGAAACGTCCAAGTAGGCGCGGAAGCATGCAAGAAGGCGCGGAAGCGTCCAAGCAGGCGCGGAAGCGTCCAAGCAGGCGCGGAAGCGTCCAAGCAGTCGCGGCAGCATGCAAGAAGGCGCAGAAGAGTCCAAGCAGGCGCGGAAGCGTCCAAGCAGTCGCGGCAGCATGCAAGAAGGCGCAGAAGAGTCCAAGCAGGCGCGGAAGCGTCCAAGCAGTCGTGGAAACGTCCAAGTAGGCGCGGCAGCATGCAAGAAGACGCAGAAGAGTCCAAGCAGGCGCGGAAGCGTCCAAGCAGGCGCGGAAGCATGCAAGAAGGCGCAGAAGAGTCCAAACAGGCGCAGAAGAGTCCAAGCAGGCGCGGAAGCGTCCAAGCAGGCGGGGAAGCATGCAAGCAGGCGCGGAAGCGTCCAAGCAGTCGTGGAAACGTCCAAGTAGGCGCGGCAGCATGCAAGAAGGCGCAGAAGCGTCCAAGCAGGCGCGGTAGCGTTCAACCAGGCGCGGAAGCGTCCAAGCAGGCGCGGAAGCGTCCAAGCAGGCGGGGAAGCATGCAAGCTGGCGCGGAAGCGTCCAAGCAGGCGCGGAAACGTCCAAGCAGGCGCGGAAACGTCCAAGCAGGCGCGGAAGCGTCCAACTAGGCTCGGAAGCATGCAAGAAGGCGCAGAAGAGTTCAAGCAGCCGCGGAAGCGACCAAGCAGTCGCGGAAGCGTCCAAGCAGGCGCGGAAACGTCCAAGCAGGCGTGGAAGCATGCAAGAAGGCGCAGAAGAGTCCAAGCAGGCGCGGTATCGTCCAACCAGGCGCGGAAGCGTCCAAGCAGTCGCGGAAGCGTCCAAGCAGGCGCGGGAGCGTCCAAGCAGGCGCGGAAGCATGCAAGATGACGCAGAAGAGTCCAAGCAGGCGCGGAAGCTTCCAAGCAGGCGCGGCAGCATGCAAGAAGGCGCAGAAGAGTCCAAGCAGTCGCGGAAGCGTCCAAGCAGGTGCGGTAGCGTCCAAGCAGGCGCGATAACGTCCAAGCAGGCGCGGTAGCGTCCAAGCAGG
Organism: Cerceris ruficornis; assembly: GCA_963989415.1. NCBI lineage: Eukaryota > Metazoa > Arthropoda > Insecta > Hymenoptera > Crabronidae > Cerceris > Cerceris ruficornis. The sequence continues at coordinate 2,021,695 of OZ022522.1, forward strand.
CGCAGAAGAGTCCAAACAGGCGCAGAAGTGTCCAAGCAGGCGCGGAAGCGTCCAAGCAGGCGCGGAAACGTCCAAGTAGGCGCGGAAGCATGCAAGAAGGCGCGGAAGCGTCCAAGCAGGCGCGGTAGCGTCCAAGCAGGCGCGGAAACGTCCAAGTAGGCGCGGAAGCATGCAAGGTTCCGCGGAAGCGTCCAAGCAGGCGCGGTAGCGTCCAAGCAGGCGCGGAAACGTCCAAGCAGGCGCGGAAGCATGGAAGAAGACGCAGAAGAGTCCAAGCAGGCGCGGTAGCGTCCAACCAGGCGCGGAAGCGTTCAAGCAGTCGAGGAAGCGTCCAAGCAGGCGCGGAAACGCCCAAGCAGGCGCGGTAGCGTCCAAGCTGGCGCGGTAGCGTCCAAGCAGTCACGGAAGCGTCCAAGCAGGCGCGGTAGCGTCCAAGCTGGGGCGGAAACGTCCAAGCAGGCGCGGTAGCGTCCAAGCTGGGGCGGAAACGTCCAAGCAGGCGCGGAAGCATGCAAAAAGGCGCAGAAGAGTCCAAGCAGGCGCGGAAGCGTCCAACCAGGCGCGGAAGCATGCAAGAAGGCGCAGAAGAGTCCAAGCAGTCGCGGAAGCGTCCAAGCAGGCGCGGTAGCGTCCAAGCAGTCGCGGAAGCGTCCAAGCAGGCGCGGTAGCGGCCAAGCACTCGCGGAAGCGTCCAAGCAGTCGCGGAAGCATGCAAGAAGGCGCAGATGAGTCCAAACAGGCGCAGAAGAGTCGAACCAGGCGCGGAAGCTTCCAAGCAGGCGCGGAAACGTCCAAGCAGGCGTGGAAGCATGCAAGAAGGCGCAGAAGAGTCCAAGCAGGCGCGGTATCGTCCTACCAGGCGCGGAAGCGTCCAAGCAGTCGCGGAAGCGTCCAAGCAGGCGCGGGAGCGTCCAAGCAGGCGCGGAAGCATGCAAGAAGGCGCAGAAGAGTCCAAGCAGGCGCGGAAGCGTCCAAGCAGTCGCGGAAGTATGCAAGAAGACGCAGAAGAGTCCAAGCAGGCGCGGAAGCGTCCTAGCAGGCGGGGAAGCATGCAAACAGGCGCGGAAGCGTCCAAGCAGGCGCGGAAACGTCCAAGTAGGCGCGGAAGCATGCAAGAAGGCGCGGAAGCGTCCAAGCAGGCGCGGAAGCGTCCAAGCAGGCGCGGAAGCGTCCAAGCAGTCGCGGCAGCATGCAAGAAGGCGCAGAAGAGTCCAAGCAGGCGCGGAAGCGTCCAAGCAGTCGCGGCAGCATGCAAGAAGGCGCAGAAGAGTCCAAGCAGGCGCGGAAGCGTCCAAGCAGTCGTGGAAACGTCCAAGTAGGCGCGGCAGCATGCAAGAAGACGCAGAAGAGTCCAAGCAGGCGCGGAAGCGTCCAAGCAGGCGCGGAAGCATGCAAGAAGGCGCAGAAGAGTCCAAACAGGCGCAGAAGAGTCCAAGCAGGCGCGGAAGCGTCCAAGCAGGCGGGGAAGCATGCAAGCAGGCGCGGAAGCGTCCAAGCAGTCGTGGAAACGTCCAAGTAGGCGCGGCAGCATGCAAGAAGGCGCAGAAGATTCCAAGCAGGCGCGGAAGCGTCCAAGCAGTCGCGGAAACGTCCAAGCAGGCGCGGAAGCATGCAAGAAGACGCAGAGGAGTCCAAGCAGGCGCGGAAGCGTCCAAGCAGGCGCGGAAGCGTCCAAGCAGGCGCGGAAACGTCCAAGCAGGCGCGGTAGCGTCCAAGCTGGCGCGGAAACGTCCAAGCAGGCGCGGAAGCATGCAGGAAGGCGCATTAGAGTCCAAGCAGGCGCAGAAGAGCCCAAGCAGGCGCGGAAGCGTCCAAGCAGTCGCGGAAGCGTCCAAGCAGGCGGGGATGCATGCAAGCAGGCGCGGAAGCGTCCAAGCAGGCGCGGAAACGTCCAAGTAGGCGCGGCAGCATGCAAGAAGGCGCAGAAGGGTCCAAGCAGTCACGGAAGCGTCCAAGCAGTCGCGGAAGCGTCCAAGCAGGCGCGGTAGCGTCCAACCAGGCGCGGAAGCGTCCAAGCAGTCGCTGAAGCGTCCAAGCAGGCGCGGTAGCGTCCAAGCAGGCAGGAAAACGTCCAACCAGGCGCCGAAGCGTCCAAGCAGTCGCGGAAGCGTCCAAGCAGGCGCGGAAACGTCCAAGCAGGCGCGGAAACGTCCAAGTAGGCGCGGCAGCATGCAAGAAGGCGCAGAAGAGTAGAAGCAGGCGCAGAAGAGTCCAAGCAGGCGCGGAAGCGTCCAAGCAGTCGCGGAAGCGTCCAAGCAGGCGGGGAAGCATGCAAGCAGGCGCGGAAGCGTCCAAGCAAGCGCGGAAACGTCCAAGCAGGCGGGGAAGCATGCAAGCAGGCGCGGAAGCGTCCAATCAGGCGCGGAAACGTCCAAGTAGGCGCGGCAGCATGCAAGAAGGCGCAGAAGGGTCCAAGCAGTCACGGAAGCGTCCAAGCAGGCGCGGAAGCGTCCAAGCAGGCGCGGAAGCATGCAAGAAGACGCAGAAGGGTCCAAGCAGGCGCGAAAGCGTCCAAGCAGTCGCGGAAGCGTTCAAGCAGGCGCGGTAGCGTCCAAGCAGGCGCGGAAACGTCCAAGCAGGCGCGGAAGCAAGCAAGAAGACGCAGAAGAGTCCAAGCAGGCGCGGTAGCGTCCAGCCAAGCGCGGAAGCTTCCAAGCAGGCGCGGAAGCGTCCAAGCAGGCGCGGTAGCGTCCAAGCAGGCGCGGAAACGTCCAAGCAGGCGCGGAAGCGTCCAAGCAGGCGCGGTAGCGTCCAAGCAAGCGCGGAAACGTCCAAGCAGGCGCGGAAGCATGCAAGAAGACGCAGAAGAGTCCAAGCAGGCGCGGAAGCGTCCAAGCAGTCGCGGAAGCGTCCAAGCAGGCGCGGTAGCGTCCAATCAGGCGCGGAAGCGTCCAAGCAGGCGCGGTAGCGTCCAAGCAGGCGCGGAAACGTCCAAGCAGGCGCGGAAACGTCCAAGCAGGCGCGGAAGCATGCAAGCAGGCGCGGAAGCGTCCAATCAGGCGCGGAAACGTCCAAGTAGGCGCGGCAGCATGCAAGAAGGCGCAGAAGGGTCCAAGCAGTCACGGAAGCGTCCAAGCAGGCGCGGAAGCGTCCAAGCAGGCGCGGAAGCATGCAAGAAGGCGCAGAAGAGTCCAAGCAGGCGCGGAAGCGTCCAAGCAGTCGCGGAAGCGTCCAAGCAGTCGCGGAAGCGTCCAAGCAGGCACGGAAGCGTCCAAGCAGGCGCCGAAGCATGCAAGAAGGCGCGGAAGCGTCCAAGCAGTCGCGGAAGTGTCCAAGCAGGCGCGGTATCGTCCAAGTAGGCGCGGCAGCATGCAAGAAGGCGCAGAAGAGTCCAAGCAGGCGCGGAAACGTCCAAGCAGGCGCGGAAGCATGCAAGAAGGCGCGGAAGCGTCCAAGCAGTCGCGGAAGCGTCCAATCAGTCGCGGAAGCGTCCAAGCAGGCGCGGAAGCGTCCAACCAGGCGCGGAAGCGTCCAACCAGGCGCGGAAGCGTCCAAGTAGGCGCGGCAGCATGCAAGAAGGCGCAGAAGATTCCAAGCAGGCGCGGAAGCGTCCAAGCAGGCGGGGAAGAGTCCAAGCAGGCGCGGAAGCGTCCAAGCAGTCGCGGAAGCGTCCAAGCAGGCGCGGTCGCGTCCAACCAGGCGCGGAAGCGTCCAAGCAGTCGCGGAAGTATGCAAGAAGACGCAGAAGAGTCCAAGCAGGCGCGGAAGCGTCCAAGCAGGCGGGGAAGCATGCAAGCAGGCGCGGAAGCGTCCAAGCAGTCACGGAAGCGTCCAAGCAGGCGCGGTAGCGTCCAAGCAGGCGCGGTAGCGTCCAAGCAGTCGCGGAAGCGTCCAAGCAGGCGCGGTAGCGTCCAAGCAGGAGCGGAAACGTCCAAGCAGGCGCGGAAGCATGCAAGAAGGCGCAGAGGAGTCCAAGCAGGCGCGGAAGCGTCCAAGCAGGCGCGGAAGCGTCCAAGCAGGCGCGGAAACGTCCAAGCAGGCGCGGTAGCGTCCAAGCTGGCGCGGAAGCGTCCAAGCAGGCGGGGATGCATGCAGGCGCGGAAGCGTCCAAGAAGGCGCGGAAACGTCCAAGTAGGCGCGGCATCATGCAAGAAGGCGCAGAAGGGTCCAAGCAGTCACGCAAGCGTCCAAGCAGTCGCGGAAGCGTCCAAGCAGGCGCGGTAGCGTCCAACCAGGCGCGGAAGCGTCCAAGCAGTCGCTGAAGCGTCCAAGCAGGCGCGGTAGCGTCCAAGCAGGCAGGAAAACGTCCAACCAGGCGCCGAAGCGTCCAAGCAGTCGCGGAAGCTTCCAAGCAGGCGCGGAAACGTCCAAGCAGCCGCGGAAACGTCCAAGTAGGCGCGGCAGCATGCAAGAAGGCGCAGAAGAGAAGAAGCAGGCGCAGAAGAGTCCAAGCAGGCGCAGAAGAGTCCAAGCAGGCGCGGAAGCGTCCAAGCAGGCGGGGAAGCATGCAAGCAGGCGCAGAAGAGTCCAAGCAGGCACGGAAGCGTCCAAGCAGGCGGGGAAGCATGCAAGCAGGCGCGGAAGCGTCCAAGCAGGCGCGGAAATGTCCAAGCAGGCGCGGAAGCATGCAAGAAGGCGCGGAAGCGTCCAAGCAGGCGCGGTAGCGTCCAAGCAGGCGCGGAAACGTCCAAGCAGGCGCGGAAGCGTGCAAGAAGGCGCAGAAGAGTCCAAGCAGGCGCGGAAGCGTCCAAGCAGGCGTGGAAACGTCCAAGTAGGCGCGGCAGCATGCAAGAAGGCGCAGAAGATTCCAAGCAGGCGCGGAAGCGTCCAAGCAGGCGGGGAAGCATGCAAGCAGGCGCGGAAGCGTCCAAGCAAGCGCGGAAACGTCCAAGCAGGCGGGGAAGCATGCAAGCAGGCGCGGAAGCGTCCAAGCAGGCGCGGAAACGTACAAGTAGGCGCGGCAGCATGCAAGAAGGCGCAGAAGAGTCCAAGCAGGCGCGGAAGCATTCAAGCAGGCGCGGAAGCGTCCAAGCAGGCGGGGAAGAATGCAAGAAGGCGCGGAAGCGTCCAAGCAGGCGCGGAAGCGTCCAAGCAGTCGCGGAAGCGTCCAAGCAGGCGGGGAAGCATGCAAGCAGGCGCGGAAGCGTCCAAGCAAGCGCGGAAACGTCCAAGCAGGCGGGGAAGCATGCAAGCAGGCGCGGAAGCGTCCAATCAGGCGCGGAAACGTCCAAGTAGGCGCGGCAGCATGCAAGAAGGCGCAGAAGGGTCCAAGCAGTCACGGAAGCGTCCAAGCAGTCGCGGAAGCGTCCAAGCAGGCGCGGTAGCGTCCAACCAGGCGCGGAAGCGTCCAAGCAGTCGCGGAAGCGTCCAAGCAGGCGCGGAAGCGTCCAATCAGGCAGGGAAACGTCCAAGCAGGCGCCGAAGCGTCCAAGCAGTCGCGGAAGCGTCCAAGCAGGCGCGGAAACGTCCAAGCAGGCGCGGAAGCATGCAAGAAGACGCAGAAGTGTCCAAGCAGGCGCGGAAGCGTCCAAGCAGGCGGGGAAGCATGCAAGCAGGCGCAGAAGAGTCCAAGCAGGCACGGAAGCGTCCAAGCAGGCGGGGAAGCATGCAAGCAGGCGCGGAAGCGTCCAAGCAGGCGCGGAAACGTCCAAGCAGGCGCGGAAGCATGCAAGAAGGCGCGGAAGCGTCCAAGCAGGAGCGGTAGCGTCCAACCAGGCGCGGAAGCGTCCAAGCAGTCGCGGAAGCGTCCAAGCAGGCGCGGAAGCGTCCAAGCAGGCGCGGAAACGTCCAAGCAGGCGCGGAAGCATGCAAGAAGGCGCAGAAGAGTCCAAGCATTCGCGGAAGCGTCGAAGCAGTCGCGGAAGCATGCAAGAAGGCGCAGAAGAGTCCAATCAGGCGCGGAAGCGTCCAAGCAGGCGCGGAAGCGTGCAAGCAGGCGCGGAAGCGTCCAAGCAGGCGCGGAAGCGTCCAAGCAGGCGCGGAAACGTCCAAGCAGGCGCGGAAGCATGCAAGAAGGCGCAGAAGAGTCCAAGCAGGCGCGGAAGCGTCCAAGCAGTCGCGGAAGCGTCCAAGCAGGCACGGAAGCGTCCAAGCAGGCGCGGAAACGTCCAAGCAGGCGCGGAAGCATGCAAGAAGGCGCAGAAGAGTCCAAGCAGGCGCGGTATCGTCCAACCAGGCGCGGAAGCGTCCAAGCAGTCGCGGAAGCGTCCAAGCAGGCGCGGTAGCGTCCAAGCAGTCGCGGAAACGTCCAAGCAGGCGCGGAAGCATGCAAGATGACGCAGAAGAGTCCAAGCAGGCGCGGAAGCTTCCAAGCAGGCGCGGTAGCGTCCAAGCAGTCGCGGAAGCGTCCAAGCAGGCGCGGAAGCGTCCAAGCAGGCGCGGAAGCATGCAAGATGACGCAGAAGAGTCCAAGCAGGCGCGGAAGCTTCCAAGCAGGCGCGGCAGCATGCAAGAAGGCGCAGAAGAGTCCAAGCAGTCGCGGAAGCGTCCAAGCAGGCGCGGTAGCGTCCAAGCAGGCGCGATAACGTCCAAGCAGGCGCGGTAGCGTCCAAGCAGGCGCAGAAGAGTCCAAACAGGCGCAGAAGTGTCCAAGCAGGCGCGGAAGCGTCCAAGCAGGCGCGGAAACGTCCAAGTAGGCGCGGAAGCATGCAAGAAGGCGCGGAAGCGTCCAAGCAGGCGCGGTAGCGTCCAAGCAGGCGCGGAAACGTCCAAGTAGGCGCGGAAGCATGCAAGGATCCGCGGAAGCGTCCAAGCAGGCGCGGTAGCGTCCATGCAGGCGCGGAAACGTCCAAGCAGGCGCGGAAGCATGGAAGAAGACGCAGAAGAGTCCAAGCAGGCGCGGTAGCGTCCAACCAGGCGCGGAAGCTTTCAAGCAGTCGAGGAAGCGTCCAAGCAGGCGCGGAAACGCCCAAGCAGGCGCGGTAGCGTCCAAGCAGGCGCGGTAGCGTCCAAGCAGTCACGGAAGCGTCCAAGCAGGCGCGGTAGCGTCCAAGCTGGGGCGGAAACGTCCAAGCAGGCGCGGAAGCATGCAAAAAGGCGCAGAAGAGTCCAAGCAGGCGCGGAAGCCCCCAAGCAGGCGCGGAAGCGTGCAAGCGGCCGCGGAAGCGTCCAAGCAGTCGCGGAAGCGTCCAAGCAGTCGCGGAAGCGTCCAAGCAGGCGCGGTAGCGTCCAAGCAGGCGCGGAAGCATGCAAGAAGGCGCAGAAGAGTCCAAGCAGGCGCGGTAGCGTCCAAGCAGGCGCGGAAACGTCCAAGCAGGCGCGGAAGCATGCAAGAAGGCGCAGAAGAGTGCAAGCAGGCGCGGAAGCGTCCAAGCAGGCGCGGAAATGTCCAAGCAGGCGCGGAAGCATGCAAGAAGGCGCAGAAGAGTCCAAGCAGGCGCGGAAGCGTCCAACTAGGCTCGGAAGCATGCAAGAAGGCGCAGAAGAGTTCAAGCAGCCGCGGTAGCGACCAAGCAGTCGCGGAAGCGTCCAAGCAGGCGCGGAAACGTCCAAGCAGGCGTGGAAGCATGCAAGAAGGCGCAGAAGAGTCCAAGCAGGCGCGGTATCGTCCAACCAGGCGCGGAAGCGTCCAAGCAGTCGCGGAAGCGTCCAAGCAGGCGCGGGAGCGTCCAAGCAGGCGCGGAAGCATGCAAGAAGGCGCAGAAGAGTCCAAGCAGGCGCAGAAGAGTCCAAGCAGGCGCGGAAGCGTCCAAGCAGGCGCGGAAACGTCCAAGCAGGCGTGGAAGCATGCAAGAAGGCGCAGAAGAGTCCAAGCAGGCGCGGTATCGTCCAACCAGGCGCGGAAGCGTCCAAGCAGTCGCGGAAGCGTCCAAGCAGGCGCGGGAGCGTCCAAGCAGGCGCGGAAGCATGCAAGATGACGCAGAAGAGTCCAAGCAGGCGCGGAAGCTTCCAAGCAGGCGCGGCAGCATGCAAGAAGGCGCAGAAGAGTCCAAGCAGTCACGGAAGCATGCAAGAAGACGCAGAAGAGTCCAAGCAGGCGCGGAAGCGCCCAAGCAGGCGCGGAAGCATGCAAGAAGGCGCAGAAGAGTCCAAACAGGCGCGGAAGCGTCCAAGCAGGCGGGGAAGCATGCAAGCAGGCGCGGAAGCGTCCAAGCAGGCGCGGAAACGTCCAAGTAGGCGCGGAAGCATGCAAGAAGGCGCGGAAGCGTCCAAGCAGGCGCGGTAGCGTCCAAGCAGGCGCGGAAACGTCCAAGCAGGCGCGGAAGCATGCAAGAAGGCGCAGAAGAGTCCAAGCAGGCGCGGAAGCGTCCAAGCAGGCGGGGAAGCATGCAAGCAGGCGCGGAAGCGTCCAAGCAGGCGTGGAAACGTCCAAGTAGGCGCGGCAGCATGCAAGAAGGCACAGAAGATTCCAAGCAGGCGCGGAAGCGTCCAAGCAGGCGCGGAAACGTCCAAGTAGGCGCGGCAGCATGCAAGAAGGCGCAGAAGAGTCCAAGTAGGCGCGGAAGCGTCCAACCAGTCGCGGAAGCGTCCAAGCAGGCGCGGTAGCGTCCAACCAGGCGCGGAAGCGTCCAAGTAGGCGCGGCAGCATGCAAGAAGGCGCAGAAGAGTCTTAGCAGGCGCGGAAGCGTCCAAGCAGGCGGGGAAGCATGCAAGCAGGCGCGGAAGCGTCCAAGCAGTCGTGGAAACGTCCAAGTAGGCGCGGCAGCATGCAAGAAGGCGCAGAAGAGTCCAAGCAGGCGCGGAAGCGTCCAAGCAGTCGCGGAAGCGTCCAAGCAGGCGCAGAAGAGTCCAAGCAGGCGCGGAAGCATCCAAGCAGGCGCGGTAGCGTCCAAGCAGGCGCGGAAACGTCCAAGCAGGCGCGGAAGCATGCAAGAAGGCGCAGAAGAGTGCAAGCAGGCGCGGAAGCGTCCAAGCAGGCGCGGAAATGTCCAAGCAGGCGCGGAAGCATGCAAGAAGGCGCAGAAGAGTCCAAGCAGGCGCGGAAGCGTCCAACTAGGCTCGGAAGCATGCAAGAAGGCGCAGAAGAGTTCAAGCAGCCGCGGAAGCGACCAAGCAGTCGCGGAAGCGTCCAAGCAGGCGCGGAAACGTCCAAGCAGGCGTGGAAGCATGCAAGAAGGCGCAGAAGAGTCCAAGCAGGCGCGGTATCGTCCAACCAGGCGCGGAAGCGTCCAAGCAGTCGCGGAAGCGTCCAAGCAAGCGCGGGAGCGTCCAAGCAGGCGCGGAAGCATGCAAGAAGGCGCAGAAGAGTCCAAGCAGGCGCAGAAGAGTCCAAGCAGGCGCGGAAGCGTCCAAGCAGGCGCGGAAACGTCCAAGCAGGCGTGGAAGCATGCAAGAAGGCGCAGAAGAGTCCAAGCAGGCGCGGTATCGTCCAACCAGGCGCGGAAGCGTCCAAGCAGTCGCGGAAGCGTCCAAGCAGGCGCGGGAGCGTCCAAGCAGGCGCGGAAGCATGCAAGATGACGCAGAAGAGTCCAAGCAGGCGCGGAAGCTTCCAAGCAGGCGCGGCAGCATGCAAGAAGGCGCAGAAGAGTCCAAGCAGTCGCGGAAGCATGCAAGAAGACGCAGAAGAGTCCAAGCAGGCGCGGAAGCGTCCAAGCAGGCGCGGAAACGTCCAAGCAGGCGCGGAAGCATGCAAGAAGGCGCAGAAGAGTCCAAGCAGGCGCGGAAGCGTCCAAGCAGGCGGGGAAGCATGCAAGCAGGCGCGGAAGCGTCCAAGCAGGCGTGGAAACGTCCAAGTAGGCGCGGCAGCATGCAAGAAGGCGCAGAAGATTCCAAGCAGGCGCGGAAGCGTCCAAGCAGGCGGGGAAGCATGCAAGCAGGCGCAGAAGAGTCCAAGCAGGCACGGAAGCGTCCAAGCAGGCGGGGAAGCATGCAAGCAGGCGCGGAAGCGTCCAAGCAGGCGCGGAAACGTCCAAGCAGGCGCGGAAGCATGCAAGAAGGCGCGGAAGCGTCCAAGCAGGAGCGGTAGCGTCCAACCAGGCGCGGAAGCGTCCAAGCAGTCGCGGAAGCGTCCAAGCAGGCGCGGAAGCGTCCAAGCAGGCGCGGAAACGTCCAAGCAGGCGCGGAAGCATGCAAGAAGGCGCAGAAGAGTCCAAGCAGGCGCGGAAGCGTCCAAGCAGTCGCGGAAGCGTCCAAGCAGGCGCAGAAGAGTCCAAGCAGGCGCGGAAGCGTCCAAGCAGGCGGGGAAGCATGCAAGCAGGCGCGGTAGCGCCCAACCAGGCGCGGAAGCGTCCAAGTAGGCGCGGCAGCATGCAAGAAGGCGCAGAAGAGTCCAAGCAGGCGCGGAAGCGTCCAAGCAGTCGCGGAAGCGTCCAAGCTGGCGCGGTAGCGTACAAGCAGTCGCGGAAGCGTCCAAGCAGGCGCGGTAGCGTCCAAGCAGGCGCGGAAACGTCCAAGCAGGCGCGGAAACGTCCAAGTAGGCGTGGCAGCATGCAAGAAGGCGCAGAAGAGTCCAAGCAGGCGCAGAAGAGTCCAAGCAGGCGCGGAAGCGTCGAAGCAGGCGCGGTCGCGTCCAACCAGGCGCGGAAGCGTCCAAGCAGTCGCGGAAGCGTCCAAGCAGGCGCGGTAGCGTCCAACCAGGCGCGGAAGCGTCCAAGCAGTCGGTGAAGCGTCCAAGCAGGCGCGGAAGCGTCCAAGCAGGCAGGGAAACGTCCAAGCAGGCGCCGAAGCGTCCAAGCAGTCGCGGAAGCGTCCAAGCAGGCGCGGAAACGTCCAAGCAGGCGCGGAAGCATGCAAGAAGACGCAGAAGAGTCCAAGCAGGCGCAGAAGAGTCCAAGCAGGCGCGGAAGCGTCCAAGCAGTCGCGGAAGCGTACAAGCAGTCGCGGAAACGTCCAAGCAGGCGCAGAAGAGTCCAAGCAGGCACGGAAGCGTCCAAGCAGGCGCGGAAGCGTCCAAGCAGGCGGGGAAGCATGCAAGCAGGCGCGGAAGCGTCCAAGCAGTCGTGGAAACGTCCAAGCAGGCGCGGTAGCGTCCAAGCAGGCGCGGAAGCGTCCAAGCAGGCGCGGAAGCATACAAGAAGGCGCAGAAGAGTCCAAGCAGGCGCAGAAGAGTCCAGGCAGGCGCGGAAGCGTCCATGCAGGCGCGGAAGCGTCCAAGCAGGCGCGGAAGCATCCACACATGCGCGGAAGCGTCCAAGCAGGCGCGGTAGCGTCCAAGCAGGCGCGGAAGCGTCCAAGCAGGCGCGGAAGCATGCAAGAAGGCGCAGAAGAGTCCAAGCAGGCGCAGAAGAGTCCAAGCAGGCGCGGAAGCGTCCAAGCAGGCGCGGAAACGTCCAAGCAGGCGTGGAAGCATGCAAGAAGGCGCAGAAGAGTCCAAGCAGGCGCGGTATCGTCCAACCAGGCGCGGAAGCGTCCAAGCAGTCGCGGAAGCGTCCAAGCAGGCGCGGGAGCGTCCAAGCAGGCGCGGAAGCATGCAAGATGACGCAGAAGAGTCCAAGCAGGCGCGGAAGCTTCCAAGCAGGCGCGGCAGCATGCAAGAAGGCGCAGAAGAGTCCAAGCAGTCGCGGAAGCATGCAAGAAGACGCAGAAGAGTCCAAGCAGGCGCGGAAGCGCCCAAGCAGGCGCGGAAGCATGCAAGAAGGCGCAGAAGAGTCCAAACAGGCGCGGAAGCGTCCAAGCAGGCGGGGAAGCATGCAAGCAGGCGCGGAAGCGTCCAAGCAGGCGCGGAAACGTCCAAGTAGGCGCGGAAGCATGCAAGAAGGCGCGGAAGAGTCCAAGCAGGCGCGGTAGCGTCCAAGCAGGCGCGGAAACGTCCAAGCAGGCGCGGAAGCATGCAAGAAGGCGCAGAAGAGTCCAAGCAGGCGCGGAAGCGTCCAAGCAGGCGGGGAAGCATACAAGCAGGCGCGGAAGCGTCCAAGCAGGCGTGGAAACGTCCAAGTAGGCGCGGCAGCATGCAAGAAGGCGCAGAAGATTCCAAGCAGGCGCGGAAGCGTCCAAGCAGGCGCGGAAACGTCCAAGCAGGCGCGGAAACGTCCAAGTAGGCGCGGAAGCATGCAAGAAGGCGCGGAAGCGTCCAAGCAGGCGCGGTAGCGTCCAAGCAGGCGCGGAAACGTCCAAGCAGGCGCGGAAGCATGCAAGAAGGCGCAGAAGAGTCCAAGCAGGCGCGGAAGCGTCCAAGCAGGCGGGGAAGCATGCAAGCAGGCGGGGAAGCGTCCAAGCAGGCGCGGAAGCGTCCAAGAATGCGCGGAAACGTCCAAGTAGGCGCGGAAGCATGCAAGCAGGCGCGGTAGCGCCCAACCAGGCGCGGAAGCGTCCAAGTAGGCGCGGCAGCATGCAAGAAGGCGCAGAAGAGTCCAAGCAGGCGCGGAAGCGTCCAAGCAGTCGCGGAAGCGTCCAAGCTGGCGCGGTAGCGTACAAGCAGTCGCGGAAGCGTCCAAGCAGGCGCGGTAGCGTCCAAGCAGGCGCGGAAACGTCCAAGCAGGCGCGGAAACGTCCAAGTAGGCGTGGCAGCATGCAAGAAGGCGCAGAAGAGTCCAAGCAGGCGCAGAAGAGTCCAAGCAGGCGCGGAAGCGTCGAAGCAGGCGCGGTCGCGTCCAACCAGGCGCGGAAGCGTCCAAGCAGTCGCGGAAGCGTCCAAGCAGGCGCGGTAGCGTCCAACCAGGCGCGGAAGCGTCCAAGCAGTCGGTGAAGCGTCCAAGCAGGCGCGGAAGCGTCCAAGCAGGCAGGGAAACGTCCAAGCAGGCGCCGAAGCGTCCAAGCAGTCGCGGAAGCGTCCAAGCAGGCGCGGAAACGTCCAAGCAGGCGCGGAAGCATGCAAGAAGACGCAGAAGAGTCCAAGCAGGCGCAGAAGAGTCCAAGCAGGCGCGGAAGCGTCCAAGCAGTCGCGGAAGCGTACAAGCAGTCGCGGAAACGTCCAAGCAGGCGCAGAAGAGTCCAAGCAGGCACGGAAGCGTCCAAGCAGGCGCGGAAGCGTCCAAGCAGGCGGGGAAGCATGCAAGCAGGCGCGGAAGCGTCCAAGCAGTCGTGGAAACGTCCAAGCAGGCGCGGTAGCGTCCAAGCAGGCGCGGAAGCGTCCAAGCAGGCGCGGAAGCATACAAGAAGGCGCAGAAGAGTCCAAGCAGGCGCAGAAGAGTCCAGGCAGGCGCGGAAGCGTCCATGCAGGCGCGGAAGCGTCCAAGCAGGCGCGGAAGCATCCACACATGCGCGGAAGCGTCCAAGCAGGCGCGGTAGCGTCCAAGCAGGCGCGGAAGCGTCCAAGCAGGCGCGGAAGCATGCAAGAAGGCGCAGAAGAGTCCAAGCAGGCGCAGAAGAGTCCAAGCAGGCGCGGAAGCGTCCAAGCAGGCGCGGAAACGTCCAAGCAGGCGTGGAAGCATGCAAGAAGGCGCAGAAGAGTCCAAGCAGGCGCGGTATCGTCCAACCAGGCGCGGAAGCGTCCAAGCAGTCGCGGAAGCGTCCAAGCAGGCGCGGGAGCGTCCAAGCAGGCGCGGAAGCATGCAAGATGACGCAGAAGAGTCCAAGCAGGCGCGGAAGCTTCCAAGCAGGCGCGGCAGCATGCAAGAAGGCGCAGAAGAGTCCAAGCAGTCGCGGAAGCATGCAAGAAGACGCAGAAGAGTCCAAGCAGGCGCGGAAGCGCCCAAGCAGGCGCGGAAGCATGCAAGAAGGCGCAGAAGAGTCCAAACAGGCGCGGAAGCGTCCAAGCAGGCGGGGAAGCATGCAAGCAGGCGCGGAAGCGTCCAAGCAGGCGCGGAAACGTCCAAGTAGGCGCGGAAGCATGCAAGAAGGCGCGGAAGAGTCCAAGCAGGCGCGGTAGCGTCCAAGCAGGCGCGGAAACGTCCAAGCAGGCGCGGAAGCATGCAAGAAGGCGCAGAAGAGTCCAAGCAGGCGCGGAAGCGTCCAAGCAGGCGGGGAAGCATACAAGCAGGCGCGGAAGCGTCCAAGCAGGCGTGGAAACGTCCAAGTAGGCGCGGCAGCATGCAAGAAGGCGCAGAAGATTCCAAGCAGGCGCGGAAGCGTCCAAGCAGGCGCGGAAACGTCCAAGCAGGCGCGGAAACGTCCAAGTAGGCGCGGAAGCATGCAAGAAGGCGCGGAAGCGTCCAAGCAGGCGCGGTAGCGTCCAAGCAGGCGCGGAAACGTCCAAGCAGGCGCGGAAGCATGCAAGAAGGCGCAGAAGAGTCCAAGCAGGCGCGGAAGCGTCCAAGCAGGCGGGGAAGCATGCAAGCAGGCGGGGAAGCGTCCAAGCAGGCGCGGAAGCGTCCAAGAATGCGCGGAAACGTCCAAGTAGGCGCGGAAGCATGCAAGGATCCGCGGAAGCGTCCAAGCAGGCGCGGTAGCGTCCAAGCAGGCGCGGAAACGTCCAAGCAGGCGCGGAAGCATGGAAGGAGACGCAGAAGAGTCCAAGCAGGCGCGGTAGCGTCCAACCAGGCGCGGAAGCGTTCAAGCAGTCGAGGAAGCGTCCAAGCAGGCGCGGAAACGCCCAAGCAGGCGCGGTAGCGTCCAAGCAGGCGCGGTAGCGTCCAAGCAGTCACGGAAGCGTCCAAGCAGGCGCGGTAGCGTCCAAGCTGGGGCGGAAACGTCCAAGCAGGCGCGGAAGCATGCAAAAAGGCGCAGAAGAGTTCAAGCAGGCGCGGAAGCGCCCAAGCAGGCGCGGAAGCGTGCAAGCAGGCGCGGAAGCGTCCAAGCAGTCGCGGAAGCGTCCAAGCAGTCGCGGAAGCGTCCAAGCAGGCGCGGTAGCGTCCAAGCAGGCGCGGAAGCATGCAAGAAGGCGCAGAAGAGTCCAAGCAGGCGCGGTAGCGTCCAAGCAGGCGCGGAAACGTCCAAGCAGGCGCGGAAGCATGCAAGAAGGCGCAGAAGAGTGCAAGCAGCCGCGGAAGCGACCAAGCAGTCGCGGAAGCGTCCAAGCAGGCGCGGAAACGTCCAAGCAGGCGTAGAAGCATGCAAGAAGGCGCAGAAGAGTCCAAGCAGGCGCGGTATCGTCCAACCAGGCGCGGAACCGTCCAAGCAGTCGCGGAAGCGTCCAAGCAGGCGCGGGAGCGTCCAAGCAGGCGCGGAAGCATGCAAGAAGGCGCAGAAGAGTCCAAGCAGACGCGGAAGCGTCCAAGCAGGCGCGGTAGCGTCCAAGCAGTCGCGGAAGCGTCCAAGCAGGCGCGGTAGCGGCCAAGCAGTCGCGGAAGCGTCCAAGCAGTCGCGGAAGCATGCAAGAAGGCGCAGAAGAGTCCAAACAGGCGCCGAAGAGTCGAACCAGGCGCGGAAGCGTCCAAGCAGTCGCGGAAGCGTCCAAGCAGGCGCGGTAGCGTCCAAGCAGGCGCGGAAACGTCCAAGCAGGCGCGGAAGCATGCAAGAAGGCGCAGAAGAGTCCAACCAGGCGCGGAAGCGTCCAAGCAGTCGCGGAAGCGTCCAAGCAAGCGCAGTAGCTTCCAAGCAGGCGCGGAAGCGTCCAAGAAGGCGCGGCAGCATGCAAGAAGGCGCAGAAGAGTCCAAGCAGGCGCGGAAGCGTCCAAGCAGTCGCGGAAGCGTCCAAGCAGGCGCGGAAGAGTCCAAGCAGGCGCGGAAACGTCCAAGCAGGCGCGGAAGCATGCAAGAAGGCGCAGAAGAGGCCAAACAGGCGCAGAAGAGTCCAACCAGGCGCGGAAGCGTCCAAGCAGTCGCGGAAGCGTCCAAGCAGGCGCGGTAGCGGCCAAGCACTCGCGGAAGCGTCCAAGCAGTCGCGGAAGCATGCAAGAAGGCGCAGAAGAGTCCAAACAGGCGCAGAAGAGTCGAACCAGGCGCGGAAGCGTCCAAGCAGTCGCGGAAGCGTCCAAGCAGGCGCGGTAGCGTCCAAGCAGGCGCGGAAGCGTCCAAGCAGGCGGGGAAGCATGCAAGCAGGCGCGGAAGCGTCCAAGCAGGCGCGGAAACGTCCAAGTAGGCGCGGAAGCATGCAAGAAGGCGCGGAAGCGTCCAAGCAGGCGCGGTAGCGTCCAAGCAGGCGCGGAAACGTCCAAGCAGGCGCGGAAGCATGCAAGAAGGCGCAGAAGAGTCCAAGCAGGCGCGGAAGCGTCCAAGCAGGCGGGGAAGCATGCAAGCAGGCGGGGAAGCGTCCAAGCAGGCGCGGAAGCGTCCAAGAATGCGCGGAAACGTCCAAGTAGGCGCGGAAGCATGCAAGGATCCGCGGAAGCGTCCAAGCAGGCGCGGTAGCGTCCAAGCAGGCGCGGAAACGTCCAAGCAGGCGCGGAAGCGTCCAAGCAGGCGCGGTAGCGGCCAAGCACTCGCGGAAGCGTCCAAGCAGTCGCGGAAGCATGCAAGAAGGCGCAGAAGAGTCCAAACAGGCGCAGAAGAGTCGAACCAGGCGCGGAAGCGTCCAAGCAGTCGCGGAAGCGTCCAAGCAGGCGCGGTAGCGTCCAAGCAGGCGCGGAAGCGTCCAAGCAGTCGCGGAAGCGTCCAAGCAGTCGCGGAAGCGTCCAAGCAGGCGCGGTAGCGTCCAAGCAGGCGCGGAAGCATGCAAGAAGGCGCAGAAGAGTCCAAGCAGGCGCGGTAGCGTCCAAGCAGGCGCGGAAACGTCCAAGCAGGAGCGGAAGCATGCAAGAAGGCGCAGAAGAGTGCAAGCAGCCGCGGAAGCGACCAAGCAGTCGCGGAAGCGTCCAAGCAGGCGCGGAAACGTCCAAGCTGGCGTGGAAGCATGAAAGAAGGCGCAGAAGAGTCCAAGCAGGCGCGGTATCGTCCAACCAGGCGCGGAACCGTCCAAGCAGTCGCGGAAGCGTCCAAGCAGGCGCGGGAGCGTCCAAGCAGGCGCGGAAGCATGCAAGAAGGCGCAGAAGAGTCCAAGCAGACGCGGAAGCTTCCAAGCAGGCGCGGTAGCGTCCAAGCAGTCGCGGAAGCGTCCAAGCAGGCGCGGAAGCGTCCAAGCAGGCGCGGAAGCATGCAAGATGACGCAGAAGAGTCCAAGCAGGCGCGGAAGCGACCAAGCAGTCGCGGAAGCGTCCAAGCAGGCGCGGAAACGTCCAAGCAGGCGTGGAAGCATGCAAGAAGGCGCAGAAGAGTCCAAGCAGGCGCGGTATCGTCCAACCAGGCGCGGAACCGTCCAAGCAGTCGCGGAAGCGTCCAAGCAGGCGCGGGAGCGTCCAAGCAGGCGCGGAAGCATGCAAGAAGGCGCAGAAGAGTCCAAGCAGACGCGGAAGCGTCCAAGCAGGCGCGGTAGCGTCCAAGCAGTCGCGGAAGCGTCCAAGCAGGCGCGGTAGCGGCCAAGCAGTCGCGGAAGCGTCCAAGCAGTCGCGGAAGCATGCAAGAAGGCGCAGAAGAGTCCAAACAGGCGCAGAAGAGTCGAACCAGGCGCGGAAGCGTCCAAGCAGTCGCGGAAGCGTCCAAGCAGGCGCGGTAGCGTCCAAGCAGGCGCGGAAACGTCCAAGCAGGCGCGGAAGCATGCAAGAAGGCGCAGAAGAGTCCAAGCAGGCGCGGAAGCGTCCAAGCAGGCGCGGAAATGTCCAAGCAGGCGCGGAAGCATGCAAGAAGGCGCGGAAGCGTCCAATCAGTCGCGGAAGCGTCCAAGCAGGCGCGGAAGCGTCCAACCAGGCGCGGAAGCGTCCAAGTAGGCGCGGCAGCATGCAAGAAGGCGCACAAGAGTCCAAGCAGGCGCGGAAACGTCCAAGCAGGCGCGGAAACGTCCAAGCAGGCGCGGAAGCATGCAAGAAGGCGCGGAAGCGTCCAAGCAGTCGCGGAAGCGTCCAAGCAGGCGCGGTAGCTTCCAACCAGGCGCGGAAGCGTCCAAGTTGGCGCGGCAGCATGCAAGAAGGCGCAGAAGAGTCCAAGCAGGCGCGGAAGCGTCCAAGCTGTCGCGGAAGCGTCCAAGCAGGCGCGGTAGCGTCCAAGCAGTCGCGGTAGCGTCCAAACAGTCGCGGAAGCATGCAAGAAGGCGCAGAAGAGTCCAAGCAGGCGCAGAAGAGTCCAAGCAGGAGCGGAAGCGTCCAAGCAGGCGCGGAAACGTCCAAGCAGGCGCGGAAGCATGCAAGAAGGCGCAGAAGAGTCCAACCAGGCGCGGAAGCGTCCAAGCAGTCGCGGAAGCGTCCAAGCAAGCGCGGTAGCTTCCAAGCAGGCGCGGAAGCGTCCAAGAAGGCGCGGCAGCATGCAAGAAGGCGCAGAAGAGTCCAAGCAGGCGCGGAAGCGTCCAAGCAGTCGCGGAAGCGTCCAAGCAGGCGCGGAAGCGTCCAAGCAGGCGCGGAAGCGTCCAAGCAGGCGGGGAAGCGTCCAAGCAGGCGCAGAAGAGTCCAAGCAGGCGCGGAAGCGTCCAAGAATGCGCGGAAACGTCCAAGTAGGCGCGGTAGCGTCCAAGCAGGCGCGGAAACGTCCAAGCAGGCGCGGAAGCATGGAAGAAGACGCAGAAGAGTCCAAGCAGGCGCGGTAGCGTCCAACCAGGCGCGGAAGCGTTCAAGCAGTCGAGGAAGCGTCCAAGCAGGCGCGGAAACGCCCAAGCAGGCGCGGTAGCGTCCAAGCAGGCGCGGTAGCGTCCAAGCAGTCACGGAAGCGTCCAAGCAGGCGCGGAAGCGTCCAAGCTGGGGCGGAAACGTCCAAGCAGGCGCGGAAGCATGCAAAAAGGCGCAGAAGAGTCCAAGCAGGCGCGGAAGCGCCCACGCAGGCGCGGAAGCGTGCAAGCGGCCGCGGAAGCGTCCAAGCAGTCGCGGAAGCGTCCAAGCAGTCGCGGAAGCGTCCAAGCAGGCGCGGTAGCGTCCAAGCAGGCGCGGAAGCATGCAAGAAGGCGCAGAAGAGTCCAAGCAGGCGCGGAAACGTCCAAGCAGGCGCTGAAGCATGCAAGAAGGCGCGGAAGCGTCCAAGCAGGCGCGGTAACGTCCAACCAGGCGCGGAAGCGTCCAAGCAGTCGCGGAAGCGTCCAAGCAGGCGGGGAAGCATGCAAGCAGGCGCGGAAGCGTCCAAGCAGGCGCGGTAGCGTCCAAGCAGGCGCGGAAACGTCCAAGCAGGCGCGGAAGCATGCAAGAAGGCGCAGAAGAGTCCAAGCAGGCGCGGTAGCGTCCAAGCAGGCGCGGAAACGTCCAAGCAGGCGCGGAAGCATGCAAGATGACGCAGAAGAGTCCAAGCAGGCGCGGAAGCTTCCAAGCAGGCGCGGCAGCATGCAAGAAGGCGCAGAAGAGTCCAAGCAGTCGCGGAAGCGTCCAACCAGGCGCGGAAGCGTCCAAGCAGTCGCGGAAGCGTCCAAGCAGGCGCGGAAACGTCCAAGCAGTCGCGGAAGCGTCCAAGCAGGTGCGGTAGCGTCCAAGCAGGCGCTGTAGCGTCCAAGCTGGCGCGGAAACGTCCAAGCAGGCGCGGAAGCGTCCATGCAAGCGCGGAAACGTCCAAGCTGGCGGGGAAGCATGCAAGCAGGCGCGGAAGCGTCCAAGCAGTCGCGGAAACGTACAAGTAGGCGCGGCAGCATGTAAGAGGCGCAGAAGAGTCCAAGCAGGCGCGGAAACGTCCAAGCAGGCGCGGAAGCATGCAAGAAGGCGCAGAAGAGTCAAAGAAGGCGCAGAAGAGTCCAAGCAGGCGCGGAAGCGTCCAAGCAGTCGCGGAAACGTCCAAGCAGGCGCGGAAGCATGCAAGAAGGCGCAGAAGAGTCCAAGCAGGCGCAGAAATGTCCAAGCAGGCGCAGAAGCGTCCAAGCAGTCGCTGAAGCGTCCAAGCAGGCGCGGTAGCGCCCAAGCAGGCGCGAAACGTCCAAGTAGGCACGGCAGCATGCAACAAGCCGCAGAAGAATCCAAGCAGGCGCGGAAGCGTTCAAGCAGGCGGGGAAGCATGCAAGCAGGCGCGGAAGCGTCCAAGCAGGCGCGGAAACGTCCAAGCAGGCGCGGAAGCATGCAAGAAGGCGCAGAAGAGTCCAAGCAGGCGCGGAAGCGTCCAACCTGGCGCGGAAGCGTCCAAGCAGGCGCGGTAGCGACCAACCAGGCGCGGAAGCGTCCAAGTAGTGGCGGAAACGTCCAAGCAGGCGCGGAAGCATGCAAGAAGGCGCAGAAGAGTCCAAGCAGGCGCGGAAGCGTCCAAGCAGGCGCGGAAATGTCCAAGCAGGCGCGGAAGCATGCAAGATGACGCAGAAGAGTCCAAGCAGGCGCGGAAGCTTCCAAGCAGGCGCGGCAGCATGCAAGAAGGCGCAGAAGAGTCCAAGCACGCGCGGAAGCGTCCAAGCAGGCGCGGTAGCGTCCAACCAGGCGCGGAAGCGTCCAAGCAGTCGCGGAAGCGTCCAAGCAGGCACGGAAGCGTCCAAGCAGGCGCGGAAACGTCCAAGCAGGCGCGGAAGCATGCAAGAAGGCGCAGAAGAGTCCAAGCAGGCGCGGTATCGTCCAACCAGGCGCGGAAGCGTCCAAGCAGTCGCGGAAGCGTCCAAGCAGGCGCGGTAGCGTCCAAGCAGTCGCGGAAACGTCCAAGCAGGCGCGGAAGCATGCAAGATGACGCAGAAGAGTCCAAGCAGGCGCGGAAGCTTCCAAGCAGGCGCGGTAGCGTCCAAGCAGTCGCGGAAGCGTCCAAGCAGGCGCGGAAGCGTCCAAGCAGGCGCGGAAGCATGCAAGATGACGCAGAAGAGTCCAAGCAGGCGCGGAAGCTTCCAAGCAGGCGCGGCAGCATGCAAGAAGGCGCAGAAGAGTCCAAGCAGTCGCGGAAGCGTCCAAGCAGGCGCGGAAACGTCCAAGTAGGCGCGGAAGCATGCAAGAAGGCGCAGAAGAGTCCAAGCAGGCGCGGAAGCGACCAAGCAGTCGCCGAAGCGGCCAAGCAGGCACGGTAGCGTCCAAGCAGGCGCGGAAACGACCAAGCAGGCGCGGAAGCATGCAAGAAGGCGCAGAAGAGTCCAAACAGGCGCAGAAGAGTCCAACCAGGCGCGGAAGCGTCCAAGCAGTCGCGGAAGCGTCCAAGCAGGCGCGGGAGCGTCCAAGCAGGCGCGGAAGCATGCAAGAAGGCGCAGAAGAGTCCAAGCAGGCGCAGAAGAGTCCAAGCAGGCGCGGAAACGACCAAGCAGGCGGGGAAGCATGCAAGAAGGCGCAGAAGAGTCCAAGCAGGCGCGGAAGCGACCAAGCAGTCGCCGAAGCGGCCAAGCAGGCACGGTAGCGTCCAAGCAGGCGCGGAAACGACCAAGCAGGCGCGGAAGCATGCAAGAAGGCGCAGAAGAGTCCAAACAGGCGCAGAAGAGTCCAACCAGGCGCGGAAGCGTCCAAGCAGTCGCGGAAGCGTCCAAGCAGGCGCGGTAGCGTCCAACCAGGCGCGGAAGCATGCAAAAAGCCGCAGAAGAGTCCAAGCAGTCGCGGAAGCGTCCAAGCAGGCGCGGTAGCGTCCAAGCAGTCGCGGAAGCGTCCAAGCAGGCGCGGTAGCGGCCAAGCACTCGCGGAAGCGTCCAAGCAGTCGCGGAAGCATGCAAGAAGGCGCAGAAGAGTCCAAACAGGCGCAGAAGAGTCGAACCAGGCGCGGAAGCGTCCAAGCAGTCGCGGAAGCGTCCAAGCAGGCGCGGTAGCGTCCAAGCAGGCGCGGAAGCGTCCAAGCAGGCGGGGAAGCATGCAAGCAGGCGCGGAAGCGTCCAAGCAGGCGCGGAAACGTCCAAGTAGGCGCGGAAGCATGCAAGAAGGCGCGGAAGCGTCCAAGCAGGCGCGGTAGCGTCCAAGCAGGCGCGGAAACGTCCAAGCAGGCGCGGAAGCATGTAAGAAGGCGCAGAAGAGTCCAAGCAGGCGCGGAAGCGTCCAAGCAGGCGGGGAAGCATGCAAGCAGGCGGGGAAGCGTCCAAGCAGGCGCGGAAGCGTCCAAGAATGCGCGGAAACGTCCAAGTAGGCGCGGAAGCATGCAAGGATCCGCGGAAGCGTCCAAGCAGGCGCGGTAGCGTCCAAGCAGGCGCGGAAACGTCCAAGCAGGCGCGGAAGCATGGAAGGAGACGCAGAAGAGTCCAAGCAGGCGCGGTAGCGTCCAACCAGGCGCGGAAGCGTTCAAGCAGTCGAGGAAGCGTCCAAGCAGGCGCGGAAACGCCCAAGCAGGCGCGGTAGCGTCCAAGCAGGCGCGGTAGCGTCCAAGCAGTCACGGAAGCGTCCAAGCAGGCGCGGTAGCGTCCAAGCTGGGGCGGAAACGTCCAAGCAGGCGCGGAAGCATGCAAAAAGGCGCAGAAGAGTTCAAGCAGGCGCGGAAGCGCCCAAGCAGGCGCGGAAGCGTGCAAGCAGGCGCGGAAGCGTCCAAGCAGTCGCGGAAGCGTCCAAGCAGTCGCGGAAGCGTCCAAGCAGGCGCGGTAGCGTCCAAGCAGGCGCGGAAGCATGCAAGAAGGCGCAGAAGAGTCCAAGCAGGCGCGGTAGCGTCCAAGCAGGCGCGGAAACGTCCAAGCAGGCGCGGAAGCATGCAAGAAGGCGCAGAAGAGTGCAAGCAGGCGCGGAAGCGTCCAAGCAGGCGCGGAAATGTCCAAGCAGGCGCGGAAGCGTCCAACTAGGCTCGGAAGCATGCAAGAAGGCGCAGAAGAGTTCAAGCAGCCGCGGAAGCGACCAAGCAGTCGCGGAAGCGTCCAAGCAGGCGCGGAAACGTCCAAGCAGGCGTGGAAGCATGCAAGAAGGCGCAGAAGAGTCCAAGCAGGCGCGGTATCGTCCAACCAGGCGCGGAAGCGTCCAAGCAGTCGCGGAAGCGTCCAAGCAGGCGCGGGAGCGTCCAAGCAGGCGCGGAAGCATGCAAGAAGGCGCAGAAGAGTCCAAGCAGGCGCAGAAGAGTCCAAGCAGGCGCGGAAGCGTCCAAGCAGTCGCGGAAGCGTCCAAGCAGGCGCGGTAGCGTCCTAGCAGTCGAGGAAGCGTCCAAGCAGGCGGGGAAGCATGCAAGAAGGCGCAGAAGAGTCCAAGCAGGCGCGGAAGCGACCAAGCAGTCGCCGAAGCGGCCAAGCAGGCACGGTAGCGTCCAAGCAGGCGCGGAAACGACCAAGCAGGCGCGGAAGCATGCAAGAAGGCGCAGAAGAGTCTAAACAGGCGCAGAAGAGTCCAACCAGGCGCGGAAGCGTCCAAGCAGTCGCGGAAGCGTCCAAGCAGGCGCGGTAGCGTCCAACCAGGCGCGGAAGCATGCAAGAAGGCGCAGAAGAGTCCAAGCAGTCGCGGAAGCGTCCAAGCAGGCGCGGTAGCGTCCAAGCAGTCGCTGAAGCGTCCAAGCAGGCGCGGTAGCGGCCAAGCAGTCGCGGAAGCGTCCAAGCAGTCGCGGAAGCATGCAAGAAGGCGCAGAAGAGTCCAAACAGGCGCAGAAGAGTCGAACCAGGCGCGGAAGCGTCCAAGCAGTCGCGGAAGCGTCCAAGCAGGCGCGGTAGCGTCCAAGCAGGCGCGGAAACGTCCAAGCAGGCGCGGAAGCATGCAAGAAGGCGCAGAAGAGTCCAAGCAGGCGCGGAAGCGTCCAAGCAGGCGCGGAAGCATGCAAGAAGGCGCAGAAGAGTCCAAGAAGGCGCGGAAGCGTCCAAGCAGGCGCGAAAGCATGCAAGCAGGCGCGGAAGCGTCCAAGCAGTCGCGGAAGCGTCCAGGCAGGCGCGGTAGCGTCCAAGCAGACGCGGAAACGTCCAAGCGGGCGCGGAAACGTCCAAGTAGGCGCGGAAGCATGCAAGCAGGCGCGGAAGCGTCTAAGCAGGCGCGGAAGCGTCCAAGCAGGCGCGGAACCGTGCAAGCAGGCGCAGAACCGTGCAAGTAGGCGCGGAAGCGTCCAAGAAGGGGCGGAAGCATGCAAGAAGGCGCAGAAGAGTCCAGGCAGGCGCGGAAGCGTCCATGCAGGCGCGGAAGCGTCCAAGCAGGCGGGGTAGCGTCCAAGCAGGCGCGGTAGCGTCCAAGCAGGCGCGGAAGCGTCCAAGCAGACGCGGAAGCGTCCAAGCAGGCGCGGAACAGTGCAAGCAGGCGCAGAACCGTGCAAGTAGGCGCGGAAGCGTCCAAGAAGGGGCGGAAGCATGCAAGAAGGCGCAGAAGAGTCCAGGCAGGCGCGGAAGCGTCCATGCAGGCGCGGAAGCGTCCAACCAGGCGCGGAAGCGTCCAAGTAGGCGCGGCAGCATGCAAGAAGGCGCAGAAAAGTCCAAGCATGCGCGGAAGCGTCCAAGCAGTCGCGGAAGCGTCCAAGCAGGCGCGGAAGCGTCCAAGCAGGCGCGGAAACGTCCAAGCAGGCGCGGAAGTATGCAAGAAGGCGCAGAAGAGTCCAAGCAGGCGCGGAAGCGTCCAAGCAGTCGCGGAAGCGTCGAAACAGGCGCGGTAGCGTCCAACCAGGCGCGGAAGCGTCCAAGTAGGCGCGGCAGCATGCAAGAAGGCGCAGAAGAGTCCAAGCAGGCGCGGAAACGTCCAAGCAGGCGCTGAAGCATGCAAGAAGGCGCGGAAGCGTCCAAGCAGGCGCGGTAACGTCCAACCAGGCGCGGAAGCGTCCAAGCAGTCGCGGAAGCGTCCAAGCAGGCGCGGGAGCGTCCAAGCAGGCGCGGAAGCATGCAAGAAGGCGCAGAAGAGTCCAAGCAGGCGCAGAAGAGTCCAAGCAGGCGCGGAAACGACCAAGCAGGCGGGGAAGCATGCAAGAAGGCGCAGAAGAGTCCAAGCAGGCGCGGAAGCGACCAAGCAGTCGCCGAAGCGGCCAAGCAGGCACGGTAGCGTCCAAGCAGGCGCGGAAACGACCAAGCAGGCGCGGAAGCATGCAAGAAGGCGCAGAAGAGTCCAAACAGGCGCAGAAGAGTCCAACCAGGCGCGGAAGCGTCCAAGCAGTCGGGGAAGCATGCAAGAAGGCGCAGAAGAGTCCAAGCAGGCGCGGTAGCGTCCAAGCAGGCGCGGAAGCGTCCAAGCAGGCGCGGAAGCGTCCAAGCAGACGCGGAAGCGTCCAAGCAGTCGCGGAAGCGTCCAAGCAGTCGCGGTAGCGTCCAAGCAGGCGCGGAAGCATGCAAGAAGGCGCAGAAGAGTCCAAGCAGGCGCGGAAGCGTCCAAGCAGGCGCGGAAACGTCCAAGCAGGCGCGGAAGTATGCAAGAAGGCGCAGAAGAGTCCAACCAGGCGCGGAAGCGTCCAAGCAGTCGGGGAAGCATGCAAAAAGGCGCAGAAGAGTCCAAGCAGGCGCGGAAGCGCCCAAGCAGTCGGGGAAGCATGCAAAAAGGCGCAGAAGCGTCCAAGCAGGCGCGGTAGCGTCCAAGCAGGCGCGGAAACGTCCAAGCAGGCGCCATAGCGTCCAAGCAGACGCGGAAGCGTCCAAGCAGGAGCGGTAGCGTCCAAGCAGGCGCGGAAACGTCCAAGCAGGCGCGGAAGCATGCAAGAAGGCGCAGAAGAATCCAAGCAGGCGCGGAAACGTCCAAGCAGGCGCGGAAGCATGCAAGAAGACGCAGAAGAGTCAAAGCAGGCGCGGAAGCGTCCAAGCAGTCGCGGAAGCGTCCAAGCAGGTGCGGTAGCGTCCAAGCAGGCGCGGAAACGTCCAAGCAGGCGCGGAAGCATGCAAGAAGACGCAGAAGAGTCCAAGCAGGCGCGGTAGCGTCCAAGCAGGCGCGGAAACGTCCAAGCAGGCGCGGAAGCATGCAAGAAGGCGCAGAAGAGTGCAAGCAGGCGCGGAAGCGTCCAAGCAGGCGCGGAAATGTCCAAGCAGGCGCGGAAGCATGCAAGAAGGCGCAGAAGAGTCCAAGCAGGCGCGGAAGCGTCCAACTAGGCTCGGAAGCATGCAAGAAGGCGCAGAAGAGTTCAAGCAGCCGCGGAAGCGACCAAGCAGTCGCGGAAGCGTCCAAGCAGGCGCGGAAACGTCCAAGCAGGCGTGGAAGCATGCAAGAAGGCGCAGAAGAGTCCAAGCAGGCGCGGTATCGTCCAACCAGGCGCGGAAGCGTCCAAGCAGTCGCGGAAGCGTCCAAGCAGGCGCGGAAGCGTCCAAGCAGTCGCGGAAGCGTCCAAGCAGGCGCGGGAGCGTCCAAGCAGGCGCGGAAGCATGCAAGAAGGCGCAGAAGAGTCCAAGCAGGCGCAGAAGAGTCCAAGCAGGCGCGGAAACGACCAAGCAGGCGGGGAAGCATGCAAGAAGGCGCAGAAGAGTCCAAGCAGGCGCGGAAGCGACCAAGCAGTCGCCGAAGCGGCCAAGCAGGCACGGTAGCGTCCAAGCAGGCGCGGAAACGACCAAGCAGGCGCGGAAGCATGCAAGAAGGCGCAGAAGAGTCCAAACAGGCGCAGAAGAGTCCAACCAGGCGCGGAAGCGTCCAAGCAGTCGCGGAAGCGTCCAAGCAGGCGCGGTAGCGTCCAACCAGGCGCGGAAGCATGCAAAAAGCCGCAGAAGAGTCCAAGCAGTCGCGGAAGCGTCCAAGCAGGCGCGGTAGCGTCCAAGCAGTCGCGGAAGCGTCCAAGCAGGCGCGGTAGCGGCCAAGCACTCGCGGAAGCGTCCAAGCAGTCGCGGAAGCATGCAAGAAGGCGCAGAAGAGTCCAAACAGGCGCAGAAGAGTCGAACCAGGCGCGGAAGCGTCCAAGCAGTCGCGGAAGCGTCCAAGCAGGCGCGGTAGCGTCCAAGCAGGCGCGGAAGCGTCCAAGCAGGCGGGGAAGCATGCAAGCAGGCGCGGAAGCGTCCAAGCAGGCGCGGAAACGTCCAAGTAGGCGCGGAAGCATGCAAGAAGGCGCGGAAGCGTCCAAGCAGGCGCGGTAGCGTCCAAGCAGGCGCGGAAACGTCCAAGCAGGCGCGGAAGCATGTAAGAAGGCGCAGAAGAGTCCAAGCAGGCGCGGAAGCGTCCAAGCAGGCGGGGAAGCATGCAAGCAGGCGGGGAAGCGTCCAAGCAGGCGCGGAAGCGTCCAAGAATGCGCGGAAACGTCCAAGTAGGCGCGGAAGCATGCAAGGATCCGCGGAAGCGTCCAAGCAGGCGCGGTAGCGTCCAAGCAGGCGCGGAAACGTCCAAGCAGGCGCGGAAGCATGGAAGGAGACGCAGAAGAGTCCAAGCAGGCGCGGTAGCGTCCAACCAGGCGCGGAAGCGTTCAAGCAGTCGAGGAAGCGTCCAAGCAGGCGCGGAAACGCCCAAGCAGGCGCGTAGCGTCCAAGCAGGCGCGGTAGCGTCCAAGCAGTCACGGAAGCGTCCAAGCAGGCGCGGTAGCGTCCAAGCTGGGGCGGAAACGTCCAAGCAGGCGCGGAAGCATGCAAAAAGGCGCAGAAGAGTTCAAGCAGGCGCGGAAGCGCCCAAGCAGGCGCGGAAGCGTGCAAGCAGGCGCGGAAGCGTCCAAGCAGTCGCGGAAGCGTCCAAGCAGTCGCGGAAGCGTCCAAGCAGGCGCGGTAGCGTCCAAGCAGGCGCGGAAGCATGCAAGAAGGCGCAGAAGAGTCCAAGCAGGCGCGGTAGCGTCCAAGCAGGCGCGGAAACGTCCAAGCAGGCGCGGAAGCATGCAAGAAGGCGCAGAAGAGTGCAAGCAGGCGCGGAAGCGTCCAAGCAGGCGCGGAAATGTCCAAGCAGGCGCGGAAGCGTCCAACTAGGCTCGGAAGCATGCAAGAAGGCGCAGAAGAGTTCAAGCAGCCGCGGAAGCGACCAAGCAGTCGCGGAAGCGTCCAAGCAGGCGCGGAAACGTCCAAGCAGGCGTGGAAGCATGCAAGAAGGCGCAGAAGAGTCCAAGCAGGCGCGGTATCGTCCAACCAGGCGCGGAAGCGTCCAAGCAGTCGCGCAAGCGTCCAAGCAGGCGCGGGAGCGTCCAAGCAGGCGCGGAAGCATGCAAGAAGGCGCAGAAGAGTCCAAGCAGGCGCAGAAGAGTCCAAGCAGGCGCGGAAGCGTCCAAGCAGTCGCGGAAGCGTCCAAGCAGGCGCGGTAGCGTCCTAGCAGTCGAGGAAGCGTCCAAGCAGGCGGGGAAGCATGCAAGAAGGCGCAGAAGAGTCCAAGCAGGCGCGGAAGCGACCAAGCAGTCGCCGAAGCGGCCAAGCAGGCACGGTAGCGTCCAAGCAGGCGCGGAAACGACCAAGCAGGCGCGGAAGCATGCAAGAAGGCGCAGAAGAGTCTAAACAGGCGCAGAAGAGTCCAACCAGGCGCGGAAGCGTCCAAGCAGTCGCGGAAGCGTCCAAGCAGGCGCGGTAGCGTCCAACCAGGCGCGGAAGCATGCAAGAAGGCGCAGAAGAGTCCAAGCAGTCGCGGAAGCGTCCAAGCAGGCGCGGTAGCGTCCAAGCAGTCGCTGAAGCGTCCAAGCAGGCGCGGTAGCGGCCAAGCAGTCGCGGAAGCGTCCAAGCAGTCGCGGAAGCATGCAAGAAGGCGCAGAAGAGTCCAAACAGGCGCAGAAGAGTCGAACCAGGCGCGGAAGCGTCCAAGCAGTCGCGGAAGCGTCCAAGCAGGCGCGGTAGCGTCCAAGCAGGCGCGGAAACGTCCAAGCAGGCGCGGAAGCATGCAAGAAGGCGCAGAAGAGTCCAAGCAGGCGCGGAAGCGTCCAAGCAGGCGCGGAAGCATGCAAGAAGGCGCAGAAGAGTCCAAGAAGGCGCGGAAGCGTCCAAGCAGGCGCGAAAGCATGCAAGCAGGCGCGGAAGCGTCCAAGCAGTCGCGGAAGCGTCCAGGCAGGCGCGGTAGCGTCCAAGCAGACGCGGAAACGTCCAAGCGGGCGCGGAAACGTCCAAGTAGGCGCGGAAGCATGCAAGCAGGCGCGGAAGCGTCTAAGCAGGCGCGGAAGCGTCCAAGCAGGCGCGGAACCGTGCAAGCAGGCGCAGAACCGTGCAAGTAGGCGCGGAAGCGTCCAAGAAGGGGCGGAAGCATGCAAGAAGGCGCAGAAGAGTCCAGGCAGGCGCGGAAGCGTCCATGCAGGCGCGGAAGCGTCCAAGCAGGCGGGGTAGCGTCCAAGCAGGCGCGGTAGCGTCCAAGCAGGCGCGGAAGCGTCCAAGCAGACGCGGAAGCGTCCAAGCAGGCGCGGAACAGTGCAAGCAGGCGCAGAACCGTGCAAGTAGGCGCGGAAGCGTCCAAGAAGGGGCGGAAGCATGCAAGAAGGCGCAGAAGAGTCCAGGCAGGCGCGGAAGCGTCCATGCAGGCGCGGAAGCGTCCAACCAGGCGCGGAAGCGTCCAAGTAGGCGCGGCAGCATGCAAGAAGGCGCAGAAAAGTCCAAGCATGCGCGGAAGCGTCCAAGCAGTCGCGGAAGCGTCCAAGCAGGCGCGGAAGCGTCCAAGCAGGCGCGGAAACGTCCAAGCAGGCGCGGAAGTATGCAAGAAGGCGCAGAAGAGTCCAAGCAGGCGCGGAAGCGTCCAAGCAGTCGCGGAAGCGTCGAAACAGGCGCGGTAGCGTCCAACCAGGCGCGGAAGCGTCCAAGTAGGCGCGGCAGCATGCAAGAAGGCGCAGAAGAGTCCAAGCAGGCGCGGAAACGTCCAAGCAGGCGCTGAAGCATGCAAGAAGGCGCGGAAGCGTCCAAGCAGGCGCGGTAACGTCCAACCAGGCGCGGAAGCGTCCAAGCAGTCGCGGAAGCGTCCAAGCAGGCGCGGGAGCGTCCAAGCAGGCGCGGAAGCATGCAAGAAGGCGCAGAAGAGTCCAAGCAGGCGCAGAAGAGTCCAAGCAGGCGCGGAAACGACCAAGCAGGCGGGGAAGCATGCAAGAAGGCGCAGAAGAGTCCAAGCAGGCGCGGAAGCGACCAAGCAGTCGCCGAAGCGGCCAAGCAGGCACGGTAGCGTCCAAGCAGGCGCGGAAACGACCAAGCAGGCGCGGAAGCATGCAAGAAGGCGCAGAAGAGTCCAAACAGGCGCAGAAGAGTCCAACCAGGCGCGGAAGCGTCCAAGCAGTCGGGGAAGCATGCAAGAAGGCGCAGAAGAGTCCAAGCAGGCGCGGTAGCGTCCAAGCAGGCGCGGAAGCGTCCAAGCAGGCGCGGAAGCGTCCAAGCAGACGCGGAAGCGTCCAAGCAGTCGCGGAAGCGTCCAAGCAGTCGCGGTAGCGTCCAAGCAGGCGCGGAAGCATGCAAGAAGGCGCAGAAGAGTCCAAGCAGGCGCGGAAGCGTCCAAGCAGGCGCGGAAACGTCCAAGCAGGCGCGGAAGTATGCAAGAAGGCGCAGAAGAGTCCAACCAGGCGCGGAAGCGTCCAAGCAGTCGGGGAAGCATGCAAAAAGGCGCAGAAGAGTCCAAGCAGGCGCGGAAGCGCCCAAGCAGTCGGGGAAGCATGCAAAAAGGCGCAGAAGCGTCCAAGCAGGCGCGGTAGCGTCCAAGCAGGCGCGGAAACGTCCAAGCAGGCGCCATAGCGTCCAAGCAGACGCGGAAGCGTCCAAGCAGGAGCGGTAGCGTCCAAGCAGGCGCGGAAACGTCCAAGCAGGCGCGGAAGCATGCAAGAAGGCGCAGAAGAATCCAAGCAGGCGCGGAAACGTCCAAGCAGGCGCGGAAGCATGCAAGAAGACGCAGAAGAGTCAAAGCAGGCGCGGAAGCGTCCAAGCAGTCGCGGAAGCGTCCAAGCAGGTGCGGTAGCGTCCAAGCAGGCGCGGAAACGTCCAAGCAGGCGCGGAAGCATGCAAGAAGACGCAGAAGAGTCCAAGCAGGCGCGGAAGCGTCCAAGCAGGCGCGGAAGCATGCAAGAAGACGCAGAACAGTCCAAGCAGGCGTGGGAGCGTCCAAGCAGGCGCGGAAGCGTCCAAGCAGGCGCGGAAGCGTCCAAGCAGGCGCGGAAGCGTCCAAGCAGGCGCGGTAGCGTCCAAGCAGGCGCGGAAGCATGCAAGCAGGCTCGGAAGCATGCAAGAAGGCGCAGAAGAGTCCAAGCAGGCGCGGAAACGTCCAAGTAGGCGCGGAAGCATGCAAGAAGGCGCGGAAGCGTCCAAGCAGGCGCGGTAGCGTCCAAGCAGGCGCAGAAGTGTCCAAGCAGGCGCAGAAGTGTCCAAGCAGGCGGGGAAGCATGCAAGCAGGCGCGGAAGCGTCCAATCAGGCGCGGAAACGTCCAAGTAGGCGCGGCAGCATGCAAGAAGGCGCAGAAGGGTCCAAGCAGTCACGGAAGCGTCCAAGCAGTCGCGGAAGCGTCCAAGCAGGCGCGGTAGCGTCCAACCAGGCGCGGAAGCGTCCAAGCAGTCGCGGAAGCGTCCAAGCAGGCGCGGAAGCGTCCAAGCAGGTGCGGTAGCGTCCAAGCAGGCGCGGAAACGTCCAAGCAGGCGCGGAAGCATGCAAGAAGACGCAGAAGAGTCCAAGTAGGCGCGGAAGCATGCAAGAAGGCGCGGAAGCGTCCAAGCAGGCGCGGTAGCGTCCAAGCAGGCGCAGAAGTGTCCAAGCAGGCGCAGAAGTGTCCAAGCTGGCGCGGAATAGTCCAAGCAGGCGCGGAAGCATGCAAGCAGGCGGGGAAGCGTCCAAGCAGGCGCGGAAGCGTCCAAGAAGGCATGGAAACGTCCAAGTAGGCGCGGAAGCATGCAAGAAGGCGCGGAAGCGTCCAAGCAGGCGCGGTAGCGTCCAAGCAGGCGCGGAAACGTCCAAGCAGGCGCGGAATCATGCAAGAAGTCGCAGAAGAGTCCAAGCAGGCGCGGAAGCGTCCAAGCAGGCGGGGAAGCATGCAAGCAGGCGGGGACGCGTCCAAGCAGGCGCGGAAACGTCCAAGTAGGCACGGCAGCATGCAAGAAGGCGCAGAAGAATCCAAGCAGTCGCGGAAGCGTCCAAGCAGGCGCGGAAACGCCCAAGCAGTCGCGGAAGCGTCCAAGCAGGCGCGGTAGCGTCCAAGCATGCGCGGAAACGTCCAAGCAGGCGCGGAACCATGCAAGAAGGAGCAGAAGAGTCCAAGCAGGCGCGGAAGCGTCCAAGCAGGCGCGGAAGCGTCCAAGCAGGCGCGGTAGCGCCCAAGCAGGCGCGGAAACGTCCAAGCAGGCGCGGAAGCATGCAAGAAGGCGCAGAAGAGTCCAAGCAGGCGCGGAAGCGTCCCAGCAGGCGCGGAAGCGTCCAAGCAGGCGTGGGAGCGTCCAAGCAGGCGCAGAAGCGTCCAAGCAGGCGCGGAAGCGTCCAAGCAGGCGCGGAAGCGTCCAAGCAGGCGCGGAAGCGTCTAAGCTGGCGCGGAAGCGTCCAAGAATGCGCGGAAGAGTCCAAGCAGGCGCGGAAACGTCCAAGCAGACGCGGAAGCGTCCAAGCAGGCGCGGAAGCGTCCAAGCAGGCGCGGAAGCATGCAAGCAGGCGCTGAAGCATGCAAGAAGGCGCGGAAGCGTCCAAGCAGGCGCGGTAACGTCCAACCAGGCGCGGAAGCGTCCAAGCAGTCGCGGAAGCGTCCAAGCAGGCGCGGGAGCGTCCAAGCAGGCGCGGAAGCATGCAAGAAGGCGCAGAAGAGTCCAAGCAGGCGCAGAAGAGTCCAAGCAGGCGCGGAAACGACCAAGCAGGCGGGGAAGCATGCAAGAAGGCGCAGAAGAGTCCAAGCAGGCGCGGAAGCGACCAAGCAGTCGCCGAAGCGGCCAAGCAGGCACGGTAGCGTCCAAGCAGGCGCGGAAACGACCAAGCAGTCGCGGAAGCATGCAAGAAGGCGCAGAAGAGTCCAAACAGGCGCAGAAGAGTCCAACCAGGCGCGGAAGCGTCCAAGCAGTCGGGGAAGCATGCAAGAAGGCGCAGAAGAGTCCAAGCAGGCGCGGTAGCGTCCAAGCAGGCGCGGAAGCGTCCAAGCAGGCGCGGAAGCGTCCAAGCAGACGCGGAAGCGTCCAAGCAGTCGCGGAAGCGTCCAAGCAGTCGCGGTAGCGTCCAAGCAGGCGCGGAAGCATGCAAGAAGGCGCAGAAGAGTCCAAGCAGGCGCGGAAGCGTCCAAGCAGGCGCGGAAACGTCCAAGCAGGCGCGGAAGTATGCAAGAAGGCGCAGAAGAGTCCAACCAGGCGCGGAAGCGTCCAAGCAGTCGGGGAAGCATGCAAAAAGGCGCAGAAGAGTCCAAGCAGGCGCGGAAGCGCCCAAGCAGGCGCGGAAGAGTGCAAGCGGCCGCGGAAGCGTCCAAGCAGTCGCGGAAGCGTCCAAGCAGTCGCGGAAGCGTCCAAGCAGGCGCGGTAGCGTCCAAGCAGGCGCGGAAGCATGCAAGAAGGCGCAGAAGAGTCCAAGCAGGCGCGGTAGCGTCCAAGCAGGCGCGGAAACGTCCAAGCAGGCGCGGAAGCATGCAAGAAGGCGCAGAAGAGTGCAAGCAGGCGCGGAAGCGTCCAAGCAGGCGCGGAAATGTCCAAGCAGGCGCGGAAGCATGCAAGAAGGCGCAGAAGAGTCCAAGCAGGCGCGGAAGCGTCCAACTAGGCTCGGAAGCATGCAAGAAGGCGCAGAAGAGTTCAAGCAGCCGCGGAAGCGACCAAGCAGTCGCGGAAGCGTCCAAGCAGGCGCGGAAACGTCCAAGCAGGCGTGGAAGCATGCAAGAAGGCGCAGAAGAGTCCAAGCAGGCGCGGTATCGTCCAACCAGGCGCGGAAGCGTCCAAGCAGTCGCGGAAGCGTCCAAGCAGGCGCGGGAGCGTCCAAGCAGGCGCGGAAGCATGCAAGAAGGCGCAGAAGAGTCCAAGCAGGCGCAGAAGAGTCCAAGCAGGCGCGGAAGCGACCAAGCAGTCGCCGAAGCGGCCAAGCAGGCACGGTAGCGTCCAAGCAGGCGCGGAAACGACCAAGCAGGCGCGGAAGCATGCAAGAAGGCGCAGAAGAGTCTAAACAGGCGCAGAAGAGTCCAACCAGGCGCGGAAGCGTCCAAGCAGTCGCGGAAGCGTCCAAGCAGGCGCGGTAGCGTCCAACCAGGCGCGGAAGCATGCAAGAAGGCGCAGAAGAGTCCAAGCAGTCGCGGAAGCGTCCAAGCAGGCGCGGAAGCGTCCAAGCAGGCGCGGAAGCGTCCAAGCAGGCGCGGAAACGTCCAAGCAGGCGCGGAAGTATGCAAGAAGGCGCAGAAGAGTCCAAGCAGGCGCGGAAGCGTCCAAGCAGTCGCGGAAGCGTCGAAACAGGCGCGGTAGCGTCCAACCAGGCGCGGAAGCGTCCAAGTAGGCGCGGCAGCATGCAAGAAGGCGCAGAAGAGTCCAAGCAGGCGCGGAAACGTCCAAGCAGGCGCTGAAGCATGCAAGAAGGCGCGGAAGCGTCCAAGCAGGCGCGGTAACGTCCAACCAGGCGCGGAAGCGTCCAAGCAGTCGCGGAAGCGTCCAAGCAGGCGCGGAAACGTCCAAGTAGGCGCGGAAGCACGCAAGAAGGCGCGGAAGCGTCCACGCAGGCGGGGTAGCGTCCAAGCAGGCGCGGTAGCGTCCAAGCAGGCGCGGAAGCGTCTAAGCAGGCGCGGAAGCGTCCAAGCAGGCGCGGAACCGTGCAAGCAGGCGCAGAACCGTGCAAGTAGGCGCGGAAACGTCCAAGAAGGGGCGGAAGCATGCAAGAAGGCGCAGAAGAGTCCAGGCAGGCGCGGAAGCGTCCATGCAGGCGCGGAAGCGTCCAAGCAGGCGGGGTAGCGTCCAAGCAGGCGCGGTAGCGTCCAAGCAGGCGCGGAAGCGTCCAAGCAGGCGCGGAAGCGTCCAAGCAGGCGCGGAACAGTGCAAGCAGGCGCAGAACCGTGCAAGTAGGCGCGGAAGCGTCCAAGAAGGGGCGGAAGCATGCAAGAAGGCGCAGAAGAGTCCAGGCAGGCGCGGAAGCGTCCATGCAGGCGCGGAAGCGTCCAAGCAGTCGCGGAAGCATCCACACATGCGCGGAAGCGTCCAAGCAGGCGGGGAAGCGTCCAAGCAGGCGCGGAAACGTCCAAGTAGGCGCGGAAGCATGCAAGAAGGCGTAGAAGTGTCCAAGCAGGCGCGGAAGCGTCCAAGCAGTCGCGGCAGCGTCCAAGCAGGCGCGGTAGCGTCCAACCAGGCGCGGAAGCGTCCAAGCAGTCGCGGAAGCATGCAAGAAGACGCAGAATAGTCCAAGCAGGCGGGGAAGCGTCCAAGCAGGCGGGGAAGTATGCAAGCAGGCGCGGAAGCGTCCAAGCAGGCGCGGAAACGTCCAAGTAGGCGCGGAAGCATGCAAGAAGGCGCGGAAGCGTCCAAGCAGGCGCGGTAGCGTCCAAGCAGGCGCGGAAACGTCCAAGCAGGCGCGGAAGCATGCAAGAAGGCGCAGAAGAGTCCAAGCAGGCGCGGAAGCGTCCAACCAGGCGCGGAAGCGTCCAAGCAGTCGCGGAAGCGTCCAAGCAGGCGCGGTAGCGTCCAAGCAGGCGCGGAAACGTCCAAGCAGGCGCGGAAGCATGCAAGATGACGCAGAAGAGTCCAAGCAGGCGCGGAAACGTCCAAGCAGGCGCGGAAGCATGCAAGAAGACGCAGAAGTGTCCAAGCAGGCGCGGAAGCGTCCAAGCAGGCGCGGAAGCATGCAAGAAGGCGCAGAAGAGTCCAAACAGGCGCAGAAGAGTCCAAGCAGGCGCGGAAGCGTCCAAGCAGGCGGGGAAGCATGCAAGCAGGCGCGGAAGCGTCCAAGCAGTCGTGGAAACGTCCAAGTAGGCGCGGCAGCATGCAAGAAGGCGCAGAAGATTCCAAGCAGGCGCGGAAGCGTCCAAGCAGGCGGGGAAGAGTCCAAGCAGGCGCGGAAGCGTCCAAGCAGTCGCGGAAGCGTCCAAGCAGGCGCGGTCGCGTCCAACCAGGCGCGGAAGCGTCCAAGCAGTCGCGGAAGTATGCAAGAAGACGCAGAAGAGTCCAAGCAGGCGCGGAAGCGTCCAAGCAGGCGGGGAAGCATGCAAGCAGGCGCGGAAGCGTCCAAGCAGTCACGGAAGCGTCCAAGCTGGCGCGGTAGCGTCCAAGCAGGCGCGGTAGCGTCCAAGCAGTCGCGGAAGCGTCCAAGCAGGCGCGGTAGCGTCCAAGCAGGCGCGGAAACGTCCAAGCAGGCGCGGAAGCATGCAAGAAGACGCAGAGGAGTCCAAGCAGGCGCGGAAGCGTCCAAGCAGGCGCGGAAGCGTCCAAGCAGGCGCGGAAACGTCCAAGCAGGCGCGGTAGCGTCCAAGCAGTCGCGGAAGCGTCCAAGCAGGCGCAGAAGAGTCCAAGCAGGCACGGAAGCGTCCAAGCAGGCGGGGAAGCATGCAAGCAGGCGCGGAAGCGTCCAAGCAGGCGCGGAAACGTCCAAGCAGGCGCGGAAGCATGCAAGAAGGCGCGGAAGCGTCCAAGCAGGCGCGGAAGCGTCCAAGCAGGCGGGGAAGCATGCAAGCAGGCGCGGAAGCGTCCAAGCAAGCGCGGAAACGTCCAAGCAGGCGGGGAAGCATGCAAGCAGGCGCGGAAGCGTCCAAGCAGGCGCGGAAACGTACAAGTACGCGCGGCAGCATGCAAGAAGGCGCAGAAGAGTCCAAGCAGGCGCGGAAGCGTCCAAGCAGTCGCGGTAGCGTCCAAGCAGGCGCGGAAACGTCCAAGCAGGCGCGGAAGCATGCAAGAAGGCGCAGAAGAGTCCAAGCAGGCGCGGAAGCGTCCAAGCAGGCGTGGAAACGTCCAAGTAGGCGCGGCAGCATGCAAGAAGGCGCAGAAGATTCCAAGCAGGCGCGGAAGCGTCCAAGCAGGCGGGGAAGCATGCAAGCAGGCGCGGAAGCGTCCAAGCAAGCGCGGAAACGTCCAAGCAGGCGGGGAAGCATGCAAGCAGGCGCGGAAGCGTCCAAACAGGCGCGGAAACGTACAAGTAGGCGCGGCAGCATGCAAGAAGGCGCAGAAGAGTCCAAGCAGGCGCGGAAGCATTCAAGCAGGCGCGGAAGCGTCCAAGCAGGCGGGGAAGAGTCCAAGCAGGCGCGGAAGCGTCCAAGCAGTCGCGGAAGCGTCCAAGCAGTCGCGGTAGCGTCCAAGCAGGCGCGGAAACGTCCAAGCAGGCGCGGAAGCATGCAAGAAGGCGCAGAAGAGTCCAAGCAGGCGCGGAAGCGTCCAAGCAGGCGTGGAAACGTCCAAGTAGGCGCGGCAGCATGCAAGAAGGCGCAGAAGATTCCAAGCAGGCGCGGAAGCGTCCAAGCAGGCGGGGAAGAATGCAAGCAGGCGCGGAAGCGTCCAAGCAAGCGCGGAAACGTCCAAGCAGGCGGGGAAGCATGCAAGCAGGCGCGGAAGCGTCCAAGCAGGCGCGGAAACGTACAAGTAGGCGCGGCAGCATGCAAGAAGGCGCAGAAGAGTCCAAGCAGGCGCGGAAGCATTCAAGCAGGCGCGGAAGCGTCCAAGCTGGCGCGGTAGCGTCCAAGCAGGCGCGGAAGCGTCCAAGCAGTCGCGGAAGCGTCCAAGCAGGCGCGGAAGCGTCCAAGCAGTCGCGGAAGCGTC
The DNA here is from genome assembly GCA_963989415.1 of Cerceris ruficornis. Lineage (NCBI taxonomy): Eukaryota > Metazoa > Arthropoda > Insecta > Hymenoptera > Crabronidae > Cerceris > Cerceris ruficornis. The sequence continues at coordinate 2,058,500 of OZ022522.1, forward strand.
CAAGCAGGCGGGGAAGCATGCAAGCAGGCGCGGAAGCGTCCAAGCAGGCGCGGAAGCATCCAAGCAGTCGCGGAAGCGTCCAAGCAGGCGGGGAAGCATGCAAGCAGGCGCGGAAGCGTCCAAGCAAGCGCGGATACGTCCAAGCAGGCGGGGAAGCATGCAAGCAGTCGCGAAAGCGTCCAAGCAGGCGCGATAGCGTGCAAGCAGACGCGGAAGCGTCCAATCAGGCAGGGAAACGTCCAAGCAGGCACCGAAGCGTCCAAGCAGTCGCGGAAGCGTCCAAGCAGGCGCGGAAGCATGCAAGAAGACGCAGAAGGGTCCAAGCAGGCGCGAAAGCGTCCAAGCAGTCGCGGGAGCGTCCAAGCAGGCGCGGAAGCGTCCAATCAGGCAGGGAAACGTCCAAGCAGGAGCCGAAGCGTCCAAGCAGTCGCGGAAGCGTCCAAGCAGGCGCGGTAGCGTCCAACCAGGCGCGGAAGCGTCCAAGCAGTCGCGGAAGCGTCCAAGCAGGCGCGGAAACGTCCAAGCAGGCGCGGAAGCATGCAAGAAGACGCAGAAGAGTCCAAGCAGGCGCGGAAGCGTCCAAGCAGGCGCGGAAGCATGCAAGAAGACGCAGAGGAGTCCAAGCAGGCGCGGAAGCGTCCAAGCAGGCGCGGAAGCGTCCAAGCAGGCGCAGAAGAGTCCAAGCAGGCACGGAAGCGTCCAAGCAAGCGCGGAAACGTCCAAGCAGGCGGGGAAGCATGCAAGCAGGCGCGGAAGCGTCCAATCAGGCGCGGAAACGTCCAAGTAGGCGCGGCAGCATGCAAGAAGGCGCAGAAGGGTCCAAGCAGTCACGGAAGCGTCCAAGCAGTCGCGGAAGCGTCCAAGCAGGCGCGGTAGCGTCCAACCAGGCGCGGAAGCGTCCAAGCAGTCGCGGAAGCGTCCAAGCAGGCGCGGAAGCGTCCAATCAGGCAGGGAAACGTCCAAGCAGGCGCCGAAGCGTCCAAGCAGTCGCGGAAGCGTCCAAGCAGGCGCGGAAGCGTCCAATCAGGCAGGGAAACGTCCAAGCAGTCGCGGTAGCGTCCAAGCAGGCGCGGAAGCATGCAAGCAGGCGCGGAAGCATGCAAGAAGGCGCAGAAGGGTCCAAGCAGGCGCGAAAGCGTCCAAGCAGTCGCGGAAGTGTTCAAGCAAGCGCGGAAGCGTCCAATCAGGCAGGGAAACGTCCAAGCAGGAGCCGAAGCGTCCAAGCAGTCGCGGAAGCGTCCAATCAGGCGCGGAAACGTCCAAGTAGGCGCGGCAGCATGCAAGAAGGCGCAGAAGGGTCCAAGCAGTCACGGAAGCGTCCAAGCAGTCGCGGAAGCGTCCAAGCAGGCGCGGTAGCGTCCAACCAGGCGCGGAAGCGTCCAAGCAGTCGCGGAAGCGTCCAAGCAGGCGCGGAAGCGTCCAATCAGGCAGGGAAACGTCCAAGCAGGCGCCGAAGCGTCCAAGCAGTCGCGGAAGCGTCCAAGCAGGCGCGGAAGCGTCCAATCAGGCAGGGAAACGTCCAAGCAGTCGCGGTAGCGTCCAAGCAGGCGCGGAAGCATGCAAGCAGGCGCGGAAGCATGCAAGAAGGCGCAGAAGGGTCCAAGCAGGCGCGAAAGCGTCCAAGCAGTCGCGGAAGTGTTCAAGCAAGCGCGGAAGCATGCAAGAAGGCGCAGAAGAGTCCAAGCAGGCGCAGAAAAGTCCAAGCAGTCGCGGAAGCGTCCAAGCAGGCGCGGAAACGTCCAAGCAGGCGCGGAAGCATGCAAGAAGACGCAGAAGGGTCCAAGCAGGCGCGGAAGCGTCCAAGCAGGCGCGGAAACGTCCAAGCAGGCGCGGAAGTATGCAAGAAGGCGCAGAAGAGTCCAACCAGGCGCGGAAGCGTCCAAGCAGTCGGGGAAGCATGCAAAAAGGCGCAGAAGAGTCCAAGCAGGCGCGGAAGCGCCCAAGCAGTCGGGGAAGCATGCAAAAAGGCGCAGAAGCGTCCAAGCAGGCGCGGAAGCGTCCAAGCTGGCGCGGAAGCGTCCAAGCATGCGCGGAAGAGTCCAAGCAGGCGCGGAAACGTCCAAGCAGGCGCGGTAGCGTCCAAGCAGGCGCGGAAACGTCCAAGCAGGCGCCATAGCGTCCAAGCAGACGCGGAAGCGTCCAAGCAGGAGCGGTAGCGTCCAAGCAGGCGCGGAAACGTCCAAGCAGGCGCGGAAGCATGCAAGAAGGCGCAGAAGAATCCAAGCAGGCGCGGAAACGTCCAAGCAGGCGCGGAAGCATGCAAGAAGACGCAGAAGAGTCAAAGCAGGCGCGGAAGCGTCCAAGCAGTCGCGGAAGCGTCCAAGCAGGTGCGGTAGCGTCCAAGCAGGCGCGGAAACGTCCAAGCAGGCGCGGAAGCATGCAAGAAGACGCAGAAGAGTCCAAGCAGGCGCGGAAGCGTCCAAGCAGGCGCGGAAGCATGCAAGAAGACGCAGAACAGTCCAAGCAGGCGTGGGAGCGTCCAAGCAGGCGCGGAAGCGTCCAAGCAGGCGCGGAAGCGTCCAAGCAGGCGCGGAAGCGTCCAAGCAGGCGCGGTAGCGTCCAAGCAGGCGCGGTAGCGTCCAACCAGGCGCGGAAGCGTCCAAGCAGTCGCGGAAGCGTCTAAGCAGGCGCGGAAGCGTCCAAGCAGGTGCGGTAGCGTCCAAGCAGGCGCGGAAGCGTCTAAGCAGGCGCGGAAGCGTCCAAGCAGGTGCGGTAGCGTCCAAGCAGGCGCGGAAACGTCCAAGCAGGCGCGGAAGCATGCAAGAAGACGCAGAAGAGTCCAAGTAGGCGCGGAAGCATGCAAGAAGGCGCGGAAGCGTCCAAGCAGGCGCGGTAGCGTCCAAGCAGGCGCAGAAGTGTCCAAGCAGGCGCAGAAGTGTCCAAGCTGGCGCGGAATAGTCCAAGCGGGCGCGGAAGCATGCAAGCAGGCGGGGAAGCGTCCAAGCAGGCGCGGAAGCGTCCAAGAAGGCATGGAAACGTCCAAGTAGGCGCGGAAGCATGCAAGAAGGCGCGGAAGCGTCCAAGCAGGCGCGGTAGCGTCCAAGCAGGCGCGGAAACGTCCAAGCAGGCGCGGAATCATGCAAGAAGTCGCAGAAGAGTCCAAGCAGGCGCGGAAGCGTCCAAGCAGGCGGGGAAGCATGCAAGCAGGCGGGGACGCGTCCAAGCAGGCGCGGAAACGTCCAAGTAGGCACGGCAGCATGCAAGAAGGCGCAGAAGAATCCAAGCAGTCGCGGAAGCGTCCAAGCAGGCGCGGAAACGCCCAAGCAGTCGCGGAAGCGTCCAAGCAGGCGCGGTAGCGTCCAAGCATGCGCGGAAACGTCCAAGCAGGCGCGGAACCATGCAAGAAGGAGCAGAAGAGTCCAAGCAGGCGCGGAAGCGTCCAAGCAGGCGCGGAAGCGTCCAAGCAGGCGCGGTAGCGCCCAAGCAGGCGCGGAAACGTCCAAGCAGGCGCGGAAGCATGCAAGAAGGCGCAGAAGAGTCCAAGCAGGCGCGGAAGCGTCCCAGCAGGCGCGGAAGCGTCCAAGCAGGCGTGGGAGCGTCCAAGCAGGCGCAGAAGCGTCCAAGCAGGCGCGGAAGCGTCCAAGCAGGCGCGGAAGCGTCCAAGCAGGCGCGGAAGCGTCTAAGCTGGCGCGGAAGCGTCCAAGAATGCGCGGAAGAGTCCAAGCAGGCGCGGAAACGTCCAAGCAGACGCGGAAGCGTCCAAGCAGGCGCGGAAGCGTCCAAGCAGGCGCGGAAGCATGCAAGCAGGCGCGGAAGCATGCAAGAAGGCGCAGAATAGTCCAAGCAGGCGCGGAAACGTCCAAGTAGGCGCGGAAGCATGCAAGAAGGCGCGGAAGCGTCCAAACAGGCGCGGTAGCGTCCAAGCAGGCGCAGAAGAGTCCAAGCAGGCGCAGAAGTGTCCAAGCAGGCGCGGAAGCTTCTACGCAGTAGCGGAAGCGTCCAAGCAGGCGCGGAAGCGTCCAAGCAGGCGCGGAAGCGTCCAAGCAGGCGCGATAGCGTCCAAGCAGGCTCGGAAGCGTCCAAGCAGGCGCGGAAGCGTCCAAGTAGGCGCGGAAGCGTCCAAGCAGGCGCGGAAGCGTCCAAGCAGGCGCGGAAGCGTCCAAGCGGTCGCGGAAGCGTCCAAGCATGCGCGGTAGCGTCCAAGCAGTCGCGGAAACGTCCAAGCAGGCGCGGAAGCATGCAAGAAGACGCAGAAGAGTCCAAGCAGGCGCGGAAGCATGCAAGAAGACGCAGAAGAGTCCAAGCAGGCGCGGAAGCATCCATATAGGCGCGAAAGCGTCCAAGCAGGCGCGGAAGCATGCAAGCAGGCGCGGAAGCATGCAAGAAGGCGCAGAAGAGTCCAAGCAGGCGCGGAAACGTCCAAGCAGGCGCGGAAGCATGCAAGAAGGCGCGGAAGCGTCCAAGCAGTCGCGGAAGCGTCCAATCAGTCGCGGAAGCGTCCAAGCAGGCGCGGAAGCGTCCAACCAGGCGCGGAAGCGTCCAAGTAGGCGCGGCAGCATGCAAGAAGGCGCAGAAGAGTCCAAGCAGGCGCGGAAGCATGCAAGAAGGCGCGGAAGCGTCCAAGTAGTCGCGGAAGCGACCAATCAGTCGCGGAAGCGTCCAAGCAGTCGCGGAAGCGTCCAAGCAGGCGCGGTAGCGTCCAAGCAGGCGTAGAAGAGTCCAAGCAGGCGCGGAAGCGTCCAAGCAGGCGCGGTAGCGTTCAAGCAGGCGCGGAAACGTCCAAGCAGGCGCGGAAGCATGCAAGAAGGCGCAGAAGAGTCCAAGCAGGCGCGGAAGCGTCCAAGCAGTCGCGGAAGCGTCCAAGCAGGCGCGGTAGCGTCCAAGCAGGCGTAGAAGAGTCCAAGCAGGCGCGGAAGCGTCCAAGCAGGCGCGGTAGCGTCCAAGCAGTCGCGGTAGCGTCCAAGCAGGCGCGAAAGCGTCCAAGCAGGCGCGAAAGCGTCCAAGCAGGCTCGGAACCGTGCAAGCAGGCGCGGAAGCGTCCAAGAAGGCACGGAAGCTTCCAAGCAGGCACGGAAGCTTCCAAGCAGGCGCGCAAGCGTCCAAGCAGTCGCGGAACCGTGCAAGAAGGCGCAGAAGCGTCCAAGCAGGCGCGGAAGCATCCATACATGCGCAGAAGCGTCCAAGCAGGCGCGGAAGCGTCCAAGCAGTCGCGGAAGCGTCCAAGCAAGCGCGGTAGCGTCCAAGCGGTCGCGGAAGCGTCCAAGCATGCGCGGTAGCGTCCAAGCAGTCGCGGAAACGTCCAAGCAGGCGCGGAAGCATGCAAGAAGACGCAGAAGAGTCCAAGCAGGCGCGGAAGCGTCCAAGCAGGCGCGGAAGCGTCCAAGCAGTTGCGGTAGCGTCCAAGCAGGCGCGGAAACGTCCAAGCAGGCGCCATAGCGTCCAAGCAGACGCGGAAGCGTCCAAGCAGGCGCGGTAGCGTCCAAGCAGGCGCGGAAACGTCCAAGCAGGCGCGGAAGCATGCAAGAAGGCGCAGAAGAGTCCAAGCAGGCGCAGAAAAGTCCAAGCAGGCGGGGAAGCGTCCAAGCAGGCGCGGAAGCGTCCAAGCAGGCGCCATAGCGTCCAAGCAGACGCGGAAGCGTCCAAGCAGGCGCGGAAGCATGCAAGAAGACGTAGAAGAGTCCAAGCAGGCGCGGAAGCGTCCAAGCAGTCGCGGAAGCGTCCAAGCAGGCGCGGAAACGTCCAAGCTGGCGGGGAAGCATGCAAGCAGGCGCGGAAGCGTCCAAGCAGGCGCGGAAACGTCCAAGCAGGCGGGGAAGCAGGCAAGCAGGCGCGGAAGCGTCCAAGCAGGCGCGGAAGCATTCAAGCCGGCGCGGAAGCGTCCAAGCAGGCGCGGAAACGTACAAGTAGGCGCGACAGCAAGCAAGAAGGCGCAGAAGTGTCCAAGCAGGCGCGGAAGCGTCCAAGCAGGCGGGGAAGCATGCAAGCAGGCGCGGAAGCGTCCAAGCAAGCGCGGAAACGTCCAACGAGGCGGGGAAGCATGCAAGCAGGCGCGGAAGCGTCCAAGCAAGCGCGGAAACGTCCAAGCAGGCGGGGAAGCATGCAAGCATGCGCGGAAGCGTCCAAGCAGGCGCGGAAACGTACAAGTAGGCGCGGCAGCATGCAAGAAGGCGCAGAAGAGTCCAAGCAGGCGCGGAAGCATTCAAGCAGGCGCGGAAGCGTCCAAGCAGGCGCGGAAACGTACAAGTAGGCGCGACAGCAAGCAAGAAGGCGCAGAAGAGTCCAAGCAGGCGCGGAAGCGACCAAGCAGGCGCGAAACCGTGCAAGCAGGCGCGGAAGCGTCGAAGCAGGCGCTGAAACGTCCAAGCAGGCGCGGAAGCATGCAAGAAGGCGCAGAAGAATCCAAGCAGGCGCGGAAACGTCCAAGCAGGCGCGGAAGCATGCAAGAAGACGCAGAAGAGTCCAAGCAGGCGGGGAAGCGTCCAAGCAGTCGCGGAAACGTCCAAGCAGGCGCGGTAGCGTCCAACCAAGCGCGGAAGCGTCCAAGCAGTCGCGGAAACGTCCAAGTAGGCGCGGAAGCATGCAAGAAGGCGCAGAAGAGTCCAAGCAGGCGCGGAAGCTTCCAAGCAGTCGCTGAAGCGTCCAAGCAATCGCGGAAACGTCCAAGCAGGCGGGGAAGCATGCAAGCAGGCGCGGAAGCGTCCAAGCAGGCGCGGAAGCGTCCAAGCAGGCGCGGAAGCATCCATATAGGCGCGAAAGCGTCCAAGCAGGCGCGGAAGCATGCAAGAAGGCGCAGAAGAGTCCAAACAGGCGCAGAAGTGTCCAAGCAGGCGCGGAAACGTCCAAGCAGTCGCGGAAGCGTCAAAGCAGGCGCGGTAGCGTCCAACCAGGCGCGGAAACGTCCAAGCAGGCGCGGAAACATGCAAGAAGACGTAGAAGAGTCCAAGCAGGCGCGGAAGCGTCCAAGCAGTCGCGGAAGCGTCCAAGCAGGCGCGGTAGCATCCAAGCAGGCGCGGAAACGTCCAAGCAGGCGCGGAAGCATGCAAGAAGACGTAGAAGAGTCCAAGCAGGCGCGGAAGCGTCCAAGCAGTCGCGGAAGCGTCCAAGCAGGCGCGGTAGCGTCCAAGCATGCGCGGAAACGTCCAAGCAGGCGCGGAACCATGCAAGAAGGAGCAGAAGAGTCCAAGCAGGCGCGGAAGCGTCCAAGCAGGCGCGGAAGCGTCCAAGCAGGCGCGGTAGCGCCCAAGCAGGCGCGGAAACGTCCAAGCAGGCGCGGAAGCATGCAAGAAGGCGCAGAAGAGTCCAAGCAGGCGCGGAAGCGTCCCAGCAGGCGCGGAAGCGTCCAAGCAGGCGTGGGAGCGTCCAAGCAGGCGCAGAAGCGTCCAAGCAGGCGCGGAAGCGTCCAAGCAGGCGCGGAAACGTACAAGTAGGCGTGACAGCAAGCAAGATGGCGCAGAAGAGTCCAAGCAGGCGCGGAAGCGACCAAGCAGGCGCGAAACCGTGCAAGCAGGCGCGGAAGCGTCGAAGCAGGCGCTGAAACGTCCAAGCAGGCGCGGAAGCATGCAAGAAGGCGCAGAAGAGTCCAAGCAGGCGCGCAAGCGTCCAAGCAGGCGCGGTAGCGTCCAAGCAGGCGCGGAAACGTACAAGTAGGCGCGACAGCAAGCAAGAAGGCGCAGAAGAGTCCAAGCAGGCGCGGAAGCGTCCAAGCAGGCGCGGAAGCATGCAAGAAGACGCAGAAGAGTCCAAGCAGGCGCGGAAGCGTCCAAGCAGGCGGGGAAGCATGCAAGCAGGCGCGGAAGCGTCCAAGCAAGCGCGGAAACGTCCAAGCTGGCGGGGAAGCATGCAAGCAGGCGCGGAAGCGTCCAAGCAGGCGCGGAAACGTACAAGTAGGCGCGGCAGCATGTAAGAAGGCGCAGAAGAGTCGAAGCTGGCACGGAAACGTTCAAGCAGGCGCGGAAGCATGCAAGAAGGCGCAGAAGAGTCCAAGCAGGCGCGGAAGCATGCAAGAAGACGCAGAAGAGTCCAAGCAGGCGCGGAAGCGTCCAAGCAGGCGGGGAAGCACGCAAGCAGGCGCGGCAGCGTCCAAGCAATCGCGGAAACGTCCAAGCAGGCGGGGAAGCATGCAAGCAGGCGCGGAAGCGTCCAAGCAGGCGCGGAAGCGTCCAAGCAGGCGCGGAAGCATCCAAATAGGCGCGAAAGCGTCCAAGCAGGCGCGGAAGCATGCAAGAAGGCGCAGAAGAGTCCAAACAGGCGCAGAAGTGTCCAAGCAGGCGCGGAAACGTCCAAGCAGTCGCGGAAGCGTCAAAGCAGGCGCGGTAGCGTCCAACCAGGCGCGGAAACGTCCAAGCAGGCGCGGAAACATGCAAGAAGACGTAGAAGAGTCCAAGCAGGCGCGGAAGCGTCCAAGCAGTCGCGGAAGCGTTCACGCAGGCGCGGTAGCGTCCAAGCATGCGCGGAAACGTCCAAGCAGGCGCGGAACCATGCAAGAAGGAGCAGAAGAGTCCAAGCAGGCGCGGAAGCGTCCAAGCAGGCGCGGAAGCGTCCAAGCAGGCGCGGTAGCGCCCAAGCAGGCGCGGAAACGTCCAAGCAGGCGCGGAAGCATTCAAGAAGGCGCAGAAGAGTTCAAGCAGGCGCGGAAGCGTCCCAGCAGGCGCGGAAGCGTCCAAGCAGGCGTGGGAGCGTCCAAGCAGGCGCAGAAGCGTCCAAGCAGGCGCGGAAGCGTCCAAGCAGGCGCGGAAGCATTCAAGAAGGCGCAGAAGAGTCCAAGCAGGCGCGGAAGCGTCCAAGCAGGCGGGGAAGCATGCAAGCAGGCGCGGAAGCGTCCAAGCAAGCGCGGAAACGTCCAAGCTGGCGGGGAAGCATGCAAGCAGGCGCGGAAGCGTCCAAGCAGGCGCGGAAACGTACAAGTAGGCGCGGCAGCATGTAAGAAGGCGCAGAAGAGTCGAAGCTGGCACGGAAACGTTCAAGCAGGCGCGGAAGCATGCAAGAAGGCGCAGAAGAGTCCAAGCAGGCGCGGAAGCATGCAAGAAGACGCAGAAGAGTCCAAGCAGGCGCGGAAGCGTCCAAGCAGGCGGGGAAGCACGCAAGCAGGCGCGGCAGCGTCCAAGCAATCGCGGAAACGTCCAAGCAGGCGGGGAAGCATGCAAGCAGGCGCGGAAGCGTCCAAGCAGGCGCGGAAGCGTCCAAGCAGGCGCGGAAGCATCCAAATAGGCGCGAAAGCGTCCAAGCAGGCGCGGAAGCATGCAAGAAGGCGCAGAAGAGTCCAAACAGGCGCAGAAGTGTCCAAGCAGGCGCGGAAACGTCCAAGCAGTCGCGGAAGCGTCAAAGCAGGCGCGGTAGCGTCCAACCAGGCGCGGAAACGTCCAAGCAGGCGCGGAAACATGCAAGAAGACGTAGAAGAGTCCAAGCAGGCGCGGAAGCGTCCAAGCAGTCGCGGAAGCGTTCACGCAGGCGCGGTAGCGTCCAAGCATGCGCGGAAACGTCCAAGCAGGCGCGGAACCATGCAAGAAGGAGCAGAAGAGTCCAAGCAGGCGCGGAAGCGTCCAAGCAGGCGCGGAAGCGTCCAAGCAGGCGCGGTAGCGCCCAAGCAGGCGCGGAAACGTCCAAGCAGGCGCGGAAGCATTCAAGAAGGCGCAGAAGAGTTCAAGCAGGCGCGGAAGCGTCCCAGCAGGCGCGGAAGCGTCCAAGCAGGCGTGGGAGCGTCCAAGCAGGCGCAGAAGCGTCCAAGCAGGCGCGGAAGCGTCCAAGCAGGCGCGGAAGCATTCAAGAAGGCGCAGAAGAGTCCAAGCAGGCGCGGAAGCGTCCCAGCAGGCGCGGAAGCGTCCAAGCAGGCGCGGAAGCATGCAAGCAGGCGCGGAAGCATGCAAGAAGGCGCAGAAGAGTCCAAGCAGGCGCGGAAACGTCCAAGTAGGCGCGGAAGCATGCAAGAAGGCGCGGAAGCGTCCAAGCAGGCGCGGTAGCGTCCAAGCAGGCGCAGAAGAGTCCAAGCAGGCGCAGAAGTGTCCAAGCAGGCGCGGAAACGTCCAAGCAGTCGCGGAAGCGTCCAAGCAGTCGCGGAAGCTTCTACGCAGTAGCGGAAGCGTCCAAGCAGGCGCGGAAGCGTCCAAGCAGGCGCGGAAGCGTCCAAGCAGGCGCGGAAGCGTCCAAGCAGGCGCGATAGCGTCCAAGCAGGCTCGGAAGCGTCCAAGCAGGCGCGGAAGCGTCCAAGTAGGCGCGGAAGCGTCCAAGCAGGCGCGGAAGCGTCCAAGCAGGCGCGGAAGCGTCCAAGCAGGCGCGGATGCGTCCAAGCAGGCGCGGAAGCGTCCAAGCAGGCGCGGAAGCGTCCAAGCAGTCGCGGTAGCGTCCAAGCAGGCGCGAAAGCGTCCAAGCAGGCGCGAAAGCGTCCAAGCAGGCTCGGAACCGTGCAAGCAGGCGCGGAAGCGTCCAAGAAGGCACGGAAGCTTCCAAGCAGGCACGGAAGCTTCCATGCAGGCGCGCAAGCTTCCAAGCAGTCGCGGAACCGTGCAAGAAGGCGCAGAAGCGTCCAAGCAGGCGCGGAAGCATCCATACATGCGCAGAAGCGTCCAAGCAGGCGCGGAAGCGTCCAAGCAGTCGCGGAAGCGTCCAAGCAAGCGCGGTAGCGTCCAAGCGGTCGCGGAAGCGTACAAGCAGGCGCGGTAGCGTCCAAGCAGGCGCGGAAACGTCGAAGCAGGCGGGGAAGCATGCAAGCAGGCGCGGAAGTGTCCAAGCAGGCGCGGTAGCGTCCAAGCAGGCGCGGAAACGTCCTAGCAGGCGCGGAAGCATGCAAGAAGACGCAGAAGAGTCCAAGCAGGCGCGGAAGAGTCCAAGCAGGCGGGGAAGCGTCCAAGCAGGCGCGGAAACGTCCAAGTAGGCGCGGAAGCATGCAAGAAGGCGCGGAAGCGTCCAAGCAGTCTCGGAAGCGTCCAAGCAGTCGCGGAAGCGTCCAAGCAGGCGCGGAAGCGTCCAAGCAGGCGCGGAAGCATGCAAGAAGGCGCGGAAGCGTCCAAGCAGACGCGGAAGTGTCCAAGCAGGCGCGGTAGCGTCCAACCAGGCGCGGAATCGTCCAAGTAGGCGCGGCAGCATGCAAGAAGGCGCAGAAGAGTCCAAGCAGGCGCGGAAACGTCCAAGCAGGCGCGGAAGCATGCAAGAAGGCGCGGAAGCGTCCAAGCAGTCGCGGAAGCGTCCAAGCAGTCGCGGAAGCGTCCAAGCAGTCGCGGAAGCGTCCAAGCAGGCGCGGAAACGTCCAAGCAGGCGCGGAAGCATGCAAGAAGACGCAGAAGAGGCCAAGCTGGCGGGGAAGCATGCAAGCAGGCGCGGAAGCGTCCAAGCAGGCGCGGTAGCGTCCAAGCAGCCGCGGAAACGTCCGAGCAGGCGCGGAAACGTCCAAGCAGGCGCGGAAGCATGTAAGAAGACGCAGAAGAGTCCAAGCAGGCGCGGAAGAGTCCAAGCAGGCGGGGAAGCGTCCAAGCAGGCGCGGAAACGTCCAAGTAGGCGCGGAAGCATGCAAGAAGGCGCGGAAGCGTCCAAGCACTCGAGGAAGCGTCCAAGCAGTCGCGGAAGCGTCCAAGCAGGCGCGGAAGCGTCCAAGCAGGCGCGGAAGCATGCAAGAAGGCGCGGAAGCGTCCAAGCAGTCGCGGAAGTGTCCAAGCAGGCGCGGTAGCGTCCAACCAGGCGCGGAATCGTCCAAGTAGGCGCGGCAGCATGCAATAAGGCGCAGAAGAGTCCAAGCAGGCGCGGAAACGTCCAAGCAGGCGCGGAAGCATGCAAGAAGGCGCGGAAGCGTCCAAGCAGTCGCGGAAGCGTCCAATCAGTCGCGGAAGCGTCCAAGCAGGCGCGGAAGCGTCCAACCAGGCGCGGAAGCGTCCAAGTAGGCGCGGCAGCATGCAAGAAGGCGCAGAAGAGTCCAAGCAGGCGCGGAAGCATGCAAGAAGGCGCGGAAGCGTCCAAGCAGTCGCGGAAGCGACCAATCAGTCGCGGAAGCGTCCAAGCAGTCGCGGAAGCGTCCAAGCAGGCGCGGTAGCGTCCAAGCAGGCGTAGAAGAGTCCAAGCAGGCGCGGAAGCGTCCAAGCAGGCGCGGTAGCGTTCAAGCAGGCGCGGAAACGTCCAAGCAGGCGCGGAAGCATGCAAGAAGGCGCAGAAGAGTCCAAGCAGGCGCGGAAGCGTCCAAGCAGTCGCGGAAGCGTCCAAGCAGGCGCGGTAGCGTCCAAGCAGGCGTAGAAGAGTCCAAGCAGGCGCGGAAGCGTCCAAGCAGGCGCGGTAGCGTCCAAGCAGTCGCGGAAGCCTCCAAGCAGGCGCGGTAGCGTCCAAGCAGGCGCGGAAACGTCCAAGGAGGCGCGGAAACATGCAAGCAGTCGCGGAAGCGTCCAAGCAGGCGCGGTAGCGTCCAAGAAGGCGCGGAAACGTCCAAGCAGGCGCGGTAGCGTCCAAGCAGGCGCGGTAGCGTCCAAGCAGTCGCGGAAACGTCCAAGCAGGCGCGGAAGCATGCAAGAAGACGCAGAAGAGTCCAAGCAGGCGCGGAAGCGTCCAAGCAGGCGCGGAAGCGTCCAAGCAGGCGCGGTAGCGTCCAAGCAGGCGCGGAAACGTCCAAGCAGGCGCCATAGCGTCCAAGCAGACGCGGAAGCGTCCAAGCAGGAGCGGTAGCGTCCAAGCAGGCGCGGAAACGTCCAAGCAGGCGCGGAAGCATGCAAGAAGGCGCAGAAGAGTCCAAGCAGGCGCGGAAACGTCCAAGCAGTCGCGGAAGCGTCCAAGCAGGCGCGGTAGCGTCCAAGCAGGCGCGGAAGCCTCCAAGCAGTCGCGGAAACGTCCAAGCAGGCGCGGAAGCATGCAAGAAGGCGCAGAAGAGTCCAAGCAGGCGCGGAAGCGTCCAAGCAGGCGCGGTAGCGTCCAAGCAGGCGCGGAAACGTCCAAGCAGGCGCGGAAGCATGCAAGAAGACGCAGAAGAGTCCAAGCAGGCGCGGTAGCGTCCAAGCAGGCGCGGAAGCGTCCAAGCAGGCGCGGAAGCGTCCAAGCAGGCGCGGAAGCGTCCAAGCAGGCGCGGATGCGTCCAAGCAGGCGCGGAAGCGTCCAGGCAGGCGCGGAAGCATGCAAGCAGGCGCGGAAGCATGCAAGAAGGCGCGGAACAGTCCAAGCAGGCGCGGAAGCGTCCAAGCAGTCGCGGAAGCATGCAAGAAGGCGCAGAAGAGTCCAAGTAGGCGCGGAAGCGTCCAAGCAGGCGCGGAAGCGTCCAAGCAGGTGCAGAACCGTGCAAGCAGGCGCGGAAGCGTCCAATCAGGCGCGGAAGCGTCCAAGCAGGCGCGGAAGCGTCCAAGCAGGCGCGGAAACGTCCAAGCAGGCGCGGAAGCATGCAAGAAGGCGCGGAAGAGTCCAAGCAGGCGCGGAAGCGTCCAAGCAGTCGCGGAAGCGTCCAAGCAGGCGCGGTAGCGTCCAAGCAGGCGCGGAAGCGTCCAAGCAGGCGCGGAAGCATGCAAGAAGACGCAGAACAGTCCAAGCAGGCGTGGGAGCATCCAAGCAGGCGCGGAAGCATGCAAGAAGGCGCAGAAGAATCCAAGCAGGCGCGGAAACGTCCAAGCAGGCGCGGAAGCATGCAAGAAGACGCAGAAGAGTCCAAGCAGGCGCGGAAGCGTCCAAGCAGTCGCGGAAGCGTCCAAGCAGGCGCGGAAGCATGCAAGAAGACGCAGAAGGGTCCAAGCAGGCGCGAAAGCGTCCAAGCAGGCGCGGTAGCGTCCAAGCAGTCGCGGAAGCGTCCAAGCAGTCGCGGAAGCGTCCGAGCAGTCGCGGAAGCGTCCAAGCAGGCGGGGAAGCATGCAAGCAGGCGCGGAAGCATCCAAGCAGGCGCGGAAACGTCCAAGTAGTCGCGGAAGCGTCCAAGCAGGCGCGGAAACGTCCAAGCAGGCGCGGAAGCATGCAAGAAGGCGCAGAAGAATCCAAGCAGGAGCGGAAACGTCCAAGCAGGCGCGGAAGCATGCAAGAAGACGCAGAAGAGTCCAAGCAGGCACGGAAGCGTCCAAGCAGTCGCGGAAGCGTCCAAGCAGGCGCGGAAGCATGCAAGAAGACGCAGAAGGGTCCAAGCAGGCGCGAAAGCGTCCAAGCAGACGCGGAAGCGTTCAAGCAGGCGCGGTAGCGTCCAAGCAGGCGCGGAATCATGCAAGAAGGCGCAGAAGAGTCCAAGCAGGCGCGGAAACGTCCAAGCAGGCGCGGAAGCATGCAAGAAGACGCAGAAGAGTCCAAGCAGGCGCGGAAGCGTCCAAGCAGTCGCGGAAGCGTCCAAGCAGGCGCGGAAGCATGCAAGAAGACGCAGAAGGGTCCAAGCAGGCGCGAAAGCGTCCAAGCAGTCGCGGAAGCGTTCAAGCAGGCGCGGTAGCGTCCAAGCAGTCGCGGAAGCCTCCAAGCAGTCGCGGAAACGTCCAAGTAGGCGCGGAAGCATGCAAGAAGGCGCAGAAGAGTCCAAGCAGGCGCGGAAGCGTCCAAGCAGGCGCGGTAGCGTCCAAGCAGGCGCGGAAACGTCCAAGCAGGCGCGGAAGCATGCAAGTAGGCGCAGAAGAGTCCAAGCAGGCGCGGAAGCGTCCAAGCAGTCGCGGAAGCGTCCAAGCAGGCGCGGTAGCGTCCAAGCAGGCGCGGAAACGTCCAAGCAGGCGCGGAAGCATGCAAGACGACGCAGAAGAGTCCAAGCAGGCGCGGTAGCGTCCAAGCAGGCGCAGAAGTGTCCAAGCAGGCGCAGAAGTGTCCAAGCAGGCGCGGAAGCGTCCAAGCAGGCGCGGAAGCATGCAAGAAGACGCAGAACAGTCCAAGCAGGCGTGGGAGCGTCCAAGCAGGCGCGGAAGCGTCCAAGCAGGCGCGGAAGCGTCCAAGCAGGCGCGGAAGCGTCCAAGCAGGCGCGGAAGCGTCCAAGCTGGCGCGGAAGCGTCCAAGCATGCGTGGAAGAGTCCAAGCAGGCGCGGTAACGTCCAAGCAGGCGCGGAAGCGTCCAAGCAGGCGCGGTAGCGTCCAAGCAGGCGCGGAAGCATGGAAGCATGCGCGGAAGCATGCAAGAAGGCGCAGAAGAGTCCACGCAGGCGCGGAAACGTCCAAGTAGGCGCGGAAGCATGCAAGAAGGCGCGGAAGCGTCCAAGCAGGCGCGGAAGCGTCCAAGCAGGTGCAGAACCGTGCAAGCAGGCGCGGAAGCGTCCAATCAGGCGCGGAAGCGTCCAAGCAGGCGCGGAAGCGTCCAAGCAGGCGCGGAAACGTCCAAGCAGGCGCGGAAGCATGCAAGAAGGCGCAGAAGAGTCCAAGCAGGCGCGGAAGCGTCCAAGCAGTCGCGGAAGCGTCCAAGCAGGCGCGGTAGCGTCCAAGCAGGCCCGGAAACGTCCAAGCAGGCGCGGAAGCATGCAAGAAGACGCAGAAGAGTCCAAGCAGGCGCGGTAGCGTCCAACCAAGCGCGGAAGCTTCCAAGCAGGCGCGGAAGCGTCCAAGCAGGCGCGGTAGCGTCCAAGCAGGCGCGGAAACGTCCAAGCAGGCGCGGAAGCGTCCAAGCAGGCGCGGTAGCGTCCAAGCAAGCGCGGAAACGTCCAAGCAGGCGCGGAAGCATGCAAGAAGACGCAGAAGAGTCCAAGCAGGCGCGGAAGCGTCCAAGCAGTCGCGGAAGCGTCCAAGCAGGCGCGGTAGCGTCCAAGCAGTCGCGGAAGCGTCCAAGCAGGCGCGGAAACGTCCAAGCAGGCGCGGAAGCATGCAAGAAGACGCAGAAGAGTCCAAGCAGGCGCGGAAGCGTCCAAGCAGTCGCGGAAGCGTCCAAGCAAGCGCGGTAGCGTCCAAGCGGTCGCGGAAGCGTACAAGCAGGCGCGGTAGCGTCCAAGCAGGCGCGGAAACGTCCAAGCAGGCGGGGAAGCATGCAAGCAGGCGCGGAAGCGTCCAAGCAGGCGCGGTAGCGTCCAAGCAGGCGCGGAAACGTCCAAGCAGGCGTGGAAGCATGCAAGAAGACGCAGAAGAGTCCAAGCAGGCGCGGAAGAATCCAAGCAGGCGGGGAAGAGTCCAAGCAGGCGCGGAAACGTCCAAGTAGGCGCGGAAGCATGCAAGAAGGCGCGGAAGCGCCCAAGCAGTCGCGGAAGCGTCCAAGCAGTCGCGGAATCGTCCAAGCAGGCGCGGAAGCGTCCAAGCAGGCGCGGAAGCATGCAAGAAGGCGCGGAAGCGTCCAAGCAGTCGCGGAAGTGTCCAAGCAGGCGCGGTAGCGTCCAACCAGGCGCGGAATCGTCCAAGTAGGCGCGGCAGCATGCAAGAAGGCGCAGAAGAGTCCAAGCAGGCGCGGAAACGTCCAAGCAGGCGCGGAAGCATGCAAGAAGGCGCGGAAGCGTCCAAGCTGTCGCGGAAGCGTCCAAGCAGTCGTGGAAGCGTCCAAGTAGTCGCGGAAGCGTCCAAGCAGGCGCGGAAGCGTCCAAGCAGGCGCAGAACCGTGCAAGCAGGCGCGGAAACGTCCAAGCAGGCGCGGAAGCATGCAAGAAGACGCAGAAGAGTCCAAGCAGGCGCGGAAGCGTCCAAGCAGTCGCGGAAGCGTCCAAGCAGTCGCGGAATCGTCCAAGCAGGCGCGGAAGCGTCCAAGCAGGCGCGGAAGCATGCAAGAAGGCGCGGAAGCGTCCAAGCAGTCGCGGAAGTGTCCAAGCAGGCGCGGAAGCGTCCAAGCAGGCGCGGTAGCGTCCAAGCAGTCGCGGAAGCGTCCAAGCAGGCGCGGAAACGTCCAAGCAGGCGCGGAAGCATGCAAGAAGACGCAGAAGAGTCCAAGCAGGCGCGGAAGCGTCCAAGCAGTCGCGGAAGCGTCCAAGCAAGCGCGGTAGCGTCCAAGCGGTCGCGGAAGCGTACAAGCAGGCGCGGTAGCGTCCAAGCAGGCGCGGAAACGTCCAAGCAGGCGGGGAAGCATGCAAGCAGGCGCGGAAGCGTCCAAGCAGGCGCGGTAGCGTCCAAGCAGGCGCGGAAACGTCCAAGCAGGCGTGGAAGCATGCAAGAAGACGCAGAAGAGTCCAAGCAGGCGCGGAAGAATCCAAGCAGGCGGGGAAGAGTCCAAGCAGGCGCGGAAACGTCCAAGTAGGCGCGGAAGCATGCAAGAAGGCGCGGAAGCGCCCAAGCAGTCGCGGAAGCGTCCAAGCAGTCGCGGAATCGTCCAAGCAGGCGCGGAAGCGTCCAAGCAGGCGCGGAAGCATGCAAGAAGGCGCGGAAGCGTCCAAGCAGTCGCGGAAGTGTCCAAGCAGGCGCGGTAGCGTCCAACCAGGCGCGGAATCGTCCAAGTAGGCGCGGCAGCATGCAAGAAGGCGCAGAAGAGTCCAAGCAGGCGCGGAAACGTCCAAGCAGGCGCGGAAGCATGCAAGAAGGCGCGGAAGCGTCCAAGCAGTCGCGGAAGCGTCCAAGCAGTCGTGGAAGCGTCCAAGTAGTCGCGGAAGCGTCCAAGCAGGCGCGGAAGCGTCCAAGCAGGCGCAGAACCGTGCAAGCAGGCGCGGAAACGTCCAAGCAGGCGCGGAAGCATGCAAGAAGACGCAGAAGAGTCCAAGCAGGCGCGGAAGCGTCCAAGCAGTCGCGGAAGCGTCCAAGCAGGCGCGGAAGCATGCAAGAAGACGCAGAAGGGTCCAAGCAGGCGCGAAAGCGTCCAAGCAGGCGCGGTAGCGTCCAAGCAGTCGCGGAAGCGTCCAAGCAGTCGCGGAAGCGTCCGAGCAGTCGCGGAAGCGTCCAAGCAGGCGGGGAAGCATGCAAGCAGGCGCGGAAGCATCCAAGCAGGCGCGGAAACGTCCAAGTAGTCGCGGAAGCGTCCAAGCAGGAGCGGAAACGTCCAAGCAGGCGCGGAAGCATGCAAGAAGGCGCAGAAGAATCCAAGCAGGAGCGGAAACGTCCAAGCAGGCGCGGAAGCATGCAAGAAGACGCAGAAGAGTCCAAGCAGGCGCGGAAGCGTCCAAGCAGTCGCGGAAGCGTCCAAGCAGGCGCGGAAGCATGCAAGAAGACGCAGAAGGGTCCAAGCAGGCGCGGAAACGTCCAAGCAGGCGGGGAAGCGTCCAAGCAGGCGCGGAAACGTCCAAGCAGGCGCGGAAGCATGCAAGAAGGCGCAGAAGAGTCCAAGCAGGCGCGGAAGCGTCCAAGCAGGCGCGGTAGCGTCCAAGCAGGCGCGGAAACGTCCAAGCAGGCGCGGAAGCATGCAAGAAGGCGCAGAAGAGTCCAAGCAGGCGCGGAAGCGTCCAAGCAGTCGCGGAAGCGTCCAAGCAGGCGCGGTAGCGTCCAAGCAGGCGCGGAAACGTCCAAGCAGGCGCGGAAGCATGCAAGACGACGCAGAAGAGTCCAAGCAGGCGCGGTAGCGTCCAAGCAGGCGCAGAAGTGTCCAAGCAGGCGCAGAAGTGTCCAAGCAGGCGCGGAAGCGTCCAAGCAGGCGCGGAAGCATGCAAGAAGACGCAGAACAGTCCAAGCAGGCGTGGGAGCGTCCAAGCAGGCGCGGAAGCGTCCAAGCAGGCGCGGAAGCGTCCAAGCAGGCGCGGAAGCGTCCAAGCTGGCGCGGAAGCATGCAAGAAGGCGCAGAAGAATCCAAGCAGGCGCGGAAACGTCCAAGCAGGCGCGGAAGCATGCAAGAAGACGCAGAAGAGTCCAAGCAGGCGCGGAAGCGTCCAAGCAGTCGCGGAAGCGTCCAAGCAGGCGCGGAAGCATGCAAGAAGACGCAGAAGGGTCCAAGCAGGCGCGAAAGCGTCCAAGCAGTCGCGGAAGCGTTCAAGCAGGCGCGGTAGCGTCCAAGCAGTCGCGGAAGCCTCCAAGCAGTCGCGGAAACGTCCAAGCAGGCGCGGAAGCATGCAAGAAGGCGCAGAAGAGTCCAAGCAGGCGCGGAAGCGTCCAAGCAGGCGCGGTAGCGTCCAAGCAGGCGCGGAAACGTCCAAGCAGGCGCGGAAGCATGCAAGTAGGCGCAGAAGAGTCCAAGCAGGCGCGGAAGCGTCCAAGCAGTCGCGGAAGCGTCCAAGTAGGCGCGGAAGCATGCAAGAAGGCGCGGAAGCGCCCAAGCAGTCGCGGAAGCGTCCAAGCAGTCGCGGAAGCGTCCAAGCATGCGTGGAAGAGTCCAAGCAGGCGCGGTAACGTCCAAGCAGGCGCGGAAGCGTCCAAGCAGGCGCGGTAGCGTCCAAGCAGGCGCGGAAGCATGCAAGCATGCGCGGAAGCATGCAAGAAGGCGCAGAAGAGTCCACGCAGGCGCGGAAACGTCCAAGTAGGCGCGGAAGCATGCAAGAAGGCGCGGAAGCGTCCAAGCAGGCGCGGAAGCGTCCAAGCAGGTGCAGAACCGTGCAAGCAGGCGCGGAAGCGTCCAATCAGGCGCGGAAGCGTCCAAGCAGGCGCGGAAGCGTCCAAGCAGGCGCGGAAACGTCCAAGCAGGCGCGGAAGCATGCAAGAAGGCGCAGAAGAGTCCAAGCAGGCGCGGAAGCGTCCAAGCAGTCGCGGAAGCGTCCAAGCAGGCGCGGTAGCGTCCAAGCAGGCCCGGAAACGTCCAAGCAGGCGCGGAAGCATGCAAGAAGACGCAGAAGAGTCCAAGCAGGCGCGGTAGCGTCCAACCAAGCGCGGAAGCTTCCAAGCAGGCGCGGAAGCGTCCAAGCAGGCGCGGTAGCGTCCAAGCAGGCGCGGAAACGTCCAAGCAGGCGCGGAAGCGTCCAAGCAGGCGCGGTAGCGTCCAAGCAAGCGCGGAAACGTCCAAGCAGGCGCGGAAGCATGCAAGAAGACGCAGAAGAGTCCAAGCAGGCGCGGAAGCGTCCAAGCAGTCGCGGAAGCGTCCAAGCAGGCGCGGTAGCGTCCAAGCAGTCGCGGAAGCGTCCAAGCAGGCGCGGAAACGTCCAAGCAGGCGCGGAAGCATGCAAGAAGACGCAGAAGAGTCCAAGCAGGCGCGGAAGCGTCCAAGCAGTCGCGGAAGCGTCCAAGCAAGCGCGGTAGCGTCCAAGCGGTCGCGGAAGCGTACAAGCAGTCGCGGTAGCGTCCAAGCAGGCGCGGAAACGTCCAAGCAGGCGGGGAAGCATGCAAGCAGGCGCGGAAGCGTCCAAGCAGGCGCGGTAGCGTCCAAGCAGGCGCGGAAACGTCCAAGCAGGCGTGGAAGCATGCAAGAAGACGCAGAAGAGTCCAAGCAGGCGCGGAAGAATCCAAGCAGGCGGGGAAGAGTCCAAGCAGGCGCGGAAACGTCCAAGTAGGCGCGGAAGCATGCAAGAAGGCGCGGAAGCGCCCAAGCAGTCGCGGAAGCGTCCAAGCAGTCGCGGAATCGTCCAAGCAGGCGCGGAAGCGTCCAAGCAGGCGCGGAAGCATGCAAGAAGGCGCGGAAGCGTCCAAGCAGTCGCGGAAGTGTCCAAGCAGGCGCGGTAGCGTCCAACCAGGCGCGGAATCGTCCAAGTAGGCGCGGCAGCATGCAAGAAGGCGCAGAAGAGTCCAAGCAGGCGCGGAAACGTCCAAGCAGGCGCGGAAGCATGCAAGAAGGCGCGGAAGCGTCCAAGCAGTCGCGGAAGCGTCCAAGCAGTCGTGGAAGCGTCCAAGTAGTCGCGGAAGCGTCCAAGCAGGCGCGGAAGCGTCCAAGCAGGCGCAGAACCGTGCAAGCAGGCGCGGAAACGTCCAAGCAGGCGCGGAAGCATGCAAGAAGACGCAGAAGAGTCCAAGCAGGCGCGGAAGCGTCCAAGCAGTCGCGGAAGCGTCCAAGCAGGCGCGGAAGCATGCAAGAAGACGCAGAAGGGTCCAAGCAGGCGCGAAAGCGTCCAAGCAGGCGCGGTAGCGTCCAAGCAGTCGCGGAAGCGTCCAAGCAGTCGCGGAAGCGTCCGAGCAGTCGCGGAAGCGTCCAAGCAGGCGGGGAAGCATGCAAGCAGGCGCGGAAGCATCCAAGCAGGCGCGGAAACGTCCAAGTAGTCGCGGAAGCGTCCAAGCAGGAGCGGAAACGTCCAAGCAGGCGCGGAAGCATGCAAGAAGGCGCAGAAGAATCCAAGCAGGAGCGGAAACGTCCAAGCAGGCGCGGAAGCATGCAAGAAGACGCAGAAGAGTCCAAGCAGGCGCGGAAGCGTCCAAGCAGTCGCGGAAGCGTCCAAGCAGGCGCGGAAGCATGCAAGAAGACGCAGAAGGGTCCAAGCAGGCGCGAAAGCGTCCAAGCAGTCGCGGAAGCGTCCAAGCAGTCGCGGAATCGTCCAAGTAGGCGCGGCAGCATGCAAGAAGGCGCAGAAGAGTCCAAGCAGGCGCGGAAACGTCCAAGCAGGCGGGGAAGCGTCCAAGCAGGCGCGGAAACGTCCAAGCAGGCGCGGAAGCATGCAAGAAGGCGCAGAAGAGTCCAAGCAGGCGCGGAAGCGTCCAAGCAGGCGCGGTAGCGTCCAAGCAGGCGCGGAAACGTCCAAGCAGGCGCGGAAGCATGCAAGAAGGCGCAGAAGAGTCCAAGCAGGCGCGGAAGCGTCCAAGCAGTCGCGGAAGCGTCCAAGCAGGCGCGGTAGCGTCCAAGCAGGCGCGGAAACGTCCAAGCAGGCGCGGAAGCATGCAAGACGACGCAGAAGAGTCCAAGCAGGCGCGGTAGCGTCCAAGCAGGCGCAGAAGTGTCCAAGCAGGCGCAGAAGTGTCCAAGCAGGCGCGGAAGCGTCCAAGCAGGCGCGGAAGCATGCAAGAAGACGCAGAACAGTCCAAGCAGGCGTAGGAGCGTCCAAGCAGGCGCGGAAGCGTCCAAGCAGGCGCGGAAGCGTCCAAGCAGGCGCGGAAGCGTCCAAGCAGGCGCGGAAGCATGCAAGAAGGCGCAGAAGAATCCAAGCAGGCGCGGAAACGTCCAAGCAGGCGCGGAAGCATGCAAGAAGACGCAGAAGAGTCCAAGCAGGCGCGGAAGCGTCCAAGCAGTCGCGGAAGCGTCCAAGCAGGCGCGGAAGCATGCAAGAAGACGCAGAAGGGTCCAAGCAGGCGCGAAAGCGTCCAAGCAGTCGCGGAAGCGTTCAAGCAGGCGCGGTAGCGTCCAAGCAGTCGCGGAAGCCTCCAAGCAGTCGCGGAAACGTCCAAGCAGGCGCGGAAGCATGCAAGAAGGCGCAGAAGAGTCCAAGCAGGCGCGGAAGCGTCCAAGCAGGCGCGGTAGCGTCCAAGCAGGCGCGGAAACGTCCAAGCAGGCGCGGAAGCATGCAAGTAGGCGCAGAAGAGTCCAAGCAGGCGCGGAAGCGTCCAAGCAGTCGCGGAAGCGTCCAAGTAGGCGCGGAAGCATGCAAGAAGGCGCGGAAGCGCCCAAGCAGTCGCGGAAGCGTCCAAGCAGTCGCGGAAGCGTCCAAGCAGGCGCGGAAGCGTCCAAGCAGGCGCGGAAGCATGCAAGAAGGCGCGGAAGCGTCCAAGCAGTCGCGGAAGTGTCCAAGCAGGCGCGGTAGCGTCCAACCAGGCGCGGAATCGTCCAAGTAGGCGCGGCAGCATGCAAGAAGGCGCAGAAGAGTCCAAGCAGGCGCGGAAACGCCCAAGCAGGCGCGGAAGCATGCAAGAAGGCGCGGAAGCGTCCAAGCAGTCGCGGAAGCGTCCAAGCAGTCGCGGAAGCGTCCAAGTAGTCGCGGAAGCGTCCAAGCAGGCGCGGAAGCGTCCAAGCAGGCGCAGAACCGTGCAAGCAGGCGCGGAAACGTCCAAGCAGGCGCGGAAGCATGCAAGAAGACGCAGAAGAGTCCAAGCAGGCGCGGAAGCGTCCAAGCAGTCGCGGAAGCGTCCAAGCAGGCGCGGAAGCATGCAAGAAGACGCAGAAGGGTCCAAGCAGGCGCAAAAGCGTCCAAGCAGGCGCGGTAGCGTCCAAGCAGTCGCGGAAGCGTCCAAGCAGTCGCGGAAGCGTTCAAGCAGGCGCGGTAGCGTCCAAGCAGTCGCGGAAGCCTCCAAGCAGTCGCGGAAACGTCCAAGCAGGCGCGGAAGCATGCAAGAAGGCGCAGAAGAGTCCAAGCAGGCGCGGAAGCGTCCAAGCAGGCGCGGTAGCGTCCAAGCAGGCGCGGAAACGTCCAAGCAGGCGCGGAAGCATGCAAGAAGGCGCAGAAGAGTCCAAGCAGGCGCGGAAGCGTCCAAGCAGTCGCGGAAGCGTCCAAGCAGGCGCGGTAGCGTCCAAGCAGGCGCGGAAACGTCCAAGCAGGCGCGGAAGCATGCAAGACGACGCAGAAGCGTCCAAGCAGGCGCGGTAGCGTCCAAGCAGGCGCAGAAGTGTCCAAGCAGGCGCAGAAGTGTCCAAGCAGGCGCGGAAGCGTCCAAGCAGGCGCGGAAGCATGCAAGAAGACGCAGAACAGTCCAAGCAGGCGTGGGAGCGTCCAAGCAGGCGCGGAAGCGTCCAAGCAGGCGCGGAAGCGTCCAAGCAGGCGCGGAAGCGTCCAAGCAGGCGCGGAAGCGTCCAAGCTGGCGCGGAAGCGTCCAAGCATGCGTGGAAGAGTCCAAGCAGGCGCGGTAACGTCCAAGCAGGCGCGGAAGCGTCCAAGCAGGCGCGGTAGCGTCCAAGCAGGCGCGGAAGCGTCCAAGCAGTCGCGGAAGCGTCCAAGCAGTCGCAGAAGCGTCCAAGCAGGCGCGGAAGCGTCCAAGCAGGCGCGGAAGCATGCAAGAAGGCGCGGAAGCGTCCAAGCAGTCGCGGAAGTGTCCAAGCAGGCGCGGTAGCGTCCAACCAGGCGCGGAATTGTCCAAGTAGGCGCGGCAGCATGCAATAAGGCGCAGAAGAGTCCAAGCAGGCGCGGAAGCGTCCAAGCAGTCGCGGAAGCGTCCAAGCAGGCGCGGTAGCGTCCAAGCAGGCGCGGAAACGTCCAAGCAGGCGCGGAAGCATGCAAGAAGACGCAGAAGAGTCCAAGCAGGCGCGGTAGCGTCCAGCCAAACGCGGAAGCTTCCAAGCAGGCGCGGAAGCGTCCAAGCAGGCGCGGTAGCGTCCAAGCAGGCGCGGAAACGTCCAAGCAGGCGCGGAAGCGTCCAAGCAGGCGCGGTAGCGTCCAAGCAAGCGCGGAAACGTCCAAGCAGGCGCGGAAGCATGCAAGAAGACGCAGAAGAGTCCAAGCAGGCGCGGAAGCGTCCAAGCAGTCGCGGAAGCGTCCAAGCAGGCGCGGTAGCGTCCAAGCAGGCGTAGAAGAGTCCAAGCAGGCGCGGCAGCGTCCAAGCAGGCGCGGTAGCGTCCAAGCAGGCGCGGAAACGTCCAAGCAGGCGCGGAAGCATGCAAGAAGGCGCAGAAGAGTCCAAGCAGGCGCGGTAGCGTCCAAGCAGGCGTAGAAGAGTCCAAGCAGGCGCGGAAGCGTCCAAGCAGGCGCGGTAGCGTCCAAGCAGGCGCAGAAACGTCCAAGCAGGCGCGGAAGCATGCAAGAAGGCGCAGAAGAGTCCAAGCAGGCGCGGAAGCGTCCAAGCAGTCGCGGAAGCGTCCAAGCTGGCGCGGTAGCGTCCAAGCAGGCGCGGAAACGTCCAAGCAGGCGCGGAAGCATGCAAGAAGACGCAGAAGAGTCCAAGCAGGCGCGGTAGCGTCCAACCAAGCGCGGAAGCTTCCAAGCAGGCGCGGAAGCGTCCAAGCAGGCGCGGTAGCGTCCAAGCAGGCGCGGAAACGTCCAAGCAGGCGCGGAAGCGTCCAAGCAGGCGCGGTAGCGTCCAAGCAAGCGCGGAAACGTCCAAGCAGGCGCGGAAGCATGCAAGCAGGCGCGGAAGCGTCCAAGCAAGCGCGGAAACGTCCAAGCAGGCGGGGAAGCATGCAAGCAGGCGCGGAAGCGTCCAAGCAGGCGCGGAAACGAACAAGTAGGCGCGGCAGCATGCAAGAAGGCGCAGAAGAGTCCAAGCAGGCGCGGAAGCGTGCAAGCAGGCGCGGAAGCGCCCAAGCAGGCGCGGTAGCGTCCAAGCAGGCGCGGAAACGTCCAAGCAGGCGCTGAAGCATGCAAGAAGACGCAGAAGAGTCCAAGCAGGCGCGGAAGAGTCCAAGCAGGCGGGGAAGCGTCCAAGCAGGCGCGGAAACGTCCAAGTAGGCGCGGAAGCATGCAAGAAGGCGCGGAAGCGTCCAAGCAGGCGCGGAAGCGTCCAAGCAGGCGGGGAAGCATGCAAGCAGGCGCGGAAGCGTCCAAGCAAGCGCGGAAACGTCCAAGCAGGCGGGGAAGCATGCAAGCAGGCGCGGAAGCGTCCAAGCAGGCGCGGAAACGAACAAGTAGGCGCGGCAGCATGCAAGAAGGCGCAGAAGAGTCCAAGCAGGCGCGGAAGCATGCAAGAAGGCGCAGAAGAGTCCAAGCAGGCGCGGAAGCGTCCAAGCAGTCGCGGAAGCGTCCAAGCAGGCGCGGTAGCGTCCAAGCAGGCGCAGAAGTGTCCAAGCAGGCGCGGAAGTGTCCAAGCAGGCGCAGAAGCGTCCAAGCAGGCGCGGAAGCGTCCAAGCAGGCGCGGAAGCATGCAAGAAGGCGCAGAAGAGTCCAAGCAGGCGGGGAAGCGTCCAAGCAGTCGCGGAAGCGTCCAAGCAGGCGCGGTAGCGTCCAAGCAGTCGCGGAAGCGTCCAAGCAGTCGCGGAAGCGTCCAAGCAGGCGCGGTAGCGTCCAAGCAGTCGCGGAAGCGTCCAAGCAGGCGCGGAAGCGTCCAAGCAGGCGCGGAAGCGTCCAAGCAGGCGGGGAAGCGTCCAAGCAGGCGCAGAAGAGTCCAAGCAGGCGCGGAAGCGTCCAAGCAGGCGCGGAAGCGGGCAAGCAGCCGCGGAAGCGTCCAAGCAGGCGCGGAAGCGTCCAAGCAGGCGCGGAAGCGTCCAAGCAGGCGCGGAAGCATGCAAGAAGGCGCAGAAGAGTCCAATCAGGCGCGGAAGCGTCCAAGCAGGCGCAGAAGTGTCCAAGCAGGCGCGGAAGTGTCCAAGCAGGCGCAGAAGCGTCCAAGCAGGCGCGGAAGCGTCCAAGCAGGCGCGGAAGCATGCAAGAAGGCGCAGAAGAGTCCAAGCAGGCGGGGAAGCGTCCAAGCAGTCGCGGAAGCGTCCAAGCAGGCGGGGAAGCATGCAAGCAGGCGCGGAAGCATCCAAGCAGGCGCGGAAGCGTCCAAGCAGTCGCGGAAGCGTCCAAGCAGGCGCGGTAGCGTCCAAGCAGGCGCGGAAGCGTCCAAGCAGGCGCGGAAGCGTCCAAGCAGGCGGGGAAGCGTCCAAGCAGGCGCAGAAGAGTCCAAGCAGGCGCGGAAGCGTCCAAGCAGGCGCGGAAGCGTGCAAGCAGGCGCGGAAGCGTCCAAGCAGGCGGGGAAGCGTCCAAGCAGGCGCAGAAGAGTCCAAGCAGGCGCAGAAGTGTCCAAGCAGGCGCGGAAGCGTCCAAGCAGGCGCGGAAGAGTCCAAGCAGGCGCGGAAGCATGCAAGAAGGCGCAGAAGAGTCCAAGCAGGCGGGGAAGCGTCCAAGCAGTCGCGGAAGCGTCCAAGCAGGCGCGGTAGCGTCCAAGCAGTCGCGGAAGCGTCCAAGCAGTCGCGGAAGCATCCGAGCAGTCGCGGAAGCGTCCAAGCAGGCGGGGAAGCATGCAAGCAGGCGCGGAAGCATCCAAGCAGGCGCGGAAGCGTCCAAGCAGTCGCGGAAGCGTCCAAGCAGGCGCGGTAGCGTCCAAGCAGGCGCGGAAGCGTCCAAGCAGGCGCGGTAGCGTCCAAGCCGGCGCGGAAACGTCCAAGCAGGCGCGGAAACGTCCAAGTAGGCGCGGAAGCGTCCAAGCAGGCGCGGAAGCGTCCAAGCAGGCGCGGAAGCGTCCAAGCAGGCGCGGATGCGTCCAAGCAGGCGCGGAAGCGTCCAGGCAGGCGCGGAAGCATGCAAGCAGGCGCGGAAGCATGCAAGAAGGCGCAGAACAGTCCAAGCAGGCGCGGAAGCGTCCAAGCAGGCGCGGAAGCATGCAAGAAGGCGCAGAAGAGTCCAAGCAGGCGGGGAAGCGTCCAAGCAGTCGCGGAAGCGTCCAAGCAGGCGCGGTAGCGTCCAAGCAGTCGCGGAAGCGTCCAAGCAGTAGCGGAAGCGTCCAAGCAGGCGCGGTAGCGTCCAAGCAGTCGCGGAAGCGTCCAAGCAGGCGCGGAAGCGTCCAAGCAGGCGCGGAAGCGTCCAAGCAGGCGGGGAAGCGTCCAAGCAGGCGCAGAAGAGTCCAAGCAGGCGCGGAAGCGTCCAAGCAGGCGCTGAAGCGTGCAAGCAGCCGCGGAAGCGTCCAAGCAGGCGCGGAAGCGTCCAAGCAGGCGCGGAAGCGTCCAAGCAGGCGCGGTAGCGTCCAAGCAGGCGCAGAAGTGTCCAAGCAGGCGCAGAAGTGTCCAAGCAGGCGCGGAAGCGTCCAAGCAGGCGCGGAAGCGTCCAAGCAGGCGCGGAAGCATGCAAGAAGGCGCAGAAGAGTCCAAGCAGGCGGGGAAGCGTCCAAGCAGTCGCGGAAGCGTCCAAGCAGGCGCGGTAGCGTCCAAGCAGTCGCGGAAGCGTCCAAGCAGTCGCGGAAGCGTCCGAGCAGTCGCGGAAGCATCCAAGCAGGCGGGGAAGCATGCAAGCAGGCGCGGAAGCATCCAAGCAGGCGCGGAAACGTCCAAGTAGTCGCGGAAGCATGCAAGAAGGCGCAGAAGAGTCCAAGCAGGCGCGGAAGCGTCCAAGCATTCGCGGAAGCGTCCAAGCAGTCGCGGAATCGTCCAAGTAGGCGCGGCAGCATGCAAGAAGGCGCAGAAGAGTCCAAGCAGGCGCGGAAACGTCCAAGCAGGCGGGGAAGCGTCCAAGCAGGCGCGGAAACGTCCAAGGAGGCGCGGAAGCATGCAAGAAGGCGCGGAAGCGTCCAAGCAGTCGCGGAAGCGTCCAAGCAGTCGCGGAAGCGTCCAAGCAGGCGCGGAAGCGTCCAAGCAGGCGCGGAAGCGTCCAAGCAGGCGCGGAAGCGTCCAAGCAGACGCGGAAGCGTCCAAGCAGGCGCGGAAGCGTCCAAGCAGGCGCGGAACCGTGCAAGCTGGCGCGGAAGCGGCCAAGCAGGCGCGGAAGCGTCCAAGCAGGCGCGGAAGCGTCCAAGCAGGCGCGGAAGCGTCCAAGCAGGCGCGGAAGCGTCCAAGCAGTCGCGGAAGAGTCCGAGCAGGCGCGGAAGCGGCCAAGCAGGCGCGGAAGCGTCCAAGCAGGCGCGGATCCGTGCAAGCAGGCGCGGAAGCGTCCAAGCAGGCGCGGAAGCGTCCAAGCAGGCGCGGAAGCGCCCAAGCAGTCGCGGAAGCGTGCAAGCAGGCGCGGAAGCGTCCGAGCAGGCGCGGAAACGTCCAAGCATGCGCGGAAGAGTCCAAGCAGGCGCGGAAGCGTCCAAGCAGGCGCGGAAGCGTCCAAGCAGACGCGGAAGTGTCCAAGCAGGCGCGGCAGCGTCTAAGCAGGCGCGGAAGCGTCCAAGCAGTCGCGGAAGCGTCCAAACAGGCGCGGAAGCGTCCAAGCAGGCGCGGAAGCGTCCAATCAGGCGCGGAAGCGTCCAAGCAGGCGTGGAAGAGTCCAAGCAGGCGCGGAAGCGTCCAAGCAGGCGCGGAAGCGTCCAAGCAGACGCGGAAGCGTCCAAGCAGCCGCGGAAGCGTCCAAGCAGGCGCGGAACCGTGCAAGCTGGCGCGGAAGCGTCCAAGCAGGCGCGGAAGCGTCCAAGCAGGCGCGGAAGCGTCCAAGCAGGCGCGGAAGCGTCCAAGCAGGCGCGGAAGCGTCCGAGCAGACGCGGAAACGTCCAAGCAGGCGCGGAACCGTGCAAGCTGGCGCGGAAGCGGCCAAGCAGGCGCGGATCCGTGCAAGCAGGCGCGGAAGCGTCCAAGCAGGCGCGGAAGCGTCCAAGCAGACGCGGAAGCGCCCAAGCAGTCGCGGAAGCGTGCAAGCAGGCGCGGAAGCGTCCGAGCAGGCGCGGAAACGTCAAAGCATGCGCGGAAGAGTCCAAGCAGGCGCGGAAGCGTCCAAGCAGGCGCGGAAGCGTCCAAGCAGACGCGGAAGTGTCCAAGCAGGCGCGGCAGCGTCTAAGCAGGCGCGGAAGCGTCCAAGCAGTCGCGGAAGCGTCCAAACAGGCGCGGAAGCGTCCAAGCAGGCGCGGAAGCGTCCAAGCAGGCGCGGAAGCGTCCAAGCAGGCGCGGAAGCGTCCAAGCAGGCGCGGAAGCATGCAAGCTGGAGCGGAAGCATGCAAGAAGGCGCAGAACAGTCCAAGCAGGCGCGGAAGCGTCCAAGCAGTCGCGGAACCGTGCAAGCAGGCGCGGAAGCGTCCAAGCAGGCGCGGAAGCGTCCAAGCAGGCGCGGAAGAGTCCAAGCAGGCGCGGAAGCGTCCAAGCAGGCGTGGAAGAGTCCAAGCTGGCGCGGAAGCGTCCAAGCAGGCGCGGAAGAGTCCAAGCAGGCGCGGAAGCGTCCAAGCAGGCGTGGAAGAGTCCAAGCTGGCGCGGAAGCGTCCAAGCAGGCGCGGAAGCGTCCAAGCAGACGCGGAAGCGACCAAGCAGGCGCGGAAGCGTCCAAGCAGGCGCGGATCCGTGCAAGCTGGCGCGGAAGCGTCCAAGCAGGCGCGGAAGCGTCCAAGCAGGCGCGGAAGCGGCCAAGCAGGCGCGGAAGCGTCCAAGCAGGCGCGGAAGCGTCCAAGCAGGCGCGGAAGCGTCCAAGCAGGCGCGGAAGAGTCCAAGCAGGCGCGGAAGCGTCCAAGCAGGCGTGGAAGAGTCCAAGCTGGCGCGGAAGCGTCCAAGCAGGCGCGGAAGCGTCCAAGCAGTCGCGGAAGCGTCCGAGCAGACGCGGAAACGTCCAAGCAGGCGCGGAACCGTGCAAGCTGGCGCGGAAGCGGCCAAGCAGGCGCGGATCCGTGCAAGCAGGCGCGGAAGCGTCCAAGCAGGCGCGGAAGCGTCCAAGCAGACGCGGAAGCGCCCAAGCAGTCGCGGAAGCGTGCAAGCAGGCGCGGAAGCGTCCGAGCAGGCGCGGAAACGTCAAAGCATGCGCGGAAGAGTCCAAGCAGGCGCGGAAGCGTCCAAGCAGGCGCGGAAGCGTCCAAGCAGACGCGGAAGTGTCCAAGCAGGCGCGGCAGCGTCTAAGCAGGCGCGGAAGCGTCCAAGCAGTCGCGGAAGCGTCCAAACAGGCGCGGAAGCGTCCAAGCAGGCGCGGAAGCGTCCAAGCAGGCGCGGAAGCGTCCAAGCAGGCGCGGAAGCGTCCAAGCAGGCGCGGAAGCATGCAAGCTGGAGCGGAAGCATGCAAGAAGGCGCAGAACAGTCCAAGCAGGCGCGGAAGCGTCCAAGCAGTCGCGGAACCGTGCAAGCAGGCGCGGAAGCGTCCAAGCAGGCGCGGAAGCGTCCAAGCAGGCGCGGAAGAGTCCAAGCAGGCGCGGAAGCGTCCAAGCAGGCGTGGAAGAGTCCAAGCTGGCGCGGAAGCGTCCAAGCAGGCGCGGAAGAGTCCAAGCAGGCGCGGAAGCGTCCAAGCAGGCGTGGAAGAGTCCAAGCTGGCGCGGAAGCGTCCAAGCAGGCGCGGAAGCGTCCAAGCAGACGCGGAAGCGACCAAGCAGGCGCGGAAGCGTCCAAGCAGGCGCGGATCCGTGCAAGCTGGCGCGGAAGCGTCCAAGCAGGCGCGGAAGCGTCCAAGCAGGCGCGGAAGCGGCCAAGCAGGCGCGGAAGCGTCCAAGCAGGCGCGGAAGCGTCCAAGCAGGCGCGGAAGCGTCCAAGCAGGCGCGGAAGAGTCCAAGCAGGCGCGGAAGCGTCCAAGCAGGCGTGGAAGAGTCCAAGCTGGCGCGGAAGCGTCCAAGCAGGCGCGGAAGCGTCCAAGCAGACGCGGAAGCGACCAAGCAGGCGCGGAAGCGTCCAAGCAGGCGCGGATCCGTGCAAGCTGGCGCGGAAGCGTCCAAGCAGGCGCGGAAGCGTCCAAGCAGGCGCGGAAGCGCCCAAGCAGGCGCGGAACCGTGCAAGCAGGCGCGGAAGCGTCCAAGCAGGCGTGGAAGCGTCCAAGCATGCGTGGAAGAGTCCAAGCAGCTGCGGAAGCGTCCAAGCAGGCGCGGAAGCGTCCAAGCAGGAGCGGAAGCGTCCAAGCAGGCGCGGAAGCGTCCAAGCAGGCGCGGAAGCGTGCAAGCAGGCGCGGAAGCGTGCAAGCAGGCGCGGAAGCGTCCAAGCATGCGTGGAAGAGTCCAAGCAGGCGCGGAAACGTCCAAGCAGGCGCGGAAGCGTCCAAGCAGGCGCGGAAGCGTCCAAGCAGACGCGGAAGTGTCCAAGCAGGCGCGGCAGCGTCTAAGCAGGCGCGGAAGCGTCCAAGCAGTCGCGGAAGCGTCCAAACAGGCGCGGAAGCGTCCAAGCAGGCGCGGAAGCGTCCAAGCAGGCGCGGAAGCGTCTAAGCAGGCGTGGAAGAGTCCAAGCAGGCGCGGAAGCGTCCAAGCAGGCGCGGAAGCGTCCAAGCAGACGCGGAAGCGTCCAAGCAGGCGCGGAAGCGTCCAAGCAGGCGCGGAACCGTGCAAGCTGGCGCGGAAGCGGCCAAGCAGGCGCGGAAGCGTCCAAGCAGGCGCGGAAGCGTCCAAGCAGGCGCGGAAGCGTCCAAGCAGACGCGGAAGTGTCCAAGCAGGCGCGGCAGCGTCTAAGCAGGCGCGGAAGCGTCCAAGCAGTCGCGGAAGCGTCCAAACAGGCGCGGAAGCGTTCAAGCAGGCGCGGAAGCGTCCAAGCAGGCGTGGAAGCGTCCAAGCAGGCGTGGAAGAGTCCAAGCAGGCGCGGAAGCGTCCAAGCAGGCGCGGAAGCGTCCAAGCAGACGCGGAAGCGTCCAAGCAGGCGCGGAAGCGTCCAAGCAGGCGCGGAACCGTGCAAGCTGGCGCGGAAGCGGCCAAGCAGGCGCGGAAGCGTCCAAGCAGGCGCGGAAGCGTCCAAGCAGGCGCGGAAGCGTCCAAGCAGGCGTGGAAGAGTCCAAGCAGGCGCGGAAGCGTCCAAGCAGGCGCGGAAGCGTCCAAGCAGACGCGGAAGCGTCCAAGCAGGCGCGGAACCGTGCAAGCTGGCGCGGAAGCGGCCAAGCAGGCGCGGAAGCGTCCAAGCAGTCGCGGAAGCGTCCAAACAGGCGCGGAAGCGTCCAAGGAGGCGCGGAATCGTCCAAGCAGTCGCGGAAGCGTCCAAGCAGGCGCGGAAGCGTCCAAGCAGGCGCGGAAGCGCCCAAGCAGGCGCGGAACCGTGCAAGCAGGCGCGGAAGCGTCCAAGCAGGCGTGGAAGCGTCCAAGCATGCGTGGAAGAGTCCAAGCAGCTGCGGAAGCGTCCAAGCAGGCGCGGAAGCGTCCAAGCAGGCGCGGAAGCGTCCAAGCAGGCGCGGAAGCGTCCAAGCAGGCGTGGAAGAGTCCAAGCTGGCGCGGAAGCGTCCAAGCAGGCGCGGAAGCGTCCAAGCAGACGCGGAAGCGACCAAGCAGGCGCGGAAGCGTCCAAGCAGGCGCGGAACCGTGCAAGCTGGCGCGGAAGCGGCCAAGCAGGCGCGGATCCGTGCAAGCAGGCGCGGAAGCGTCCACGCAGGCGCGGAAGCGTCCAAGCAGGCGCGGAAGCGCCCAAGCAGTCGCGGAAGCGTGCAAGCAGGCGCGGAAGCGTCCGAGCAGGCGCGGAAACGTCCAAGCATGCGCGGAAGAGTCCAAGCAGGCGCGGAAGCGTCCAAGCAGGCGCGGAAGCGTCCAAGCAGACGCGGAAGTGTCCAAGCAGGCGCGGCAGCGTCTAAGCAGGCGCGGAAGCGTCCAAGCAGTCGCGGAAGCGTCCAAACAGGCGCGGAAGCGTCCAAGCAGGCGCGGAAGCGTCCAAGCAGGCGCGGAAGCGTCCAAGCAGGCGTGGAAGAGTCCAAGCAGGCGCGGAAGCGTCCAAGCAGGCGCGGAAGCGTCCAAGCAGACGCGGAAGCGTCCAAGCAGGCGCGGAAGCGTCCAAGCAGGCGCGGAACCGTGCAAGCTGGCGCGGAAGCGGCCAAGCAGTCGCGGAAGCGTCCAAGCAGGCGCGGAAGCGTCCAAGCAGGCGCGGAAGCGCCCAAGCTGGCGCGGAACCGTGCAAGCAGGCGCGGAAGCGTCCAAGCAGGCGTGGAAGCGTCCAAGCATGCGTGGAAGAGTCCAAGCAGCTGCGGAAGCGTCCAAGCAGGCGCGGAAGCGTCCAAGCAAGCGCGGAAGCGTCCAAGCAGGCGCGGAAGCGTCCAAGCAGGCGTGGAAGAGTCCAAGCTGGCGCGGAAGCGTCCAAGCAGGCGCGGAAGCGTCCAAGCAGACGCGGAAGCGACCAAGCAGGCGCGGAAGCGTCCAAGCAGGCGTGGAAGCGTCTAAGCATGCGTGGAAGAGTCCAAGCAGCTGCGGAAGCGTCCAAGCAGGCGCGGAAGCGTCCAAGCAGGAGCGGAAGCGTCCAAGCAGGCGCGGAAGCGTCCAAGCAGGCGCGGAAGCGTGCAAGCAGGCGCGGAAGCGTGCAAGCAGGCGCGGAAGCGTCCAAGCATGCGTTGAAGAGTCCAAGCAGGCGCGGAAACGTCCAAGCAGGCGCGGAAGCGTCCAAGCAGGCGCGGAAGCGTCCAAGCAGACGCGGAAGTGTCCAAGCAGGCGCGGCAGCGTCTAAGCAGGCGCGGAAGCGTCCAAGCAGTCGCGGAAGCGTCCAAACAGGCGCGGAAGCGTCCAAGCAGGCGCGGAAGCGTCCAAGCAGGCGCGGAAGCGTCCAAGCAGGCGTGGAAGAGTCCAAGCAGGCGCGGAAGCGTCCAAGCAGGCGCGTAAGCGTCCAAGCAGACGCGGAAGCGTCCAAGCAGGCGCGGAAGCGTCCAAGCAGGCGCGGAACCGTGCAAGCTGGCGCGGAAGCGGCCAAGCAGGCGCGGAAGCGTCCAAGCAGGCGCGGAAGCGTCCGAGCAGGCGCGGAAACGTCCAAGCATGCGCGGAAGAGTCCAAGCAGGCGCGGAAGCGTCCAAGCAGGCGCGGAAGCGTCCAAGCAGGCGCGGAAGCGTCCAAGCAGGCGCGGAAGCGTCCGAGCAGACGCGGAAGCGTCCAAGCAGGCGCGGAACCGTGCAAGCTGGCGCGGAAGCGGCCAAGCAGGCGCGGATCCGTGCAAGCAGGCGCGGAAGCGGCCAAGCAGGCGCGGAAGCGTCCAAGCAGACGCGGAAGCGCCCAAGCAGTCGCGGAAGCGTGCAAGCAGGCGCGGAAGCGTCCGAGCAGGCGCGGAAACGTCAAAGCATGCGCGGAAGAGTCCAAGCAGGCGCGGAAGCGTCCAAGCAGGCGCGGAAGCGTCCAAGCAGACGCGGAAGTGTCCAAGCAGGCGCGGCAGCGTCTAAGCAGGCGCGGAAGCGTCCAAGCAGTCGCGGAAGCGTCCAAACAGGCGCGGAAGCGTCCAAGCAGGCGCGGAAGCGTCCAGGCAGGCGCGGAAGCGTCCAAGCAGGCGTGGAAGAGTCCAAGCAGGCGCGGATGCGTCCAAGCCGGCGCGGAAGCGTCCAAGCAGACGCGGAAGCGTCCAAGCAGGCGCGGAAGCGTCCAAGCAGGCGCGGAACCGTGCAAGCTGGCGCGGAAGCGGCCAAGCAGGCGCGGAAGCGTCCAAGCAGGCGCGGAAGCGTCCAAGCAGGCGCGGAAGCGTCCAAGCAGGCGTGGAAGAGACCAAGCTGGCGCGGAAGCGTCCAAGCAGGTGCGGAAGCGTCCAAGCAGACGCGGAAGCGACCAAGCAGGCGCGGAAGCGTCCAAGCAGGCGCGGAACCGTGCAAGCTGGCGCGGAAGCGGCCAAGCAGGCGCGGAAGCGTCCAAGCAGGCGCGGAAGAGTCCAAGCAGGCGCGGAAGCGTCCAAGCAGGCGCGGAAGCGTCCAAGCAGGCGCGGAAGAGTCCAAGCAGGCGGGGAAGCGTCCAAGCAGTCGCGGAAGCGTCCAAGCAGGCGCGGTAGCGTCCAAGCAGGCGCGGAAGCGTCCAAGCAGGCGCGGAAGCGTCCAAGCAGTCGCGGAAGCGTCGAAGCAGGCGCGGTAGCGTCCAACCAGGTGCGGAAGCGTCCAAGCAGGCGCGGAAGCATGCAAGAAGCCGCAGAAGAGTCCAAGCAGGCGCGGAAGCGTCCAAGCAGGCGTGGGAGCGTCCAAGCAGGCGCGAAACCGTGCAAGCAGGCGCGGAAGCGTCCAAGCAGGCGCGGAAGCATGCAAACAGGCGGGGAAGCATGCAAGAAGGCGCAGAACAGTCCAAGCAGGCGCGGAAGAGTCCAAGCTGTCGCGGAAGCGTCCAAGCAGGTGCGGAAGCGTCCAAGCAGACGCGGAAGCGACCAAGCAGGCGCGGAAGCGTCCAAGCAGGCGCGGAACCGTGCAAGCTGGCGCGGAAGCGCCCAAGCAGGCGCGGAACCGTGCAAGCAGGCGCGGAAGCGTCCAAGCAGGCGTGGAAGCGTCCAAGCATGCGTGGAAGAGTCCAAGCAGCTGCGGAAGCGTCCAAGCAGGCGCGGAAGCGTCCAAGCAGGCGCGGAAGCGTCCAAGCAGGCGCGGAAGCGTCCAAGCAGGCGTGGAAGAGTCCAAGCTGGCGCGGAAGCGTCCAAGCAGGTGCGGAAGCGTCCAAGCAGACGCGGAAGCGACCAAGCAGGCGCGGAAGCGTCCAAGCAGGCGCGGAAGCGACCAAGCAGGCGCGGAAGCGTCCAAGCAGGCGCGGAACCGTGCAAGCTGGCGCGGAAGCGGCCAAGCAGGCGCGGAAGCGTCCAAGCAGGCGCGGAAGCGTCCAAGCAGACGCGGAAGTGTCCAAGCAGGCGCGGAAGCGTCCAAGCAGACGCGGAAGTGTCCAAGCAGGCGCGGCAGCGTCTAAGCAGGCGCGGAAGCGTCCAAGCAGTCGCGGAAGCGTCCAAACAGGCGCGGAAGCGTCCAAGCAGGCGCGGAAGCGTCCAAGCAGGCGCGGAAGCGTCCAAGCAGGCGTGGAAGAGTCCAAGCAGGCGCGGAAGCGTCCAAGCAGGCGCGTAAGCGTCCAAGCAGACGCGGAAGCGTCCAAGCAGGCGCGGAAGCGTCCAAGCAGGCGCGGAACCGTGCAAGCTGGCGCGGAAGCGGCCAAGCAGGCGCGGAAGCGTCCAAGCAGGCGCGGAAGCGTCCGAGCAGGCGCGGAAACGTCCAAGCATGCGCGGAAGAGTCCAAGCAGGCGCGGAAGCGTCCAAGCAGGCGCGGAAGCGTCCAAGCAGGCGCGGAAGCGTCCAAGCAGGCGCGGAAGCGTCCGAGCAGACGCGGAAGCGTCCAAGCAGGCGCGGAACCGTGCAAGCTGGCGCGGAAGCGGCCAAGCAGGCGCGGATCCGTGCAAGCAGGCGCGGAAGCGGCCAAGCAGGCGCGGAAGCGTCCAAGCAGACGCGGAAGCGCCCAAGCAGTCGCGGAAGCGTGCAAGCAGGCGCGGAAGCGTCCGAGCAGGCGCGGAAACGTCAAAGCATGCGCGGAAGAGTCCAAGCAGGCGCGGAAGCGTCCAAGCAGGCGCGGAAGCGTCCAAGCAGACGCGGAAGTGTCCAAGCAGGCGCGGCAGCGTCTAAGCAGGCGCGGAAGCGTCCAAGCAGTCGCGGAAGCGTCCAAACAGGCGCGGAAGCGTCCAAGCAGGCGCGGAAGCGTCCAGGCAGGCGCGGAAGCGTCCAAGCAGGCGTGGAAGAGTCCAAGCAGGCGCGGATGCGTCCAAGCCGGCGCGGAAGCGTCCAAGCAGACGCGGAAGCGTCCAAGCAGGCGCGGAAGCGTCCAAGCAGGCGCGGAACCGTGCAAGCTGGCGCGGAAGCGGCCAAGCAGGCGCGGAAGCGTCCAAGCAGGCGCGGAAGCGTCCAAGCAGGCGCGGAAGCGTCCAAGCAGGCGTGGAAGAGTCCAAGCTGGCGCGGAAGCGTCCAAGCAGGTGCGGAAGCGTCCAAGCAGACGCGGAAGCGACCAAGCAGGCGCGGAAGCGTCCAAGCAGGCGCGGAACCGTGCAAGCTGGCGCGGAAGCGGCCAAGCAGGCGCGGAAGCGTCCAAGCAGGCGCGGAAGAGTCCAAGCAGGCGCGGAAGCGTCCAAGCAGGCGCGGAAGCGTCCAAGCAGGCGCGGAAGAGTCCAAGCAGGCGGGGAAGCGTCCAAGCAGTCGCGGAAGCGTCCAAGCAGGCGCGGTAGCGTCCAAGCAGGCGCGGAAGCGTCCAAGCAGGCGCGGAAGCGTCCAAGCAGTCGCGGAAGCGTCGAAGCAGGCGCGGTAGCGTCCAACCAGGTGCGGAAGCGTCCAAGCAGGCGCGGAAGCATGCAAGAAGCCGCAGAAGAGTCCAAGCAGGCGCGGAAGCGTCCAAGCAGGCGTGGGAGCGTCCAAGCAGGCGCGAAACCGTGCAAGCAGGCGCGGAAGCGTCCAAGCAGGCGCGGAAGCATGCAAACAGGCGGGGAAGCATGCAAGAAGGCGCAGAACAGTCCAAGCAGGCGCGGAAGCGTCCAAGCTGTCGCGGAAGCGTCCAAGCAGGTGCGGAAGCGTCCAAGCAGACGCGGAAGCGACCAAGCAGGCGCGGAAGCGTCCAAGCAGGCGCGGAACCGTGCAAGCTGGCGCGGAAGCGCCCAAGCAGGCGCGGAACCGTGCAAGCAGGCGCGGAAGCGTCCAAGCAGGCGTGGAAGCGTCCAAGCATGCGTGGAAGAGTCCAAGCAGCTGCGGAAGCGTCCAAGCAGGCGCGGAAGCGTCCAAGCAGGCGCGGTAGCGTCCAAGCAGGCGCGGAAGCGTCCAAGCAGGCGTGGAAGAGTCCAAGCTGGCGCGGAAGCGTCCAAGCAGGTGCGGAAGCGTCCAAGCAGACGCGGAAGCGACCAAGCAGGCGCGGAAGCGTCCAAGCAGGCGCGGAAGCGACCAAGCAGGCGCGGAAGCGTCCAAGCAGGCGCGGAACCGTGCAAGCTGGCGCGGAAGCGGCCAAGCAGGCGCGGAAGCGTCCAAGCAGGCGCGGAAGAGTCCAAGCAGGCGCGGAAGCGTCCAAGCAGGCGCGGAAGAGTCCAAGCAGGCGGGGAAGCGTCCAAGCAGTCGCGGAAACGTCCAGGCAGGCGCGGAAGCATGCAAGAAGCCGCAGAAGAGTCCAAGCAGGCGCGGAAGCGTCCAAGCAGTCGCGGAAGCGTCCAAGCAGGCGTGGAAGCGCCCAAGCAGTCGCGGAAGCGTGCAAGCAGGCGCGGAAGCGTCCAAGCAGGCGGGGAAACGTCCAAGCAGGCGCGGAAGCGTCCAGGCAGGCGCGGAAGCGTCCAAGCAGGCGCGGAAGCGTCCAAGCAGGCGCGGAAGCGGCCAAGCAGGCGTGGAAGCGTCCAAGCAGGCGCGGAAGCGTCCAAGCAGGCGCGGAAGCGTTCAAGCAGGCGCGGAAGCTTCCAAGCAGGCGCGAAAGCGTCCAAGCAGGCGCGGAAGCGTGCAAGCAGGCGCGGAAGCGTCCAAGCAGGCGCGGAAGCGTTCAAGCAGGCGCGGAAGCGTCCAAGCAGGCGCGAAAGCGTCCAAGCAGGCGCGGAAGCGTGCAACCAGGCGCGGAAGCGTCCAAGCAGGCGCGGATCCGTGCAAGCAGGCGCGGAAGCATGCAAGAAGGCGCGGAAGCGTCCAAGCAGGCGCGGAAGCGTGCAACCAGGCGCGGAAGCGTCCAAGCAGGCGCGGATCCGTGCAAGCAGGCGCGGAAGCATGCAAGAAGGCGCGGAAGCGTCCAAGCAGGCGCGGAAGCGTCCAAGCAGGCGCGGAAGCGTCCAAGCAGACGCGGAAGCGTCCAAGCGGGCGCGGAAGCGTCCAAGCAGGCGCGGAAGCGTCCAAGCAGGCGCGGAAGCGTTCAAGCAGGCGCGGAAGCGTCCAAGCAGGCGCGAAAGCGTCCAAGCAGGCGCGGAAGCGTGCAACCAGGCGCGGAAGCGTCCAAGCAGGCGCGGATCCGTGCAAGCAGGCGCGGAAGCATGCAAGAAGGCGCGGAAGCGTCCAAGCAGGCGCGGAAGCGTCCAAGCAGGCGCGGAAGCGTCCAAGCAGGCGCGGAAGCGTCCAAGCAGGCGCGAAAGCGTCCAAGCAGGCGCGGAAGCGTGCAACCAGGCGCGGAAGCGTCCAAGCAGGCGCGGATCCGTGCAAGCAGGCGCGGAAGCATGCAAGAAGGCGCGGAAGCGTCCAAGCAGGCGCGGAAGCGTGCAAGCAGGCGCGGAAGCGTCCAAGCAGGCGCGGAACCGTGCAAGCTGGCGCGGAAGCGGCCAAGCAGGCGCGGAAGCGTCCAAGCAGGCGCGGAAGCGTCCAAGCAGGCGCGGAAGCGTCCAAGCAGGCGTGGAAGAGTCCAAGCTGGCGCGGAAGCGTCCAAGCAGGTGCGGAAGCGTCCAAGCAGACGCGGAAGCGACCAAGCAGGCGCGGAAGCGTCCAAGCAGGCGCGGAACCGTGCAAGCTGGCGCGGAAGCGGCCAAGCAGGCGCGGAAGCGTCCAAGCAGGCGCGGAAGAGTCCAAGCAGGCGCGGAAGCGTCCAAGCAGGCGCGGAAGCGTCCAAGCAGGCGCGGTAGCGTCCAAGCAGGCGCGGAAGCGTCCAAGCAGGCGTGGAAGAGTCCAAGCTGGCGCGGAAGCGTCCAAGCAGGTGCGGAAGCGTCCAAGCAGACGCGGAAGCGACCAAGCAGGCGCGGAAGCGTCCAAGCAGGCGCGGAAGCGACCAAGCAGGCGCGGAAGCGTCCAAGCAGGCGCGGAAGCGTTCAAGCAGGCGCGGAAGCGTCCAAGCAGGCGCGAAAGCGTCCAAGCGGGCGCGGAAGCGTCCAAGCAGGCGCGGAAGCGTCCAAGCAGGCGCGGAAGCGTTCAAGCAGGCGCGGAAGCGTCCAAGCAGGCGCGAAAGCGTCCAAGCAGGCGCGGAAGCGTGCAACCAGGCGCGGAAGCGTCCAAGCAGGCGCGGATCCGTGCAAGCAGGCGCGGAAGCATGCAAGAAGGCGCGGAAGCGTCCAAGCAGGCGCGGAAGCGTCCAAGCAGGCGCGGAAGCGTCCAAGCAGGCGCGGAAGCGTCCAAGCAGGCGCGAAAGCGTCCAAGCAGGCGCGGAAGCGTGCAACCAGGCGCGGAAGCGTCCAAGCAGGCGCGGATCCGTGCAAGCAGGCGCGGAAGCATGCAAGAAGGCGCGGAAGCGTCCAAGCAGGCGCGGAAGCGTGCAACCAGGCGCGGAAGCGTCCAAGCAGGCGCGGATCCGTGCAAGCAGGCGCGGAAGCATGCAAGAAGGCGCGGAAGCGTCCAAGCAGGCGCGGAAGCGTCCAAGCAGGCGCGGAAGCGTCCAAGCAGACGCGGAAGCGTCCAAGCGGGCGCGGAAGCGTCCAAGCAGGCGCGGAAGCGTCCAAGCAGGCGCGGAAGCGTTCAAGCAGGCGCGGAAGCGTCCAAGCAGGCGCGAAAGCGTCCAAGCAGGCGCGGAAGCGTGCAACCAGGCGCAGAAGAGTCCAAGCAGGCGCGGAAGCGTCCAAGCAGGCGCGGTAGCGTCCAACCATGTGCGGAAGCGTCCAAGCAGGCGCGGGAGCATGCAAGAAGGCGCAGAAGAGTCCAAGCAGGCGCGGAAGCGTCCAAGCAGTCGCGGAAGCGTCGAAGCAGGCGCTGAAACGTCCAAGCAGGCGCGGAAGCATGCAAGAAGGCGCAGAAGAGTCCAAGCAGGCGCGGAAGCGTCCAAGCAGGCGGGGAAGCATGCAAGCAGGCGCGGAAGCGTCCAAGCAAGCGCGGAAGCGTTCAAGCAGGCGCGGAAGCGTCCAAGCAGGCGCGAAAGCGTCCAAGCAGGCGCGGAAGCGTGCAACCAGGCGCGGAAGCGTCCAAGCAGGCGCGGATCCGTGCAAGCAGGCGCGGAAGCATGCAAGAAGGCGCGGAAGCGTCCAAGCAGGCGCGGAAGCGTCCAAGCAGGCGCGGAAGCGTCCATGCAGACGCGGAAGCGTCCAAGCGGGCGCGGAAGCGTCCAAGCAGGCGCGGAAGCGTCCAAGCAGGCGCGGAAGCGTTCAAGCAGGCGCGGAAGCGTCCAAGCAGGCGCGAAAGCGTCCAAGCAGGCGCGGAAGCGTGCAACCAGGCGCAGAAGAGTCCAAGCAGGCGCGGAAGCGTCCAAGCAGGCGCGGTAGCGTCCAACCATGTGCGGAAGCGTCCAAGCAGGCGCGGGAGCATGCAAGAAGGCGCAGAAGAGTCCAAGCAGGCGCGGAAGCGTCCAAGCAGTCGCGGAAGCGTCGAAGCAGGCGCTGAAACGTCCAAGCAGGCGCGGAAGCATGCAAGAAGGCGCAGAAGAGTCCAAGCAGGCGCGGAAGCGTCCAAGCAGGCGCGGAACCGTGCAAGCTGGCGCGGAAGCGGCCAAGCAGGCGCGGATCCGTGCAAGCAGGCGCGGAAGCGTCCAAGCAGGCGCGGAAGCGTCCAAGCAGACGCGGAAGCGCCCAAGCAGTCGCGGAAGCGTGCAAGCAGGCGCGGAAGCGTCCGAGCAGGCGCGGAAACGTCAAAGCATGCGCGGAAGAGTCCAAGCAGGCGCGGAAGCGTCCAAGCAGGCGCGGAAGCGTCCAAGCAGACGCGGAAGTGTCCAAGCAGGCGCGGCAGCGTCTAAGCAGGCGCGGAAGCGTCCAAGCAGTCGCGGAAGCGTCCAAACAGGCGCGGAAGTGTCCAAGCAGGCGCGGCAGCGTCTAAGCAGGCGCGGAAGCGTCCAAGCAGTCGCGGAAGCGTCCAAACAGGCGCGGAAGCGTTCAAGCAGGCGCGGAAGCGTCCAAGCAGGCGCGGAAGCGTCCAAGCAGGCGTGGAAGAGTCCAAGCAGGCGCGGAAGCGTCCAAGCAGGCGCGGAAGCGTCCAAGCAGACGCGGAAGCGTCCAAGCAGGCGCGGAAGCGTCCAAGCAGGCGCGGAACCGTGCAAGCTGGCGCGGAAGCGGCCAAGCAGGCGCGGAAGCGTCCAAGCAGGCGCGGAAGCGTCCAAGCAGGCGCGGAAGCGTCCAAGCAGGCGTGGAAGAGTCCAAGCAGGCGCGGAAGCGTCCAAGCAGGCGCGGAAGCGTCCAAGCAGACGCGGAAGCGTCCAAGCAGGCGCGGAACCGTGCAAGCTGGCGCGGAAGCGGCCAAGCAGGCGCGGAAGCGTCCAAGCAGTCGCGGAAGCGTCCAAACAGGCGCGGAAGCGTCCAAGGAGGCGCGGAATCGTCCAAGCAGTCGCGGAAGCGTCCAAGCAGGCGCGGAAGCGTCCAAGCAGGCGCGGAAGCGCCCAAGCAGGCGCGGAACCGTGCAAGCAGGCGCGGAAGCGTCCAAGCAGGCGTGGAAGCGTCCAAGCATGCGTGGAAGAGTCCAAGCAGCTGCGGAAGCGTCCAAGCAGGCGCGGAAGCGTCCAAGCAGGCGCGGAAGCGTCCAAGCAGGCGCGGAAGCGTCCAAGCAGGCGTGGAAGAGTCCAAGCTGGCGCGGAAGCGTCCAAGCAGGCGCGGAAGCGTCCAAGCAGACGCGGAAGCGACCAAGCAGGCGCGGAAGCGTCCAAGCAGGCGCGGAACCGTGCAAGCTGGCGCGGAAGCGGCCAAGCAGGCGCGGATCCGTGCAAGCAGGCGCGGAAGCGTCCAAGCATGCGTGGAAGAGTCCAAGCAGCTGCGGAAGCGTCCAAGCAGGCGCGGAAGCGTCCAAGCAGGCGCGGAAGCGTCCAAGCAGGCGCGGAAGCGTCCAAGCAGGCGTGGAAGAGTCCAAGCTGGCGCGGAAGCGTCCAAGCAGGCGCGGAAGCGTCCAAGCAGACGCGGAAGCGACCAAGCAGGCGCGGAAGCGTCCAAGCAGGCGCGGAACCGTGCAAGCTGGCGCGGAAGCGGCCAAGCAGGCGCGGATCCGTGCAAGCAGGCGCGGAAGCGTCCACGCAGGCGCGGAAGCGTCCAAGCAGGCGCGGAAGCGCCCAAGCAGTCGCGGAAGCGTGCAAGCAGGCGCGGAAGCGTCCGAGCAGGCGCGGAAACGTCCAAGCATGCGCGGAAGAGTCCAAGCAGGCGCGGAAGCGTCCAAGCAGGCGCGGAAGCGTCCAAGCAGACGCGGAAGTGTCCAAGCAGGCGCGGCAGCGTCTAAGCAGGCGCGGAAGCGTCCAAGCAGTCGCGGAAGCGTCCAAACAGGCGCGGAAGCGTCCAAGCAGGCGCGGAAGCGTCCAAGCAGGCGCGGAAGCGTCCAAGCAGGCGTGGAAGAGTCCAAGCAGGCGCGGAAGCGTCCAAGCAGGCGCGGAAGCGTCCAAGCAGACGCGGAAGCGTCCAAGCAGGCGCGGAAGCGTCCAAGCAGGCGCGGAACCGTGCAAGCTGGCGCGGAAGCGGCCAAGCAGGCGCGGAAGCGTCCAAGCAGGCGCGGAAGCGTCCAAGCAGGCGCGGAAGCGTCCAAGCAGGCGCGGAAGCGTCCAAGCAGTCGCGGAAGAGTCCAAGCAGGCGCGGAAGCGTCCAAGCAGGCGCGGAAGCGTCCAAGC
Organism: Cerceris ruficornis; assembly: GCA_963989415.1. Lineage (NCBI taxonomy): Eukaryota > Metazoa > Arthropoda > Insecta > Hymenoptera > Crabronidae > Cerceris > Cerceris ruficornis. Next base: position 2,101,465 of record OZ022522.1, read on the forward strand.
AGGCGCGGAAGCGTCCAAGCAGGCGCGGAAGAGTTCAAGCAGGCGCGGAAGCGTCCAAGCAGGCGCGGAAGCGTCCAAGCAGACGCGGAAGCGTCCAAGCAGGCGCGGCAGCGTCTAAGCAGGAGCGGAAGCGTCCAAGCAGTCGCGGAAGCGTCCAAACAGGCGCGGAAGCGTCCAAGGAGGCGCGGAATCGTCCAAGCAGTCGCGGAAGCATCCAAGCAGGCGCGGAAGCGTCCAAGCAGGCGCGGAAGCGCCCAAGCAGGCGCGGAACCGTGCAAGCAGGCGCGGAAGCGTCCAAGCAGGCGTGGAAGCGTCCAAGCATGCGTGGAAGAGTCCAAGCAGCTGCGGAAGCGTCCAAGCAGGCGCGGAAGCGTCCAAGCAGGCGCGGAAGCGTCCAAGCAGGCGCGGAAGCGTCCAAGCAGGCGTGGAAGAGTCCAAGCTGGCGCGGAAGCGTCCAAGCAGGCGCGGAAGCGTCTAAGCAGGCGTGGGAGCGTCCAAGCAGGCGCGAAACCGTGCAAGCAGGCGCGGAAGCGTCCAAGCAGGCGCGGAAGCATGCAAACAGGCGGGGAAGCATGCAAGAAGGCGCAGAACAGTCCAAGCAGGCGCGGAAGCGTCCAAGCTGTCGCGGAAGCGTCCAAGCAGGTGCGGAAGCGTCCAAGCAGACGCGGAAGCGACCAAGCAGGCGCGGAAGCATGCAAGAAGGCGCAGAAGAGTCCAATCAGGCGCGGAAGCGTGCAAGCAGCCGCGGAAGCGTCCAAGCAGGCGCGGAAGCGTCCAAGCAGGCGCGGAAGCGTCCAAGCAGGCGCGGAAGCGTCCAAGCAGGCGCGGAAACGTCCAAGCAGGCGCGGAAGAGTCAAAGCAGGCGCGGAAGCGTCCAAGCAGGCGCGGAAGCATGCAAACAGGCGGGGAAGCATGCAAGAAGGCGCAGAAGAGTCCAAGCAGGCGCGGAAGCGTCCAAGCAGTCGCGGAAGCGTCGAAGCAGGCGCTGAAACGTCCAAGCAGGCGCGGAAGCATGCAAGAAGGCGCAGAAGAGTCCAAGCAGGCGCGGAAGCGTCCAAGCAGGCGCGGTAGCGTCCAACCATGTGCGGAAGCGTCCAAGCAGGCGCGGGAGCATGCAAGAAGGCGCAGAAGAGTCCAAGCAGGCGCGGAAGCGTCCAAGCAGTCGCGGAAGCGTCGAAGCAGGCGCTGAAACGTCCAAGCAGGCGCGGAAGCATGCAAGAAGGCGCAGAAGAGTCCAAGCAGGCGCGGAAGCGTCCAAGCAGGCGGGGAAGCATGCAAGCAGGCGCGGAAGCGTCCAAGCAGGCGCGGAAGCGTCCAAGCAGGCGCGGAAGCATGCAAGAAGGCGCAGAAGAGTCCAATCAGGCGCGGAAGCGTCCAAGCAGGCGCGGTAGCGTCCAACCAGGCACGGAAGCGTCCAAGTAGGCGCGGAAACGTCCAAGCAGGCGTGGGAGCGTCCAAGCAGGCGCGAAACCGTGCAAGCAGGCGCGAAACCGTGCAGGAAGGCGCGGAAGCGTCGAAGCAGGCGCTGAAACGTCCAAGCAGGCGCGGAAGCATGCAAGAAGGCGCAGAAGAGTCCAAGCAGGCGCGGAACCGTGCAAGCTGGCGCGGAAGCGGCCAAGCAGGCGCGGAAGCGTCCAAGCAGTCGCGGAAGCGTCCAAACAGGCGCGGAAGCGTCCAAGGAGGCGCGGAATCGTCCAAGCAGTCGCGGAAGCGTCCAAGCAGGCGCGGAAGCGTCCAAGCAGGCGCGGAAGCGCCCAAGCAGGCGCGGAACCGTGCAAGCAGGCGCGGAAGCGTCCAAGCAGGCGTGGAAGCGTCCAAGCATGCGTGGAAGAGTCCAAGCAGCTGCGGAAGCGTCCAAGCAGGCGCGGAAGCGTCCAAGCAGGCGCGGAAGCGTCCAAGCAGGCGCGGAAGCGTCCAAGCAGGCGTGGAAGAGTCCAAGCTGGCGCGGAAGCGTCCAAGCAGGCGCGGAAGCGTCCAAGCAGACGCGGAAGCGACCAAGCAGGCGCGGAAGCGTCCAAGCAGGCGCGGAACCGTGCAAGCTGGCGCGGAAGCGGCCAAGCAGGCGCGGATCCGTGCAAGCAGGCGCGGAAGCGTCCAAGCATGCGTGGAAGAGTCCAAGCAGCTGCGGAAGCGTCCAAGCAGGCGCGGAAGCGTCCAAGCAGGCGCGGAAGCGTCCAAGCAGGCGCGGAAGCGTCCAAGCAGGCGTGGAAGAGTCCAAGCTGGCGCGGAAGCGTCCAAGCAGGCGCGGAAGCGTCCAAGCAGACGCGGAAGCGACCAAGCAGGCGCGGAAGCGTCCAAGCAGGCGCGGAACCGTGCAAGCTGGCGCGGAAGCGGCCAAGCAGGCGCGGATCCGTGCAAGCAGGCGCGGAAGCGTCCACGCAGGCGCGGAAGCGTCCAAGCAGGCGCGGAAGCGCCCAAGCAGTCGCGGAAGCGTGCAAGCAGGCGCGGAAGCGTCCGAGCAGGCGCGGAAACGTCCAAGCATGCGCGGAAGAGTCCAAGCAGGCGCGGAAGCGTCCAAGCAGGCGCGGAAGCGTCCAAGCAGACGCGGAAGCGTCGAAGCAGGCGCTGAAACGTCCAAGCAGGCGCGGAAGCATGCAAGAAGGCGCAGAAGAGTCCAAGCAGGCGCGGAAGCGTCCAAGCAGGCGCGGTAGCGTCCAACCATGTGCGGAAGCGTCCAAGCAGGCGCGGGAGCATGCAAGAAGGCGCAGAAGAGTCCAAGCAGGCGCGGAAGCGTCCAAGCAGTCGCGGAAGCGTCGAAGCAGGCGCTGAAACGTCCAAGCAGGCGCGGAAGCATGCAAGAAGGCGCAGAAGAGTCCAAGCAGGCGCGGAAGCGTCCAAGCAGGCGGGGAAGCATGCAAGCAGGCGCGGAAGCGTCCAAGCAGGCGCGGAAGCGTCCAAGCAGGCGCGGAAGCGCCCAAGCAGTCGCGGAAGCGTGCAAGCAGGCGCGGAAGCGTCCGAGCAGGCGCGGAAACGTCCAAGCATGCGCGGAAGAGTCCAAGCAGGCGCGGAAGCGTCCAAGCAGGCGCGGAAGCGTCCAAGCAGACGCGGAAGTGTCCAAGCAGGCGCGGCAGCGTCGAAGCAGGCGCGGAAGCGTCCAAGCAGTCGCGGAAGCGTCCAAACAGGCGCGGAAGCGTCCAAGCAGGCGCGGAAGCGTCCAAGCAGACGCGGAAGCGACCAAGCAGGCGCGGAAGCGTCCAAGCAGGCGCGGAACCGTGCAAGCTGGCGCGGAAGCGGCCAAGCAGGCGCGGATCCGTGCAAGCAGGCGCGGAAGCGTCCACGCAGGCGCGGAAGCGTCCAAGCAGGCGCGGAAGCGCCCAAGCAGTCGCGGAAGCGTGCAAGCAGGCGCGGAAGCGTCCGAGCAGGCGCGGAAACGTCCAAGCATGCGCGGAAGAGTCCAAGCAGGCGCGGAAGCGTCCAAGCAGGCGCGGAAGCGTCCAAGCAGACGCGGAAGTGTCCAAGCAGGCGCGGCAGCGTCTAAGCAGGCGCGGAAGCGTCCAAGCAGTCGCGGAAGCGTCCAAACAGGCGCGGAAGCGTCCAAGCAGGCGCGGAAGCGTCCAAGCAGGCGCGGAAGCGTCCAAGCAGGCGTGGAAGAGTCCAAGCAGGCGCGGAAGCGTCCAAGCAGGCGCGGAAGCGTCCAAGCAGACGCGGAAGCGTCCAAGCAGGCGCGGAAGCGTCCAAGCAGGCGCGGAACCGTGCAAGCTGGCGCGGAAGCGGCCAAGCAGGCGCGGAAGCGTCCAAGCAGGCGCGGAAGCGTCCAAGCAGGCGCGGAAGCGTCCAAGCAGGCGCGGAAGCGTCCAAGCAGTCGCGGAAGAGTCCAAGCAGGCGCGGAAGCGGCCAAGCAGGCGCGGAAGCGTCCAAGCAGGCGCGGAAGCGTCCAAGCAGGCGCGGAAGCGTCCAAGCAGGCGCGGAAGAGTTCAAGCAGGCGCGGAAGCGTCCAAGCAGGCGCGGAAGCGTCCAAGCAGACGCGGAAGCGTCCAAGCAGGCGCGGCAGCGTCTAAGCAGGAGCGGAAGCGTCCAAGCAGTCGCGGAAGCGTCCAAACAGGCGCGGAAGCGTCCAAGGAGGCGCGGAATCGTCCAAGCAGTCGCGGAAGCGTCCAAGCAGGCGCGGAAGCGTCCAAGCAGGCGCGGAAGCGCCCAAGCAGGCGCGGAACCGTGCAAGCAGGCGCGGAAGCGTCCAAGCAGGCGTGGAAGCGTCCAAGCATGCGTGGAAGAGTCCAAGCAGCTGCGGAAGCGTCCAAGCAGGCGCGGAAGCGTCCAAGCAGGCGCGGAAGCGTCCAAGCAGGCGCGGAAGCGTCCAAGCAGGCGTGGAAGAGTCCAAGCTGGCGCGGAAGCGTCCAAGCAGGCGCGGAAGCGTCTAAGCAGGCGTGGGAGCGTCCAAGCAGGCGCGAAACCGTGCAAGCAGGCGCGGAAGCGTCCAAGCAGGCGCGGAAGCATGCAAACAGGCGGGGAAGCATGCAAGAAGGCGCAGAACAGTCCAAGCAGGCGCGGAAGCGTCCAAGCTGTCGCGGAAGCGTCCAAGCAGGTGCGGAAGCGTCCAAGCAGACGCGGAAGCGACCAAGCAGGCGCGGAAGCATGCAAGAAGGCGCAGAAGAGTCCAATCAGGCGCGGAAGCGTGCAAGCAGCCGCGGAAGCGTCCAAGCAGGCGCGGAAGCGTCCAAGCAGGCGCGGAAGCGTCCAAGCAGGCGCGGAAGCGTCCAAGCAGGCGCGGAAACGTCCAAGCAGGCGCGGAAGAGTCAAAGCAGGCGCGGAAGCGTCCAAGCAGGCGCGGAAGCATGCAAACAGGCGGGGAAGCATGCAAGAAGGCGCAGAAGAGTCCAAGCAGGCGCGGAAGCTTCCAAGCAGGCGCGGTAGCGTCCAAGCAGTCGCGGAAGCGTCCAAGCAGTCGCGGAAGCGTCCGAGCAGTCGCGGAAGCGTCCAAGCAGGCGGGGAAGCATGCAAGCAGGCGCGGAAGCATCCAAGCAGGCGCGGAAACGTCCAAGTAGTCGCGGAAGCATGCAAGAAGGCGCGGAAGCGTCCAAGCAGGCGCGGTAGCGTCCAAGCAGGCGCAGAAGAGTCCAAACAGGTGCAGAAGTGTCCAAGCAGGCGCGGAATCGTCCAAGCAGTCGCGGAAGCGTCCAAGCAGGCGCGGTAGCGTCCAACCAGGCGCGGCAGCGTCTAAGCAGTCGCGGAAGCGTCCAAGCAGGCGCGGAAACGTCCAAGCAGGCGCGGAAACGTCCAAGCAGGCGCGGAAGCATGCAAGAAGGCGCAGAAGAGTCCAAGCAGGCGCGGAAGCGTCCAAGCAGGCGCGGAAACGTCCAAGTAGACGCGGAAGCATGCAAGAAGGCGCAGAAGAGTCCAAGCAGGCGCGGAAGCGTCCAAGCAGGCGGGGAAGCATGCAAGAAGGCGCGGAAGCGTCCAAGCAGGCGCGGTAGCGTCCAAGCAGGCGCAGAAGGGTCCAAACAGGCGCAGAAGTGTCCAACAGGCGCGGAATCGTCCAAGCAGTCGCGGAAGCGTCCAAGCAGGCGCGGTAGCGTCCAACCAGGCGCGGAAGCGTCTAAGCAGTCGCGGAAGCGTCCAAGCAGGCGCGGAAGCGTCCAAGCAGTCGCGGAAGCATCCATACAGGCGCGGAAGCGGCCAAGTAGGCGCGGCAGCATGCAAGAAGGCGCAGAAGAGTCCAAGCAGGCGCGGAAGCGTCCAAGCAGGCGCGGAAGCATCCATACATGCGCAGAAGCGTCCAAGCAGGCGCGGAAGCGTCCAAGCAGGCGCGGAAACGTCCAAGTAGGCGCGGAAGCGTCCAAGCAGGCGCGGAAACGTCCAAGCAGGCGCGGAAGCGTCCAAGCAGGCGCGGATGCGTCCAAGCAGGCGCGGAAGCGTCCAAGCAGGCGCGGAAGCGTCCAAGCAGGCGCGGAAACATCCAAGTAGGCGCGGAAGCATGCAAGAAGGCGCAGAAGAGTCCAAGCAGGCGCGAAAACGTCCAAGTAGGCGCGGAAGCGACCAAGCAGGCGGGGTAGCTTCCAAGCAGGCGCGGAAGCATGCAAGCAGGCGCGGAAGCATGCAAAAAGGCGCAGAAGAGTCCAAGCAGGCGCGGAAACGTCCAAGTAGGCGCGGAAGCATGCAAGAAGGCGCGGAAGCGTCCAAGCAGGCGCGGTAGCGTCCAAGCAGGCGCGGAAACGTCCAAGCAGGCGCGGAAGCATGCAAGAAGGCGCAGAAGAGTCCAAGCAGGCGCGGAAGCATGCAAGAAGTCGCAGAAGAGTCCAAGCAGGCGCGAAAACGTCCAAGTAGGCGCGGAAGCATCCATACATGCGCAGAAGCGTCCAAGCAGGCGCGGAAGCGTCCAAGCAGGCGCGGAAACGTCCAAGTAGGCGCGGAAGCGTCCAAGCAGGCGCGGAAACGTCCAAGCAGGCGCGGAAGCGTCCAAGCAGGCGCGGATGCGTCCAAGCAGGCGCGGAAGCGTCCAAGCAGGCGCGGAAGCGTCCAAGCAGGCGCGGAAACATCCAAGTAGGCGCGGAAGCATGCAAGAAGGCGCAGAAGAGTCCAAGCAGGCGCGAAAACGTCCAAGTAGGCGCGGAAGCGACCAAGCAGGCGGGGTAGCTTCCAAGCAGGCGCGGAAGCATGCAAGCAGGCGCGGAAGCATGCAAAAAGGCGCAGAAGAGTCCAAGCAGGCGCGGAAACGTCCAAGTAGGCGCGGAAGCATGCAAGAAGGCGCGGAAGCGTCCAAGCAGGCGCGGTAGCGTCCAAGCAGGCGCGGAAACGTCCAAGCAGGCGCGGAAGCATGCAAGAAGGCGCAGAAGAGTCCAAGCAGGCGCGGAAGCATGCAAGAAGTCGCAGAAGAGTCCAAGCAGTCGCGGAAGCGTCCAAGCAGGCGCGGTAGCGTCCAAGCAGTCGCGGAAGCGTCCAAGCAGTCGCGGAAGCGTCCGAGCAGTCGCGGAAGCGTCCAAGCAGGCGGGGAAGCATGCAAGCAGGCGCGGAAGCATCCAAGCAGGCGCGGAAACGTCCAAGTAGTCGCGGAAGCATGCAAGAAGGCGCGGAAGCGTCCAAGCAGGCGCGGTAGCGTCCAAGCAGGCGCAGAAGAGTCCAAACAGGTGCAGAAGTGTCCAAGCAGGCGCGGAATCGTCCAAGCAGTCGCGGAAGCGTCCAAGCAGGCGCGGTAGCGTCCAACCAGGCGCGGAAGCGTCTAAGCAGTCGCGGAAGCGTCCAAGCAGGCGCGGTAGCGTCCAAGCAGGCGCGGAAGCATGCAAGAAGACGCAGAAGAGTCCAAGCAGGCGCGGAAGCGTCCAAGCAGGCGCGGAAACGTCCAAGTAGGCGCGGAAGCATGCAAGAAGGCGCGGAAGCGTCCAAGCAGGCGCGGTAGCGTCCAAGCAGGCGCGGAAACGTCCAAGCAGGCGCGGAAACGTCCAAGCAGGCGCGGAAGCATGCAAGAAGGCGCAGAAGAGTCCAAGCAGGCGCGGAAGCGTCCAAGAAGGCGCGGAAACGTCCAAGTAGGCGCGGAAGCATGCAAGAAGGCGCAGAAACGACCAAGCAGGCGCGGTAGCGTCCAAGCAGGCGCAGAAGAGTCCAAACAGGTGCAGAAGTGTCCAAGCAGGCGCGGAATCGTCCAAGCAGTCGCGGAAGCGTCCAAGCAGGCGCGGTAGCGTCCAACCAGGCGCGGAAGCGTCTAAGCAGTCGCGGAAGCGTCCAAGCAGGCGCGGTAGCGTCCAAGCAGGCGCGGAAACGTCCAAGCAGGCGCGGAAGCATGCAAGAAGACGCAGAAGAGTCCAAGCAGGCGCGGAAGCGTCCAAGCAGGCGCGGAAACGTCCAAGTAGGCGCGGAAGCATGCAAGAAGGCGCGGAAGCGTCCAAGCAGGCGCGGTAGCGTCCAAGCAGGCGCGGAAACGTCCAAGCAGGCGCGGAAACGTCCAAGCAGGCGCGGAAGCATGCAAGAAGGCGCAGAAGAGTCCAAGCAGGCGCGGAAGCATGCAAGAAGTCGCAGAAGAGTCCAAGCAGTCGCGGAAGCGTCCAAGCAGGCGCGGTAGCGTCCAAGCAGTCGCGGAAGCGTCCAAGCAGTCGCGGAAGCGTCCGAGCAGTCGCGGAAGCGTCCAAGCAGGCGGGGAAGCATGCAAGCAGGCGCGGAAGCATCCAAGCAGGCGCGGAAACGTCCAAGTAGTCGCGGAAACGTCCAAGTAGGCGCGGAAGCATGCAAGAAGGCGCAGAAGAGTCCAAGCAGGCGCGGTAGCGTCCAAGCAGGCGCGGAAACGTCCAAGCAGGCGCGGAAGCATGCAAGAAGACGCAGAAGAGTCCAAGCAGGCGCGGCAGCGTCTAAGCAGGCGCGGAAGCGTCCAAGCAGTCGCGGAAGCGTCCAAACAGGCGCGGAAGCGTCCAAGCAGGCGCGGAAGCGTCCAAGCAGGCGCGGAAGCGTCCAAGCAGGCGTGGAAGAGTCCAAGCAGGCGCGGAAGCGTCCAAGCAGGCGCGGAAGCGTCCAAGCAGACGCGGAAGCGTCCAAGCAGCCGCGGAAGCGTCCGAGCAGGCGCGGAACCGTGCAAGCTGGCGCGGAAGCGGCCAAGCAGGCGCGGAAGCGTCCAAGCAGGCGCGGAACCGTGCAAGCTGGCGCGGAAGCGGCCAAGCAGGCGCGGAAGCGTCCAAGCAGGCGCGGAAGCGTCCAAGCAGACGCGGAAGCGTCCAAGCAGGCGCGGAAGCGTCCAAGCAGGCGCGGAACCGTGCAAGCTGGCGCGGAAGCGGCCAAGCAGGCGCGGAAGCGTCCAAGCAGGCGCGGAAGCGTCCAAGCAGGCGCGGAAGCGTCCAAGCAGGCGTGGAAGAGTCCAAGCAGGCGCGGAAGCGTCCAAGCAGGCGCGGAAGCGTCCAAGCAGACGCGGAAGCGTCCAAGCAGGCGCGGAACCGTGCAAGCTGGCGCGGAAGCGGCCAAGCAGGCGCGGAAGCGTCCAAGCAGTCGCGGAAGCGTCCAAACAGGCGCGGAAGCGTCCAAGGAGGCGCGGAATCGTCCAAGCAGTCGCGGAAGCGTCCAAGCAGGCGCGGAAGCGTCCAAGCAGGCGCGGAAGCGCCCAAGCAGGCGCGGAACCGTGCAAGCAGGCGCGGAAGCGTCCAAGCAGGCGTGGAAGCGTCCAAGCATGCGTGGAAGAGTCCAAGCAGCTGCGGAAGCGTCCAAGCAGGCGCGGAAGCGTCCAAGCAGGCGCGGAAGCGTCCAAGCAGGCGCGGAAGCGTCCAAGCAGGCGTGGAAGAGTCCAAGCTGGCGCGGAAGCGTCCAAGCAGGCGCGGAAGCGTCCAAGCAGACGCGGAAGCGACCAAGCAGGCGCGGAAGCGTCCAAGCAGGCGCGGAACCGTGCAAGCTGGCGCGGAAGCGGCCAAGCAGGCGCGGATCCGTGCAAGCAGGCGCGGAAGCGTCCAAGCATGCGTGGAAGAGTCCAAGCAGCTGCGGAAGCGTCCAAGCAGGCGCGGAAGCGTCCAAGCAGGCGCGGAAGCGTCCAAGCAGGCGCGGAAGCGTCCAAGCAGGCGTGGAAGAGTCCAAGCTGGCGCGGAAGCGTCCAAGCAGGCGCGGAAGCGTCCAAGCAGACGCGGAAGCGACCAAGCAGGCGCGGAAGCGTCCAAGCAGGCGCGGAACCGTGCAAGCTGGCGCGGAAGCGGCCAAGCAGGCGCGGATCCGTGCAAGCAGGCGCGGAAGCGTCCACGCAGGCGCGGAAGCGTCCAAGCAGGCGCGGAAGCGCCCAAGCAGTCGCGGAAGCGTGCAAGCAGGCGCGGAAGCGTCCGAGCAGGCGCGGAAACGTCCAAGCATGCGCGGAAGAGTCCAAGCAGGCGCGGAAGCGTCCAAGCAGGCGCGGAAGCGTCCAAGCAGACGCGGAAGTGTCCAAGCAGGCGCGGCAGCGTCTAAGCAGGCGCGGAAGCGTCCAAGCAGTCGCGGAAGCGTCCAAACAGGCGCGGAAGCGTCCAAGCAGGCGCGGAAGCGTCCAAGCAGGCGCGGAAGCGTCCAAGCAGGCGTGGAAGAGTCCAAGCAGGCGCGGAAGCGTCCAAGCAGGCGCGGAAGCGTCCAAGCAGACGCGGAAGCGTCCAAGCAGGCGCGGAAGCGTCCAAGCAGGCGCGGAACCGTGCAAGCTGGCGCGGAAGCGGCCAAGCAGGCGCGGAAGCGTCCAAGCAGGCGCGGAAGCGTCCAAGCAGACGCGGAAGCGTCCAAGCAGGCGCGGAAGCGTCCAAGCAGGCGCGGAACCGTGCAAGCTGGCGCGGAAGCGGCCAAGCAGGCGCGGAAGCGTCCAAGCAGGCGCGGAAGCGTCCAAGCAGGCGCGGAAGCGTCCAAGCAGGCGCGGAAGCGTCCAAGCAGTCGCGGAAGAGTCCAAGCAGGCGCGGAAGCGGCCAAGCAGGCGCGGAAGCGTCCAAGCAGGCGCGGAAGCGTCCAAGCAGGCGCGGAAGCGTCCAAGCAGGCGCGGAAGCGTCCAAGCAGACGCGGAAGCGTCCAAGCAGGCGCGGAAGCGTCCAAGCAGGCGCGGAACCGTGCAAGCTGGCGCGGAAGCGGCCAAGCAGGCGCGGAAGCGTCCAAGCAGGCGCGGAAGCGTCCAAGCAGGCGTGGAAGAGTCCAAGCAGGCGCGGAAGCGTCCAAGCAGGCGCGGAAGCGTCCAAGCAGACGCGGAAGCGTCCAAGCAGGCGCGGAAGCGTCCAAGCAGGCGCGGAACCGTGCAAGCTGGCGCGGAAGCGGCCAAGCAGGCGCGGAAGCGTCCAAGCAGGCGCGGAAGCGTCCAAGCAGACGCGGAAGCGTCCAAGCAGGCGCGGAAGCGTCCAAGCAGGCGCGGAACCGTGCAAGCTGGCGCGGAAGCGGCCAAGCAGGCGCGGAAGCGTCCAAGCAGGCGCGGAAGCGTCCAAGCAGGCGCGGAAGCGTCCAAGCAGGCGCGGAAGCGTCCAAGCAGTCGCGGAAGAGTCCAAGCAGGCGCGGAAGCGGCCAAGCAGGCGCGGAAGCGTCCAAGCAGGCGCGGAAGCGTCCAAGCAGGCGCGGAAGCGTCCAAGCAGGCGCGGAAGCGTCCAAGCAGACGCGGAAGCGTCCAAGCAGGCGCGGAAGCGTCCAAGCAGGCGCGGAACCGTGCAAGCTGGCGCGGAAGCGGCCAAGCAGGCGCGGAAGCGTCCAAGCAGGCGCGGAAGCGTCCAAGCAGGCGCGGAAGCGTCCAAGCAGGCGCGGAAGAGTTCAAGCAGGCGCGGAAGCGTCCAAGCAGGCGCGGAAGCGTCCAAGCAGACGCGGAAGCGTCCAAGCAGGCGCGGCAGCGTCTAAGCAGGAGCGGAAGCGTCCAAGCAGTCGCGGAAGCGTCCAAACAGGCGCGGAAGCGTCCAAGGAGGCGCGGAATCGTCCAAGCAGTCGCGGAAGCGTCCAAGCAGGCGCGGAAGCGTCCAAGCAGGCGCGGAAGCGCCCAAGCAGGCGCGGAACCGTGCAAGCAGGCGCGGAAGCGTCCAAGCAGGCGTGGAAGCGTCCAAGCATGCGTGGAAGAGTCCAAGCAGCTGCGGAAGCGTCCAAGCAGGCGCGGAAGCGTCCAAGCAGGCGCGGAAGCGTCCAAGCAGGCGCGGAAGCGTCCAAGCAGGCGTGGAAGAGTCCAAGCTGGCGCGGAAGCGTCCAAGCAGGCGCGGAAGCGTCCAAGCAGACGCGGAAGCGACCAAGCAGGCGCGGAAGCGTCCAAGCAGGCGTGGAAGCGTCCAAGCATGCGTGGAAGAGTCCAAGCAGCTGCGGAAGCGTCCAAGCAGGCGCGGAAGCGTCCAAGCAGGAGCGGAAGCGTCCATGCAGGCGCGGAAGCGTCCAAGCAGGCGCGGAAGCGTGCAAGCAGGCGCGGAAGCTTGCAAGCAGGCGCGGAAGCGTCCAAGCATGCGTTGAAGAGTCCAAGCAGGCGCGGAAACGTCCAAGCAGGCGCGGAAGCGTCCAAGCAGGCGCGGAAGCGTCCAAGCAGACGCGGAAGTGTCCAAGCAGGCGCGGCAGCGTCTAAGCAGGCGCGGAAGCGTCCAAGCAGTCGCGGAAGCGTCCAAGCAGGCGCGGAAGCGTCCAAGCAGACGCGGAAGCGTCCAAGCAGGCGCGGAAGCGTCCAAGCAGGCGCGGAAGCGTCCAAGCAGGCGCGGAAGCGTCCAAGCAGGCGTGGAAGAGTCCAAGCTGGCGCGGAAGCGTCCAAGCAGGCGCGGAAGCGTCCAAGCAGACGCGGAAGCGTCCAAGCAGGCGCGGAAGCGTCCAAGCAGGCGCGGAAGCGTCCAAGCAGGCGCGGAAGCGTCCAAGCAGGCGCGGAAGCGTCCAAGCAGGCGTGGAAGAGTCCAAGCAGGCGCGGAAGCGTCCAAGCAGGCGCGGAAGCGTCCAAGCAGGCGTGGAAGAGTCCAAGCTGGCGCGGAAGCGTCCAAGCAGGCGCGGAAGCGTCCAAGCAGACGCGGAAGCGACCAAGCAGGCGCGGAAGCGTCCAAGCAGGCGCGGAAGCGTCCAAGCAGGCGCGGAAGCGTCCAAGCAGGCGCGGAAGAGTTCAAGCAGGCGCGGAAGCGTCCAAGCAGGCGCGGAAGCGTCCAAGCAGACGCGGAAGCGTCCAAGCAGGCGCGGCAGCGTCTAAGCAGGAGCGGAAGCGTCCAAGCAGTCGCGGAAGCGTCCAAACAGGCGCGGAAGCGTCCAAGGAGGCGCGGAATCGTCCAAGCAGTCGCGGAAGCGTCCAAGCAGGCGCGGAAGCGTCCAAGCAGGCGCGGAAGCGCCCAAGCAGGCGCGGAACCGTGCAAGCAGGCGCGGAAGCGTCCAAGCAGGCGTGGAAGCGTCCAAGCATGCGTGGAAGAGTCCAAGCAGCTGCGGAAGCGTCCAAGCAGGCGCGGAAGCGTCCAAGCAGGCGCGGAAGCGTCCAAGCAGGCGCGGAAGCGTCCAAGCAGGCGTGGAAGAGTCCAAGCTGGCGCGGAAGCGTCCAAGCAGGCGCGGAAGCGTCCAAGCAGACGCGGAAGCGACCAAGCAGGCGCGGAAGCGTCCAAGCAGGCGTGGAAGCGTCCAAGCATGCGTGGAAGAGTCCAAGCAGCTGCGGAAGCGTCCAAGCAGGCGCGGAAGCGTCCAAGCAGGAGCGGAAGCGTCCAAGCAGGCGCGGAAGCGTCCAAGCAGGCGCGGAAGCGTGCAAGCAGGCGCGGAAGCGTGCAAGCAGGCGCGGAAGCGTCCAAGCATGCGTTGAAGAGTCCAAGCAGGCGCGGAAACGTCCAAGCAGGCGCGGAAGCGTCCAAGCAGGCGCGGAAGCGTCCAAGCAGACGCGGAAGTGTCCAAGCAGGCGCGGCAGCGTCTAAGCAGGCGCGGAAGCGTCCAAGCAGTCGCGGAAGCGTCCAAGCAGGCGCGGAAGCGTCCAAGCAGACGCGGAAGCGTCCAAGCAGGCGCGGAAGCGTCCAAGCAGGCGCGGAAGCGTCCGAGCAGGCGCGGAAACGTCCAAGCATGCGCGGAAGAGTCCAAGCAGGCGCGGAAGCGTCCAAGCAGGCGCGGAAGCGTCCAAGCAGGCGCGGAAGCGTCCAAGCAGGCGCGGAAGCGCCCAAGCAGTCGCGGAAGCGTGCAAGCAGGCGCGGAAGCGTCCAAGCAGGCGCGGATCCGTGCAAGCAGGCGCGGAAGCGTCCAAGCAGGCGCGGAAGCGTCCAAGCAGGCGCGGAAGCGCCCAAGCAGTCGCGGAAGCGTGCAAGCAGGCGCGGAAGCGTCCGAGCAGGCGCGGAAACGTCCAAGCATGCGCGGAAGAGTCCAAGCAGGCGCGGAAGCGTCCAAGCAGGCGCGGAAGCGTCCAAGCAGACGCGGAAGTGTCCAAGCAGGCGCGGCAGCGTCTAAGCAGGCGCGGAAGCGTCCAAGCAGTCGCGGAAGCGTCCAAACAGGCGCGGAAGCGTCCAAGCAGGCGCGGAAGCGTCCAATCAGGCGCGGAAGCGTCCAAGCAGGCGTGGAAGAGTCCAAGCAGGCGCGGAAGCGTCCAAGCAGGCGCGGAAGCGTCCAAGCAGACGCGGAAGCGTCCAAGCAGCCGCGGAAGCGTCCAAGCAGGCGCGGAACCGTGCAAGCTGGCGCGGAAGCGGCCAAGCAGGCGCGGAAGCGTCCAAGCAGGCGCGGAAGCGTCCAAGCAGGCGCGGAACCGTGCAAGCTGGCGCGGCAGTGGCCAAGCAGGCGCGGATCCGTGCAAGCAGGCGCGGAAGCGTCCAAGCAGGCGCGGAAGCGTCCAAGCAGACGCGGAAGCGTCCAAGCAGGCGCGGAAGCGTCCAAGCAGGCGCGGAACCGTGCAAGCTGGCGCGGAAGCGGCCAAGCAGGCGCGGAAGCGTCCAAGCAGGCGCGGAAGCGTCCAAGCAGGCGCGGAAGCGTCCAAGCAGGCGTGGAAGAGTCCAAGCTGGCGCGGAAGCGTCCAAGCAGGCGCGGAAGCGTCCAAGCAGACGCGGAAGCGACCAAGCAGGCGCGGAAGCGTCCAAGCAGGCGCGGAACCGTGCAAGCTGGCGCGGAAGCGGCCAAGCAGGCGCGGATCCGTGCAAGCAGGCGCGGAAGCGTCCACGCAGGCGCGGAAGCGTCCAAGCAGGCGCGGAAGCGCCCAAGCAGTCGCGGAAGCGTGCAAGCAGGCGCGGAAGCGTCCGAGCAGGCGCGGAAACGTCCAAGCATGCGCGGAAGAGTCCAAGCAGGCGCGGAAGCGTCCAAGCTGGCGCGGAAGCGTCCAAGCAGACGCGGAAGTGTCCAAGCAGGCGCGGCAGCGTCTAAGCAGGCGCGGAAGCGTCCAAGCAGTCGCGGAAGCGTCCAAACAGGCGCGGAAGCGTCCAAGCAGGCGCGGAAGCGTCCAAGCAGGCGCGGAAGCGTCCAAGCAGGCGTGGAAGAGTCCAAGCAGGCGCGGAAGCGTCCAAGCAGGCGCGGAAGCGTCCAAGCAGACGCGGAAGCGTCCAAGCAGGCGCGGAAGCGTCCAAGCAGGCGCGGAACCGTGCAAGCTGGCGCGGAAGCGGCCAAGCAGGCGCGGAAGCGTCCAAGCAGGCGCGGAAGCGTCCAAGCAGGCGCGGAAGCGTCCAAGCAGGCGCGGAAGCGTCCAAGCAGTCGCGGAAGAGTCCAAGCAGGCGCGGAAGCGGCCAAGCAGGCGCGGAAGCGTCCAAGCAGGCGCGGAAGCGTCCAAGCAGGCGCGGAAGCGTCCAAGCAGGCGCGGAAGAGTCCAAGCAGGCGCGGAAGCGTCCAAGCAGGCGCGGAAGCGTCCAAGCAGGCGCGGAAGCGTCCAAGCAGGCGTGGAAGAGTCCAAGCTGGCGCGGAAGCGTCCAAGCAGGCGCGGAAGCGTCCAAGCAGACGCGGAAGCGACCAAGCAGGCGCGGAAGCGTCCAAGCAGGCGTGGAAGCGTCTAAGCATGCGTGGAAGAGTCCAAGCAGCTGCGGAAGCGTCCGAGCAGGCGCGGAAGCGTCCAAGCAGGAGCGGAAGCGTCCAAGCAGGCGCGGAAGCGTCCAAGCAGGCGCGGAAGCGTGCAAGCAGGCGCGGAAGCGTGCAAGCAGGCGCGGAAGCGTCCAAGCATGCGGTGAAGAGTCCAAGCAGGCGCGGAAACGTCCAAGCAGGCGCGGAAGCGTCCAAGCAGGCGCGGAAGCGTCCAAGCAGACGCGGAAGTGTCCAAGCAGGCGCGGCAGCGTCTAAGCAGGCGCGGAAGCGTCCAAGCAGTCGCGGAAGCGTCCAAACAGGCGCGGAAGCGTCCAAGCAGGCGCGGAAGCGTCCAAGCAGGCGCGGAAGCGTCCAAGCAGGCGTGGAAGAGTCCAAGCAGGCGCGGAAGCGTCCAAGCAGGCGCGGAAGCGTCCAAGCAGACGCGGAAGCGTCCAAGCAGGCGCGGAAGCGTCCAAGCAGGCGCGGAACCGTGCAAGCTGGCGCGGAAGCGGCCAAGCAGGCGCGGAAGCGTCCAAGCAGGCGCGGAAGCGTCCGAGCAGGCGCGGAAACGTCCAAGCATGCGCGGAAGAGTCCAAGCAGGCGCGGAAGCGTCCAAGCAGGCGCGGAAGCGTCCAAGCAGGCGCGGAAGCGTCCAAGCAGGCGCGGAAGCGTTCGAGCAGACGCGGAAGCGTCCAAGCAGGCGCGGAACCGTGCAAGCTGGCGCGGAAGCGGCCAAGCAGGCGCGGATCCGTGCAAGCAGGCGCGGAAGCGGCCAAGCAGGCGCGGAAGCGTCCAAGCAGTCGCGGAAGCGTCCAAACAGGCGCGGAAGCGTCCAAGCAGGCGCGGAAGCGTCCAAGCAGGCGCGGAAGCGTCCAAGCAGGCGTGGAAGAGTCCAAGCAGGCGCGGAAGCGTCCAAGCAGGCGCGGAAGCGTCCGAGCAGGCGCGGAAACGTCCAAGCATGCGCGGAAGAGTCCAAGCAGGCGCGGAAGCGTCCAAGCAGGCGCGGAAGCGTCCAAGCAGGCGCGGAAGCGTCCAAGCAGGCGCGGAAGCGCCCAAGCAGTCGCGGAAGCGTGCAAGCAGGCGCGGAAGCGTCCAAGCAGGCGCGGATCCGTGCAAGCAGGCGCGGAAGCGTCCAAGCAGGCGCGGAAGCGTCCAAGCAGGCGCGGAAGCGCCCAAGCAGTCGCGGAAGCGTGCAAGCAGGCGCGGAAGCGTCCGAGCAGGCGCGGAAACGTCCAAGCATGCGCGGAAGAGTCCAAGCAGGCGCGGAAGCGTCCAAGCAGGCGCGGAAGCGTCCAAGCAGACGCGGAAGTGTCCAAGCAGGCGCGGCAGCGTCTAAGCAGGCGCGGAAGCGTCCAAGCAGTCGCGGAAGCGTCCAAACAGGCGCGGAAGCGTCCAAGCAGGCGCGGAAGCGTCCAATCAGGCGCGGAAGCGTCCAAGCAGGCGTGGAAGAGTCCAAGCAGGCGCGGAAGCGTCCAAGCAGGCGCGGAAGCGTCCAAGCAGACGCGGAAGCGTCCAAGCAGCCGCGGAAGCGTCCAAGCAGGCGCGGAACCGTGCAAGCTGGCGCGGAAGCGGCCAAGCAGGCGCGGAAGCGTCCAAGCAGGCGCGGAAGCGTCCAAGCAGGCGCGGAACCGTGCAAGCTGGCGCGGCAGTGGCCAAGCAGGCGCGGATCCGTGCAAGCAGGCGCGGAAGCGTCCAAGCAGGCGCGGAAGCGTCCAAGCAGACGCGGAAGCGTCCAAGCAGGCGCGGAAGCGTCCAAGCAGGCGCGGAACCGTGCAAGCTGGCGCGGAAGCGGCCAAGCAGG
The DNA here is from genome assembly GCA_963989415.1 of Cerceris ruficornis. Lineage (NCBI taxonomy): Eukaryota > Metazoa > Arthropoda > Insecta > Hymenoptera > Crabronidae > Cerceris > Cerceris ruficornis. The sequence goes on from OZ022522.1 coordinate 2,118,527, forward strand.
CGCGGAAGCGTCCAAGCAGGCGCGGAAGCGTCCAAGCAGGCGCGGAAGCGTCCAAGCAGGCGTGGAAGAGTCCAAGCTGGCGCGGAAGCGTCCAAGCAGGCGCGGAAGCGTCCAAGCAGACGCGGAAGCGACCAAGCAGGCGCGGAAGCGTCCAAGCAGGCGCGGAACCGTGCAAGCTGGCGCGGAAGCGGCCAAGCAGGCGCGGATCCGTGCAAGCAGGCGCGGAAGCGTCCACGCAGGCGCGGAAGCGTCCAAGCAGGCGCGGAAGCGCCCAAGCAGTCGCGGAAGCGTGCAAGCAGGCGCGGAAGCGTCCGAGCAGGCGCGGAAACGTCCAAGCATGCGCGGAAGAGTCCAAGCAGGCGCGGAAGCGTCCAAGCTGGCGCGGAAGCGTCCAAGCAGACGCGGAAGTGTCCAAGCAGGCGCGGCAGCGTCTAAGCAGGCGCGGAAGCGTCCAAGCAGTCGCGGAAGCGTCCAAACAGGCGCGGAAGCGTCCAAGCAGGCGCGGAAGCGTCCAAGCAGGCGCGGAAGCGTCCAAGCAGGCGTGGAAGAGTCCAAGCAGGCGCGGAAGCGTCCAAGCAGGCGCGGAAGCGTCCAAGCAGACGCGGAAGCGTCCAAGCAGGCGCGGAAGCGTCCAAGCAGGCGCGGAACCGTGCAAGCTGGCGCGGAAGCGGCCAAGCAGGCGCGGAAGCGTCCAAGCAGGCGCGGAAGCGTCCAAGCAGGCGCGGAAGCGTCCAAGCAGGCGCGGAAGCGTCCAAGCAGTCGCGGAAGAGTCCAAGCAGGCGCGGAAGCGGCCAAGCAGGCGCGGAAGCGTCCAAGCAGGCGCGGAAGCGTCCAAGCAGGCGCGGAAGCGTCCAAGCAGGCGCGGAAGAGTCCAAGCAGGCGCGGAAGCGTCCAAGCAGGCGCGGAAGCGTCCAAGCAGGCGCGGAAGCGTCCAAGCAGGCGTGGAAGAGTCCAAGCTGGCGCGGAAGCGTCCAAGCAGGCGCGGAAGCGTCCAAGCAGACGCGGAAGCGACCAAGCAGGCGCGGAAGCGTCCAAGCAGGCGTGGAAGCGTCTAAGCATGCGTGGAAGAGTCCAAGCAGCTGCGGAAGCGTCCGAGCAGGCGCGGAAGCGTCCAAGCAGGAGCGGAAGCGTCCAAGCAGGCGCGGAAGCGTCCAAGCAGGCGCGGAAGCGTGCAAGCAGGCGCGGAAGCGTGCAAGCAGGCGCGGAAGCGTCCAAGCATGCGGTGAAGAGTCCAAGCAGGCGCGGAAACGTCCAAGCAGGCGCGGAAGCGTCCAAGCAGGCGCGGAAGCGTCCAAGCAGACGCGGAAGTGTCCAAGCAGGCGCGGCAGCGTCTAAGCAGGCGCGGAAGCGTCCAAGCAGTCGCGGAAGCGTCCAAACAGGCGCGGAAGCGTCCAAGCAGGCGCGGAAGCGTCCAAGCAGGCGCGGAAGCGTCCAAGCAGGCGTGGAAGAGTCCAAGCAGGCGCGGAAGCGTCCAAGCAGGCGCGGAAGCGTCCAAGCAGACGCGGAAGCGTCCAAGCAGGCGCGGAAGCGTCCAAGCAGGCGCGGAACCGTGCAAGCTGGCGCGGAAGCGGCCAAGCAGGCGCGGAAGCGTCCAAGCAGGCGCGGAAGCGTCCGAGCAGGCGCGGAAACGTCCAAGCATGCGCGGAAGAGTCCAAGCAGGCGCGGAAGCGTCCAAGCAGGCGCGGAAGCGTCCAAGCAGGCGCGGAAGCGTCCAAGCAGGCGCGGAAGCGTTCGAGCAGACGCGGAAGCGTCCAAGCAGGCGCGGAACCGTGCAAGCTGGCGCGGAAGCGGCCAAGCAGGCGCGGATCCGTGCAAGCAGGCGCGGAAGCGGCCAAGCAGGCGCGGAAGCGTCCAAGCAGACGCGGAAGCGCCCAAGCAGTCGCGGAAGCGTGCAAGCAGGCGCGGAAGCGTCCGAGCAGGCGCGGAAACGTCAAAGCATGCGCGGAAGAGTCCAAGCAGGCGCGGAAGCGTCCAAGCAGGCGCGGAAGCGTCCAAGCAGACGCGGAAGTGTCCAAGCAGGCGCGGCAGCGTCTAAGCAGGCGCGGAAGCGTCCAAGCAGTCGCGGAAGCGTCCAAACAGGCGCGGAAGCGTCCAAGCAGGCGCGGAAGCGTCCAGGCAGGCGCGGAAGCGTCCAAGCAGGCGTGGAAGAGTCCAAGCAGGCGCGGATGCGTCCAAGCCGGCGCGGAAGCGTCCAAGCAGACGCGGAAGCGTCCAAGCAGGCGCGGAAGCGTCCAAGCAGGCGCGGAACCGTGCAAGCTGGCGCGGAAGCGGCCAAGCAGGCGCGGAAGCGTCCAAGCAGGCGCGGAAGCGTCCAAGCAGGCGCGGAAGCGTCCAAGCAGGCGTGGAAGAGTCCAAGCTGGCGCGGAAGCGTCCAAGCAGGTGCGGAAGCGTCCAAGCAGACGCGGAAGCGACCAAGCAGGCGCGGAAGCGTCCAAGCAGGCGCGGAACCGTGCAAGCTGGCGCGGAAGCGGCCAAGCAGGCGCGGAAGCGTCCAAGCAGGCGCGGAAGAGTCCAAGCAGGCGCGGAAGCGTCCAAGCAGGCGCGGAAGCGTCCAAGCAGGCGCGGTAGCGTCCAAGCAGGCGCGAAAGCGTCCAAGCAGGCGCGGAAGCGTCCAAGCAGTCGCGGAAGCGTCGAAGCAGGCGCGGTAGCGTCCAACCAGGTGCGGAAGCGTCCAAGCAGGCGCGGAAGCATGCAAGAAGCCGCAGAAGAGTCCAAGCAGGCGCGGAAGCGTCCAAGCAGGCGTGGGAGCGTCCAAGCAGGCGCGAAACCGTGCAAGCAGGCGCGGAAGCGTCCAAGCAGGCGCGGAAGCATGCAAACAGGCGGGGAAGCATGCAAGAAGGCGCAGAACAGTCCAAGCAGGCGCGGAAGCGTCCAAGCTGTCGCGGAAGCGTCCAAGCAGGTGCGGAAGCGTCCAAGCAGACGCGGAAGCGACCAAGCAGGCGCGGAAGCGTCCAAGCAGGCGCGGAACCGTGCAAGCTGGCGCGGAAGCGCCCAAGCAGGCGCGGAACCGTGCAAGCAGGCGCGGAAGCGTCCAAGCAGGCGTGGAAGCGTCCAAGCATGCGTGGAAGAGTCCAAGCAGCTGCGGAAGCGTCCAAGCAGGCGCGGAAGCGTCCAAGCAGGCGCGGAAGCGTCCAAGCAGGCGCGGAAGCGTCCAAGCAGGCGTGGAAGAGTCCAAGCTGGCGCGGAGGCGTCCAAGCAGGTGCGGAAGCGTCCAAGCAGACGCGGAAGCGACCAAGCAGGCGCGGAAGCGTCCAAGCAGGCGCGGAAGCGACCAAGCAGGCGCGGAAGCGTCCAAGCAGGCGCGGAACCGTGCAAGCTGGCGCGGAAGCGGCCAAGCAGGCGCGGAAGCGTCCAAGCAGGCGCGGAAGAGTCCAAGCAGGCGCGGAAGCGTCCAAGCAGGCGCGGAAGAGTCCAAGCAGGCGGGGAAGCGTCCAAGCAGTCGCGGAAACGTCCAGGCAGGCGCGGAAGCATGCAAGAAGCCGCAGAAGAGTCCAAGCAGGCGCGGAAGCGTCCAAGCAGTCGCGGAAGCGTCCAAGCAGGCGCGGTAGCGTCCAACCAGGTGCGGAAGCGTCCAAGCAGGCGCGGAAGCATGCAAGAAGCCGCAGAAGAGTCCAAGCAGGCGCGGAAGCGTCCAAGCAGGCGTGGGAGCGTCCAAGCAGGCGCGAAACCGTGCAAGCAGGCGCGGAAGCGTCCAAGCAGGCGCGGAAGCATGCAAACAGGCGGGGAAGCATGCAAGAAGGCGCAGAACAGTCCAAGCAGGCGCGGAAGCGTCCAAGCTGTCGCGGAAGCGTCCAAGCAGGTGCGGAAGCGTCCAAGCAGACGCGGAAGCGACCAAGCAGGCGCGGAAGCGTCCAAGCAGGCGCGGAACCGTGCAAGCTGGCGCGGAAGCGGCCAAGCAGGCGCGGAAGCGTCCAAGCAGGCGCGGAAGAGTCCAAGCAGGCGCGGTAGCGTCCAAGCAGGCGCGGAAGCGTCCAAGCAGGCGCGGAAGCGTCCAAGCAGGTGCGGAAGCGTCCAAGCAGACGCGGAAGCGACCAAGCAGGCGCGGAAGCGTCCAAGCAGGCGCGGAACCGTGCAAGCTGGCGCGGAAGCGGCCAAGCAGGCGCGGAAGCGTCCAAGCAGGCGCGGAAGAGTCCAAGCAGGCGTGGAAGCGTCCAAGCAGGCGCGGAAGCGTCCAAGCAGGCGCGGAAGCGTCCAAGCAGGCGCGGAAGCGTTCAAGCAGGCGCGGAAGCTTCCAAGCAGGCGCGAAAGCGTCCAAGCAGGCGCGGAAGCGTGCAAGCAGGCGCGGAAGCGTCCAAGCAGGCGCGGAAGCGTTCAAGCAGGCGCGGAAGCGTCCAAGCAGGCGCGAAAGCGTCCAAGCAGGCGCGGAAGCGTGCAACCAGGCGCGGAAGCGTCCAAGCAGGCGCGGATCCGTGCAAGCAGGCGCGGAAGCATGCAAGAAGGCGCGGAAGCGTCCAAGCAGGCGCGGAAGCGTGCAACCAGGCGCGGAAGCATGCAAGAAGGCGCAGAACAGTCCAAGCAGGCGCGGAAGCGTCCAAGCTGTCGCGGAAGCGTCCAAGCAGGTGCGGAAGCGTCCAAGCAGACGCGGAAGCGACCAAGCAGGCGCGGAAGCGTCCAAGCAGGCGCGGAAGAGTCCAAGCAGGCGGGGAAGCGTCCAAGCAGTCGCGGAAACGTCCAGGCAGGCGCGGAAGCATGCAAGAAGCCGCAGAAGAGTCCAAGCAGGCGCGGAAGCGTCCAAGCAGTCGCGGAAGCGTCCAAGCAGGCGCGGTAGCGTCCAACCAGGTGCGGAAGCGTCCAAGCAGGCGCGGAAGCATGCAAGAAGCCGCAGAAGAGTCCAAGCAGGCGCGGAAGCGTCCAAGCAGGCGTGGGAGCGTCCAAGCAGGCGCGAAACCGTGCAAGCAGGCGCGGAAGCGTCCAAGCAGGCGCGGAAGCATGCAAACAGGCGGGGAAGCATGCAAGAAGGCGCAGAAAAGTCCAAGCAGGCGCGGAAGCGTCCAAGCTGTCGCGGAAGCGTCCAAGCAGGTGCGGAAGCGTCCAAGCAGACGCGGAAGCGACCAAGCAGGCGCGGAAGCGTCCAAGCAGGCGCGGAACCGTGCAAGCTGGCGCGGAAGCGGCCAAGCAGGCGCGGAAGCGTCCAAGCAGGCGCGGAAGAGTCCAAGCAGGCGCGGTAGCGTCCAAGCAGGCGCGGAAGCGTCCAAGCAGGCGCGGAAGCGTCCAAGCAGGTGCGGAAGCGTCCAAGCAGACGCGGAAGCGACCAAGCAGGCGCGGAAGCGTCCAAGCAGGCGCGGAACCGTGCAAGCTGGCGCGGAAGCGGCCAAGCAGGCGCGGAAGCGTCCAAGCAGGCGCGGAAGAGTCCAAGCAGGCGTGGAAGCGTCCAAGCAGGCGCGGAAGCGTCCAAGCAGGCGCGGAAGCGTCCAAGCAGGAGCGGAAGCGTTCAAGCAGGCGCGGAAGCTTCCAAGCAGGCGCGAAAGCGTCCAAGCAGGCGCGGAAGCGTGCAAGCAGGCGCGGAAGCGTCCAAGCAGGCGCGGAAGCGTTCATGCAGGCGCGGAAGCGTGCAACCAGGCGCGGAAGCGTCCAAGCAGGCGCGGATCCGTGCAAGCAGGCGCGGAAGCATGCAAGAAGGCGCGGAAGCGTCCAAGCAGGCGCGGAAGCGTCCAAGCAGGCGCGGAAGCGTCCAAGCAGACGCGGAAGGGTCCAAGCGGGCGCGGAAGCGTCCAAGCAGGCGCGGAAGCGTCCAAGCAGGCGCGGAAGCGTTCAAGCAGGCGCGGAAGCGTCCAAGCAGGCGCGAAAGCGTCCAAGCAGGCGCGGAAGCGTGCAACCAGGCGCGGAAGCGTCCAAGCAGGCGCGGATCCGTGCAAGCAGGCGCGGAAGCATGCAAGAAGGCGCGGAAGCGTCCAAGCAGGCGCGGAAGCGTCCAAGCAGGCGCGGAAGCGTCCAAGCAGGCGCGGAAGCCTCCAAGCAGGCGTGGAAGCGTCCAAGCAGGCGCGGAAGCGGCCAAGCAGACGCGGAAGCGTCCAAGCAGGCGCGGAAGCGTTCAAGCAGGCGTGGAAGCGTCCAAGCAGGCGCGGAAGCGGCCAAGCAGACGCGGAAGCGTCCAAGCAGGCGCGGATCCGTGCAAGCAGGCGCGGAAGCAGGCAAGAAGGCGCGGAAGCGTCCAAGCAGGCGCGGAAGCTTCCAAGCAGGCGCGGAAGCGTCCAAGCATGCGTGGAAGAGTCCAAGCAGCCGCGGAAGCGTGCAACCATGCGCGGAAGCGTCCAAGCAGGCGCGGATCCGTGCAAGCAGGCGCGGAAGCATGCAAGAAGGCGCGGAAGCGTCCAAGCAGTCGCGGAAGCGTCCAAGCAGGCGCGGATCCGTGCAAGCAGGCGCGGAAGCGTCCAAGCAGGCGCGGAAGCGTCCAAGCAGGTGCGGAAGCGTCCAAGCAGACGCGGAAGCGACCAAGCAGGCGCGGAAGCGTCCAAGCAGGCGCGGAACCGTGCAAGCTGGCGCGGAAGCGGCCAAGCAGGCGCGGAAGCGTCCAAGCAGGCGCGGAAGAGTCCAAGCAGGCGCGGAAGCGTCCAAGCAGGCGCGGAAGCGTCCAAGCAGGCGCGGAAGAGTCCAAGCAGGCGGGGAAGCGTCCAAGCAGTCGCGGAAACGTCCAGGCAGGCGCGGAAGCATGCAAGAAGCCGCAGAAGAGTCCAAGCAGGCGCGGAAGCGTCCAAGCAGGCGCGGAAGCGTCCAAGCAGGCGCGGAAGAATCCAAGCAGGCGGGGAAGCGTCCAAGCAGTCGCGGAAACGTCCAGGCAGGCGCGGAAGCATGCAAGAAGCCGCAGAAGAGTCCAAGCAGGCGCGGAAGCGTCCAAGCAGTCGCGGAAGCGTCCAAGCAGGCGCGGTAGCGTCCAACCAGGTGCGGAAGCGTCCAAGCAGGCGCGGAAGCATGCAAGAAGCCGCAGAAGAGTCCAAGCAGGCGCGGAAGCGTCCAAGCAGGCGTGGGAGCGTCCAAGCAGGCGCGAAACCGTGCAAGCAGGCGCGGAAGCGTCCAAGCAGGCGCGGAAGCATGCAAACAGGCGGGGAAGCATGCAAGAAGGCGCAGAACAGTCCAAGCAGGCGCGGAAGCGTCCAAGCTGTCGCGGAAGCGTCCAAGCAGGTGCGGAAGCGTCCAAGCAGACGCGGAAGCGACCAAGCAGGCGCGGAAGCGTCCAAGCAGGCGCGGAACCGTGCAAGCTGGCGCGGAAGCGCCCAAGCAGGCGCGGAACCGTGCAAGCAGGCGCGGAAGCGTCCAAGCAGGCGTGGAAGCGTCCAAGCATGCGTGGAAGAGTCCAAGCAGCTGCGGAAGCGTCCAAGCAGGCGCGGAAGCGTCCAAGCAGGCGCGGAAGCGTCCAAGCAGGCGCGGAAGCGTCCAAGCAGGCGTGGAAGAGTCCAAGCTGGCGCGGAAGCGTCCAAGCAGGTGCGGAAGCGTCCAAGCAGACGCGGAAGCGACCAAGCAGGCGCGGAAGCGTCCAAGCAGGCGCGGAACCGTGCAAGCTGGCGCGGAAGCGGCCAAGCAGGCGCGGAAGCGTCCAAGCAGGCGCGGAAGAGTCCAAGCAGGCGCGGAAGCGTCCAAGCAGGCGCGGAAGCGTCCAAGCAGGCGCGGAAGAGTCCAAGCAGGCGCGGAAGCGTCCAAGCAGTCGCGGAAGCGTCCAAGCAGGCGCGGTAGCGTCCAAGCAGGCGCGGAAGCGTCCAAGCAGGCGCGGAAGCGTCCAAGCAGTCGCGGAAGCGTCGAAGCAGGCACTGAAACGTCCAGGCAGGCGCGGAAGCATGCAAGAAGCCGCAGAAGAGTCCAAGCAGGCGCGGAAGCGTCCAAGCAGTCGCGGAAGCGTCCAAGCAGGCGCGGTAGCGTCCAACCAGGTGCGGAAGCGTCCAAGCAGGCGCGGAAGCATGCAAGAAGCCGCAGAAGAGTCCAAGCAGGCGCGGAAGCGTCCAAGCAGGCGTGGGAGCGTCCAAGCAGGCGCGAAACCGTGCAAGCAGGCGCGGAAGCGTCCAAGCTGGCGCGGAAGCATGCAAACAGGCGGGGAAGCATGCAAGAAGGCGCAGAACAGTCCAAGCAGGCGCGGAAGCGTCCAAGCTGTCGCGGTAGCGTCCAAGCAGGCGCGGAAGCGTCCAAGCAGGCGCGGAAGCATACACACAGGCGCGGAAGCGTCTAAGCAGTCGCGGAAGCGTCCAAGCAGGCGCGGAAGCGTCCAAGCAGGCGCGGAAGCGTCCAAGCAGGCGCGGAAGCGTCCAAGCAGGCGCGGAAGCGTTCAAGCAGGCGCGGAAGCGTCCAAGCAGGCGCGAAAGCGTCCAAGCAGGCGCGGAAGCGTGCAACCAGGCGCGGAAGCGTCCAAGCAGGCGCGGTTCCGTGCAAGCAGGCGTGGAAGCATGCAAGAAGGCGCGGAAGCGTCCAGGCAGGCGCGGAAGCGTGCAACCAGGCGCGGAAGCGTCCAAGCAGGCGCGGATCCGTGCAAGCAGGCGCGGAAGCATGCAAGAAGGCGCGGAAGCGTCCAAGCAGGCGCGGAAGCGTCCAAGCAGGCGCGGAAGCGTCCAAGCAGACGCGGAAGCGTCCAAGCGGGCGCGGAAGCGTCCAAGCAGGCGCGGAAGCGTCCAAGCAGGCGCGGAAGCGTTCAAGCAGGCGCGGAAGCGTCCAAGCAGGCGCGAAAGCGTCCAAGCAGGCGCGGAAGCGTGCAACCAGGCGCGGAAGCGTCCAAGCAGGCGCGGATCCGTGCAAGCAGGCGCGGAAGCATGCAAGAAGGCGCGGAAGCGTCCAAGCAGGCGCGGAAGCGTCCAAGCAGGCGCGGAAGCGTCCAAGCAGGCGCGGAAGCCTCCAAGCAGGCGTGGAAGCGTCCAAGCAGGCGCGGAAGCGGCCAAGCAGGCGCGGAACCGTGCAAGCAGGCGCGGAAGCGTCCAAGCAGGCGTGGAAGCGTCCAAGCATGCGTGGAAGAGTCCAAGCAGCTGCGGAAGCGTCCAAGCAGGCGCGGAAGCGTCCAAGCAGGCGCGGAAGCGTCCAAGCAGGCGCGGAAGCGTCCAAGCAGGCGTGGAAGAGTCCAAGCTGGCGCGGAAGCGTCCAAGCAGGTGCGGAAGCGTCCAAGCAGACGCGGAAGCGACCAAGCAGGCGCGGAAGCGTCCAAGCAGGCGCGGAACCGTGCAAGCTGGCGCGGAAGCGGCCAAGCAGGCGCGGAAGCGTCCAAGCAGGCGCGGAAGAGTCCAAGCAGGCGCGGAAGCGTCCAAGCAGGCGCGGAAGCGTCCAAGCAGGCGCGGAAGAGTCCAAGCAGGCGCGGAAGCGTCCAAGCAGTCGCGGAAGCGTCCAAGCAGGCGCGGTAGCGTCCAAGCAGGCGCGGAAGCGGCCAAGCAGGCGCGGAAGCGTCCAAGCAGGCGCGGAAGAGTCCAAGCAGGCGCGGAAGCGTCCAAGCAGGCGCGGTAGCGTCCAAGCAGGCGCGGAAGCGTCCAAGCAGGCGCGGAAGCGTCCAAGCAGTCGCGGAAGCGTCGAAGCAGGCGCGGTAGCGTCCAACCAGGTGCGGAAGCGCCCAAGCAGGCGCGGAACCGTGCAAGCAGGCGCGGAAGCGTCCAAGCAGGCGTGGAAGCGTCCAAGCATGCGTGGAAGAGTCCAAGCAGCTGCGGAAGCGTCCAAGCAGGCGCGGAAGCGTCGAAGCAGGCGCGGAAGCGTCCAAGCAGTCGCGGAAGCGTCGAAGCAGGCACTGAAACGTCCAGGCAGGCGCGGAAGCATGCAAGAAGCCGCAGAAGAGTCCAAGCAGGCGCGGAAGCGTCCAAGCATGCGCGGAAGAGTCCAAGCAGGCGCGGAAGCGTCCAAGCAGGCGCGGAAGCGTCCAAGCAGGCGCGGAAGCGTCCAAGCAGGCGCGGAAGCGTCCAAGCAGGCGTGGAAGCGCCCAAGCAGTCGCGGAAGCGTGCAAGCAGGCGCGGAAGCGTCCAAGCAGGCGGGGAAACGTCCAAGCAGGCGTGGAAGCGTGCAACCAGGCGCGGAAGCGTCCAAGCAGGCGCGGATCCGTGCAAGCAGGCGCGGAAGCATGCAAGAAGGCGCGGAAGCGTCCAAGCAGGCGCGGAAGCGTCCAAGCAGGCGCGGAAGCGTCCAAGCAGGCGCGGAAGCCTCCAAGCAGGCGTGGAAGCGTCCAAGCAGGCGCGGAAGCGGCCAAGCAGACGCGGAAGCGTCCAAGCAGGCGCGGAAGCGTTCAAGCAGGCGTGGAAGCGTCCAAGCAGGCGCGGAAGCGGCCAAGCAGACGCGGAAGCGTCCAAGCAGGCGCGGATCCGTGCAAGCAGGCGCGGAAGCAGGCAAGAAGGCGCGGAAGCGTCCAAGCAGGCGCGGAAGCTTCCAAGCAGGCGCGGAAGCGTCCAAGCATGCGTGGAAGAGTCCAAGCAGCCGCGGAAGCGTGCAACCATGCGCGGAAGCGTCCAAGCAGGCGCGGATCCGTGCAAGCAGGCGCGGAAGCATGCAAGAAGGCGCGGAAGCGTCCAAGCAGTCGCGGAAGCGTCCAAGCAGGCGCGGATCCGTGCAAGCAGGCGCGGAAGCGTCCAAGCAGGCGCGGAAGCGTCCAAGCAGGTGCGGAAGCGTCCAAGCAGACGCGGAAGCGACCAAGCAGGCGCGGAAGCGTCCAAGCAGGCGCGGAACCGTGCAAGCTGGCGCGGAAGCGGCCAAGCAGGCGCGGAAGCGTCCAAGCAGGCGCGGAAGAGTCCAAGCAGGCGCGGAAGCGTCCAAGCAGGCGCGGAAGCGTCCAAGCAGGCGCGGAAGAGTCCAAGCAGGCGGGGAAGCGTCCAAGCAGTCGCGGAAACGTCCAGGCAGGCGCGGAAGCATGCAAGAAGCCGCAGAAGAGTCCAAGCAGGCGCGGAAGCGTCCAAGCAGGCGCGGAAGCGTCCAAGCAGGCGCGGAAGAATCCAAGCAGGCGGGGAAGCGTCCAAGCAGTCGCGGAAACGTCCAGGCAGGCGCGGAAGCATGCAAGAAGCCGCAGAAGAGTCCAAGCAGGCGCGGAAGCGTCCAAGCAGTCGCGGAAGCGTCCAAGCAGGCGCGGTAGCGTCCAACCAGGTGCGGAAGCGTCCAAGCAGGCGCGGAAGCATGCAAGAAGCCGCAGAAGAGTCCAAGCAGGCGCGGAAGCGTCCAAGCAGGCGTGGGAGCGTCCAAGCAGGCGCGAAACCGTGCAAGCAGGCGCGGAAGCGTCCAAGCAGGCGCGGAAGCATGCAAACAGGCGGGGAAGCATGCAAGAAGGCGCAGAACAGTCCAAGCAGGCGCGGAAGCGTCCAAGCTGTCGCGGAAGCGTCCAAGCAGGTGCGGAAGCGTCCAAGCAGACGCGGAAGCGACCAAGCAGGCGCGGAAGCGTCCAAGCAGGCGCGGAACCGTGCAAGCTGGCGCGGAAGCGCCCAAGCAGGCGCGGAACCGTGCAAGCAGGCGCGGAAGCGTCCAAGCAGGCGTGGAAGCGTCCAAGCATGCGTGGAAGAGTCCAAGCAGCTGCGGAAGCGTCCAAGCAGGCGCGGAAGCGTCCAAGCAGGCGCGGAAGCGTCCAAGCAGGCGCGGAAGCGTCCAAGCAGGCGTGGAAGAGTCCAAGCTGGCGCGGAAGCGTCCAAGCAGGTGCGGAAGCGTCCAAGCAGACGCGGAAGCGACCAAGCAGGCGCGGAAGCGTCCAAGCAGGCGCGGAACCGTGCAAGCTGGCGCGGAAGCGGCCAAGCAGGCGCGGAAGCGTCCAAGCAGGCGCGGAAGAGTCCAAGCAGGCGCGGAAGCGTCCAAGCAGGCGCGGAAGCGTCCAAGCAGGCGCGGAAGAGTCCAAGCAGGCGCGGAAGCGTCCAAGCAGTCGCGGAAGCGTCCAAGCAGGCGCGGTAGCGTCCAAGCAGGCGCGGAAGCGTCCAAGCAGGCGCGGAAGCGTCCAAGCAGTCGCGGAAGCGTCGAAGCAGGCACTGAAACGTCCAGGCAGGCGCGGAAGCATGCAAGAAGCCGCAGAAGAGTCCAAGCAGGCGCGGAAGCGTCCAAGCAGTCGCGGAAGCGTCCAAGCAGGCGCGGTAGCGTCCAACCAGGTGCGGAAGCGTCCAAGCAGGCGCGGAAGCATGCAAGAAGCCGCAGAAGAGTCCAAGCAGGCGCGGAAGCGTCCAAGCAGGCGTGGGAGCGTCCAAGCAGGCGCGAAACCGTGCAAGCAGGCGCGGAAGCGTCCAAGCTGGCGCGGAAGCATGCAAACAGGCGGGGAAGCATGCAAGAAGGCGCAGAACAGTCCAAGCAGGCGCGGAAGCGTCCAAGCTGTCGCGGTAGCGTCCAAGCAGGCGCGGAAGCGTCCAAGCAGGCGCGGAAGCATACACACAGGCGCGGAAGCGTCTAAGCAGTCGCGGAAGCGTCCAAGCAGGCGCGGAAGCGTCCAAGCAGGCGCGGAAGCGTCCAAGCAGGCGCGGAAGCGTCCAAGCAGGCGCGGAAGCGTTCAAGCAGGCGCGGAAGCGTCCAAGCAGGCGCGAAAGCGTCCAAGCAGGCGCGGAAGCGTGCAACCAGGCGCGGAAGCGTCCAAGCAGGCGCGGTTCCGTGCAAGCAGGCGTGGAAGCATGCAAGAAGGCGCGGAAGCGTCCAGGCAGGCGCGGAAGCGTGCAACCAGGCGCGGAAGCGTCCAAGCAGGCGCGGATCCGTGCAAGCAGGCGCGGAAGCATGCAAGAAGGCGCGGAAGCGTCCAAGCAGGCGCGGAAGCGTCCAAGCAGGCGCGGAAGCGTCCAAGCAGACGCGGAAGCGTCCAAGCGGGCGCGGAAGCGTCCAAGCAGGCGCGGAAGCGTCCAAGCAGGCGCGGAAGCGTTCAAGCAGGCGCGGAAGCGTCCAAGCAGGCGCGAAAGCGTCCAAGCAGGCGCGGAAGCGTGCAACCAGGCGCGGAAGCGTCCAAGCAGGCGCGGATCCGTGCAAGCAGGCGCGGAAGCATGCAAGAAGGCGCGGAAGCGTCCAAGCAGGCGCGGAAGCGTCCAAGCAGGCGCGGAAGCGTCCAAGCAGGCGCGGAAGCCTCCAAGCAGGCGTGGAAGCGTCCAAGCAGGCGCGGAAGCGGCCAAGCAGGCGCGGAACCGTGCAAGCAGGCGCGGAAGCGTCCAAGCAGGCGTGGAAGCGTCCAAGCATGCGTGGAAGAGTCCAAGCAGCTGCGGAAGCGTCCAAGCAGGCGCGGAAGCGTCCAAGCAGGCGCGGAAGCGTCCAAGCAGGCGCGGAAGCGTCCAAGCAGGCGTGGAAGAGTCCAAGCTGGCGCGGAAGCGTCCAAGCAGGTGCGGAAGCGTCCAAGCAGACGCGGAAGCGACCAAGCAGGCGCGGAAGCGTCCAAGCAGGCGCGGAACCGTGCAAGCTGGCGCGGAAGCGGCCAAGCAGGCGCGGAAGCGTCCAAGCAGGCGCGGAAGAGTCCAAGCAGGCGCGGAAGCGTCCAAGCAGGCGCGGAAGCGTCCAAGCAGGCGCGGAAGAGTCCAAGCAGGCGCGGAAGCGTCCAAGCAGTCGCGGAAGCGTCCAAGCAGGCGCGGTAGCGTCCAAGCAGGCGCGGAAGCGGCCAAGCAGGCGCGGAAGCGTCCAAGCAGGCGCGGAAGAGTCCAAGCAGGCGCGGAAGCGTCCAAGCAGGCGCGGTAGCGTCCAAGCAGGCGCGGAAGCGTCCAAGCAGGCGCGGAAGCGTCCAAGCAGTCGCGGAAGCGTCGAAGCAGGCGCGGTAGCGTCCAACCAGGTGCGGAAGCGCCCAAGCAGGCGCGGAACCGTGCAAGCAGGCGCGGAAGCGTCCAAGCAGGCGTGGAAGCGTCCAAGCATGCGTGGAAGAGTCCAAGCAGCTGCGGAAGCGTCCAAGCAGGCGCGGAAGCGTCGAAGCAGGCGCGGAAGCGTCCAAGCAGTCGCGGAAGCGTCGAAGCAGGCACTGAAACGTCCAGGCAGGCGCGGAAGCATGCAAGAAGCCGCAGAAGAGTCCAAGCAGGCGCGGAAGCGTCCAAGCATGCGCGGAAGAGTCCAAGCAGGCGCGGAAGCGTCCAAGCAGGCGCGGAAGCGTCCAAGCAGGCGCGGAAGCGTCCAAGCAGGCGCGGAAGCGTCCAAGCAGGCGTGGAAGCGCCCAAGCAGTCGCGGAAGCGTGCAAGCAGGCGCGGAAGCGTCCAAGCAGGCGGGGAAACGTCCAAGCAGGCGCGGAAGCGTCCAGGCAGGCGCGGAAGCGTCCAAGCAGGCGCGGAAGCGTCCAAGCAGGCGCGGAAGCGGCCAAGCAGGCGTGGAAGCGTCCAAGCAGGCGCGGAAGCGTCCAAGCAGGCGCGGAAGCGGCCAAGCAGGCGTGGAAGCGTCCAAGCAGGCGTGGAAGCGCCCAAGCAGTCGCGGAAGCGTCCAAGCAGTCGCGGAAGCGTCGAAGCAGGCACTGAAACGTCCAGGCAGGCGCGGAAGCATGCAAGAAGCCGCAGAAGAGTCCAAGCAGGCGCGGAAGCGTCCAAGCATGCGCGGAAGAGTCCAAGCAGGCGCGGAAGCGTCCAAGCAGGCGCGGAAGCGTCCAAGCAGGCGCGGAAGCGTCCAAGCAGGCGCGGAAGCGTCCAAGCAGGCGTGGAAGCGCCCAAGCAGTCGCGGAAGCGTGCAAGCAGGCGCGGAAGCGTCCAAGCAGGCGGGGAAACGTCCAAGCAGGCGCGGAAGCGTCCAGGCAGGCGCGGAAGCGTCCAAGCAGGCGCGGAAGCGTCCAAGCAGGCGCGGAAGCGGCCAAGCAGGCGTGGAAGCGTCCAAGCAGGCGCGGAAGCGTCCAAGCAGGCGCGGAAGCGGCCAAGCAGGCGTGGAAGCGTCCAAGCAGGCGTGGAAGCGCCCAAGCAGTCGCGGAAGCGTGCAAGCAGGCGCGGAAGCGTCCAAGCAGGCGCGGAAGCGTCCAAGCAGGCGCGGAAGCGGCCAAGCAGGCGTGGAAGCGTCCAAGCAGGCGCGGAAGCGTCCAAGCAGGCGCGAAAGCGTCCAAGCAGGCGCGGAAGCGTCCAAGCAGGCGCGGAAGCGTCCAAGCAGGCGCGGAAGCGTCCAAGCAGGCGCGGAAGAGTCCAAGCAGGCGGGGAAGCGTCCAAGCAGTCGCGGAAACGTCCAGGCAGGCGCGGAAGCATGCAAGAAGCCGCAGAAGAGTCCAAGCAGGCGCGGAAGCGTCCAAGCAGGCGCGGAAGCGTCCAAGCAGGCGCGGAAGAGTCCAAGCAGGCGGGGAAGCGTCCAAGCAGTCGCGGAAACGTCCAGGCAGGCGCGGAAGCATGCAAGAAGCCGCAGAAGAGTCCAAGCAGGCGCAGAAGCGTCCAAGCAGTCGCGGAAGCGTCCAAGCAGGCGCGGTAGCGTCCAACCAGGTGCGGTAGCGTTCAAGCAGGCGCGGAAGCATGCAAGAAGCCGCAGAAGAGTCCAAGCAGGCGCGGAAGCGTCCAAGCAGGCGTGGGAGCGTCCAAGCAGGCGCGAAACCGTGCAAGCAGGCGCGGAAGCGTCCAAGCAGGCGCGGAAGCATGCAAACAGGCGGGGAAGCATGCAAGAAGGCGCAGAACAGTCCAAGCAGGCGCGGAAGCGTCCAAGCTGTCGCGGAAGCGTCCAAGCAGGTGCGGAAGCGTCCAAGCAGACGCGGAAGCGACCAAGCAGGCGCGGAAGCGTCCAAGCAGGCGCGGAACCGTGCAAGCTGGCGCGGAAGCGCCCAAGCAGGCGCGGAACCGTGCAAGCAGGCGCGGAAGCGTCCAAGCAGGCGTGGAAGCGTCCAAGCATGCGTGGAAGAGTCCAAGCAGCTGCGGAAGCGTCCAAGCAGGCGCGGAAGCGTCCAAGCAAGCGCGGAAGCGTCCAAGCAGGCGCGGAAGCGTCCAAGCAGGCGTGGAAGAGTCCAAGCTGGCGCGGAAGCGTCCAAGCAGGTGCGGAAGCGTCCAAGCAGACGCGGAAGCGACCAAGCAGGCGCGGAAGCGTCCAAGCAGGCGCGGAACCGTGCAAGCTGGCGCGGAAGCGGCCAAGCAGGCGCGGAAGCGTCCAAGCAGGCGCGGAAGAGTCCAAGCAGGCGCGGAAGCGTCCAAGCAGGCGCGGAAGCGTCCAAGCAGGCGCGGAAGAGTCCAAGCAGGCGCGGAAGCGTCCAAGCAGTCGCGGAAGCGTCCAAGCAGGCGCGGTAGCGTCCAAGCAGGCGCGGAAGCGTCCAAGCAGGCGCGGAAGCGTCCAAGCAGTCGCGGAAGCGTCGAAGCAGGCACTGAAACGTCCAGGCAGGCGCGGAAGCATGCAAGAAGCCGCAGAAGAGTCCAAGCAGGCGCGGAAGCGTCCAAGCAGTCGCGGAAGCGTCCAAGCAGGCGCGGTAGCGTCCAACCAGGTGCGGAAGCGTCCAAGCAGGCGCGGAAGCATGCAAGAAGCCGCAGAAGAGTCCAAGCAGGCGCGGAAGCGTCCAAGCAGGCGTGGGAGCGTCCAAGCAGGCGCGAAACCGTGCAAGCAGGCGCGGAAGCGTCCAAGCAGGCGCGGAAGCATGCAAACAGGCGGGGAAGCATGCAAGAAGGCGCAGAACAGTCCATGCAGGCGCGGAAGCGTCCAAGCTGTCGCGGTAGCGTCCAAGCAGGCGCGGAAGCGTCCAAGCAGGCGCGGAAGCATACACACAGGCGCGGAAGCGTCTAAGCAGTCGCGGAAGCGTCCAAGCAGGCGCGGAAGCGTCCAAGCAGGCGCGGAAGCATGCAAGAAGGCGCAGAACAGTCCAAGCAGGCGCGGAAGCGTCCAAGCAGGCGCGGAAGCGTCCAAGCAGGCGCGGAAGCGTCCAAGCAGGCGCGGAAGCGTGCAAGCAGGCGCGGAAGCGTGCAAGCAGGCACGGAAGCGTCCAAGCATGCGTGGAAGAGTCCAAGCAGGCGCGGAAACGTCCTAGCATGCGTGGAAGAGTCCAAGCAGGCGGGGAAACGTCCAAGCAGGCGCGGAAGCGTCCAGGCAGGCGCGGAAGCGTCCAAGCAGGCGCGGAAGCGTCCAAGCAGGCGCGGAAGCGGCCAAGCAGGCGTGGAAGCGTCCAAGCAGGCGCGGAAGCGTTCAAGCAGGCGCGGAAGCGGCCAAGCAGGCGTGGAAGCGTCCAAGCAGGCGTGGAAGCGCCCAAGCAGTCGCGGAAGCGTGCAAGCAGGCGCGGAAGCGTCCAAGCAGGCGCGGAAGCGTCCAAGCAGGCGCGGAAGCGGCCAAGCAGGCGTGGAAGCGTCCAAGCAGGCGCGGAAGCGTCCAAGCAGGCGCGAAAGCGTCCAAGCAGGCGCGGAAGCGTCCAAGCAGGCGCGGAAGCGTCCAAGCAGGCGCGGAAGCGTTCAAGCAGGCGCGGAAGCGTCCAAGCAGGCGCGAAAGCGTCCAAGCAGGCGCGGAAGCGTGCAACCAGGCGCGGAAGCGTCCAAGCAGGCGCGGATCCGTGCAAGCAGGCGCGGAAGCATGCAAGAAGGCGCGGAAGCGTCCAAGCAGGCGCGGAAGCGTGCAACCAGGCGCGGAAGCGTCCAAGCAGGCGCGGATCCGTGCAAGCAGGCGCGGAAGCATGCAAGAAGGCGCGGAAGCGTCCAAGCAGGCGCGGAAGCGTCCAAGCAGGCGCGGAAGCGTCCAAGCAGACGCGGAAGCGTCCAAGCGGGCGCGGAAGCGTCCAAGCAGGCGCGGAAGCGTCCAAGCACGCGCGGAAGCGTTCAAGCAGGCGCGGAAGCGTCCAAGCAGGCGCGAAAGCGTCCAAGCAGGCGCGGAAGCGTGCAACCAGGCGCGGAAGCGTCCAAGCAGGCGCGGATCCGTGCAAGCAGGCGCGGAAGCATGCAAGAAGGCGCGGAAGCGTCCAAGCAGGCGCGGAAGCGTCCAAGCAGGCGCGGAAGCGTCCAAGCAGGCGCGGAAGCCTCCAAGCAGGCGTGGAAGCGTCCAAGCAGGCGCGGAAGCGGCCAAGCAGACGCGGAAGCGTCCAAGCAGGCGCGGAAACGTCCAAGCAGCTGCGGAAGCGTCCAAGTAGGCGCGGAAGCGTCCAAGCAGGAGCGGAAGCGTCCAAGCAGGCGCGGAAGCGTCCAAGCAGACGCGGAAGCGTCCAAGCAGGCGCGGAAGCGTCCAAGCAGGCGCGGAAGCCTCCAAGCAGGCGCGGAAGCGTCCAAGCAGTCGCGGAAGCGTCCAAGCAGGCGCGGAAGCCTCCAAGCAGGCGCGGAAGCGTCCAAGCAGTCGCGGAAGCGTCCAAGCAGGCGCGGAAGCGTCCAAGCAGGCGCGGAAGCGTTCAAGCAGGCGCGGAAGCGTCCAAGCAGGCGCGAAAGCGTCCAAGCAGGCGCGGAAGCGTGCAACCAGGCGCGGAAGCGTCCAAGCAGGCGCGGATCCGTGCAAGCAGGCGCGGAAGCATGCAAGAAGGCGCGGAAGCGTCCAAGCAGGCGCGGAAGCGTGCAACCAGGCGCGGAAGCGTCCAAGCAGGCGCGGATCCGTGCAAGCAGGCGCGGAAGCATGCAAGAAGGCGCGGAAGCGTCCAAGCAGGCGCGGAAGCGTCCAAGCAGGCGCGGAAGCGTCCAAGCAGACGCGGAAGCGTCCAAGCGGGCGCGGAAGCGTCCAAGCAGGCGCGGAAGCGTCCAAGCACGCGCGGAAGCGTTCAAGCAGGCGCGGAAGCGTCCAAGCAGGCGCGAAAGCGTCCAAGCAGGCGCGGAAGCGTGCAACCAGGCGCGGAAGCGTCCAAGCAGGCGCGGATCCGTGCAAGCAGGCGCGGAAGCATGCAAGAAGGCGCGGAAGCGTCCAAGCAGGCGCGGAAGCGTCCAAGCAGGCGCGGAAGCGTCCAAGCAGGCGCGGAAGCCTCCAAGCAGGCGTGGAAGCGTCCAAGCAGGCGCGGAAGCGGCCAAGCAGACGCGGAAGCGTCCAAGCAGGCGCGGAAACGTCCAAGCAGCTGCGGAAGCGTCCAAGTAGGCGCGGAAGCGTCCAAGCAGGAGCGGAAGCGTCCAAGCAGGCGCGGAAGCGTCCAAGCAGACGCGGAAGCGTCCAAGCAGGCGCGGAAGCGTCCAAGCAGGCGCGGAAGCCTCCAAGCAGGCGCGGAAGCGTCCAAGCAGTCGCGGAAGCGTCCAAGCAGGCGCGGAAGCGTCCAAGCAGGCGCGGAAGCGTTCAAGCAGGCGCGGAAGCGTCCAAGCTGGCGCGAAAGCGTCCAAGCTGGCGCGAAAGCGTCCAAGCAGGCGCGGAAGCGTGCAACCATGCGCGGAAGCGTCCAAGCAGGCGCGGATCCGTGCAAGCAGGCGCGGAAGCAGGCAAGAAGGCGCGGAAGCGTCCAAGCAGGCGCGGAAGCTTCCAAGCAGGCGCGGAAGCGTCCAAGCATGCGTGGAAGAGTCCAAGCAGCCGCGGAAGCGTGCAACCATGCGCGGAAGCGTCCAAGCAGGCGCGGAAACGTCCAAGCAGCTGCGGAAGCGTCCAAGTAGGCGCGGAAGCGTCCAAGCAGGCGCGGAAGCGTCCAAGCAGGCGCGGAACCGTGCAAGCTGGCGCGGAAGCGGCCAAGCAGGCGCGGAAGCGTCCAAGCAGGCGCGGAAGAGTCCAAGCAGGCGCGGAAGCGTCCAAGCAGGCGCGGAAGCGTCCAAGCAGGCGCGGAAGAGTCCAAGCAGGCGCGAAAGCGTCCAAGCAGGCGCGGAAGCGTCCAAGCAGGCGCGGAAGCGTCCAAGCAGGCGCGGAAGCGTCCAAGCAGGCGCGGAAGCGGCCAAGCAGGCGCGGAAGCGGCCAAGCAGGCGTGGAAGGGTCCAAGCAGGCGCGGAAGCGTCCAAGCAGGCGTGGAAGCGCCCAAGCAGTCGCGGAAGCGTGCAAGCAGGCGCGGAAGCGTCCAAGCAGGCGCGGAAGCGTCCAAGCAGGCGCGGAAGCGGCCAAGCAGGCGTGGAAGCGTCCAAGCAGGCGCGGAAGCGTCCAAGCAGGCGCGAAAGCGTCCAAGCAGGCGCGGAAGCGTCCAAGCAGGCGCGGAAGCGTCCAAGCAGGCGCGGAAGCGTTCAAGCAGGCGCGGAAGCGTCCAAGCAGGCGCGAAAGCGTCCAAGCAGGCGCGGAAGCGTGCAACCAGGCGCGGAAGCGTCCAAGCAGGCGCGGATCCGTGCAAGCAGGCGCGGAAGCATGCAAGAAGGCGCGGAAGCGTCCAAGCAGGCGCGGAAGCGTGCAACCAGGCGCGGAAGCGTCCAAGCAGGCGCGGATCCGTGCAAGCAGGCGCGGAAGCATGCAAGAAGGCGCGGAAGCGTCCAAGCAGGCGCGGAAGCGTCCAAGCAGGCGCGGAAGCGTCCAAGCAGACGCGGAAGCGTCCAAGCGGGCGCGGAAGCGTCCAAGCAGGCGCGGAAGCGTCCAAGCAGGCGCGGAAGCGTTCAAGCAGGCGCGGAAGCGTCCAAGCAGGCGCGAAAGCGTCCAAGCAGGCGCGGAAGCGTGCAACCAGGCGCGGAAGCGTCCAAGCAGGCGCGGATCCGTGCAAGCAGGCGCGGAAGCATGCAAGAAGGCGCGGAAGCGTCCAAGCAGGCGCGGAAGCGTCCAAGCAGGCGCGGAAGCGTCCAAGCAGGCGCGGAAGCCTCCAAGCAGGCGTGGAAGCGTCCAAGCAGGCGCGGAAGCGGCCAAGCAGACGCGGAAGCGTCCAAGCAGGCGCGGAAACGTCCAAGCAGCTGCGGAAGCGTCCAAGTAGGCGCGGAAGCGTCCAAGCAGGAGCGGAAGCGTCCAAGCAGGCGCGGAAGCGTCCAAGCAGACGCGGAAGCGTCCAAGCAGGCGCGGAAGCGTCCAAGCAGGCGCGGAAGCCTCCAAGCAGGCGCGGAAGCGTCCAAGCAGTCGCGGAAGCGTCCAAGCAGGCGCGGAAGCGTCCAAGCAGGCGCGGAAGCGTTCAAGCAGGCGCGGAAGCGTCCAAGCTGGCGCGAAAGCGTCCAAGCTGGCGCGAAAGCGTCCAAGCAGGCGCGGAAGCGTGCAACCATGCGCGGAAGCGTCCAAGCAGGCGCGGATCCGTGCAAGCAGGCGCGGAAGCAGGCAAGAAGGCGCGGAAGCGTCCAAGCAGGAGCGGAAGCGTCCAAGCAGGCGCGGAAGCGTCCAAGCAGACGCGGAAGCGTCCAAGCAGGCGCGGAAGCGTCCAAGCAGGCGCGGAAGCGGCCAAGCAGGCGTGGAAGCGTCCAAGCAGGCGCGGAAGCGTCCAAGCAGGCGCGAAAGCGTCCAAGCAGGCGCGGAAGCGTCCAAGCAGGCGCGGAAGCGTCCAAGCAGGCGCGGAAGCGTTCAAGCAGGCGCGGAAGCGTCCAAGCAGGCGCGAAAGCGTCCAAGCAGGCGCGGAAGCGTGCAACCAGGCGCGGAAGCGTCCAAGCAGGCGCGGATCCGTGCAAGCAGGCGCGGAAGCATGCAAGAAGGCGCGGAAGCGTCCAAGCAGGCGCGGAAGCGTGCAACCAGGCGCGGAAGCGTCCAAGCAGGCGCGGATCCGTGCAAGCAGGCGCGGAAGCATGCAAGAAGGCGCGGAAGCGTCCAAGCAGGCGCGGAAGCGTCCAAGCAGGCGCGGAAGCGTCCAAGCAGACGCGGAAGCGTCCAAGCGGGCGCGGAAGCGTCCAAGCAGGCGCGGAAGCGTCCAAGCAGGCGCGGAAGCGTTCAAGCAGGCGCGGAAGCGTCCAAGCAGGCGCGAAAGCGTCCAAGCAGGCGCGGAAGCGTGCAACCAGGCGCGGAAGCGTCCAAGCAGGCGCGGATCCGTGCAAGCAGGCGCGGAAGCATGCAAGAAGGCGCGGAAGCGTCCAAGCAGGCGCGGAAGCGTCCAAGCAGGCGCGGAAGCGTCCAAGCAGGCGCGGAAGCCTCCAAGCAGGCGTGGAAGCGTCCAAGCAGGCGCGGAAGCGGCCAAGCAGACGCGGAAGCGTCCAAGCAGGCGCGGAAACGTCCAAGCAGCTGCGGAAGCGTCCAAGTAGGCGCGGAAGCGTCCAAGCAGGAGCGGAAGCGTCCAAGCAGGCGCGGAAGCGTCCAAGCAGACGCGGAAGCGTCCAAGCAGGCGCGGAAGCGTCCAAGCAGGCGCGGAAGCCTCCAAGCAGGCGCGGAAGCGTCCAAGCAGTCGCGGAAGCGTCCAAGCAGGCGCGGAAGCGTCCAAGCAGGCGCGGAAGCGTTCAAGCAGGCGCGGAAGCGTCCAAGCTGGCGCGAAAGCGTCCAAGCTGGCGCGAAAGCGTCCAAGCAGGCGCGGAAGCGTGCAACCATGCGCGGAAGCGTCCAAGCAGGCGCGGATCCGTGCAAGCAGGCGCGGAAGCAGGCAAGAAGGCGCGGAAGCGTCCAAGCAGGCGCGGAAGCTTCCAAGCAGGCGCGGAAGCGTCCAAGCATGCGTGGAAGAGTCCAAGCAGCCGCGGAAGCGTGCAACCATGCGCGGAAGCGTCCAAGCAGGCGCGGAAACGTCCAAGCAGCTGCGGAAGCGTCCAAGTAGGCGCGGAAGCGTCCAAGCAGGAGCGGAAGCGTCCAAGCAGGCGCGGAAGCGTCCAAGCAGACGCGGAAGCGTCCAAGCAGGCGCGGAAGCGTCCAAGCAGGCGCGGAAGCCTCCAAGCAGGCGCGGAAGCGTCCAAGCAGTCGCGGAAGCGTCCAAGCAGGCGCGGAAGCGTCCAAGCAGGCGCGGAAGCGTTCAAGCAGGCGCGGAAGCGTCCAAGCTGGCGCGAAAGCGTCCAAGCTGGCGCGAAAGCGTCCAAGCAGGCGCGGAAGCGTGCAACCATGCGCGGAAGCGTCCAAGCAGGCGCGGATCCGTGCAAGCAGGCGCGGAAGCAGGCAAGAAGGCGCGGAAGCGTCCAAGCAGGCGCGGAAGCTTCCAAGCAGGCGCGGAAGCGTCCAAGCATGCGTGGAAGAGTCCAAGCAGCCGCGGAAGCGTGCAACCATGCGCGGAAGCGTCCAAGCAGGCGCGGATCCGTGCAAGCAGGCGCGGAAGCATGCAAGAAGGCGCGGAAGCGTCCAAGCAGGCGCGGAAGCGTCCAAGCAGGCGCGGATCCGTGCAAGCAGGCGCGGAAGCATGCAAGAAGGCGCGGAAGCGTCCAAGCAGGCGCGGAAGCGTCCAAGCAGGCGCGGAAGCGCCCAAGCAGTCGCGGAAGCGTGCAAGCAGGC
Organism: Cerceris ruficornis; assembly: GCA_963989415.1. NCBI lineage: Eukaryota > Metazoa > Arthropoda > Insecta > Hymenoptera > Crabronidae > Cerceris > Cerceris ruficornis. Next base: position 2,141,408 of record OZ022522.1, read on the forward strand.
GCGGAAGCGTCCGAGCAGGCGCGGAAACGTCCAAGCATGCGCGGAAGAGTCCAAGCAGTCGCGGAAGCGTCCAAACAGGCGCGGAAGCGTCCAAGCAGGCGCGGAAGCGTCCAAGCAGGCGCGGAAGCGTCCAAGCAGGCGTGGAAGAGTCCAAGCAGGCGCGGAAGCGTCCATGCAGGCGCGGAAGCGTCCAAGCAGACGCGGAAGCGTCCAAGCAGGCGCGGAAGCGTCCAAGCAGGCGCGGAACCGTGCAAGCTGGCGCGGAAGCGGCCAAGCAGGCGCGGAAGCGTCCAAGCAGGCGCGGAAGCGTCCAAGCAGGCGCGGAAGCGTCCAAGCAGGCGCGGAAGCGTCCAAGCAGGCGCGGAAGCGTCCAAGCAGTCGCGGAAGAGTCCAAGCAGGCGCGGAAGCGGCCAAGCAGGCGCGGAAGCGTCCAAGCAGGCGCGGAAGCGTCCAAGCAGGCGCGGAAGCGTCCAAGCAGGCGCGGAAGAGTCCAAGCATGCGCGGAAGCGTCCAAGCAGGCGCGGAAGCGTCCAAGCAGACGCGGAAGCGTCCAAGCAGGCGCGGCAGCGTCTAAGCAGGCGCGGAAGCGTCCAAGCAGTCGCGGAAGCGTCCAAACAGGCGCGGAAGCGTCCAAGGAGGCGCGGAATCGTCCAAGCAGACGCGGAAGCGTCCAAGCAGGCGCGGAAGCGTCCAAGCAGGCGCGGAAGCGCCCAAGCAGGCGCGGAACCGTGCAAGCAGGCGCGGAAGCGTCCAAGCAGGCGCGGAAGCGTCCAAGCAGGCGCGGAAGCGTGCAAGCAGGCGCGGAAGCGTGCAAGCAGGCACGGAAGCGTCCAAGCATGCGTGGAAGAGTCCAAGCAGGCGCGGAAACGTCCAAGCATGCGTGGAAGAGTCCAAGCAGTCGCGGAAGCGTCCAAGCAGGCGCGGTAGCGTCCAAGCAGGCGCGGAAGCGTCCAAGCAGGCGCGGAAGCGTCCAAGCAGGTGCGGAAGCGTCCAAGCAGACGCGGAAGCGACCAAGCAGGCGCGGAAGCGTCCAAGCAGGCGCGGAACCGTGCAAGCTGGCGCGGAAGCGGCCAAGCAGGCGCGGAAGCGTCCAAGCAGGCGCGGAAGAGTCCAAGCAGGCGCGGAAGCGTCCAAGCAGGCGCGGAAGCGTCCAAGCAGGCGCGGAAGAGTCCAAGCAGGCGGGGAAGCGTCCAAGCAGTCGCGGAAACGTCCAGGCAGGCGCGGAAGCATGCAAGAAGCCGCAGAAGAGTCCAAGCAGGCGCGGAAGCGTCCAAGCAGTCGCGGAAGCGTCCAAGCAGGCGCGGTAGCGTCCAACCAGGTGCGGAAGCGTCCAAGCAGGCGCGGAAGCATGCAAGAAGCCGCAGAAGAGTCCAAGCAGGCGCGGAAGCGTCCAAGCAGGCGTGGGAGCGTCCAAGCAGGCGCGAAACCGTGCAAGCAGGCGCGGAAGCGTCCAAGCAGGCGCGGAAGCATGCAAACAGGCGGGGAAGCATGCAAGAAGGCGCAGAACAGTCCAAGCAGGCGCGGAAGCGTCCAAGCTGTCGCGGAAGCGTCCAAGCAGGTGCGGAAGCGTCCAAGCAGACGCGGAAGCGACCAAGCAGGCGCGGAAGCGTCCAAGCAGGCGCGGAACCGTGCAAGCTGGCGCGGAAGCGCCCAAGCAGGCGCGGAACCGTGCAAGCAGGCGCGGAAGCGTCCAAGCAGGCGTGGAAGCGTCCAAGCATGCGTGGAAGAGTCCAAGCAGCTGCGGAAGCGTTCAAGCAGGCGCGGAAGCGTCCAAGCAGGCGCGGAAGCGTCCAAGCAGGCGCGGAAGCGTCCAAGCAGGCGTGGAAGAGTCCAAGCTGGCGCGGAAGCGTCCAAGCAGGTGCGGAAGCGTCCAAGCAGACGCGGAAGCGTCCAAGCAGGCGCGGATCCGTGCAAGCAGGCGCGGAAGCATGCAAGAAGGCGCGGAAGCGTCCAAGCAGGCGCGGAAGCGTGCAACCAGGCGCGGAAGCGTCCAAGCAGGCGCGGATCCGTGCAAGCAGGCGCGGAAGCATGCAAGAAGGCGCGGAAGCGTCCAAGCAGGCGCGGAAACGTCCAAGCAGTCGCGGAAGCGTGCAAGCAGGCGCGGAAGCGTCCAAGCAGGCGCGGAAGCGTGCAACCATGCGCGGAAGCGTCCAAGCAGGCGCGGATCCGTGCAAGCAGGCGCGGAAGCATGCAAGAAGGCGCGGAAGCGTCCAAGCAGGCGCGGAAGCGTCCAAGCAGGCGCGGAAGCGTCCAAGCAGGCGCGGAAGCGTCCAAGCAGGCGCGGAAGAGTCCAAGCAGGCGCGAAAGCGTCCAAGCAGGCGCGGAAGCGTCCAAGCAGGCGCGGAAGAGTCCAAGCAGGCGCGAAAGCGTCCAAGCAGTCGCGGAAGCGTCCAAGCAGGCGCGGTAGCGTCCAAGCAGGCGCGGAAGCGTCCAAGCAGGCGCGGAAGCGTCCAAGCAGGCGCGGAAGCGTGCAAGCAGGCGCGGAAGCGTCCAAGCAGACGCGGAAGCGTCCAAGCGGGCGCGGAAGCGTCCAAGCAGGCGCGGAAGCGTCCAAGCGGGCGCGGAAGCGTGCAACCATGCGCGGAAGCGTCCAAGCAGGCGCGGATCCGTGCAAGCAGGCGCGGAAGCATGCAAGAAGGCGCGGAAGCGTCCAAGCAGGCGCGGAAGCGTCCAAGCAGGCGCGGAAGCGTCCAAGCAGGCGCGGAAGCGTCCAAGCAGGCGCGGAACCGTGCAAGCTGGCGCGGAAGCGGCCAAGCAGGCGCGGAAGCGTCCAAGCAGGCGCGGAAGAGTCCAAGCAGGCGCGAAAGCGTCCAAGCAGGCGCGGAAGCGTCCAAGCAGGCGCGGAAGAGTCCAAGCAGGCGCGGAAGCGTCCAAGCAGTCGCGGAAGCGTCCAAGCAGGCGCGGTAGCGTCCAAGCAGGCGCGGAAGCGTCCAAGCAGGCGCGGAAGCGTCCAAGCAGGCGCGGAAGCGTGCAAGCAGGCGCGGAAGCGTGCAAGCAGGCACGGAAGCGTCCAAGCATGCGTGGAAGAGTCCAAGCAGGCGCGGAAACGTCCAAGCATGCGTGGAAGAGTCCAAGCAGGCGGGGAAACGTCCAAGCAGGCGCGGAAGCGTCCAGGCAGGCGCGGAAGCGTCCAGGCAGGCGCGGAAGCGTCCACGCAGGCGCGGAAGCGGCCAAGCAGGCGTGGAAGCGTCCAAGCAGGCGCGGAAGCGTCCAAGCAGGCGCGGAAGCGGCCAAGCAGGCGTGGAAGCGTCCAAGCAGGCGTGGAAGCGCCCAAACAGTCGCGGAAGCGTGCAAGCAGGCGCGGAAGCGTCCAAGCAGGCGCGGAAGCGTCCAAGCAGGCGCGGAAGCGGCCAAGCAGGCGTGGAAGCGTCCAAGCAGGCGCGGAAGCGTCCAAGCAGGCGCGAAAGCGTCCAAGCAGGCGCGGAAGCGTCCAAGCAGGCGCGGAAGCGTCCAAGCAGGCGCGGAAGCGTTCAAGCAGGCGCGGAAGCGTCCAAGCAGGCGCGAAAGCGTCCAAGCAGGCGCGGAAGCGTGCAACCAGGCGCGGAAGCGTCCAAGCAGGCGCGGATCCGTGCAAGCAGGCGCGGAAGCATGCAAGAAGGCGCGGAAGCGTCCAAGCAGGCGCGGAAGCGTACAACCAGGCGCGGAAGAGTCCAAGCAGGCGCGGATCCGTGCAAGCAGGCGCGGAAGCATGCAAGAAGGCGCGGAAGCGTCCAAGCAGGCGCGGAAGCGTCCAAGCAGGCGCGGAAGCGTCCAAGCAGACGCGGAAGCGTCCAAGCGGGCGCGGAAGCGTCCAAGCAGGCGCGGAAGCGTCCAAGCAGGCGCGGAAGCGTTCAAGCAGGCGCGGAAGCGTCCAAGCAGGCGCGAAAGCGTCCAAGCAGGCGCGAAAGCGTCCAAGCAGGCGCGGAAGCGTGCAACCAGGCGCGGAAGCGTCCAAGCAGGCGCGGAAGCATGCAAGAAGGCGCGGAAGCGTCCAAGCAGGCGCGGAAGCGTCCAAGCAGGCGCGGAAGCGTCCAAGCAGGCGCGGAAGCCTCCAAGCAGGCGTGGAAGCGTCCAAGCAGGCGCGGAAGCGGCCAAGCAGACGCGGAAGCGTCCAAGCAGGCGCGGAAACGTCCAAGCAGCTGCGGAAGCGTCCAAGTAGGCGCGGAAGCGTCCAAGCAGGAGTAGAAGCGTCCAAGCAGGCGCGGAAGCGTCCAAGCAGACGCGGAATCGTCCAAGCAGGCGCGGAAGCGTCCAAGCAGGCGCGGAAGCCTCCAAGCAGGCGCGGAAGCGTCCAAGCAGTCGCGGAAGCGTCCAAGCAGGCGCGGAAGCGTCCAAGCAGGCGCGGAAGCGTTCAAGCAGGCGCGGAAGCGTCCAAGATGGCGCGAAAGCGTCCAAGCTGGCGCGAAAGCGTCCAAGCAGGCGCGGAAGCGTGCAACCATGCGCGGAAGCGTCCAAGCAGGCGCGGATCCGTGCAAGCAGGCGCGGAAGCAGGCAAGAAGGCGCGGAAGCGTCCAAGCAGGCGCGGAAGCTTCCAAGCAGGCGCGGAAGCGTCCAAGCATGCGTGGAAGAGTCCAAGCAGCCGCGGAAGCGTGCAACCATGCGCGGAAGCGTCCAAGCAGGCGCGGATCCGTGCAAGCAGGCGCGGAAGCATGCAAGAAGGCGCGGAAGCGTCCAAGCAGGCGCGGAAGCGTCCAAGCAGGCGCGGATCCGTGCAAGCAGGCGCGGAAGCATGCAAGAAGGCGCGGAAGCGTCCAAGCAGGCGCGGAAGCGTCCAAGCAGGCGCGGAAGCGCCCAAGCAGTCGCGGAAGCGTGCAAGCAGGCGCGGAAGCGTCCAAGCAGGCGCGGATCCGTGCAAGCAGGCGCGGAAGCATGCAAGAAGGCGCGGAAGCGTCCAAGCAGGCGCGGAAGCGTCCAAGCAGGCGCGGATCCGTGCAAGCAGGCGCGGAAGCATGCAAGAAGGCGCGGAAGCGTCCAAGCAGGCGCGGAAGCGTCCAAGCAGGCGCGGAAGCGCCCAAGCAGTCGCGGAAGCGTGCAAGCAGGCGCGGAAGCGTCCGAGCAGGCGCGGAAACGTCCAAGCATGCGCGGAAGAGTCCAAGCAGGCGCGGAAGCGTCCAAGCAGGCGCGGAAGCGTCCAAGCAGACGCGGAAGTGTCCAAGCAGGCGCGGCAGCGTCTAAGCAGGCGCGGAAGCGTCCAAGCAGTCGCGGAAGCGTCCAAACAGGCGCGGAAGCGTCCAAGCAGGCGCGGAAGCGTCCAAGCAGGCGCGGAAGCGTCCAAGCAGGCGTGGAAGAGTCCAAGCAGGCGCGGAAGCGTCCAAGCAGGCGCGGAAGCGTCCAAGCAGACGCGGAAGCGTCCAAGCAGGCGCGGAAGCGTCCAAGCAGGCGCGGAACCGTGCAAGCTGGCGCGGAAGCGGCCAAGCAGGCGCGGAAGCGTCCAAGCAGGGGCGGAAGCGTCCAAGCAGGCGCGGAAGCGTCCAAGCAGGCGCGGAAGCGTCCAAGCAGGCGCGGAAGCGTCCAAGCAGTCGCGGAAGCGTCCAAGCAGGCGCGGTAGCGTCCAACCAGGTGCGGAAGCGTCCAAGCAGGCGCGGAAGCATGCAAGAAGCCGCAGAAGAGTCCAAGCAGGCGCGGAAGCGTCCAAGCAGGCGTGGGAGCGTCCAAGCAGGCGCGAAACCGTGCAAGCAGGCGCGGAAGCGTCCAAGCAGGCGCGGAAGCCTCCAAGCAGGCGCGGAAGCGTCCAAGCAGTCGCGGAAGCGTCCAAGCAGGCGCGGAAGCCTCCAAGCATGCGTGGAAGAGTCCAAGCAGCCGCGGAAGCGTGCAACCATGCGCGGAAGCGTCCAAGCAGGCGCGGATCCGTGCAAGCAGGCGCGGAAGCATGCAAGAAGGCGCGGAAGCGTCCAAGCAGGCGCGGAAGCGTCCAAGCAGGTACGGAAGCGTGCACGAAGGCGCGGAAACGTCCAAGCAGGCTCGGAAGCGTCCAAGCAGGCGCGGAAGCGTCCAAGCAGGCGCGGAAGCGCCCAAGCAGTCGCGGAAGCATACAAGAAAGCGCAGAAGAGTCCAAGAAGGCGCGGAAGCCTCCAAGCAGGCGCGGAAGCGTCCAAGCAGGCGCGGAAGCGTCCAAGCAGGCGCGGAAGCGTCCAAGCAGACGCGGAAGCGTCCAAGCAGGCGCGGAAGCGTCCAAGCAGGCGCGGAAGCCTCCAAGCAGGCGCGGAAGCGTCCAAGCAGGCGCGGAAGCGTCCAAGCATGCGTGGAAGAGTCCAAGCAGCCGCGGAAGCGTGCAACCATGCGCGGAAGCGTCCAAGCAGGCGCTCAAGCGTCCAAGCAGTCGCGGAAGCGGCCAAACAGGCGCGGAAGCGTCCAAGCAGCTGCGGAAGCGTCCAAGCAGGCGCGGAAGCGTCCAAGCAGGCGCGGAAGCGTCCAAGCAGGCGTGGAAGAGTCCAAGCTGGCGCGGAAGCGTCCAAGCAGGCGCGGAAGCGTCCAAGCAGACGCGGAAGCGTCCAAGCAGGCGCGGAAGCGTCCAAGCAGGCGCGGAACCGTGCAAGCTGGCGCGGAAGCGGCCAAGCAGGCGCGGAAGCGTCCAAGCAGGCGCGGAAGAGTCCAAGCAGGCGCGGAAGCGTCCAAGCAGGCGCGGAAGCGTCCAAGCAGGCGCGGAAGAGTCCAAGCAGGCGCGGAAGCGTCCAAGCAGTCGCGGAAGCGTCCAAGCAGGCGCGGTAGCGTCCAAGCAGGCGCGGAAGCGTCCAAGCAGGCGCGGAAGCGTCCAAGCAGTCGCGGAAGCGTCGAAGCAGGCGCTGAAACGTCCAGGCAGGCGCGGAAGCATGCAAGAAGCCGCAGAAGAGTCCAAGCAGGCGCGGAAGCGTCCAAGCAGTCGCGGAAGCGTCCAAGCAGGCGCGGTAGCGTCCAACCAGGTGCGGAAGCGTCCAAGCAGGCGCGGAAGCATGCAAGAAGCCGCAGATGAGTCCAAGCAGGCGCGGAAGCGTCCAAGCAGGCGTGGGAGCGTCCAAGCAGGCGCGAAACCGTGCAAGCAGGCGCGGAAGCGTCCAAGCAGGCGCGGAAGCCTCCAAGCAGGCGCGGAAGCGTCCAAGCAGTCGCGGAAGCGTCCAAGCAGGCGCGGAAGCGTCCAAGCAGGCGCGGAAGAGTCCAAGCAGGCGCGGAAGCGTCCAAGCAGTCGCGGAAGCGTCCAAGCAGGCGCGGTAGCGTCCAAGCAGGCGCGGAAGCGTCCAAGCAGGCGCGGAAGCGTCCAAGCAGTCGCGGAAGCGTCGAAGCAGGCGCTGAAACGTCCAGGCAGGCGCGGAAGCATGCAAGAAGCCGCAGAAGAGTCCAAGCAGGCGCGGAAGCGTCCAAGCAGTCGCGGAAGCGTCCAAGCAGGCGCGGTAGCGTCCAACCAGGTGCGGAAGCGTCCAAGCAGGCGCGGAAGCATGCAAGAAGCCGCAGAAGAGTCCAAGCAGGCGCGGAAGCGTCCAAGCAGGCGTGGGAGCGTCCAAGCAGGCGCGAAACCGTGCAAGCAGGCGCGGAAGCGTCCAAGCAGGCGCGGAAGCCTCCAAGCAGGCGCGGAAGCGTCCAAGCAGTCGCGGAAGCGTCCAAGCAGGCGCGGAAGCGTCCAAGCAGGCGCGGAAGCGTTCAAGCAGGCGCGGAAGCGTCCAAGCTGGCGCGAAAGTGTCCAAGCTGGCGCGGAAGCGGCCAAGCAGGCGCGGATCCGTGCAAGCAGGCGCGGAAGCGTCCAAGCAGCCGCGGAAGCGTCCAAGCAGACGCGGAAGCGCCCAAGCAGTCGCGGAAGCGTGCAAGCAGGCGCGGAAGCGTCCGAGCAGGCGCGGAAACGTCAAAGCATGCGCGGAAGAGTCCAAGCAGGCGCGGAAGCGTCCAAGCAGGCGCGGAAGCGTCCAAGCAGACGCGGAAGTGTCCAAGCAGGCGCGGCAGCGTCTAAGCAGGCGCGGAAGCGTCCAAGCAGTCGCGGAAGCGTCCAAACAGGCGCGGAAGCGTCCAAGCAGGCGCGGAAGCGTCCAAGCAGGCGCGGAACCGTGCAAGCAGGCGCGGAAGCGTCCAAGCAGGCGTGGAAGCGTCCAAGCATGCGTGGAAGAGTCCAAGCAGCTGCGGAAGCGTCCAAGCAGGCGCGGAAGCGTCCAAGCAGGCGCGGAAGCGTCCAAGCAGTCGCGGAAGCGTCCAAGCAGGCGCGGAAACGTCCAAGCAGGCGCGGAAGCATGCAAGTAGACGCAGAAGTGTCCAAGCAGACGCGGAAGCGTCCAAGCAGGCGCGTAAGCATGCAAGAAGGCGCAGAAGAGTCCAAACAGGCGCAGAAGAGTCCAAGCAGGCGCGGAAGCGTCCAAGCAGGCGGGGAAGCATGCAAGCAGGCGCGGAAGCGTCCAAGCAGTCGTGGAAACGTCCAAGTAGGCGCGGCAGCATGCAAGAAGGCGCAGAAGATTCCAAGCAGGCGCGGAAGCGTCCAAGCAGGCGGGGAAGAGTCCAAGCAGGCGCGGTAGCGTCCACGCAGGCGCGGAAGCGTCCAAGCAGTCGCGGAAGCGTCCAAGCAGGCGCGGTCGCGTCCAACCAGGCGCGGAAGCGTCCAAGCAGTCGCGGAAGTATGCAAGAAGACGCAGAAGAGTCCAAGCAGGCGCGGAAGCGTCCAAGCAGGCGGGGTAGCATGCAAGCAGGCGCGGAAGCGTCCAAGCAGTCACGGAAGCGTCCAAGCAGGCGCGGTAGCGTCCAAGCAGGCGCGGTAGCGTCCAAGCAGTCGCGGAAGCGTCCAAGCAGGCGGGGAAGCATGCAAGCAGGCGCGGAAGCGTCCAAGCAAGCGCGGAAACGTCCAAGCAGGCGGGGAAGCATGCAAGCAGGCGCGGAAGCGTCCAAGCAGGCGCGGAAACGTACAAGTAGGCGCGGCAGCATGCAAGAAGGCGCAGAAGAGTCCAAGCAGGGGCGGAAGCGTCCAAGCAGTCGCGGTAGCGTCCAAGCAGGCGCGGAAACGTCCAAGCAGGCGCGGAAGCATGCAAGAAGGCGCAGAAGAGTCCAAGCAGGCGCGGAAGCGTCCAAGCAGGCGTGGAAACGTCCAAGTAGGCGCGGCAGCATGCAAGAAGGCGCAGAAGATTCCAAGCAGGCGCGGAAGCGTCCAAGCAGGCGGGGAAGCATGCAAGCAGGCGCGGAAGCGTCCAAGCAAGCGCGGAAACGTCCAGGCAGGCAGGGAAGCATGCAAGCAGGCGCGGAAGCGTCCAAGCAGGCGCGGAAACGTACAAGTAGGCGCGGCAGCATGCAAGAAGGCGCAGAAGAGTCCAAGCAGGCGCGGAAGCATTCAAGCAGGCGCGGAAGCGTCCAAGCAGGCGGGGAAGAGTCCAAGCAGGCGCGGAAGCGTCCAAGCAGTCGCGGAAGCGTCCAAGCAGTCGCGGTAGCGTCCAAGCAGGCGCGGAAACGTCCAAGCAGGCGCGGAAGCATGCAAGAAGGCGCAGAAGAGTCCAAGCAGGCGCGGAAGCGTCCAAGCAGGCGTGGAAACGTCCAAGTAGGCGCGGCAGCATGCAAGAAGGCGCAGAAGAGTCCAAGCAGGCGCGGAAGCATTCAAGCAGGCGCGGAAGCGTCCAAGCAGGCGGGGAAGAGTCCAAGCAGGCGCGGAAGCGTCCAAGCAGTCGCGGAAGCGTCCAAGCAGGCGCGGTCGCGTCCAAGCAGGCGCGGAAACGTCCAAGCAGGCGCGGAAGCATGCAAGAAGGCGCAGAAGAGTCCAAGCAGGCGCGGAAGCGTCCAAGCAGGCGCGGTAGCTTCCAAGCAGGCGCGGAAACGTCCAAGCAGGCGCGGAAGCATGCAAGAAGGCGCAGAAGAGTCCAAGCAGGCGCGGAAGCGTCCAAGCAGGCGGGGAAGCATGCAAGCAGGCGGGGACGCGTCCAAGCAGGCGCGGAAACGTCCAAGTAGGCACGGCAGCATGCAAGAAGGCGCAGAAGAATCGAAGCAGTCGCGGAAGCGTCCAAGCAGGCGCGGAAACGCCCAAGCAGTCGCGGAAGCGTCCAAGCAGGCGCGGTAGCGTCCAACCAGGCGCGGAAACGTCCAAGCAGTCGCGGAAGCGTCCAAGCAGGCGCGGTAGCGTTCAAGCAGGCGCGGAAACGTCCAAGCAGGCGCGGAAGCATGCAAGAAGACGCAGAAGAGTCCAAGCAGGCGCGGAAGCGTCCAAGCAGGCGCGGTAGCTTCCAAGCAGGCGCGGAAACGTCCAAGCAGGCGCGGAAGCATGCAAGAAGGCGCAGAAGAGTCCAAGCAGGCGCGGAAGCGTCCAAGCAGGCGGGGAAGCATGCAAGCAGGCGGGGAAGCGTCCAAGCAGGCGCGGAAGCGTCCAAGAAGGCGCGGAAACGTCCAAGTAGGCGCGGAAGCATGCAAGAAGACGCAGAACAGTCCAAGCAGGCGTGGGAGCGTCCAAGCAGGCGCGGAAGCATGCAAGAAGGCGCAGGAGGGTCCAAGCAGGCGCGGAAGCGTCCAAGCAGTCGCGGAAGCGTCCAAGCAGGCCCGGTAGCGTCCAAGCAGGCGCGGAAGAGTCCAAGCAGGCGCGGAAGCGTCCAAGCAGGCGCAGAAGCGTCCAAGCAGGCGCGGAAGCATGCAAGAAGGCGCAGAAGAGTCCAAACAGGCGCAGAAGAGTCCAAGCAGGCGCGGAAGCGTCCAAGCAGGCGCGGAAACGTCCAAGCAGGCGCGGAAGCATGCAAGAAGACGCAGAAGGGTCCAAGCAGGCGCGAAAGCGTCCAAGCAGTCGCGGGAGCGATCAAGCAGGCGCGGTAGCGTTCAACCAGTCGCGGAAGCCTCCAAGCAGGCGCGGTAGCGTCCAAGCATTCGCGGAAGCGTCCAAGCAGTCGCGGAAGCATCCAAGCAGGCGCGGAAACGTCCAAGTAGTCGCGGAAGCATGCAAGAAGGCGCAGAAGAGTCCAAGCAGGCGCGGAAGCGTCCAAGCATTCGCGGAAGCGTCCAAGCAGGCGCGGAAACGTCCAAGCAGGCGCGGAAGCATGCAAGAAGGCGCAGAAGAATCCAAGCAGGCGCGGAAACGTCCAAGCAGGCGCGGAAGCATGCAAGAAGGCGCAGAAGAGTCCAAGCAGGCGCGGAAGCGTCCAAGCATTCGCGGAAGCGTCCAAGCAGGCGCGGAAACTCCCAAGCAGTCGCGGAAGCGTCCAAGCAGGCGCGGTAGCGTCCAACCAGGCGCGGAAACGTCCAAGCAGTCGCGGAAGCGTCCAAGCAGGCGCGGTAGCGTTCAAGCAGGCGCGGAAACGTCCAAGCAGGCGCGGAAGCATGCAAGAAGACGCAGAAGAGTCCAAGCAGGCGCGGAAGCGTCCAAGCAGGCGCGGTAGCTTCCAAGCAGGCGCGGAAACGTCCAAGCAGGCGCGGAAGCATGCAAGAAGGCGCAGAAGAGTCCAAGCAGGCGCGGAAGCGTCCAAGCATTCGCGGAAGCGTCCAAGCAGGCGCGGAAACGTCCAAGCAGGCGCGGAAGCATGCAAGAAGGCGCAGAAGAATCCAAGCAGGCGCGGTAGCGTTCAAGCAGGCGCGGAAACGTCCAAGCAGGCGCGGAAGCGTCCAAGCAGGCGCGGAAACGTCCAAGCAGGCGCGGAAGCATGCAAGAAGGCGCAGAAGAATCCAAGCAGGCGCGGAAACGTCCAAGCAGGCGCGGAAGCATGCAAGAAGACGCAGAAGAGTCCAAGCAGGCGCGGAAGCGTCCAAGCAGGCGCGGTAGCTTCCAAGCAGGCGCGGAAACGTCCAAGCAGGCGCGGAAGCATGCAAGAAGGCGCAGAAGAGTCCAAGCAGGCGCGGAAGCGTCCAAGCAGGCGGGGAAGCATGCAAGCAGGCGGGGAAGCGTCCAAGCAGGCGCGGAAGCGTCCAAGAAGGCGCGGAAACGTCCAAGTAGGCGCGGAAGCATGCAAGAAGACGCAGAACAGTCCAAGCAGGCGTGGGAGCGTCCAAGCAGGCGCGGAAGCATGCAAGAAGGCGCAGGAGGGTCCAAGCAGGCGCGGAAGCGTCCAAGCAGTCGCGGAAGCGTCCAAGCAGGCCCGGTAGCGTCCAAGCAGGCGCGGAAGAGTCCAAGCAGGCGCGGAAGCGTCCAAGCAGGCGCAGAAGCGTCCAAGCAGGCGCGGAAGCATGCAAGAAGGCGCAGAAGAGTCCAAACAGGCGCAGAAGAGTCCAAGCAGGCGCGGAAGCGTCCAAGCAGGCGCGGAAACGTCCAAGCAGGCGCGGAAGCATGCAAGAAGACGCAGAAGGGTCCAAGCAGGCGCGAAAGCGTCCAAGCAGTCGCGGGAGCGATCAAGCAGGCGCGGTAGCGTTCAACCAGTCGCGGAAGCCTCCAAGCAGGCGCGGTAGCGTCCAAGCATTCGCGGAAGCGTCCAAGCAGTCGCGGAAGCATCCAAGCAGGCGCGGAAACGTCCAAGTAGTCGCGGAAGCATGCAAGAAGGCGCAGAAGAGTCCAAGCAGGCGCGGAAGCGTCCAAGCATTCGCGGAAGCGTCCAAGCAGGCGCGGAAACGTCCAAGCAGGCGCGGAAGCATGCAAGAAGGCGCAGAAGAATCCAAGCAGGCGCGGAAACGTCCAAGCAGGCGCGGAAGCATGCAAGAAGGCGCAGAAGAGTCCAAGCAGGCGCGGAAGCGTCCAAGCATTCGCGGAAGCGTCCAAGCAGGCGCGGAAACTCCCAAGCAGTCGCGGAAGCGTCCAAGCAGGCGCGGTAGCGTCCAACCAGGCGCGGAAACGTCCAAGCAGTCGCGGAAGCGTCCAAGCAGGCGCGGTAGCGTTCAAGCAGGCGCGGAAACGTCCAAGCAGGCGCGGAAGCATGCAAGAAGACGCAGAAGAGTCCAAGCAGGCGCGGAAGCGTCCAAGCAGGCGCGGTAGCTTCCAAGCAGGCGCGGAAACGTCCAAGCAGGCGCGGAAGCATGCAAGAAGGCGCAGAAGAGTCCAAGCAGGCGCGGAAGCGTCCAAGCATTCGCGGAAGCGTCCAAGCAGGCGCGGAAACGTCCAAGCAGGCGCGGAAGCATGCAAGAAGGCGCAGAAGAATCCAAGCAGGCGCGGTAGCGTTCAAGCAGGCGCGGAAACGTCCAAGCAGGCGCGGAAGCGTCCAAGCAGGCGCGGAAACGTCCAAGCAGGCGCGGAAGCATGCAAGAAGGCGCAGAAGAATCCAAGCAGGCGCGGAAACGTCCAAGTAGGCGCGGAAGCATGCAAGAAGGCGCAGAAGAGTCCAAGCAGGCGCGGAAGCGTCCAAGCATTCGCGGAAGCGTCCAAGCAGGCGCGGAAGAGTCCAAGAAGGCGCGGAAGCGTCCAAGCAGGCGCCGAAGCGTCCAAGCAGGCGCGGAAGCATGCAAGAAGGCGCAGGAGGGTCCAAGCATGCGCGGAAGCGTCCAAGCAGTCGCGGAAGCGTCCAAGAAGTCGCGGAAGCGTCCAAGCAGGCGCGGAAACGTACAAGCAGGCGCGGCAGCATGCAAGAAGGCGCAGAAGAGTCCAAGCAGTTGCGGAAGCGTCCAGGCAGGCGCGGTAGCGTCCAAGCAGGCGCGGAAGCATGCAAGAAGGCGCAGAAGCGTCCAAGCAGGCGCGGTAGCGTCCAAGCATGCGCGGAAACGTCCAATCAGGCGCGGAAGCATGCAAGAAGACGCAGAAGAGTCCAAGCAGGCGCGGAAGCGTCCAAGAAGTCGCGGAAGCGTCCAAGCAGGCGCGGAAGAGTCCAAGAAGGCGCGGAAGCGTCCAAGCAGGCGCCGAAGCGTCCAAGCAGGCGCGGAAGCATGCAAGAAGGCGCAGGAGGGTCCAAGCATGCGCGGAAGCGTCCAAGCAGTCGCGGAAACGTACAAGTAGGCGCGTCAGCATGCAAGAAGGCGCAGAAGAGTCCAAGCAGGCGCGGAAGCGTCCAAGCAGTCGCGGAAGCGTCCAAGCAGGCGCGGAAACGTACAAGCAGGCGCGGCAGCATGCAAGAAGGCGCAGAAGAGTCCAAGCAGTTGCGGAAGCGTCCAGGCAGGCGCGGTAGCGTCCAAGCAGGCGCGGAAGCATGCAAGAAGGCGCAGAAGCGTCCAAGCAGGCGCGGTAGCGTCCAAGCATGCGCGGAAACGTCCAATCAGGCGCGGAAGCATGCAAGAAGACGCAGAAGAGTCCAAGCAGGCGCGGAAGCGTCCAAGCAGGCGGGGAAGCATGCAAGCAGGCGCGGAAGCGTCCAAGCAGTCGCGGAAACGTCCAAGCAGGCGCGGAAGCATGCAAGAAGGCGCAGAAGAGTCCAAGCAGGCGCAGAAAAGTCCAAGCAGGCGCAGAAGCGTCCAAGCAGTCGCTGAAGCGTACAAGCAGGCGCGGTAGCGCCCAAGCAGGCGCGGAAACGTCCAAGCAGGCGCGGAAGCATGCAAGAAGGCGCAGAAGAGTCCAAGCAGGCGCGGAAGCGTCCAAGCAGTCGCGGAAGCGTCCAAGCAGGCGCGGGAACGTCCAAGCAGTCGCGGAAGCGTCCAAGCAGGCGCGGAAGCATGCAAGAAGGCGCAGAAGAGTCCAAGCAGGCGCAGAAAAGTCCAAGCAGGCGCAGAAGCGTCCAAGCAGTCGCTGAAGCGTACAAGCAGGCGCGGTAGCGCCCAAGCAGGCGCGGAAACGTCCAAGCAGGCGCGGAAGCATGCAAGAAGGCGCAGAAGAGTCCAAGCAGGCGCGGAAGCGTCCAAGCAGTCGCGGAAGCGTCCAAGCAGGCGCGGGAACGTCCAAGCAGTCGCGGAAGCGTCCAAGCAGGTGCGGTAGCGTCCAAGCAGGCGCGGTAGCGTCCAAGCATGCGCGGAAACGTCCAAGCAGGCGCGGAAGCATGCAAGAAGACGCAGAAGAGTCCAAGCAGGCGCGGAAGCGTCCAAGTAGGCGGGGAAACGTCCAAGCAGTCGCGGAAGCGTCAAAGCAGGCGCGGTAGCGTCCAAGCATGCGCGGAATCGTCCAAGTAGGCGCGGCAGCATGCAAGAAGGCGCAGAAGAGTCCAAGCAGGCGCGGAAACGTCCAAGCAGGCGCGGAAGCATGCAAGAAGGCGCGGAAGCGTCCAAGCAGTCGCGGAAGCGTCCAAGCAGTCGCGGAAGCGTCCAAGCAGTCGCGGAAGCGTCCAAGCAGGCGCGGAAACGTCCAAGCAGGCGCGGAAACGTCCAAGCAGGCGCGGAAGCATGTAAGAAGACGCAGAAGAGTCCAAGCAGGCGCGGAAGAGTCTAAGCAGGCGGGGAAGCGTCCAAGCAGGCGCGGAAACGTCCAAGTAGGCGCGGAAGCATGCAAGAAGGCGCGGAAGCGTCCAAGCACTCGCGGAAGCGTCCAAGCAGTCGCGGAAGCGTCCAAGCAGGCGCGGAAGCGTCCAAGCAGGCGCGGAAGCATGCAAGAAGGCGCGGAAGCGTCCAAGCAGTCGCGGAAGTGTCCAAGCAGGCGCGGTAGCGTCCAACCAGGCGCGGAATCGTCCAAGTAGGCGCGGCAGCATGCAATAAGGCGCAGAAGAGTCCAAGCAGGCGCGGAAACGTCCAAGCAGGCGCGGAAGCATGCAAGAAGGCGCGGAAGCGTCCAGGCAGTCGCGGAAGCGTCCAATCAGTCGCGGAAGCGTCCAAGCAGGCGCGGAAGCGTCCAACCAGGCGCGGAAGCGTCCAAGTAGGCGCGGCAACATGCAAGAAGACGCAGAAGGGTCCAAGCAGGCGCGAAAGCGTCCAAGCAGTCGCGGAAGCGTTTAACCAGGCGCGGTAGAGTCCAAGCAGTCGCGGAAGCCTCCAAGCAGTCGCGGAAACGTCCAAGCAGGCGCGGAAGCATGCAAGAAGGCGCAGAAGAGTCCAAGCAGGCGCGGAAACGTCCAATCAGGCGCGGAAGCATGCAAGAAGACGCAGAAGAGTCCAAGCAGGCGCGGAAGCGTCCAAGCAGGCGGGGAAGCATGCAAGCAGGCGCGGAAGCGTCCAAGCAGTCGCGGAAACGTCCAAGCAGGCGCGGAAGCATGCAAGAAGGCGCAGAAGAGTCCAAGCAGGCGCAGAAAAGTCCAAGCAGGCGCAGAAGCGTCCAAGCAGTCGCTGAAGCGTACAAGCAGGCGCGGTAGCGCCCAAGCAGGCGCGGAAACGTCCAAGCAGGCGCGGAAGCATGCAAGAAGGCGCAGAAGAGTCCAAGCAGGCGCGGAAGCGTCCAAGCAGTCGCGGAAGCGTCCAAGCAGGCGCGGGAACGTCCAAGCAGTCGCGGAAGCGTCCAAGCAGGTGCGGTAGCGTCCAAGCAGGCGCGGTAGCGTCCAAGCATGCGCGGAAACGTCCAAGCAGGCGCGGAAGCATGCAAGAAGACGCAGAAGAGTCCAAGCAGGCGCGGAAGCGTCCAAGTAGGCGGGGAAACGTCCAAGCAGTCGCGGAAGCGTCAAAGCAGGCGCGGTAGCGTCCAAGCATGCGCGGAATCGTCCAAGTAGGCGCGGCAGCATGCAAGAAGGCGCAGAAGAGTCCAAGTAGGCGCGGAAACGTCCAAGCAGGCGCGGAAGCATGCAAGAAGGCGCGGAAGCGTCCAAGCAGTCGCGGAAGCGTCCAAGCAGTCGCGGAAGCGTCCAAGCAGTCGCGGAAGCGTCCAAGCAGGCGCGGAAACGTCCAAGCAGGCGCGGAAGCATGCAAGAAGGCGCGGAAGCGTCCAAGCAGTCGCGGAAGTGTCCAAGCAGGCGCGGTAGCGTCCAACCAGGCGCGGAATCGTCCAAGTAGGCGCGGCAGCATGCAAGAAGGCGCAGAAGAGTCCAAGCAGGCGCGGCAACGTCCAAGCAGGCGCGGAAGCATGCAAGAAGGCGCGGAAGCGTCCAAGCAGTCGCGGAAGCGTCCAAGCAGTCGCGGAAGCGTCCAAGCAGTCGCGGAAGCGTCCAAGCAGGCGCGGAAACGTCCAAGCAGGCGCGGAAGCATGCAAGAAGACGCAGAAGAGTCCAAGCAGGCGCGGAAGCGTCCAAGCAGTCGCGGAAGCGTCCAAGCAAGCGCGGTAGCGTCCAAGCGGTCGCGGAAGCGTACAAGCAGGCGCGGTAGCGTCCAAGCAGGCGCGGAAACGTCCAAGCAGGCGGGGAAGCATGCAAGCAGGCGCGGAAGCGTCCAAGCAGGCGCGGTAGCGTCCAAGCAGGCGCGGAAACGTCCAAGCAGGCGCGGAAACGTCCAAGCAGGCGCGGAAGCATGTAAGAAGACGCAGAAGAGTCCAAGCAGGCGCGGAAGAGTCCAAGCAGGCGGGGAAGCGTCCAAGCAGGCGCGGAAACGTCCAAGTAGGCGCGGAAGCATGCAAGAAGGCGCGGAAGCGTCCAAGCAGGCGCGGAAGCGTCCAACCAGGCGCGGAAGCGTCCAAGTAGGCGCGGCAACATGCAAGAAGACGCAGAAGGGTCCAAGCAGGCGCGAAAGCGTCCAAGCAGTCGCGGAAGCGTTTAACCAGGCGCGGTAGAGTCCAAGCAGTCGCGGAAGCCTCCAAGCAGTCGCGGAAACGTCCAAGCAGGCGCGGAAGCATGCAAGAAGGCGCAGAAGAGTCCAAGCAGGCGCGGAAGCGTCCAAGCAGGCGCGGTAGCGTCATGGCAGGCGCGGAAACGTCCAAGCAGGCGCGGAAGCATGCAAGAAGACGCAGAAGAGTCCAAGCAGGCGCGGTAGCGTCCAGCCAAGCGCGGAAGCTTCCAAGCAGGCGCGGAAGCGTCCAAGCAGGCGCGGTAGCGTCCAAGCAGGCGCGGAAACGTCCAAGCAGGCGCGGAAGCGTCCAAGCAGGCGCGGTAGCGTCCAAGCAAGCGCGGAAACGTCCAAGCAGGCGCGGAAGCATGCAAGAAGACGCAGAAGAGTCTAAGCAGGCGCGGAAGCGTCCAAGCAGTCGCGGAAGCGTCCAAGCAGGCGCGGTAGCGTCCAAGCAGGCGTAGAAGAGTCCAAGCAGGCGCGGAAGCGTCCAAGCAGGCGCGGTAGCGTCCAAGCAGTCGCGGAAGCCTCCAAGCAGGCGCGGTAGCGTCCAAGCAGGCGCGGAAACGTCCAAGCAGGCGCGGAAACATGCAAGCAGTCGCGGAAGCGTCCAAGCAGGCGCGGTAGCGTCCAAGAAGGCGCGGAAACGTCCAAGCAGGCGCGGTAGCGTCCAAGCAGGCGCGGTAGCGTCCAAGCAGTCGCGGAAACGTCCAAGCAGGCGCGGAAGCATGCAAGAAGACGCAGAATAGTCCAAGCAGGCGGGGAAGCGTCCAAGCAGGCGGGGAAGCATGCAAGCAGGCGCGGAAGCGTCCAAGCAGGCGCGGTAACGTCCAAGTAGGCGCGGAAGCATGCAAGAAGCCGCAGAAGAGTCCAAGCAGGCGCGGAAGCGTCCAAGCAGGCGCGGAAGCATGCAAGAATGCGCAGAAGAGTCCAAGCAGGCGCGGAAGCGTCCAAGCAGTCGCGGAAGTGTCCAAGCAGGCGCGGTAGCGTCCAAGCAGGCGCGGAAACGTCCAAGCAGTCGCGGAAGCATGCAAGAAGGCGTAGAAGTGTCCAAGCAGGCGCGGAAGCGTCCAAGCAGTCGCGGCAGCGTCCAAGCAGGCGCGGTAGCGTCCAACCAGGCGCGGAAGCGTCTAAGCAGTCGCGGAAGCATGAAAGAAGACGCAGAATAGTCCAAGCAGGCGGGGAAGCGTCCAAGCAGGCGGGGAAGCGTCCAAGCAGGCGCGGTAGCGTCCAAGCAGGCGCGGAAACGTCCAAGCAGGCGCGGAAGCATGCAAGAAGGCGGAGAAGAGTCCAAGCAGGCGCGGAAGCGTCCAAGCAGTCGCGGGAGCGATCAAGCAGGCGCGGTAGCGTTCAACCAGTCGCGGAAGCCTCCAAGCAGGCGCGGTAGCGTCCAAGCAGGCGCGGAAACGTCCAAGCAGGCGCGGAAGCATGCAAGCAGTCGCGGAAGCGTCCAAGCAGGCGCGATAGCGTGCAAGCAGACGCGGAAGCGTCCAAGCAGTCGCGGAAACGTCCAAGCAGGCGCGGAAGCATGCAAGAAGACGCAGAAGAGTCCAAGCAGGCGCGGAAGCGTCCAAGCAGGCGCGGAAGCGTCCAAGCAGGCGCGGTAGCGTCCAAGCAGGCGCGGAAACGTCCAAGCAGGAGCCATAGCGTCCAAGCAGACGCGGAAGCGTCCAAGCAGGCGCGGTAGCGTCCAAGCAGGCGCGGAAACGTCCAAGCAGGCGCGGAAGCATGCAAGAAGGCGCAGAAGAGTCCAAGCAGGCGCAGAAAATTCCAAGCAGGCGCGGAAGCGTCCAAGCAGGCGCGGAAGCGTCCAAGCAGTTGCGGTAGCGTCCACGCAGGCGCGGAAACGTCCAAGCAGGCCCGGAAGCATGCAAAAAGACGCAGAAGAGGCCAAGCAGGCGCGGAAGCGTCCAAGCAGGCTCGGTAACGTCCAAGCAGGCGCGGAAACGTCCAAGCAGGCGCGGAAGCATCCAAGAAGACGCAGAAGAGTCCAAGAAGGCGCGGAAGCGTCCAAGCAGGCGCGGAAGCGTCCAAGCAGGCGCGGAAGCATGCAAGAAGACGCAAAAGAGTCCAAGCAGTCGCGGAAGCGTCCAAGCAGTCGCGGAAACGTCCAAGCAGGCGCGGAAGCATGCAAGAAGACGCAGAAGGGTCCACACAGGCGCGAAAGCGTCCAAGCAGTCGCGGAAGCATCCAAGCAGGCGCGGAAACGTCCAAGTAGTCGCGGAAGCATGCAAGAAGGCGGAGAAGAGTCCAAGCAGGCGCGGAAGCGTCCAAGCATTCGCGGAAGCGTCCAAGCAGGCGCGGAAACGTCCAAGCAGGCGCGGAAGCATGCAAGAAGACGCAGAAGGGTCCACACAGGCGCGAAAGCGTCCAAGCAGTCGCGGAAGCATCCAAGCAGGCGTGGAAACGTCCAAGTAGTCGCGGAAGCATGCAAGAAGGCGCAGAAGAGTCCAAGCAGGCGCGGAAGCGTCCAAGCATTCGCGGAAGCGTCCAAGCAGGCGCGGAAACGTCCAAGCAGGCGCGGAAGCATGCAAGAAGGCGCAGAAGAATCCAAGCAGGCGCGGAAACGTTCAAGCAGGCGCGGAAGCATGCAAGAAGGCGCAGAAGAGTCCAAGCAGGCGCGGAAGCGTCCAAGCATTCGCGGAAGCGTCCAAGCAGGCGCGGAAACTCCCAAGCAGTCGCGGAAGCGTCCAAGCAGGCGCGGTAGCGTCCAACCAGGCGCGGAAACGTCCAAGCAGTCGCGGAAGCGTCCAAGCAGGCGCGGTAGCGTTCAAGCAGGCGCGGAAACGTCCAAGCAGGCGCGGAAGCATGCAAGAAGACGCAGAAGAGTCCAAGCAGGCGCGGAAGCGTCCAAGCAGGCGCGGTAGCTTCCAAGCAGGCGCGGAAACGTCCAAGCAGGCGCGGAAGCATGCAAGAAGGCGCAGAAGAGTCCAAGCAGGCGCGGAAGCGTCCAAGCATTCGCGGAAGCGTCCAAGCAGGCGCGGAAACGTCCAAGCAGGCGCGGAAGCATGCAAGAAGGCGCAGAAGAATCCAAGCAGGCGCGGTAGCGTTCAAGCAGGCGCGGAAACGTCCAAGCAGGCGCGGAAGCGTCCAAGCAGGCGCGGAAACGTCCAAGCAGGCGCGGAAGCATGCAAGAAGGCGCAGAAGAATCCAAGCAGGCGCGGAAACGTCCAAGCAGGCGCGGAAGCATGCAAGAAGGCGCAGAAGAGTCCAAGCAGGCGCGGAAGCGTCCAAGCATTCGCGGAAGCGTCCAAGCAGGCGCGGAAGAGTCCAAGAAGGCGCGGAAGCGTCCAAGCAGGCGCCGAAGCGTCCAAGCAGGCGCGGAAGCATGCAAGAAGGCGCAGGAGGGTCCAAGCATGCGCGGAAGCGTCCAAGCAGTCGCGGAAGCGTCCAAGCAGTCGCGGAAGCCTCCAAGCAGTCGCGGAAACGTCCAAGCAGGCGCGGAAGCATGCAAGAAGGCGCAGAAGAGTCCAAGCAGGCGCGGAAACGTCCAATCAGGCGCGGAAGCATGCAAGAAGACGCAGAAGAGTCCAAGCAGGCGCGGAAGCGTCCAAGCAGGCGGGGAAGCATGCAAGCAGGCGCGGAAGCGTCCAAGCAGTCGCGGAAACGTCCAAGCAGGCGCGGAAGCATGCAAGAAGGCGCAGAAGAGTCCAAGCAGGCGCAGAAAAGTCCAAGCAGGCGCAGAAGCGTCCAAGCAGTCGCTGAAGCGTACAAGCAGGCGCGGTAGCGCCCAAGCAGGCGCGGAAACGTCCAAGCAGGCGCGGAAGCATGCAAGAAGGCGCAGAAGAGTCCAAGCAGGCGCGGAAGCGTCCAAGCAGTCGCGGAAGCGTCCAAGCAGGCGCGGGAACGTCCAAGCAGTCGCGGAAGCGTCCAAGCAGGTGCGGTAGCGTCCAAGCAGGCGCGGTAGCGTCCAAGCATGCGCGGAAACGTCCAAGCAGGCGCGGAAGCATGCAAGAAGACGCAGAAGAGTCCAAGCAGGCGCGGAAGCGTCCAAGTAGGCGGGGAAACGTCCAAGCAGTCGCGGAAGCGTCAAAGCAGGCGCGGTAGCGTCCAAGCATGCGCGGAATCGTCCAAGTAGGCGCGGCAGCATGCAAGAAGGCGCAGAAGAGTCCAAGTAGGCGCGGAAACGTCCAAGCAGGCGCGGAAGCATGCAAGAAGGCGCGGAAGCGTCCAAGCAGCCGCGGAAGCGTCCAAGCAGTCGCGGAAGCGTCCAAGCAGTCGCGGAAGCGTCCAAGCAGGCGCGGAAACGTCCAAGCAGGCGCGGAAGCATGCAAGAAGGCGCGGAAGCGTCCAAGCAGTCGCGGAAGTGTCCAAGCAGGCGCGGTAGCGTCCAACCAGGCGCGGAATCGTCCAAGTAGGCGCGGCAGCATGCAAGAAGGCGCAGAAGAGTCCAAGCAGGCGCGGCAACGTCCAAGCAGGCGCGGAAGCATGCAAGAAGGCGCGGAAGCGTCCAAGCAGTCGCGGAAGCGTCCAAGCAGTCGCGGAAGCGTCCAAGCAGTCGCGGAAGCGTCCAAGCAGGCGCGGAAACGTCCAAGCAGGCGCGGAAGCATGCAAGAAGACGCAGAAGAGTCCAAGCAGGCGCGGAAGCGTCCAAGCAGTCGCGGAAGCGTCCAAGCAAGCGCGGTAGCGTCCAAGCGGTCGCGGAAGCGTACAAGCAGGCGCGGTAGCGTCCAAGCAGGCGCGGAAACGTCCAAGCAGGCGGGGAAGCATGCAAGCAGGCGCGGAAGCGTCCAAGCAGGCGCGGTAGCGTCCAAGCAGGCGCGGAAACGTCCAAGCAGGCGCGGAAACGTCCAAGCAGGCGCGGAAGCATGCAAGCAGTCGCGGAAGCGTCCAAGCAGGCGCGATAGCGTGCAAGCAGACGCGGAAGCGTCCAAGCAGTCGCGGAAACGTCCAAGCAGGCGCGGAAGCATGCAAGAAGACGCAGAAGAGTCCAAGCAGGCGCGGAAGCGTCCAAGCAGGCGCGGAAGCGTCCAAGCAGGCGCGGTAGCGTCCAAGCAGGCGCGGAAACGTCCAAGCAGGAGCCATAGCGTCCAAGCAGACGCGGAAGCGTCCAAGCAGGCGCGGTAGCGTCCAAGCAGGCGCGGAAACGTCCAAGCAGGCGCGGAAGCATGCAAGAAGGCGCAGAAGAGTCCAAGCAGGCGCAGAAAATTCCAAGCAGGCGGGGAAGCGTCCAAGCAGGCGCGGAAGCGTCCAAGCAGTTGCGGTAGCGTCCACGCAGGCGCGGAAACGTCCAAGCAGGCCCGGAAGCATGCAAAAAGACGCAGAAGAGGCCAAGCAGGCGCGGAAGCGTCCAAGCAGGCTCGGTAACGTCCAAGCAGGCGCGGAAACGTCCAAGCAGGCGCGGTAGCGTCCAAGCATGCGCGGAATCGTCCAAGTAGGCGCGGCAGCATGCAAGAAGGCGCAGAAGAGTCCAAGCAGGCGCGGAAACGTCCAAGCAGGCGCGGAAGCATGCAAGAAGGCGCGGAAGCGTCCAAGCAGTCGCGGAAGCGTCCAAGCAGTCGCGGAAGCGTCCAAGCAGTCGCGGAAGCGTCCAAGCAGGCGCGGAAACGTCCAAGCAGGCGCGGAAGCATGCAAGAAGGCGCGGAAGCGTCCAAGCAGTCGCGGAAGTGTCCAAGCAGGCGCGGTAGCGTCCAACCAGGCGCGGAATCGTCCAAGTAGGCGCGGCAGCATGCAAGAAGGCGCAGAAGAGTCCAAGCAGGCGCGGCAACGTCCAAGCAGGCGCGGAAGCATGCAAGAAGGCGCGGAAGCGTCCAAGCAGTCGCGGAAGCGTCCAAGCAGTCGCGGAAGCGTCGAAGCAGTCGCGGAAGCGTCCAAGCAGGCGCGGAAATGTCCAAGCAGGCGCGGAAGCATGCAAGAAGACGCAGAAGAGTCCAAGCAGGCGCGGAAGCGTCCAAGCAGTCGCGGAAGCGTCCAAGCAAGCGCGGTAGCGTCCAAGCGGTCGCGGAAGCGTACAAGCAGGCGCGGTAGCGTCCAAGCAGGCGCGGAAACGTCCAAGCAGGCGGGGAAGCATGCAAGCAGGCGCGGAAGCGTCCAAGCAGGCGCGGTAGCGTCCAAGCAGGCGCGGAAACGTCCAAGCAGGCGCGGAAACGTCCAAGCAGGCGCGGAAGCATGTAAGAAGACGCAGAAGAGTCCAAGCAGGCGCGGAAGAGTCCAAGCAGGCGGGGAAGCGTCCAAGCAGGCGCGGAAACGTCCAAGTAGGCGCGGAAGCATGCAAGAAGGCGCGGAAGCGTCCAAGCACTCGCGGAAGCGTCCAAGCAGTCGCGGAAGCGTCCAAGCAGGCGCGGAAGCGTCCAAGCAGGCGCGGAAGCATGCAAGAAGGCGCGGAAGCGTCCAAGCAGTCGCGGAAGTGTCCAAGCAGGCGCGGTAGCGTCCAACCAGGCGCGGAATCGTCCAAGTAGGCGCGGCAGCATGCAATAAGGCGCAGAAGAGTCCAAGCAGGCGCGGAAACGTCCAAGCAGGCGCGGAAGCATGCAAGAAGGCGCGGAAGCGTCCAAGCAGGCGCGGAAGCGTCCAAGCAGTCGCGGAAGTGTCCAAGCAGGCGCGGTAGCGTCCAAGCAGGCGCGGAAACGTCCAAGCAGTCGCGGAAGCATGCAAGAAGGCGTAGAAGTGTCCAAGCAGGCGCGGAAGCGTCCAAGCAGTCGCGGAAGTGTCCAAGCAGGCGCGGTAGCGTCCAAGCAGGCGCGGAAACGTCCAAGCAGTCGCGGAAGCATGCAAGAAGGCGTAGAAGCGTCCAAGCAGTCGCGGAAGTGTCCAAGCAGGCGCGGTAGCGTCCAAGCAGGCGCGGAAACGTCCAAGCAGTCGCGGAAGCATGCAAGAAGGCGTAGAAGTGTCCAAGCAGGCGCGGTAGCGTCCAACCAGGCGCGGAAGCGTCTAAGCAGTCGCGGAAGCATGAAAGAAGACGCAGAATAGTCCAAGCAGGCGGGGAAGCGTCCAAGCAGGCGGGGAAGCGTCCAAGCAGGCGCGGTAGCGTCCAAGCAGGCGCGGAAACGTCCAAGCAGGCGCGGAAGCATGCAAGAAGGCGGAGAAGAGTCCAAGCAGGCGCGGAAGCGTCCAAGCAGTCATGGAAGCGTCCAAGCAGGCGCGGTAGCGTCAAACCAGGCGCGGAAGCGTCCAAGTAGGCGCGGCAGCATGCAAGAAGGCGCAGAAGAGTCCAAGCAGGCGCGGAAGCGTCCAAGCAGTCGCGGAAGCGTCCAAGCAGGCGCGGAAGTGTCCAAGCAGGCGCGGAAACGTCCAAGCAGGCGCGGAAGTATGCAAGAAGGCGCAGAAGAGTCCAAGCAGGAGCGGAAGCGACCCAGCAGTCGCGGAAGCGTCCAAACAGGCGCGATAGCGTCCAACCAGGCGCGGAAGCGTCCAAGCAGGCGCGGAAGCATGCAAGAAGGCGCAGAAGAGTCCAACAAGGCGCAGAAGAGTCCAAGCAGGCGCGGTAGCGTCCAAGCAGTCGCGGAAACGTCCAAGCAGGCGCGGAAGCATGCAAGATGACGCAGAAGAGTCCAAGCAGGCGCGGAAGCATCCAAGCAGGCGCGGTAGCGTCCAAGCAGTCGCGGAAGCGTCCAAGCAGGCGCGGAAGCGTTCAAACAGGCGGGGAAGCATGCAAGCAGGCGCGGAAGCGTCCAAGCAGGCGCGGAAACGTCCAAGTAGGCGCGGCAGCATGCAAGAAGGCGCAGAAGAGTCCAAGCAGGCGCGGTAGCGTCCAACCAGGCGCGGAAGCGTCCAAGCAGGCGCGGTAGCGTCCAACCAGGCGCGGAAGCGTCCAAGCAGGCGCGGTAACGTCCAAGTAGGCGCGGCAGCATGCAAGAAGGCGCAGAAGAGTCCAAGCAGGCGCGGAAGCGTCCAAGCAGTCACGGAAGCGTCCAAGCAGGCGCGGAAGCGTCCAAGCAGGCGCGGAAGCATGCAAGAAGGCGCGAAAGCGTCCAAGCAGTCGCGGAAGCGTTTAAGCAGGCGCGGTAGAGTCCAAGCAGTCATGGAAGCGTCCAAGCAGGCGCGGTAGCGTCCAACCAGGCGCGGAAGCGTCTAAGCAGTCGCGGAAGCATGAAAGAAGACGCAGAATAGTCCAAGCAGGCGGGGAAGCGTCCAAGCAGGCGGGGAAGCGTCCAAGCAGGCGCGGTAGCGTCCAAGCAGGCGCGGAAACGTCCAAGCAGGCGCGGAAGCATGCAAGAAGGCGGAGAAGAGTCCGAGCAGGCGCGGAAGCGTCCAAGCAGTCATGGAAGCGTCCAAGCAGGCGCGGTAGCGTCCAACCAGGCGCGGAAGCGTCCAAGTAGGCGCGGCAGCATGCAAGAAGGCGCAGAAGAGTCCAAGCAGGCGCGGAAGCGTCCAAGCAGTCGCGGAAGCGTCCAACCAGGCGCGGAAGCGTCTAAGCAGTCGCGGAAGCATGAAAGAAGACGCAGAATAGTCCAAGCAGGTGCGGAAGCGTCCAAGCAGGCGCGGTAGCGTCCGAGCAGGCGCGGAAACGTCCAAGCAGGCGCGGAAACGTCCAAGCAGGCGCGGAAGCATGTAAGAAGACGCAGAAGAGTCCAAGCAGGCGCGGACGAGTCCAAGCAGGCGGGGAAGCGTCCAAGCAGGCGCGGAAACGTCCAAGTAGGCGCGGAAGCATGCAAGAAGACGCAGAAGAGTCCAAGCAGGCGCGGTAGCGTCCAGCCAAGCGCGGAAGCTTCCAAGCAGGCGCGGAAGCGTCCAAGCAGGCGCGGTAGCGTCCAAGCAGGCGCGGAAACGTCCAAGCAGGCGCGGAAGCGTCCAAGCAGGCGCGGTAGCGTCCAAGCAAGCGCGGAAACGTCCAAGCAGGCGCGGAAGCATGCAAGAAGACGCAGAAGAGTCCAAGCAGGCGCGGAAGCGTCCAAGCAGTCGCGGAAGCGTCCAAGCAGGCGCGGTAGCGTCCAAGCAGGCGTAGAAGAGTCCAAGCAGGCGCGGAAGCGTCCAAGCAGGCGCGGTAGCGTCCAAGCAGTCGCGGAAGCCTCCAAGCAGGCGCGGTAGCGTCCAAGCAGGCGCGGAAACGTCCAAGCAGGCGCGGAAACATGCAAGCAGTCGCGGAAGCGTCCAAGCAGGCGCGGTAGCGTCCAAGAAGGCGCGGAAACGTCGAAGCAGG
Organism: Cerceris ruficornis; assembly: GCA_963989415.1. Classification (NCBI taxonomy): domain Eukaryota; kingdom Metazoa; phylum Arthropoda; class Insecta; order Hymenoptera; family Crabronidae; genus Cerceris; species Cerceris ruficornis. The sequence goes on from OZ022522.1 coordinate 2,167,767, forward strand.
CGCGGTAGCGTCCAAGCAGGCGCGGTAGCGTCCAAGCAGTCGCGGAAACGTCCAAGCAGGCGCGGAAGCATGCAAGAAGACGCAGAATAGTCCAAGCAGGCGGGGAAGCGTCCAAGCAGGCAGGGAAGCATGCAAGCAGGCGCGGAAGCGTCCAAGCAGGCGCGGTAACGTCCAAGTAGGCGCGGAAGCATGCAAGAAGGCGCAGAAGAGTCCAAGCAGGCGCGGAAGCGTCCAAGCAGGCGCGGAAGCTTCCAAGCAGGCGCGGTAGCGTCCAAGCAGTCGCGGAAGCGTCCAAGCAGGCGCGGAAGCGTCCAAGCAGGCGCGGAAGCGTCCAAGCAGGCGCGGTAGCGTCCAAGCAGTCGCGGAAACGTCCAAGCAGGCGCGGTAGCGTCCAAGCAGGCGCGGTAGCGTCCAAGCAGGCGCGGAAACGTCCAAGCAGGCGCGGAAGCATGCAAGAAGACGCAGAATAGTCCAAGCAGGCGGGGAAGCGTCCAAGCAGGCGGGGAAGCATGCAAGCAGGCGCGGAAGCGTCCAAGCAAGCGCGGAAACGTCCAACGAGGCGGGGAAGCATGCAAGCAGGCGCGGAAGCGTCCAAGCAAGCGCGGAAACGTCCAAGCAGGCGGGGAAGCATGCAAGCAGGCGCGGAAGCGTCCAAGCAGGCGCGGTAGCGTCATGGCAGGCGCGGAAACGTCCAAGCAGGCGCGGAAGCATGCAAGAAGACGCAGAAGAGTCCAAGCAGGCGCGGTAGCGTCCAGCCAAGCGCGGAAGCTTCCAAGCAGGCGCGGAAGCGTCCAAGCAGGCGCGGTAGCGTCCAAGCAGGCGCGGAAACGTCCAAGCAGGCGCGGAAGCATGCAAGAAGACGCAGAAGAGTCCAAGCAGGCGCGGAAGCGTCCAAGCAGTCGCGGAAGCATCCAAGCAGGCGCGGTAGCGTCCAAGCAGGCGTAGAAGAGTCCAAGCAGGCGCGGAAGCGTCCAAGCAGGCGCGGTAGCGTCCAAGCAGTCGCGGAAGCCTCCAAGCAGGCGCGGTAGCGTCCAAGCAGGCGCGGAAACGTCCAAGCAGGCGCGGAAACATGCAAGCAGTCGCGGAAGCGTCCAAGCAGGCGCGGTAGCGTCCAAGAAGGCGCGGAAACGTCCAAGCAGGCGCGGTAGCGTCCAAGCAGGCGCGGTAGCGTCCAAGCAGTCGCGGAAACGTCCAAGCAGGCGCGGAAGCATGCAAGAAGACGCAGAATAGTCCAAGCAGGCGGGGAAGCGTCCAAGCAGGCGGGGAAGCATGCAAGCAGGCGCGGAAGCGTCCAAGCAGGCGCGGTAACGTCCAAGTAGGCGCGGAAGCATGCAAGAAGCCGCAGAAGAGTCCAAGCAGGCGCGGAAGCGTCCAAGCAGGCGCGGAAGCATGCAAGAAGGCGCAGAAGAGTCCAAGCAGGCGCGGAAGCGTCCAAGCAGGCGCGGTAGCGTCCAAGCAGGCGCGGAAACGTCCAAGCAGGCGCGGAAACGTCCAAGCAGGCGCGGAAGCATGTAAGAAGACGCAGAAGAGTCCAAGCAGGCGCGGAAGCATGCAAGAAGGCGCGGAAGCGTCCAAGCAGTCGCGGAAGTGTCCAAGCAGGCGCGGAAGCATGTAAGAAGACGCAGAAGAGTCCAAGCAGGCGCGGAAGAGTCCAAGCAGGCGGGGAAGCGTCCAAGCAGGCGCGGAAACGTCCAAGTAGGCGCGGAAGCATGCAAGAAGGCGCGGAAGCGTCCAAGCACTCGCGGAAGTGTCCAAGCAGGCGCGGTAGCGTCCAACCAGGCGCGGAATCGTCCAAGTAGGCGCGGCAGCATGCAATAAGGCGCAGAAGAGTCCAAGCAGGCGCGGAAACGTCCAAGCAGGCGCGGAAGCATGCAAGAAGGCGCGGAAGCGTCCAGGCAGTCGCGGAAGCGTCCAATCAGTCGCGGAAGCGTCCAAGCAGGCGCGGAAGCGTCCAACCAGGCGCGGAAGCGTCCAAGTAGGCGCGGCAACATGCAAGAAGACGCAGAAGGGTCCAAGCAGGCGCGAAAGCGTCCAAGCAGTCGCGGAAGCGTTTAACCAGGCGCGGTAGAGTCCAAGCAGTCGCGGAAGCCTCCAAGCAGTCGCGGAAACGTCCAAGCAGGCGCGGAAGCATGCAAGAAGGCGCAGAAGAGTCCAAGCAGGCGCGGAAGCGTCCAAGCAGGCGCGGTAGCGTCATGGCAGGCGCGGAAACGTCCAAGCAGGCGCGGAAGCATGCAAGAAGACGCAGAAGAGTCCAAGCAGGCGCGGTAGCGTCCAGCCAAGCGCGGAAGCTTCCAAGCAGGCGCGGAAGCGTCCAAGCAGGCGCGGTAGCGTCCAAGCAGGCGCGGAAACGTCCAAGCAGGCGCGGAAGCGTCCAAGCAGGCGCGGTAGCGTCCAAGCAAGCGCGGAAACGTCCAAGCAGGCGCGGAAGCATGCAAGAAGACGCAGAAGAGTCCAAGCAGGCGCGGAAGCGTCCAAGCAGTCGCGGAAGCGTCCAAGCAGGCGCGGTAGCGTCCAAGCAGGCGTAGAAGAGTCCAAGCAGGCGCGGAAGCGTCCAAGCAGGCGCGGTAGCGTCCAAGCAGTCGCGGAAGCCTCCAAGCAGGCGCGGTAGCGTCCAAGCAGGCGCGGAAACGTCCAAGCAGGCGCGGAAACATGCAAGCAGTCGCGGAAGCGTCCAAGCAGGCGCGGTAGCGTCCAAGAAGGCGCGGAAACGTCCAAGCAGGCGCGGTAGCGTCCAAGCAGGCGCGGTAGCGTCCAAGCAGTCGCGGAAACGTCCAAGCAGGCGCGGAAGCATGCAAGAAGACGCAGAATAGTCCAAGCAGGCGGGGAAGCGTCCAAGCAGGCGGGGAAGCATGCAAGCAGGCGCGGAAGCGTCCAAGCAGGCGCGGTAACGTCCAAGTAGGCGCGGAAGCATGCAAGAAGCCGCAGAAGAGTCCAAGCAGGCGCGGAAGCGTCCAAGCAGGCGCGGAAGCATGCAAGAATGCGCAGAAGAGTCCAAGCAGGCGCGGAAGCGTCCAAGCAGTCGCGGAAGTGTCCAAGCAGGCGCGGTAGCGTCCAAGCAGGCGCGGAAACGTCCAAGCAGTCGCGGAAGCATGCAAGAAGGCGTAGAAGTGTCCAAGCAGGCGCGGAAGCGTCCAAGCAGTCGCGGAAGTGTCCAAGCAGGCGCGGTAGCGTCCAAGCAGGCGCGGAAACGTCCAAGCAGTCGCGGAAGCATGCAAGAAGGCGTAGAAGCGTCCAAGCAGTCGCGGAAGTGTCCAAGCAGGCGCGGTAGCGTCCAAGCAGGCGCGGAAACGTCCAAGCAGTCGCGGAAGCATGCAAGAAGGCGTAGAAGTGTCCAAGCAGGCGCGGTAGCGTCCAACCAGGCGCGGAAGCGTCTAAGCAGTCGCGGAAGCATGAAAGAAGACGCAGAATAGTCCAAGCAGGCGGGGAAGCGTCCAAGCAGGCGGGGAAGCGTCCAAGCAGGCGCGGTAGCGTCCAAGCAGGCGCGGAAACGTCCAAGCAGGCGCGGAAGCATGCAAGAAGGCGGAGAAGAGTCCAAGCAGGCGCGGAAGCGTCCAAGCAGTCATGGAAGCGTCCAAGCAGGCGCGGTAGCGTCCAACCAGGCGCGGAAGCGTCCAAGTAGGCGCGGCAGCATGCAAGAAGGCGCAGAAGAGTCCAAGCAGGCGCGGAAGCGTCCAAGCAGTCGCGGAAGCGTCCAAGCAGGCGCGGAAGTGTCCAAGCAGGCGCGGAAACGTCCAAGCAGGCGCGGAAGTATGCAAGAAGGCGCAGAAGAGTCCAAGCAGGAGCGGAAGCGACCCAGCAGTCGCGGAAGCGTCCAAACAGGCGCGATAGCGTCCAACCAGGCGCGGAAGCGTCCAAGCAGGCGCGGAAGCATGCAAGAAGGCGCAGAAGAGTCCAACAAGGCGCAGAAGAGTCCAAGCAGGCGCGGTAGCGTCCAAGCAGTCGCGGAAACGTCCAAGCAGGCGCGGAAGCATGCAAGATGACGCAGAAGAGTCCAAGCAGGCGCGGAAGCATCCAAGCAGGCGCGGTAGCGTCCAAGCAGTCGCGGAAGCGTCCAAGCAGGCGCGGAAGCGTTCAAACAGGCGGGGAAGCATGCAAGCAGGCGCGGAAGCGTCCAAGCAGGCGCGGAAACGTCCAAGTAGGCGCGGCAGCATGCAAGAAGGCGCAGAAGAGTCCAAGCAGGCGCGGTAGCGTCCAACCAGGCGCGGAAGCGTCCAAGCAGGCGCGGTAGCGTCCAAGCAGGCGCGGAAGCATGCAAGAAGGCGCGAAAGCGTCCAAGCAGTCGCGGAAGCGTTTAAGCAGGCGCGGTAGAGTCCAAGCAGTCATGGAAGCGTCCAAGCAGGCGCGGTAGCGTCCAACCAGGCGCGGAAGCGTCTAAGCAGTCGCGGAAGCATGAAAGAAGACGCAGAATAGTCCAAGCAGGCGGGGAAGCGTCCAAGCAGGCGGGGAAGCGTCCAAGCAGGCGCGGTAGCGTCCAAGCAGGCGCGGAAACGTCCAAGCAGGCGCGGAAGCATGCAAGAAGGCGGAGAAGAGTCCGAGCAGGCGCGGAAGCGTCCAAGCAGTCATGGAAGCGTCCAAGCAGGCGCGGTAGCGTCCAACCAGGCGCGGAAGCGTCCAAGTAGGCGCGGCAGCATTGCAAGAAGGCGTAGAAGAGTCCAAGCAGGCGCGGAAGCGTCCAAGCAGTCGCGGAAGCGTCCAAGCAGGCGCGGAAGTGTCCAAGCAGGCGCGGAAACGTCCAAGCAGGCGCGGAAGTATGCAAGAAGGCGCAGAAGAGTCCAAGCAGGAGCGGAAGCGACCCAGCAGTCGCGGAAGCGTCCAACCAGGCGCGGAAGCGTCTAAGCAGTCGCAGAAGCATGAAAGAAGACGCAGAATAGTCCAAGCAGTCGCGGAAGCGTCCAAGCAGGCGCGGTAGCGTCCAAGCAGGCGCGGAAACGTCCAAGCAGGCGCGGAAACGTCCAAGTAGGCGCGGAAACGTCCAAGCAGGCGGGGAAGCATGCAAGCAGGTGCGGAAGCGTCCAAGCAGGCGCGGTAGCGTCCAAGCAGGCGCGGAAACGTCCAAGCAGGCGCGGAAACGTCCAAGCAGGCGCGGAAGCATGTAAGAAGACGCAGAAGAGTCCAAGCAGGCGCGGACGAGTCCAAGCAGGCGGGGAAGCGTCCAAGCAGGCGCGGAAACGTCCAAGTAGGCGCGGAAGCATGCAAGAAGACGCAGAAGAGTCCAAGCAGGCGCGGTAGCGTCCAGCCAAGCGCGGAAGCTTCCAAGCAGGCGCGGAAGCGTCCAAGCAGGCGCGGTAGCGTCCAAGCAGGCGCGGAAACGTCCAAGCAGGCGCGGAAGCGTCCAAGCAGGCGCGGTAGCGTCCAAGCAAGCGCGGAAACGTCCAAGCAGGCGCGGAAGCATGCAAGAAGACGCAGAAGAGTCCAAGCAGGCGCGGAAGCGTCCAAGCAGTCGCGGAAGCGTCCAAGCAGGCGCGGTAGCGTCCAAGCAGGCGTAGAAGAGTCCAAGCAGGCGCGGAAGCGTCCAAGCAGGCGCGGTAGCGTCCAAGCAGTCGCGGAAGCCTCCAAGCAGGCGCGGTAGCGTCCAAGCAGGCGCGGAAACGTCCAAGCAGGCGCGGAAACATGCAAGCAGTCGCGGAAGCGTCCAAGCAGGCGCGGTAGCGTCCAAGAAGGCGCGGAAACGTCCAAGCAGGCGCGGTAGCGTCCAAGCAGGCGCGGTAGCGTCCAAGCAGTCGCGGAAACGTCCAAGCAGGCGCGGAAGCATGCAAGAAGACGCAGAATAGTCCAAGCAGGCGGGGAAGCGTCCAAGCAGGCAGGGAAGCATGCAAGCAGGCGCGGAAGCGTCCAAGCAGGCGCGGTAACGTCCAAGTAGGCGCGGAAGCATGCAAGAAGGCGCAGAAGAGTCCAAGCAGGCGCGGAAGCGTCCAAGCAGGCGCGGAAGCTTCCAAGCAGGCGCGGTAGCGTCCAAGCAGTCGCGGAAGCGTCCAAGCAGGCGCGGAAGCGTCCAAGCAGGCGCGGAAGCGTCCAAGCAGGCGCGGTAGCGTCCAAGCAGTCGCGGAAACGTCCAAGCAGGCGCGGTAGCGTCCAAGCAGGCGCGGTAGCGTCCAAGCAGGCGCGGAAACGTCCAAGCAGGCGCGGAAGCATGCAAGAAGACGCAGAATAGTCCAAGCAGGCGGGGAAGCGTCCAAGCAGGCGGGGAAGCATGCAAGCAGGCGCGGAAGCGTCCAAGCAAGCGCGGAAACGTCCAACGAGGCGGGGAAGCATGCAAGCAGGCGCGGAAGCGTCCAAGCAAGCGCGGAAACGTCCAAGCAGGCGGGGAAGCATGCAAGCAGGCGCGGAAGCGTCCAAGCAGGCGCGGTAGCGTCATGGCAGGCGCGGAAACGTCCAAGCAGGCGCGGAAGCATGCAAGAAGACGCAGAAGAGTCCAAGCAGGCGCGGTAGCGTCCAGCCAAGCGCGGAAGCTTCCAAGCAGGCGCGGAAGCGTCCAAGCAGGCGCGGTAGCGTCCAAGCAGGCGCGGAAACGTCCAAGCAGGCGCGGAAGCATGCAAGAAGACGCAGAAGAGTCCAAGCAGGCGCGGAAGCGTCCAAGCAGTCGCGGAAGCATCCAAGCAGGCGCGGTAGCGTCCAAGCAGGCGTAGAAGAGTCCAAGCAGGCGCGGAAGCGTCCAAGCAGGCGCGGTAGCGTCCAAGCAGTCGCGGAAGCCTCCAAGCAGGCGCGGTAGCGTCCAAGCAGGCGCGGAAACGTCCAAGCAGGCGCGGAAACATGCAAGCAGTCGCGGAAGCGTCCAAGCAGGCGCGGTAGCGTCCAAGAAGGCGCGGAAACGTCCAAGCAGGCGCGGTAGCGTCCAAGCAGGCGCGGTAGCGTCCAAGCAGTCGCGGAAACGTCCAAGCAGGCGCGGAAGCATGCAAGAAGACGCAGAATAGTCCAAGCAGGCGGGGAAGCGTCCAAGCAGGCGGGGAAGCATGCAAGCAGGCGCGGAAGCGTCCAAGCAGGCGCGGTAACGTCCAAGTAGGCGCGGAAGCATGCAAGAAGCCGCAGAAGAGTCCAAGCAGGCGCGGAAGCGTCCAAGCAGGCGCGGAAGCATGCAAGAAGGCGCAGAAGAGTCCAAGCAGGCGCGGAAGCGTCCAAGCAGTCGCGGAAGTGTCCAAGCAGGCGCGGTAGCGTCCAAGCAGGCGCGGAAACGTCCAAGCAGTCGCGGAAGCATGCAAGAAGGCGTAGAAGTGTCCAAGCAGGCGCGGAAGCGTCCAAGCAGTCGCGGCAGCGTCCAAGCAGGCGCGGTAGCGTCCAACCAGGCGCGGAAGCGTCTAAGCAGTCGCGGAAGCATGAAAGAAGACGCAGAATAGTCCAAGCAGGCGGGGAAGCGTCCAAGCAGGCGGGGAAGCGTCCAAGCAGGCGCGGTAGCGTCCAAGCAGGCGCGGAAACGTCCAAGCAGGCGCGGAAGCATGCAAGAAGGCGGAGAAGAGTCCAAGCAGGCGCGGAAGCGTCCAAGCAGTCATGGAAGCGTCCAAGCAGGCGCGGTAGCGTCCAACCAGGCGCGGAAGCGTCCAAGTAGGCGCGGCAGCATGCAAGAAGGCGCAGAAGAGTCCAAGCAGGCGCGGAAGCGTCCAAGCAGTCGCGGAAGCGTCCAAGCAGGCGCGGAAGTGTCCAAGCAGGCGCGGAAACGTCCAAGCAGGCGCGGAAGTATGCAAGAAGGCGCAGAAGAGTCCAAGCAGGAGCGGAAGCGACCCAGCAGTCGCGGAAGCGTCCAAACAGGCGCGATAGCGTCCAACCAGGCGCGGAAGCGTCCAAGCAGGCGCGGAAGCATGCAAGAAGGCGCAGAAGAGTCCAACCAGGCGCAGAAGAGTCCAAGCAGGCGCGGTAGCGTCCAAGTAGTCGCGGAAACGTCCAAGCAGGCGCGGAAGCATGCAAGATGACGCAGAAGAGTCCAAGCAGGCGCGGAAGCTTCCAAGCAGGCGCGGTAGCGTCCAAGCAGTCGCGGAAGCGTCCAAGCAGGCGCGGAAGTGTCCAAGCAGGCGCGTAAACGTCCAAGCAGGCGCGGAAGTATGCAAGAAGGCGCAGAAGAGTCCAAGCAGGCGCGGAAGCGTCCAAGCAGTCGCGGAAGCGTCCAAGCAGGCGCGGTAGCGTCCAAGCAGGCGTAGAAGAGTCCAAGCAGGCGCGGAAGCGTCCAAGCAGGCGCGGTAGCGTCCAAGAAGGCGCGGAAACGTCCAAGCAGGCGCGGTAGCGTCCAAGCAGGCGCGGTAGCGTCCAAGCAGGCGCAGAAGAGTCCAAGCAGGCGCGGAAGCGTCCAAGCAGTCGCGGAAGCGTCCAAGCAGGCGCGGAAGTGTCCAAGCAGGCGCGGAAACGTCCAAGCAGGCGCGGAAGTATGCAAGAAGGCGCAGAAGAGTCCAAGCAGGCGCGGAAGCGTCCAAGCAGTCGCGGAAGCGTCCAAGCAGGCGCGGTAGCGTCCAAGCAGGCGTAGAAGAGTCCAAGCAGGCGCGGAAGCGTCCAAGCAGGCGCGGTAGCGTCCAAGCAGTCGCGGAAGCCTCCAAGCAGGCGCGGTAGAGTCCAAGCAGGCGCGGAAACGTCCAAGCAGGCGCGGAAACATGCAAGCTGTCGCGGAAGCGTCCAAGCAGGCGCGGTAGCGTCCAAGAAGGCGCGGAAACGTCCAAGCAGGCGCGGCAGCGTCCAAGCAGGCGCGGTAGCGTCCAAGCAGTCGCGGAAACGTCCAAGCAGGCGCGGAAGCATGCAAGAAGACGCAGAATAGTCCAAGCAGGCGGGGAAGCGTCCAAGCAGGCGGGGAAGCATGCAAGCAGGCGCGGAAGCGTCCAAGCAGGCGCGGTAACGTCCAAGTAGGCGCGGAAGCATGCAAGAAGGCGCAGAAGAGTCCAAGCAGGCGCGGAAGCGTCCAAGCAGGCGCGGAAGCTTCCAAGCAGGCGCGGTAGCGTCCAAGCAGTCGCGGAAGCGTCCAAGCAGGCGCGGAAGCGTCCAAGCAGGCGCGGAAGCGTCCAAGCAGGCGCGGTAGCGTCCAAGCAGTCGCGGAAACGTCCAAGCAGGCGCGGTAGCGTCCAAGCAGGCGCGGTAGCGTCCAAGCAGGCGCGGAAACGTCCAAGCATGCGCGGAAGCATGCAAGAAGACGCAGAATAGTCCAAGCAGGCGGGGAAGCGTCCAAGCAGGCGGGGAAGCATGCAAGCAGGCGCGGAAGCGTCCAAGCAGGCGGGGAAGCGTCCAAGCAGGCGGGGAAGCATGCAAGCAGGCGCGGAAGCGTCCAAGCAGGCGCGGTAACGTCCAAGTAGGCGCGGAAGCATGCAAGAAGCCGCAGAAGAGTCCAAGCAGGCGCGGAAGCGTCCAAGCAGGCGCGGAAGCATGCAAGAAGGCGCAGAAGAGTCCAAGCAGGCGCGGAAGCGTCCAAGCAGTCGCGGAAGTGTCCAAGCAGGCGCGGTAGCGTCCAAGCAGGCGCGGAAACGTCCAAGCAGTCGCGGAAGCATGCAAGAAGGCGTAGAAGTGTCCAAGCAGGCGCGGAAGCGTCCAAGCAGTCGCGGCAGCGTCCAAGCAGGCGCGGTAGCGTCCAACGAGGCGCGGAAGCGTCTAAGCAGTCGCGGAAGCATGAAAGAAGACGCAGAATAGTCCAAGCAGGCGGGGAAGCGTCCAAGCAGGCGGGGAAGCGTCCAAGCAGGCGCGGTAGCGTCCAAGCAGGCGCGGAAACGTCCAAGCAGGCGCGGAAGCATGCAAGAAGGCGGAGAAGAGTCCAAGCAGGCGCGGAAGCGTCCAAGCAGTCATGGAAGCGTCCAAGCAGGCGCGGTAGCGTCCAACCAGGCGCGGAAGCGTCCAAGTAGGCGCGGCAGCATGCAAGAAGGCGCAGAAGAGTCCAAGCAGGCGCGGAAGCGTCCAAGCAGTCGCGGAAGCGTCCAAGCAGGCGCGGAAGTGTCCAAGCAGGCGCGGAAACGTCCAAGCAGGCGCGGAAGTATGCAAGAAGGCGCAGAAGAGTCCAAGCAGGAGCGGAAGCGTCCAAGCAGGCGCGGAAGCTTCCAAGCAGGCGCGGTAGCGTCCAAGCAGTCGCGGAAACGTCCAAGCAGGCGCGGAAGCGTCCAAGCAGGCGCGGAAACGTCCAAGCAGGCGCGGAAGCATGCAAGAAGACGCAGAATAGTCCAAGCAGGCGGGGAAGCGTCCAAGCAGGCGGGGAAGCATGCAAGCAGGCGCGGAAGCGTCCAAGCAGGCGGGGAAGCGTCCAAGCAGGCGGGGAAGCATGCAAGCAGGCGCGGAAGCGTCCAAGCAGTCGCGGAAACGTCCAAGCAGGCGCGGTAGCGTCCAAGCAGGCGCGGTAGCGTCCAAGCAGGCGCGGAAACGTCCAAGCAGGCGCGGAAGCATGCAAGAAGACGCAGAATAGTCCAAGCAGGCGGGGAAGCGTCCAAGCAGGCGGGGAAGCATGCAAGCAGGCGCGGAAGCGTCCAAGCAGGCGGGGAAGCGTCCAAGCAGGCGGGGAAGCATGCAAGCAGGCGCGGAAGCGTCCAAGCAGGCGCGGTAACGTCCAAGTAGGCGCGGAAGCATGCAAGAAGCCGCAGAAGAGTCCAAGCAGGCGCGGAAGCGTCCAAGCAGGCGCGGAAGCATGCAAGAAGGCGCAGAAGAGTCCAAGCAGGCGCGGAAGCGTCCAAGCAGTCGCGGAAGTGTCCAAGCAGGCGCGGTAGCGTCCAAGCAGGCGCGGAAACGTCCAAGCAGTCGCGGAAGCATGCAAGAAGGCGTAGAAGTGTCCAAGCAGGCGCGGAAGCGTCCAAGCAGTCGCGGCAGCGTCCAAGCAGGCGCGGTAGCGTCCAACCAGGCGCGGAAGCGTCTAAGCAGTCGCGGAAGCATGAAAGAAGACGCAGAATAGTCCAAGCAGGCGGGGAAGCGTCCAAGCAGGCGGGGAAGCGTCCAAGCAGGCGCGGTAGCGTCCAAGCAGGCGCGGAAACGTCCAAGCAGGCGCGGAAGCATGCAAGAAGGCGGAGAAGAGTCCAAGCAGGCGCGGAAGCGTCCAAGCAGTCATGGAAGCGTCCAAGCAGGCGCGGTAGCGTCCAACCAGGCGCGGAAGCGTCCAAGTAGGCGCGGCAGCATGCAAGAAAGCGCAGAAGAGTCCAAGCAGGCGCGGAAGCGTCCAAGCAGGCGCGGAAGCTTCCAAGCAGGCGCGGTAGCGTCCAAGCAGTCGCGGAAGCGTCCAAGCAGGCGCGGAAGCGTCCAAGCAGGCGCGGAAGCGTCCAAGCAGGCGCGGTAGCGTCCAAGCAGTCGCGGAAACGTCCAAGCAGGCGCGGTAGCGTCCAAGCAGGCGCGGTAGCGTCCAAGCAGGCGCGGAAACGTCCAAGCAGGCGCGGAAGCATGCAAGAAGACGCAGAATAGTCCAAGCAGGCGGGGAAGCGTCCAAGCAGGCGGGGAAGCATGCAAGCAGGCGCGGAAGCGTCCAAGCAGGCGGGGAAGCGTCCAAGCAGGCGGGGAAGCATGCAAGCAGGCGCGGAAGCGTCCAAGCAGGCGCGGTAACGTCCAAGTAGGCGCGGAAGCATGCAAGAAGCCGCAGAAGAGTCCAAGCAGGCGCGGAAGCGTCCAAGCAGGCGCGGAAGCATGCAAGAAGGCGCAGAAGAGTCCAAGCAGGCGCGGAAGCGTCCAAGCAGTCGCGGAAGTGTCCAAGCAGGCGCGGTAGCGTCCAAGCAGGCGCGGAAACGTCCAAGCAGTCGCGGAAGCATGCAAGAAGGCGTAGAAGTGTCCAAGCAGGCGCGGAAGCGTCCAAGCAGTCGCGGCAGCGTCCAAGCAGGCGCGGTAGCGTCCAACGAGGCGCGGAAGCGTCTAAGCAGTCGCGGAAGCATGAAAGAAGACGCAGAATAGTCCAAGCAGGCGGGGAAGCGTCCAAGCAGGCGGGGAAGCGTCCAAGCAGGCGCGGTAGCGTCCAAGCAGGCGCGGAAACGTCCAAGCAGGCGCGGAAGCATGCAAGAAGGCGGAGAAGAGTCCAAGCAGGCGCGGAAGCGTCCAAGCAGTCATGGAAGCGTCCAAGCAGGCGCGGTAGCGTCCAACCAGGCGCGGAAGCGTCCAAGTAGGCGCGGCAGCATGCAAGAAGGCGCAGAAGAGTCCAAGCAGGCGCGGAAGCGTCCAAGCAGTCGCGGAAGCGTCCAAGCAGGCGCGGAAGCGTCCAAGCAGGCGCGGTAGCGTCCAAGCAGGCGCGGTAGCGTCCAAGCAGTCGCGGAAACGTCCAAGCAGGCGCGGAAGCATGCAAGAAGACGCAGAATAGTCCAAGCAGGCGGGGAAGCGTCCAAGCAGGCGGGGAAGCATGCAAGCAGGCGCGGAAGCGTCCAAGCAGGCGCGGTAACGTCCAAGTAGGCGCGGAAGCATGCAAGAAGGCGCAGAAGAGTCCAAGCAGGCGCGGAAGCGTCCAAGCAGGCGCGGAAGCTTCCAAGCAGGCGCGGTAGCGTCCAAGCAGTCGCGGAAGCGTCCAAGCAGGCGCAGAAGCGTCCAAGCAGGCGCGGAAGCGTCCAAGCAGGCGCGGTAGCGTCCAAGCAGTCGCGGAAACGTCCAAGCAGGCGCGGTAGCGTCCAAGCAGGCGCGGTAGCGTCCAAGCAGGCGCGGAAACGTCCAAGCAGGCGCGGAAGCATGCAAGAAGACGCAGAATAGTCCAAGCAGGCGGGGAAGCGTCCAAGCAGGCGGGGAAGCATGCAAGCAGGCGCGGAAGCGTCCAAGCAGGCGGGGAAGCGTCCAAGCAGGCGGGGAAGCATGCAAGCAGGCGCGGAAGCGTCCAAGCAGGCGCGGTAACGTCCAAGTAGGCGCGGAAGCATGCAAGAAGCCGCAGAAGAGTCCAAGCAGGCGCGGAAGCGTCCAAGCAGGCGCGGAAGCATGCAAGAAGGCGCAGAAGAGTCCAAGCAGGCGCGGAAGCGTCCAAGCAGTCGCGGAAGTGTCCAAGCAGGCGCGGTAGCGTCCAAGCAGGCGCGGAAACGTCCAAGCAGTCGCGGAAGCATGCAAGAAGGCGTAGAAGTGTCCAAGCAGGCGCGGAAGCGTCCAAGCAGTCGCGGCAGCGTCCAAGCAGGCGCGGTAGCGTCCAACCAGGCGCGGAAGCGTCTAAGCAGTCGCGGAAGCATGAAAGAAGACGCAGAATAGTCCAAGCAGGCGGGGAAGCGTCCAAGCAGGCGGGGAAGCGTCCAAGCAGGCGCGGTAGCGTCCAAGCAGGCGCGGAAACGTCCAAGCAGGCGCGGAAGCATGCAAGAAGGCGGAGAAGAGTCCAAGCAGGCGCGGAAGCGTCCAAGCAGTCATGGAAGCGTCCAAGCAGGCGCGGTAGCGTCCAACCAGGCGCGGAAGCGTCCAAGTAGGCGCGGCAGCATGCAAGAAAGCGCAGAAGAGTCCAAGCAGGCGCGGAAGCGTCCAAGCAGTCGCGGAAGCGTCCAAGCAGGCGCGGAAGTGTCCAAGCAGGCGCGGAAACGTCCAAGCAGGCGCGGAAGTATGCAAGAAGGCGCAGAAGAGTCCAAGCAGGAGCGGAAGCGACCCAGCAGTCGCGGAAGCGTCCAAACAGGCGCGATAGCGTCCAACCAGGCGCGGAAGCGTCCAAGCAGGCGCGGAAGCATGCAAGAAGGCGCAGAAGAGTCCAACCAGGCGCAGAAGAGTCCAAGCAGGCGCGGTAGCGTCCAAGTAGTCGCGGAAACGTCCAAGCAGGCGCGGAAGCATGCAAGATGACGCAGAAGAGTCCAAGCAGGCGCGGAAGCTTCCAAGCAGGCGCGGTAGCGTCCAAGCAGTCGCGGAAGCGTCCAAGCAGGCGCGGAAGTGTCCAAGCAGGCGCGGAAACGTCCAAGCAGGCGCGGAAGTATGCAAGAAGGCGCAGAAGAGTCCAAGCAGGCGCGGAAGCGTCCAAGCAGTCGCGGAAGCGTCCAAGCAGGCGCGGTAGCGTCCAAGCAGGCGTAGAAGAGTCCAAGCAGGCGCGGAAGCGTCCAAGCAGGCGCGGTAGCGTCCAAGAAGGCGCGGAAACGTCCAAGCAGGCGCGGTAGCGTCCAAGCAGGCGCGGTAGCGTCCAAGCAGGCGCAGAAGAGTCCAAGCAGGCGCGGAAGCGTCCAAGCAGTCGCGGAAGCGTCCAAGCAGGCGCGGAAGTGTCCAAGCAGGCGCGGAAACGTCCAAGCAGGCGCGGAAGTATGCAAGAAGGCGCAGAAGAGTCCAAGCAGGCGCGGAAGCGTCCAAGCAGTCGCGGAAGCGTCCAAGCAGGCGCGGTAGCGTCCAAGCAGGCGTAGAAGAGTCCAAGCAGGCGCGGAAGCGTCCAAGCAGGCGCGGTAGCGTCCAAGCAGTCGCGGAAGCCTCCAAGCAGGCGCGGTAGCGTCCAAGCAGGCGCGGAAACGTCCAAGCTGGCGCGGAAACATGCAAGCAGTCGCGGAAGCGTCCAAGCAGGCGCGGTAGCGTCCAAGAAGGCGCGGAAACGTCCAAGCAGGCGCGGTAGCGTCCAAGCAGGCGCGGTAGCGTCCAAGCAGTCGCGGAAACGTCCAAGCAGGCGCGGAAGCATGCAAGAAGACGCAGAATAGTCCAAGCAGGCGGGGAAGCGTCCAAGCAGGCGGGGAAGCATGCAAGCAGGCGCGGAAGCGTCCAAGCAGGCGCGGTAACGTCCAAGTAGGCGCGGAAGCATGCAAGAAGGCGCAGAAGAGTCCAAGCAGGCGCGGAAGCGTCCAAGCAGGCGCGGAAGCTTCCAAGCAGGCGCGGTAGCGTCCAAGCAGTCGCGGAAGCGTCCAAGCAGGCGCGGAAGCGTCCAAGCAGGCGCGGAAGCGTCCAAGCAGGCGCGGTAGCGTCCAAGCAGTCGCGGAAACGTCCAAGCAGGCGCGGTAGCGTCCAAGCAGGCGCGGTAGCGTCCAAGCAGGCGCGGAAACGTCCAAGCAGGCGCGGAAGCATGCAAGAAGACGCAGAATAGGCCAAGCAGGCGGGGAAGCGTCCAAGCAGGCGGGGAAGCATGCAAGCAGGCGCGGAATCGTCCAAGCAAGCGCGGAAACGTCCAACGAGGCGGGGAAGCATGCAAGCAGGCGCGGAAGCGTCCAAGCAAGCGCGGAAACGTCCAAGCAGGCGGGGAAGCATGCAAGCAGGCGCGGAAGCGTCCAAGCAGGCGCGGAAGCATGCAAGAAGGCGCAGAAGAGTCCAAGCAGGCGCGGAAGCGTCCAAGCAGTCGCGGAAGTGTCCAAGCAGGCGCGGTAGCGTCCAAGCAGGCGCGGAAACGTCCAAGCAGTCGCGGAAGCATGCAAGAAGGCGTAGAAGTGTCCAAGCAGGCGCGGAAGCGTCCAAGCAGTCGCGGCAGCGTCCAAGCAGGCGCGGTAGCGTCCAACCAGGCGCGGAAGCGTCTAAGCAGTCGCGGAAGCATGAAAGAAGACGCAGAATAGTCCAAGCAGGCGGGGAAGCGTCCAAGCAGGCGGGGAAGCGTCCAAGCAGGCGCGGTAGCGTCCAAGCAGGCGCGGAAACGTCCAAGCAGGCGCGGAAGCATGCAAGAAGGCGGAGAAGAGTCCAAGCAGGCGCGGAAGCGTCCAAGCAGTCATGGAAGCGTCCAAGCAGGCGCGGTAGCGTCCAACCAGGCGCGGAAGCGTCCAAGTAGGCGCGGCAGCATGCAAGAAGGCGCAGAAGAGTCCAAGCAGGCGCGGAAGCGTCCAAGCAGTCGCGGAAGCGTCCAAGCAGGCGCGGAAGTGTCCAAGCAGGCGCGGAAACGTCCAAGCAGGCGCGGAAGTATGCAAGAAGGCGCAGAAGAGTCCAAGCAGGAGCGGAAGCGACCCAGCAGTCGCGGAAGCGTCCAAACAGGCGCGATAGCGTCCAACCAGGCGCGGAAGCGTCCAAGCAGGCGCGGAAGCATGCAAGAAGGCGCAGAAGAGTCCAACCAGGCGCAGAAGAGTCCAAGCAGGCGCGGTAGCGTCCAAGTAGTCGCGGAAACGTCCAAGCAGGCGCGGAAGCATGCAAGATGACGCAGAAGAGTCCAAGCAGGCGCGGAAGCTTCCAAGCAGGCGCGGTAGCGTCCAAGCAGTCGCGGAAGCGTCCAAGCAGGCGCGGAAGTGTCCAAGCAGGCGCGTAAACGTCCAAGCAGGCGCGGAAGTATGCAAGAAGGCGCAGAAGAGTCCAAGCAGGCGCGGAAGCGTCCAAGCAGTCGCGGAAGCGTCCAAGCAGGCGCGGTAGCGTCCAAGCAGGCGTAGAAGAGTCCAAGCAGGCGCGGAAGCGTCCAAGCAGGCGCGGTAGCGTCCAAGAAGGCGCGGAAACGTCCAAGCAGGCGCGGTAGCGTCCAAGCAGGCGCGGTAGCGTCCAAGCAGGCGCAGAAGAGTCCAAGCAGGCGCGGAAGCGTCCAAGCAGTCGCGGAAGCGTCCAAGCAGGCGCGGAAGTGTCCAAGCAGGCGCGGAAACGTCCAAGCAGGCGCGGAAGTATGCAAGAAGGCGCAGAAGAGTCCAAGCAGGCGCGGAAGCGTCCAAGCAGTCGCGGAAGCGTCCAAGCAGGCGCGGTAGCGTCCAAGCAGGCGTAGAAGAGTCCAAGCAGGCGCGGAAGCGTCCAAGCAGGCGCGGTAGCGTCCAAGCAGTCGCGGAAGCCTCCAAGCAGGCGCGGTAGAGTCCAAGCAGGCGCGGAAACGTCCAAGCAGGCGCGGAAACATGCAAGCAGTCGCGGAAGCGTCCAAGCAGGCGCGGTAGCGTCCAAGAAGGCGCGGAAACGTCCAAGCAGGCGCGGCAGCGTCCAAGCAGGCGCGGTAGCGTCCAAGCAGTCGCGGAAACGTCCAAGCAGGCGCGGAAGCATGCAAGAAGACGCAGAATAGTCCAAGCAGGCGGGGAAGCGTCCAAGCAGGCGGGGAAGCATGCAAGCAGGCGCGGAAGCGTCCAAGCAGGCGCGGTAACGTCCAAGTAGGCGCGGAAGCATGCAAGAAGGCGCAGAAGAGTCCAAGCAGGCGCGGAAGCGTCCAAGCAGGCGCGGAAGCTTCCAAGCAGGCGCGGTAGCGTCCAAGCAGTCGCGGAAGCGTCCAAGCAGGCGCGGAAGCGTCCAAGCAGGCGCGGAAGCGTCCAAGCAGGCGCGGTAGCGTCCAAGCAGTCGCGGAAACGTCCAAGCAGGCGCGGTAGCGTCCAAGCAGGCGCGGTAGCGTCCAAGCAGGCGCGGAAACGTCCAAGCAGGCGCGGAAGCATGCAAGAAGACGCAGAATAGTCCAAGCAGGCGGGGAAGCGTCCAAGCAGGCGGGGAAGCATGCAAGCAGGCGCGGAAGCGTCCAAGCAGGCGGGGAAGCGTCCAAGCAGGCGGGGAAGCATGCAAGCAGGCGCGGAAGCGTCCAAGCAGGCGCGGTAACGTCCAAGTAGGCGCGGAAGCATGCAAGAAGCCGCAGAAGAGTCCAAGCAGGCGCGGAAGCGTCCAAGCAGGCGCGGAAGCATGCAAGAAGGCGCAGAAGAGTCCAAGCAGGCGCGGAAGCGTCCAAGCAGTCGCGGAAGTGTCCAAGCAGGCGCGGTAGCGTCCAAGCAGGCGCGGAAACGTCCAAGCAGTCGCGGAAGCATGCAAGAAGGCGTAGAAGTGTCCAAGCAGGCGCGGAAGCGTCCAAGCAGTCGCGGCAGCGTCCAAGCAGGCGCGGTAGCGTCCAACGAGGCGCGGAAGCGTCTAAGCAGTCGCGGAAGCATGAAAGAAGACGCAGAATAGTCCAAGCAGGCGGGGAAGCGTCCAAGCAGGCGGGGAAGCGTCCAAGCAGGCGCGGTAGCGTCCAAGCAGGCGCGGAAACGTCCAAGCAGGCGCGGAAGCATGCAAGAAGGCGGAGAAGAGTCCAAGCAGGCGCGGAAGCGTCCAAGCAGTCATGGAAGCGTCCAAGCAGGCGCGGTAGCGTCCAACCAGGCGCGGAAGCGTCCAAGTAGGCGCGGCAGCATGCAAGAAGGCGCAGAAGAGTCCAAGCAGGCGCGGAAGCGTCCAAGCAGTCGCGGAAGCGTCCAAGCAGGCGCGGAAGTGTCCAAGCAGGCGCGGAAACGTCCAAGCAGGCGCGGAAGTATGCAAGAAGGCGCAGAAGAGTCCAAGCAGGAGCGGAAGCGTCCAAGCAGGCGCGGAAGCTTCCAAGCAGGCGCGGTAGCGTCCAAGCAGTCGCGGAAACGTCCAAGCAGGCGCGGAAGCGTCCAAGCAGGCGCGGAAACGTCCAAGCAGGCGCGGAAGCATGCAAGAAGACGCAGAATAGTCCAAGCAGGCGGGGAAGCGTCCAAGCAGGCGGGGAAGCATGCAAGCAGGCGCGGAAGCGTCCAAGCAGGCGGGGAAGCGTCCAAGCAGGCGGGGAAGCATGCAAGCAGGCGCGGAAGCGTCCAAGCAGTCGCGGAAACGTCCAAGCAGGCGCGGTAGCGTCCAAGCAGGCGCGGTAGCGTCCAAGCAGGCGCGGAAACGTCCAAGCAGGCGCGGAAGCATGCAAGAAGACGCAGAATAGTCCAAGCAGGCGGGGAAGCGTCCAAGCAGGCGGGGAAGCATGCAAGCAGGCGCGGAAGCGTCCAAGCAGGCGGGGAAGCGTCCAAGCAGGCGGGGAAGCATGCAAGCAGGCGCGGAAGCGTCCAAGCAGGCGCGGTAACGTCCAAGTAGGCGCGGAAGCATGCAAGAAGCCGCAGAAGAGTCCAAGCAGGCGCGGAAGCGTCCAAGCAGGCGCGGAAGCATGCAAGAAGGCGCAGAAGAGTCCAAGCAGGCGCGGAAGCGTCCAAGCAGTCGCGGAAGTGTCCAAGCAGGCGCGGTAGCGTCCAAGCAGGCGCGGAAACGTCCAAGCAGTCGCGGAAGCATGCAAGAAGGCGTAGAAGTGTCCAAGCAGGCGCGGAAGCGTCCAAGCAGTCGCGGCAGCGTCCAAGCAGGCGCGGTAGCGTCCAACCAGGCGCGGAAGCGTCTAAGCAGTCGCGGAAGCATGAAAGAAGACGCAGAATAGTCCAAGCAGGCGGGGAAGCGTCCAAGCAGGCGGCGAAGCGTCCAAGCAGGCGCGGTAGCGTCCAAGCAGGCGCGGAAACGTCCAAGCAGGCGCGGAAGCATGCAAGAAGGCGGAGAAGAGTCCAAGCAGGCGCGGAAGCGTCCAAGCAGTCATGGAAGCGTCCAAGCAGGCGCGGTAGCGTCCAACCAGGCGCGGAAGCGTCCAAGTAGGCGCGGCAGCATGCAAGAAAGCGCAGAAGAGTCCAAGCAGGCGCGGAAGCGTCCAAGCAGGCGCGGAAGCTTCCAAGCAGGCGCGGTAGCGTCCAAGCAGTCGCGGAAGCGTCCAAGCAGGCGCGGAAGCGTCCAAGCAGGCGCGGAAGCGTCCAAGCAGGCGCGGTAGCGTCCAAGCAGTCGCGGAAACGTCCAAGCAGGCGCGGTAGCGTCCAAGCAGGCGCGGTAGCGTCCAAGCAGGCGCGGAAACGTCCAAGCAGGCGCGGAAGCATGCAAGAAGACGCAGAATAGTCCAAGCAGGCGGGGAAGCGTCCAAGCAGGCGGGGAAGCATGCAAGCAGGCGCGGAAGCGTCCAAGCAGGCGGGGAAGCGTCCAAGCAGGCGGGGAAGCATGCAAGCAGGCGCGGAAGCGTCCAAGCAGGCGCGGTAACGTCCAAGTAGGCGCGGAAGCATGCAAGAAGCCGCAGAAGAGTCCAAGCAGGCGCGGAAGCGTCCAAGCAGGCGCGGAAGCATGCAAGAAGGCGCAGAAGAGTCCAAGCAGGCGCGGAAGCGTCCAAGCAGTCGCGGAAGTGTCCAAGCAGGCGCGGTAGCGTCCAAGCAGGCGCGGAAACGTCCAAGCAGTCGCGGAAGCATGCAAGAAGGCGTAGAAGTGTCCAAGCAGGCGCGGAAGCGTCCAAGCAGTCGCGGCAGCGTCCAAGCAGGCGCGGTAGCGTCCAACGAGGCGCGGAAGCGTCTAAGCAGTCGCGGAAGCATGAAAGAAGACGCAGAATAGTCCAAGCAGGCGGGGAAGCGTCCAAGCAGGCGGGGAAGCGTCCAAGCAGGCGCGGTAGCGTCCAAGCAGGCGCGGAAACGTCCAAGCAGGCGCGGAAGCATGCAAGAAGGCGGAGAAGAGTCCAAGCAGGCGCGGAAGCGTCCAAGCAGTCATGGAAGCGTCCAAGCAGGCGCGGTAGCGTCCAACCAGGCGCGGAAGCGTCCAAGTAGGCGCGGCAGCATGCAAGAAGGCGCAGAAGAGTCCAAGCAGGCGCGGAAGCGTCCAAGCAGTCGCGGAAGCGTCCAAGCAGGCGCGGAAGCGTCCAAGCAGGCGCGGTAGCGTCCAAGCAGGCGCGGTAGCGTCCAAGCAGTCGCGGAAACGTCCAAGCAGGCGCGGAAGCATGCAAGAAGACGCAGAATAGTCCAAGCAGGCGGGGAAGCGTCCAAGCAGGCGGGGAAGCATGCAAGCAGGCGCGGAAGCGTCCAAGCAGGCGCGGTAACGTCCAAGTAGGCGCGGAAGCATGCAAGAAGGCGCAGAAGAGTCCAAGCAGGCGCGGAAGCGTCCAAGCAGGCGCGGAAGCTTCCAAGCAGGCGCGGTAGCGTCCAAGCAGTCGCGGAAGCGTCCAAGCAGGCGCAGAAGCGTCCAAGCAGGCGCGGAAGCGTCCAAGCAGGCGCGGTAGCGTCCAAGCAGTCGCGGAAACGTCCAAGCAGGCGCGGTAGCGTCCAAGCAGGCGCGGTAGCGTCCAAGCAGGCGCGGAAACGTCCAAGCAGGCGCGGAAGCATGCAAGAAGACGCAGAATAGTCCAAGCAGGCGGGGAAGCGTCCAAGCAGGCGGGGAAGCATGCAAGCAGGCGCGGAAGCGTCCAAGCAGGCGGGGAAGCGTCCAAGCAGGCGGGGAAGCATGCAAGCAGGCGCGGAAGCGTCCAAGCAGGCGCGGTAACGTCCAAGTAGGCGCGGAAGCATGCAAGAAGCCGCAGAAGAGTCCAAGCAGGCGCGGAAGCGTCCAAGCAGGCGCGGAAGCATGCAAGAAGGCGCAGAAGAGTCCAAGCAGGCGCGGAAGCGTCCAAGCAGTCGCGGAAGTGTCCAAGCAGGCGCGGTAGCGTCCAAGCAGGCGCGGAAACGTCCAAGCAGTCGCGGAAGCATGCAAGAAGGCGTAGAAGTGTCCAAGCAGGCGCGGAAGCGTCCAAGCAGTCGCGGCAGCGTCCAAGCAGGCGCGGTAGCGTCCAACCAGGCGCGGAAGCGTCTAAGCAGTCGCGGAAGCATGAAAGAAGACGCAGAATAGTCCAAGCAGTCGCGGAAGCGTCCAAGCAGGTGCGGTAGCGTCCAAGCAGGCGCGGTAGCGTCCAAGCATGCGCGGAAACGTCCAAGCAGGCGCGGAAGCATGCAAGAAGGCGGAGAAGAGTCCAAGCAGGCGCGGAAGCGTCCAAGCAGTCATGGAAGCGTCCAAGCAGGCGCGGTAGCGTCCAACCAGGCGCGGAAGCGTCCAAGTAGGCGCGGCAGCATGCAAGAAGGCGCAGAAGAGTCCAAGCAGGCGCGGAAGCGTCCAAGCAGTCGCGGAAGCGTCCAAGCAGGCGCGGAAGTGTCCAAGCAGGCGCGGAAACGTCCAAGCAGGCGCGGAAGTATGCAAGAAGGCGCAGAAGAGTCCAAGCAGGAGCGGAAGCGACCCAGCAGTCGCGGAAGCGTCCAAACAGGCGCGATAGCGTCCAACCAGGCGCGGAAGCGTCCAAGCAGGCGCGGAAGCATGCAAGAAGGCGCAGAAGAGTCCAACCAGGCGCAGAAGAGTCCAAGCAGGCGTGGTAGCGTCCAAGTAGTCGCGGAAACGTCCAAGCAGGCGCGGAAGCATGCAAGATGACGCAGAAGAGTCCAAGCAGGCGCGGAAGCTTCCAAGCAGGCGCGGTAGCGTCCAAGCAGTCGCGGAAGCGTCCAAGCAGGCGCGGAAGCGTTCAAACAGGCGGGGAAGCATGCAAGCAGGCGCGGAAGCGTCCAAGCAGGCGCGGAAACGTCCAAGTAGGCGCGGCAGCATGCAAGAAGGCGCAGAAGAGTCCAAGCAGGCGCGGTAGCGTCCAACCAGGCGCGGAAGCGTCCAAGCAGGCGCGGTAGCGTCCAAGCAGGCGCGGTAGCGTCCAAGCAGTCGCGGAAGCGTCCAAGCAGGCGCGGTAGCGTCCAAGCAGGCGCGGAAACGTCCAAGCAGGCGCGGAAACGTCCAAGTAGGCGCGGAAACGTCCAAGCAGGCGGGGAAGCATGCAAGCAGGTGCGGAAGCGTCCAAGCAGGCGCGGTAGCGTCCAAGCAGGCGCGGAAACGTCCAAGCAGGCGCGGAAACGTCCAAGCAGGCGCGGAAGCATGTAAGAAGACGCAGAAGAGTCCAAGCAGGCGCGGAAGAGTCCAAGCAGGCGGGGAAGCGTCCAAGCAGGCGCGGAAACGTCCAAGTAGGCGCGGAAGCATGCAAGAAGGCGCGGAAGCGTCCAAGCACTCGCGGAAGCGTCCAAGCAGTCGCGGAAGCGTCCAAGCAGGCGCGGAAGCGTCCAAGCAGGCGCGGAAGCATGCAAGAAGGCGCGGAAGTGTCCAAGCAGTCGCGGAAGTGTCCAAGCAGGCGCGGTAGCGTCCAACCAGGCGCGGAATCGTCCAAGTAGGCGCGGCAGCATGCAATAAGGCGCAGAAGAGTCCAAGCAGGCGCGGAAACGTCCAAGCAGGCGCGGAAGCGTCCAACCAGGCGCGGAAGCGTCCAAGTAGGCGCGGCAGCATGCAAGAAGACGCAGAAGGGTCCAAGCAGGCGCGAAAGCGTCCAAGCAGTCGCGGAAGCGTTTAAGCAGGCGCGGTAGAGTCCAAGCAGTCGCGGAAGCCTCCAAGCAGTCGCGGAAACGTCCAAGCAGGCGCGGAAGCATGCAAGAAGGCGCAGAAGAGTCCAAGCAGGCGCGGAAGCGTCCAAGCAGGCGCGGTAGCGTCATGGCAGGCGCGGAAACGTCCAAGCAGGCGCGGAAGCATGCAAGAAGGCGCAAAAGAGTCCAAGCAGGCGCGGAAGCGTCCTAGCAGTCGCGGAAGCGTCCAAGCAGGCGCGGTAGCGTCCAAGCAGGCGCGGAAACGTCCGAGCAGGCGCGGAAGCATGCAAGAAGACGCAGAAGAGTCCAAGCAGGCGCGGTAGCGTCCAGCCAAGCGCGGAAGCTTCCAAGCAGGCGCGGAAGCATGTAAGAAGACGCAGAAGAGTCCAAGCAGGCGCGGAAGAGTCCAAGCAGGCGGGGAAGCGTCCAAGCAGGCGCGGAAGCGTCCAAGCAGGCGCGGAAGCGTCCAAGCAGGCGTGGAAGAGTCCAAGCTGGCGCGGAAGCGTCCAAGCAGGCGCGGAAGCGTCCAAGCAGACGCGGAAGCGTCCAAGCAGGCGCGGAAGCGTCCAAGCAGGCGCGGAACCGTGCAAGCTGGCGCGGAAGCGGCCAAGCAGGCGCGGAAGCGTCCAAGCAGGCGCGGAAGAGTCCAAGCAGGCGCGGAAGCGTCCAAGCAGGCGCGGAAGCGTCCAAGCAGGCGCGGAAGAGTCCAAGCAGGCGCGGAAGCGTCCAAGCAGTCGCGGAAGCGTCCAAGCAGGCGCGGTAGCGTCCAAGCAGGCGCGGAAGCGTCCAAGCAGGCGCGGAAGCGTCCAAGCAGGCGCGGAAGCGTGCAAGCAGGCGCGGAAGCGTGCAAGCAGGCACGGAAGCGTCCAAGCAGGCGCGAAACCGTGCAAGCAGGCGCGGAAGCGTCCAAGCAGGCGCGGAAGCCTCCAAGCAGGCGCGGAAGCGTCCACGCAGTCGCGGAAGCGTCCAAGCAGGCGCGGAAGCCTCCAAGCAGGCGCGGAAGCGTCCAAGCAGGCGCGGAAGCGTCCAAGCATGCGTGGAAGAGTCCAAGCAGCCGCGGAAGCGTGCAACCATGCGCGGAAGCGTCCAAGCAGGCGCGGATCCGTGCAAGCAGGCGCGGAAGCATGCAAGAAGGCGCGGAAGCGTCCAAGCAGGCGCGGAAGCGTCCAAGCAGGTACGGAAGCGTGCACGAAGGCGCGGAAACGTCCAAGCAGGCTCGGAAGCGTCCAAGCAGGCGCGGAAGCGTCCAAGCAGGCGCGGAAGCGCCCAAGCAGTCGCGGAAGCATACAAGAAAGCGCAGAAGAGTCCAAGAAGGCGCGGAAGCCTCCAAGCAGGCGCGGAAGCGTCCAAGCAGGCGCGGAAGCGTCCAAGCAGGCGCGGAAGCGTCCAAGCAGACGCGGAAGCGTCCAAGCAGGCGCGGAAGCGTCCAAGCAGGCGCGGAAGCCTCCAAGCAGGCGCGGAAGCGTCCAAGCAGGCGCGGAAGCGTCCAAGCATGCGTGGAAGAGTCCAAGCAGCCGCGGAAGCGTGCAACCATGCGCGGAAGCGTCCAAGCAGGCGCTCAAGCGTCCAAGCAGTCGCGGAAGCGGCCAAACAGGCGCGGAAGCGTCCAAGCAGCTGCGGAAGCGTCCAAGCAGGCGCGGAAGCGTCCAAGCAGGCGCGGAAGCGTCCAAGCAGGCGCGGAAGCGTCCAAGCAGGCGTGGAAGAGTCCAAGCTGGCGCGGAAGCGTCCAAGCAGGCGCGGAAGCGTCCAAGCAGACGCGGAAGCGTCCAAGCAGGCGCGGAAGCGTCCAAGCAGGCGCGGAACCGTGCAAGCTGGCGCGGAAGCGGCCAAGCAGGCGCGGAAGCGTCCAAGCAGGCGCGGAAGAGTCCAAGCAGGCGCGGAAGCGTCCAAGCAGGCGCGGAAGCGTCCAAGCAGGCGCGGAAGAGTCCAAGCAGGCGCGGAAGCGTCCAAGCAGGCGCGGAAGCGTCCAAGCAGGCGCGGAAGAGTCCAAGCAGGCGCGGAAGCGTCCAAGCAGTCGCGGAAGCGTCCAAGCAGGCGCGGTAGCGTCCAAGCAGGCGCGGAAGCGTCCAAGCAGGCGCGAAACCGTGCAAGCAGGCGCGGAAGCGTCCAAGCAGGCGCGGAAGCCTCCAAGCAGGCGCGGAAGCGTCCAAGCAGTCGCGGAAGCGTCCAAGCAGGCGCGGAAGCGTCCAAGCAGGCGCGGAAGCGTTCAAGCAGGCGCGGAAGCGTCCAAGCTGGCGCGAAAGTGTCCAAGCTGGCGCGGACGCGGCCAAGCAGGCGCGGATCCGTGCAAGCAGGCGCGGAAGCGTCCAAGCAGGCGCGGAAGCGTCCAAGCAGACGCGGAAGCGCCCAAGCAGTCGCGGAAGCGTGCAAGCAGGCGCGGAAGCGTCCGAGCAGGCGCGGAAACGTCAAAGCATGCGCGGAAGAGTCCAAGCAGGCGCGGAAGCGTCCAAGCAGCCGCGGAAGCGTCCAAGCAGACGCGGAAGTGTCCAAGCAGGCGCGGCAGCGTCTAAGCAGGCGCGGAAGCGTCCAAGCAGTCGCGGAAGCGTCCAAACAGGCGCGGAAGCGTCCAAGCAGGCGCGGAAGCGTCCAAGCAGGCGCGGAACCGTGCAAGCAGGCGCGGAAGCGTCCAAGCAGGCGTGGAAGCGTCCAAGCATGCGTGGAAGAGTCCAAGCAGCTGCGGAAGCGTCCAAGCAGGCGCGGAAGCGTCCAAGCAGGCGCGGAAGCGTCCAAGCAGGCGCGGAAGCGCCCAAGCAGGCGCGGAAGCGTCCAAGCAGGCGCGGAACCGTGCAAGCTGGCGCGGAAGCGGCCAAGCAGGCGCGGAAGCGTCCAAGCAGGCGCGGAAGAGTCCAAGCAGGCGCGGAAGCGTCCAAGCAGGCGCGGAAGCGTCCAAGCAGGCGCGGAAGAGTCCAAGCAGGCGCGGAAGCGTCCAAGCAGTCGCGGAAGCGTCCAAGCAGGCGCGGTAGCGTCCAAGCAGGCGCGGAAGCGTCCAAGCAGGCGCGGAAGCGTCCAAGCAGTCGCGGAAGCGTCGAAGCAGGCACTGAAACGTCCAGGCAGGCGCGGAAGCATGCAAGAAGCCGCAGAAGAGTCCAAGCAGGCGCGGAAGCGTCCAAGCAGTCGCGGAAGCGTCCAAGCAGGCGCGGTAGCGTCCAACCAGGTGCGGAAGCGTCCAAGCAGGCGCGGAAGCATGCAAGAAGCCGCAGAAGAGTCCAAGCAGGCGCGGAAGCGTCCAAGCAGGCGTGGGAGCGTCCAAGCAGGCGCGAAACCGTGCAAGCAGGCGCGGAAGCGTCCAAGCAGGCGCGGAAGCATGCAAACAGGCGGGGAAGCATGCAAGAAGGCGCAGAACAGTCCAAGCAGGCGCGGAAGCGTCCAAGCTGTCGCGGTAGCGTCCAAGCAGGCGCGGAAGCGTCCAAGCAGGCGCGGAAGCATACACACAGGCGCGGAAGCGTCTAAGCAGTCGCGGAAGCGTCCAAGCAGGCGCGGAAGCGTCCAAGCAGGCGCGGAAGCGTCCAAGCAGGCGCGGAAGCGTGCAAGCAGTCGCGGAAGCGTCCAAACAGGCGCGGAAGCGTCCAAGCAGGCGCGGAAGCGTCCAAGCAGGCGCGGAAGCGTCCAAGCAGGCGTGGAAGTGTCCAAGCAGGCGCGGAAGCGTCCAAGCAGGCGCGGAAGCGTCCAAGCAGACGCGGAAGCGTCCAAGCAGGCGCGGAAGCGTCCAAGCAGGCGCGGAACCGTGCAAGCTGGCGCGGAAGCGGCCAAGCAGGCGCGGAAGCGTCCAAGCAGGCGCGGAAGCGTCCAAGCAGGCGCGGAAGCGTCCAAGCAGGCGCGGAAGCGTCCAAGCAGACGCGGAAGCGTCCAAGCAGGCGCGGCAGCGTCTAAGAAGGCGCGGAAGCGTCCAAGCAGTCGCGGAAGCGTCCAAACAGGCGCGGAAGCGTCCAAGGAGGCGCGGAATCGTCCAAGCAGTCGCGGAAGCGTCCAAGCAGGCGCGGAAGCGTCCAAGCAGGCGCGGAAGCGCCCAAGCAGGCGCGGAACCGTGCAAGCAGGCGCGGAAGCGTCCAAGCAGGCGTGGAAGCGTCCAAGCATGCGTGGAAGAGTCCAAGCAGCTGCGGAAGCGTCCAAGCAGGCGTGGGAGCGTCCAAGCAGGCGCGAAACCGTGCAAGCAGGCGTGGAAGAGTCCAAGCTGGCGCGGAAGCGTCCAAGCAGGTGCGGAAGCGTCCAAGCAGACGCGGAAGCGACCAAGCAGGCGCGGAAGCGTCCAAGCAGGCGCGGAACCGTGCAAGCTGGCGCGGAAGCGGCCAAGCAGGCGCGGAAGCGTCCAAGCAGGCGCGGAAGAGTCCAAGCAGGCGCGGAAGCGTCCAAGCAGGCGCGGAAGCGTCCAAGCAGGCGCGGAAGAGTCCAAGCAGGCGCGGAAGCGTCCAAGCAGTCGCGGAAGCGTCCAAGCAGGCGCGGTAGCGTCCAAGCAGGCGCGGAAGCGTCCAAGCAGGCGCGGAAGCGTCCAAGCAGTCGCGGAAGCGTCGAAGCAGGCACTGAAACGTCCAGGCAGGCGCGGAAGCATGCAAGAAGCCGCAGAAGAGTCCAAGCAGGCGCGGAAGCGTCCAAGCAGTCGCGGAAGCGTCCAAGCAGGCGCGGTAGCGTCCAACCAGGTGCGGAAGCGTCCAAGCAGGCGCGGAAGCATGCAAGAAGCCGCAGAAGAGTCCAAGCAGGCGCGGAAGCGTCCAAGCAGGCGTGGGAGCGTCCAAGCAGGCGCGAAACCATGCAAGCAGGCGCGGAAGCGTCCAAGCAGGCGCGGAAGCATGCAAACAGGCGGGGAAGCATGCAAGAAGGCGCAGAACAGTCCAAGCAGGCGCGGAAGCGTCCAAGCTGTCGCGGTAGCGTCCAAGCAGGCGCGGAAGCGTCCAAGCAGGCGCGGAAGCATACACCCAGGCGCGGAAGCGTCTAAGCAGTCGCGGAAGCGTCCAAGCAGGCGCGGAAGCGTCCAAGCAGGCGCGGAAGCATGCAAGAAGGCGCAGAACAGTCCAAGCAGGCGCGGAAGCGTCCAAGCAGGCGCGGAAGCGTCCAAGCAGGCGCGGAAGCGTCCAAGCAGGCGCGGAAGCGTGCAAGCAGTCGCGGAAGCGTCCAAACAGGCGCGGAAGCGTCCAAGCAGGCGCGGAAGCGTCCAAGCAGGCGCGGAAGCGTCCAAGCATGCGTGGAAGAGTCCAAGCAGCTGCGGAAGCGTCCAAGCAGGCGCGGAAGCGTCCAAGCAGGCGCGGAAGCGTCCAAGCAGGCGCGGAAGCGTCCAAGCAGGCGTGGAAGAGTCCAAGCTGGCGCGGAAGCGTCCAAGCAGGCGCGGAAGCGTCCAAGCAGACGCGGAAGCATGCAAGAAGCCGCAGAAGAGTCCAAGCAGGCGCGGAAGCGTCCAAGCAGGCGTGGGAGCGTCCAAGCAGGCGCGAAACCGTGCAAGCAGGCGCGGAAGCGTCCAAGCAGGCGCGGAAGCATGCAAACAGGCGGGGAAGCATGCAAGAAGGCGCAGAACAGTCCAAGCAGGCGCGGAAGCGTCCAAGCTGTCGCGGTAGCGTCCAAGCAGGCGCGGAAGCGTCCAAGCAGGCGCGGAAGCATACACACAGGCGCGGAAGCGTCTAAGCAGTCGCGGAAGCGTCCAAGCAGGCGCGGAAGCGTCCAAGCAGGCGCGGAAGCATGCAAGAAGGCGCAGAACAGTCCAAGCAGGCGCGGAAGCGTCCAAGCAGGCGCGGAAGCGTCCAAGCAGGCGCGGAAGCGTCCAAGCAGGCGCGGAAGCGTGCAAGCAGTCGCGGAAGCGTCCAAACAGGCGC
Source organism: Cerceris ruficornis (assembly GCA_963989415.1). Taxonomy (NCBI): domain Eukaryota; kingdom Metazoa; phylum Arthropoda; class Insecta; order Hymenoptera; family Crabronidae; genus Cerceris; species Cerceris ruficornis. The sequence goes on from OZ022522.1 coordinate 2,196,151, forward strand.
GGAAGCGTCCAAGCAGGCGCGGAAGCGTCCAAGCAGGCGCGGAAGCGTCCAAGCAGGCGTGGAAGAGTCCAAGCAGGCGCGGAAGCGTCCAAGCAGGCGCGGAAGCGTCCAAGCAGACGCGGAAGCGTCCAAGCAGGCGCGGAAGCGTCCAAGCAGGCGCGGAACCGTGCAAGCTGGCGCGGAAGCGGCCAAGCAGGCGCGGAAGCGTCCAAGCAGGCGCGGAAGCGTCCAAGCAGGCGCGGAAGCGTCCAAGCAGGCGCGGAAGCGTCCAAGCAGACGCGGAAGCGTCCAAGCAGGCGCGGCAGCGTCTAAGAAGGCGCGGAAGCGTCCAAGCAGTCGCGGAAGCGTCCAAACAGGCGCGGAAGCGTCCAAGGAGGCGCGGAATCGTCCAAGCAGTCGCGGAAGCGTCCAAGCAGGCGCGGAAGCGTCCAAGCAGGCGCGGAAGCGCCCAAGCAGGCGCGGAACCGTGCAAGCAGGCGCGGAAGCGTCCAAGCAGGCGTGGAAGCGTCCAAGCATGCGTGGAAGAGTCCAAGCAGCTGCGGAAGCGTCCAAGCAGGCGTGGGAGCGTCCAAGCAGGCGCGAAACCGTGCAAGCAGGCGTGGAAGAGTCCAAGCTGGCGCGGAAGCGTCCAAGCAGGTGCGGAAGCGTCCAAGCAGACGCGGAAGCGACCAAGCAGGCGCGGAAGCGTCCAAGCAGGCGCGGAACCGTGCAAGCTGGCGCGGAAGCGGCCAAGCAGGCGCGGAAGCGTCCAAGCAGGCGCGGAAGAGTCCAAGCAGGCGCGGAAGCGTCCAAGCAGGCGCGGAAGCGTCCAAGCAGGCGCGGAAGAGTCCAAGCAGGCGCGGAAGCGTCCAAGCAGTCGCGGAAGCGTCCAAGCAGGCGCGGTAGCGTCCAAGCAGGCGCGGAAGCGTCCAAGCAGGCGCGGAAGCGTCCAAGCAGTCGCGGAAGCGTCGAAGCAGGCACTGAAACGTCCAGGCAGGCGCGGAAGCATGCAAGAAGCCGCAGAAGAGTCCAAGCAGGCGCGGAAGCGTCCAAGCAGTCGCGGAAGCGTCCAAGCAGGCGCGGTAGCGTCCAACCAGGTGCGGAAGCGTCCAAGCAGGCGCGGAAGCATGCAAGAAGCCGCAGAAGAGTCCAAGCAGGCGCGGAAGCGTCCAAGCAGGCGTGGGAGCGTCCAAGCAGGCGCGAAACCGTGCAAGCAGGCGCGGAAGCGTCCAAGCAGGCGCGGAAGCATGCAAACAGGCGGGGAAGCATGCAAGAAGGCGCAGAACAGTCCAAGCAGGCGCGGAAGCGTCCAAGCTGTCGCGGTAGCGTCCAAGCAGGCGCGGAAGCGTCCAAGCAGGCGCGGAAGCATACACCCAGGCGCGGAAGCGTCTAAGCAGTCGCGGAAGCGTCCAAGCAGGCGCGGAAGCGTCCAAGCAGGCGCGGAAGCATGCAAGAAGGCGCAGAACAGTCCAAGCAGGCGCGGAAGCGTCCAAGCAGGCGCGGAAGCGTCCAAGCAGGCGCGGAATCGTCCAAGCAGGCGCGGAAGCGTGCAAGCAGTCGCGGAAGCGTCCAAACAGGCGCGGAAGCGTCCAAGCAGGCGCGGAAGCGTCCAAGCAGGCGCGGAAGCGTCCAAGCATGCGTGGAAGAGTCCAAGCAGCTGCGGAAGCGTCCAAGCAGGCGCGGAAGCGTCCAAGCAGGCGCGGAAGCGTCCAAGCAGGCGCGGAAGCGTCCAAGCAGGCGTGGAAGAGTCCAAGCTGGCGCGGAAGCGTCCAAGCAGGCGCGGAAGCGTCCAAGCAGACGCGGAAGCGACCAAGCAGGCGCGGAAGCGTCCAAGCAGGCGCGGAACCGTGCAAGCTGGCGCGGAAGCGGCCAAGCAGGCGCGGATCCGTGCAAGCAGGCGCGGAAGCGTCCAAGCAGGGGCGGAAGCGTCCAAGCAGGCGCGGAAGCGCCCAAGCAGTCGCGGAAGCGTGCAAGCAGGCGCGGAAGCGTCCGAGCAGGCGCGGGAACGTCAAAGCATGCGCGGAAGAGTCCAAGCAGGCGCGGAAGCGTCCAAGCAGGCGCGGAAGCGTCCAAGCAGACGCGGAAGTGTCCAAGCAGGCGCGGCAGCGTCTAAGCAGGCGCGGAAGCGTCCAAGCAGTCGCGGAAGCGTCCAAACAGGCGCGGAAGCGTCCAAGCAGGCGCGGAAGCGTCCAAGCAGGCGCGGAAGCGTCCAAGCAGGCGCGGAAGCGCCCAAGCAGGCGCGGAACCGTGCAAGCAGGCGCGGAAGCGTCCAAGCAGGCGTGGAAGCGTCCAAGCATGCGTGGAAGAGTCCAAGCAGCTGCGGAAGCGTCCAAGCAGGCGCGGAAGCGTCCAAGCAGGCGCGGAAGCGTCCAAGCAGGCGCGGAAGCGTCCAAGCAGGCGTGGAAGAGTCCAAGCTGGCGCGGAAGCGTCCAAGCAGGTGCGGAAGCGTCCAAACTGACGCGGAAGCGACCAAGCAGGTGCGGAAGCGTCCAAGCAGGCGCGGAACCGTGCAAGCTGGCGCGGAAGCGGCCAAGCAGGCGCGGAAGCGTCCAAGCAGGCGCGGAAGAGTCCAAGCAGGCGCGGAAGCGTCCAAGCAGGCGCGGAAGCGTCCAAGCAGGCGCGGAAGAGTCCAAGCCGGCGCGGAAGCGTCCAAGCAGTCGCGGAAGCGTCCAAGCAGGCGCGGTAGCGTCCAAGCAGGCGCGGAAGCGTCCAAGCAGGCGCGGAAGCGTCCAAGCAGTCGCGGAAGCGTCGAAGCAGGCACTGAAACGTCCAGGCAGGCGCGGAAGCATGCAAGAAGCCGCAGAAGAGTCCAAGCAGGCGCGGAAGCGTCCAAGCAGTCGCGGAAGCGTCCAAGCAGGCGCGGTAGCGTCCAACCAGGTGCGGAAGCGTCCAAGCAGGCGCGGAAGCATGCAAGAAAGCGCAGAAGAGTCCAAGAAGGCGCGGAAGCCTCCAAGCAGGCGCGGAAGCGTCCAAGCAGACGCGGAAGCGTCCAAGCAGGCGCGGAAGCGTCCAAGCAGGCGCGGAAGCGTCCAAGCAGGCGCGGAAGCATGCAAGAAAGCGCAGAAGAGTCCAAGAAGGCGCGGAAGCCTCCAAGTAGGCGCGGAAGCGTCCAAGCAGTCGCGGAAGCGTCCAAGCAGGCGCCGAAGCATCCAAGCAGGAGCGTAAGCGTCCAAGTAATCGCGGAAGCATGCAAGAAGGCGCAGAAGAGTTCAAGCAGGCGTGGAAGCGTCCATGCAGGCGCTCAAGCGTCCAAGCAGTCGCGGAAGCGGCCAAACAGGCGCGCAAGCGTCCATGCAGCCGCGGAAGCGTCCAAGTAGTTGCGGAAGCGGCCAAGCAGGCGCGGAAGCGTCCAAGCAGGCGCGGAAGCGTCCAAGCAGGCGCGGAAGCGCCCAAGCAGTCGCGGAAGCATACAAGAAAGCGCAGAAGAGTCCAAGAAGGCGCGGAAGCCTCCAAGCAGGCGCGGAAGCGTCCAAGCAGGCGCGGAAGCGTCCAAGCAGGCGCGGAAGCGTCCAAGCAGGCGCGGAAGCGTCCAAGCAGGCGCGGAAGCGTCCAAGCAGGCGCGGAAGCCTCCAAGCAGGCGCGGAAGCGTCCAAGCAGGCGCGGAAGCGTCCAAGCATGCGTGGAAGAGTCCAAGCAGCCGCGGAAGCGTGCAACCATGCGCGGAAGCGTCCAAGCAGGCGCGGATCCGTGCAAGCAGGCGCGGAAGCATGCAAGAAGGCGCGGAAGCATGCAAGAAGGCGCGGAAGCGTCCAAGCAGGCGCGGAAGCGTCCAAGCAGGTACGGAAGCGTGCACGAAGGCGCGGAAACGTCCAAGCAGGCTCGGAAGCGTCCAAGCAGGCGCGGAAGCGTCCAAGCAGGCGCGGAAGCGCCCAAGCAGTCGCGGCAGCATACAAGAAAGCGCAGAAGAGTCCAAGAAGGCGCGGAAGCCTCCAAGCAGGCGCGGAAGCGTCCAAGCAGGCGCGGAAGCGCCCAAGCTGTCGCGGAAGCGTGCAAGCATGCATGGAAGCGTCCGAGCAGGCGCGGAAAAGTCCAAGCATGCGCGGAAGAGTCCAAGCAGGCGCGGAAGCGTCCAAGCAGGCGCGGAAGCGTCCAAGCAGGCGCGGAAGAGTCCAAGCAGGCGCGGAAGCGTCCAAGCAGGCGCGGAAGCGTCCAAGCAGTCGCGGAAGCGTCCAAGCAGTCGCGGAAGCGGCCAAACAGGCGCGGAAGCGTCCATGCAGCCGCGGAAGCGTCCAAGCAGTTGCGGAAGCGGCCAAGCAGGCGCGGAAGCGTCCAAGCAGGCGCGGAAGCGTCCAAGCAGGCGCGGAAGCGTCCAAGCAGGCGCGGAAGCCTCCAAGAAGGCGCGGAAGCCTCCAAGCAGGCGCGGAAGCGTCCAAGCAGTCGCGGAAGCGTCCAAGCAGGCGCGGAAGCGTCCAAGCAGGCGCGGAAGCGTCCAAGCAGGCGCGGAAGCATGCAAGATAGCGCAGAAGAGTCCAAGAAGGCGCGGAAGCCTCCAAGTAGGCGCGGAAGCGTCCAAGCAGTCGCGGAAGCGTCCAAGCAGGCGCCGAAGCGTCCAAGCAGGAGCGTAAGCGTCCAAGTAATCGCGGAAGCATGCAAGAAGGCGCAGAAGAGTTCAAGCAGGCGTGGAAGCGTCCAAGCAGGCGCTCAAGCGTCCAAGCAGTCGCGGAAGCGGCCAAACAGGCGCGGAAGCGTCCATGCAGCCGCGGAAGCGTCCAAGCAGTTGCGGAAGCGGCCAAGCAGGCGCGGAAGCGTCCAAGCAGTTGCGGAAGCGTCCAAGCAGGCGCGGAAGCGTCCAAGCAGGCGCGGAAGCCTCCAAGCAGGCGCGGAAGCGTCCAAGCAGGCGCGGAAGCGTCCAAGCAGGCGCGGAAGCGCCCAAGCAGTCGCGGAAGCGTGCAAACAGGCGCGGAAGCGTCCATGCAGCCGCGGAAGCGTCCAAGCAGTTGCGGAAGCGGCCAAGCAGGCGCGGAAGCGTCCAAGCAGGCGCGGAAGCGTCCAAGCAGGCGCGGAAGCGCCCAAGCAGTCGCGGAAGCATGCAAGAAAGCGCAGAAGAGTCCAAGAAGGCGCGGAAGCCTCCAAGCAGGCGCGGAAGCGTCCAAGCAGGCGCGGAAGCGTCCAAGCAGGCGCGGAAGCGCCCAAGCAGTCGCGGAAGCGTGCAAGCAGGCGAGGAAGCGTCCAAGCAGGCGCGGAAGCGTGCAACCAGGCGCAGAAGCGTCCAAGCAGGCGCGGATCCGTGCAACCAGGCGCAGTAGCGTCCAAGCAGGCGCGGATCCGTGCAAGCAGGCGCGGAAGCGTCCAAGCAGGCGCGGAAGCGTCCAAGCAGGCGCGGTAGCGCCCAAGCAGTCGCGGAAGCGTGCAAGCAGGCGCGGAAGCGTCCGAGCAGGTACGGAAGCGTGCACGAAGGCGCGGAAACGTCCAAGCAGGCTCGGAAGCGTCCAAGCAGGCGCGGAAGCGTCCAAGCAGGCGCGGAAGCGTCCAAGCAGGCGCGGAAGCATGCAAGAAAGCGCAGAAGAGTCCAAGAAGGCGCGGAAGCCTCCAAGCAGGCGCGGAAGCGTCCAAGCAGGCGCGAAAGCGTCCAAGCAGGCGCGGAAGCGTGCAACCAGGCGCGGAAGCGTCCAAGCAGGCGCGGATCCGTGCAAGCAGGCGCGGAAGCATGCAAGAAGGCGCGGAAGCGTCCAAGCAGGCGCGGAAGCGTCCAAGCAGGCGCGGAAGAGTCCAAGCAGGCGCGGAAGCGTCCAAGCAGGCGCGGAAGCGTCCAAGCAGTCGCGGAAGCGTCCAAGCAGGCGCGGAAGCGTCCAAGCAGGTACGGAAGCGTGCACGAAGGCGCGGAAACGTCCAAGTAGGCTCGGAAGCGTCCAAGCAGGCGCGGAAGCATGCAAGAAAGCGCAGAAGAGTCCAAGAAGGCGCGGAAGCCTCCAAGCAGGCGCGGAAGCGTCCAAGCAGTCGCGGAAGCGTCCAAGCAGGCGCGGAAGCGTCCAAGCAGGCGCGGAAGCGTCCAAGCAGGCGCGGAAGCATGCAAGATAGCGCAGAAGAGTCCAAGAAGGCGCGGAAGCCTCCAAGTAGGCGCGGAAGCGTCCAAGCAGTCGCGGAAGCGTCCAAGCAGGCGCCGAAGCGTCCAAGCAGGAGCGTAAGCGTCCAAGTAATCGCGGAAGCATGCAAGAAGGCGCAGAAGAGTTCAAGCAGGCGTGGAAGCGTCCAAGCAGGCGCTCAAGCGTCCAAGCAGTCGCGGAAGCGGCCAAACAGGCGCGGAAGCGTCCATGCAGCCGCGGAAGCGTCCAAGCAGTTGCGGAAGCGGCCAAGCAGGCGCGGAAGCGTCCAAGCAGGCGCGGAAGCGTCCAAGCAGGCGCGGAAGCGTCCAAGCAGGCGCGGAAGCCTCCAAGCAGGCGCGGAAGCGTCCAAGCAGGCGCGGAAGCGTCCAAGCAGGCGCGGAAGCGCCCAAGCAGTCGCGGAAGCGTGCAAACAGGCGCGGAAGCGTCCATGCAGCCGCGGAAGCGTCCAAGCAGTTGCGGAAGCGGCCAAGCAGGCGCGGAAGCGTCCAAGCAGGCGCGGAAGCGTCCAAGCAGGCGCGGAAGCGCCCAAGCAGTCGCGGAAGCATGCAAGAAAGCGCAGAAGAGTCCAAGAAGGCGCGGAAGCCTCCAAGCAGGCGCGGAAGCGTCCAAGCAGGCGCGGAAGCGTCCAAGCAGGCGCGGAAGCGCCCAAGCAGTCGCGGAAGCGTGCAAGCAGGCGAGGAAGCGTCCAAGCAGGCGCGGAAGCGTGCAACCAGGCGCAGAAGCGTCCAAGCAGGCGCGGATCCGTGCAACCAGGCGCAGAAGCGTCCAAGCAGGCGCGGATCCGTGCAAGCAGGCGCGGAAGCGTCCAAGCAGGCGCGGAAGCGTCCAAGCAGGCGCGGAAGCGCCCAAGCAGTCGCGGAAGCGTGCAAGCAGGCGCGGAGCGTCCGAGCAGGCGCGGAAACGTCCAAGCATGCGCGGAAGAGTCCAAGCAGGCGCGGAAGCGTCCAAGCAGGCGCGGAAGCGTCCAAGCAGGCGCGGAAGCGTCCAAGCAGGCGCGGAAGCCTCCAAGCAGGCGCGGAAGCGTCCAAGCAGGCGCGGAAGCGTCCAAGCATGCGTGGAAGAGTCCAAGCAGCCGCGGAAGCGTGCAACCATGCGCGGAAGCGTCCAAGCAGGCGCGGATCCGTGCAAGCAGGCGCGGAAGCATGCAAGAAGGCGCGGAAGCGTCCAAGAAGGCGCGGAAGCGTCCAAGCAGACGCGGAAGCGTCCAAGCAGGCGCGGAAGCGTCCAAGCAGGCGCGGAAGAGTCCAAGCAGGCGCGGAAGCGTCCAAGCAGGCGCGGAAGCGTCCAAGCAGTCGCGGAAGCGTCCAAGCAGGCGCGGAAGCGTCCAAGCAGGTACGGAAGCGTGCACGAAGGCGCGGAAACGTCCAAGCAGGCTCGGAAGCGTCCAAGCAGGCGCGGAAGAGTCCAAGCAGGCGCGGAAGCGTCCAAGCAGGCGCGGAAGCATGCAAGAAAGCGCAGAAGAGTCCAAGAAGGCGCGGAAGCCTCCAAGCAGGCGCGGAAGCGTCCAAGCAGTCGCGGAAGCGTCCAAGCAGGCGCGGAAGCGTCCAAGCAGGCGCGGAAGCGTCCAAGCAGGCGCGGAAGCATGCAAGAAAGCGCAGAAGAGTCCAAGAAGGCGCGGAAGCCTCCAAGTAGGCGCGGAAGCGTCCAAGCAGTCGCGGAAGCGTCCAAGCAGGCGCCGAAGCGTCCAAGCAGGAGCGTAAGCGTCCAAGTAATCGCGGAAGCATGCAAGAAGGCGCAGAAGAGTTCAAGCAGGCGTGGAAGCGTCCAAGCAGGCGCTCAAGCGTCCAACCAGTCGCGGAAGCGGCCAAACAGGCGCGGAAGCGTCCATGCAGCCGCGGAAGCGTCCAAGCAGTTGCGGAAGCGGCCAAGCAGGCGCGGAAGCGTCCAAGCAGGCGCGGAAGCGTCCAAGCAGGCGCGGAAGCGTCCAAGCAGGCGCGGAAGCCTCCAAGCAGGCGCGGAAGCGTCCAAGCAGGCGCGGAAGCGTCCAAGCAGGCGCGGAAGCGTCCAAGCAGGCGCGGATCCGTGCAAGCAGGCGCGGAAGCATGCAAGAAGGCGCGGAAGCATGCAAGAAGGCGCGGAAGCGTCCAAGCAGGCGCGGAAGCGTCCAAGCAGGTACGGAAGCGTGCACGAAGGCGCGGAAACGTCCAAGCAGGCTCGGAAGCGTCCAAGCAGGCGCGGAAGCGTCCAAGCAGGCGCGGAAGCGCCCAAGCAGTCGCGGCAGCATACAAGAAAGCGCAGAAGAGTCCAAGAAGGCGCGGAAGCCTCCAAGCAGGCGCGGAAGCGTCCAAGCAGGCGCGGAAGCGCCCAAGCTGTCGCGGAAGCGTGCAAGCATGCATGGAAGCGTCCGAGCAGGCGCGGAAAAGTCCAAGCATGCGCGGAAGAGTCCAAGCAGGCGCGGAAGCGTCCAAGCAGGCGCGGAAGCGTCCAAGCAGGCGCGGAAGAGTCCAAGCAGGCGCGGAAGCGTCCAAGCAGGCGCGGAAGCGTCCAAGCAGTCGCGGAAGCGTCCAAGCAGTCGCGGAAGCGGCCAAACAGGCGCGGAAGCGTCCATGCAGCCGCGGAAGCGTCCAAGCAGTTGCGGAAGCGGCCAAGCAGGCGCGGAAGCGTCCAAGCAGGCGCGGAAGCGTCCAAGCAGGCGCGGAAGCGTCCAAGCAGGCGCGGAAGCCTCCAAGAAGGCGCGGAAGCCTCCAAGCAGGCGCGGAAGCGTCCAAGCAGTCGCGGAAGCGTCCAAGCAGGCGCGGAAGCGTCCAAGCAGGCGCGGAAGCGTCCAAGCAGGCGCGGAAGCATGCAAGATAGCGCAGAAGAGTCCAAGAAGGCGCGGAAGCCTCCAAGTAGGCGCGGAAGCGTCCAAGCAGTCGCGGAAGCGTCCAAGCAGGCGCCGAAGCGTCCAAGCAGGAGCGTAAGCGTCCAAGTAATCGCGGAAGCATGCAAGAAGGCGCAGAAGAGTTCAAGCAGGCGTGGAAGCGTCCAAGCAGGCGCTCAAGCGTCCAAGCAGTCGCGGAAGCGGCCAAACAGGCGCGGAAGCGTCCATGCAGCCGCGGAAGCGTCCAAGCAGTTGCGGAAGCGGCCAAGCAGGCGCGGAAGCGTCCAAGCAGTTGCGGAAGCGTCCAAGCAGGCGCGGAAGCGTCCAAGCAGGCGCGGAAGCCTCCAAGCAGGCGCGGAAGCGTCCAAGCAGGCGCGGAAGCGTCCAAGCAGGCGCGGAAGCGCCCAAGCAGTCGCGGAAGCGTGCAAACAGGCGCGGAAGCGTCCATGCAGCCGCGGAAGCGTCCAAGCAGTTGCGGAAGCGGCCAAGCAGGCGCGGAAGCGTCCAAGCAGGCGCGGAAGCGTCCAAGCAGGCGCGGAAGCGCCCAAGCAGTCGCGGAAGCATGCAAGAAAGCGCAGAAGAGTCCAAGAAGGCGCGGAAGCCTCCAAGCAGGCGCGGAAGCGTCCAAGCAGGCGCGGAAGCGTCCAAGCAGGCGCGGAAGCGCCCAAGCAGTCGCGGAAGCGTGCAAGCAGGCGAGGTAGCGTCCAAGCAGGCGCGGAAGCGTGCAACCAGGCGCAGAAGCGTCCAAGCAGGCGCGGATCCGTGCAACCAGGCGCAGAAGCGTCCAAGCAGGCGCGGATCCGTGCAAGCAGGCGCGGAAGCGTCCAAGCAGGCGCGGAAGCGCCCAAGCAGTCGCGGAAGCGTGCAAGCAGGCGAGGAAGCGTCCAAGCAGGCGCGGAAGCGTGCAACCAGGCGCAGAAGCGTCCAAGCAGGCGCGGATCCGTGCAACCAGGCGCAGAAGCGTCCAAGCAGGCGCGGATCCGTGCAAGCAGGCGCGGAAGCGTCCAAGCAGGCGCGGAAGCGTCCAAGCAGGCGCGGAAGCGCCCAAGCAGTCGCGGAAGCGTGCAAGCAGGCGCGGAGCGTCCGAGCAGGCGCGGAAACGTCCAAGCATGCGCGGAAGAGTCCAAGCAGGCGCGGAAGCGTCCAAGCAGGCGCGGAAGCGTCCAAGCAGGCGCGGAAGCGTCCAAGCAGGCGCGGAAGCCTCCAAGCAGGCGCGGAAGCGTCCAAGCAGGCGCGGAAGCGTCCAAGCATGCGTGGAAGAGTCCAAGCAGCCGCGGAAGCGTGCAACCATGCGCGGAAGCGTCCAAGCAGGCGCGGATCCGTGCAAGCAGGCGCGGAAGCATGCAAGAAGGCGCGGAAGCGTCCAAGAAGGCGCGGAAGCGTCCAAGCAGACGCGGAAGCGTCCAAGCAGGCGCGGAAGCGTCCAAGCAGGCGCGGAAGAGTCCAAGCAGGCGCGGAAGCGTCCAAGCAGGCGCGGAAGCGTCCAAGCAGTCGCGGAAGCGTCCAAGCAGGCGCGGAAGCGTCCAAGCAGGTACGGAAGCGTGCACGAAGGCGCGGAAACGTCCAAGCAGGCTCGGAAGCGTCCAAGCAGGCGCGGAAGAGTCCAAGCAGGCGCGGAAGCGTCCAAGCAGGCGCGGAAGCATGCAAGAAAGCGCAGAAGAGTCCAAGAAGGCGCGGAAGCCTCCAAGCAGGCGCGGAAGCGTCCAAGCAGTCGCGGAAGCGTCCAAGCAGGCGTGGAAGCGTCCAAGCAGGCGCGGAAGCGTCCAAGCAGGCGCGGAAGCATGCAAGAAAGCGCAGAAGAGTCCAAGAAGGCGCGGAAGCCTCCAAGTAGGCGCGGAAGCGTCCAAGCAGTCGCGGAAGCGTCCAAGCAGGCGCCGAAGCGTCCAAGCAGGAGCGTAAGCGTCCAAGTAATCGCGGAAGCATGCAAGAAGGCGCAGAAGAGTTCAAGCAGGCGTGGAAGCGTCCAAGCAGGCGCTCAAGCGTCCAACCAGTCGCGGAAGCGGCCAAACAGGCGCGGAAGCGTCCATGCAGCCGCGGAAGCGTCCAAGCAGTTGCGGAAGCGGCCAAGCAGGCGCGGAAGCGTCCAAGCAGGCGCGGAAGCGTCCAAGCAGGCGCGGAAGCGTCCAAGCAGGCGCGGAAGCCTCCAAGCAGGCGCGGAAGCGTCCAAGCAGGCGCGGAAGCGTCCAAGCAGGCGCGGAAGCCTCCAAGCAGGCGCGGAAGCGTCCAAGCGGGCGCGGAAGCGTCCAAGCGGGCGCGGAAGCGTCCAAGCAGGCGCGGAAGCGTCCAAGCAGGCGCGGAAGCGTTCAAGCAGGCGCGGAAGCGTCCAAGCAGGCGCGAAAGCGTCCAAGCAGGCGCGGAGCGTGCAACCAGGCGCGGAAGCGTCCAAGCAGGCGCGGATCCGTGCAAGCAGGCGCGGAAGCATGCAAGAAGGCGCGGAAGCGTCCAAGCAGGCGCGGAAGCGTCCAAGCAGGCGCTGAAGCGCCCAAGCAGTCGCGGAAGCGTGCAAACAGGCGCGGAAGCGTCCATGCAGCCGCGGAAGCGTCCAAGCAGTTGCGGAAGCGGCCAAGCAGGCGCGGAAGCGTCCAAGCAGGCGCGGAAGCGTCCAAGCAGGCGCGGAAGCGCCCAAGCAGTCGCGGAAGCATGCAAGAAAGCGCAGAAGAGTCCAAGAAGGCGCGGAAGCCTCCAAGCAGGCGCGGAAGCGTCCAAGCAGGCGCGGAAGCGTCCAAGCAGGCGCGGAAGCGCCGAAGCAGTCGCGGAAGCGTGCAAGCAGGCGAGGAAGCGTCCAAGCAGGCGCGGAAGCGTGCAACCAGGCGCAGAAGCGTCCAAGCAGGCGCGGATCCGTGCAACCAGGCGCAGAAGCGTCCAAGCAGGCGCGGATCCGTGCAAGCAGGCGCGGAAGCGTCCAAGCAGGCGCGGAAGCGTCCAAGCAGGCGCGGAAGCGCCCAAGCAGTCGCGGAAGCGTGCAAGCAGGCGCGGAAGCGTCCGAGCAGGCGCGGAAACGTCCAAGCATGCGCGGAAGAGTCCAAGCAGGCGCGGAAGCGTCCAAGCAGGCGCGGAAGCGTCCAAGCAGGCGCGGAAGCGTCCAAGCAGGCGCGGAAGCCTCCAAGCAGGCGCGGAAGCGTCCAAGCAGGCGCGGAAGCGTCCAAGCATGCGTGGAAGAGTCCAAGCAGCCGCGGAAGCGTGCAACCATGCGCGGAAGCGTCCAAGCAGGCGCGGATCCGTGCAAGCAGGCGCGGAAGCATGCAAGAAGGCGCGGAAGCGTCCAAGAAGGCGCGGAAGCGTCCAAGCAGACGCGGAAGCGTCCAAGCAGGCGCGGAAGCGTCCAAGCAGGCGCGGAAGAGTCCAAGCAGGCGCGGAAGCGTCCAAGCAGGCGCGGAAGCGTGCAACCAGGCGCGGAAGCGTCCAAGCAGGCGCGGAAGCGTCCAAGCAGGCGCGGAAGCGTCCAAGCAGGCGCGGAAGCATGCAAGAAAGCGCAGAAGAGTCCAAGAAGGCGCGGAAGCCTCCAAGTAGGCGCGGAAGCGTCCAAGCAGTCGCGGAAGCGTCCAAGCAGGCGCCGAAGCGTCCAAGCAGGAGCGTAAGCGTCCAAGTAATCGCGGAAGCATGCAAGAAGGCGCAGAAGAGTTCAAGCAGGCGTGGAAGCGTCCAAGCAGGCGCTCAAGCGTCCAAGCAGTCGCGGAAGCGTCCAAGCAGGCGCGGATCCGTGCAAGCAGGCGCGGAAGCATGCAAGAAGGCGCGGAAGCGTCCAAGAAGGCGCGGAAGCGTCCAAGCAGACGCGGAAGCGTCCAAGCAGGCGCGGAAGCGTCCAAGCAGGCGCGGAAGCGTTCAAGCAGGCGCGGAAGCGTCCAAGCAGGCGCGAAAGCGTCCAAGCAGGCGCGGAAGCGTGCAACCAGGCGCGGAAGCGTCCAAGCAGGCGCGGATCCGTGCAAGCAGGCGCGGAAGCATGCAAGAAGGCGCGGAAGCGTCCAAGCAGGCGCGGAAGCTTCCAAGCAGGCGCGGAAGCGCCCAAGCAGTCGCGGAAGCGTGCAAACAGGCGCGGAAGCGTCCATGCAGCCGCGGAAGCGTCCAAGCAGTTGCGGAAGCGGCCAAGCAGGCGCGGAAGCGTCCAAGCAGGCGCGGAAGCGTCCAAGCAGGCGCGGAAGCGTCCAAGCAGGCGCGGAAGCGGCCAAGCAGGCGCGGAAGCGTCCAAGCAGGCGCGGAAGCATGCAAGAAAGCGCAGAAGAGTCCAAGAAGGCGCGGAAGCCTCCAAGTAGGCGCGGAAGCGTCCAAGCAGTCGCGGTAGCGTCCAAGCAGGTGCCGAAGCGTCCAAGCAGGAGCGTAAGCGTCCAAGTAATCGCGGAAGCATGCAAGAAGGCGCAGAAGAGTTCAAGCAGGCGTGGAAGCGTCCAAGCAGGCGCGGAAGCGCCCAAGCAGTCGCGGAAGCGTGCAAACAGGCGCGGAAGCGTCCATGCAGCCGCGGAAGCGTCCAAGCAGTTGCGGAAGCGGCCAAGCAGGCGCGGAAGCGTCCAAGCAGGCGCGGAAGCGCCCAAGCAGTCGCGGAAGCGTGCAAACAGGCGCGGAAGCGTCCATGCAGCCGCGGAAGCGTCCAAGCAGTTGCGGAAGCGGCCAAGCAGGCGCGGAAGCGTCCAAGCAGGCGCGGAAGCGTCCAAGCAGGCGCGGAAGCGCCCAAGCAGTCGCGGAAGCATGCAAGAAAGCGCAGAAGAGTCCAAGAAGGCGCGGAAGCCTCCAAGCAGGCGCGGAAGCGTCCAAGCAGGCGCGGAAGCGTCCAAGCAGGAGCGGAAGCGCCCAAGCAGTCGCGGAAGCGTGCAAGCAGGCGAGGAAGCGTCCAAGCAGGCGCGGAAGCGTGCAACCAGGCGCAGAAGCGTCCAAGCAGGCGCGGATCCGTGCAACCAGGCGCAGAAGCGTCCAAGCAGGCGCGGATCCGTGCAAGCAGGCGCGGAAGCGTCCAAGCAGGCGCGGAAGCGTCCAAGCAGGCGCGGAAGCGCCCAAGCAGTCGCGGAAGCGTGCAAGCAGGCGCGGAAGCGTCCGAGCAGGCGCGGAAACGTCCAAGCATGCGCGGAAGAGTCCAAGCAGGCGCGGAAGCGTCCAAGCAGGCGCGGAAGCGTCCAAGCAGGCGCGGAAGCGTCCAAGCAGGCGCGGAAGCCTCCAAGCAGGCGTGGAAGCGTCCAAGCAGGCGCGGAAGCGTCCAAGCATGCGTGGAAGAGTCCAAGCAGCCGCGGAAGCGTGCAACCATGCGCGGAAGCGTCCAAGCAGGCGCGGATCCGTGCAAGCAGGCGCGGAAGCATGCAAGAAGGCGCGGAAGCGTCCAAGAAGGCGCGGAAGCGTCCAAGCAGACGCGGAAGCGTCCAAGCAGGCGCGGAAGCGTCCAAGCAGGCGCGGAAGAGTCCAAGCAGGCGCGGAAGCGTCCAAGCAGGCGCGGAAGCGTCCAAGCAGTCGCGGAAGCGTCCAAGCAGGCGCGGAAGCGTCCAAGCAGGTACGGAAGCGTGCACGAAGGCGCGGAAACGTCCAAGCAGGCTCGGAAGCGTCCAAGCAGGCGCGGAAGCGTCCAAGCAGGCGCGGAAGCGTCCAAGCAGGCGCGGAAGCATGCAAGAAAGCGCAGAAGAGTCCAAGAAGGCGCGGAAGCCTCCAAGCAGGCGCGGAAGCGTCCAAGCAGTCGCGGAAGCGTCCAAGCAGGCGCGGAAGCGTCCAAGCAGGCGCGGAAGCGTCCAAGCAGGCGCGGAAGCATGCAAGAAAGCGCAGAAGAGTCCAAGAAGGCGCGGAAGCCTCCAAGTAGGCGCGGAAGCGTCCAAGCAGTCGCGGAAGCGTCCAAGCAGGCGCCGAAGCGTCCAAGCAGGAGCGTAAGCGTCCAAGTAATCGCGGAAGCATGCAAGAAGGCGCAGAAGAGTTCAAGCAGGCGTGGAAGCGTCCAAGCAGGCACTCAAGCTTCCAAGCAGTCGCGGAAGCGTCCAAGCAGGCGCGGAAGCGTCCAAGCAGGAGCGGAAGCGTCCAAGCAGGCGCGGAAGCGGCCAAGCAGGCGCGGAAGCGTCCAAGCAGGCGCGGAAGCGTCCAAGCAGGCGCGGAAACGTCCAAGTAGGCTCGGAAGCGTCCAAGCAGGCGCGGAAGCATGCAAGAAAGCGCAGAAGAGTCCAAGAAGGCGCGGAAGCCTCCAAGCAGGCGCGGAAGCGTCCAAGCAGTCGCGGAAGCGTCCAAGCAGGCGCGGAAGCGTCCAAGCAGGCGCGGAAGCGTCCAAGCAGGCGCCGAAGCGTCCAAGCAGGCGCGGAAGCGTCCAAGCAGGCGCGGAAGCGTCCAAGCAG
This sequence comes from Cerceris ruficornis, assembly GCA_963989415.1. Lineage (NCBI taxonomy): Eukaryota > Metazoa > Arthropoda > Insecta > Hymenoptera > Crabronidae > Cerceris > Cerceris ruficornis. The sequence goes on from OZ022522.1 coordinate 2,211,264, forward strand.
GCGCGGAAGCCTCCAAGCAGGCGCGGAAGCGTCCAAGCAGGCGCGGAAGCGTCCAAGCAGGCGCGGAAGCCTCCAAGCAGGCGCGGAAGCGTCCAAGCGGGCGCGGAAGCGTCCAAGCGGGCGCGGAAGCGTCCAAGCAGGCGCGGAAGCGTCCAAGCAGGCGCGGAAGCGTTCAAGCAGGCGCGGAAGCGTCCAAGCAGGCGCGGAAGCGTCCAAGCAGGCGCGAAAGCGTCCAAGCAGGCGCGGAAGCGTGCAACCAGGCGCGGAAGCGTCCAAGCAGGCGCGGATCCGTGCAAGCAGGCGCGGAAGCATGCAAGAAGGCGCGGAAGCGTCCAAGCAGGCGCGGAAGCGTCCAAGCAGGCGCGGTAGCGCCCAAGCAGTCGCGGAAGCGTGCAAACAGGCGCGGAAGCGTCCATGCAGCCGCGGAAGCGTCCAAGCAGTTGCGGAAGCGGCCAAGCAGGCGCGGAAGCGTCCAAGCAGGCGCGGAAGCGTCCAAGCAGGCGCGGAAGCGCCCAAGCAGTCGCGGAAGCATGCAAGAAAGCGCAGAAGAGTCCAAGAAGGCGCGGAAGCCTCCAAGCAGGCGCGGAAGCGTCCAAGCAGGCGCGGAAGCGTCCAAGCAGGCGCGGAAGCGCCCAAGCAGTCGCGGAAGCGTGCAAGCAGGCGAGGAAGCGTCCAAGCAGGCGCGGAAGCGTGCAACCAGGCGCAGAAGCGTCCAAGCAGGCGCGGATCCGTGCAACCAGGCGCAGAAGCGTCCAAGCAGGCGCGGATCCGTGCAAGCAGGCGCGGAAGCGTCCAAGCAGGCGCGGAAGCGTCCAAGCAGGCGCGGAAGCGCCCAAGCAGTCGCGGAAGCGTGCAAGCAGGCGCGGAAGCGTCCGAGCAGGCGCGGAAACGTCCAAGCATGCGCGGAAGAGTCCAAGCAGGCGCGGAAGCGTCCAAGCAGGCGCGGAAGCGTCCAAGCAGGCGCGGAAGCGTCCAAGCAGGCGCGGAAGCCTCCAAGCAGGCGCGGAAGCGTCCAAGCAGGCGCGGAAGCGTCCAAGCATGCGTGGAAGAGTCCAAGCAGCCGCGGAAGCGTGCAACCATGCGCGGAAGCGTCCAAGCAGGCGCGGATCCGTGCAAGCAGGCGCGGAAGCATGCAAGAAGGCGCGGAAGCGTCCAAGCAGGCGCGGAAGCGTCCAAGCAGACGCGGAAGCGTCCAAGCAGGCGCGGAAGCGTCCAAGCAGGCGCGGAAGAGTCCAAGCAGGCGCGGAAGCGTCAAAGCAGGCGCGGAAGCGTCCAAGCAGGCGCGGAAGCGTTCAAGCAGGCGCGGAAGCGTCCAAGCAGGCGCGAAAGCGTCCAAGCAGGCGCGGAAGCGTGCAACCAGGCGCGGAAGCGTCCAAGCAGGCGCGGATCCGTGCAAGCAGGCGCGGAAGCATGCAAGAAGTCGCGGAAGCGTCCAAGCAGGCGCGGAAGCGTGCAACCAGGCGCGGAAGCGTCCAAGCAGGCGCGGAAGCGTCCAAGCAGTCGCGGAAGCGTCCAAGCAGGCGAGGAAGCGTCCAAGCAGGCGCGGAAGCGTGCAACCAGGCGCAGAAGCGTCCAAGCAGGCGCGGATCCGTGCAACCAGGCGCAGAAGCGTCCAAGCAGGCGCGGATCCGTGCAAGCAGGCGCGGAAGCGTCCAAGCAGGCGCGGAAGCGTCCAAGCAGGCGCGGAAGCGCCCAAGCAGTCGCGGAAGCGTGCAAGCAGGCGCGGAAGCGTCCAAGCAGGCGCGGATCCGTGCAAGCAGGCGCGGAAGCATGCAAGAAGGCGCGGAAGCGTCCAAGCAGGCGCGGAAGCGTCCAAGCAGACGCGGAAGCGTCCAAGCAGGCGCGGAAGCGTCCAAGCAGGCGCGGAAGAGTCCAAGCAGGCGCGGAAGCGTCAAAGCAGGCGCGGAAGCGTCCAAGCAGGCGCGGAAGCGTTCAAGCAGGCGCGGAAGCGTCCAAGCAGGCGCGAAAGCGTCCAAGCAGGCGCGGAAGCGTGCAACCAGGCGCGGAAGCGTCCAAGCAGGCGCGGATCCGTGCAAGCAGGCGCGGAAGCATGCAAGAAGTCGCGGAAGCGTCCAAGCAGGCGCGGAAGCGTGCAACCAGGCGCGGAAGCGTCCAAGCAGGCGCGGAAGCGTCCAAGCAGTCGCGGAAGCGTCCAAGCAGGCGAGGAAGCGTCCAAGCAGGCGCGGAAGCGTGCAACCAGGCGCAGAAGCGTCCAAGCAGGCGCGGATCCGTGCAACCAGGCGCAGAAGCGTCCAAGCAGGCGCGGATCCGTGCAAGCAGGCGCGGAAGCGTCCAAGCAGGCGCGGAAGCGTCCAAGCAGGCGCGGAAGCGCCCAAGCAGTCGCGGAAGCGTGCAAGCAGGCGCGGAAGCGTCCGAGCAGGCGCGGAAACGTCCAAGCATGCGCGGAAGAGTCCAAGCAGGCGCGGAAGCGTCCAAGCAGGCGCGGAAGCGTCCAAGCAGGCGCGGAAGCGCCCAAGCAGTCGCGGAAGCATACAAGAAAGCGCAGAAGAGTCCAAGAAGGCGCGGAAGCCTCCAAGCAGGCGCGGAAGCGTCCAAGCAGGCGCGGAAGCGTCCAAGCAGGCGCGGAAGCGTCCAAGCAGGCGCGGAAGCGTCCAAGCAGGCGCGGAAGCGTCCAAGCAGGCGCGGAAGCCTCCAAGCAGGCGCGGAAGCGTCCAAGCAGGCGCGGAAGCGTCCAAGCATGCGTGGAAGAGTCCAAGCAGCCGCGGAAGCGTGCAACCATGCGCGGAAGCGTCCAAGCAGGCGCGGATCCGTGCAAGCAGGCGCGGAAGCATGCAAGAAGGCGCGGAAGCATGCAAGAAGGCGCGGAAGCGTCCAAGCAGGCGCGGAAGCGTCCAAGCAGGTACGGAAGCGTGCACGAAGGCGCGGAAACGTCCAAGCAGGCTCGGAAGCGTCCAAGCAGGCGCGGAAGCGTCCAAGCAGGCGCGGAAGCGCCCAAGCAGTCGCGGCAGCATACAAGAAAGCGCAGAAGAGTCCAAGAAGGCGCGGAAGCCTCCAAGCAGGCGCGGAAGCGTCCAAGCAGGCGCGGAAGCGTCCAAGCAGGCGCGGAAGCGTCCAAGCAGGCGCGGAAGCGCCCAAGCTGTCGCGGAAGCGTGCAAGCATGCATGGAAGCGTCCGAGCAGGCGCGGAAAAGTCCAAGCATGCGCGGAAGAGTCCAAGCAGGCGCGGAAGCGTCCAAGCAGGCGCGGAAGCGTCCAAGCAGGCGCGGAAGAGTCCAAGCAGGCGCGGAAGCGTCCAAGCAGGCGCGGAAGCGTCCAAGCAGTCGCGGAAGCGTCCAAGCAGTCGCGGAAGCGGCCAAACAGGCGCGGAAGCGTCCAAGCAGGCGCGGATCCGTGCAACCAGGCGCAGAAGCGTCCAAGCAGGCGCGGATCCGTGCAAGCAGGCGCGGAAGCGTCCAAGCAGGCGCGGAAGCGTCCAAGCAGGCGCGGAAGCGTCCAAGCAGGCGCGGAAGCGTCCAAGCAGTCGCGGAAGCGTCCAAGCAGTCGCGGAAGCGTGCAACCAGGCGCAGAAGCGTCCAAGCAGGCGCGGATCCGTGCAACCAGGCGCAGAAGCGTCCAAGCAGGCGCGGATCCGTGCAAGCAGGCGCGGAAGCGTCCAAGCAGGCGCGGAAGCGTCCAAGCAGGCGCGGAAGCCTCCAAGAAGGCGCGGAAGCCTCCAAGCAGGCGCGGAAGCGTCCAAGCAGTCGCGGAAGCGTCCAAGCAGGCGCGGAAGCGTCCAAGCAGGCGCGGAAGCGTCCAAGCAGGCGCGGAAGCATGCAAGATAGCGCAGAAGAGTCCAAGAAGGCGCGGAAGCCTCCAAGTAGGCGCGGAAGCGTCCAAGCAGTCGCGGAAGCGTCCAAGCAGGCGCCGAAGCGTCCAAGCAGGAGCGTAAGCGTCCAAGTAATCGCGGAAGCATGCAAGAAGGCGCAGAAGAGTTCAAGCAGGCGTGGAAGCGTCCAAGCAGGCGCTCAAGCGTCCAAGCAGTCGCGGAAGCGGCCAAACAGGCGCGGAAGCGTCCATGCAGCCGCGGAAGCGTCCAAGCAGTTGCGGAAGCGGCCAAGCAGGCGCGGAAGCGTCCAAGCAGTTGCGGAAGCGTCCAAGCAGGCGCGGAAGCGTCCAAGCAGGCGCGGAAGCCTCCAAGCAGGCGCGGAAGCGTCCAAGCAGGCGCGGAAGCGTCCAAGCAGGCGCGGAAGCGCCCAAGCAGTCGCGGAAGCGTGCAAACAGGCGCGGAAGCGTCCATGCAGCCGCGGAAGCGTCCAAGCAGTTGCGGAAGCGGCCAAGCAGGCGCGGAAGCGTCCAAGCAGGCGCGGAAGCGTCCAAGCAGGCGCGGAAGCGCCCAAGCAGTCGCGGAAGCATGCAAGAAAGCGCAGAAGAGTCCAAGAAGGCGCGGAAGCCTCCAAGCAGGCGCGGAAGCGTCCAAGCAGGCGCGGAAGCGTCCAAGCAGGCGCGGAAGCGCCCAAGCAGTCGCGGAAGCGTGCAAGCAGGCGAGGAAGCGTCCAAGCAGGCGCGGAAGCGTGCAACCAGGCGCAGAAGCGTCCAAGCAGGCGCGGATCCGTGCAACCAGGCGCAGAAGCGTCCAAGCAGGCGCGGATCCGTGCAAGCAGGCGCGGAAGCGTCCAAGCAGGCGCGGAAGCGTCCAAGCAGGCGCGGTAGCGCCCAAGCAGTCGCGGAAGCGTGCAAGCAGGCGCGGAAGCGTCCGAGCAGGTACGGAAGCGTGCACGAAGGCGCGGAAACGTCCAAGCAGGCTCGGAAGCGTCCAAGCAGGCGCGGAAGCGTCCAAGCAGGCGCGGAAGCGTCCAAGCAGGCGCGGAAGCATGCAAGAAAGCGCAGAAGAGTCCAAGAAGGCGCGGAAGCCTCCAAGCAGGCGCGGAAGCGTCCAAGCAGGCGCGAAAGCGTCCAAGCAGGCGCGGAAGCGTGCAACCAGGCGCGGAAGCGTCCAAGCAGGCGCGGATCCGTGCAAGCAGGCGCGGAAGCATGCAAGAAGGCGCGGAAGCGTCCAAGCAGGCGCGGAAGCGTCCAAGCAGGCGCGGAAGAGTCCAAGCAGGCGCGGAAGCGTCCAAGCAGGCGCGGAAGCGTCCAAGCAGTCGCGGAAGCGTCCAAGCAGGCGCGGAATCGTCCAAGCAGGTACGGAAGCGTGCACGAAGGCGCGGAAACGTCCAAGTAGGCTCGGAAGCGTCCAAGCAGGCGCGGAAGCATGCAAGAAAGCGCAGAAGAGTCCAAGAAGGCGCGGAAGCCTCCAAGCAGGCGCGGAAGCGTCCAAGCAGTCGCGGAAGCGTCCAAGCAGGCGCGGAAGCGTCCAAGCAGGCGCGGAAGCGTCCAAGCAGGCGCGGAAGCATGCAAGATAGCGCAGAAGAGTCCAAGAAGGCGCGGAAGCCTCCAAGTAGGCGCGGAAGCGTCCAAGCAGTCGCGGAAGCGTCCAAGCAGGCGCCGAAGCGTCCAAGCAGGAGCGTAAGCGTCCAAGTAATCGCGGAAGCATGCAAGAAGGCGCAGAAGAGTTCAAGCAGGCGTGGAAGCGTCCAAGCAGGCGCTCAAGCGTCCAAGCAGTCGCGGAAGCGGCCAAACAGGCGCGGAAGCGTCCATGCAGCCGCGGAAGCGTCCAAGCAGTTGCGGAAGCGGCCAAGCAGGCGCGGAAGCGTCCAAGCAGGCGCGGAAGCGTCCAAGCAGGCGCGGAAGCGTCCAAGCAGGCGCGGAAGCCTCCAAGCAGGCGCGGAAGCGTCCAAGCAGGCGCGGAAGCGTCCAAGCAGGCGCGGAAGCGCCCAAGCAGTCGCGGAAGCGTGCAAACAGGCGCGGAAGCGTCCATGCAGCCGCGGAAGCGTCCAAGCAGTTGCGGAAGCGGCCAAGCAGGCGCGGAAGCGTCCAAGCAGGCGCGGAAGCGTCCAAGCAGGCGCGGAAGCGCCCAAGCAGTCGCGGAAGCATGCAAGAAAGCGCAGAAGAGTCCAAGAAGGCGCGGAAGCCTCCAAGCAGGCGCGGAAGCGTCCAAGCAGGCGCGGAAGCGTCCAAGCAGGCGCGGAAGCGCCCAAGCAGTCGCGGAAGCGTGCAAGCAGGCGAGGAAGCGTCCAAGCAGGCGCGGAAGCGTGCAACCAGGCGCAGAAGCGTTCAAGCAGGCGCGGATCCGTGCAACCAGGCGCAGAAGCGTCCAAGCAGGCGCGGATCCGTGCAAGCAGGCGCGGAAGCGTCCAAGCAGGCGCGGAAGCGTCCAAGCAGGCGCGGAAGCGCCCAAGCAGTCGCGGAAGCGTGCAAGCAGGCGCGGAAGCGTCCGAGCAGGCGCGGAAACGTCCAAGCATGCGCGGAAGAGTCCAAGCAGGCGCGGAAGCGTCCAAGCAGGCGCGGAAGCGTCCAAGCAGGCGCGGAAGCGTCCAAGCAGGCGCGGAAGCCTCCAAGCAGGCGCGGAAGCGTCCAAGCAGGCGCGGAAGCGTCCAAGCATGCGTGGAAGAGTCCAAGCAGCCGCGGAAGCGTGCAACCATGCGCGGAAGCGTCCAAGCAGGCGCGGATCCGTGCAAGCAGGCGCGGAAGCATGCAAGAAGGCGCGGAAGCGTCCAAGAAGGCGCGGAAGCGTCCAAGCAGACGCGGAAGCGTCCAAGCAGGCGCGGAAGCGTCCAAGCAGGCGCGGAAGAGTCCAAGCAGGCGCGGAAGCGTCCAAGCAGGCGCGGAAGCGTCCAAGCAGTCGCGGAAGCGTCCAAGCAGGCGCGGAAGCGTCCAAGCAGGTACGGAAGCGTGCACGAAGGCGCGGAAACGTCCAAGCAGGCTCGGAAGCGTCCAAGCAGGCGCGGAAGAGTCCAAGCAGGCGCGGAAGCGTCCAAGCAGGCGCGGAAGCATGCAAGAAAGCGCAGAAGAGTCCAAGAAGGCGCGGAAGCCTCCAAGCAGGCGCGGAAGCGTCCAAGCAGTCGCGGAAGCGTCCAAGCAGGCGCGGAAGCGTCCAAGCAGGCGCGGAAGCGTCCAAGCAGGCGCGGAAGCATGCAAGAAAGCGCAGAAGCGTCCAAGCAGGCGCGGAAGCGTCCAAGCAGGCGCGGAAGCGTCCAAGCAGGCGCGGAAGCATGCAAGATAGCGCAGAAGAGTCCAAGAAGGCGCGGAAGCCTCCAAGTAGGCGCGGAAGCGTCCAAGCAGTCGCGGAAGCGTCCAAGCAGGCGCCGAAGCGTCCAAGCAGGAGCGTAAGCGTCCAAGTAATCGCGGAAGCATGCAAGAAGGCGCAGAAGAGTTCAAGCAGGCGTGGAAGCGTCCAAGCAGGCGCTCAAGCGTCCAAGCAGTCGCGGAAGCGGCCAAACAGGCGCGGAAGCGTCCATGCAGCCGCGGAAGCGTCCAAGCAGTTGCGGAAGCGGCCAAGCAGGCGCGGAAGCGTCCAAGCAGGCGCGGAAGCGTCCAAGCAGGCGCGGAAGCGTCCAAGCAGGCGCGGAAGCCTCCAAGCAGGCGCGGAAGCGTCCAAGCAGGCGCGGAAGCGTCCAAGCAGGCGCGGAAGCGCCCAAGCAGTCGCGGAAGCGTGCAAACAGGCGCGGAAGCGTCCATGCAGCCGCGGAAGCGTCCAAGCAGTTGCGGAAGCGGCCAAGCAGGCGCGGAAGCGTCCAAGCAGGCGCGGAAGCGTCCAAGCAGGCGCGGAAGCGCCCAAGCAGTCGCGGAAGCATGCAAGAAAGCGCAGAAGAGTCCAAGAAGGCGCGGAAGCCTCCAAGCAGGCGCGGAAGCGTCCAAGCAGGCGCGGAAGCGTCCAAGCAGGCGCGGAAGCGCCCAAGCAGTCGCGGAAGCATGCAAGAAAGCGCAGAAGAGTCCAAGAAGGCGCGGAAGCCTCCAAGCAGGCGCGGAAGCGTCCAAGCAGGCGCGGAAGCGTCCAAGCAGGCGCGGAAGCGCCGAAGCAGTCGCGGAAGCGTGCAAGCAGGCGAGGAAGCGTCCAAGCAGGCGCGGAAGCGTGCAACCAGGCGCAGAAGCGTCCAAGCAGGCGCGGATCCGTGCAACCAGGCGCAGAAGCGTCCAAGCAGGCGCGGATCCGTGCAAGCAGGCGCGGAAGCGTCCAAGCAGGCGCGGAAGCGTCCAAGCAGGCGCGGAAGCGCCCAAGCAGTCGCGGAAGCGTCCAAGCAGGCGCGGAAGCGTCCAAGCAGACGCGGAAGCGTCCAAGCAGGCGCGGAAGCGTCCAAGCAGGCGCGGAAGAGTCCAAGCAGGCGCGGAAGCCTCCAAGTAGGCGCGGAAGCGTCCAAGCAGTCGCGGAAGCGTCCAAGCAGGCGCCGAAGCGTCCAAGCAGGAGCGTAAGCGTCCAAGTAATCGCGGAAGCATGCAAGAAGGCGCAGAAGAGTTCAAGCAGGCGTGGAAGCGTCCAAGCAGGCGCTCAAGCGTCCAAGCAGTCGCGGAAGCGGCCAAACAGGCGCGGAAGCGTCCATGCAGCCGCGGAAGCGTCCAAGCAGTTGCGGAAGCGGCCAAGCAGGCGCGGAAGCGTCCAAGCAGGCGCGGAAGCGTCCAAGCAGGCGCGGAAGCGTCCAAGCAGGCGCGGAAGCCTCCAAGCAGGCGCGGAAGCGTCCAAGCAGGCGCGGAAGCGTCCAAGCAGGCGCGGAAGCGCCCAAGCAGTCGCGGAAGCGTGCAAACAGGCGCGGAAGCGTCCATGCAGCCGCGGAAGCGTCCAAGCAGTTGCGGAAGCGGCCAAGCAGGCGCGGAAGCGTCCAAGCAGGCGCGGAAGCGTCCAAGCAGGCGCGGAAGCGCCCAAGCAGTCGCGGAAGCATGCAAGAAAGCGCAGAAGAGTCCAAGAAGGCGCGGAAGCCTCCAAGCAGGCGCGGAAGCGTCCAAGCAGGCGCGGAAGCGTCCAAGCAGGCGCGGAAGCGCCCAAGCAGTCGCGGAAGCGTGCAAGCAGGCGAGGAAGCGTCCAAGCAGGCGCGGAAGCGTGCAACCAGGCGCAGAAGCGTCCAAGCAGGCGCGGATCCGTGCAACCAGGCGCAGAAGCGTCCAAGCAGGCGCGGATCCGTGCAAGCAGGCGCGGAAGCGTCCAAGCAGGCGCGGAAGCGTCCAAGCAGGCGCGGAAGCGCCCAAGCAGTCGCGGAAGCGTGCAAGCAGGCGCGGAAGCGTCCGAGCAGGCGCGGAAACGTCCAAGCATGCGCGGAAGAGTCCAAGCAGGCGCGGAAGCGTCCAAGCAGGCGCGGAAGCGTCCAAGCAGGCGCGGAAGCGTCCAAGCAGGCGCGGAAGCCTCCAAGCAGGCGCGGAAGCGTCCAAGCAGGCGCGGAAGCGTCCAAGCATGCGTGGAAGAGTCCAAGCAGCCGCGGAAGCGTGCAACCATGCGCGGAAGCGTCCAAGCAGGCGCGGATCCGTGCAAGCAGGCGCGGAAGCATGCAAGAAGGCGCGGAAGCGTCCAAGAAGGCGCGGAAGCGTCCAAGCAGACGCGGAAGCGTCCAAGCAGGCGCGGAAGCGTCCAAGCAGGCGCGGAAGAGTCCAAGCAGGCGCGGAAGCGTCCAAGCAGGCGCGGAAGCGTCCAAGCAGTCGCGGAAGCGTCCAAGCAGGCGCGGAAGCGTCCAAGCAGGTACGGAAGCGTGCACGAAGGCGCGGAAACGTCCAAGCAGGCTCGGAAGCGTCCAACCAGGCGCGGAAGAGTCCAAGCAGGCGCGGAAGCGTCCAAGCAGGCGCGGAAGCATGCAAGAAAGCGCAGAAGAGTCCAAGAAGGCGCGGAAGCCTCCAAGCAGGCGCGGAAGCGTCCAAGCAGTCGCGGAAGCGTCCAAGCAGGCGCGGAAGCGTCCAAGCAGGCGCGGAAGCGTCCAAGCAGGCGCGGAAGCATGCAAGAAAGCGCAGAAGAGTCCAAGAAGGCGCGGAAGCCTCCAAGTAGGCGCGGAAGCGTCCAAGCAGTCGCGGAAGCGTCCAAGCAGGCGCCGAAGCGTCCAAGCAGGAGCGTAAGCGTCCAAGTAATCGCGGAAGCATGCAAGAAGGCGCAGAAGAGTTCAAGCAGGCGTGGAAGCGTCCAAGCAGGCGCTCAAGCGTCCAACCAGTCGCGGAAGCGGCCAAACAGGCGCGGAAGCGTCCATGCAGCCGCGGAAGCGTCCAAGCAGTTGCGGAAGCGGCCAAGCAGGCGCGGAAGCGTCCAAGCAGGCGCGGAAGCGTCCAAGCAGGCGCGGAAGCGTCCAAGCAGGCGCGGAAGCCTCCAAGCAGGCGCGGAAGCGTCCAAGCAGGCGCGGAAGCGTCCAAGCAGGCGCGGAAGCCTCCAAGCAGGCGCGGAAGCGTCCAAGCGGGCGCGGAAGCGTCCAAGCGGGCGCGGAAGCGTCCAAGCAGGCGCGGAAGCGTCCAAGCAGGCGCGGAAGCGTTCAAGCAGGCGCGGAAGCGTCCAAGCAGGCGCGAAAGCGTCCAAGCAGGCGCGGAGCGTGCAACCAGGCGCGGAAGCGTCCAAGCAGGCGCGGATCCGTGCAAGCAGGCGCGGAAGCATGCAAGAAGGCGCGGAAGCGTCCAAGCAGGCGCGGAAGCGTCCAAGCAGGCGCTGAAGCGCCCAAGCAGTCGCGGAAGCGTGCAAACAGGCGCGGAAGCGTCCATGCAGCCGCGGAAGCGTCCAAGCAGTTGCGGAAGCGGCCAAGCAGGCGCGGAAGCGTCCAAGCAGGCGCGGAAGCGTCCAAGCAGGCGCGGAAGCGCCCAAGCAGTCGCGGAAGCATGCAAGAAAGCGCAGAAGAGTCCAAGAAGGCGCGGAAGCCTCCAAGCAGGCGCGGAAGCGTCCAAGCAGGCGCGGAAGCGTCCAAGCAGGCGCGGAAGCGCCGAAGCAGTCGCGGAAGCGTGCAAGCAGGCGAGGAAGCGTCCAAGCAGGCGCGGAAGCGTGCAACCAGGCGCAGAAGCGTCCAAGCAGGCGCGGATCCGTGCAACCAGGCGCAGAAGCGTCCAAGCAGGCGCGGATCCGTGCAAGCAGGCGCGGAAGCGTCCAAGCAGGCGCGGAAGCGTCCAAGCAGGCGCGGAAGCGCCCAAGCAGTCGCGGAAGCGTGCAAGCAGGCGCGGAAGCGTCCGAGCAGGCGCGGAAACGTCCAAGCATGCGCGGAAGAGTCCAAGCAGGCGCGGAAGCGTCCAAGCAGGCGCGGAAGCGTCCAAGCAGGCGCGGAAGCGTCCAAGCAGGCGCGGAAGCCTCCAAGCAGGCGCGGAAGCGTCCAAGCAGGCGCGGAAGCGTCCAAGCATGCGTGGAAGAGTCCAAGCAGCCGCGGAAGCGTGCAACCATGCGCGGAAGCGTCCAAGCAGGCGCGGATCCGTGCAAGCAGGCGCGGAAGCATGCAAGAAGGCGCGGAAGCGTCCAAGAAGGCGCGGAAGCGTCCAAGCAGACGCGGAAGCGTCCAAGCAGGCGCGGAAGCGTCCAAGCAGGCGCGGAAGAGTCCAAGCAGGCGCGGAAGCGTCCAAGCAGGCGCGGAAGCGTGCAACCAGGCGCGGAAGCGTCCAAGCAGGCGCGGAAGCGTCCAAGCAGTCGCGGAAGCGTCCAAGCAGGCGAGGAAGCGTCCAAGCAGGCGCGGAAGCGTCCAAGCAGGCGCGGAAGCGTCCAAGCAGGCGCGGAAGCATGCAAGAAAGCGCAGAAGAGTCCAAGAAGGCGCGGAAGCCTCCAAGTAGGCGCGGAAGCGTCCAAGCAGTCGCGGAAGCGTCCAAGCAGGCGCCGAAGCGTCCAAGCAGGAGCGTAAGCGTCCAAGTAATCGCGGAAGCATGCAAGAAGGCGCAGAAGAGTTCAAGCAGGCGTGGAAGCGTCCAAGCAGGCGCTCAAGCGTCCAAGCAGTCGCGGAAGCGTCCAAGCAGGCGCGGATCCGTGCAAGCAGGCGCGGAAGCATGCAAGAAGGCGCGGAAGCGTCCAAGAAGGCGCGGAAGCGTCCAAGCAGACGCGGAAGCGTCCAAGCAGGCGCGGAAGCGTCCAAGCAGGCGCGGAAGCGTTCAAGCAGGCGCGGAAGCGTCCAAGCAGGCGCGAAAGCGTCCAAGCAGGCGCGGAAGCGTGCAACCAGGCGCGGAAGCGTCCAAGCAGGCGCGGATCCGTGCAAGCAGGCGCGGAAGCATGCAAGAAGGCGCGGAAGCGTCCAAGCAGGCGCGGAAGCTTCCAAGCAGGCGCGGAAGCGCCCAAGCAGTCGCGGAAGCGTGCAAACAGGCGCGGAAGCGTCCATGCAGCCGCGGAAGCGTCCAAGCAGTTGCGGAAGCGGCCAAGCAGGCGCGGAAGCGTCCAAGCAGGCGCGGAAGCGTCCAAGCAGGCGCGGAAGCGTCCAAGCAGGCGCGGAAGCGGCCAAGCAGGCGCGGAAGCGTCCAAGCAGGCGCGGAAGCATGCAAGAAAGCGCAGAAGAGTCCAAGAAGGCGCGGAAGCCTCCAAGTAGGCGCGGAAGCGTCCAAGCAGTCGCGGTAGCGTCCAAGCAGGTGCCGAAGCGTCCAAGCAGGAGCGTAAGCGTCCAAGTAATCGCGGAAGCATGCAAGAAGGCGCAGAAGAGTTCAAGCAGGCGTGGAAGCGTCCAAGCAGGCGCGGAAGCGCCCAAGCAGTCGCGGAAGCGTGCAAACAGGCGCGGAAGCGTCCATGCAGCCGCGGAAGCGTCCAAGCAGTTGCGGAAGCGGCCAAGCAGGCGCGGAAGCGTCCAAGCAGGCGCGGAAGCGCCCAAGCAGTCGCGGAAGCGTGCAAACAGGCGCGGAAGCGTCCATGCAGCCGCGGAAGCGTCCAAGCAGTTGCGGAAGCGGCCAAGCAGGCGCGGAAGCGTCCAAGCAGGCGCGGAAGCGTCCAAGCAGGCGCGGAAGCGCCCAAGCAGTCGCGGAAGCATGCAAGAAAGCGCAGAAGAGTCCAAGAAGGCGCGGAAGCCTCCAAGCAGGCGCGGAAGCGTCCAAGCAGGCGCGGAAGCGTCCAAGCAGGAGCGGAAGCGCCCAAGCAGTCGCGGAAGCGTGCAAGCAGGCGAGGAAGCGTCCAAGCAGGCGCGGAAGCGTGCAACCAGGCGCAGAAGCGTCCAAGCAGGCGCGGATCCGTGCAACCAGGCGCAGAAGCGTCCAAGCAGGCGCGGATCCGTGCAAGCAGGCGCGGAAGCGTCCAAGCAGGCGCGGAAGCGTCCAAGCAGGCGCGGAAGCGCCCAAGCAGTCGCGGAAGCGTGCAAGCAGGCGCGGAAGCGTCCGAGCAGGCGCGGAAACGTCCAAGCATGCGCGGAAGAGTCCAAGCAGGCGCGGAAGCGTCCAAGCAGGCGCGGAAGCGTCCAAGCAGGCGCGGAAGCGTCCAAGCAGGCGCGGAAGCCTCCAAGCAGGCGTGGAAGCGTCCAAGCAGGCGCGGAAGCGTCCAAGCATGCGTGGAAGAGTCCAAGCAGCCGCGGAAGCGTGCAACCATGCGCGGAAGCGTCCAAGCAGGCGCGGATCCGTGCAAGCAGGCGCGGAAGCATGCAAGAAGGCGCGGAAGCGTCCAAGAAGGCGCGGAAGCGTCCAAGCAGACGCGGAAGCGTCCAAGCAGGCGCGGAAGCGTCCAAGCAGGCGCGGAAGAGTCCAAGCAGGCGCGGAAGCGTCCAAGCAGGCGCGGAAGCGTCCAAGCAGTCGCGGAAGCGTCCAAGCAGGCGCGGAAGCGTCCAAGCAGGTACGGAAGCGTGCACGAAGGCGCGGAAACGTCCAAGCAGGCTCGGAAGCGTCCAAGCAGGCGCGGAAGCGTCCAAGCAGGCGCGGAAGCGTCCAAGCAGGCGCGGAAGCATGCAAGAAAGCGCAGAAGAGTCCAAGAAGGCGCGGAAGCCTCCAAGCAGGCGCGGAAGCGTCCAAGCAGTCGCGGAAGCGTCCAAGCAGGCGAGGAAGCGTCCAAGCAGGCGCGGAAGCGTGCAACCAGGCGCAGAAGCGTCCAAGCAGGCGCGGATCCGTGCAACCAGGCGCAGAAGCGTCCAAGCAGGCGCGGATCCGTGCAAGCAGGCGCGGAAGCGTCCAAGCAGGCGCGGAAGCGTCCAAGCAGGCGCGGAAGCGCCCAAGCAGTCGCGGAAGCGTGCAAGCAGGCGCGGAAGCGTCCAAGCAGGCGCGGATCCGTGCAAGCAGGCGCGGAAGCATGCAAGAAGGCGCGGAAGCGTCCAAGCAGGCGCGGAAGCGTCCAAGCAGACGCGGAAGCGTCCAAGCAGGCGCGGAAGCGTCCAAGCAGGCGCGGAAGAGTCCAAGCAGGCGCGGAAGCGTCAAAGCAGGCGCGGAAGCGTCCAAGCAGGCGCGGAAGCGTTCAAGCAGGCGCGGAAGCGTCCAAGCAGGCGCGAAAGCGTCCAAGCAGGCGCGGAAGCGTGCAACCAGGCGCGGAAGCGTCCAAGCAGGCGCGGATCCGTGCAAGCAGGCGCGGAAGCATGCAAGAAGTCGCGGAAGCGTCCAAGCAGGCGCGGAAGCGTGCAACCAGGCGCGGAAGCGTCCAAGCAGGCGCGGAAGCGTCCAAGCAGTCGCGGAAGCGTCCAAGCAGGCGAGGAAGCGTCCAAGCAGGCGCGGAAGCGTGCAACCAGGCGCAGAAGCGTCCAAGCAGGCGCGGATCCGTGCAACCAGGCGCAGAAGCGTCCAAGCAGGCGCGGATCCGTGCAAGCAGGCGCGGAAGCGTCCAAGCAGGCGCGGAAGCGTCCAAGCAGGCGCGGAAGCGCCCAAGCAGTCGCGGAAGCGTGCAAGCAGGCGCGGAAGCGTCCGAGCAGGCGCGGAAACGTCCAAGCATGCGCGGAAGAGTCCAAGCAGGCGCGGAAGCGTCCAAGCAGGCGCGGAAGCGTCCAAGCAGGCGCGGAAGCGCCCAAGCAGTCGCGGAAGCATACAAGAAAGCGCAGAAGAGTCCAAGAAGGCGCGGAAGCCTCCAAGCAGGCGCGGAAGCGTCCAAGCAGGCGCGGAAGCGTCCAAGCAGGCGCGGAAGCGTCCAAGCAGGCGCGGAAGCGTCCAAGCAGGCGCGGAAGCGTCCAAGCAGGCGCGGAAGCCTCCAAGCAGGCGCGGAAGCGTCCAAGCAGGCGCGGAAGCGTCCAAGCATGCGTGGAAGAGTCCAAGCAGCCGCGGAAGCGTGCAACCATGCGCGGAAGCGTCCAAGCAGGCGCGGATCCGTGCAAGCAGGCGCGGAAGCATGCAAGAAGGCGCGGAAGCATGCAAGAAGGCGCGGAAGCGTCCAAGCAGGCGCGGAAGCGTCCAAGCAGGCGCGGAAGCGTCCAAGCAGGCGCGGAAGCGTCCAAGCAGGCGCGGAAGCGTCCAAGCAGGCGCGGAAGCGTCCAAGCAGTCGCGGAAGCGTCCAAGCAGGCGCGGAAGCCTCCAAGCAGGCGCGGAAGCGTCCAAGCAGGCGCGGAAGCGTCCAAGCAGGCGCGGAAGCGTCCAAGCAGGCGCGGAAGCGTCCAAGCAGGCGCGGAAGCGTCCAAGCAGGCGCGGAAGCCTCCAAGCAGGCGCGGAAGCGTCCAAGCAGGCGCGGAAGCGTCCAAGCATGCGTGGAAGAGTCCAAGCAGCCGCGGAAGCGTGCAACCATGCGCGGAAGCGTCCAAGCAGGCGCGGATCCGTGCAAGCAGGCGCGGAAGCATGCAAGAAGGCGCGGAAGCATGCAAGAAGGCGCGGAAGCGTCCAAGCAGGCGCGGAAGCGTCCAAGCAGGTACGGAAGCGTGCACGAAGGCGCGGAAACGTCCAAGCAGGCTCGGAAGCGTCCAAGCAGGCGCGGAAGCGTCCAAGCAGGCGCGGAAGCGCCCAAGCAGTCGCGGCAGCATACAAGAAAGCGCAGAAGAGTCCAAGAAGGCGCGGAAGCCTCCAAGCAGGCGCGGAAGCGTCCAAGCAGGCGCGGAAGCGTCCAAGCAGGCGCGGAAGCGTCCAAGCAGGCGCGGAAGCGCCCAAGCTGTCGCGGAAGCGTGCAAGCATGCATGGAAGCGTCCGAGCAGGCGCGGAAAAGTCCAAGCATGCGCGGAAGAGTCCAAGCAGTCGCGGAAGCGTCCAAGCAGTCGCGGAAGCGTGCAACCAGGCGCAGAAGCGTCCAAGCAGGCGCGGATCCGTGCAACCAGGCGCAGAAGCGTCCAAGCAGGCGCGGATCCGTGCAAGCAGGCGCGGAAGCGTCCAAGCAGGCGCGGAAGCGTCCAAGCAGGCGCGGAAGCCTCCAAGAAGGCGCGGAAGCCTCCAAGCAGGCGCGGAAGCGTCCAAGCAGTCGCGGAAGCGTCCAAGCAGGCGCGGAAGCGTCCAAGCAGGCGCGGAAGCGTCCAAGCAGGCGCGGAAGCATGCAAGATAGCGCAGAAGAGTCCAAGAAGGCGCGGAAGCCTCCAAGTAGGCGCGGAAGCGTCCAAGCAGTCGCGGAAGCGTCCAAGCAGGCGCCGAAGCGTCCAAGCAGGAGCGTAAGCGTCCAAGTAATCGCGGAAGCATGCAAGAAGGCGCAGAAGAGTTCAAGCAGGCGTGGAAGCGTCCAAGCAGGCGCTCAAGCGTCCAAGCAGTCGCGGAAGCGGCCAAACAGGCGCGGAAGCGTCCATGCAGCCGCGGAAGCGTCCAAGCAGTTGCGGAAGCGGCCAAGCAGGCGCGGAAGCGTCCAAGCAGTTGCGGAAGCGTCCAAGCAGGCGCGGAAGCGTCCAAGCAGGCGCGGAAGCCTCCAAGCAGGCGCGGAAGCGTCCAAGCAGGCGCGGAAGCGTCCAAGCAGGCGCGGAAGCGCCCAAGCAGTCGCGGAAGCGTGCAAACAGGCGCGGAAGCGTCCATGCAGCCGCGGAAGCGTCCAAGCAGTTGCGGAAGCGGCCAAGCAGGCGCGGAAGCGTCCAAGCAGGCGCGGAAGCGTCCAAGCAGGCGCGGAAGCGCCCAAGCAGTCGCGGAAGCATGCAAGAAAGCGCAGAAGAGTCCAAGAAGGCGCGGAAGCCTCCAAGCAGGCGCGGAAGCGTCCAAGCAGGCGCGGAAGCGTCCAAGCAGGCGCGGAAGCGCCCAAGCAGTCGCGGAAGCGTGCAAGCAGGCGAGGAAGCGTCCAAGCAGGCGCGGAAGCGTGCAACCAGGCGCAGAAGCGTCCAAGCAGGCGCGGATCCGTGCAACCAGGCGCAGAAGCGTCCAAGCAGGCGCGGATCCGTGCAAGCAGGCGCGGAAGCGTCCAAGCAGGCGCGGAAGCGTCCAAGCAGGCGCGGTAGCGCCCAAGCAGTCGCGGAAGCGTGCAAGCAGGCGCGGAAGCGTCCGAGCAGGTACGGAAGCGTGCACGAAGGCGCGGAAACGTCCAAGCAGGCTCGGAAGCGTCCAAGCAGGCGCGGAAGCGTCCAAGCAGGCGCGGAAGCGTCCAAGCAGGCGCGGAAGCATGCAAGAAAGCGCAGAAGAGTCCAAGAAGGCGCGGAAGCCTCCAAGCAGGCGCGGAAGCGTCCAAGCAGGCGCGAAAGCGTCCAAGCAGGCGCGGAAGCGTGCAACCAGGCGCGGAAGCGTCCAAGCAGGCGCGGATCCGTGCAAGCAGGCGCGGAAGCATGCAAGAAGGCGCGGAAGCGTCCAAGCAGGCGCGGAAGCGTCCAAGCAGGCGCGGAAGAGTCCAAGCAGGCGCGGAAGCGTCCAAGCAGGCGCGGAAGCGTCCAAGCAGTCGCGGAAGCGTCCAAGCAGGCGCGGAAGCGTCCAAGCAGGTACGGAAGCGTGCACGAAGGCGCGGAAACGTCCAAGTAGGCTCGGAAGCGTCCAAGCAGGCGCGGAAGCATGCAAGAAAGCGCAGAAGAGTCCAAGAAGGCGCGGAAGCCTCCAAGCAGGCGCGGAAGCGTCCAAGCAGTCGCGGAAGCGTCCAAGCAGGCGCGGAAGCGTCCAAGCAGGCGCGGAAGCGTCCAAGCAGGCGCGGAAGCATGCAAGATAGCGCAGAAGAGTCCAAGAAGGCGCGGAAGCCTCCAAGTAGGCGCGGAAGCGTCCAAGCAGTCGCGGAAGCGTCCAAGCAGGCGCCGAAGCGTCCAAGCAGGAGCGTAAGCGTCCAAGTAATCGCGGAAGCATGCAAGAAGGCGCAGAAGAGTTCAAGCAGGCGTGGAAGCGTCCAAGCAGGCGCTCAAGCGTCCAAGCAGTCGCGGAAGCGGCCAAACAGGCGCGGAAGCGTCCATGCAGCCGCGGAAGCGTCCAAGCAGTTGCGGAAGCGGCCAAGCAGGCGCGGAAGCGTCCAAGCAGGCGCGGAAGCGTCCAAGCAGGCGCGGAAGCGTCCAAGCAGGCGCGGAAGCCTCCAAGCAGGCGCGGAAGCGTCCAAGCAGGCGCGGAAGCGTCCAAGCAGGCGCGGAAGCGCCCAAGCAGTCGCGGAAGCGTGCAAACAGGCGCGGAAGCGTCCATGCAGCCGCGGAAGCGTCCAAGCAGTTGCGGAAGCGGCCAAGCAGGCGCGGAAGCGTCCAAGCAGGCGCGGAAGCGTCCAAGCAGGCGCGGAAGCGCCCAAGCAGTCGCGGAAGCATGCAAGAAAGCGCAGAAGAGTCCAAGAAGGCGCGGAAGCCTCCAAGCAGGCGCGGAAGCGTCCAAGCAGGCGCGGAAGCGTCCAAGCAGGCGCGGAAGCGCCCAAGCAGTCGCGGAAGCGTGCAAGCAGGCGAGGAAGCGTCCAAGCAGGCGCGGAAGCGTGCAACCAGGCGCAGAAGCGTTCAAGCAGGCGCGGATCCGTGCAACCAGGCGCAGAAGCGTCCAAGCAGGCGCGGATCCGTGCAAGCAGGCGCGGAAGCGTCCAAGCAGGCGCGGAAGCGTCCAAGCAGGCGCGGAAGCGCCCAAGCAGTCGCGGAAGCGTGCAAGCAGGCGCGGAAGCGTCCGAGCAGGCGCGGAAACGTCCAAGCATGCGCGGAAGAGTCCAAGCAGGCGCGGAAGCGTCCAAGCAGGCGCGGAAGCGTCCAAGCAGGCGCGGAAGCGTCCAAGCAGGCGCGGAAGCCTCCAAGCAGGCGCGGAAGCGTCCAAGCAGGCGCGGAAGCGTCCAAGCATGCGTGGAAGAGTCCAAGCAGCCGCGGAAGCGTGCAACCATGCGCGGAAGCGTCCAAGCAGGCGCGGATCCGTGCAAGCAGGCGCGGAAGCATGCAAGAAGGCGCGGAAGCGTCCAAGAAGGCGCGGAAGCGTCCAAGCAGACGCGGAAGCGTCCAAGCAGGCGCGGAAGCGTCCAAGCAGGCGCGGAAGAGTCCAAGCAGGCGCGGAAGCGTCCAAGCAGGCGCGGAAGCGTCCAAGCAGTCGCGGAAGCGTCCAAGCAGGCGCGGAAGCGTCCAAGCAGGTACGGAAGCGTGCACGAAGGCGCGGAAACGTCCAAGCAGGCTCGGAAGCGTCCAAGCAGGCGCGGAAGAGTCCAAGCAGGCGCGGAAGCGTCCAAGCAGGCGCGGAAGCATGCAAGAAAGCGCAGAAGAGTCCAAGAAGGCGCGGAAGCCTCCAAGCAGGCGCGGAAGCGTCCAAGCAGTCGCGGAAGCGTCCAAGCAGGCGCGGAAGCGTCCAAGCAGGCGCGGAAGCGTCCAAGCAGGCGCGGAAGCATGCAAGAAAGCGCAGAAGCGTCCAAGCAGGCGCGGAAGCGTCCAAGCAGGCGCGGAAGCGTCCAAGCAGGCGCGGAAGCATGCAAGATAGCGCAGAAGAGTCCAAGAAGGCGCGGAAGCCTCCAAGTAGGCGCGGAAGCGTCCAAGCAGTCGCGGAAGCGTCCAAGCAGGCGCCGAAGCGTCCAAGCAGGAGCGTAAGCGTCCAAGTAATCGCGGAAGCATGCAAGAAGGCGCAGAAGAGTTCAAGCAGGCGTGGAAGCGTCCAAGCAGGCGCTCAAGCGTCCAAGCAGTCGCGGAAGCGGCCAAACAGGCGCGGAAGCGTCCATGCAGCCGCGGAAGCGTCCAAGCAGTTGCGGAAGCGGCCAAGCAGGCGCGGAAGCGTCCAAGCAGGCGCGGAAGCGTCCAAGCAGGCGCGGAAGCGTCCAAGCAGGCGCGGAAGCCTCCAAGCAGGCGCGGAAGCGTCCAAGCAGGCGCGGAAGCGTCCAAGCAGGCGCGGAAGCGCCCAAGCAGTCGCGGAAGCGTGCAAACAGGCGCGGAAGCGTCCATGCAGCCGCGGAAGCGTCCAAGCAGTTGCGGAAGCGGCCAAGCAGGCGCGGAAGCGTCCAAGCAGGCGCGGAAGCGTCCAAGCAGGCGCGGAAGCGCCCAAGCAGTCGCGGAAGCATGCAAGAAAGCGCAGAAGAGTCCAAGAAGGCGCGGAAGCCTCCAAGCAGGCGCGGAAGCGTCCAAGCAGGCGCGGAAGCGTCCAAGCAGGCGCGGAAGCGCCCAAGCAGTCGCGGAAGCGTGCAAGCAGGCGAGGAAGCGTCCAAGCAGGCGCGGAAGCGTGCAACCAGGCGCAGAAGCGTCCAAGCAGGAGCGGATCCGTGCAACCAGGCGCAGAAGCGTCCAAGCAGGCGCGGATCCGTGCAAGCAGGCGCGGAAGCGTCCAAGCAGGCGCGGAAGCGTCCAAGCAGGCGCGGAAGCGCCCAAGCAGTCGCGGAAGCGTGCAAGCAGGCGCGGAAGCGTCCGAGCAGGCGCGGAAACGTCCAAGCATGCGCGGAAGAGTCCAAGCAGGCGCGGAAGCGTCCAAGCAGGCGCGGAAGCGTCCAAGCAGGCGCGGAAGCGTCCAAGCAGGCGCGGAAGCCTCCAAGCAGGCGCGGAAGCGTCCAAGCAGGCGCGGAAGCGTCCAAGCATGCGTGGAAGAGTCCAAGCAGCCGCGGAAGCGTGCAACCATGCGCGGAAGCGTCCAAGCAGGCGCGGATCCGTGCAAGCAGGCGCGGAAGCATGCAAGAAGGCGCGGAAGCGTCCAAGAAGGCGCGGAAGCGTCCAAGCAGACGCGGAAGCGTCCAAGCAGGCGCGGAAGCGTCCAAGCAGGCGCGGAAGAGTCCAAGCAGGCGCGGAAGCGTCCAAGCAGGCGCGGAAGCGTCCAAGCAGTCGCGGAAGCGTCCAAGCAGGCGCGGAAGCGTCCAAGCAGGTACGGAAGCGTGCACGAAGGCGCGGAAACGTCCAAGCAGGCTCGGAAGCGTCCAACCAGGCGCGGAAGAGTCCAAGCAGGCGCGGAAGCGTCCAAGCAGGCGCGGAAGCATGCAAGAAAGCGCAGAAGAGTCCAAGAAGGCGCGGAAGCCTCCAAGCAGGCGCGGAAGCGTCCAAGCAGTCGCGGAAGCGTCCAAGCAGGCGCGGAAGCGTCCAAGCAGGCGCGGAAGCGTCCAAGCAGGCGCGGAAGCATGCAAGAAAGCGCAGAAGAGTCCAAGAAGGCGCGGAAGCCTCCAAGTAGGCGCGGAAGCGTCCAAGCAGTCGCGGAAGCGTCCAAGCAGGCGCCGAAGCGTCCAAGCAGGAGCGTAAGCGTCCAAGTAATCGCGGAAGCATGCAAGAAGGCGCAGAAGAGTTCAAGCAGGCGTGGAAGCGTCCAAGCAGGCGCTCAAGCGTCCAACCAGTCGCGGAAGCGGCCAAACAGGCGCGGAAGCGTCCATGCAGCCGCGGAAGCGTCCAAGCAGTTGCGGAAGCGGCCAAGCAGGCGCGGAAGCGTCCAAGCAGGCGCGGAAGCGTCCAAGCAGGCGCGGAAGCGTCCAAGCAGGCGCGGAAGCCTCCAAGCAGGCGCGGAAGCGTCCAAGCAGGCGCGGAAGCGTCCAAGCAGGCGCGGAAGCCTCCAAGCAGGCGCGGAAGCGTCCAAGCGGGCGCGGAAGCGTCCAAGCGGGCGCGGAAGCGTCCAAGCAGGCGCGGAAGCGTCCAAGCAGGCGCGGAAGCGTTCAAGCAGGCGCGGA
The DNA here is from genome assembly GCA_963989415.1 of Cerceris ruficornis. Classification (NCBI taxonomy): domain Eukaryota; kingdom Metazoa; phylum Arthropoda; class Insecta; order Hymenoptera; family Crabronidae; genus Cerceris; species Cerceris ruficornis. Next base: position 2,232,750 of record OZ022522.1, read on the forward strand.
AGCGTCCAAGCAGGCGCGAAAGCGTCCAAGCAGGCGCGGAGCGTGCAACCAGGCGCGGAAGCGTCCAAGCAGGCGCGGATCCGTGCAAGCAGGCGCGGAAGCATGCAAGAAGGCGCGGAAGCGTCCAAGCAGGCGCGGAAGCGTCCAAGCAGGCGCTGAAGCGCCCAAGCAGTCGCGGAAGCGTGCAAACAGGCGCGGAAGCGTCCATGCAGCCGCGGAAGCGTCCAAGCAGTTGCGGAAGCGGCCAAGCAGGCGCGGAAGCGTCCAAGCAGGCGCGGAAGCGTCCAAGCAGGCGCGGAAGCGCCCAAGCAGTCGCGGAAGCATGCAAGAAAGCGCAGAAGAGTCCAAGAAGGCGCGGAAGCCTCCAAGCAGGCGCGGAAGCGTCCAAGCAGGCGCGGAAGCGTCCAAGCAGGCGCGGAAGCGCCGAAGCAGTCGCGGAAGCGTGCAAGCAGGCGAGGAAGCGTCCAAGCAGGCGCGGAAGCGTGCAACCAGGCGCAGAAGCGTCCAAGCAGGCGCGGATCCGTGCAACCAGGCGCAGAAGCGTCCAAGCAGGCGCGGATCCGTGCAAGCAGGCGCGGAAGCGTCCAAGCAGGCGCGGAAGCGTCCAAGCAGGCGCGGAAGCGCCCAAGCAGTCGCGGAAGCGTGCAAGCAGGCGCGGAAGCGTCCGAGCAGGCGCGGAAACGTCCAAGCATGCGCGGAAGAGTCCAAGCAGGCGCGGAAGCGTCCAAGCAGGCGCGGAAGCGTCCAAGCAGGCGCGGAAGCGTCCAAGCAGGCGCGGAAGCCTCCAAGCAGGCGCGGAAGCGTCCAAGCAGGCGCGGAAGCGTCCAAGCATGCGTGGAAGAGTCCAAGCAGCCGCGGAAGCGTGCAACCATGCGCGGAAGCGTCCAAGCAGGCGCGGATCCGTGCAAGCAGGCGCGGAAGCATGCAAGAAGGCGCGGAAGCGTCCAAGAAGGCGCGGAAGCGTCCAAGCAGACGCGGAAGCGTCCAAGCAGGCGCGGAAGCGTCCAAGCAGGCGCGGAAGAGTCCAAGCAGGCGCGGAAGCGTCCAAGCAGGCGCGGAAGCGTGCAACCAGGCGCGGAAGCGTCCAAGCAGGCGCGGAAGCGTCCAAGCAGTCGCGGAAGCGTCCAAGCAGGCGAGGAAGCGTCCAAGCAGGCGCGGAAGCGTCCAAGCAGGCGCGGAAGCGTCCAAGCAGGCGCGGAAGCATGCAAGAAAGCGCAGAAGAGTCCAAGAAGGCGCGGAAGCCTCCAAGTAGGCGCGGAAGCGTCCAAGCAGTCGCGGAAGCGTCCAAGCAGGCGCCGAAGCGTCCAAGCAGGAGCGTAAGCGTCCAAGTAATCGCGGAAGCATGCAAGAAGGCGCAGAAGAGTTCAAGCAGGCGTGGAAGCGTCCAAGCAGGCGCTCAAGCGTCCAAGCAGTCGCGGAAGCGTCCAAGCAGGCGCGGATCCGTGCAAGCAGGCGCGGAAGCATGCAAGAAGGCGCGGAAGCGTCCAAGAAGGCGAGGAAGCGTCCAAGCAGACGCGGAAGCGTCCAAGCAGGCGCGGAAGCGTCCAAGCAGGCGCGGAAGCGTTCAAGCAGGCGCGGAAGCGTCCAAGCAGGCGCGAAAGCGTCCAAGCAGGCGCGGAAGCGTGCAACCAGGCGCGGAAGCGTCCAAGCAGGCGCGGATCCGTGCAAGCAGGCGCGGAAGCATGCAAGAAGGCGCGGAAGCGTCCAAGCAGGCGCGGAAGCTTCCAAGCAGGCGCGGAAGCGCCCAAGCAGTCGCGGAAGCGTGCAAACAGGCGCGGAAGCGTCCATGCAGCCGCGGAAGCGTCCAAGCAGTTGCGGAAGCGGCCAAGCAGGCGCGGAAGCGTCCAAGCAGGCGCGGAAGCGTCCAAGCAGGCGCGGAAGCGTCCAAGCAGGCGCGGAAGCGGCCAAGCAGGCGCGGAAGCGTCCAAGCAGGCGCGGAAGCATGCAAGAAAGCGCAGAAGAGTCCAAGAAGGCGCGGAAGCCTCCAAGTAGGCGCGGAAGCGTCCAAGCAGTCGCGGTAGCGTCCAAGCAGGTGCCGAAGCGTCCAAGCAGGAGCGTAAGCGTCCAAGTAATCGCGGAAGCATGCAAGAAGGCGCAGAAGAGTTCAAGCAGGCGTGGAAGCGTCCAAGCAGGCGCGGAAGCGCCCAAGCAGTCGCGGAAGCGTGCAAACAGGCGCGGAAGCGTCCATGCAGCCGCGGAAGCGTCCAAGCAGTTGCGGAAGCGGCCAAGCAGGCGCGGAAGCGTCCAAGCAGGCGCGGAAGCGCCCAAGCAGTCGCGGAAGCGTGCAAACAGGCGCGGAAGCGTCCATGCAGCCGCGGAAGCGTCCAAGCAGTTGCGGAAGCGGCCAAGCAGGCGCGGAAGCGTCCAAGCAGGCGCGGAAGCGTCCAAGCAGGCGCGGAAGCGCCCAAGCAGTCGCGGAAGCATGCAAGAAAGCGCAGAAGAGTCCAAGAAGGCGCGGAAGCCTCCAAGCAGGCGCGGAAGCGTCCAAGCAGGCGCGGAAGCGTCCAAGCAGGAGCGGAAGCGCCCAAGCAGTCGCGGAAGCGTGCAAGCAGGCGAGGAAGCGTCCAAGCAGGCGCGGAAGCGTGCAACCAGGCGCAGAAGCGTCCAAGCAGGCGCGGATCCGTGCAACCAGGCGCAGAAGCGTCCAAGCAGGCGCGGATCCGTGCAAGCAGGCGCGGAAGCGTCCAAGCAGGCGCGGAAGCGTCCAAGCAGGCGCGGAAGCGCCCAAGCAGTCGCGGAAGCGTGCAAGCAGGCGCGGAAGCGTCCGAGCAGGCGCGGAAACGTCCAAGCATGCGCGGAAGAGTCCAAGCAGGCGCGGAAGCGTCCAAGCAGGCGCGGAAGCGTCCAAGCAGGCGCGGAAGCGTCCAAGCAGGCGCGGAAGCCTCCAAGCAGGCGTGGAAGCGTCCAAGCAGGCGCGGAAGCGTCCAAGCATGCGTGGAAGAGTCCAAGCAGCCGCGGAAGCGTGCAACCATGCGCGGAAGCGTCCAAGCAGGCGCGGATCCGTGCAAGCAGGCGCGGAAGCATGCAAGAAGGCGCGGAAGCGTCCAAGAAGGCGCGGAAGCGTCCAAGCAGACGCGGAAGCGTCCAAGCAGGCGCGGAAGCGTCCAAGCAGGCGCGGAAGAGTCCAAGCAGGCGCGGAAGCGTCCAAGCAGGCGCGGAAGCGTCCAAGCAGTCGCGGAAGCGTCCAAGCAGGCGCGGAAGCGTCCAAGCAGGTACGGAAGCGTGCACGAAGGCGCGGAAACGTCCAAGCAGGCTCGGAAGCGTCCAAGCAGGCGCGGAAGCGTCCAAGCAGGCGCGGAAGCGTCCAAGCAGGCGCGGAAGCATGCAAGAAAGCGCAGAAGAGTCCAAGAAGGCGCGGAAGCCTCCAAGCAGGCGCGGAAGCGTCCAAGCAGTCGCGGAAGCGTCCAAGCAGGCGCGGAAGCGTCCAAGCAGGCGCGGAAGCGTCCAAGCAGGCGCGGAAGCATGCAAGAAAGCGCAGAAGAGTCCAAGAAGGCGCGGAAGCCTCCAAGTAGGCGCGGAAGCGTCCAAGCAGTCGCGGAAGCGTCCAAGCAGGCGCCGAAGCGTCCAAGCAGGAGCGTAAGCGTCCAAGTAATCGCGGAAGCATGCAAGAAGGCGCAGAAGAGTTCAAGCAGGCGTGGAAGCGTCCAAGCAGGCACTCAAGCTTCCAAGCAGTCGCGGAAGCGTCCAAGCAGGCGCGGAAGCGTCCAAGCAGGAGCGGAAGCGTCCAAGCAGGCGCGGAAGCGGCCAAGCAGGCGCGGAAGCGTCCAAGCAGGCGCGGAAGCGTCCAAGCAGGCGCGGAAACGTCCAAGTAGGCTCGGAAGCGTCCAAGCAGGCGCGGAAGCATGCAAGAAAGCGCAGAAGAGTCCAAGAAGGCGCGGAAGCCTCCAAGCAGGCGCGGAAGCGTCCAAGCAGTCGCGGAAGCGTCCAAGCAGGCGCGGAAGCGTCCAAGCAGGCGCGAAAGCGTCCAAGCAGGCGCGGAAGCGTGCAACCAGGCGCGGAAGCGTCCAAGCAGGCGCGGATCCGTGCAAGCAGGCGCGGAAGCATGCAAGAAGTCGCGGAAGCGTCCAAGCAGGCGCGGAAGCGTGCAACCAGGCGCGGAAGCGTCCAAGCAGGCGCGGAAGCGTCCAAGCAGTCGCGGAAGCGTCCAAGCAGGCGAGGAAGCGTCCAAGCAGGCGCGGAAGCGTGCAACCAGGCGCAGAAGCGTCCAAGCAGGCGCGGATCCGTGCAACCAGGCGCAGAAGCGTCCAAGCAGGCGCGGATCCGTGCAAGCAGGCGCGGAAGCGTCCAAGCAGGCGCGGAAGCGTCCAAGCAGGCGCGGAAGCGCCCAAGCAGTCGCGGAAGCGTGCAAGCAGGCGCGGAAGCGTCCAAGCAGGCGCGGATCCGTGCAAGCAGGCGCGGAAGCATGCAAGAAGGCGCGGAAGCGTCCAAGCAGGCGCGGAAGCGTCCAAGCAGACGCGGAAGCGTCCAAGCAGGCGCGGAAGCGTCCAAGCAGGCGCGGAAGAGTCCAAGCAGGCGCGGAAGCGTCAAAGCAGGCGCGGAAGCGTCCAAGCAGGCGCGGAAGCGTTCAAGCAGGCGCGGAAGCGTCCAAGCAGGCGCGAAAGCGTCCAAGCAGGCGCGGAAGCGTGCAACCAGGCGCGGAAGCGTCCAAGCAGGCGCGGATCCGTGCAAGCAGGCGCGGAAGCATGCAAGAAGTCGCGGAAGCGTCCAAGCAGGCGCGGAAGCGTGCAACCAGGCGCGGAAGCGTCCAAGCAGGCGCGGAAGCGTCCAAGCAGTCGCGGAAGCGTCCAAGCAGGCGAGGAAGCGTCCAAGCAGGCGCGGAAGCGTGCAACCAGGCGCAGAAGCGTCCAAGCAGGCGCGGATCCGTGCAACCAGGCGCAGAAGCGTCCAAGCAGGCGCGGATCCGTGCAAGCAGGCGCGGAAGCGTCCAAGCAGGCGCGGAAGCGTCCAAGCAGGCGCGGAAGCGCCCAAGCAGTCGCGGAAGCGTGCAAGCAGGCGCGGAAGCGTCCGAGCAGGCGCGGAAACGTCCAAGCATGCGCGGAAGAGTCCAAGCAGGCGCGGAAGCGTCCAAGCAGGCGCGGAAGCGTCCAAGCAGGCGCGGAAGCGTCCAAGCAGGCGCGGAAGCCTCCAAGCAGGCGCGGAAGCGTCCAAGCAGGCGCGGAAGCGTCCAAGCAGGTACGGAAGCGTGCACGAAGGCGCGGAAACGTCCAAGCAGGCTCGGAAGCGTCCAAGCAGGCGCGGAAGCGTCCAAGCAGGCGCGGAAGCGTCCAAGCAGGCGCGGAAGCATGCAAGAAAGCGCAGAAGAGTCCAAGAAGGCGCGGAAGCCTGCAAGCAGGCGCGGAAGCGTCCAAGCAGTCGCGGAAGCGTCCAAGCAGTCGCGGAAGCGTCCAAGCAGGCGCCGAAGCGTCCAAGCAGGAGCGTAAGCGTCCAAGTAATCGCGGAAGCATGCAAGAAGGCGCAGAAGAGTTCAAGCAGGCGTGGAAGCGTGCAACCAGGCGCAGAAGCGTCCAAGCAGGCGCGGATCCGTGCAACCAGGCGCAGAAGCGTCCAAGCAGGCGCGGATCCGTGCAAGCAGGCGCGGAAGCGTCCAAGCAGGCTCGGAAGCGTCCAAGCAGTCGCGGAAGCGTCCAAGCAGGCGCAGAAGCGTCCAAGCAGGCGCGGATCCGTGCAACCAGGCGCAGAAGCGTCCAAGCAGGCGCGGATCCGTGCAAGCAGGCGCGGAAGCGTCCAAGCAGGCGCGGAAGCGCCCAAGCAGTCGCGGAAGCGTGCAAGCAGGCGCGGAAGCGTCCGAGCAGGCGCGGAAACGTGCAAGCATGCGCGGAAGAGTCCAAGCAGGCGAGGAAGCGTCCAAGCAGGCGCGGATCCGTGCAAGCAGGCGCGGAAGCATGCAAGAAGGCGCGGAAGCGTCCAAGAAGGCGCGGAAGCGTCCAAGCAGACGCGGAAGCGTCCAAGCAGGCGCGGAAGCGTCCAAGCAGGCGCGGAAGAGTCCAAGCAGGCGCGGAAGCGTCCAAGCAGGCGCGGAAGCGTGCAACCAGGCGCGGAAGCGTCCAAGCAGGCGCGGAAGCGTCCAAGCAGTCGCGGAAGCGTCCAAGCAGGCGAGGAAGCGTCCAAGCAGGCGCGGAAGCGTCCAAGCAGGCGCGGAAGCGTCCAAGCAGGCGCGGAAGCATGCAAGAAAGCGCAGAAGAGTCCAAGAAGGCGCGGAAGCCTCCAAGTAGGCGCGGAAGCGTCCAAGCAGTCGCGGAAGCGTCCAAGCAGGCGCCGAAGCGTCCAAGCAGGAGCGTAAGCGTCCAAGTAATCGCGGAAGCATGCAAGAAGGCGCAGAAGAGTTCAAGCAGGCGTGGAAGCGTCCAAGCAGGCGCTCAAGCGTCCAAGCAGTCGCGGAAGCGTCCAAGCAGGCGCGGATCCGTGCAAGCAGGCGCGGAAGCATGCAAGAAGGCGCGGAAGCGTCCAAGAAGGCGCGGAAGCGTCCAAGCAGACGCGGAAGCGTCCAAGCAGGCGCGGAAGCGTCCAAGCAGGCGCGGAAGCGTTCAAGCAGGCGCGGAAGCGTCCAAGCAGGCGCGAAAGCGTCCAAGCAGGCGCGGAAGCGTGCAACCAGGCGCGGAAGCGTCCAAGCAGGCGCGGATCCGTGCAAGCAGGCGCGGAAGCATGCAAGAAGGCGCGGAAGCGTCCAAGCAGGCGCGGAAGCTTCCAAGCAGGCGCGGAAGCGCCCAAGCAGTCGCGGAAGCGTGCAAACAGGCGCGGAAGCGTCCATGCAGCCGCGGAAGCGTCCAAGCAGTTGCGGAAGCGGCCAAGCAGGCGCGGAAGCGTCCAAGCAGGCGCGGAAGCGTCCAAGCAGGCGCGGAAGCGTCCAAGCAGGCGCGGAAGCGGCCAAGCAGGCGCGGAAGCGTCCAAGCAGGCGCGGAAGCATGCAAGAAAGCGCAGAAGAGTCCAAGAAGGCGCGGAAGCCTCCAAGTAGGCGCGGAAGCGTCCAAGCAGTCGCGGTAGCGTCCAAGCAGGTGCCGAAGCGTCCAAGCAGGAGCGTAAGCGTCCAAGTAATCGCGGAAGCATGCAAGAAGGCGCAGAAGAGTTCAAGCAGGCGTGGAAGCGTCCAAGCAGGCGCGGAAGCGCCCAAGCAGTCGCGGAAGCGTGCAAACAGGCGCGGAAGCGTCCATGCAGCCGCGGAAGCGTCCAAGCAGTTGCGGAAGCGGCCAAGCAGGCGCGGAAGCGTCCAAGCAGGCGCGGAAGCGCCCAAGCAGTCGCGGAAGCGTGCAAACAGGCGCGGAAGCGTCCATGCAGCCGCGGAAGCGTCCAAGCAGTTGCGGAAGCGGCCAAGCAGGCGCGGAAGCGTCCAAGCAGGCGCGGAAGCGTCCAAGCAGGCGCGGAAGCGCCCAAGCAGTCGCGGAAGCATGCAAGAAAGCGCAGAAGAGTCCAAGAAGGCGCGGAAGCCTCCAAGCAGGCGCGGAAGCGTCCAAGCAGGCGCGGAAGCGTCCAAGCAGGAGCGGAAGCGCCCAAGCAGTCGCGGAAGCGTGCAAGCAGGCGAGGAAGCGTCCAAGCAGGCGCGGAAGCGTGCAACCAGGCGCAGAAGCGTCCAAGCAGGCGCGGATCCGTGCAACCAGGCGCAGAAGCGTCCAAGCAGGCGCGGATCCGTGCAAGCAGGCGCGGAAGCGTCCAAGCAGGCGCGGAAGCGTCCAAGCAGGCGCGGAAGCGCCCAAGCAGTCGCGGAAGCGTGCAAGCAGGCGCGGAAGCGTCCGAGCAGGCGCGGAAACGTCCAAGCATGCGCGGAAGAGTCCAAGCAGGCGCGGAAGCGTCCAAGCAGGCGCGGAAGCGTCCAAGCAGGCGCGGAAGCGTCCAAGCAGGCGCGGAAGCCTCCAAGCAGGCGCGGAAGCGTCCAAGCAGGCGCGGAAGCGTCCAAGCATGCGTGGAAGAGTCCAAGCAGCCGCGGAAGCGTGCAACCATGCGCGGAAGCGTCCAAGCAGGCGCGGATCCGTGCAAGCAGGCGCGGAAGCATGCAAGAAGGCGCGGAAGCGTCCAAGAAGGCGCGGAAGCGTCCAAGCAGACGCGGAAGCGTCCAAGCAGGCGCGGAAGCGTCCAAGCAGGCGCGGAAGAGTCCAAGCAGGCGCGGAAGCGTCCAAGCAGGCGCGGAAGCGTCCAAGCAGTCGCGGAAGCGTCCAAGCAGGCGCGGAAGCGTCCAAGCAGGTACGGAAGCGTGCACGAAGGCGCGGAAACGTCCAAGCAGGCTCGGAAGCGTCCAAGCAGGCGCGGAAGCGTCCAAGCAGGCGCGGAAGCGTCCAAGCAGGCGCGGAAGCATGCAAGAAAGCGCAGAAGAGTCCAAGAAGGCGCGGAAGCCTCCAAGCAGGCGCGGAAGCGTCCAAGCAGTCGCGGAAGCGTCCAAGCAGGCGCGGAAGCGTCCAAGCAGGCGCGGAAGCGTCCAAGCAGGCGCGGAAGCATGCAAGAAAGCGCAGAAGAGTTCAAGCAGGCGTGGAAGCGTCCGAGCAGGCACTCAAGCGTCCAAGCAGTCGCGGAAGCGTCCAAGCAGGCGCGGAAGCGTCCAAGCAGGAGCGGAAGCGTCCAAGCAGGCGCGGAAGCGGCCAAGCAGGCGCGGAAGCGTCCAAGCAGGCGCGGAAGCGTCCAAGCAGGCGCGGAAACGTCCAAGTAGGCTCGGAAGCGTCCAAGCAGGCGCGGAAGCATGCAAGAAAGCGCAGAAGAGTCCAAGAAGGCGCGGAAGCCTCCAAGCAGGCGCGGAAGCGTCCAAGCAGTCGCGGAAGCGTCCAAGCAGGCGCGGAAGCGTCCAAGCAGGCGCGGAAGCGTCCAAGCAGGCGCCGAAGCGTCCAAGCAGGCGCGGAAGCGTCCAAGCAGGCGCGGAAGCGTCCAAGCAGGCGCGGAAGCCTCCAAGCAGGCGCGGAAGCGTCCAAGCAGGCGCGGAAGCGTCCAAGCAGGCGCGGAAGCCTCCAAGCAGGCGCGGAAGCGTCCAAGCGGGCGCGGAAGCGTCCAAGCGGGCGCGGAAGCGTCCAAGCAGGCGCGGAAGCGTCCAAGCAGGCGCGGAAGCGTTCAAGCAGGCGCGGAAGCGTCCAAGCAGGCGCGGAAGCGTCCAAGCAGGCGCGAAAGCGTCCAAGCAGGCGCGGAAGCGTGCAACCAGGCGCGGAAGCGTCCAAGCAGGCGCGGATCCGTGCAAGCAGGCGCGGAAGCATGCAAGAAGGCGCGGAAGCGTCCAAGCAGGCGCGGAAGCGTCCAAGCAGGCGCGGTAGCGCCCAAGCAGTCGCGGAAGCGTGCAAACAGGCGCGGAAGCGTCCATGCAGCCGCGGAAGCGTCCAAGCAGTTGCGGAAGCGGCCAAGCAGGCGCGGAAGCGTCCAAGCAGGCGCGGAAGCGTCCAAGCAGGCGCGGAAGCGCCCAAGCAGTCGCGGAAGCATGCAAGAAAGCGCAGAAGAGTCCAAGAAGGCGCGGAAGCCTCCAAGCAGGCGCGGAAGCGTCCAAGCAGGCGCGGAAGCGTCCAAGCAGGCGCGGAAGCGCCCAAGCAGTCGCGGAAGCGTGCAAGCAGGCGAGGAAGCGTCCAAGCAGGCGCGGAAGCGTGCAACCAGGCGCAGAAGCGTCCAAGCAGGCGCGGATCCGTGCAACCAGGCGCAGAAGCGTCCAAGCAGGCGCGGATCCGTGCAAGCAGGCGCGGAAGCGTCCAAGCAGGCGCGGAAGCGTCCAAGCAGGCGCGGAAGCGCCCAAGCAGTCGCGGAAGCGTGCAAGCAGGCGCGGAAGCGTCCGAGCAGGCGCGGAAACGTCCAAGCATGCGCGGAAGAGTCCAAGCAGGCGCGGAAGCGTCCAAGCAGGCGCGGAAGCGTCCAAGCAGGCGCGGAAGCGTCCAAGCAGGCGCGGAAGCCTCCAAGCAGGCGCGGAAGCGTCCAAGCAGGCGCGGAAGCGTCCAAGCATGCGTGGAAGAGTCCAAGCAGCCGCGGAAGCGTGCAACCATGCGCGGAAGCGTCCAAGCAGGCGCGGATCCGTGCAAGCAGGCGCGGAAGCATGCAAGAAGGCGCGGAAGCGTCCAAGCAGGCGCGGAAGCGTCCAAGCAGACGCGGAAGCGTCCAAGCAGGCGCGGAAGCGTCCAAGCAGGCGCGGAAGAGTCCAAGCAGGCGCGGAAGCGTCAAAGCAGGCGCGGAAGCGTCCAAGCAGGCGCGGAAGCGTTCAAGCAGGCGCGGAAGCGTCCAAGCAGGCGCGAAAGCGTCCAAGCAGGCGCGGAAGCGTGCAACCAGGCGCGGAAGCGTCCAAGCAGGCGCGGATCCGTGCAAGCAGGCGCGGAAGCATGCAAGAAGGCGCGGAAGCGTCCAAGCAGGCGCGGAAGCGTGCAACCAGGCGCGGAAGCGTCCAAGCAGGCGCGGAAGCGTCCAAGCAGTCGCGGAAGCGTCCAAGCAGGCGAGGAAGCGTCCAAGCAGGCGCGGAAGCGTGCAACCAGGCGCAGAAGCGTCCAAGCAGGCGCGGATCCGTGCAACCAGGCGCAGAAGCGTCCAAGCAGGCGCGGATCCGTGCAAGCAGGCGCGGAAGCGTCCAAGCAGGCGCGGAAGCGTCCAAGCAGGCGCGGAAGCGCCCAAGCAGTCGCGGAAGCGTGCAAGCAGGCGCGGAAGCGTCCGAGCAGGCGCGGAAACGTCCAAGCATGCGCGGAAGAGTCCAAGCAGGCGCGGAAGCGTCCAAGCAGGCGCGGAAGCGTCCAAGCAGGCGCGGAAGCGTCCAAGCAGGCGCGGAAGCCTCCAAGCAGGCGCGGAAGCGTCCAAGCAGGCGCGGAAGCGTCCAAGCAGTCGCGGAAGCGTCCAAGCAGGCGCGGAAGCGTCCAAGCAGGTACGGAAGCGTGCACGAAGGCGCGGAAACGTCCAAGCAGGCTCGGAAGCGTCCAAGCAGGCGCGGAAGCGTCCAAGCAGGCGCGGAAGCGTCCAAGCAGGCGCGGAAGCATGCAAGAAAGCGCAGAAGCGTCCAAGAAGGCGCGGAAGCCTGCAAGCAGGCGCGGAAGCGTCCAAGCAGTCGCGGAAGCGTCCAAGCAGTCGCGGAAGCGTCCAAGCAGGCGCCGAAGCGTCCAAGCAGGAGCGTAAGCGTCCAAGTAATCGCGGAAGCATGCAAGAAGGCGCAGAAGAGTTCAAGCAGGCGTGGAAGCGTGCAACCAGGCGCAGAAGCGTCCAAGCAGGCGCGGATCCGTGCAACCAGGCGCAGAAGCGTCCAAGCAGGCGCGGATCCGTGCAAGCAGGCGCGGAAGCGTCCAAGCAGGCTCGGAAGCGTCCAAGCAGTCGCGGAAGCGTCCAAGCAGGCGCAGAAGCGTCCAAGCAGGCGCGGATCCGTGCAACCAGGCGCAGAAGCGTCCAAGCAGGCGCGGATCCGTGCAAGCAGGCGCGGAAGCGTCCAAGCAGGCGCGGAAGCGCCCAAGCAGTCGCGGAAGCGTGCAAGCAGGCGCGGAAGCGTCCGAGCAGGCGCGGAAACGTCCAAGCATGCGCGGAAGAGTCCAAGCAGGCGAGGAAGCGTCCAAGCAGGCGCGGAAGCGTGCAACCAGGCGCAGAAGCGTCCAAGCAGGCGCGGATCCGTGCAACCAGGCGCAGAAGCGTCCAAGCAGGCGCGGATCCGTGCAAGCAGGCGCGGAAGCGTCCAAGCAGGCGCGGAAGCGTCCAAGCAGGCGCGGAAGCGTCCAAGCAGTCGCGGAAGCGTGCAAGCAGGCGCGGAAGCGTCCGAGCAGGCGCGGAAACGTCCAAGCATGCGCGGAAGAGTCCAAGCAGACGCGGAAGCGTCCAAGCAGGCGCGGAAGCGTCCAAGCAGGCGCGGAAGCGTTCAAGCAGGCGCGGAAGCGTCCAAGCAGGCGCGAAAGCGTCCAAGCAGGCGCGGAAGCGTGCAACCAGGCGCGGAAGCGTCCAAGCAGGCGCGGATCCGTGCAAGCAGGCGCGGAAGCATGCAAGAAGGCGCGGAAGCGTCCAAGCAGGCGCGGAAGCGTCCAAGCAGGCGCGGAAGCGTGCAACCAGGCGCGGAAGCGTCCAAGCAGGCGCGGATCCGTGCAAGCAGGCGCGGAAGCATGCAAGAAGGCGCGGAAGCGTCCAAGCAGGCGCGGAAGCGTCCAAGCAGGCGCGGAAGCCTCCAAGCAGGCGTGGAAGCGTCCAAGCAGGCGCCGAAGCGGCCAAGCAGACGCGGAAGCGTCCAAGCAGGCGCGGAAACGTCCAAGCAGCTGCGGAAGCGTCCAAGTAGGCGCGGAAGCGTCCAAGCAGGAGCGGAAGCGTCCAAGCAGGCGCGGAAGCGTCCAAGCAGACGCGGAAGCGTCCAAGCAGGCGCGGAAGCGTCCAAGCAGGCGCGGAAGCCTCCAAGCAGGCGCGGAAGCGTCCAAGCAGGCGCGGAAGCGTCCAAGCAGGCGCGGAAGCGTCCAAGCAGGCGCGGAAGCGTCCAAGCAGGCGCGGAAGCGTTCAAGCAGGCGCGGAAGCGTCCAAGCTGGCGCGAAAGCGTCCAAGCAGGCGCGGAAGCGTGCAACCATGCGCGGAAGCGTCCAAGCAGGCGCGGATCCGTGCAAGCAGGCGCGGAAGCATGCAAGAAGGCGCGGAAGCGTCCAAGCAGGCGCGGAAGCCTCCAAGCAGGCGCGGAAGCGTTCAAGCAGGCGCGGAAGCGTCCAAGCTGGCGCGGAAGCCTCCAAGCAGGCGCGGAAGCGTCCAAGCAGGCGCGGAAGCGTCCAAGCAGGCGCGGAAGCGTCCAAGCTGGCGCGGAAGCGGCCAAGCAGGCGCGGATCCGTGCAAGCAGGCGCGGAAGCGTCCAAGCAGGCGCGGAAGCGTCCAAGCAGACGCGGAAGCGCCCAAGCAGTCGCGGAAGCGTGCAAGCAGGCGCGGAAGCGTCCGAGCAGGCGCGGAAACGTCAAAGCATGCGCGGAAGAGTCCAAGCAGGCGCGGAAGCGTCCAAGCAGGCGCGGAAGCGTCCAAGCAGACGCGGAAGTGTCCAAGCAGGCGCGGCAGCGTCTAAGCAGGCGCGGAAGCGTCCAAGCTGTCGCGGAAGCGTCCAAACAGGCGCGGAAGCGTCCAAGCAGGCGCGGAAGCGTCCAAGCAGGCGCGGAACCGTGCAAGCAGGCGCGGAAGCGTCCAAGCAGGCGTGGAAGCGTCCAAGCATGCGTGGAAGAGTCCAAGCAGCTGCGGAAGCGTCCAAGCAGGCGCGGAAGCGTCCAAGCAGGCGCGGAAGCGTCCAAGCAGGCGCGGAAGCGCCCAAGCAGGCGCGGAAGCGTCCAAGCAGGCGCGGAACCGTGCAAGCTGGCGCGGAAGCGGCCAAGCAGGCGCGGAAGCGTCCAAGCAGGCGCGGAAGAGTCCAAGCAGGCGCGGAAGCGTCCAAGCAGGCGCGGAAGCGTCCAAGCAGGCGCGGAAGAGTCCAAGCAGGCGCGGAAGCGTCCAAGCAGTCGCGGAAGCGTCCAAGCAGGCGCGGTAGCGTCCAAGCAGGCGCGGAAGCGTCCAAGCAGGCGCGGAAGCGTCCAAGCAGTCGCGGAAGCGTCGAAGCAGGCACTGAAACGTCCAGGCAGGCGCGGAAGCATGCAAGAAGCCGCAGAAGAGTCCAAGCAGGCGCGGAAGCGTCCAAGCAGTCGCGGAAGTGTCCAAGCAGGCGCGGTAGCGTCCAACCAGGTGCGGAAGCGTCCAAGCAGGCGCGGAAGCATGCAAGAAGTCGCAGAAGAGTCCAAGCAGGCGCGGAAGCGTCCAAGCAGGCGTGGGAGCGTCCAAGCAGGCGCGAAACCGTGCAAGCAGGCGCGGAAGCGTCCAAGCAGGCGCGGAAGCATGCAAACAGGCGGGGAAGCATGCAAGAAGGCGCAGAACAGTCCAAGCAGGCGCGGAAGCGTCCAAGCTGTCGCGGTAGCGTCCAAGCAGGCGCGGAAGCGTCCAAGCAGGCGCGGAAGCATACACACAGGCGCGGAAGCGTCTAAGCAGTCGCGGAAGCGTCCAAGCAGGCGCGGAAGCGTCCAAGCAGGCGCGGAAGCATGCAAGAAGGCGCAGAACAGTCCAAGCAGGCGCGGAAGCGTCCAAGCAGGCGCGGAAGCGTCCAAGCAGGCGCGGAAGCGTCCAAGCAGGCGCGGAAGCGTGCAAGCAGTCGCGGAACCGTGCAAGCTGGCGCGGAAGCGGCCAAGCAGGCGCGGAAGCGTCCAAGCAGGCGCGGAAGAGTCCAAGCAGGCGCGGAAGCGTCCAAGCAGGCGCGGAAGCGTCCAAGCAGGCGCGGAAGAGTCCAAGCAGGCGCGGAAGCGTCCAAGCAGTCGCGGAAGCGTCCAAGCAGGCGCGGTAGCGTCCAAGCAGGCGCGGAAGCGTCCAAGCAGGCGCGGAAGCGTCCAAGCAGTCGCGGAAGCGTCGAAGCAGGCACTGAAACGTCCAGGCAGGCGCGGAAGCATGCAAGAAGCCGCAGAAGAGTCCAAGCAGGCGCGGAAGCGTCCAAGCAGTCGCGGAAGCGTCCAAGCAGGCGCGGTAGCGTCCAACCAGGTGCGGAAGCGTCCAAGCAGGCGCGGAAGCATGCAAGAAGTCGCAGAAGAGTCCAAGCAGGCGCGGAAGCGTCCAAGCAGGCGTGGGAGCGTCCAAGCAGGCGCGAAACCGTGCAAGCAGGCGCGGAAGCGTCCAAGCAGGCGCGGAAGCATGCAAACAGGCGGGGAAGCATGCAAGAAGGCGCAGAACAGTCCAAGCAGGCGCGGAAGCGTCCAAGCTGTCGCGGTAGCGTCCAAGCAGGCGCGGAAGCGTCCAAGCAGGCGCGGAAGCATACACACAGGCGCGGAAGCGTCTAAGCAGTCGCGGAAGCGTCCAAGCAGGCGCGGAAGCGTCCAAGCAGGCGCGGAAGCATGCAAGAAGGCGCAGAACAGTCCAAGCAGGCGCGGAAGCGTCCAAGCAGGCGCGGAAGCGTCCAAGCAGGCGCGGAAGCGTCCAAGCAGGCGCGGAAGCGTGCAAGCAGTCGCGGAAGCGTCCAAACAGGCGCGGAAGCGTCCAAGCAGGCGCGGAAGCGTCCAAGCAGGCGCGGAAGCGTCCAAGCAGGCGTGGAAGAGTCCAAGCAGGCGCGGAAGCGTCCAAGCAGGCGCGGAAGCGTCCAAGCAGGCGCGGAAGCGTCCAAGCAGGCGCGGAAGCGTCCAAGCAGGCGCGGAAGCGTCCAAGCAGGCGTGGAAGAGTCCAAGCTGGCGCGGAAGCGTCCAAGCAGGTGCGGAAGCGTCCAAGCAGACGCGGAAGCGACCAAGCAGGCGCGGAAGCGTCCAAGCAGGCGCGGAACCGTGCAAGCTGGCGCGGAAGCGGCCAAGCAGGCGCGGAAGCGTCCAAGCAGGCGCGGAAGAGTCCAAGCAGGCGCGGAAGCGTCCAAGCAGGCGCGGAAGCGTCCAAGCAGGCGCGGAAGAGTCCAAGCCGGCGCGGAAGCGTCCAAGCAGTCGCGGAAGCGTCCAAGCAGGCGCGGTAGCGTCCAAGCAGGCGCGGAAGCGTCCAAGCAGGCGCGGAAGCGTCCAAGCAGGCGCGGAAGCCTCCAAGCAGGCGTGGAAGCGTCCAAGCAGGCGCCGAAGCGGCCAAGCAGACGCGGAAGCGTCCAAGCAGGCGCGGAAACGTCCAAGCAGGCGCGGAAGCGTGCAACCAGGCGCGGAAGCGTCCAAGCAGGCGCGGATCCGTGCAAGCAGGCGCGGAAGCATGCAAGAAGGCGCGGAAGCGTCCAAGCAGGCGCGGAAGCGTCCAAGCAGGCGCGGAAGCCTCCAAGCAGGCGTGGAAGCGTCCAAGCAGGCGCCGAAGCGGCCAAGCAGACGCGGAAGCGTCCAAGCAGGCGCGGAAACGTCCAAGCAGCTGCGGAAGCGTCCAAGTAGGCGCGGAAGCGTCCAAGCAGGAGCGGAAGCGTCCAAGCAGGCGCGGAAGCGTCCAAGCAGACGCGGAAGCGTCCAAGCAGGCGCGGAAGCGTCCAAGCAGGCGCGGAAGCCTCCAAGCAGGCGCGGAAGCGTCCAAGCAGGCGCGGAAGCGTCCAAGCAGGCGCGGAAGCGTCCAAGCAGGCGCGGAAGCGTCCAAGCAGGCGCGGAAGCGTTCAAGCAGGCGGGAAGCGTCCAAGCTGGCGCGAAAGCGTCCAAGCAGGCGCGGAAGCGTGCAACCATGCGCGGAAGCGTCCAAGCAGGCGCGGATCCGTGCAAGCAGGCGCGGAAGCATGCAAGAAGGCGCGGAAGCGTCCAAGCAGGCGCGGAAGCTTCCAAGCAGGCGCGGAAGCGTCCAAGCATGCGTGGAAGAGTCCAAGCAGTCGCGGAAGCGTGCAAGCAGGCGAGGAAGCGTCCAAGCAGGCGCGGAAGCGTGCAACCAGGCGCAGAAGCGTCCAAGCAGGCGCGGATCCGTGCAACCAGGCGCAGAAGCGTCCAAGCAGGCGCGGATCCGTGCAAGCAGGCGCGGAAGCGTCCAAGCAGGCGCGGAAGCGTCCAAGCAGGCGCGGAAGCGCCCAAGCAGTCGCGGAAGCGTGCAAGCAGGCGCGGAAGCGTCCGAGCAGGCGCGGAAACGTCCAAGCATGCGCGGAAGAGTCCAAGCAGGCGCGGAAGCGTCCAAGCAGGCGCGGAAGCGTCCAAGCAGGCGCGGAAGCGTCCAAGCAGGCGCGGAAGCGCCCAAGCAGTCGCGGAAGCGTGCAAACAGGCGCGGAAGCGTCCATGCAGCCGCGGAAGCGTCCAAGCAGTTGCGGAAGCGGCCAAGCAGGCGCGGAAGCGTCCAAGCAGGCGCGGAAGCGTCCAAGCAGGCGCGGAAGCGCCCAAGCAGTCGCGGAAGCATGCAAGAAAGCGCAGAAGAGTCCAAGAAGGCGCGGAAGCCTCCAAGCAGGCGCGGAAGCGTCCAAGCAGGCGCGGAAGCGTCCAAGCAGGCGCGGAAGCGCCCAAGCAGTCGCGGAAGCGTGCAAGCAGGCGAGGAAGCGTCCAAGCAGGCGCGGAAGCGTGCAACCAGGCGCAGAAGCGTCCAAGCAGGCGCGGATCCGTGCAACCAGGCGCAGAAGCGTCCAAGCAGGCGCGGATCCGTGCAAGCAGGCGCGGAAGCGTCCAAGCAGGCGCGGAAGCGTCCAAGCAGGCGCGGAAGCGCCCAAGCAGTCGCGGAAGCGTGCAAGCAGGCGCGGAAGCGTCCGAGCAGGCGCGGAAACGTCCAAGCATGCGCGGAAGAGTCCAAGCAGGCGCGGAAGCGTCCAAGCAGGCGCGGAAGCGTCCAAGCAGTCGCGGAAGCGTCCAAGCAGGCGCGGAAGCGTCCAAGCAGGTACGGAAGCGTGCACGAAGGCGCGGAAACGTCCAAGCAGGCTCGGAAGCGTCCAAGCAGGCGCGGAAGCGTCCAAGCAGGCGCGGAAGCGTCCAAGCAGGCGCGGAAGCATGCAAGAAAGCGCAGAAGAGTCCAAGAAGGCGCGGAAGCCTCCAAGCAGGATCGGAAGCGTCCAAGCAGGCGCGAAAGCGTCCAAGCAGGCGCGGAAGCGTGCAACCAGGCGCGGAAGCGTCCAAGCAGGCGCGGATCCGTGCAAGCAGGCGCGGAAGCATGCAAGAAGGCGCGGAAGCGTCCAAGCAGGCGCGGAAGCGTCCAAGCAGGCGAGGAAGCGTCCAAGCAGGCGCGGAAGCGTGCAACCAGGCGCAGAAGCGTCCAAGCAGGCGCGGATCCGTGCAACCAGGCGCAGAAGCGTCCAAGCAGGCGCGGATCCGTGCAAGCAGGCGCGGAAGCGTCCAAGCAGGCGCGGAAGCGTCCAAGCAGGCGCGGAAGCGCCCAAGCAGTCGCGGAAGCGTGCAAGCAGGCGCGGAAGCGTCCGAGCAGGCGCGGAAACGTCCAAGCATGCGCGGAAGAGTCCAAGCAGGCGCGGAAGCGTCCAAGCAGGCGCGGAAGCGTCCAAGCAGGCGCGGAAGCGTCCAAGCAGGCGCGGAAGCCTCCAAGCAGGCGCGGAAGCGTCCAAGCAGGCGCGGAAGCGTCCAAGCATGCGTGGAAGAGTCCAAGCAGCCGCGGAAGCGTGCAACCATGCGCGGAAGCGTCCAAGCAGGCGCGGATCCGTGCAAGCAGGCGCGGAAGCATGCAAGAAGGCGCGGAAGCGTCCAAGAAGGCGCGGAAGCGTCCAAGCAGACGCGGAAGCGTCCAAGCAGGCGCGGAAGCGTCCAAGCAGGCGCGGAAGAGTCCAAGCAGGCGCGGAAGCGTCCAAGCAGGCGCGGAAGCGTCCAAGCAGTCGCGGAAGCGTCCAAGCAGGCGCGGAAGCGTCCAAGCAGGTACGGAAGCGTGCACGAAGGCGCGGAAACGTCCAAGCAGGCTCGGAAGCGTCCAAGCAGGCGCGGAAGAGTCCAAGCAGGCGCGGAAGCGTCCAAGCAGGCGCGGAAGCATGCAAGAAAGCGCAGAAGAGTCCAAGAAGGCGCGGAAGCCTCCAAGCAGGCGCGGAAGCGTCCAAGCAGTCGCGGAAGCGTCCAAGCAGGCGCGGAAGCGTCCAAGCAGGCGCGGAAGCGTCCAAGCAGGCGCGGAAGCATGCAAGAAAGCGCAGAAGAGTCCAAGAAGGCGCGGAAGCCTCCAAGTAGGCGCGGAAGCGTCCAAGCAGTCGCGGAAGCGTCCAAGCAGGCGCCGAAGCGTCCAAGCAGGAGCGTAAGCGTCCAAGTAATCGCGGAAGCATGCAAGAAGGCGCAGAAGAGTTCAAGCAGGCGTGGAAGCGTCCAAGCAGGCGCTCAAGCGTCCAAGCAGTCGCGGAAGCGGCCAAACAGGCGCGGAAGCGTCCATGCAGCCGCGGAAGCGTCCAAGCAGTTGCGGAAGCGGCCAAGCAGGCGCGGAAGCGTCCAAGCAGGCGCGGAAGCGTCCAAGCAGGCGCGGAAGCGTCCAAGCAGGCGCGGAAGCCTCCAAGCAGGCGCGGAAGCGTCCAAGCAGGCGCGGAAGCGTCCAAGCAGGCGCGGAAGCCTCCAAGCAGGCGCGGAAGCGTCCAAGCGGGCGCGGAAGCGTCCAAGCGGGCGCGGAAGCGTCCAAGCAGGCGCGGAAGCGTCCAAGCAGGCGCGGAAGCGTTCAAGCAGGCGCGGAAGCGTCCAAGCAGGCGCGAAAGCGTCCAAGCAGGCGCGGAAGCGTGCAACCAGGCGCGGAAGCGTCCAAGCAGGCGCGGAAGCGCCCAAGCAGTCGCGGAAGCGTGCAAACAGGCGCGGAAGCGTCCATGCAGCCGCGGAAGCATGCAAGAAAGCGCAGAAGAGTCCAAGAAGGCGCGGAAGCCTCCAAGCAGGCGCGGAAGCGTCCAAGCAGGCGCGAAAGCGTCCAAGCAGGCGCGGAAGCGTGCAACCAGGCGCGGAAGCGTCCAAGCAGGCGCGGATCCGTGCAAGCAGGCGCGGAAGCATGCAAGAAGGCGCGGAAGCGTCCAAGCAGGCGCGGAAGCGTCCAAGCAGGCGAGGAAGCGTCCAAGCAGGCGCGGAAGCGTGCAACCAGGCGCAGAAGCGTCCAAGCAGGCGCGGATCCGTGCAACCAGGCGCAGAAGCGTCCAAGCAGGCGCGGATCCGTGCAAGCAGGCGCGGAAGCGTCCAAGCAGGCGCGGAAGCGTCCAAGCAGGCGCGGAAGCGCCCAAGCAGTCGCGGAAGCGTGCAAGCAGGCGCGGAAGCGTCCGAGCAGGCGCGGAAACGTCCAAGCATGCGCGGAAGAGTCCAAGCAGGCGCGGAAGCGTCCAAGCAGGCGCGGAAGCGTCCAAGCAGGCGCGGAAGCGTCCAAGCAGGCGCGGAAGCCTCCAAGCAGGCGCGGAAGCGTCCAAGCAGGCGCGGAAGCGTCCAAGCATGCGTGGAAGAGTCCAAGCAGCCGCGGAAGCGTGCAACCATGCGCGGAAGCGTCCAAGCAGGCGCGGATCCGTGCAAGCAGGCGCGGAAGCATGCAAGAAGGCGCGGAAGCGTCCAAGAAGGCGCGGAAGCGTCCAAGCAGACGCGGAAGCGTCCAAGCAGGCGCGGAAGCGTCCAAGCAGGCGCGGAAGAGTCCAAGCAGGCGCGGAAGCGTCCAAGCAGGCGCGGAAGCGTCCAAGCAGTCGCGGAAGCGTCCAAGCAGGCGCGGAAGCGTCCAAGCAGGTACGGAAGCGTGCACGAAGGCGCGGAAACGTCCAAGCAGGCTCGGAAGCGTCCAAGCAGGCGCGGAAGAGTCCAAGCAGGCGCGGAAGCGTCCAAGCAAGCGCGGAAGCATGCAAGAAAGCGCAGAAGAGTCCAAGAAGGCGCGGAAGCCTCCAAGCAGGCGCGGAAGCGTCCAAGCAGTCGCGGAAGCGTCCAAGCAGGCGCGGAAGCGTCCAAGCAGGCGCGGAAGCGTCCAAGCAGGCGCGGAAGCATGCAAGAAAGCGCAGAAGAGTCCAAGAAGGCGCGGAAGCCTCCAAGTAGGCGCGGAAGCGTCCAAGCAGTCGCGGAAGCGTCCAAGCAGGCGCCGAAGCGTCCAAGCAGGAGCGTAAGCGTCCAAGTAATCGCGGAAGCATGCAAGAAGGCGCAGAAGAGTTCAAGCAGGCGTGGAAGCGTCCAAGCAGGCGCTCAAGCGTCCAAGCAGTCGCGGAAGCGGCCAAACAGGCGCGGAAGCGTCCATGCAGCCGCGGAAGCGTCCAAGCAGTTGCGGAAGCGGCCAAGCAGGCGCGGAAGCGTCCAAGCAGGCGCGGAAGCGTCCAAGCAGGCGCGGAAGCGTCCAAGCAGGCGCGGAAGCCTCCAAGCAGGCGCGGAAGCGTCCAAGCAGGCGCGGAAGCGTCCAAGCAGGCGCGGAAGCCTCCAAGCAGGCGCGGAAGCGTCCAAGCGGGCGCGGAAGCGTCCAAGCGGGCGCGGAAGCGTCCAAGCAGGCGCGGAAGCGTCCAAGCAGGCGCGGAAGCGTTCAAGCAGGCGCGGAAGCGTCCAAGCAGGCGCGGAAGCGTCCAAGCAGGCGTGGAAGCGTCCAAGCATGCGTGGAAGAGTCCAAGCAGCTGCGGAAGCGTCCAAGCAGGCGCGGAAGCGTCCAAGCAGGCGCGGAAGCGTCCAAGCAGGCGCGGAAGCGTCCAAGCAGGCGTGGAAGAGTCCAAGCTGGCGCGGAAGCGTCCAAGCAGGTGCGGAAGCGTCCAAGCAGACGCGGAAGCGACCAAGCAGGCGCGGAAGCGTCCAAGCAGGTGCGGAAGCGTCCAAGCAGGCGCGGAAGAGTCCAAGCAGGCGCGGAAGCGTCCAAGCAGGCGCGGAAGCGTCCAAGCAGGTGCGGAAGCGTCCAAGCAGGCGCGGAAGCGTCCAAGCAGACGCGGAAGCGTCCAAGCAGGCGCGGCAGCGTCTAAGCAGGCGCGGAAGCGTCCAAGCAGTCGCGGAAGCGTCCAAACAGGCGCGGAAGCGTCCAAGGAGGCGCGGAATCGTCCAAGCAGTCGCGGAAGCGTCCAAGCAGGCGCGGAAGCGTCCAAGCAGGCGCGGAAGCGCCCAAGCAGGCGCGGAACCGTGCAAGCAGGCGCGGAAGCGTCCAAGCAGGCGTGGAAGCGTCCAAGCATGCGTGGAAGAGTCCAAGCAGCTGCGGAAGCGTCCAAGCAGGCGTGGGAGCGTCCAAGCAGGCGCGAAACCGTGCAAGCAGTCGTGGAAGAGTCCAAGCTGGCGCGGAAGCGTCCAAGCAGGTGCGGAAGCGTCCAAGCAGACGCGGAAGCGACCAAGCAGGCGCGGAAGCGTCCAAGCAGGCGCGGAACCGTGCAAGCTGGCGCGGAAGCGGCCAAGCAGGCGCGGAAGCGTCCAAGCAGGCGCGGAAGAGTCCAAGCAGGCGCGGAAGCGTCCAAGCAGGCGCGGAAGCGTCCAAGCAGGTGCGGAAGCGTCCAAGCAGGCGCGGAAGCGTCCAAGCAGACGCGGAAGCGTCCAAGCAGGCGCGGCAGCGTCTAAGCAGGCGCGGAAGCGTCCAAGCAGTCGCGGAAGCGTCCAAACAGGCGCGGAAGCGTCCAAGGAGGCGCGGAATCGTCCAAGCAGTCGCGGAAGCGTCCAAGCAGGCGCGGAAGCGTCCAAGCAGGCGCGGAAGCATGCAAACAGGCGGGGAAGCATGCAAGAAGGCGCAGAACAGTCCAAGCAGGCGCGGAAGCGTCCAAGCTGTCGCGGTAGCGTCCAAGTAGGCGCGGAAGCGTCCAAGCAGGCGCGGAAGCATACACACAGGCGCGGAAGCGTCTAAGCAGTCGCGGAAGCGTCCAAGCAGGCGCGGAAGCGTCCAAGCAGGCGCGGAAGCATGCAAGAAGGCGCAGAACAGTCCAAGCAGGCGCGGAAGCGTCCAAGCAGGCGCGGAAGCGTCCAAGCAGGCGCGGAAGCGTCCAAGCAGGCGCGGAAGCGTGCAAGCAGTCGCGGAAGCGTCCAAACAGGCGCGGAAGCGTCCAAGCAGGCGCGGAAGCGTCCAAGCAGGCGCGGAAGCGTCCAAGCAGGCGTGGAAGAGTCCAAGCAGGCGCGGAAGCGTCCAAGCAGGCGCGGAAGCGTCGAAGCAGACGCGGAAGCGTCCAAGCAGGCGCGGAAGCGTCCAAGCAGGCGCGGAACCGTGCAAGCTGGCGCGGAAGCGGCCAAGCAGGCGCGGAAGCGTCCAAGCAGGCGCGGAAGCGTCCAAGCAGGCGCGGAAGCGTCCAAGCAGGCGCGGAAGCGTCCAAGCAGACGCGGAAGCGTCCAAGCAGGCGCGGCAGCGTCTAAGCAGGCGCGGAAGCGTCCAAGCAGTCGCGGAAGCGTCCAAACAGGCGCGGAAGCGTCCAAGGAGGCGCGGAATCGTCCAAGCAGTCGCGGAAGCGTCCAAGCAGGCGCGGAAGCGTCCAAGCAGGCGCGGAAGCGCCCAAGCAGGCGCGGAACCGTGCAAGCAGGCGCGGAAGCGTCCAAGCAGGCGTGGAAGCGTCCAAGCATGCGTGGAAGAGTCCAAGCAGCTGCGGAAGCGTCCAAGCAGGCGCGGAAGCGTCCAAGCAGGCGCGGAAGCGTCCAAGCAGGCGCGGAAGCGTCCAAGCAGGCGTGGAAGAGTCCAAGCTGGCGCGGAAGCGTCCAAGCAGGCGCGGAAGCGTCCAAGCAGACGCGGAAGCGACCAAGCAGGCGCGGAAGCGTCCAAGCAGGCGCGGAACCGTGCAAGCTGGCGCGGAAGCGGCCAAGCAGGCGCGGATCCGTGCAAGCAGGCGCGGAAGCGTCCAAGCAGGCGCGGAAGCGTCCAAGCAGGCGCGGAAGCGCCCAAGCAGTCGCGGAAGCGTGCAAGCAGGCGCGGAAGCGTCCGAGCAGGCGCGGAAACGTCAAAGCATGCGCGGAAGAGTCCAAGCAGGCGCGGAAGCGTCCAAGCAGGCGCGGAAGCGTCCAAGCAGACGCGGAAGTGTCCAAGCAGGCGCGGCAGCGTCTAAGCAGGCGCGGAAGCGTCCAAGCAGTCGCGGAAGCGTCCAAACAGGCGCGGAAGCGTCCAAGCAGGCGCGGAAGCGTCCAAGCAGGCGCGGAAGCGTCCAAGCAGGCGCGGAAGCGCCCAAGCAGGCGCGGAAGCGTCCAAGCAGGCGCGGAAGCGCCCAAGCAGGCGCGGAACCGAGCAAGCAGGCGCGGAAGCGTCCAAGCAGGCGTGGAAGCGTCCAAGCATGCGTGGAAGAGTCCAAGCAGCTGCGGAAGCGTCCAAGCAGGCGCGGAAGCGTCCAAGCAGGCGCGGAAGCGTCCAAGCAGGCGCGGAAGCGTCCAAGCAGGCGTGGAAGAGTCCAAGCTGGCGCGGAAGCGTCCAAGCAGGTGCGGAAGCGTCCAAGCAGACGCGGAAGCGACCAAGCAGGCGCGGAAGCGTCCAAGCAGGCGCGGAACCGTGCAAGCTGGCGCGGAAGCGGCCAAGCAGGCGCGGAAGCGTCCAAGCAGGCGCGGAAGAGTCCAAGCAGGCGCGGAAGCGTCCAAGCAGGCGCGGAAGCGTCCAAGCAGGCGCGGAAGAGTCCAAGCCGGCGCGGAAGCGTCCAAGCAGTCGCGGAAGCGTCCAAGCAGGCGCGGTAGCGTCCAAGCAGGCGCGGAAGCGTCCAAGCAGGCGCGGAAGCGTCCAAGCAGTCGCGGAAGCGTCGAAGCAGGCACTGAAACGTCCAGGCAGGCGCGGAAGCATGCAAGAAGCCGCAGAAGAGTCCAAGCAGGCGCGGAAGCGTCCAAGCAGTCGCGGAAGCGTCCAAGCAGGCGCGGTAGCGTCCAACCAGGTGCGGAAGCGTCCAAGCAGGCGCGGAAGCATGCAAGAAGCCGCAGAAGAGTCCAAGCAGGCGCGGAAGCGTCCAAGCAGGCGTGGGAGCGTCCAAGCAGGCGCGAAACCGTGCAAGCAGGCGCGGAAGCGTCCAAGCAGGCGCGGAAGCATGCAAGAAGCCGCAGAAGAGTCCAAGCAGGCGCGGAAGCGTCCAAGCAGGCGTGGGAGCGTCCAAGCAGGCGCGAAACCGCGCAAGCAGGCGCGGAAGCGTCCAAGCATGCGTGGAAGAGTCCAAGCAAGCGCGGAAGCATGCAAGCAGGCGCGGAAGCATGCAAGAAGGCGCAGAAGAGTCCAAGCAGGCGCGGTAGTGTCCAAGCAGGCGCAGAAGCGTCCAAGCAGGCGCGGAAGCGTCCAAGCAGGCGCGGAAGCGTTCAAGCAGGCGCGGAAGCGTCCAAGCAGGCGCGGAAGCGTCCAAGCAGGCGCGGATCCGTGCAAGCAGGCGCGGAAGCATGCAAGAAGGCGCGGAAGCGTCCAAGCAGGCGCGGAAGCGTCCAAGCAGGCGCGGAAGCCTCCAAGCAGGCGTGGAAGCGTCCAAGCAGGCGCCGAAGCGGCCAAGCAGACGCGGAAGCGTCCAAGCAGGCGCGGAAACGTCCAAGCAGGCGCGGAAGCGTGCAACCAGGCGCGGAAGCGTCCAAGCAGGCGCGGATCCGTGCAAGCAGGCGCGGAAGCATGCAAGAAGGCGCGGAAGCGTCCAAGCAGGCGCGGAAGCGTCCAAGCAGGCGCGGAAGCCTCCAAGCAGGCGTGGAAGCGTCCAAGCAGGCGCCGAAGCGGCCAAGCAGACGCGGAAGCGTCCAAGCAGGCGCGGAAACGTCCAAGCAGCTGCGGAAGCGTCCAAGTAGGCGCGGAAGCGTCCAAGCAGGAGCGGAAGCGTCCAAGCAGGCGCGGAAGCGTCCAAGCAGACGCGGAAGCGTCCAAGCAGGCGCGGAAGCGTCCAAGCAGGCGCGGAAGCCTCCAAGCAGGCGCGGAAGCGTCCAAGCAGGCGCGGAAGCGTCCAAGCAGGCGCGGAAGCGTCCAAGCAGGCGCGGAAGCGTCCAAGCAGGCGCGGAAGCGTTCAAGCAGGCGGGAAGCGTCCAAGCTGGCGCGAAAGCGTCCAAGCAGGCGCGGAAGCGTGCAACCATGCGCGGAAGCGTCCAAGCAGGCGCGGATCCGTGCAAGCAGGCGCGGAAGCGTCCAAGCAGGCGCGGAAGCGTCCAAGCAGGCGCGGAAGCGTCCAAGCAGGCGCGGAAGCGTTCAAGCAGGCGGGAAGCGTCCAAGCTGGCGCGGAAGCGTCCAAGCAGGCGCGGAAGCTTCCAAGCAGGCGCGGAAGCGTCCAAGCATGCGTGGAAGAGTCCAAGCAGCCGCGGAAGCGTGCAACCATGCGCGGAAGCGTCCAAGCAGGCGCGGAAGCATGCAAGAAGGCGCGGAAGCGTCCAAGCAGGCGCGGAAGCGTCCAAGCAGACGCGGAAGCGTCCAAGCAGGCGCGGAAGCGTCCAAGCAGGCGCGGAAGAGTCCAAGCAGGCGCGGAAGCGTCCAAGCAGGCGCGGAAGCGTCCAAGCAGTCGCGGAAGCGTCCAAGCAGGCGCGGAAGCGTCCAAGCAGGTACGGAAGCGTGCACGAAGGCGCGGAAACGTCCAAGTAGGCTCGGAAGCGTCCAAGCAGGCGCGGAAGCATGCAAGAAAGCGCAGAAGAGTCCAAGAAGGCGCGGAAGCCTCCAAGCAGGCGCGGAAGCGTCCGAGCAGTCGCGGAAGCGTCCAAGCAGGCGCGGAAGCGTCCAAGCAGGCGCGGAAGCGTCCAAGCAGGCGCGGAAGCATGCAAGAAAGCGCAGAAGAGTCCAAGAAGGCGCGGAAGCCTCCAAGTAGGCGCGGAAGCGTCCAAACAGTCGCGGAAGCGTCCAAGCAGGCGCCGAAGCATCCAAGCAGGAGCGTAAGCGTCCAAGTAATCGCGGAAGCATGCAAGAAGGCGCAGAAGAGTTCAAGCAGGCGTGGAAGCGTCCATGCAGGCGCTCAAGCGTCCAAGCAGTCGCGGAAGCGGCCAAACAGGCGCGCAAGCGTCCATGCAGCCGCGGAAGCGTCCAAGTAGTTGCGGAAGCGGCCAAGCAGGCGCGGAAGCGTCCAAGCAGGCGCGGAAGCGTCCAAGCAGGCGCGGAAGCGCCCAAGCAGTCGCGGAAGCATACAAGAAAGCGCAGAAGAGTCCAAGAAGGCGCGGAAGCCTCCAAGCAGGCGCGGAAGCGTCCAAGCAGGCGCGGAAGCGTCCAAGCAGGCGCGGAAGCGTCCAAGCAGGCGCGGAAGCGTCCAAGCAGGCGCGGAAGCGTCCAAGCAGGCGCGGAAGCCTCCAAGCAGGCGCGGAAGCGTCCAAGCAGGCGCGAAAGCGTCCAAGCATGCGTGGAAGAGTCCAAGCAGCCGCGGAAGCGTGCAACCATGCGCGGAAGCGTCCAAGCAGGCGCGGATCCGTGCAAGCAGGCGCGGAAGCATGCAAGAAGGCGCGGAAGCATGCAAGAAGGCGCGGAAGCGTCCAAGCAGGCGCGGAAGCGTCCAAGCAGGTACGGAAGCGTGCACGAAGGCGCGGAAACGTCCAAGCAGGCTCGGAAGCGTCCAAGCAGGCGCGGAAGCGTCCAAGCAGGCGCGGAAGCGCCCAAGCAGTCGCGGCAGCATACAAGAAAGCGCAGAAGAGTCCAAGAAGGCGCGGAAGCCTCCAAGCAGGCGCGGAAGCGTCCAAGCAGGCGCGGAAGCGCCCAAGCAGTCGCGGCAGCATACAAGAAAGCGCAGAAGAGTCCAAGAAGGCGCGGAAGCCTCCAAGCAGGCGCGGAAGCGTCCAAGCAGGCGCGGAAGCATGCAAGAAGGCGCAGAACAGTCCAAGCAGGCGCGGAAGCGTCCAAGCAGGCGCGGAAGCGTCCAAGCAGGCGCGGAAGCGTCCAAGCAGGCGCGGAAGCGTGCAAGCAGTCGCGGAAGCGTCCAAACAGGCGCGGAAGCGTCCAAGCAGGCGCGGAAGCGTCCAAGCAGGCGCGGAAGCGTCCAAGCAGGCGTGGAAGAGTCCAAGCAGGCGCGGAAGCGTCCAAGCAGGCGCGGAAGCGTCGAAGCAGACGCGGAAGCGTCCAAGCAGGCGCGGAAGCGTCCAAGCAGGCGCGGAACCGTGCAAGCTGGCGCGGAAGCGGCCAAGCAGGCGCGGAAGCGTCCAAGCAGGCGCGGAAGCGTCCAAGCAGGCGCGGAAGCGTCCAAGCAGGCGCGGAAGCGTCCAAGCAGACGCGGAAGCGTCCAAGCAGGCGCGGCAGCGTCTAAGCAGGCGCGGAAGCGTCCAAGCAGTCGCGGAAGCGTCCAAACAGGCGCGGAAGCGTCCAAGGAGGCGCGGAATCGTCCAAGCAGTCGCGGAAGCGTCCAAGCAGGCGCGGAAGCGTCCAAGCAGGCGCGGAAGCGCCCAAGCAGGCGCGGAACCGTGCAAGCAGGCGCGGAAGCGTCCAAGCAGGCGTGGAAGCGTCCAAGCAGGCGCGGAAGCGTCCAAGCAGGCGCGGAAGCGCCCAAGCAGTCGCGGAAGCGTGCAAGCAGGCGCGGAAGCGTCCGAGCAGGCGCGGAAACGTCAAAGCATGCGCGGAAGAGTCCAAGCAGGCGCGGAAGCGTCCAAGCAGGCGCGGAAGCGTCCAAGCAGACGCGGAAGTGTCCAAGCAGGCGCGGCAGCGTCTAAGCAGGCGCGGAAGCGTCCAAGCAGTCGCGGAAGCGTCCAAACAGGCGCGGAAGCGTCCAAGCAGGCGCGGAAGCGTCCAAGCAGGCGCGGAAGCGTCCAAGCAGGCGCGGAAGCGCCCAAGCATTCGCGGAAGCGTCCAAGCAGGCGCGGAAGCGCCCAAGCAGGCGCGGAACCGAGCAAGCAGGCGCGGAAGCGTCCAAGCAGGCGTGGAAGCGTCCAAGCATGCGTGGAAGAGTCCAAGCAGCTGCGGAAGCGTCCAAGCAGGCGCGGAAGCGTCCAAGCAGGCGCGGAAGCGTCCAAGCAGGCGCGGAAGCGTCCAAGCAGGCGTGGAAGAGTCCAAGCTGGCGCGGAAGCGTCCAAGCAGGTGCGGAAGCGTCCAAGCAGACGCGGAAGCGACCAAGCAGGCGCGGAAGCGTCCAAGCAGGCGCGGAACCGTGCAAGCTGGCGCGGAAGCGGCCAAGCAGGCGCGGAAGCGTCCAAGCAGGCGCGGAAGAGTCCAAGCAGGCGCGGAAGCGTCCAAGCAGGCGCGGAAGCGTCCAAGCAGGCGCGGAAGAGTCCAAGCCGGCGCGGAAGCGTCCAAGCAGTCGCGGAAGCGTCCAAGCAGGCGCGGTAGCGTCCAAGCAGGCGCGGAAGCGTCCAAGCAGGCGCGGAAGCGTCCAAGCAGTCGCGGAAGCGTCGAAGCAGGCACTGAAACGTCCAGGCAGGCGCGGAAGCATGCAAGAAGCCGCAGAAGAGTCCAAGCAGGCGCGGAAGCGTCCAAGCAGTCGCGGAAGCGTCCAAGCAGGCGCGGTAGCGTCCAACCAGGTGCGGAAGCGTCCAAGCAGGCGCGGAAGCATGCAAGAAGCCGCAGAAGAGTCCAAGCAGGCGCGGAAGCGTCCAAGCAGGCGTGGGAGCGTCCAAGCAGGCGCGAAACCGTGCAAGCAGGCGCGGAAGCGTCCAAGCAGGCGCGGAAGCATGCAAGAAGCCGCAGAAGAGTCCAAGCAGGCGCGGAAGCGTCCAAGCAGGCGTGGGAGCGTCCAAGCAGGCGCGAAACCGCGCAAGCAGGCGCGGAAGCGTCCAAGCATGCGTGGAAGAGTCCAAGCAAGCGCGGAAGCATGCAAGCAGGCGCGGAAGCATGCAAGAAGGCGCAGAAGAGTCCAAGCAGGCGCGGTAGTGTCCAAGCAGGCGCAGAAGCGTCCAAGCAGGCGCGGAAGCGTCCAAGCAGGCGCGGAAGCGTTCAAGCAGGCGCGGAAGCGTCCAAGCAGGCGCGGAAGCGTCCAAGCAGGCGCGGATCCGTGCAAGCAGGCGCGGAAGCATGCAAGAAGGCGCGGAAGCGTCCAAGCAGGCGCGGAAGCGTCCAAGCAGGCGCGGAAGCCTCCAAGCAGGCGTGGAAGCGTCCAAGCAGGCGCCGAAGCGGCCAAGCAGACGCGGAAGCGTCCAAGCAGGCGCGGAAACGTCCAAGCAGGCGCGGAAGCGTGCAACCAGGCGCGGAAGCGTCCAAGCAGGCGCGGATCCGTGCAAGCAGGCGCGGAAGCATGCAAGAAGGCGCGGAAGCGTCCAAGCAGGCGCGGAAGCGTCCAAGCAGGCGCGGAAGCCTCCAAGCAGGCGTGGAAGCGTCCAAGCAGGCGCCGAAGCGGCCAAGCAGACGCGGAAGCGTCCAAGCAGGCGCGGAAACGTCCAAGCAGCTGCGGAAGCGTCCAAGTAGGCGCGGAAGCGTCCAAGCAGGAGCGGAAGCGTCCAAGCAGGCGCGGAAGCGTCCAAGCAGACGCGGAAGCGTCCAAGCAGGCGCGGAAGCGTCCAAGCAGGCGCGGAAGCCTCCAAGCAGGCGCGGAAGCGTCCAAGCAGGCGCGGAAGCGTCCAAGCAGGCGCGGAAGCGTCCAAGCAGGCGCGGAAGCGTCCAAGCAGGCGCGGAAGCGTTCAAGCAGGCGGGAAGCGTCCAAGCTGGCGCGAAAGCGTCCAAGCAGGCGCGGAAGCGTGCAACCATGCGCGGAAGCGTCCAAGCAGGCGCGGATCCGTGCAAGCAGGCGCGGAAGCGTCCAAGCAGGCGCGGAAGCGTCCAAGCAGGCGCGGAAGCGTCCAAGCAGGCGCGGAAGCGTTCAAGCAGGCGGGAAGCGTCCAAGCTGGCGCGGAAGCGTCCAAGCAGGCGCGGAAGCTTCCAAGCAGGCGCGGAAGCGTCCAAGCATGCGTGGAAGAGTCCAAGCAGCCGCGGAAGCGTGCAACCATGCGCGGAAGCGTCCAAGCAGGCGCGGAAGCATGCAAGAAGGCGCGGAAGCGTCCAAGCAGGCGCGGAAGCGTCCAAGCAGACGCGGAAGCGTCCAAGCAGGCGCGGAAGCGTCCAAGCAGGCGCGGAAGAGTCCAAGCAGGCGCGGAAGCGTCCAAGCAGGCGCGGAAGCGTCCAAGCAGTCGCGGAAGCGTCCAAGCAGGCGCGGAAGCGTCCAAGCAGGTACGGAAGCGTGCACGAAGGCGCGGAAACGTCCAAGTAGGCTCGGAAGCGTCCAAGCAGGCGCGGAAGCATGCAAGAAAGCGCAGAAGAGTCCAAGAAGGCGCGGAAGCCTCCAAGCAGGCGCGGAAGCGTCCGAGCAGTCGCGGAAGCGTCCAAGCAGGCGCGGAAGCGTCCAAGCAGGCGCGGAAGCGTCCAAGCAGGCGCGGAAGCATGCAAGAAAGCGCAGAAGAGTCCAAGAAGGCGCGGAAGCGTCCAAACAGTCGCGGAAGCGTCCAAGCAGGCGCCGAAGCATCCAAGCAGGAGCGTAAGCGTCCAAGTAATCGCGGAAGCATGCAAGAAGGCGCAGAAGAGTTCAAGCAGGCGTGGAAGCGTCCATGCAGGCGCTCAAGCGTCCAAGCAGTCGCGGAAGCGGCCAAACAGGCGCGCAAGCGTCCATGCAGCCGCGGAAGCGTCCAAGTAGTTGCGGAAGCGTCCAAGCAGGCGCGGAAGCGCCAAGCAGGCGCGGAAGCGTCCAAGCAGACGCGGAAGCCTCCAAGCAGGCGCGGAAGCGTCCAAGCAGGCGCGGAAGCGTCCAAGCAGGCGCGGAAGCGCCCAAGCAGTCGCGGAAGCGTGCAACCAGGCGCAGAAGCGTCCAAGCAGGCGCGGATCCGTGCAACCAGGCGCAGAAGCGTCCAAGCAGGCGCGGATCCGTGCAAGCAGGCGCGGAAGCGTCCAAGCAGGCGCGGAAGCGTCCAAGCAGGCGCGGAAGCGCCCAAGCTGTCGCGGAAGCGTGCAAGCATGCATGGAAGCGTCCGAGCAGGCGCGGAAAAGTCCAAGCATGCGCGGAAGAGTCCAAGCAGGCGCGGAAGCGTCCAAGCAGGCGCGGAAGCGTCCAAGCAGGCGCGGAAGAGTCCAAGCAGGCGCGGAAGCGTCCAAGCAGGCGCGGAAGCGTCCAAGCAGTCGCGGAAGCGTCCAAGCAGTCGCGGAAGCGGCCAAACAGGCGCGGAAGCGTCCATGCAGCCGCGGAAGCGTCCAAGCAGTTGCGGAAGCGGCCAAGCAGGCGCGGAAGCGTCCAAGCAGGCGCGGAAGCGTCCAAGCAGGCGCGGAAGCGTCCAAGCAGTCGCGGAAGCATGCAAGAAAGCGCAGAAGAGTCCAAGAAGGCGCGGAAGCCTCCAAGCAGGCGCGGAAGCGTCCAAGCAGGCGCGGAAGCGTCCAAGCAGGCGCGGAAGCGCCCAAGCAGTCGCGGAAGCGTGCAAGCATGCATGGAAGCGTCCAAGCAGGCGCGGAAGCGTCCAAGCAGGCGCGGAAGCCTCCAAGCAGGCGCGGAAGCGTCCAAGCGGGCGCGGAAGCGTCCAAGCGGGCGCGGAAGCGTCCAAGCAGGCGCGGAAGCGTCCAAGCAGGCGCGGAAGCGTTCAAGCAGGCGCGGAAGCGTCCAAGCAGGCGCGAAAGCGTCCAAGCAGGCGCGGAAGCGTGCAACCAGGCGCGGAAGCGTCCAAGCAGGCGCGGATCCGTGCAAGCAGGCGCGGAAGCATGCAAGAAGGCGCGGAAGCGTCCAAGCAGGCGCGGAAGCGTCCAAGCAGGCGCGGAAGCGCCCAAGCAGTCGCGGAAGCGTGCAAACAGGCGCGGAAGCGTCCATGCAGCCGCGGAAGCGTCCAAGCAGTTGCGGAAGCGGCCAAGCAGGCGCGGAAGCGTCCAAGCAGGCGCGGAAGCGTCCAAGCAGGCGCGGAAGCGCCCAAGCAGTCGCGGAAGCATGCAAGAAAGCGCAGAAGAGTCCAAGAAGGCGCGGAAGCCTCCAAGCAGGCGCGGAAGCGTCCAAGCAGGCGCGGAAGCGTCCAAGCAGGCGCGGAAGCGCCCAAGCAGTCGCGGAAGAATGCAAGCAGGCGAGGAAGCGTCCAAGCAGGCGCGGAAGCGTGCAACCAGGCGCAGAAGCGTCCAAGCAGGCGCGGATCCGTGCAACCAGGCGCAGAAGCGTCCAAGCAGGCGCGGATCCGTGCAAGCAGGCGCGGAAGCGTCCAAGCAGGCGCGGAAGCGTCCAAGCAGGCGCGGAAGCGCCCAAGCAGTCGCGGAAGCGTGCAAGCAGGCGCGGAAGCGTCCGAGCAGGCGCGGAAACGTCCAAGCATGCGCGGAAGAGTCCAAGCAGGCGCGGAAGCGTCCAAGCAGGCGCGGAAGCGTCCAAGCAGGCGCGGAAGCGTCCAAGCAGTCGCGGAAGCGTCCAAGCAGGCGCGGAAGCGTCCAAGCAGGTACGGAAGCGTGCACGAAGGCGCGGAAACGTCCAAGCAGGCTCGGAAGCGTCCAAGCAGGCGCGGAAGCGTCCAAGCAGGCGCGGAAGCGTCCAAGCAGGCGCGGAAGCATGCAAGAAAGCGCAGAAGAGTCCAAGAAGGCGCGGAAGCCTCCAAGCAGGCGCGGAAGCGTCCAAGCAGGCGCGAAAGCGTCCAAGCAGGCGCGGAAGCGTGCAACCAGGCGCGGAAGCGTCCAAGCAGGCGCGGATCCGTGCAAGCAGGCGCGGAAGCATGCAAGAAGGCGCGGAAGCGTCCAAGCAGGCGCGGAAGCGTCCAAGCAGGCGCGGAAGAGTCCAAGCAGGCGCGGAAGCGTCCAAGCAGGCGCGGAAGCGTCCAAGCAGTCGCGGAAGCGTCCAAGCAGGCGCGGAAGCGTCCAAGCAGGTACGGAAGCGTGCACGAAGGCGTGGAAACGTCCAAGTAGGCTCGGAAGCGTCCAAGCAGGCGCGGAAGCATGCAAGAAAGCGCAGAAGAGTCCAAGAAGGCGCGGAAGCCTCCAAGCAGGCGCGGAAGCGTCCAAGCAGTCGCGGAAGCGTCCAAGCAGGCGCGGAAGCGTCCAAGCAGGCGCGGAAGCGTCCAAGCAGGCGCGGAAGCATGCAAGATAGCGCAGAAGAGTCCAAGAAGGCGCGGAAGCCTCCAAGTAGGCGCGGAAGCGTCCAAGCAGTCGCGGAAGCGTCCAAGCAGGCGCCGAAGCGTCCAAGCAGGAGCGTAAGCGTCCAAGTAATCGCGGAAGCATGCAAGAAGGCGCAGAAGAGTTCAAGCAGGCGTGGAAGCGTCCAAGCAGGCGCTCAAGCGTCCAAGCAGTCGCGGAAGCGGCCAAACAGGCGCGGAAGCGTCCATGCAGCCGCGGAAGCGTCCAAGCAGTTGCGGAAGCGGCCAAGCAGGCGCGGAAGCGTCCAAGCAGGCGCGGAAGCGTCCAAGCAGGCGCGGAAGCGTCCAAGCAGGCGCGGAAGCCTCCAAGCAGGCGCGGAAGCGTCCAAGCAGGCGCGGAAGCGTCCAAGCAGGCGCGGAAGCGCCCAAGCAGTCGCGGAAGCGTGCAAACAGGCGCGGAAGCGTCCATGCAGCCGCGGAAGCGTCCAAGCAGTTGCGGAAGCGGCCAAGCAGGCGCGGAAGCGTCCAAGCAGGCGCGGAAGCGTCCAAGCAGGCGCGGAAGCGTCCAAGCAGTCGCGGAAGCGTCCAAGCAGGCGCGGAAGCGTCCAAGCAGGTACGGAAGCGTGCACGAAGGCGCGGAAACGTCCAAGCAGGCTCGGAAGCGTCCAAGCAGGCGCGGAAGAGTCCAAGCAGGCGCGGAAGCGTCCAAGCAGGCGCGGAAGCATGCAAGAAAGCGCAGAAGAGTCCAAGAAGGCGCGGAAGCCTCCAAGCAGGCGCGGAAGCGTCCAAGCAGTCGCGGAAGCGTCCAAGCAGGCGCGGAAGCGTCCAAGCAGGCGCGGAAGCGTCCAAGCAGGCGCGGAAGCATGCAAGAAAGCGCAGAAGAGTC
The DNA here is from genome assembly GCA_963989415.1 of Cerceris ruficornis. NCBI lineage: Eukaryota > Metazoa > Arthropoda > Insecta > Hymenoptera > Crabronidae > Cerceris > Cerceris ruficornis. Next base: position 2,266,569 of record OZ022522.1, read on the forward strand.
CAAGAAGGCGCGGAAGCCTCCAAGTAGGCGCGGAAGCGTCCAAGCAGTCGCGGAAGCGTCCAAGCAGGCGCCGAAGCGTCCAAGCAGGAGCGTAAGCGTCCAAGTAATCGCGGAAGCATGCAAGAAGGCGCAGAAGAGTTCAAGCAGGCGTGGAAGCGTCCAAGCAGGCGCTCAAGCGTCCAAGCAGTCGCGGAAGCGGCCAAACAGGCGCGGAAGCGTCCATGCAGCCGCGGAAGCGTCCAAGCAGTTGCGGAAGCGGCCAAGCAGGCGCGGAAGCGTCCAAGCAGGCGCGGAAGCGTCCAAGCAGGCGCGGAAGCGTCCAAGCAGGCGCGGAAGCCTCCAAGCAGGCGCGGAAGCGTCCAAGCAGGCGCGGAAGCGTCCAAGCAGGCGCGGAAGCCTCCAAGCAGGCGCGGAAGCGTCCAAGCGGGCGCGGAAGCGTCCAAGCGGGCGCGGAAGCGTCCAAGCAGGCGCGGAAGCGTCCAAGCAGGCGCGGAAGCGTTCAAGCAGGCGCGGAAGCGTGCAACCAGGCGCAGAAGCGTCCAAGCAGGCGCGGATCCGTGCAACCAGGCGCAGAAGCGTCCAAGCAGGCGCGGATCCGTGCAAGCAGGCGCGGAAGCGTCCAAGCAGGCGCGGAAGCGTCCAAGCAGGCGCGGAAGCGCCCAAGCTGTCGCGGAAGCGTGCAAGCATGCATGGAAGCGTCCGAGCAGGCGCGGAAAAGTCCAAGCATGCGCGGAAGAGTCCAAGCAGGCGCGGAAGCGTCCAAGCAGGCGCGGAAGCGTCCAAGCAGGCGCGGAAGAGTCCAAGCAGGCGCGGAAGCGTCCAAGCAGGCGCGGAAGCGTCCAAGCAGTCGCGGAAGCGTCCAAGCAGTCGCGGAAGCGGCCAAACAGGCGCGGAAGCGTCCATGCAGCCGCGGAAGCGTCCAAGCAGTTGCGGAAGCGGCCAAGCAGGCGCGGAAGCGTCCAAGCAGGCGCGGAAGCGTCCAAGCAGGCGCGGAAGCATGCAAGAAAGCGCAGAAGAGTCCAAGAAGGCGCGGAAGCCTCCAAGTAGGCGCGGAAGCGTCCAAGCAGTCGCGGAAGCGTCCAAGCAGGCGCCGAAGCATCCAAGCAGGAGCGTAAGCGTCCAAGTAATCGCGGAAGCATGCAAGAAGGCGCAGAAGAGTTCAAGCAGGCGTGGAAGCGTCCATGCAGGCGCTCAAGCGTCCAAGCAGTCGCGGAAGCGGCCAAACAGGCGCGCAAGCGTCCATGCAGCCGCGGAAGCGTCCAAGTAGTTGCGGAAGCGGCCAAGCAGGCGCGGAAGCGTCCAAGCAGGCGCGGAAGCGTCCAAGCAGGCGCGGAAGCGCCCAAGCAGGCGCGGAAGCCTCCAAGCAGGCGCGGAAGCGTCCAAGCAGGCGCGGAAGCGTCCAAGCATGCGTGGAAGAGTCCAAGCAGCCGCGGAAGCGTGCAACCATGCGCGGAAGCGTCCAAGCAGGCGCGGATCCGTGCAAGCAGGCGCGGAAGCATGCAAGAAGGCGCGGAAGCGTCCAAGCAGGCGCGGAAGCGTCCAAGCAGACGCGGAAGCGTCCAAGCAGTCGCGGAAGCGTCCAAGCAGGCGCGGAAGAGTCCAAGCAGGCGCGGAAGCGTCAAAGCAGGCGCGGAAGCGTCCAAGCAGGCGCGGAAGCGTTCAAGCAGGCGCGGAAGCGTCCAAGCAGGCGCGAAAGCGTCCAAGCAGGCGCGGAAGCGTGCAACCAGGCGCGGAAGCGTCCAAGCAGGCGCGGATCCGTGCAAGCAGGCGCGGAAGCATGCAAGAAGGCGCGGAAGCGTCCAAGCAGGCGCGGAAGCGTGCAACCAGGCGCGGAAGCGTCCAAGCAGGCTCGGAAGCGTCCAAGCAGGCGCGGAAGCGTCCAAGCAGGCGCGGAAGCGTCCAAGCAGGCGCGGAAGCATGCAAGAAAGCGCAGAAGAGTCCAAGAAGGCGCGGAAGCCTGCAAGCAGGCGCGGAAGCGTCCAAGCAGTCGCGGAAGCGTCCAAGCAGTCGCGGAAGCGTCCAAGCAGGCGCCGAAGCGTCCAAGCAGGAGCGTAAGCGTCCAAGTAATCGCGGAAGCATGCAAGAAGGCGCAGAAGAGTTCAAGCAGGCGTGGAAGCGTGCAACCAGGCGCAGAAGCGTCCAAGCAGGCGCGGAAGCGTCCAAGCAGGCGCGGAAGCGTCCAAGCAGGCGCGGAAGCATGCAAGAAAGCGCAGAAGAGTCCAAGAAGGCGCGGAAGCCTCCAAGCAGGCGCGGAAGCGTCCAAGCAGTCGCGGAAGCGTCCAAGCAGGCGCGGAAGCGTCCAAGCAGGCGCGGAAGCGTCCAAGCAGGCGCGGAAGCGTCCAAGCAGGCGCGGAAGCATGCAAGAAAGCGCAGAAGAGTCCAAGAAGGCGCGGAAGCCACCAAGTAGGCGCGGAAGCGTCCAAGCAGTCGCGGAAGCGTCCAAGCAGGCGCCGAAGCGTCCAAGCAGGAGCGTAAGCGTCCAAGTAATCGCGGAAGCATGCAAGAAGGCGCAGAAGAGTTCAAGCCGGCGTGGAAGCGTCCAAGCATTCGCTCAAGCGTCCAAGCAGTCGCGGAAGCGTCCAAGCAGGCGCGGAAGCGTCCAAGCAGGAGCGGAAGCGTCCAAGCAGTCGCGGAAGCGGCCAAGCAGGCGCGGAAGCGTCCAAGCAGGTACGGAAGCGTGCACGAAGGCGCGGAAACGTCCAAGCAGGCTCGGAAGCGTCCAAGCAGGCGCGGAAGCGTCCAAGCAGGCGCGGAAGCGTCCAAGCAGGCGCGGAAGCATGCAAGAAAGCGCAGAAGAGTCCAAGAAGGCGCGGAAGCCTCCAAGCAGGCGCGGAAGCGTCCAAGCAGTCGCGGAAGCGTCCAAGCAGGCGCGGAAGCGTCCAAGCAGGCGCGGAAGCGTCCAAGCAGGCGCGGAAGCGTCCAAGCAGGCGCGGAAGCATGCAAGAAAGCGCAGAAGAGTCCAAGAAGGCGCGGAAGCCACCAAGTAGGCGCGGAAGCGTCCAAGCAGTCGCGGAAGCGTCCAAGCAGGCGCCGAAGCGTCCAAGCAGGAGCGTAAGCGTCCAAGTAATCGCGGAAGCATGCAAGAAGGCGCAGAAGAGTTCAAGCCGGCGTGGAAGCGTCCAAGCATTCGCTCAAGCGTCCAAGCAGTCGCGGAAGCGTCCAAGCAGGCGCGGAAGCGTCCAAGCAGGAGCGGAAGCGTCCAAGCAGGCGCGGAAGCGTCCAAGCAGACGCGGAAGCGTCCAAGCAGGCGCGAAGCGTCCAAGCAGGCGCGGAAGCCTCCAAGCAGGCGCGGAAGCGTCCAAGCAGGCGCGGCAGCGTCCAAGCAGGCGCAGAAGCGTCCAAGCAGGCGCGGAAGCATGCAAGAAGGCGCAGAAGAGTCCAAACAGGCGCAGAAGAGTCCAAGCAAGCGCGGAAGCGTCCAAGCAGGCGCGGAAACGTCCAAGCAGGCGCGGAAGCATGCAAGAAGACGCAGAAGGGTCCAAGCAGGCGCGAAAGCGTCCAAGCAGTCGCGGGAGCGATCAAGCAGGCGCGGTAGCGTTCAACCAGTCGCGGAAGCCTCCAAGCAGGCGCGGTAGCGTCCAAGCAGGCGCGGAAACGTCCAAGCAGGCGCGGAAGCATGCAAGCAGTCGCGGAAGCGTCCAAGCAGGCGCGATAGCGTGCAAGCAGACGCGGAAGCGTCCAAGCAGGCGCGGAAACGTCCAAGCAGGCGCGGTAGCGTCCAAGCAGGCGCGGTAGCGTCCAAGCAGTCGCGGAAACGTCCAAGCAGGCGCGGAAGCATGCAAGAAGACGCAGAAGAGTCCAAGCAGGCGCGGAAGCGTCCAAGCAGGCGCGGAAGCGTCCAAGCAGGCGCGGTAGCGTCCAAGCAGGCGCGGAAACGTCCAAGCAGGCGCCATAGCGTCCAAGCAGACGCGGAAGCGTCCAAGCAGGCGCGGTAGCGTCCAAGCAGGTGCGGAAACGTCCAAGCAGGCGCGGAAGCATGCAAGAAGGCGCAGAAGAGTCCAAGCAGGCGCAGAAAATTCCAAGCAGGCGGGGAAGCGTCCAAGCAGGCGCGGAAGCGTCCAAGCAGTTGCGGTAGCGTCCACGCAGGCGCGGAAACGTCCAAGCAGGCCCGGAAGCATGCAAAAAGACGCAGAAGAGTCCAAGCAGGCGCGGAAGCGTCCAAGCAGGCTCGGTAACGTCCAAGCAGGCGCGGAAACGTCCAAGCAGGCGCGGAAGCATCCAAGAAGACGCAGAAGAGTCCAAGAAGGCGCGGAAGCGTCCAAGCAGGCGCGGAAGCGTCCAAGCAGGCGCGGAAGCATGCAAGAAGACGCAAAAGAGTCCAAGCAGTCGCGGAAGCGTCCAAGCAGTCGCGGAAACGTCCAAGCAGGCGCGGAAGCATGCAAGAAGACGCAGAAGGGTCCACACAGGCGCGAAAGCGTCCAAGCAGTCGCGGAAGCATCCAAGCAGGCGCGGAAACGTCCAAGTAGTCGCGGAAGCATGCAAGAAGGCGCAGAAGAGTCCAAGCAGGCGCGGAAGCGTCCAAGCATTCGCGGAAGCGTCCAAGCAGGCGCGGAACCGTGCAAGCAGGCGCGGAAGCGTCCAAGCAGGCGCAGAAGCGTCCAAGCAGTCGCTGAAGCGTACAAGCAGGCGCGGTAGCGCCCAAGCAGGCGCGGAAACGTCCAAGCAGGCGCGGAAGCATGCAAGAAGGCGCAGAAGAGTCCAAGCAGGTGCGGAAGCGTCCAAGCAGTCGCGGAAGCGTCCAAGCAGGCGCGGGAACGTCCAAGCAGTCGCGGAAGCGTCCAAGCAGGTGCGGTAGCGTCCAAGCAGGCGCGGTAGCGTCCAAGCATGCGCGGAAACGTCCAAGCAGGCGCGGAAGCATTCAAGCAGACGCGGAAGCGTGCAAGCAGGCGCGGAAGCGTCCGAGCAGGCGCGGAAACGTCCAAGCATGCGCGGAAGAGTCCAAGCAGGCGCGGAAGCGTCCAAGCAGGCGCGGAAGCGTCCAAGCAGACGCGGAAGTGTCCAAGCAGGCGCGGCAGCGTCTAAGCAGGCGCGGAAGCGTCCAAGCAGTCGCGGAAGCGTCCAAACAGGCGCGGAAGCGTTCAAGCAGGCGCGGAACCGTGCAAGCTGGCGCGGAAGCGGCCAAGCAGGCGCGGAAGCGTCCAAGCAGTCGCGGAAGCGTCCAAACAGGCGCGGAAGCGTCCAAGGAGGCGCGGAATCGTCCAAGCAGTCGCGGAAGCGTCCAAGCAGGCGCGGAAGCGTCCAAGCAGGCGCGGAAGCGCCCAAGCAGGCGCGGAACCGTGCAAGCAGGCGCGGAAGCGTCCAAGCAGGCGTGGAAGCGTCCAAGCATGCGTGGAAGAGTCCAAGCAGCTGCGGAAGCGTCCAAGCAGGCGCGGAAGCGTCCAAGCAGGCGCGGAAGCGTCCAAGCAGGCGCGGAAGCGTCCAAGCAGGCGTGGAAGAGTCCAAGCTGGCGCGGAAGCGTCCAAGCAGGCGCGGAAGCGTCCAAGCAGACGCGGAAGCGACCAAGCAGGCGCGGAAGCGTCCAAGCAGGCGCGGAACCGTGCAAGCTGGCGCGGAAGCGGCCAAGCAGGCGCGGATCCGTGCAAGCAGGCGCGGAAGCGTCCACGCAGGCGCGGAAGCGTCCAAGCAGTCGCGGAAGCGTCCAAACAGGCGCGGAAGCGGCCAAGCAGGCGCGGAAGCGTCCAAGCAGTCGCGGAAGCGACCAAGCAGGCGCGGAAGCGTCCAAGCAGGCGCGGAACCGTGCAAGCTGGCGCGGAAGCGGCCAAGCAGGCGCGGATCCGTGCAAGCAGGCGCGGAAGCGTCCACGCAGGCGCGGAAGCGTCCAAGCAGGCGCGGAAGCGCCCAAGCAGTCGCGGAAGCGTGCAAGCAGGCGCGGAAGCGTCCGAGCAAGCGCGGAAACGTCCAAGCATGCGCGGAAGAGTCCAAGAAGGCGCGGAAGCCTCCAAGCAGGCGCGGAAGCGTCCAAGCAGTCGCGGAAGCGTCCAAGCAGGCGCGGAAGCGTCCAAGCAGGCGCGGAAGCGTCCAAGCAGGCGCGGAAGCGTCCAAGCAGGCGCGGAAGCATGCAAGAAAGCGCAGAAGAGTCCAAGAAGGCGCGGAAGCCACCAAGTAGGCGCGGAAGCGTCCAAGCAGTCGCGGAAGCGTCCAAGCAGGCGCCGAAGCGTCCAAGCAGGAGCGTAAGCGTCCAAGTAATCGCGGAAGCATGCAAGAAGGCGCAGAAGAGTTCAAGCAGGCGTGGAAGCGTCCAAGCATTCGCTCAAGCGTCCAAGCAGTCGCGGAAGCGTCCAAGCAGGCGCGGAAGCGTCCAAGCAGGAGCGGAAGCGTCCAAGCAGGCGCGGAAGCGTCCAAGCAGACGCGGAAGCGTCCAAGCAGGCGCGAAGCGTCCAAGCAGGCGCGGAAGCCTCCAAGCAGGCGCGGAAGCGTCCAAGCAGGCGCGGCAGCGTCCAAGCAGGCGCAGAAGCGTCCAAGCAGGCGCGGAAGCATGCAAGAAGGCGCAGAAGAGTCCAAACAGGCGCAGAAGAGTCCAAGCAGGCGCGGAAGCGTCCAAGCAGGCGCGGAAACGTCCAAGCAGGCGCGGAAGCATGCAAGAAGACGCAGAAGGGTCCAAGCAGGCGCGAAAGCGTCCAAGCAGTCGCGGGAGCGATCAAGCAGGCGCGGTAGCGTTCAACCAGTCGCGGAAGCCTCCAAGCAGGCGCGGTAGCGTCCAAGCAGGCGCGGAAACGTCCAAGCAGGCGCGGAAGCATGCAAGAAGACGCAGAAGAGTCCAAGCAGGCGCGGAAGCGTCCAAGCAGGCGCGGAAGCGTCCAAGCAGGCGCGGTAGCGTCCAAGCAGGCGCGGAAACGTCCAAGCAGGCGCCATAGCGTCCAAGCAGACGCGGAAGCGTCCAAGCAGGCGCGGTAGCGTCCAAGCAGGCGCGGAAACGTCCAAGCAGGCGCGGAAGCATGCAAGAAGGCGCAGAAGAGTCCAAGCAGGCGCAGAAAATTCCAAGCAGGCGGGGAAGCGTCCAAGCAGGCGCGGAAGCGTCCAAGCAGTTGCGGTAGCGTCCACGCAGGCGCGGAAACGTCCAAGCAGGCCCGGAAGCATGCAAAAAGACGCAGAAGAGTCCAAGCAGGCGCGGAAGCGTCCAAGCAGGCTCGGTAACGTCCAAGCAGGCGCGGAAACGTCCAAGCAGGCGCGGAAGCATCCAAGAAGACGCAGAAGAGTCCAAGAAGGCGCGGAAGCGTCCAAGCAGGCGCGGAAGCGTCCAAGCAGGCGCGGAAGCATGCAAGAAGACGCAAAAGAGTCCAAGCAGTCGCGGAAGCGTCCAAGCAGTCGCGGAAACGTCCAAGCAGGCGCGGAAGCATGCAAGAAGACGCAGAAGGGTCCACACAGGCGCGAAAGCGTCCAAGCAGTCGCGGAAGCATCCAAGCAGGCGCGGAAACGTCCAAGTAGTCGCGGAAGCATGCAAGAAGGCGCAGAAGAGTCCAAGCAGGCGCGGAAGCGTCCAAGCATTCGCGGAAGCGTCCAAGCAGGCGCGGAACCGTGCAAGCAGGCGCGGAAGCGTCCAAGCAGGCGCAGAAGCGTCCAAGCAGTCGCTGAAGCGTACAAGCAGGCGCGATAGCGTGCAAGCAGACGCGGAAGCGTCCAAGCAGGCGCGGAAACGTCCAAGCAGGCGCGGTAGCGTCCAAGCAGGCGCGGTAGCGTCCAAGCAGTCGCGGAAACGTCCAAGCAGGCGCGGAAGCATGCAAGAAGACGCAGAAGAGTCCAAGCAGGCGCGGAAGCGTCCAAGCAGGCGCGGAAACGTCCAAGCAGGCGCGGAAGCATGCAAGAAGGCGCAGAAGAGTCCAAGCAGGCGCAGAAAATTCCAAGCAGGCGGGGAAGCGTCCAAGCAGGCGCGGAAGCGTCCAAGCAGTTGCGGTAGCGTCCACGCAGGCGCGGAAACGTCCAAGCAGGCCCGGAAGCATGCAAAAAGACGCAGAAGAGTCCAAGCAGGCGCGGAAGCGTCCAAGCAGGCTCGGTAACGTCCAAGCAGGCGCGGAAACGTCCAAGCAGGCGCGGAAGCATCCAAGAAGACGCAGAAGAGTCCAAGAAGGCGCGGAAGCGTCCAAGCAGGCGCGGAAGCGTCCAAGCAGGCGCGGAAGCATGCAAGAAGACGCAAAAGAGTCCAAGCAGTCGCGGAAGCGTCCAAGCAGTCGCGGAAACGTCCAAGCAGGCGCGGAAGCATGCAAGAAGACGCAGAAGGGTCCACACAGGCGCGAAAGCGTCCAAGCAGTCGCGGAAGCATCCAAGCAGGCGCGGAAACGTCCAAGTAGTCGCGGAAGCATGCAAGAAGGCGCAGAAGAGTCCAAGCAGGCGCGGAAGCGTCCAAGCATTCGCGGAAGCGTCCAAGCAGGCGCGGAACCGTGCAAGCAGGCGCGGAAGCGTCCAAGCAGGCGCAGAAGCGTCCAAGCAGTCGCTGAAGCGTACAAGCAGGCGCGGTAGCGCCCAAGCAGGCGCGGAAACGTCCAAGCAGGCGCGGAAGCATGCAAGAAGGCGCAGAAGAGTCCAAGCAGGTGCGGAAGCGTCCAAGCAGTCGCGGAAGCGTCCAAGCAGGCGCGGGAACGTCCAAGCAGTCGCGGAAGCGTCCAAGCAGGTGCGGTAGCGTCCAAGCAGGCGCGGTAGCGTCCAAGCATGCGCGGAAACGTCCAAGCAGGCGCGGAAGCATTCAAGCAGACGCGGAAGCGTGCAAGCAGGCGCGGAAGCGTCCGAGCAGGCGCGGAAACGTCCAAGCATGCGCGGAAGAGTCCAAGCAGGCGCGGAAGCGTCCAAGCAGGCGCGGAAGCGTCCAAGCAGACGCGGAAGTGTCCAAGCAGGCGCGGCAGCGTCTAAGCAGGCGCGGAAGCGTCCAAGCAGTCGCGGAAGCGTCCAAACAGGCGCGGAAGCGTTCAAGCAGGCGCGGAACCGTGCAAGCTGGCGCGGAAGCGGCCAAGCAGGCGCGGAAGCGTCCAAGCAGTCGCGGAAGCGTCCAAACAGGCGCGGAAGCGTCCAAGGAGGCGCGGAATCGTCCAAGCAGTCGCGGAAGCGTCCAAGCAGGCGCGGAAGCGTCCAAGCAGGCGCGGAAGCGCCCAAGCAGGCGCGGAACCGTGCAAGCAGGCGCGGAAGCGTCCAAGCAGGCGTGGAAGCGTCCAAGCATGCGTGGAAGAGTCCAAGCAGCTGCGGAAGCGTCCAAGCAGGCGCGGAAGCGTCCAAGCAGGCGCGGAAGCGTCCAAGCAGGCGCGGAAGCGTCCAAGCAGGCGTGGAAGAGTCCAAGCTGGCGCGGAAGCGTCCAAGCAGGCGCGGAAGCGTCCAAGCAGACGCGGAAGCGACCAAGCAGGCGCGGAAGCGTCCAAGCAGGCGCGGAACCGTGCAAGCTGGCGCGGAAGCGGCCAAGCAGGCGCGGATCCGTGCAAGCAGGCGCGGAAGCGTCCACGCAGGCGCGGAAGCGTCCAAGCAGTCGCAGAAGCGTCCAAACAGGCGCGGAAGCGGCCAAGCAGGCGCGGAAGCGTCCAAGCAGTCGCGGAAGCGACCAAGCAGGCGCGGAAGCGTCCAAGCAGGCGCGGAACCGTGCAAGCTGGCGCGGAAGCGGCCAAGCAGGCGCGGATCCGTGCAAGCAGGCGCGGAAGCGTCCACGCAGGCGCGGAAGCGTCCAAGCAGGCGCGGAAGCGCCCAAGCAGTCGCGGAAGCGTGCAAGCAGGCGCGGAAGCGTCCGAGCAAGCGCGGAAACGTCCAAGCATGCGCGGAAGAGTCCAAGCAGGCGCGGAAGCGTCCAAGCAGGCGCGGAAGCGTCCAAGCAGACGCGGAAGTGTCCAAGCAGGCGCGGCAGCGTCTAAGCAGGCGCGGAAGCGACCAAGCAGTCGCGGAAGCGTCCAAACAGGCGCGGAAGCGTCCAAGCAGGCGCGGAAGCGTCCAAGCAGGCGCGGAAGCGTTCAAGCAGGCGTGGAAGAGTCCAAGCAGGCGCGGAAGCGTCCAAGCAGGCGCGGAAGCGTCCAAGCAGACGCGGAAGCGTCCAAGCAGGCGCGGAAGCGTCCAAGCAGGCGCGGAACCGTGCAAGCTGGCGCGGAAGCGGCCAAGCAGGCGCGGTAGCGTCCAAGCAGGCGCGGTAGCGTCCAAGCAGTCGCGGAAACGTCCAAGCAGGCGCGGAAGCATGCAAGAAGACGCAGAAGAGTCCAAGCAGGCGCGGAAGCGTCCAAGCAGGCGCGGAAGCGTCCAAGCAGGCGCGGTAGCGTCCAAGCAGGCGCGGAAACGTCCAAGCAGGCGCCATAGCGTCCAAGCAGACGCGGAAGCGTCCAAGCAGGCGCGGTAGCGTCCAAGCAGGCGCGGAAACGTCCAAGCAGGCGCGGAAGCATGCAAGAAGGCGCAGAAGAGTCCAAGCAGGCGCAGAAAATTCCAAGCAGGCGGGGAAGCGTCCAAGCAGGCGCGGAAGCGTCCAAGCAGTTGCGGTAGCGTCCACGCAGGCGCGGAAACGTCCAAGCAGGCCCGGAAGCATGCAAAAAGACGCAGAAGAGTCCAAGCAGGCGCGGAAGCGTCCAAGCAGGCTCGGTAACGTCCAAGCAGGCGCGGAAACGTCCAAGCAGGCGCGGAAGCATCCAAGAAGACGCAGAAGAGTCCAAGAAGGCGCGGAAGCGTCCAAGCAGGCGCGGAAGCGTCCAAGCAGGCGCGGAAGCATGCAAGAAGACGCAAAAGAGTCCAAGCAGTCGCGGAAGCGTCCAAGCAGTCGCGGAAACGTCCAAGCAGGCGCGGAAGCATGCAAGAAGACGCAGAAGGGTCCACACAGGCGCGAAAGCGTCCAAGCAGTCGCGGAAGCATCCAAGCAGGCGCGGAAACGTCCAAGTAGTCGCGGAAGCATGCAAGAAGGCGCAGAAGAGTCCAAGCAGGCGCGGAAGCGTCCAAGCATTCGCGGAAGCGTCCAAGCAGGCGCGGAACCGTGCAAGCAGGCGCGGAAGCGTCCAAGCAGGCGCAGAAGCGTCCAAGCAGTCGCTGAAGCGTACAAGCAGGCGCGGTAGCGCCCAAGCAGGCGCGGAAACGTCCAAGCAGGCGCGGAAGCATGCAAGAAGGCGCAGAAGAGTCCAAGCAGGTGCGGAAGCGTCCAAGCAGTCGCGGAAGCGTCCAAGCAGGCGCGGGAACGTCCAAGCAGTCGCGGAAGCGTCCAAGCAGGTGCGGTAGCGTCCAAGCAGGCGCGGTAGCGTCCAAGCATGCGCGGAAACGTCCAAGCAGGCGCGGAAGCATTCAAGCAGACGCGGAAGCGTGCAAGCAGGCGCGGAAGCGTCCGAGCAAGCGCGGAAACGTCCAAGCATGCGCGGAAGAGTCCAAGCAGGCGCGGAAGCGTCCAAGCAGGCGCGGAAGCGTCCAAGCAGACGCGGAAGTGTCCAAGCAGGCGCGGCAGCGTCTAAGCAGGCGCGGAAGCGTCCAAGCAGTCGCGGAAGCGTCCAAACAGGCGCGGAAGCGTCCAAGCAGGCGCGGAAGCGTCCAAGCAGGCGCGGAAGCGTTCAAGCAGGCGTGGAAGAGTCCAAGCAGGCGCGGAAGCGTCCAAGCAGGCGCGGAAGCGTCCAAGCAGACGCGGAAGCGTCCAAGCAGGCGCGGAAGCGTCCAAGCAGGCGCGGAACCGTGCAAGCTGGCGCGGAAGCGGCCAAGCAGGCGCGGAAGCGTCCAAGCAGGCGCGGAAGCGTCCAAGCAGGCGCGGAAGCGTCCAAGCAGGCGCGGAAGCGTCCAAGCAGGCGCGGAAGCGTCCAAGCAGTCGCGGAAGAGTCCAAGCAGGCGCGGAAGCGTCCAAGCAGGCGCGGAAGCGTCCAAGCAGGCGTGGAAGAGTCCAAGCAGGCGCGGAAGCGTCCAAGCAGGCGCGGAAGCGTCCAAGCAGACGCGGAAGCGTCCAAGCAGGCGCGGAAGCGTCCAAGCAGGCGCGGAACCGTGCAAGCAGGCGTGGAAGAGTCCAAGCTGGCGCGGAAGCGTCCAAGCAGGCGCGGAAGCGTCCAAGCAGACGCGGAAGCGACCAAGCAGGCGCGGAAGCGTCCAAGCAGGCGCGGAACCGTGCAAGCTGGCGCGGAAGCGGCCAAGCAGGCGCGGATCCGTGCAAGCAGGCGCGGAAGCGTCCACGCAGGCGCGGAAGCGTCCAAGCAGGCGCGGAACCGTGCAAGCTGGCGCGGAAGCGGCCAAGCAGGCGCGGAAGCGTCCAAGCAGGCGCGGAAGCGTCCAAGCAGGCGCGGAAGCGTCCAAGCAGGCGCGGAAGCGTCCAAGCAGGCGCGGAAGCGTCCAAGCAGTCGCGGAAGAGTCCAAGCAGGCGCGGAAGCGTCCAAGCAGGCGCGGAAGCGTCCAAGCAGGCGTGGAAGAGTCCAAGCAGGCGCGGAAGCGTCCAAGCAGGCGCGGAAGCGTCCAAGCAGACGCGGAAGCGTCCAAGCAGGCGCGGAAGCGTCCAAGCAGACGCGGAAGCGTCCAAGCAGGCGCGGAACCGTGCAAGCTGGCGCGGAAGCGGCCAAGCAGGCGCGGAAGCGTCCAAGCAGTCGCGGAAGCGTCCAAACAGGCGCGGAAGCGTCCAAGCAGGCGCGGAAGCGTCCAAGCAGTCGCGGAAGAGTCCAAGCAGGCGCGGAAGCGTCCAAGCAGGCGCGGAAGCGTCCAAGCAGGCGTGGAAGAGTCCAAGCAGGCGCGGAAGCGTCCAAGCAGGCGCGGAAGCGTCCAAGCAGACGCGGAAGCGTCCAAGCAGGCGCGGAAGCGTCCAAGCAGGCGCGGAACCGTGCAAGCTGGCGCGGAAGCGGCCAAGCAGGCGCGGAAGCGTCCAAGCAGGCGCGGAAGCGTCCAAGCAGGCGCGGAAGCGTCCAAGCAGACGCGGAAGCGTCCAAGCAGGCGCGGAACCGTGCAAGCTGGCGCGGAAGCGGCCAAGCAGGCGCGGAAGCGTCCAAGCAGTCGCGGAAGCGTCCAAACAGGCGCGGAAGCGTCCAAGGAGGCGCGGAATCGTCCAAGCAGTCGCGGAAGCGTCCAAGCAGGCGCGGAAGCGTCCAAGCAGGCGCGGAAGCGCCCAAGCAGGCGCGGAACCGTGCAAGCAGGCGCGGAAGCGTCCAAGCAGGCGTGGAAGCGTCCAAGCATGCGTGGAAGAGTCCAAGCAGCTGCGGAAGCGTCCAAGCAGGCGCGGAAGCGTCCAAGCAGGCGCGGAAGCGTCCAAGCAGGCGCGGAAGCGTCCAAGCAGGCGTGGAAGAGTCCAAGCTGGCGCGGAAGCGTCCAAGCAGGCGCGGAAGCGTCCAAGCAGACGCGGAAGCGACCAAGCAGGCGCGGAAGCGTCCAAGCAGGCGCGGAACCGTGCAAGCTGGCGCGGAAGCGGCCAAGCAGGCGCGGATCCGTGCAAGCAGGCGCGGAAGCGTCCACGCAGGCGCGGAAGCGTCCAAGCAGGCGCGGAAGCGCCCAAGCAGTCGCGGAAGCGTGCAAGCAGGCGCGGAAGCGTCCGAGCAGGCGCGGAAACGTCCAAGCATGCGCGGAAGAGTCCAAGCAGGCGCGGAAGCGTCCAAGCAGGCGCGGAAGCGTCCAAGCAGACGCGGAAGTGTCCAAGCAGGCGCGGCAGCGTCTAAGCAGGCGCGGAAGCGTCCAAGCAGTCGCGGAAGCGTCCAAACAGGCGCGGAAGCGTCCAAGCAGGCGCGGAAGCGTCCAAGCAGGCGCGGAAGCGTTCAAGCAGGCGTGGAAGAGTCCAAGCAGGCGCGGAAGCGTCCAAGCAGGCGCGGAAGCGTCCAAGCAGACGCGGAAGCGTCCAAGCAGGCGCGGAACCGTGCAAGCTGGCGCGGAAGCGGCCAAGCAGGCGCGGAAGCGTCCAAGCAGGCGCGGAAGCGTCCAAGCAGGCGCGGAAGCGTCCAAGCAGTCGCGGAAGAGTCCAAGCAGGCGCGGAAGCGGCCAAGCAGGCGCGGAAGCGTCCAAGCAGGCGCGGAAGCGTCCAAGTAGGCGCGGAAGCGTCCAAGCAGGCGCGGAAGCGTCCAAGCAGACGCGGAAGCGTCCAAGCAGGCGCGGCAGCGTCTAAGCAGGAGCGGAAGCGTCCAAGCAGTCGCGGAAGCGTCCAAGCAGTCGCGGAAGCGTCCAAACAGGCGCGGAAGCGTCCAAGGAGGCGCGGAATCGTCCAAGCAGTCGCGGAAGCGTCCAAGCAGGCGCGGAAGCGTCCAAGCAGGCGCGGAAGCGCCCAAGCAGGCGCGGAACCGTGCAAGCAGGCGCGGAAGCGTCCAAGCAGGCGTGGAAGCGTCCAAGCATGCGTGGAAGAGTCCAAGCAGCTGCGGAAGCGTCCAAGCAGGCGCGGAAGCGTCCAAGCAAGCGCGGAAGCGTCCAAGCAGGCGCGGAAGCGTCCAAGCAGGCGTGGAAGAGTCCAAGCTGGCGCGGAAGCGTCCAAGCAGGCGCGGAAGCGTCCAAGCAGACGCGGAAGCGACCAAGCAGGCGCGGAAGCGTCCAAGCAGGCGTGGAAGCGTCCAAGCATGCGTGGAAGAGTCCAAGCAGCTGCGGAAGCGTCCAAGCAGGCGCGGAAGCGTCCAAGCAGGAGCGGAAGCGTCCAAGCAGGCGCGGAAGCGTCCAAGCAGGCGCGGAAGCGTGCAAGCAGGCGCGGAAGCGTGCAAGCAGGCGCGGAAGCGTCCAAGCTTGCGTTGAAGAGTCCAAGCAGGCGCGGAAACGTCCAAGCAGGCGCGGAAGCGTCCAAGCAGGCGCGGAAGCGTCCATGCAGACGCGGAAGTGTCCAAGCAGGCGCGGCAGCGTCTAAGCAGGCGCGGAAGCGTCCAAGCAGTCGCGGAAGCGTCCAAACAGGCGCGGAAGCGTCCAAGCAGGCGCGGAAGCGTCCAAGCAGGCGCGGAAGCGTCCAAGCAGGCGTGGAAGAGTCCAAGCAGGCGCGGAAGCGTCCAAGCAGGCGCGGAAGCGTCCAAGCAGACGCGGAAGCGTCCAAGCAGGCGCGGAAGCGTCCAAGCAGGCGCGGAACCGTGCAAGCAGGCGTGGAAGAGTCCAAGCAGGCGCGGAAGCGTCCAAGCAGGCGCGGAAGCGTCCAAGCAGACGCGGAAGTGTCCAAGCAGGCGCGGCAGCGTCTAAGCAGGCGCGGAAGCGTCCAAGCAGTCGCGGAAGCGTCCAAACAGGCGCGGAAGCGTCCAAGCAGGCGCGGAAGCGTCCAAGCAGGCGCGGAAGCGTTCAAGCAGGCGTGGAAGAGTCCAAGCAGGCGCGGAAGCGTCCAAGCAGGCGCGGAAGCGTCCAAGCAGACGCGGAAGCGTCCAAGCAGGCGCGGAACCGTGCAAGCTGGCGCGGAAGCGGCCAAGCAGGCGCGGAAGCGTCCAAGCAGGCGCGGAAGCGTCCAAGCAGGCGCGGAAGCGTCCAAGCAGTCGCGGAAGAGTCCAAGCAGGCGCGGAAGCGGCCAAGCAGGCGCGGAAGCGTCCAAGCAGGCGCGGAAGCGTCCAAGTAGGCGCGGAAGCGTCCAAGCAGGCGCGGAAGCGTCCAAGCAGACGCGGAAGCGTCCAAGCAGGCGCGGCAGCGTCTAAGCAGGAGCGGAAGCGTCCAAGCAGTCGCGGAAGCGTCCAAGCAGTCGCGGAAGCGTCCAAACAGGCGCGGAAGCGTCCAAGGAGGCGCGGAATCGTCCAAGCAGTCGCGGAAGCGTCCAAGCAGGCGCGGAAGCGTCCAAGCAGGCGCGGAAGCGCCCAAGCAGGCGCGGAACCGTGCAAGCAGGCGCGGAAGCGTCCAAGCAGGCGTGGAAGCGTCCAAGCATGCGTGGAAGAGTCCAAGCAGCTGCGGAAGCGTCCAAGCAGGCGCGGAAGCGTCCAAGCAAGCGCGGAAGCGTCCAAGCAGGCGCGGAAGCGTCCAAGCAGGCGTGGAAGAGTCCAAGCTGGCGCGGAAGCGTCCAAGCAGGCGCGGAAGCGTCCAAGCAGACGCGGAAGCGACCAAGCAGGCGCGGAAGCGTCCAAGCAGGCGTGGAAGCGTCCAAGCATGCGTGGAAGAGTCCAAGCAGCTGCGGAAGCGTCCAAGCAGGCGCGGAAGCGTCCAAGCAGGAGCGGAAGCGTCCAAGCAGGCGCGGAAGCGTCCAAGCAGGCGCGGAAGCGTGCAAGCAGGCGCGGAAGCGTGCAAGCAGGCGCGGAAGCGTCCAAGCTTGCGTTGAAGAGTCCAAGCAGGCGCGGAAACGTCCAAGCAGGCGCGGAAGCGTCCAAGCAGGCGCGGAAGCGTCCATGCAGACGCGGAAGTGTCCAAGCAGGCGCGGCAGCGTCTAAGCAGGCGCGGAAGCGTCCAAGCAGTCGCGGAAGCGTCCAAACAGGCGCGGAAGCGTCCAAGCAGGCGCGGAAGCGTCCAAGCAGGCGCGGAAGCGTCCAAGCAGGCGTGGAAGAGTCCAAGCAGGCGCGGAAGCGTCCAAGCAGGCGCGGAAGCGTCCAAGCAGACGCGGAAGCGTCCAAGCAGGCGCGGAAGCGTCCAAGCAGGCGCGGAACCGTGCAAGCAGGCGTGGAAGAGTCCAAGCAGGCGCGGAAGCGTCCAAGCAGGCGCGGAAGCGTCCAAGCAGACGCGGAAGCGTCCAAGCAGCCGCGGAAGCGTCCAAGCAGGCGCGGAACCGTGCAAGCTGGCGCGGAAGCGGCCAAGCATGCGCGGAAGCGTCCAAGCAGGCGCGGAAGCGTCCAAGCAGGCGCGGAAGCGTCCAAGCAGGCGCGGAAGCGTCCAAGCAGGCGCGGAAGCGTCCGAGCAGGCGCGGAAGCGTCCGAGCAGGCGCGGAAACGTCCAAGCATGCGCGGAAGAGTCCAAGCAGGCGCGGAAGCGTCCAAGCAGGCGCGGAAGCGTCCAAGCAGGCGCGGAAGCGTCCAAGCAGGCGCGGAAGCGTCCGAGCAGACGCGGAAGCGTCCAAGCAGGCGCGGAACCGTGCAAGCTGGCGCGGAAGCGGCCAAGCAGGCGCGGATCCGTGCAAGCAGGCGCGGAAGCGTCCAAGCAGGCGCGGAAGCGTCCAAGCAGACGCGGAAACGCCCAAGCAGTCGCGGAAGCGTGCAAGCAGGCGCGGAAGCGTCCGAGCAGGCGCGGAAACGTCAAAGCATGCGCGGAAGAGTCCAAGCAGGCACGGAAGCGTCCAAGCAGGCGCGGAAGCGTCCAAGCAGACGCGGAAGTGTCCAAGCAGGCGCGGCAGCGTCTAAGCAGGCGCGGAAGCGTCCAAGCAGTCGCGGAAGCGTCCAAACAGGCGCGGAAGTGTCCAAGCAGGCGCGGCAGCGTCTAAGCAGGCGCGGAAGCGTCCAAGCAGTCGCGGAAGCGTCCAAACAGGCGCGGAAGCGTTCAAGCAGGCGCGGAAGCGTCCAAGCAGGCGCGGAAGCGTCCAAGCAGGCGTGGAAGAGTCCAAGCAGGCGCGGAAGCGTCCAAGCAGGCGCGGAAGCGTCCAAGCAGACGCGGAAGCGTCCAAGCAGGCGCGGAAGCGTCCAAGCAGGCGCGGAACCGTGCAAGCTGGCGCGGAAGCGGCCAAGCAGGCGCGGAAGCGTCCAAGCAGGCGCGGAAGCGTCCAAGCAGGGGCGGAAGCGTCCAAGCAGGCGTGGAAGAGTCCAAGCAGGCGCGGAAGCGTCCAAGCAGGCGCGGAAGCGTCCAAGCAGACGCGGAAGCGTCCAAGCAGGCGCGGAACCGTGCAAGCTGGCGCGGAAGCGGCCAAGCAGGCGCGGAAGCGTCCAAGCAGTCGCGGAAGCGTCCAAACAGGCGCGGAAGCGTCCAAGGAGGCGCGGAATCGTCCAAGCAGTCGCGGAAGCGTCCAAGCAGGCGCGGAAGCGTCCAAGCAGGCGCGGAAGCGCCCAAGCAGGCGCGGAACCGTGCAAGCAGGCGCGGAAGCGTCCAAGCAGGCGTGGAAGCGTCCAAGCATGCGTGGAAGAGTCCAAGCAGGCGCGGAAGCGTCCAAGCAGGCGCGGAAGCGTCCAAGCAGACGCGGAAGCGTCCAAGCAGGCGCGGAACCGTGCAAGCTGGCGCGGAAGCGGCCAAGCAGGCGCGGAAGCGTCCAAGCAGTCGCGGAAGCGTCCAAACAGGCGCGGAAGCGTCCAAGGAGGCGCGGAATCGTCCAAGCAGTCGCGGAAGCGTCCAAGCAGGCGCGGAAGCGTCCAAGCAGGCGCGGAAGCGCCCAAGCAGGCGCGGAACCGTGCAAGCAGGCGCGGAAGCGTCCAAGCAGGCGTGGAAGCGTCCAAGCATGCGTGGAAGAGTCCAAGCAGCTGCGGAAGCGTCCAAGCAGGCGCGGAAGCGTCCAAGCAGGCGCGGAAGCGTCCAAGCAGGCGCGGAAGCGTCCAAGCAGGCGTGGAAGAGTCCAAGCTGGCGCGGAAGCGTCCAAGCAGGCGCGGAAGCGTCCAAGCAGACGCGGAAGCGACCAAGCAGGCGCGGAAGCGTCCAAGCAGGCGCGGAACCGTGCAAGCTGGCGCGGAAGCGGCCAAGCAGGCGCGGATCCGTGCAAGCAGGCGCGGAAGCGTCCACGCAGGCGCGGAAGCGTCCAAGCAGGCGCGGAAGCGCCCAAGCAGTCGCGGAAGCGTGCAAGCAGGCGCGGAAGCGTCCGAGCAGGCGCGGAAACGTCCAAGCATGCGCGGAAGAGTCCAAGCAGGCGCGGAAGCGTCCAAGCAGGCGCGGAAGCGTCCAAGCAGACGCGGAAGTGTCCAAGCAGGCGCGGCAGCGTCTAAGCAGGCGCGGAAGCGTCCAAGCAGTCGCGGAAGCGTCCAAACAGGCGCGGAAGCGTCCAAGCAGGCGCGGAAGCGTCCAAGCAGGCGCGGAAGCGTTCAAGCAGGCGTGGAAGAGTCCAAGCAGGCGCGGAAGCGTCCAAGCAGGCGCGGAAGCGTCCAAGCAGACGCGGAAGCGTCCAAGCAGGCGCGGAACCGTGCAAGCTGGCGCGGAAGCGGCCAAGCAGGCGCGGAAGCGTCCAAGCAGGCGCGGAAGCGTCCAAGCAGGCGCGGAAGCGTCCAAGCAGGCGCGGAAGCGTCCAAGCAGTCGCGGAAGAGTCCAAGCAGGCGCGGAAGCGGCCAAGCAGGCGCGGAAGCGTCCAAGCAGGCGCGGAAGCGTCCAAGCAGGCGCGGAAGCGTCCAAGCAGGCGCGGAAGAGTCCAAGCAGGCGCGGAAGCGCCCAAGCAGGCGCGGAAGCGTCCAAGCAGACGCGGAAGCGTCCAAGCAGGCGCGGCAGCGTCTAAGCAGGAGCGGAAGCGTCCAAGCAGTCGCGGAAGCGTCCAAGCAGTCGCGGAAGCGTCCAAACAGGCGCGGAAGCGTCCAAGGAGGCGCGGAATCGTCCAAGCAGTCGCGGAAGCGTCCAAGCAGGCGCGGAAGCGTCCAAGCAGGCGCGGAAGCGCCCAAGCAGGCGCGGAACCGTGCAAGCAGGCGCGGAAGCGTCCAAGCAGGCGTGGAAGCGTCCAAGCATGCGTGGAAGAGTCCAAGCAGCTGCGGAAGCGTCCAAGCAGGCGCGGAAGCGTCCAAGCAAGCGCGGAAGCGTCCAAGCAGGCGCGGAAGCGTCCAAGCAGGCGTGGAAGAGTCCAAGCTGGCGCGGAAGCGTCCAAGCAGGCGCGGAAGCGTCCAAGCAGACGCGGAAGCGACCAAGCAGGCGCGGAAGCGTCCAAGCAGGCGTGGAAGCGTCCAAGCATGCGTGGAAGAGTCCAAGCAGCTGCGGAAGCGTCCAAGCAGGCGCGGAAGCGTCCAAGCAGGAGCGGAAGCGTCCAAGCAGGCGCGGAAGCGTCCAAGCAGGCGCGGAAGCGTGCAAGCAGGCGCGGAAGCGTGCAAGCAGGCGCGGAAGCGTCCAAGCTTGCGTTGAAGAGTCCAAGCAGGCGCGGAAACGTCCAAGCAGGCGCGGAAGCGTCCAAGCAGGCGCGGAAGCGTCCAAGCAGACGCGGAAGTGTCCAAGCAGGCGCGGCAGCGTCTAAGCAGGCGCGGAAGCGTCCAAGCAGTCGCGGAAGCGTCCAAACAGGCGCGGAAGCGTCCAAGCAGGCGCGGAAGCGTCCAAGCAGGCGCGGAAGCGTCCAAGCAGGCGTGGAAGAGTCCAAGCAGGCGCGGAAGCGTCCAAGCAGGCGCGGAAGCGTCCAAGCAGACGCGGAAGCGTCCAAGCAGGCGCGGAAGCGTCCAAGCAGGCGCGGAACCGTGCAAGCAGGCGTGGAAGAGTCCAAGCAGGCGCGGAAGCGTCCAAGCAGGCGCGGAAGCGTCCAAGCAGACGCGGAAGCGTCCAAGCAGCCGCGGAAGCGTCCAAGCAGGCGCGGAACCGTGCAAGCTGGCGCGGAAGCGGCCAAGCATGCGCGGAAGCGTCCAAGCAGGCGCGGAAGCGTCCAAGCAGGCGCGGAAGCGTCCAAGCAGACGCGGAAGCGTCCAAGCAGTCGCGGAAGAGTCCAAGCAGGCGCGGAAGCGGCCAAGCAGGCGCAGAAGCGTCCAAGCAGGCGCGGAAGCGTCCGAGCAGGCGCGGAAACGTCCAAGCATGCGCGGAAGAGTCCAAGCAGGCGCGGAAGCGTCCAAGCAGGCGCGGAAGCGTCCAAGCAGGCGCGGAAGCGTCCAAGCAGGCGCGGAAGCGTCCGAGCAGACGCGGAAGCGTCCAAGCAGGCGCGGAACCGTGCAAGCTGGCGCGGAAGCGGCCAAGCAGGCGCGGATCCGTGCAAGCAGGCGCGGAAGCGTCCAAGCAGGCGCGGAAGCGTCCAAGCAGACGCGGAAACGCCCAAGCAGTCGCGGAAGCGTGCAAGCAGGCGCGGAAGCGTCCGAGCAGGCGCGGAAACGTCAAAGCATGCGCGGAAGCGGCCAAGCATGCGCGGAAGCGTCCAAGCAGGCGCGGAAGCGTCCAAGCAGGCGCGGAAGCGTCCAAGCAGGCGCGGAAGCGTCCAAGCAGTCGCGGAAGAGTCCAAGCAGGCGCGGAAGCGGCCAAGCAGGCGCAGAAGCGTCCAAGCAGGCGCGGAAGCGTCCGAGCAGGCGCGGAAACGTCCAAGCATGCGCGGAAGAGTCCAAGCAGGCGCGGAAGCGTCCAAGCAGGCGCGGAAGCGTCCAAGCAGGCGCGGAAGCGTCCAAGCAGGCGCGGAAGCGTCCGAGCAGACGCGGAAGCGTCCAAGCAGGCGCTGAAACGTCCAAGCAGGCGCGGGAGCATGCAAGAAGGCGCAGAAGAGTCCAAGCAGGCGCGGAAGCGTCCAAGCAGTCGCGGAAGCGTCGAAGCAGGCGCTGAAACGTCCAAGCAGGCGCGGAAGCATGCAAGAAGGCGCAGAAGAGTCCAAGCAGGCGCGGAAGCGTCCAAGCAGGCGCGGAAGCGTGCAAGCAGGCGCGGAAGCGTCCAAGCAGGCGCGGAAGCGTGCAAGCAAGCGCGGAAACGTCCAAGGAGGCGGGGAAGCATGCAAGCAGGCGCGGAAGCGTCCAAGCAAGCGCGGAAACGTCCAAGCAGGCGGGGAAGCATGCAAGCAGGCGCGGAAGCGTCCAAGCAGGCGCGGAAACGTACAAGTAGGCGCGGCAGCATGCAAGAAGGCGCAGAAGAGTCCAAGCAGGCGCGGAAGCATTCAAGCAGACGCGGAAGCGTCCAAGCAGGCGCGGAAACGTACAAGTAGGCGCGACACAGAAGAGTCCAAGCAGGCGCGGAAGCGTCCAAGCAGGCGCGGTAGCGTCCAACCATGTGCGGTAGCGTCCAAGCAGGCGCGGAAGCATGCAAGAAGCCGCAGAAGAGTCCAAGCAGGCGTGCGAGCGTCCAAGCAGGCGCGAAACCGTGCAAGCAGGCGCGGAAGCGTCCAAGCAGGCGCGGAAGCGTCCAAGCAGGCGCTGAAACGTCCAAGCAGGCGCGGGAGCATGCAAGAAGGCGCAGAAGAGTCCAAGCAGGCGCGGAAGCGTCCAAGCAGTCGCGGAAGCGTCGAAGCAGGCGCTGAAACGTCCAAGCAGGCGCGGAAGCATGCATGAAGGCGCAGAAGAGTCCAAGCAGGCGCGGAAGCGTCCAAGCAGGCGGGGAAGCATGCAAGCAGGCGCGGAAGCGTCCAAGCAAGCGCGGAAACGTCCAAGGAGGCGGGGAAGCATGCAAGCAGGCGCGGAAGCGTCCAAGCAAGCGCGGAAACGTCCAAGCAGGCGGGGAAGCATGCAAGCAGGCGCGGAAGCGTCCAAGCAGGCGCGGAAACGTACAAGTAGGCGCGGCAGCATGCAAGAAGGCGCAGAAGAGTCCAAGCAGGCGCGGAAGCATGCAAGAAGGCGCAGAAGAGTCCAATCAGGCGCGGAAGCATCCAAGCAGGCGCAAAGAATCCAAGCAGGCGCGGAAACTTCCAAGCAGTCGCGGAAGCGTCCAAGCAGGCGCGGTAGCGTGCAAGCAGGCGCGGAAGCGTCCAAGCAGGCGCGGAAGCGTGCAAGCAGGCGCGGAAGCGTCCAAGCAGGCGCGGAAGCGTCCAAGCAGGCGCGGAAGAGTCCAAGCAGGCGCGGTAGCGTCCAACCATGTGCGGAAGCGTCCAAGCAGGCGCGGAAGCATGCAAGAAACCGCAGAAGAGTCCAAGCAGGCGCGGAAGCGTCCAAGCAGTCGCGGAAGCGTCCAAGCAGGCGCGGTAGCGTCCAACCAGGTGCGGAAGCGTCCAAGCAGGCGCGAAAGCATGCAAGAAGCCGCAGAAGAGTCCAAGCAGGCGCGGAAGCGTCCAAGCAGACGCGGAAGCGTCCAAGCAGTCGCGGAAGCGTCCAAGCAGGCGCGGTAGCGTCCAACCAGGTGCGGAAGTGTCCAAGCAGGCGCGGAAGCATGCAAGAAGCCGCAGAAGAGTCCAAGCAGGCGCGGAAGCGTCCAAGCAGACGCGGAAGCGTCCAAGCAGGCGCGGAAGCGTCCAAGCAGGCGCGGAAGCGTCCAAGCAGGCGCGGAAGCGTCCAAGCAGGCGCGGAAGCATGCAAGAAGGCGCAGAAGAGTCCAATCAGGCGCGGAAGCGTCCAAGCAGGCGCGGTAGGGTCCAAGCAGGCGCGGAAACGTCCAAGCTGGCGCGGAAGCGTCCAAGCAGGCGCGGAAGCGTCCAAGCAGGCGTGGAAGAGTCCAAGCAGGCGCGGAAGCGTCCAAGCAGGCGCGATAGCGTCCAAGCAGGCGCGGAAACGTCCAAGCAGGCGCGGAAGCATGCAAGAAGACGCAGAAGAGTCCAAGCAGGCGCGGAAGCGTCCAAGCAGGCGGGGAAGCATGCAAGCAGGCGCGGAAGCATGCAAGAAGGCGCAGAAGAGTCCAAGCAGGCGCGGAAACGTCCAAGCAGGCGCGGAAGAGTCAAAGCAGGCGCGGAAGCGTCCAAGCAGGCGCGGTAGCGTCCAAGCAGGCGCGGAAACGTCCAAGCAGGCGCGGAAGCGTGCAAGCAAGCGCGGAAGCGTCCAAGCAGGCGCGGAAGCATGCAAGAAGGCGCAAAGAATCCAAGCAGGCGCGGAAGCGTCCAAGCAGTCGCGGAAGCGTCCAAGCAGGCGCGGTAGCGTCCAAGCAGGCGCGGAAGCGTCCAAGCAGGCGCGGAAGCGTCCAAGCAGGCGCGGAAGCGTCCAAGCATGCGCGGAAGCATGCAAGAAGCCGCAGAAGAGTCCAAGCAGGCGCGGAAGCGTCCAAGCAGTCGCGGAAGCGTCCAAGCAGGCGCGGAAGCGTCCAAGCAGGCGCGGAAGCGTCCAAGCAGGCGCGGAAGCGTCCAAGCAGGCGCGGAAGCATGCAAGAAGGCGCAGAAGAGTCCAATCAGGCGCGGAAGCGTCCAAGCAGGCGCGGAAGCGTGCAAGCAGGCGCGGAAGCGTCCAAGCAGGCGCGGAAGCGTGCAAGCAGGCGCGGAAGCGTCCAAGCAGTCGCGGAAGCGTCCAAGCAGGCGCGGAAGAGTCCAAGCAGGCGCGGTAGCGTCCAACCATGTGCGGAAGCGTCCAAGCAGGCGCGGAAGCATGCAAGAAACCGCAGAAGAGTCCAAGCAGGCGCGGAAGCGTCCAAGCAGTCGCGGAAGCGTCCAAGCAGGCGCGGTAGCGTCCAACCAGGTGCGGAAGCGTCCAAGCAGGCGCGAAAGCATGCAAGAAGCCGCAGAAGAGTCCAAGCAGGCGCGGAAGCGTCCAAGCAGACGCGGAAGCGTCCAAGCAGGCGCGGAAGCGTCCAAGCAGGCGCGGAAGCGTCCAAGCAGGCGCGGAAGCGTCCAAGCAGGCGCGGAAGCGTCCAAGCAGGCGCGGAAGCATGCAAGAAGGCGCAGAAGAGTCCAATCAGGCGCGGAAGCGTCCAAGCAGGCGCGGTAGCGTCCAATCAGGCACGGAAGCGTCCAAGTAGGCGCGGAAACGTCCAAGCAGGCGTGGGAGCGTCCAAGCAGGCGCGAAACCGTGCAAGCAGGCGCGAAACCGTGCAAGCAGGCGCGGAAGCGTCGATGCAGGCGCTGAAACGTCCAAGCAGGCGCGGAAGCATGCAAGAAGGCGCAGAAGAGTCCAAGCAGGCGCGGAAGCGTCCAAGCAGGCGCGGTAGCGTCCAACCATGTGCGGTAGCGTCCAAGCAGGCGCGGAAGCATGCAAGAAGCCGCAGAAGAGTCCAAGCAGGCGTGCGAGCGTCCAAGCAGGCGCGAAACCGTGCAAGCAGGCGCGGAAGTGTCCAAGCAGGCGCGGAAGCGTCCAAGCAGGCGCTGAAACGTCCAAGCAGGCGCGGGAGCATGCAAGAAGGCGCAGAAGAGTCCAAGCAGGCGCGGAAGCGTCCAAGCAGTCGCGGAAGCGTCGAAGCAGGCGCTGAAACGTCCAAGCAGGCGCGGAAGCATGCAAGAAGGCGCAGAAGAGTCCAAGCAGGCGCGGAAGCGTCCAAGCAGGCGGGGAAGCATGCAAGCAGGCGCGGAAGCGTCCAAGCAAGCGCGGAAACGTCCAAGGAGGCGGGGAAGCATGCAAGCAGGCGCGGAAGCGTCCAAGCAAGCGCGGAAACGTCCAAGCAGGCGGGGAAGCATGCAAGCAGGCGCGGAAGCGTCCAAGCAGGCGCGGAAACGTACAAGTAGGCGCGGCAGCATGCAAGAAGGCGCAGAAGAGTCCAAGCAGGCGCGGAAGCATTCAAGCAGACGCGGAAGCGTCCAAGCAGGCGCGGAAACGTACAAGTAGGCGCGACACAGAAGAGTCCAAGCAGGCGCGGAAGCGTCCAAGCAGGCGCGGTAGCGTCCAACCATGTGCGGTAGCGTCCAAGCAGGCGCGGAAGCATGCAAGAAGCCGCAGAAGAGTCCAAGCAGGCGTGCGAGCGTCCAAGCAGGCGCGAAACCGTGCAAGCAGGCGCGGAAGCGTCCAAGCAGGCGCGGAAGCGTCCAAGCAGGCGCTGAAACGTCCAAGCAGGCGCGGGAGCATGCAAGAAGGCGCAGAAGAGTCCAAGCAGGCGCGGAAGCGTCCAAGCAGTCGCGGAAGCGTCGAAGCAGGCGCTGAAACGTCCAAGCAGGCGCGGAAGCATGCAAGAAGGCGCAGAAGAGTCCAAGCAGGCGCGGAAGCGTCCAAGCAGGCGGGGAAGCATGCAAGCAGGCGCGGAAGCGTCCAAGCAAGCGCGGAAACGTCCAAGGAGGCGGGGAAGCATGCAAGCAGGCGCGGAAGCGTCCAAGCAAGCGCGGAAACGTCCAAGCAGGCGGGGAAGCATGCAAGCAGGCGCGGAAGCGTCCAAGCAGGCGCGGAAACGTACAAGTAGGCGCGGCAGCATGCAAGAAGGCGCAGAAGAGTCCAAGCAGGCGCGGAAGCATTCAAGCAGACGCGGAAGCGTCCAAGCAGGCGCGGAAACGTACAAGTAGGCGCGACAGCAAGCAAGAAGGCGCAGAAGAGTCCAAGCAGGCGCGGAAGCGTCCAAGCAGTCGCGGAAGCGTCCAAGTAGGCGCGGAAGCGTCCAAGCAGGCGCGGAAGCGTCCAAGCAGGCGCGGAAGCGTCCAAGCAGGCGCGGAAGCGTCCAAGCAGGCGCGGAAGCGTCCATACATGCGCAGAAGCGTCCAAGCAGGCGCGGAAACGTCAAAGTAGGCGCGGAAGCATGCAAGAAGGCGCAGAAGAGTCCAAACAGGCGCAGAAGAGTCCAACCAGGCGCGGAAGCGTCCAAGCAGTCGCGGAAGCGTCCAAGCAGGCGCGGTAGCGTCCAACCAGGCGCGGAAGCATGCAAGAAGGCGCAGAAGAGTCCAAGCAGTCGCGGAAGCGTCCAAGCAGGCGCGGTAGCGTCCAAGCAGTCGCGGAAGCGTCCAAGCAGGCGCGGTAGCGGCCAAGCAGTCGCGGAAGCGTCCAAGCGGTCGCGGAAGCGTCCAAGCAGGCGCGGTAGCGTCCAACCAGGCGCGGAAACGTCTAAGCAGTCGCGGAAGCGTCCAAGCAGTCGGGGAAGCATGCAAGCAGGCGCGGAAGCATGCAAGAAGGCGCAGAAGAGTCCAAGCAGGCGCGGAAGCGTCCAAGCTGTCGCGGAAGCGTCCAATCAGGCGCGGTAGCGTCCAAGCAGTCGCGGAAGCGTCCAAGCAGTCGCGGAAGCGTCCGAGCAGTCGCGGAAGCGTCCAAGCAGGCGTGGAAGAGTCCAAGCAGGCGCGGAAGCGTCCAAGCAGGCGCGATAGCGTCCAAGCAGGCGCGGAAACGTCCAAGCAGGCGCGGAAGCATGCAAGAAGACGCAGAAGAGTCCAAGCAGGCGCGGAAGCGTCCAAGCAGGCGGGGAAGCATGCAAGCAGGCGCGGAAGCATGCAAGAAGGCGCAGAAGAGTCCAAGCAGGCGCGGAAACGTCCAAGCAGTCGCGGAAGCGTCCAAGCAGGTACGGAAGCGTGCACGAAGGCGCGGAAGCGTCCAAGCAGGCGCGGAAGCGTCCAAGCATGCGCGGAAACGTCCAAGCAGGCGCGGAAACGTCCAAGCAGGCGCGGAAGAGTCAAAGCAGGCGCGGAAGCGTCCAAGCAGGCGCGGTAGCGTCCAAGCAGGCGCGGAAACGTCCAAGCAGGCGCGGAAGAGTCAAAGCAGGCGCGGAAGCGTCCAAGCAGGCGTGGAAGCGTCCAAGCAGGCGCGGAAGCATGCAAGAAGCCGCAGAAGAGTCCAAGCAGGCGCGGAAGCGTCCAAGCAGTCGCGGAAGCGTCCAAGCAGGCGCGGAAGCGTCCAAGCAGGCGCGGAAGCGTCCATGCAGCCGCGGAAGCGTCCAAGCAGGTGCGGAAGCGTGGAAGCAGGCGCGGAAGGGTCCAAGCAGTCGCGGAAGCGTCCAAGCAGGCGCGGTAGGGTCCAAGCAGGCGCGGAAACGTCCAAGCTGGCGCGGAAGCGTCCAAGCAGGCGCGGAAGCGTCCAAGCAGGCGTGGAAGAGTCCAAGCAGGCGCGGAAGCGTCCAAGCAGGCGCGATAGCGTCCAAGCAGGCGCGGAAACGTCCAAGCAGGCGCGGAAGCATGCAAGAAGACGCAGAAGAGTCCAAGCAGGCGCGGAAGCGTCCAAGCAGGCGGGGAAGCATGCAAGCAGGCGCGGAAGCATGCAGGAAGGCGCAGAAGAGTCCAAGCAGGCGCGGAAACGTCCAAGCAGTCGCGGAAGCGTCCAAGCAGGTACGGAAGCGTGCACGAAGGCGCGGAAGCGTCCAAGCAGGCGCGGAAGCGTCCAAGCAGGCGCGGAAACGTCCAAGCAGGCGCGGAAGCGTCCAAGCAGGCGCGGAAGCATGCAAGAAAGCGCAGAAGAGTCCAAGAAGGCGCGGAAGCGTCCAAGCAGGCGCGGAAACGTCCAAGCAGGCGCGGAAGCATGCAAGAAGACGCAGAAGAGTCCAAGCAGGCGCGGAAGCGTCCAAGCAGGCGGGGAAGCATGCAAGCAGGCGCGGAAGCATGCAAGAAGGCGCAGAAGAGTCCAAGCAGGCGCGGAAGCGTCCAAGCAGTCGCGGAAGCGTCCAAGCAGGCGCGGTAGCGTCCAACCAGGTGCGGAAGCGTCCAAGCAGGCGCGGAAGCATGCAAGAAGCCGCAGAAGAGTCCAAGCAGGCGCGGAAGCGTCCAAGCAGACGCGGAAGCGTCCAAGCAGGCGCGGAAGCGTCCAAGCAGGCGCGGAAGCGTCCAAGCAGGCGCGGAAGCATGCAAGAAGGCGCAGAAGAGTCCAATCAGGCGCGGAAACGTCCAAGCAGTCGCGGAAGCGTCCAAGCAGGTACGGAAGCGTGCACGAAGGCGCGGAAGCGTCCAAGCAGGCGCGGAAGCGTCCAAGCATGCGCGGAAACGTCCAAGCAGGCGCGGAAACGTCCAAGCAGGCGCGGAAGAGTCAAAGCAGGCGCGGAAGCGTCCAAGCAGGCGCGGTAGCGTCCAAGCAGGCGCGGAAACGTCCAAGCAGGCGCGGAAGAGTCAAAGCAGGCGCGGAAGCGTCCAAGCAGGCGCGGAAGCGTCCAAGCAGGCGCGGAAGCATGCAAGAAGCCGCAGA
Organism: Cerceris ruficornis; assembly: GCA_963989415.1. Taxonomy (NCBI): domain Eukaryota; kingdom Metazoa; phylum Arthropoda; class Insecta; order Hymenoptera; family Crabronidae; genus Cerceris; species Cerceris ruficornis. The sequence continues at coordinate 2,294,729 of OZ022522.1, forward strand.
AGAGTCCAAGCAGGCGCGGAAGCGTCCAAGCAGTCGCGGAAGCGTCCAAGCAGGCGCGGAAGCGTCCAAGCAGGCGCGGAAGCGTCCATGCAGCCGCGGAAGCGTCCAAGCAGGTGCGGAAGCGTGGAAGCAGGCGCGGAAGGGTCCAAGCAGTCGCGGAAGCGTCCAAGCAGGCGCGGTAGGGTCCAAGCAGGCGCGGAAACGTCCAAGCTGGCGCGGAAGCGTCCAAGCAGGCGCGGAAGCGTCCAAGCAGGCGTGGAAGAGTCCAAGCAGGCGCGGAAGCGTCCAAGCAGGCGCAGAAGAGTCCAAGCAGGCGTGGAAGCGTCCAAGCAGGCGCTCAAGCGTCCAAGCAGTCGCGGAAGCGGCCAAACAGGCGCGGAAGCGTCCATGCAGCCGCGGAAGCGTCCAAGCAGGTGCGGAAGCGTGGAAGCAGGCGCGGAAGCGTCCAAGCAGTCGCGGAAGCGTCCAAGCAGGCGCGGTAGCGTCCAAGCAGGCGCGGAAACGTCCAAGCAGGCGCGGAAGCGACCAAGCAGACGCGGAAGAGTCCAAGCAGGCGCGGAAGATTCCAAGCAGGCGCGGAAGCGTCCAAGCAGGCGTGGAAGAGTCCAAGCAGTCGCAGAAGCGTCCAAGTAGGCGCGGAAGCGTCCAAGCAGGCGCGGAAACGTCCAAGCAGGCGCGGAAGCGTCCAAGCAGGCGTGGAAGAGTCCAAGCAGTCGCAGAAGCGTCCAAGTAGGCGCGGAAGCGTCCAAGCAGGCGTGGAAACGTCCAAGCAGGCGTGGAAGAGGCCATGCAGGCGCGGAAGCGTCCAAGCAGGCGCGGAAGCGTCCAAGCAGTCGCGGAAGAGTCCAAGCAGGCGCGGAAGAGTCCTAGCCGGCGCGGAAGCATCCATACAGGCGCGGAAGTGTCCAAGCAGTCGCGGAAGCGTCCAAGCAGGCGCAGAAGAGTCCAAGCAGGCGCGGAAGCGTGCAAGCAGGCGCGGAAGCTTGCAAGCAGGCGCGGAAGCGTCCAAGCATGCGTGGAAGAGTCCAAGCAGGCGCGGAAACGTCCAAGCAGGCGCGGAAGCGTCCAAGCAGGCGCGGAAGCGCCCAAGCAGGCGCGGAACCGTGCAAGCAGGCGCGGAAGCGTCCAAGCAGGCGTGGAAGAGTCCAAGCAGTCGCAGAAGCGTCCAAGTAGGCGCGGAAGCGTCCAAGCAGGCGCGGAAACGTCCAAGCAGGCGCGGAAGCATACACACAGGCGCGGAAGCGTCTAAGCAGTCGCGGAAGCGTCCAAGCAGGCGCGGAAGCGTCCAAGCAGGCGCGTAAGCGTCCAAGCAGGCTCGGAAGCGTCCAAGTAGGCGCGGAAGCGTCCAAGCAGGCTCGGAACCGTGCAAGCAGGCGCGGAAGCGTCCAAGCAGGCGCGGAAGCATGCAAGAAGGCGCAGAACAGTCCAAGCAGGCGCGGAAGCGTCCAAGCAGGCGCGGAAGCGTCCAAGCAGGCGCGGAAGCGTCCAAGCAGGCGCGGAAGCGTGCAAGCAGGCGCGGAAGCGTGCAAGCAGGCACGGAAGCGTCCAAGCAGTCGCGGAAGCGTCCAAGCAGGCGCGGCAGCGTCCAACCAGGCACGGAAGCGTCCAAGTAGGCGCGGAAGCGTGCAAGCAGGCACGGAAGCGTCCAAGCATGCGTGGAAGAGTCCAAGCAGGCGCGGAAACGTCCAAGCATGCGTGGAAGAGTCCAAGCAGGCGCGGAAGCGTCCAAGCAGTCGCGGAAGCGTCCAAGCAGGCGCGGCAGCGTCCAACCAGGCACGGAAGCGTCCAAGTAGGCGCGGAAACGTCCAAGCAGGCGTGGGTGCGTCCAAGCAGCCGCTGAAACGTCCAAGCAGGCGCGGAAGCATGCAAGAAGGCGCAGAAGAGTCTAAACAGGCGCGGAAGCGTCCAAGCAGTCGCGGAAGCGTCCAAGCAGGCGCGGTATCGTCCAACCAGGCACGGAAGCGTCCAAGCAGGCGCGGAAGCGTCCAAGCAGGCGCGGAAGCGTCCAAGCAGGCGCGGAAGCATGCAAGAAGGCGCAGAAGAGTCCAATCAGGCGCGGAAGCGTCCAAGCAGGCGCGGAAGCGTGCAAGCAGCCGCGGAAGCGTCCAAGCAGGCGCGGAAGCGTCCAAGCAGGCGCGGAAGCGTCCAAGCAGGCGCGGAAGCGTCCAAGCAGGCGCGGAAGCATGCAAGAAGGCGCAGAAAAGTCCAATCAGGCGCGGAAGCATCCAAGCAGGCGCGGAAGCGTGCAACCAGGCGCGGAAGCGTCCAAGCAGGCGCGGAAGCATGCAAGAAGGCGCAAAGAATCCAAGCAGGCGCGGAAGCGTCCAAGCAGTCGCGGAAGCGTCCAAGCAGCCGCGGTAGCGTCCAAGCAGGCGCGGAAACGTCCAAGCAGGCGCGGAAGAGTCAAAGCAGGCGCGGAAGCGTCCAAGCAGGCGCGGTAGCGTCCAAGCAGGCGCGGAAACGTCCAAGCAGGCGCGGAAGAGTCAAAGCAGGCGCGGAAGCGCCCAAGCAGGCGCGGTAGCGTCCAAGCAGGCGCGGAAACGTCCAAGCAGGCGCGGAAGAGTCAAAGCAGGCGCGGAAGCGTCCAAGCAGGCGCGGAAGCGTCCAAGCAGGCGCGGAAGCATGCAAGAAGCCGCAGAAGAGTCCAAGCAGGCGCGGAAGCGTCCAAGCAGTCGCGGAAGCGTCCAAGCAGGCGCGGAAGCGTCCAAGCAGGCGCGGAAGCGTCCAAGCAGCCGCGGAAGCGTCCAAGCAGGCTCGGAAGCATGCAAGAAGGCGCAGAAGAGTCCAATCAGGCGCGGAAGCGTCCAAGCAGGCGCGGAAGCGTGCAAGCAAGCGCGGAAGCGTCCAAGCAGGCGCGGAAGCATGCAAGAAGGCGCAAAGAATCCAAGCAGGCGCGGAAGCGTCCAAGCAGTCGCGGAAGCGTCCAAGCATGCGCGGTAGCGTCCAAGCAGGCGCGGAAGCGTCCAAGCAGGCGCGGAAGCGTCCAAGCAGGCGCGGAAGCGTCCAAGCAGGCGCGGAAGCGTCCAAGCATGCGCTGAAGCATGCAAGAAGCCGCAGAAGAGTCCAAGCAGGCGCGGAAGCGTCCAAGCAGTCGCGGAAGCGTCCAAGCAGGCGCGGAAGCGTCCAAGCAGGCGCGGAAGCGTCCAAGCAGGCGCGGAAGCGTCCAAGCAGGCGCGGAAGCATGCAAGAAGGCGCAGAAGAGTCCAATCAGGCGCGGAAGCGTCCAAGCAGGCGCGGAACCGTGCAAGCAGCCGCGGAAGCGTCCAAGCAGGCGCGGAAGCGTCCAAGCAGGCGCGGAAGCGTCCAAGCAGGCGCGGAAGCGTCCAAGCAGGCGCGGAAGCATGCAAGAAGGCGCAGAAAAGTCCAATCAGGCGCGGAAGCATCCAAGCAGGCGCGGAAGCGTCCAAGCAGGCGCGGAAGCGTCCAAGCAGGCGCGGAAGCGTCCAAGCAGGCGCGGAAGCGTCCAAGCATGCGCGGAAGCATGCAAGAAGCCGCAGAAGAGTCCAAGCAGGCGCGGAAGCGTCCAAGCAGTCGCGGAAGCGTCCAAGCAGGCGCGGAAGCGTCCAAGCAGGCGCGGAAGCATGCAAGAAGGCGCAGAAGAGTCCAATCAGGCGCGGAAGCGTCCAAGCAGGCGCGGAAGCGTGCAAGCAAGCGCGGAAGCGTCCAAGCAGGCGCGGAAGCATGCAAGAAGGCGCAAAGAATCCAAGCAGGCGCGGAAGCGTCCAAGCAGTCGCGGAAGCGTCCAAGCATGCGCGGTAGCGTCCAAGCAGGCGCGGAAGCGTCCAAGCAGGCGCGGAAGCGTCCAAGCAGGCGCGGAAGCGTCCAAGCAGGCGCGGAAGCGTCCAAGCATGCGCTGAAGCATGCAAGAAGCCGCAGAAGAGTCCAAGCAGGCGCGGAAGCGTCCAAGCAGTCGCGGAAGCGTCCAAGCAGGCGCGGAAGCGTCCAAGCAGGCGCGGAAGCGTGCAAGCAGCCGCGGAAGCGTCCAAGCAGGCGCGGAAGCGTCCAAGCAGGCGCGGAAGCGTCCAAGCAGGCGCGGAAGCGTCCAAGCAGGCGCGGAAGCATGCAAGAAGGCGCAGAAAAGTCCAATCAGGCGCGGAAGCATCCAAGCAGGCGCGGAAGCGTGCAACCAGGCGCGGAAGCGTCCAAGCAGGCGCGGAAGCATGCAAGAAGGCGCAAAGAATCCAAGCAGGCGCGGAAGCGTCCAAGCAGTCGCGGAAGCGTCCAAGCAGCCGCGGTAGCGTCCAAGCATGCGCGGAAGCATGCAAGAAGCCGCAGAAGAGTCCAAGCAGGCGCGGAAGCGTCCAAGCAGTCGCGGAAGCGTGCAAGAAGGCGCAGAAGAGTCTAAACAGGCACGGAAGCGTCCAAGCAGTCGCGGAAGCGTCCAAGCAGGCGCGGTATCGTCCAACCAGGCACGGAAGCGTCCAAGCAGGCGCGGAAGCGTCCAAGCAGGCGCGGAAGCGTCCAAGCAGGCGCGGAAGCATGCAAGAAGGCGCAGAAGAGTCCAATCAGGCGCGGAAGCGTCCAAGCAGGCGCGGAAGCGTGCAAGCAGCCGCGGAAGCGTCCAAGCAGGCGCGGAAGCGTCCAAGCAGGCGCGGAAGCGTCCAAGCAGGCGCGGAAGCGTCCAAGCAGGCGCGGAAGCATGCAAGAAGGCGCAGAAGAGTCCAATCAGGCGCGGAAGCATCCAAGCAGGCGCAAAGAATCCAAGCAGGCGCGGAAGCTTCCAAGCAGTCGCGGAAGCGTCCAAGCAGGCGCGGTAGCGTGCAAGCAGGCGCGGAAGCGTCCAAGCAGGCGCGGAAGCGTGCAAGCAGGCGCGGAAGCGTCCAAGCAGGCGCGGAAGCGTCCAAGCAGGCGCGGAAGAGTCCAAGCAGGCGCGGTAGCGTCCAACCATGTGCGGAAGCGTCCAAGCAGGCGCGGAAGCATGCAAGAAACCGCAGAAGAGTCCAAGCAGGCGCGGAAGCGTCCAAGCAGTCGCGGAAGCGTCCAAGCAGGCGCGGTAGCGTCCAACCAGGTGCGGAAGCGTCCAAGCAGGCGCGAAAGCATGCAAGAAGCCGCAGAAGAGTCCAAGCAGGCGCGGAAGCGTCCAAGCAGACGCGGAAGCGTCCAAGCAGGCGCGGAACCGTCCGAGCAGGCGCGGAAGCGTCCAAGCAGTCGCGGAAGCGTCCAAGTAGGCGCTGAAACGTCCAAGCAGTCGCGGAAGCGTCCAAGCAGGCGCGGAAGAGTCCAAGCAGGCGCGGTAGCGTCCAACCATGTGCGGAAGCGTCCAAGCAGGCGCGGAAGCATGCAAGAAACCGCAGAAGAGTCCAAGCAGGCGCGGAAGCGTCCAAGCAGTCGCGGAAGCGTCCAAGCAGGCGCGGTAGCGTCCAACCAGGTGCGGAAGCGTCCAAGCAGGCGCGAAAGCATGCAAGAAACCGCAGAAGAGTCCAAGCAGGCGCGGAAGCGTCCAAGCAGTCGCGGAAGCGTCCAAGCAGGCGCGGTAGCGTCCAACCAGGTGCGGAAGTGTCCAAGCAGGCGCGGAAGCATGCAAGAAGCCGCAGAAGAGTCCAAGCAGGCGCGGAAGCGTCCAAGCAGACGCGGAAGCGTCCAAGCAGGCGCGGAAGCGTCCAAGCAGGCGCGGAAGCGTCCAAGCAGGCGCGGAAGCGTCCAAGCAGGCGCGGAAGCATGCAAGAAGGCGCAGAAGAGTCCAATCAGGCGCGGAAGCGTCCAAGCAGGCGCGGTAGGGTCCAAGCAGGCGCGGAAACGTCCAAGCTGGCGCGGAAGCGTCCAAGCAGGCGCGGAAGCGTCCAAGCAGGCGTGGAAGAGTCCAAGCAGGCGCGGAAGCGTCCAAGCAGGCGCGATAGCGTCCAAGCAGGCGCGGAAACGTCCAAGCAGGCGCGGAAGCATGCAAGAAGACGCAGAAGAGTCCAAGCAGGCGCGGAAGCGTCCAAGCAGGCGGGGAAGCATGCAAGCAGGCGCGGAAGCATGCAAGAAGGCGCAGAAGAGTCCAAGCAGGCGCGGAAACGTCCAAGCAGGCGCGGAAGAGTCAAAGCAGGCGCGGAAGCGTCCAAGCAGGCGCGGTAGCGTCCAAGCAGGCGCGGAAACGTCCAAGCAGGCGCGGAAGCGTGCAAGCAAGCGCGGAAGCGTCCAAGCAGGCGCGGAAGCATGCAAGAAGGCGCAAAGAATCCAAGCAGGCGCGGAAGCGTCCAAGCAGTCGCGGAAGCGTCCAAGCAGGCGCGGTAGCGTCCAAGCAGGCGCGGAAGCGTCCAAGCAGGCGCGGAAGCGTCCAAGCAGGCGCGGAAGCGTCCAAGCATGCGCGGAAGCATGCAAGAAGCCGCAGAAGAGTCCAAGCAGGCGCGGAAGCGTCCAAGCAGTCGCGGAAGCGTCCAAGCAGGCGCGGAAGCGTCCAAGCAGGCGCGGAAGCGTCCAAGCAGGCGCGGAAGCGTCCAAGCAGGCGCGGAAGCATGCAAGAAGGCGCAGAAGAGTCCAATCAGGCGCGGAAGCGTCCAAGCAGGCGCGGAAGCGTGCAAGCAGGCGCGGAAGCGTCCAAGCAGGCGCGGAAGCGTGCAAGCAGGCGCGGAAGCGTCCAAGCAGTCGCGGAAGCGTCCAAGCAGGCGCGGAAGAGTCCAAGCAGGCGCGGTAGCGTCCAACCATGTGCGGAAGCGTCCAAGCAGGCGCGGAAGCATGCAAGAAACCGCAGAAGAGTCCAAGCAGGCGCGGAAGCGTCCAAGCAGTCGCGGAAGCGTCCAAGCAGGCGCGGTAGCGTCCAACCAGGTGCGGAAGCGTCCAAGCAGGCGCGAAAGCATGCAAGAAGCCGCAGAAGAGTCCAAGCAGGCGCGGAAGCGTCCAAGCAGACGCGGAAGCGTCCAAGCAGGCGCGGAAGCGTCCAAGCAGGCGCGGAAGCGTCCAAGCAGGCGCGGAAGCGTCCAAGCAGGCGCGGAAGCGTCCAAGCAGGCGCGGAAGCATGCAAGAAGGCGCAGAAGAGTCCAATCAGGCGCGGAAGCGTCCAAGCAGGCGCGGTAGCGTCCAATCAGGCACGGAAGCGTCCAAGTAGGCGCGGAAACGTCCAAGCAGGCGTGGGAGCGTCCAAGCAGGCGCGAAACCGTGCAAGCAGGCGCGAAACCGTGCAAGCAGGCGCGGAAGCGTCGATGCAGGCGCTGAAACGTCCAAGCAGGCGCGGAAGCATGCAAGAAGGCGCAGAAGAGTCCAAGCAGGCGCGGAAGCGTCCAAGCAGGCGCGGTAGCGTCCAACCATGTGCGGTAGCGTCCAAGCAGGCGCGGAAGCATGCAAGAAGCCGCAGAAGAGTCCAAGCAGGCGTGCGAGCGTCCAAGCAGGCGCGAAACCGTGCAAGCAGGCGCGGAAGCGTCCAAGCAGGCGCGGAAGCGTCCAAGCAGGCGCTGAAACGTCCAAGCAGGCGCGGGAGCATGCAAGAAGGCGCAGAAGAGTCCAAGCAGGCGCGGAAGCGTCCAAGCAGTCGCGGAAGCGTCGAAGCAGGCGCTGAAACGTCCAAGCAGGCGCGGAAGCATGCAAGAAGGCGCAGAAGAGTCCAAGCAGGCGCGGAAGCGTCCAAGCAGGCGGGGAAGCATGCAAGCAGGCGCGGAAGCGTCCAAGCAAGCGCGGAAACGTCCAAGGAGGCGGGGAAGCATGCAAGCAGGCGCGGAAGCGTCCAAGCAAGCGCGGAAACGTCCAAGCAGGCGGGGAAGCATGCAAGCAGGCGCGGAAGCGTCCAAGCAGGCGCGGAAACGTACAAGTAGGCGCGGCAGCATGCAAGAAGGCGCAGAAGAGTCCAAGCAGGCGCGGAAGCATTCAAGCAGACGCGGAAGCGTCCAAGCAGGCGCGGAAACGTACAAGTAGGCGCGACACAGAAGAGTCCAAGCAGGCGCGGAAGCGTCCAAGCAGGCGCGGTAGCGTCCAACCATGTGCGGTAGCGTCCAAGCAGGCGCGGAAGCATGCAAGAAGCCGCAGAAGAGTCCAAGCAGGCGTGCGAGCGTCCAAGCAGGCGCGAAACCGTGCAAGCAGGCGCGGAAGCGTCCAAGCAGGCGCGGAAGCGTCCAAGCAGGCGCTGAAACGTCCAAGCAGGCGCGGGAGCATGCAAGAAGGCGCAGAAGAGTCCAAGCAGGCGCGGAAGCGTCCAAGCAGTCGCGGAAGCGTCGAAGCAGGCGCTGAAACGTCCAAGCAGGCGCGGAAGCATGCAAGAAGGCGCAGAAGAGTCCAAGCAGGCGCGGAAGCGTCCAAGCAGGCGGGGAAGCATGCAAGCAGGCGCGGAAGCGTCCAAGCAAGCGCGGAAACGTCCAAGGAGGCGGGGAAGCATGCAAGCAGGCGCGGAAGCGTCCAAGCAAGCGCGGAAACGTCCAAGCAGGCGGGGAAGCATGCAAGCAGGCGCGGAAGCGTCCAAGCAGGCGCGGAAACGTACAAGTAGGCGCGGCAGCATGCAAGAAGGCGCAGAAGAGTCCAAGCAGGCGCGGAAGCATTCAAGCAGACGCGGAAGCGTCCAAGCAGGCGCGGAAACGTACAAGTAGGCGCGACAGCAAGCAAGAAGGCGCAGAAGAGTCCAAGCAGGCGCGGAAGCGTCCAAGCAGTCGCGGAAGCGTCCAAGTAGGCGCGGAAGCGTCCAAGCAGGCGCGGAAGCGTCCAAGCAGGCGCGGAAGCGTCCAAGCAGGCGCGGAAGCGTCCAAGCAGGCGCGGAAGCGTCCATACATGCGCAGAAGCGTCCAAGCAGGCGCGGAAACGTCAAAGTAGGCGCGGAAGCATGCAAGAAGGCGCAGAAGAGTCCAAACAGGCGCAGAAGAGTCCAACCAGGCGCGGAAGCGTCCAAGCAGTCGCGGAAGCGTCCAAGCAGGCGCGGTAGCGTCCAACCAGGCACGGAAGCATGCAAGAAGGCGCAGAAGAGTCCAAGCAGTCGCGGAAGCGTCCAAGCAGGCGGGGAAGCATGCAAGCAGGCGCGGAAGCATGCAAGAAGGCGCAGAAGAGTCCAAGCAGGCGCGGAAACGTCCAAGCAGTCGCGGAAGCGTCCAAGCAGGTACGGAAGCGTGCACGAAGGCGCGGAAGCGTCCAAGCAGGCGCGGAAGCGTCCAAGCAGGCGCGGAAACGTCCAAGCAGGCGCGGAAGCGTCCAAGCAGGCGCGGAAGCATGCAAGAAAGCGCAGAAGAGTCCAAGAAGGCGCGGAAGCGTCCAAGCTGGCGCGGAAACGTCCAAGCAGGCGCGGAAGCATGCAAGAAGACGCAGAAGAGTCCAAGCAGGCGCGGAAGCGTCCAAGCAGGCGGGGAAGCATGCAAGCAGGCGCGGAAGCATGCAAGAAGGCGCAGAAGAGTCCAAGCAGGCGCGGAAGCGTCCAAGCAGTCGCGGAAGCGTCCAAGCAGGCGCGGTAGCGTCCAACCAGGTGCGGAAGCGTCCAAGCAGGCGCGGAAGCATGCAAGAAGCCGCAGAAGAGTCCAAGCAGGCGCGGAAGCGTCCAAGCAGACGCGGAAGCGTCCAAGCAGGCGCGGAAGCGTCCAAGCAGGCGCGGAAGCGTCCAAGCAGGCGCGGAAGCATGCAAGAAGGCGCAGAAGAGTCCAATCAGGCGCGGAAACGTCCAAGCAGTCGCGGAAGCGTCCAAGCAGGTACGGAAGCGTGCACGAAGGCGCGGAAGCGTCCAAGCAGGCGCGGAAGCGTCCAAGCATGCGCGGAAACGTCCAAGCAGGCGCGGAAACGTCCAAGCAGGCGCGGAAGAGTCAAAGCAGGCGCGGAAGCGTCCAAGCAGGCGCGGTAGCGTCCAAGCAGGCGCGGAAACGTCCAAGCAGGCGCGGAAGAGTCAAAGCAGGCGCGGAAGCGTCCAAGCAGGCGCGGAAGCGTCCAAGCAGGCGCGGAAGCATGCAAGAAGCCGCAGAAGAGTCCAAGCAGGCGCGGTAGCGTCCAAGCAGTCGCGGAAGCGTCCAAGCAGGCGCGGAAGCGTCCAAGCAGGCGCGGAAGCGTCCATGCAGCCGCGGAAGCGTCCAAGCAGGTGCGGAAGCGTGGAAGCAGGCGCGGAAGGGTCCAAGCAGTCGCGGAAGCGTCCAAGCATGCGCGGAAACGTCCAAGCAGGCGCGGAAACGTCCAAGCAGGCGCGGAAGAGTCAAAGCAGGCGCGGAAGCGTCCAAGCAGGCGCGGTAGCGTCCAAGCAGGCGCGGAAACGTCCAAGCAGGCGCGGAAGAGTCAAAGCAGGCGCGGAAGCGTCCAAGCAGGCGCGGAAGCGTCCAAGCAGGCGGGGAAGCATGCAAGCAGGCGCGGAAGCATGCAAGAAGGCGCAGAAGAGTACAAGCAGGCGCGGAAACGTCCAAGCAGTCGCGGAAGCGTCCAAGCAGGTACGGAAGCGTGCACGAAGGCGCGGAAGCGTCCAAGCAGGCGCGGAAGCGTCCAAGCAGGCGCGGAAACGTCCAAGCAGGCGCGGAAGCGTCCAAGCAGGCGCGGAAGCATGCAAGAAAGCGCAGAAGAGTCCAAGAAGGCGCGGAAGCGTCCAAGCAGGCGCGGAAACGTCCAAGCAGGCGCGGAAGCATGCAAGAAGACGCAGAAGAGTCCAAGCAGGCGCGGAAGCGTCCAAGCAGGCGGGGAAGCATGCAAGCAGGCGCGGAAGCATGCAAGAAGGCGCAGAAGAGTCCAAGCAGGCGCGGAAGCGTCCAAGCAGTCGCGGAAGCGTCCAAGCAGGCGCGGTAGCGTCCAACCAGGTGCGGAAGCGTCCAAGCAGGCGCGGAAGCATGCAAGAAGCCGCAGAAGAGTCCAAGCAGGCGCGGAAGCGTCCAAGCAGACGCGGAAGCGTCCAAGCAGGCGCGGAAGCGTCCAAGCAGGCGCGGAAGCGTCCAAGCAGGCGCGGAAGCGTCCAAGCAGGCGCGGAAGCATGCAAGAAGGCGCAGAAGAGTCCAATCAGGCGCGGAAGCGTCCAAGCAGGCGCGGTAGGGTCCAAGCAGGCGCGGAAACGTCCAAGCTGGCGCGGAAGCGTCCAAGCAGGCGCGGAAGCGTCCAAGCAGGCGCGGAAGCGTCCAAGCAGGCGCGGAAGCGTCCAAGCAGGCGCGGAAGCGTCCATACATGCGCAGAAGCGTCCAAGCAGGCGCGGAAACGTCAAAGTAGGCGCGGAACCATGCAAGAAGGCGCAGAAGAGTCCAAGCAGCCGCGGAAGCGTCCAAGCAGGCGGGGAAGCATGCAAGCAGGCGCGGAAGCGTCCAAGCAAGCGCGGAAACGTCCAAGGAGGCGGGGAAGCATGCAAGCAGGCGCGGAAGCGTCCAAGCAAGCGCGGAAACGTCCAAGCAGGCGGGGAAGCATGCAAGCAGGCGCGGAAGCGTCCAAGCAGGCGCGGAAACGTACAAGTAGGCGCGGCAGCATGCAAGAAGGCGCAGAAGAGTCCAAGCAGGCGCGGAAGCATTCAAGCAGACGCGGAAGCGTCCAAGCAGGCGCGGAAACGTACAAGTAGGCGCGACACAGAAGAGTCCAAGCAGGCGCGGAAGCGTCCAAGCAGGCGCGGTAGCGTCCAACCATGTGCGGTAGCGTCCAAGCAGGCGCGGAAGCATGCAAGAAGCCGCAGAAGAGTCCAAGCAGGCGTGCGAGCGTCCAAGCAGGCGCGAAACCGTGCAAGCAGGCGCGGAAGCGTCCAAGCAGGCGCGGAAGCGTCCAAGCAGGCGCTGAAACGTCCAAGCAGGCGCGGGAGCATGCAAGAAGGCGCAGAAGAGTCCAAGCAGGCGCGGAAGCGTCCAAGCAGTCGCGGAAGCGTCGAAGCAGGCGCTGAAACGTCCAAGCAGGCGCGGAAGCATGCAAGAAGGCGCAGAAGTGTCCAAGCAGGCGCGGAAGCGTCCAAGCAGGCGGGGAAGCATGCAAGCAGGCGCGGAAGCGTCCAAGCAAGCGCGGAAACGTCCAAGGAGGCGGGGAAGCATGCAAGCAGGCGCGGAAGCGTCCAAGCAAGCGCGGAAACGTCCAAGCAGGCGGGGAAGCATGCAAGCAGGCGCGGAAGCGTCCAAGCAGGCGCGGAAACGTACAAGTAGGCGCGGCAGCATGCAAGAAGGCGCAGAAGAGTCCAAGCAGGCGCGGAAGCATTCAAGCAGACGCGGAAGCGTCCAAGCAGGCGCGGAAACGTACAAGTAGGCGCGACAGCAAGCAAGAAGGCGCAGAAGAGTCCAAGCAGGCGCGGAAGCGTCCAAGCAGTCGCGGAAGCGTCCAAGTAGGCGCGGAAGCGTCCAAGCAGGCGCGGAAGCGTCCAAGCAGGCGCGGAAGCGTCCAAGCAGGCGCGGAAGCGTCCAAGCAGGCGCGGAAGCGTCCATACATGCGCAGAAGCGTCCAAGCAGGCGCGGAAACGTCAAAGTAGGCGCGGAAGCATGCAAGAAGGCGCAGAAGAGTCCAAACAGGCGCAGAAGAGTCCAACCAGGCGCGGAAGCGTCCAAGCAGTCGCGGAAGCGTCCAAGCAGGCGCGGTAGCGTCCAACCAGGCGCGGAAGCATGCAAGAAGGCGCAGAAGAGTCCAAGCAGTCGCGGAAGCGTCCAAGCAGGCGCGGTAGCGTCCAAGCAGTCGCGGAAGCGTCCAAGCAGGCGCGGTAGCGGCCAAGCAGTCGCGGAAGCGTCCAAGCAGTCGCGGAAGCGTCCAAGCAGGCGCGGTAGCGTCCAACCAGGCGCGGAAACGTCTAAGCAGTCGCGGAAGCGTCCAAGCAGTCGGGGAAGCATGCAAGCAGGCGCGGAAGCATGCAAGAAGGCGCAGAAGAGTCCAAGCAGGCGCGGAAGCGTCCAAGCTGTCGCGGAAGCGTCCAAGCAGGCGCGGTAGCGTCCAAGCAGTCGCGGAAGCGTCCAAGCAGTCGCGGAAGCGTCCGAGCAGTCGCGGAAGCGTCCAAGCAGGCGTGGAAGAGTCCAAGCAGGCGCGGAAGCGTCCAAGCAGGCGCGATAGCGTCCAAGCAGGCGCGGAAACGTCCAAGCAGGCGCGGAAGCATGCAAGAAGACGCAGAAGAGTCCAAGCAGGCGCGGAAGCGTCCAAGCAGGCGGGGAAGCATGCAAGCAGGCGCGGAAGCATGCAAGAAGGCGCAGAAGAGTCCAAGCAGGCGCGGAAACGTCCAAGCAGTCGCGGAAGCGTCCAAGCAGGTACGGAAGCGTGCACGAAGGCGCGGAAGCGTCCAAGCAGGCGCGGAAGCGTCCAAGCAGGCGCGGAAACGTCCAAGCAGGCGCGGAAGCGTCCAAGCAGGCGCGGAAGCATGCAAGAAAGCGCAGAAGAGTCCAAGAAGGCGCGGAAGCGTCCAAGCAGGCGCGGAAACGTCCAAGCAGGCGCGGAAGCATGCAAGAAGACGCAGAAGAGTCCAAGCAGGCGCGGAAGCGTCCAAGCAGGCGGGGAAGCATGCAAGCAGGCGCGGAAGCATGCAAGAAGGCGCAGAAGAGTCCAAGCAGGCGCGGAAGCGTCCAAGCAGTCGCGGAAGCGTCCAAGCAGGCGCGGTAGCGTCCAACCAGGTGCGGAAGCGTCCAAGCAGGCGCGGAAGCATGCAAGAAGCCGCAGAAGAGTCCAAGCAGGCGCGGAAGCGTCCAAGCAGACGCGGAAGCGTCCAAGCAGGCGCGGAAGCGTCCAAGCAGGCGCGGAAGCGTCCAAGCAGGCGCGGAAGCGTCCAAGCAGGCGCGGAAGCATGCAAGAAGGCGCAGAAGAGTCCAATCAGGCGCGGAAGCGTCCAAGCAGGCGCGGTAGGGTCCAAGCAGGCGCGGAAACGTCCAAGCTGGCGCGGAAGCGTCCAAGCAGGCGCGGAAGCGTCCAAGCAGGCGCGGAAACGTCAAAGTAGGCGCGGAAGCATGCAAGAAGGCGCAGAAGAGTCCAAGCAGGCGCGGAAGCGTCCAAGCAGTCGCGGAAGCGTCGAAGCAGGCGCTGAAACGTCCAAGCAGGCGCGGAAGCATGCAAGAAGCCGCAGAAGAGTCCAAGCAGGCGTGCGAGCGTCCAAGCAGGCGCGAAACCGTGCAAGCAGGCGCGGAAGCGTCCAAGCAGGCGCGGAAGCGTCCAAGCAGGCGCTGAAACGTCCAAGCAGGCGCGGGAGCATGCAAGAAGGCGCAGAAGAGTCCAAGCAGGCGCGGAAGCGTCCAAGCAGTCGCGGAAGCGTCGAAGCAGGCGCTGAAACGTCCAAGCAGGCGCGGAAGCATGCAAGAAGGCGCAGAAGAGTCCAAGCAGGCGCGGAAGCGTCCAAGCAGGCGGGGAAGCATGCAAGCAGGCGCGGAAGCGTCCAAGCAAGCGCGGAAACGTCCAAGGAGGCGGGGAAGCATGCAAGCAGGCGCGGAAGCGTCCAAGCAAGCGCGGAAACGTCCAAGCAGGCGGGGAAGCATGCAAGCAGGCGCGGAAGCGTCCAAGCAGGCGCGGAAACGTACAAGTAGGCGCGGCAGCATGCAAGAAGGCGCAGAAGAGTCCAAGCAGGCGCGGAAGCATTCAAGCAGACGCGGAAGCGTCCAAGCAGGCGCGGAAACGTACAAGTAGGCGCGACAGCAAGCAAGAAGGCGCAGAAGAGTCCAAGCAGGCGCGGAAGCGTCCAAGCAGTCGCGGAAGCGTCCAAGTAGGCGCGGAAGCGTCCAAGCAGGCGCGGAAGCGTCCAAGCAGGCGCGGAAGCGTCCAAGCAGGCGCGGAAGCGTCCAAGCAGGCGCGGAAGCGTCCATACATGCGCAGAAGCGTCCAAGCAGGCGCGGAAACGTCAAAGTAGGCGCGGAAGCATGCAAGAAGGCGCAGAAGAGTCCAAACAGGCGCAGAAGAGTCCAACCAGGCGCGGAAGCGTCCAAGCAGTCGCGGAAGCGTCCAAGCAGGCGCGGTAGCGTCCAACCAGGCGCGGAAGCATGCAAGAAGGCGCAGAAGAGTCCAAGCAGTCGCGGAAGCGTCCAAGCAGGCGCGGTAGCGTCCAAGCAGTCGCGGAAGCGTCCAAGCAGGCGCGGTAGCGGCCAAGCAGTCGCGGAAGCGTCCAAGCAGTCGCGGAAGCGTCCAAGCAGGCGCGGTAGCGTCCAACCAGGCGCGGAAACGTCTAAGCAGTCGCGGAAGCGTCCAAGCAGTCGGGGAAGCATGCAAGCAGGCGCGGAAGCATGCAAGAAGGCGCAGAAGAGTCCAAGCAGGCGCGGAAGCGTCCAAGCTGTCGCGGAAGCGTCCAAGCAGGCGCGGTAGCGTCCAAGCAGTCGCGGAAGCGTCCAAGCAGTCGCGGAAGCGTCCGAGCAGTCGCGGAAGCGTCCAAGCAGGCGTGGAAGAGTCCAAGCAGGCGCGGAAGCGTCCAAGCAGGCGCGATAGCGTCCAAGCAGGCGCGGAAACGTCCAAGCAGGCGCGGAAGCATGCAAGAAGACGCAGAAGAGTCCAAGCAGGCGCGGAAGCGTCCAAGCAGGCGGGGAAGCATGCAAGCAGGCGCGGAAGCATGCAAGAAGGCGCAGAAGAGTCCAAGCAGGCGCGGAAACGTCCAAGCAGTCGCGGAAGCGTCCAAGCAGGTACGGAAGCGTGCACGAAGGCGCGGAAGCGTCCAAGCAGGCGCGGAAGCGTCCAAGCAGGCGCGGAAACGTCCAAGCAGGCGCGGAAGCGTCCAAGCAGGCGCGGAAGCATGCAAGAAAGCGCAGAAGAGTCCAAGAAGGCGCGGAAGCGTCCAAGCAGGCGCGGAAACGTCCAAGCAGGCGCGGAAGCATGCAAGAAGACGCAGAAGAGTCCAAGCAGGCGCGGAAGCGTCCAAGCAGGCGGGGAAGCATGCAAGCAGGCGCGGAAGCATGCAAGAAGGCGCAGAAGAGTCCAAGCAGGCGCGGAAGCGTCCAAGCAGTCGCGGAAGCGTCCAAGCAGGCGCGGTAGCGTCCAACCAGGTGCGGAAGCGTCCAAGCAGGCGCGGAAGCATGCAAGAAGCCGCAGAAGAGTCCAAGCAGGCGCGGAAGCGTCCAAGCAGACGCGGAAGCGTCCAAGCAGGCGCGGAAGCGTCCAAGCAGGCGCGGAAGCGTCCAAGCAGGCGCGGAAGCGTCCAAGCAGGCGCGGAAGCATGCAAGAAGGCGCAGAAGAGTCCAATCAGGCGCGGAAGCGTCCAAGCAGGCGCGGTAGGGTCCAAGCAGGCGCGGAAACGTCCAAGCTGGCGCGGAAGCGTCCAAGCAGGCGCGGAAGCGTCCAAGCAGGCGCGGAAGCGTCCAAGCAGGCGCGGAAGCGTCCAAGCAGGCGCGGAAGCGTCCATACATGCGCAGAAGCGTCCAAGCAGGCGCGGAAACGTCAAAGTAGGCGCGGAAGCATGCAAGAAGGCGCAGAAGAGTCCAAGCAGGCGCGGAAGCGTCCAAGCAGGCGGGGAAGCATGCAAGCAGGCGCGGAAGCGTCCAAGCAAGCGCGGAAACGTCCAAGGAGGCGGGGAAGCATGCAAGCAGGCGCGGAAGCGTCCAAGCAAGCGCGGAAACGTCCAAGCAGGCGGGGAAGCATGCAAGCAGGCGCGGAAGCGTCCAAGCAGGCGCGGAAACGTACAAGTAGGCGCGGCAGCATGCAAGAAGGCGCAGAAGAGTCCAAGCAGGCGCGGAAGCATTCAAGCAGACGCGGAAGCGTCCAAGCAGGCGCGGAAACGTACAAGTAGGCGCGACAGCAAGCAAGAAGGCGCAGAAGAGTCCAAGCAGGCGCGGAAGCGTCCAAGCAGTCGCGGAAGCGTCCAAGTAGGCGCGGAAGCGTCCAAGCAGGCGCGGAAGCGTCCAAGCAGGCGCGGAAGCGTCCAAGCAGGCGCGGAAGCGTCCATACATGCGCAGAAGCGTCCAAGCAGGCGCGGAAACGTCAAAGTAGGCGCGGAAGCATGCAAGAAGGCGCAGAAGAGTCCAAGCAGGCGCGGAAGCGTCCAAGCAGGCGGGGAAGCATGCAAGCAGGCGCGGAAGCGTCCAAGCAAGCGCGGAAACGTCCAAGCAGACGCGGAAGCGTCCAAGCAGGCGCGGAAGCGTCCAAGCAGGCGCGGAAGCGTCCAAGCAGGCGCGGAAGCGTCCAAGCAGGCGCGGAAGCATGCAAGAAGGCGCAGAAGAGTCCAATCAGGCGCGGAAGCGTCCAAGCAGGCGCGGTAGGGTCCAAGCAGGCGCGGAAACGTCCAAGCTGGCGCGGAAGCGTCCAAGCAGGCGCGGAAGCGTCCAAGCAGGCGTGGAAGAGTCCAAGCAGGCGCGGAAGCGTCCAAGCAGGCGCGATAGCGTCCAAGCAGGCGCGGAAACGTCCAAGCAGGCGCGGAAGCATGCAAGAAGACGCAGAAGAGTCCAAGCAGGCGCGGAAGCGACCAAGCAGGCGGGGAAGCATGCAAGCAGGCGCGGAAGCATGCAAGAAGGCGCAGAAGAGTCCAAGCAGGCGCGGAAACGTCCAAGCAGTCGCGGAAGCGTCCAAGCAGGTACGGAAGCGTGCACGAAGGCGCGGAAGCGTCCAAGCAGGCGCGGAAGCGTCCAAGCAGGCGCGGAAACGTCCAAGCAGGCGCGGAAGCGTACAAGCAGGCGCGGAAGCGTCCAAGCAGGCGCGGAAGCATGCAAGAAAGCGCAGAAGAGTCCAAGAAGGCGCGGAAGCGTCCAAGCAGGCGCGGAAGCGTCCAAGCAGTCGCGGAAGCGTCCAAGCAGGCGCGGAAGCGTCCATGCAGCCGCGGAAGCGTCCAAGCAGGTGCGGAAGCGTGGAAGCAGGCGCGGAAGGGTCCAAGCAGTCGCGGAAGCGTCCAAGCAGGCGCGGTAGGGTCCAAGCAGGCGCGGAAACGTCCAAGCTGGCGCGGAAGCGTCCAAGCAGGCGCGGAAGCGTCCAAGCAGGCGTGGAAGAGTCCAAGCAGGCGCGGAAGCATGCAAGAAGGCGCAGAAGAGTCCAAGCAGGCGCGGAAGCGTCCAAGCAGGCGCGGTAGCGTCCAACCATGTGCGGTAGCGTCCAAGCAGGCGCGGAAGCATGCAAGAAGCCGCAGAAGAGTCCAAGCATGCGTGCGAGCGTCCAAGCAGGCGCGAAACCGTGCAAGCAGGCGCGGAAGCGTCCAAGCAGGCGCGGAAGCGTCCAAGCAGGCGCTGAAACGTCCAAGCAGGCGCGGGAGCATGCAAGAAGGCGCAGAAGAGTCCAAGCAGGCGCGGAAGCGTCCAAGCAGTCGCGGAAGCGTCGAAGCAGGCGCTGAAACGTCCAAGCAGGCGCGGAAGCATGCAAGAAGGCGCAGAAGAGTCCAAGCAGGCGCGGAAGCGTCCAAGCAGGCGGGGAAGCATGCAAGCAGGCGCGGAAGCGTCCAAGCAAGCGCGGAAACGTCCAAGCAGGCGCGATAGCGTCCAAGCAGGCGCGGAAACGTCCAAGCAGGCGCGGAAGCATGCAAGAAGACGCAGAAGAGTCCAAGCAGGCGCGGAAGCGTCCAAGCAGGCGCGGAAACGTACAAGTAGGCGCGGCAGCATGCAAGAAGGCGCAGAAGAGTCCAAGCAGGCGCGGAAGCATTCAAGCAGACGCGGAAGCGTCCAAGCAGGCGCGGAAACGTACAAGTAGGCGCGACAGCAAGCAAGAAGGCGCAGAAGAGTCCAAGCAGGCGCGGAAGCGTCCAAGCAGTCGCGGAAGCGTCCAAGTAGGCGCTGAAACGTCCAAGCAGTCGCGGAAGCGTCCAAGCAGACGCGGAAGCGTCCAAGCAGGCGCGGAAACGTACAAGTAGGCGCGACAGCAAGCAAGAAGGCGCAGAAGAGTCCAAGCAGGCGCGGAAGCGTCCAAGCAGTCGCGGAAGCGTCCAAGTAGGCGCTGAAACGTCCAAGCAGTCGCGGAAGCGTCCAAGCAGGCGCGGAAGCGTCCAAGCAGTCGCGGAAGCGTCCAAGCAGGCGCGGTAGCGTCCAACCAGGTGCGGAAGCGTCCAAGCAGGCGCGAAAGCATGCAAGAAGCCGCAGAAGAGTCCAAGCAGGCGCGGAAGCGTTCAAGCAGACGCGGAAGCGTCCAAGCAGGCGCGGAAGCGTCCAAGCAGGCGCGGAAGCGTCCAAGCAGGCGCGGAAGCGTCCAAGCAGGCGCGGAAGCGTCCAAGCAGGCGCGGAAGCATGCAAGAAGGCGCAGAAGAGTCCAAGCAGGCGCGGAAACGTCCAAGCAGTCGCGGAAGCGTCCAAGCAGGTACGGAAGCGTGCACGAAGGCGCGGAAGCGTCCAAGCAGGCGCGGAAGCGTCCAAGCAGGCGCGGAAACGTCCAAGCAGGCGCGGAAGCGTCCAAGCAGGCGCGGAAGCGTCCAAGCAGGCGCGGAAGCATGCAAGAAAGCGCAGAAGAGTCCAGGAAGGCGCGGAAGCGTCCAAGCAGGCGCGGAAACGTCCAAGCAGGCGCGGAAGCATGCAAGAAGACGCAGAAGAGTCCAAGCAGGCGCGGAAGCGTCCAAGCAGGCGGGGAAGCATGCAAGCAGGCGCGGAAGCATGCAAGAAGGCGCAGAAGAGTCCAAGCAGGCGCGGAAGCGTCCAAGCAGTCGCGGAAGCGTCCAAGCAGGCGCGGGAACGTCCAACCAGGTGCGGAAGCGTCCAAGCAGGCGCGGAAGCATGCAAGAAGCCGCAGAAGAGTCCAAGCAGGCGCGGAAGCGTCCAAGCAGACGCGGAAGCGTCCAAGCAGGCGCGGAAGCGTCCAAGCAGGCGCGGAAGCGTCCAAGCAGGCGCGGAAGCGTCCAAGCAGGCGCGGAAGCATGCAAGAAGGCGCAGAAGAGTCCAATCAGGCGCGGAAGCGTCCAAGCAGGCGCGGTAGGGTCCAAGCAGGCGCGGAAACGTCCAAGCTGGCGCGGAAGCGTCCAAGCAGGCGCGGAAGCGTCCAAGCAGGCGTGGAAGAGTCCAAGCAGGCGCGGAAGCGTCCAAGCAGGCGGGGAAGCATGCAAGCAGGCGCGGAAGCATGCAAGAAGGCGCAGAAGAGTCCAAGCAGGCGCGGAAACGTCCAAGCAGGCGCGGAAGAGTCAAAGCAGGCGCGGAAGCGTCCAAGCAGGCGCGGTAGCGTCCAAGCAGGCGCGGAAACGTCCAAGCAGGCGCGGAAGAGTCAAAGCAGGCGCGGAAGCGTCCAAGCAGGCGCGGAAGCGTCCAAGCAGGCGCGGAAGCGTCCAAGCAGGCGCGGAAGCGTCCAAGCAGCCGCGGAAGCGTCCAAGCAGGCGCGGAAGCATGCAAGAAGGCGCAGAAGAGTCCAATCAGGCGCGGAAGCGTCCAAGCAGGCGCGGAAGCGTGCAAGCAAGCGCGGAAGCGTCCAAGCAGGCGCGGAAGCATGCAAGAAGGCGCAAAGAATCCAAGCAGGCGCGGAAGCGACCAAGCAGTCGCGGAAGCGTCCAAGCAGGCGCGGTAGCGTCCAAGCAGGCGCGGAAGCGTCCAGGCAGGCGCGGAAGCGTCCAAGCAGGCGCGGAAGCGTGCAAGCAAGCGCGGAAGCGTCCAAGCAGGCGCGGAAGCATGCAAGAAGGCGCAAAGAATCCAAGCAGGCGCGGAAGCGACCAAGCAGTCGCGGAAGCGTCCAAGCAGGCGCGGTAGCGTCCAAGCAGGCGCGGAAGCGTCCAAGCAGGCGCGGAAGCGTCCAAGCATGCGCGGAAGCATGCAAGAAGCCGCAGAAGAGTCCAAGCAGGCGCGGAAGCGTCCAAGCAGTCGCGGAAGCGTCCAAGCAGGCGCGGAAGCGTCCAAGCAGGCGCGGAAGCATGCAAGAAGGCGCAGAAGAGTCCAATCAGGCGCGGAAGCGTCCAAGCAGGCGCGGAAGCGTGCAAGCAGGCGCGGAAGCGTCCAAGCAGGCGCGGAAGCGTGCAAGCAGGCGCGGAAGCGTCCAAGCAGTCGCGGAAGCGTCCAAGCAGTCGCGGAAGCGTCCAAGCAGGCGCGGTAGCGTCCAACCAGGTGCGGAAGCGTCCAAGCAGGCGCGAAAGCATGCAAGAAGCCGCAGAAGAGTCCAAGCAGGCGCGGAAGCGTCCAAGCAGGCGCGGAAGCGTCCAAGCAGGCGCGGAAGCATGCAAGAAGGCGCAGAAGAGTCCAAGCAGGCGCGGAAACGTCCAAGCAGTCGCGGAAGCGTCCAAGCAGGTACGGAAGCGTGCACGAAGGCGCGGAAGCGTCCAAGCAGGCGCGGAAGCGTCCAAGCAGGCGCGGAAACGTCCAAGCAGGCGCGGAAGCGTCCAAGCAGGCGCGGAAGCGTCCAAGCAGGCGCGGAAGCATGCAAGAAAGCGCAGAAGAGACCAGGAAGGCGCGGAAGCGTCCAAGCAGGCGCGGAAACGTCCAAGCAGGCGCGGAAGCATGCAAGAAGACGCAGAAGAGTCCAAGCAGGCGCGGAAGCGTCCAAGCAGGCGGGGAAGCATGCAAGCAGGCGCGGAAGCATGCAAGAAGGCGCAGAAGAGTCCAAGCAGGCGCGGAAGCGTCCAAGCAGTCGCGGAAGCGTCCAAGCAGGCGCGGGAACGTCCAACCAGGTGCGGAAGCGTCCAAGCAGGCGCGGAAGCATGCAAGAAGCCGCAGAAGAGTCCAAGCAGGCGCGGAAGCGTCCAAGCAGACGCGGAAGCGTCCAAGCAGGCGCGGAAGCGTCCAAGCAGGCGCGGAAGCGTCCAAGCAGGCGCGGAAGCGTCCAAGCAGGCGCGGAAGCATGCAAGAAGGCGCAGAAGAGTCCAATCAGGCGCGGAAGCGTCCAAGCAGGCGCGGTAGGGTCCAAGCAGGCGCGGAAACGTCCAAGCTGGCGCGGAAGCGTCCAAGCAGGCGCGGAAGCGTCCAAGCAGGCGTGGAAGAGTCCAAGCAGGCGCGGAAGCGTCCAAGCAGGCGGGGAAGCATGCAAGCAGGCGCGGAAGCATGCAAGAAGGCGCAGAAGAGTCCAAGCAGGCGCGGAAACGTCCAAGCAGGCGCGGAAGAGTCAAAGCAGGCGCGGAAGCGTCCAAGCAGGCGCGGTAGCGTCCAAGCAGGCGCGGAAACGTCCAAGCAGGCGCGGAAGAGTCAAAGCAGGCGCGGAAGCGTCCAAGCAGGCGCGGAAGCGTCCAAGCAGGCGCGGAAGCATGCAAGAAGCCGCAGAAGAGTCCAAGCAGGCGCGGAAGCGTCCAAGCAGTCGCGGAAGCGTCCAAGCAGGCGCGGAAGCGTCCAAGCAGGCGCGGAAGCGTCCAAGCAGGCGCGGAAGCGTCCAAGCAGGCGCGGAAGCATGCAAGAAGGCGCAGAAGAGTCCAATCAGGCGCGGAAGCGTCCAAGCAGGCGCGGAAGCGTGCAAGCAGGCGCGGAAGCGTCCAAGCAGGCGCGGAAGCGTGCAAGCAGGCGCGGAAGCGTCCAAGCAGTCGCGGAAGCGTCCAAGCAGGCGCGGAAGAGTCCAAGCAGGCGCGGTAGCGTCCAACCATGCGCGGAAGCGTCCAAGCAGGCGCGGAAGCATGCAAGAAACCGCAGAAGAGTCCAAGCAGGCGCGGAAGCGTCCAAGCAGTCGCGGAAGCGTCCAAGCAGGCGCGGTAGCGTCCAACCAGGTGCGGAAGCGTCCAAGCAGGCGCGGAAGCATGCAAGAAGCCGCAGAAGAGTCCAAGCAGGCGCGGAAGCGTCCAAGCAGACGCGGAAGCGTCCAAGCAGGCGCGGAAGCGTCCAAGCAGGCGCGGAAGCGTCCAAGCAGGCGCGGAAGCGTCCAAGCAGGCGCGGAAGCATGCAAGAAGGCGCAGAAGAGTCCAATCAGGCGCGGAAGCGTCCAAGCAGGCGCGGTAGGGTCCAAGCAGGCGCGGAAACGTCCAAGCTGGCGCGGAAGCGTCCAAGCAAGCGCGGAAGCGTCCAAGCAGGCGTGGAAGAGTCCAAGCAGGCGCGGAAGCGTCCAAGCAGGCGCGATAGCGTCCAAGCAGGCGCGGAAACGTCCAAGCAGGCGCGGAAGCATGCAAGAAGACGCAGAAGAGTCCAAGCAGGCGCGGAAGCGTCCAAGCAGGCGGGGAAGCATGCAAGCAGGCGCGGAAGCATGCAAGAAGGCGCAGAAGAGTCCAAGCAGGCGCGGAAACGTCCAAGCAGTCGCGGAAGCGTCCAAGCAGGTACGGAAGCGTGCACGAAGGCGCGGAAGCGTCCAAGCAGGCGCGGAAGCGTCCAAGCAGGCGCGGAAACGTCCAAGCAGGCGCGGAAGCGTACAAGCAGGCGCGGAAGCGTCCAAGCAGGCGCGGAAGCATGCAAGAAAGCGCAGAAGAGTCCAAGAAGGCGCGGAAGCGTCCAAGCAGGCGCGGAAGCGTCCAAGCAGTCGCGGAAGCGTCCAAGCAGGCGCGGAAGCGTCCATGCAGCCGCGGAAGCGTCCAAGCAGGTGCGGAAGCGTGGAAGCAGGCGCGGAAGGGTCCAAGGAGTCGCGGAAGCGTCCAAGCAGGCGCGGTAGGGTCCAAGCAGGCGCGGAAACGTCCAAGCTGGCGCGGAAGCGTCCAAGCAGGCGCGGAAGCGTCCAAGCAGGCGTGGAAGAGTCCAAGCAGGCGCGGAAGCGTCCAAGCAGGCGCGATAGCGTCCAAGCAGGCGCGGAAACGTCCAAGCAGGCGCGGAAGCATGCAAGAAGACGCAGAAGAGTCCAAGCAGGCGCGGAAGCGTCCAAGCAGGCGGGGAAGCATGCAAGCAGGCGCGGAAGCATGCAAGAAGGCGCAGAAGAGTCCAAGCAGGCGCGGAAACGTCCAAGCAGTCGCGGAAGCGTCCAAGCAGGTACGGAAGCGTGCACGAAGGCGCGGAAGCGTCCAAGCAGGCGCGGAAGCGTCCAAGCAGGCGCGGAAACGTCCAAGCAGGCGCGGAAGCGTCCAAGCAGGCGGGGAAGCATGCAAGCAGGCGCGGAAGCATGCAAGAAGGCGCAGAAGAGTCCAAGCAGGCGCGGAAACGTCCAAGCAGTCGCGGAAGCGTCCAAGCAGGCGCGGAAGCGTCCAAGCAGTCGCGGAAGCGTCCAAGCAGGCGCGGTAGCGTCCAACCAGGTGCGGAAGCGTCCAAGCAGGCGCGGAAGCATGCAAGAAGCCGCAGAAGAGTCCAAGCAGGCGCGGAAGCGTCCAAGCAGACGCGGAAGCGTCCAAGCAGGCGCGGAAGCGTCCAAGCAGGCGCGGAAGCGTCCAAGCAGGCGCGGAAGCGTCCAAGCAGGCGCGGAAGCATGCAAGAAGGCGCAGAAGAGTCCAATCAGGCGCGGAAGCGTCCAAGCAGGCGCGGTAGGGTCCAAGCAGGCGCGGAAACGTCCAAGCTGGCGCGGAAGCGTCCAAGCAGGCGCGGAAGCGTCCAAGCAGGCGTGGAAGAGTCCAAGCAGGCGCGGAAGCGTCCAAGCAGGCGGGGAAGCATGCAAGCAGGCGCGGAAGCATGCAAGAAGGCGCAGAAGAGTCCAAGCAGGCGCGGAAGCGTCCAAGCAGTCGCGGAAGCGTCGAAGCAGGCGCTGAAACGTCCAAGCAGGCGCGGAAGCATGCAAGAAGGCGCAGAAGAGTCCAAGCAGGCGCGGAAGCGTCCAAGCAGGCGGGGAAGCATGCAAGCAGGCGAGGAAGCGTCCAAGCAAGCGCGGAAACGTCCAAGGAGGCGGGGAAGCATGCAAGCAGGCGCGGAAGCGTCCAAGCAAGCGCGGAAACGTCCAAGCAGGCGGGGAAGCATGCAAGCACGCGCGGAAGCGTCCAAGCAGGCGCGGAAACGTACAAGTAGGCGCGGCAGCATGCAAGAAGGCGCAGAAGAGTCCAAGCAGGCGCGGAAGCATTCAAGCAGGCTCGGAAGCGTCCAAGCAGGCGCGGAAACGTACAAGTAGGCGCGACAGCAAGCAAGAAGGCGCAGAAGAGTCCAAGCAGGCGCGGAAGAGTCAAAGCAGGCGCGGAAGCGTCCAAGCAGGCGCGGAAGCGTCCAAGCAGGCGCGGAAGCATGCAAGAAGCCGCAGAAGAGTCCAAGCAGGCGCGGAAGCGTCCAAGCAGTCGCGGAAGCGTCCAAGCAGGCGCGGAAGCGTCCAAGCAGGCGCGGAAGCGTCCAAGCAGGCGGGGAAGCATGCAAGCAGGCGCGGAAGCGTCCAAGCAGGCGCGGAAACGTACAAGTAGGCGCGGCAGCATGCAAGAAGGCGCAGAAGAGTCCAAGCAGGCGCGGAAGCATTCAAGCAGGCGCGGAAGCGTCCAAGCAGGCGCGGAAACGTACAAGTAGGCGCGACAGCAAGCAAGAAGGCGCAGAAGAGTCCAAGCAGGCGCGGAAGCGTCCAAGCAGTCGCGGAAGCGTCCAAGTAGGCGCGGAAGCGTCCAAGCAGGCGCGGAAACGTCCAAGCAGGCGCGGAAGCGTCCAAGCAGGCGCGGAAGCGTCCAAGCAGGCGCGGAAGCGTCCATACATGCGCAGAAGCGTCCAAGCAGGCGCGGAAACGTCAAAGTAGGCGCGGAAGCATGCAAGAAGGCGCAGAAGAGTCCAAACAGGCGCAGAAGAGTCCAACCAGGCGCGGAAGCGTCCAAGCAGTCGCGGAAGCGTCCAAGCAGGCGCGGTAGCGTCCAACCAGGCGCGGAAGCATGCAAGAAGGCGCAGAAGAGTCCAAGCAGTCGCGGAAGCGTCCAAGCAGGCGCGGTAGCGTCCAACCAGGCGCGGAAGCATGCAAGAAGGCGCAGAAGAGTCCAAGCAGGCGCGGAAGCGTCCAAGCAGGCGCGGAAGCGTCCAAGCAGGCGCGGAAGCGTCCAAGCAGGCGCGGAAGCATGCAAGAAGGCGCAGAAGAGTCCAATCAGGCGCGGAAGCGTCCAAGCAGGCGCGGTAGCGTCCAATCAGGCACGGAAGCGTCCAAGTAGGCGCGGAAACGTCCAAGCAGGCGTGGGAGCGTCCAAGCAGGCGCGAAACCGTGCAAGCAGGCGCGAAACCGTGCAAGCAGGCGCGGAAGCGTCGAAGCAGGCGCTGAAACGTCCAAGCAGGCGCGGAAGCATGCAAGAAGGCGCAGAATAGTCCAAGCAGGCGCGGAAGCGTCCAAGCAGGCGCGGTAGCGTCCAACCATGTGCGGAAGCGTCCAAGCAGGCGCGGAAGCATGCAAGAAGCCGCAGAAGAGTCCAAGCAGGCGTGCGAGCGTCCAAGCAGGCGCGAAACCGTGCAAGCAGGCGCGGAAGCGTCCAAGCAGGCGCGGAAGCGTCCAAGCAGTCGCGGAAGCGTCCGAGCAGACGCGGAAGCGTCCAAGCAGGCGTGGAAGAGTCCAAGCAGGCGCGGAAGCGTCCAAGCAGGCGCGATAGCGTCCAAGCAGGCGCGGAAACGTCCAAGCAGGCGCGGAAGCATGCAAGAAGACGCAGAAGAGTCCAAGCAGGCGCGGAAGCGTCCAAGCAGGCGGGGAAGCATGCAAGCAGGCGCGGAAGCATGCAAGAAGGTGCAGAAGAGTCCAAGCAGGCGCGGAAACGTCCAAGCAGTCGCGGAAGCGTCCAAGCAGGTACGGAAGCGTGCACGAAGGCGCGGAAGCGTCCAAGCAGGCGCGGAAGCGTCCAAGCAGGCGCGGAAACGTCCAAGCAGGCGCGGAAGCGTCCAAGCAGTCGCGGAAGCGTCCAAGCAGGCGCGGTAGCGTCCAACCAGGTGCGGAAGCGTCCAAGCAGGCGCGGAAGCATGCAAGAAGCCGCAGAAGAGTCCAAGCAGGCGCGGAAGCGTCCAAGCAGACGCGGAAGCGTCCAAGCAGGCGCGGAAGCGTCCAAGCAGGCGCGGAAGCATGCAAGAAGGCGCAGAAGAGTCCAATCAGGCGCGGAAGCGTCCAAGCAGGCGCGGAAGCGTCCATACATGCGCAGAAGCGTCCAAGCAGGCGCGGAAACGTCAAAGTAGGCGCGGAAGCATGCAAGAAGGCGCAGAAGAGTCCAAACAGGCGCAGAAGAGTCCAACCAGGCGCGGAAGCGTCCAAGCAGTCGCGGAAGCGTCCAAGCAGGCGCGGTAGCGTCCAACCAGGCGCGGAAGCATGCAAGAAGGCGCAGAAGAGTCCAAGCAGTCGCGGAAGCGTCCAAGCAGGCGCGGTAGCGTCCAACCAGGCGCGGAAGCATGCAAGAAGGCGCAGAAGAGTCCAAGCAGGCGCGGAAGCGTCCAAGCAGGCGCGGAAGCGTCCAAGCAGGCGCGGAAGCGTCCATACATGCGCAGAAGCGTCCAAGCAGGCGCGGAAACGTCAAAGTAGGCGCGGAAGCATGCAAGAAGGCGCAGAAGAGTCCAAACAGGCGCAGAAGAGTCCAACCAGGCGCGGAAGCGTCCAAGCAGTCGCGGAAGCGTCCAAGCAGGCGCGGTAGCGTCCAACCAGGCGCGGAAGCATGCAAGAAGGCGCAGAAGAGTCCAAGCAGTCGCGGAAGCGTCCAAGCAGGCGCGGTAGCGTCCAACCAGGCGCGGAAGCATGCAAGAAGGCGCAGAAGAGTCCAAGCAGGCGCGGAAGCGTCCAAGCAGGCGCGGAAGCGTCCAAGCAGGCGCGGAAGCGTCCAAGCAGGCGCGGAAGCATGCAAGAAGGCGCAGAAGAGTCCAATCAGGCGCGGAAGCGTCCAAGCAGGCGCGGTAGCGTCCAATCAGGCACGGAAGCGTCCAAGTAGGCGCGGAAACGTCCAAGCAGGCGTGGGAGCGTCCAAGCAGGCGCGAAACCGTGCAAGCAGGCGCGAAACCGTGCAAGCAGGCGCGGAAGCGTCGAAGCAGGCGCTGAAACGTCCAAGCAGGCGCGGAAGCATGCAAGAAGGCGCAGAATAGTCCAAGAAGGCGCGGAAGCGTCCAAGCAGGCGCGGAAACGTCCAAGCAGGCGCGGAAGCATGCAAGAAGACGCAGAAGAGTCCAAGCAGGCGCGGAAGCGTCCAAGCAGGCGGGGAAGCATGCAAGCAGGCGCGGAAGCATGCAAGAAGGCGCAGAAGAGTCCAAGCAGGCGCGGAAGCGTCCAAGCAGTCGCGGAAGCGTCCAAGCAGGCGCAGAAGCGTCCAAGCAGGCGGGGAAGCATGCAAGCAGGCGAGGAAGCGTCCAAGCAAGCGCGGAAACGTCCAAGGAGGCGGGGAAGCATGCAAGCAGGCGCGGAAGCGTCCAAGCAAGCGCGGAAACGTCCAAGCTGGCGCGGAAGCGTCCAAGCAGGCGCAGAAGCGTCCAAGCAGGCGCGGAAACGTCAAAGTAGGCGCGGAAGCATGCAAGAAGGCGCAGAAGAGTCCAAACAGGCGCAGAAGAGTCCAACCAGGCGCGGAAGCGTCCAAGCAGTCGCGGAAGCGTCCAAGCAGGCGCGGTAGCGTCCAACCAGGCGCGGAAGCATGCAAGAAGGCGCAGAAGAGTCCAAGCAGTCGCGGAAGCGTCCAAGCAGGCGCGGTAGCGTCCAACCAGGCGCGGAAGCATGCAAGAAGGCGCAGAAGAGTCCAAGCAGGCGCGGAAGCGTCCAAGCAGGCGCGGAAGCGTCCAAGCAGGCGCGGAAGCGTCCAAGCAGGCGCGGAAGCATGCAAGAAGGCGCAGAAGAGTCCAATCAGGCGCGGAAGCGTCCAAGCAGGCGCGGTAGCGTCCAATCAGGCACGGAAGCGTCCAAGTAGGCGCGGAAACGTCCAAGCAGGCGTGGGAGCGTCCAAGCAGGCGCGAAACCGTGCAAGCAGGCGCGAAACCGTGCAAGCAGGCGCGGAAGCGTCGAAGCAGGCGCTGAAACGTCCAAGCAGGCGCGGAAGCATGCAAGAAGGCGCAGAATAGTCCAAGCAGGCGCGGAAGCGTCCAAGCAGGCGCGGTAGCGTCCAACCATGTGCGGAAGCGTCCAAGCAGGCGCGGAAGCATGCAAGAAGCCGCAGAAGAGTCCAAGCAGGCGTGCGAGCGTCCAAGCAGGCGCGAAACCGTGCAAGCAGGCGCGGAAGCGTCCAAGCAGGCGCGGAAGCGTCCAAGCAGTCGCGGAAGCGTCCGAGCAGTCGCGGAAGCGTCCAAGCAGGCGTGGAAGAGTCCAAGCAGGCGCGGAAGCGTCCAAGCAGGCGCGATAGCGTCCAAGCAGGCGCGGAAACGTCCAAGCAGGCGCGGAAGCATGCAAGAAGACGCAGAAGAGTCCAAGCAGGCGCGGAAGCGTCCAAGCAGGCGGGGAAGCATGCAAGCAGGCGCGGAAGCATGCAAGAAGGTGCAGAAGAGTCCCAGCAGGCGCGGAAACGTCCAAGCAGTCGCGGAAGCGTCCAAGCAGGTACGGAAGCGTGCACGAAGGCGCGGAAGCGTCCAAGCAGGCGCGGAAGCGTCCAAGCAGGCGCGGAAACGTCCAAGCAGGCGCGGAAGCGTCCAAGCAGGCGCGGAAGCATGCAAGAAAGCGCAGAAGAGTCCAAGAAGGCGCGGAAGCGTCCAAGCAGGCGCGGAAACGTCCAAGCAGGCGCGGAAGCATGCAAGAAGACGCAGAAGAGTCCAAGCAGGCGCGGAAGCGTCCAAGCAGGCGGGGAAGCATGCAAGCAGGCGCGGAAGCATGCAAGAAGGCGCAGAAGAGTCCAAGCAGGCGCGGAAGCGTCCAAGCAGTCGCGGAAGCGTCCAAGCAGGCGCGGTAGCGTCCAACCAGGTGCGGAAGCGTCCAAGCAGGCGCGGAAGCATGCAAGAAGCCGCAGAAGAGTCCAAGCAGGCGCGGAAGCGTCCAAGCAGACGCGGAAGCGTCCAAGCAGGCGCGGAAGCGTCCAAGCAGGCGCGGAAGCATGCAAGAAGGCGCAGAAGAGTCCAATCAGGCGCGGAAGCGTCCAAGCAGGCGCGGTAGGGTCCAAGCAGGCGCGGAAACGTCCAAGCTGGCGCGGAAGCGTCCAAGCAGGCGCGGAAGCGTCCAAGCAGGCGTGGAAGAGTCCAAGCAGGCGCGGAAGCGTCCAAGCAGGCGCGATAGCGTCCAAGCAGGCGCGGAAACGTCCAAGCAGGCGCGGAAGCATGCAAGAAGACGCAGAAGAGTCCAAGCAGGCGCGGAAGCGTCCAAGCAGGCGGGGAAGCATGCAAGCAGGCGCGGAAGCATGCAAGAAGGCGCAGAAGAGTCCAAGCAGGCGCGGAAACGTCCAAGCAGTCGCGGAAGCGTCCAAGCAGGTACGGAAGCGTGCACGAAGGCGCGGAAGCGTCCAAGCAGGCGCGGAAGCGTCCAAGCAGGCGCGGAAACGTCCAAGCAGGCGCGGAAGCGTACAAGCAGGCGCGGAAGCGTCCAAGCAGGCGCGGAAGCATGCAAGAAAGCGCAGAAGAGTCCAAGAAGGCACGGAAGCGTCCAAGCAGGCGCGGAAGCGTCCAAGCAGTCGCGGAAGCGTCCAAGCAGGCGCGGAAGCGTCCATGCAGCCGCGGAAGCGTCCAAGCAGGTGCGGAAGCGTGGAAGCAGGCGCGGAAGGGTCCAAGCAGTCGCGGAAGCGTCCAAGCAGGCGCGGTAGGGTCCAAGCAGGCGCGGAAACGTCCAAGCTGGCGCGGAAGCGTCCAAGCAGGCGCGGAAGCGTCCAAGCAGGCGTGGAAGAGTCCAAGCAGGCGCGGAAGCGTCCAAGCAGGCGCGATAGCGTCCAAGCAGGCGCGGAAACGTCCAAGCAGGCGCGGAAGCATGCAAGAAGACGCAGAAGAGTCCAAGCAGGCGCGGAAGCGTCCAAGCAGGCGGGGAAGCATGCAAGCAGGCGCGGAAGCATGCAAGAAGGCGCAGAAGAGTCCAAGCAGGCGCGGAAACGTCCAAGCAGTCGCGGAAGCGTCCAAGCAGGTACGGAAGCGTGCACGAAGGCGCGGAAGCGTCCAAGCAGGCGCGGAAGCGTCCAAGCAGGCGCGGAAACGTCCAAGCAGGCGCGGAAGCGTCCAAGCAGGCGCTGAAGCGTCCAAGCAGGCGCGGAAGCATGCAAGAAAGCGCAGAAGAGTCCAAGAAGGCGCGGAAGCGTCCAAGCAGGCGCGGAAGCGTCCAAGCAGTCGCGGAAGCGTCCAAGCAGGCGCGGAAGCGTCCATGCAGCCGCGGAAGCGTCCAAGCAGGTGCGGAAGCGTGGAAGCAGGCGCGGAAGGGTCCAAGCAGTCGCGGAAGCGTCCAAGCAGGCGCGGTAGGGTCCAAGCAGGCGCGGAAACGTCCAAGCTGGCGCGGAAGCGTCCAAGCAGGCGCGGAAGCGTCCAAGCAGGCGTGGAAGAGTCCAAGCAGGCGCGGAAGCGTCCAAGCAGGCGCGATAGCGTCCAAGCAGGCGCGGAAACGTCTAAGCAGGCGCGGAAGCATGCAAGAAGCCGCAGAAGAGTCCAAGCAGGCGCGGAAGCGTCCAAGCAGACGCGGAAGCGTCCAAGCAGGCGCGGAAGCGTCCAAGCAGGCGCGGAAGCATGCAAGAAGGCGCAGAAGAGTCCAATCAGGCGCGGAAGCGTCCAAGCAGGCGCGGTAGGGTCCAAGCAGGCGCGGAAACGTCCAAGCTGGCGCGGAAGCGTCCAAGCAGGCGCGGAAGAGTCCAAGCAGGCGTGGAAGAGTCCAAGCAGGCGCGGAAGCGTCCAAGCAGGCGCGATAGCGTCCAAGCAGGCGCGGAAACGTCCAAGCAGGCGCGGAAGCATGCAAGAAGACGCAGAAGAGTCCAAGCAGGCGCGGAAGCGTCCAAGCAGGCGGGGAAGCATGCAAGCAGGCGCGGAAGCATGCAAGAAGGCGCAGAAGAGTCCAAGCAGGCGCGGAAACGTCCAAGCAGTCGCGGAAGCGTCCAAGCAGGTACGGAAGCGTGCACGAAGGCGCGGAAGCGTCCAAGCAGGCGCGGAAGCGTCCAAGCAGGCGCGGAAACGTCCAAGCAGGCGCGGAAGCGTACAAGCAGGCGCGGAAGCGTCCAAGCAGGCGCGGAAGCATGCAAGAAAGCGCAGAAGAGTCCAAGAAGGCGCGGAAGCGTCCAAGCAGGCGCGGAAGCGTCCAAGCAGTCGCGGAAGCGTCCAAGCAGGCGCGGAAGCGTCCATGCAACCGCAGAAGCGTCCAAGCAGGTGCGGAAGCGTGGAAGCAAGCGCGGAAGGGTCCAAGCAGTCGCGGAAGCGTCCAAGCAGGCGCGGTAGGGTCCAAGCAGGCGCGGAAACGTCCAAGCTGGCGCGGAAGCGTCCAAGCAGGCGCGGAAGCGTCCAAGCAGGCGTGGAAGAGTCCAAGCAGGCGCGGAAGCGTCCAAGCAAGCGCGGAAGCGTCCAAGCAGGCGCGGAAGCGTCCAAGCAGGCGCGCAAGCATGCAAGAAGGCGCAAAGAATCCAAGCAGGCGCGGAAGCGTCCAAGCAGTCGCGGAAGCGTCCAAGCAGGCGCGGTAGCGTCCAAGCAGGCGCGGAAGCGTCCAAGCAGGCGCGGAAGCGTCCAAGCAGGCGCGGAAGCGTCCAAGCAGGCGCGGAAGCGTCCAAGCATGCGCGGAAGCATGCAAGAAGCCGCAGAAGAGTCCAAGCAGGCGCGGAAGCGTCCAAGCAGTCGCGGAAGCGTCCAAGCAGGCGCGGAAGCGTCCAAGCAGGCGCGGAAGCATGCAAGAAGACGCAGAAGAGTCCAAGCAGGCGCGGAAGCGTCCAAGCAGGCGGGGAAGCATGCAAGCAGGCGCGGAAGCATGCAAGAAGGCGCAGAAGAGTCCAAGCAGCCGCGGAAACGTCCAAGCAGTCGCGGAAGCGTCCAAGCAGGTACGGAAGCGTGCACGAAGGCGCGGAAGCGTCCAAGCAGGCGCGGAAGCGTCCAAGCAGGCGCGGAAGCATGCAAGAAGGCGCAGAAGAGTCCAAGCAGGCGCGGAAGCGTCCAAGCAGGCGCGGAAGCGTCCAAGCAGGCGCGGAAGCGTCCAAGCAGGCGCGGAAGCGTCCATACATGCGCAGAAGCGTCCAAGCAGGCGCGGAAACGTCAAAGTAGGCGCGGAAGCATGCAAGAAGGCGCAGAAGAGTCCAAACAGGCGCAGAAGAGTCCAACCAGGCGCGGAAGCGTCCAAGCAGTCGCGGAAGCGTCCAAGCAGGCGCGGTAGCGTCCAACCAGGCGCGGAAGCATGCAAGAAGGCGCAGAAGAGTCCAAGCAGTCGCGGAAGCGTCCAAGCAGGCGCGGTAGCGTCCAACCAGGCGCGGAAGCATGCAAGAAGGCGCAGAAGAGTCCAAGCAGGCGCGGAAGCGTCCAAGCAGGCGCGGAAGCGTCCAAGCAGGCGCGGAAGCGTCCATACATGCGCAGAAGCGTCCAAGCAGGCGCGGAAACGTCAAAGTAGGCGCGGAAGCATGCAAGAAGGCGCAGAAGAGTCCAAACAGGCGCAGAAGAGTCCAACCAGGCGCGGAAGCGTCCAAGCAGTCGCGGAAGCGTCCAAGCAGGCGCGGTAGCGTCCAACCAGGCGCGGAAGCATGCAAGAAGGCGCAGAAGAGTCCAAGCAGTCGCGGAAGCGTCCAAGCAGGCGCGGTAGCGTCCAACCAGGCGCGGAAGCATGCAAGAAGGCGCAGAAGAGTCCAAGCAGGCGCGGAAGCGTCCAAGCAGGCGCGGAAGCGTCCAAGCAGGCGCGGAAGCGTCCAAGCAGGCGCGGAAGCATGCAAGAAGGCGCAGAAGAGTCCAATCAGGCGCGGAAGCGTCCAAGCAGGCGCGGTAGCGTCCAATCAGGCACGGAAGCGTCCAAGTAGGCGCGGAAACGTCCAAGCAGGCGTGGGAGCGTCCAAGCAGGCGCGAAACCGTGCAAGCAGGCGCGAAACCGTGCAAGCAGGCGCGGAAGCGTCGAAGCAGGCGCTGAAACGTCCAAGCAGGCGCGGAAGCATGCAAGAAGGCGCAGAATAGTCCAAGAAGGCGCGGAAGCGTCCAAGCAGGCGCGGAAACGTCCAAGCAGGCGCGGAAGCATGCAAGAAGACGCAGAAGAGTCCAAGCAGGCGCGGAAGCGTCCAAGCAGGCGGGGAAGCATGCAAGCAGGCGCGGAAGCATGCAAGAAGGCGCAGAAGAGTCCAAGCAGGCGCGGAAGCGTCCAAGCAGTCGCGGAAGCGTCCAAGCAGGCGCAGAAGCGTCCAAGCAGGCGGGGAAGCATGCAAGCAGGCGAGGAAGCGTCCAAGCAAGCGCGGAAACGTCCAAGGAGGCGGGGAAGCATGCAAGCAGGCGCGGAAGCGTCCAAGCAAGCGCGGAAACGTCCAAGCTGGCGCGGAAGCGTCCAAGCAGGCGCAGAAGCGTCCAAGCAGGCGCGGAAACGTCAAAGTAGGCGCGGAAGCATGCAAGAAGGCGCAGAAGAGTCCAAACAGGCGCAGAAGAGTCCAACCAGGCGCGGAAGCGTCCAAGCAGTCGCGGAAGCGTCCAAGCAGGCGCGGTAGCGTCCAACCAGGCGCGGAAGCATGCAAGAAGGCGCAGAAGAGTCCAAGCAGTCGCGGAAGCGTCCAAGCAGGCGCGGTAGCGTCCAACCAGGCGCGGAAGCATGCAAGAAGGCGCAGAAGAGTCCAAGCAGGCGCGGAAGCGTCCAAGCAGGCGCGGAAGCGTCCAAGCAGGCGCGGAAGCGTCCAAGCAGGCGCGGAAGCATGCAAGAAGGCGCAGAAGAGTCCAATCAGGCGCGGAAGCGTCCAAGCAGGCGCGGTAGCGTCCAATCAGGCACGGAAGCGTCCAAGTAGGCGCGGAAACGTCCAAGCAGGCGTGGGAGCGTCCAAGCAGGCGCGAAACCGTGCAAGCAGGCGCGAAACCGTGCAAGCAGGCGCGGAAGCGTCGAAGCAGGCGCTGAAACGTCCAAGCAGGCGCGGAAGCATGCAAGAAGGCGCAGAATAGTCCAAGCAGGCGCGGAAGCGTCCAAGCAGGCGCGGTAGCGTCCAACCATGTGCGGAAGCGTCCAAGCAGGCGCGGAAGCATGCAAGAAGCCGCAGAAGAGTCCAAGCAGGCGTGCGAGCGTCCAAGCAGGCGCGAAACCGTGCAAGCAGGCGCGGAAGCGTCCAAGCAGGCGCGGAAGCGTCCAAGCAGTCGCGGAAGCGTCCGAGCAGTCGCGGAAGCGTCCAAGCAGGCGTGGAAGAGTCCAAGCAGGCGCGGAAGCGTCCAAGCAGGCGCGATAGCGTCCAAGCAGGCGCGGAAACGTCCAAGCAGGCGCGGAAGCATGCAAGAAGACGCAGAAGAGTCCAAGCAGGCGCGGAAGCGTCCAAGCAGGCGGGGAAGCATGCAAGCAGGCGCGGAAGCATGCAAGAAGGTGCAGAAGAGTCCCAGCAGGCGCGGAAACGTCCAAGCAGTCGCGGAAGCGTCCAAGCAGGTACGGAAGCGTGCACGAAGGCGCGGAAGCGTCCAAGCAGGCGCGGAAGCGTCCAAGCAGGCGCGGAAACGTCCAAGCAGGCGCGGAAGCGTCCAAGCAGGCGCGGAAGCATGCAAGAAAGCGCAGAAGAGTCCAAGAAGGCGCGGAAGCGTCCAAGCAGGCGCGGAAACGTCCAAGCAGGCGCGGAAGCATGCAAGAAGACGCAGAAGAGTCCAAGCAGGCGCGGAAGCGTCCAAGCAGGCGGGGAAGCATGCAAGCAGGCGCGGAAGCATGCAAGAAGGCGCAGAAGAGTCCAAGCAGGCGCGGAAACGTCCAAGCTGGCGCGGAAGCGTCCAAGCAGGCGCGGAAGCGTCCAAGCAGGCGTGGAAGAGTCCAAGCAGGCGCGGAAGCGTCCAAGCAGGCGCGATAGCGTCCAAGCAGGCGCGGAAACGTCCAAGCAGGCGCGGAAGCATGCAAGAAGACGCAGAAGAGTCCAAGCAGGCGCGGAAGCGTCCAAGCAGGCGGGGAAGCATGCAAGCAGGCGCGGAAGCATGCAAGAAGGCGCAGAAGAGTCCAAGCAGGCGCGGAAACGTCCAAGCAGTCGCGGAAGCGTCCAAGCAGGTACGGAAGCGTGCACGAAGGCGCGGAAGCGTCCAAGCAGGCGCGGAAGCGTCCAAGCAGGCGCGGAAACGTCCAAGCAGGCGCGGAAGCGTACAAGCAGGCGCGGAAGCGTCCAAGCAGGCGCGGAAGCATGCAAGAAAGCGCAGAAGAGTCCAAGAAGGCACGGAAGCGTCCAAGCAGGCGCGGAAGCGTCCAAGCAGTCGCGGAAGCGTCCAAGCAGGCGCGGAAGCGTCCATGCAGCCGCGGAAGCGTCCAAGCAGGTGCGGAAGCGTGGAAGCAGGCGCGGAAGGGTCCAAGCAGTCGCGGAAGCGTCCAA
Organism: Cerceris ruficornis; assembly: GCA_963989415.1. NCBI lineage: Eukaryota > Metazoa > Arthropoda > Insecta > Hymenoptera > Crabronidae > Cerceris > Cerceris ruficornis. The sequence continues at coordinate 2,330,379 of OZ022522.1, forward strand.
GCAGGCGCGGTAGGGTCCAAGCAGGCGCGGAAACGTCCAAGCTGGCGCGGAAGCGTCCAAGCAGGCGCGGAAGCGTCCAAGCAGGCGTGGAAGAGTCCAAGCAGGCGCGGAAGCGTCCAAGCAGGCGCGATAGCGTCCAAGCAGGCGCGGAAACGTCCAAGCAGGCGCGGAAGCATGCAAGAAGACGCAGAAGAGTCCAAGCAGGCGCGGAAGCGTCCAAGCAGGCGGGGAAGCATGCAAGCAGGCGCGGAAGCATGCAAGAAGGCGCAGAAGAGTCCAAGCAGGCGCGGAAACGTCCAAGCAGTCGCGGAAGCGTCCAAGCAGGTACGGAAGCGTGCACGAAGGCGCGGAAGCGTCCAAGCAGGCGCGGAAGCGTCCAAGCAGGCGCGGAAACGTCCAAGCAGGCGCGGAAGCGTCCAAGCAGGCGCTGAAGCGTCCAAGCAGGCGCGGAAGCATGCAAGAAAGCGCAGAAGAGTCCAAGAAGGCGCGGAAGCGTCCAAGCAGGCGCGGAAGCGTCCAAGCAGTCGCGGAAGCGTCCAAGCAGGCGCGGAAGCGTCCATGCAGCCGCGGAAGCGTCCAAGCAGGTGCGGAAGCGTGGAAGCAGGCGCGGAAGGGTCCAAGCAGTCGCGGAAGCGTCCAAGCAGGCGCGGTAGGGTCCAAGCAGGCGCGGAAACGTCCAAGCTGGCGCGGAAGCGTCCAAGCAGGCGCGGAAGCGTCCAAGCAGGCGTGGAAGAGTCCAAGCAGGCGCGGAAGCGTCCAAGCAGGCGCGATAGCGTCCAAGCAGGCGCGGAAACGTCTAAGCAGGCGCGGAAGCATGCAAGAAGCCGCAGAAGAGTCCAAGCAGGCGCGGAAGCGTCCAAGCAGACGCGGAAGCGTCCAAGCAGGCGCGGAAGCGTCCAAGCAGGCGCGGAAGCATGCAAGAAGGCGCAGAAGAGTCCAATCAGGCGCGGAAGCGTCCAAGCAGGCGCGGTAGGGTCCAAGCAGGCGCGGAAACGTCCAAGCTGGCGCGGAAGCGTCCAAGCAGGCGCGGAAGCGTCCAAGCAGGCGTGGAAGAGTCCAAGCAGGCGCGGAAGCGTCCAAGCAGGCGCGATAGCGTCCAAGCAGGCGCGGAAACGTCCAAGCAGGCGCGGAAGCATGCAAGAAGACGCAGAAGAGTCCAAGCAGGCGCGGAAGCGTCCAAGCAGGCGGGGAAGCATGCAAGCAGGCGCGGAAGCATGCAAGAAGGCGCAGAAGAGTCCAAGCAGGCGCGGAAACGTCCAAGCAGTCGCGGAAGCGTCCAAGCAGGTACGGAAGCGTGCACGAAGGCGCGGAAGCGTCCAAGCAGGCGCGGAAGCGTCCAAGCAGGCGCGGAAACGTCCAAGCAGGCGCGGAAGCGTACAAGCAGGCGCGGAAGCGTCCAAGCAGGCGCGGAAGCATGCAAGAAAGCGCAGAAGAGTCCAAGAAGGCGCGGAAGCGTCCAAGCAGGCGCGGAAGCGTCCAAGCAGTCGCGGAAGCGTCCAAGCAGGCGCGGAAGCGTCCATGCAACCGCAGAAGCGTCCAAGCAGGTGCGGAAGCGTGGAAGCAAGCGCGGAAGGGTCCAAGCAGTCGCGGAAGCGTCCAAGCAGGCGCGGTAGGGTCCAAGCAGGCGCGGAAACGTCCAAGCTGGCGCGGAAGCGTCCAAGCAGGCGCGGAAGCGTCCAAGCAGGCGTGGAAGAGTCCAAGCAGGCGCGGAAGCGTCCAAGCAAGCGCGGAAGCGTCCAAGCAGGCGCGGAAGCGTCCAAGCAGGCGCGCAAGCATGCAAGAAGGCGCAAAGAATCCAAGCAGGCGCGGAAGCGTCCAAGCAGTCGCGGAAGCGTCCAAGCAGGCGCGGTAGCGTCCAAGCAGGCGCGGAAGCGTCCAAGCAGGCGCGGAAGCGTCCAAGCAGGCGCGGAAGCGTCCAAGCAGGCGCGGAAGCGTCCAAGCATGCGCGGAAGCATGCAAGAAGCCGCAGAAGAGTCCAAGCAGGCGCGGAAGCGTCCAAGCAGTCGCGGAAGCGTCCAAGCAGGCGCGGAAGCGTCCAAGCAGGCGCGGAAGCATGCAAGAAGACGCAGAAGAGTCCAAGCAGGCGCGGAAGCGTCCAAGCAGGCGGGGAAGCATGCAAGCAGGCGCGGAAGCATGCAAGAAGGCGCAGAAGCATGCAAGAAGGCGCAGAAGAGTCCAATCAGGCGCGGAAGCGTCCAAGCAGGCGCGGTAGGGTCCAAGCAGGCGCGGAAACGTCCAAGCTGGCGCGGAAGCGTCCAAGCAGGCGCGGAAGCGTCCAAGCAGGCGTGGAAGAGTCCAAGCAGGCGCGGAAGCGTCCAAGCAGGCGCGATAGCGTCCAAGCAGGCGCGGAAACGTCCAAGCAGGCGCGGAAGCATGCAAGAAGACGCAGAAGAGTCCAAGCAGGCGCGGAAGCGTCCAAGCAGGCGGGGAAGCATGCAAGCAGGCGCGGAAGCATGCAAGAAGGCGCAGAAGAGTCCAAGCAGGCGCGGAAACGTCCAAGCAGTCGCGGAAGCGTCCAAGCAGGTACGGAAGCGTCCAAGCAGGCGCGGAAGCGTCCAAGCAGGCGCGGAAACGTCCAAGCAGGCGCGGAAGCGTACAAGCAGGCGCGGAAGCGTCCAAGCAGGCGCGGAAGCATGCAAGAAAGCGCAGAAGAGTCCAAGAAGGCGCGGAAGCGTCCAAGCAGGCGCGGAAGCGTCCAAGCAGTCGCGGAAGCGTCCAAGCAGGCGCGGAAGCGTCCATGCAGCCGCGGAAGCGTCCAAGCAGGTGCGGAAGCGTGGAAGCAGGCGCGGAAGGGTCCAAGCAGTCGCGGAAGCGTCCAAGCAGGCGCGGTAGGGTCCAAGCAGGCGCGGAAACGTCCAAGCTGGCGCGGAAGCGTCCAAGCAGGCGCGGAAGCGTCCAAGCAGGCGTGGAAGAGTCCAAGCAGGCGCGGAAGCGTCCAAGCAGGCGGGGAAGCATGCAAGCAGGCGCGGAAGCATGCAAGAAGGCGCAGAAGAGTCCAAGCAGGCGCGGAAACGTCCAAGCAGTCGCGGAAGCGTCCAAGCAGGTACGGAAGCGTGCACGAAGGCGCGGAAGCGTCCAAGCAGGCGCGGAAGCGTCCAAGCAGGCGCGGAAGCGTGCAAGCAAGCGCGGAAGCGTCCAAGCAGGCGCGGAAGCATGCAAGAAGGCGCAAAGAATCCAAGCAGGCGCGGAAGCGTCCAAGCAGTCGCGGAAGCGTCCAAGCAGGCGCGGTAGCGTCCAAGCAGGCGCGGAAGCGTCCAAGCAGGCGCGGAAGCGTCCAAGCAGGCGCGGAAGCGTCCAAGCAGGCGCGGAAGCGTCCAAGCATGCGCGGAAGCATGCAAGAAGCCGCAGAAGAGTCCAAGCAGGCGCGGAAGCGTCCAAGCAGTCGCGGAAGCGTCCAAGCAGGCGCGGAAGCGTCCAAGCAGGCGCGGAAGCATGCAAGAAGACGCAGAAGAGTCCAAGCAGGCGCGGAAGCGTCCAAGCAGGCGGGGAAGCATGCAAGCAGGCGCGGAAGCATGCAAGAAGGCGCAGAAGAGTCCAAGCAGCCGCGGAAACGTCCAAGCAGTCGCGGAAGCGTCCAAGCAGGTACGGAAGCGTGCACGAAGGCGCGGAAGCGTCCAAGCAGGCGCGGAAGCGTCCAAGCAGGCGCGGTAGCGTCCAACCATGTGCGGAAGCGTCCAAGCAGGCGCGGAAGCATGCAAGAAACCGCAGAAGAGTCCAAGCAGGCGCGGAAGCGTCCAAGCAGTCGCGGAAGCGTCCAAGCAGGCGCGGTAGCGTCCAACCAGGTGCGGAAGCGTCCAAGCAGGCGCGAAAGCATGCAAGAAGGCGCAGAAGAGTCCAATCAGGCGCGGAAGAGTCAAAGCAGGCGCGGAAGCGTCCAAGCAGGCGCGGAAGCGTCCAAGCAGGCGCGGAAGCATGCAAGAAGCCGCAGAAGAGTCCAAGCAGGCGCGGAAGCGTCCAAGCAGTCGCGGAAGCGTCCAAGCAGGCGCGGAAGCGTCCAAGCAGGCGCGGAAGCGTCCATGCAGCCGCGGAAGCGTCCAAGCAGGTGCGGAAGCGTGGAAGCAGGCGCGGAAGGGTCCAAGCAGTCGCGGAAGCGTCCAAGCAGGCGCGGTAGGGTCCAAGCAGGCGCGGAAACGTCCAAGCTGGCGCGGAAGCGTCCAAGCAGGCGCGGAAGCGTCCAAGCAGGCGTGGAAGAGTCCAAGCAGGCGCGGAAGCGTCCAAGCAGGCGCGATAGCGTCCAAGCAGGCGCGGAAACGTCCAAGCAGGCGCGGAAGCATGCAAGAAGACGCAGAAGAGTCCAAGCAGGCGCGGAAGCGTCCAAGCAGGCGGGGAAGCATGCAAGCAGGCGCGGAAGCATGCAAGAAGGCGCAGAAGAGTCCAAGCAGGCGCGGAAACGTCCAAGCAGTCGCGGAAGCGTCCAAGCAGGCGCGGAAGCGTCCAAGCAGGCGCGGAAACGTCCAAGCAGGCGCGGAAGCGTCGAAGCAGGCGCTGAAACGTCCAAGCAGGCGCGGAAGCATGCAAGAAGGCGCAGAAGAGTCCAAGCAGGCGCGGAAACGTCCAAGCAGTCGCGGAAGCGTCCAAGCAGGTACGGAAGCGTGCACGAAGGCGCGGAAGCGTCCAAGCAGGCGTGGGAGCGTCCAAGCAGGCGCGAAACCGTGCAAGCAGGCGCGAAACCGTGCAAGCAGGCGCGGAAGCGTCGAAGCAGGCGCTGAAACGTCCAAGCAGGCGCGGAAGCATGCAAGAAGGCGCAGAAGAGTCCAAGCAGGCGCGGAAGGGTCCAAGCAGGCGCGGTAGCGTCCAACCATGTGCGGAAGCGTCCAAGCAGGCGCGGAAGCATGCAAGAAGCCGCAGAAGAGTCCAAGCAGGCGTGCGAGCGTCCAAGCAGGCGCGAAACCGTGCAAGCAGGCGCGGAAGCGTCCAAGCAGGCGCGGAAGCGTCCAAGCAGTCGCGGAAGCGTCCGAGCAGTCGCGGAAGCGCCCAAGCAGGCGTGGAAGAGTCCAAGCAGGCGCGGAAGCGTCCAAGCAGGCGCGAAAGCGTCCAAGCAGGCGCGGAAACGTCCAAGCAGGCGCGGAAGCATGCAAGAAGACGCAGAAGAGTCCAAGCAGGCGCGGAAGCGTCCAAGCAGGCGGGGAAGCATGCAAGCAGGCGCGGAAGCATGCAAGAAGGCGCAGAAGAGTCCAAGCAGCCGCGGAAACGTCCAAGCAGTCGCGGAAGCGTCCAAGCAGGTACGGAAGCGTGCACGAAGGCGCGGAAGCGTCCAAGCAGGCGCGGAAGCGTCCAAGCAGGCGCGGAAACGTCCAAGCAGGCGCGGAAGCTTCCAAGCAGGCGCGGAAGCATGCAAGAAAGCGCAGAAGAGTCCAAGAAGGCGCGGAAGCGTCCAAGCAGGCGCGGAAGCATGCAAGAAGACGCAGAAGAGTCCAAGCAGGCGCGGAAGCGTCCAAGCAGGCGGGGAAGCGTCCAAGCAGGCGGGGAAGCATCCAAGCAGGCGCGGAAGCATGCAAGAAGGCGCAGAAGAGTCCAAGCAGGCGCGGAAGCGTCCAAGCAGTCGCGGAAGCGTCCAAGCAGGCGCGGAAGCATGCAAGAAGCCGCAGAAGAGTCCAAGCAGGCGCGGAAGCGTCCAAGCAGACGCGGAAGCGTCCAAGCAGGCGCGGAAGCGTCCAAGCAGGCGCGGAAGCGTCCAAGCAGGCGCGGAAACGTCCAAACAGGCGCGGAAGCATGCAAGAAGGCGCAGGAGAGTCCAATCAGGCGCGGAAGCGTCCAAGCAGGCGCGGTAGGGTCCAAGCAGGCGCGGAAACGTCCAAGCTGGCGCGGAAGCGTCCAAGCAGGCGCGGAAGCGTCCAAGCAGGCGTGGAAGAGTCCAAGCAGGCGCGGAAGCGTCCAAGCAGGCGCGATAGCGTCCAAGCAGGCGCGGAAACGTCCAAGCAGGCGCGGAAGCATGCAAGAAGACGCAGAAGAGTCCGAGCAGGCGCGGAAGCGTCCAAGCAGGCGGGGAAGCATGCAAGCAGGCGCGGAAGCATGCAAGAAGGCGCAGAAGAGTCCAAGCAGGCGCGGAAACGTCCAAGCAGTCGCGGAAGCGTCCAAGCAGGTACGGAAGCGTGCACGAAGGCGCGGAAGCGTCCAAGCAGGCGCGGAAGCGTCCAAGCAGGCGCGGAAACGTCCAAGCAGGCGCGGAAGCGTACAAGCAGGCGCGGAAGCGTCCAAGCAGGCGCGGAAGCATGCAAGAAAGCGCAGAAGAGTCCAAGAAGGCGCGGAAGCGTCCAAGCAAGCGCGGAAACGTCAAAGCAGGCGCGGAAGCATGCAAGATGACGCAGAAGAGTCCAAGCAGGCGCGGAAGCTTCCAAGCAGGCGCGGTAGCGGCCAAGCAGTCGCGGAAGCGTCCAAGCAGTCGCGGAAGCATGCAAGAAGGCGCAGAAGAGTCGAAACAGGCGCAGAAGAGTCCAAGCAGGCGCGGAAGCGTCCAAGCAGGCGGGGAAGCATGCAAGCAGGCGCGGAAGCGTCCAAGCAGGCGCGGAAACGTCCAAGTAGCTGCGGCAGCATGTAAGAAGGCGCAGAAGAGTCCAAGCAGGCGCGGTAGCGTCCAACCAGGCGCGGAAGCGTCCAAGCAGTCGCGGAAGCGTCCAAGCAGTCGCGGAAACGTCCAAGCAGGCGCGGAAGCATGCAAGAAGGCGCAGAAGAGTCCAAGCAGGCGCAGAAGAGTCCACACAGGTGCGGAAGCGTCGAAGCAGTCGCGGAAGCGATCAAGCAGGCGCGGTCGCGTCCAACCAGGCGCGGAAGCGTCCAAGCAGTCGCGGAAGCGTCCAAGCAGGCGCGGTAGCGTCCAAGCAGGCGCGGAAGCGTCCAAGCAGGCGCGGTAGCGTCCAAGCAGGCGCGGAAACGTCCAAGCAGGCGCGGAAGCATGCAAAAAGGCGCAGAAGAGTCCAAGCAGGCGCGGAAGCGTCCAAGCAGTCGCGGAAGCGTCCAAGCAGGCGCGGAAGCGTCCAAGCAGGCGCGGAAGCATGCAAGAAGGCGCAGAAGAGTCCAAGCAGGAGCGGAAGCGTCCAAGCAGGATCGGAACCGTGCAAGCAGGCGCGGAATCGTCCAAGTAGGCGCGGAAGCATGCAAGCAGGCGCAGAAGAGTCCAAGCAGGCGCGGAATCGTCCAAGCATGCGCGGAACCGTGCAAGCAGGCGCTGAAGCGTCCAAGCAGGCGCGGAAACGCCCAAGCAGGCGCGGAAGCGTCCAAGCAGGCGTGAAAGCGTCCAAGCAGGCGCGGAAACGTCCAAGCAGGCGCGGAAGCATGCAAGAAGGCGCAGAAGAGTCCAAGCAGGCGCGGAAGCGTCCAAGCAGGCGCGGAAGCGTCCAAGCAGGCGCGGAAACGTCCAAGCAGGCGCGGAAGCATGCAAGAAGACGCAGAAGAGTCCAAGCAGGCGCGGAAGCGTCCAAGCAGGCGGGGAAGCATGCAAGCGTGCGCGGAAGCATGCAAGAAGGAGCAGAAGAGTCCAAGCAGGCGCGGTAGCGTCCAAGCAGTCGCGGAAGCGTCCAAGCAGGCGGGGAAGCATGCAAGAAGACGCAGAAGAGTCCAAGCAGGCGCGGAAGCGTCCAAGCAGGCGGGGAAGCATGCAAGCAGGCGCGGAAGCGTCCAAGCAGGCGCGGAAACGTCCAAGTAGGCGCGGCAGCATGCAAGAAGGCGCAGAAGAGTCCAAGCAGGCGCGGAAGCGTCCAAGCAGGCGGGGAAGCATGCAAGCAGGCGCGGAAGCGTCCAACCAGACGCGGAAGCGTCCAAGCAGTCGCGGAATCGTCCAAGCAGGCGCGGAAGCGTCCAAGCAGTCGCGGAAGCGTCCAAGCAGGCGCGGTAGCGTCCAAGCAGGCGCGGAAACGTCCAAGCAGGCGCGGAAGCATGCAAGAAGGCGCGGAAGCGTCCAAGCAGGCGCGGTAGCGTCCAACCAGGCGCGGAAGCGTCCAAGCAGGCGCGGAAGCGTCCAAGCAGGCGCGGTAGCGTCCAAGCAGGCGCGAAAGCGTCCAAGCAGGCGCGGAAACGTCCAAGTAGGCGCGGCAGCATGCATGAAGGCGCAGAAGAGTCCAAGCAGGAGCGGAAGCGTCCAAGCAGGCGCGGTAGCGTCCAAGCAGGCGCGGAAGCGTCCAAGCAGGCGCGGAAACGTCCAAGTAGGCGCGGCAGCATGCAAGAAGGCGCGGAAGCGTCCAAGCAGGCGCGGAAGCGTCCAAGCAGGCGCGGTAGCGTCCAAGCAGGCGCGAAAGCGTCCAAGCAGGCGCGGAAACGTCCAAGTAGGCGCGGCAGCATGCATGAAGGCGCAGAAGAGTCCAAGCAGGAGCGGAAGCGTCCAAGCAGTCGCGGAAGCGTCCAAGCAGGCGCGGTAGCGTCCAAGCTGGCGCGGAAACGTCCAAGCAGGCGCGGAAGCATGCAAGAAGGCGCAGAAGAGTCCAAGCAGGCGCGGAAGCGTCCTAGCAGTCGCGGAAGCGTCCAAGCAGGCGCGGTAGCGTCCAAGCAGGCGCGGAAACGTCCAAGCAGGCGCGGAAGCATGCAAGAAGACGCAGAAGGGTCCAAGCAGGCGCGGAAACGTCCAAGCAGTCGCGGAAGCGTCCAAGCAGGCGCTGTAGCGTCCAATCAGTCGCGGAAGCGTCCAAGCAGGCGTGGTAGCGTCCAAACAGGCGCGGAAACGTCCAAGCAGGCGCGGTAGCGTCCAAGCAGGCGCGGAAACATCCAAGCAGGCGCGGAAGCATGCAAGAAGGCGCAGAAGAGTCCAAGCAGGCGCGGAAGCGTCCAAGCAGGCGCGTAAACGTCCAAGCAGGCGCGGAAGCATGCAAGAAGGCGCAGAAGAGTCCAAGCAGGCGCGGAAGCGTCCTAGCAGTCGCGGAAGCGACCAAGCAGGCGCGGTAGCGTCCAAGCAGGCGCGGTAGTGTCCAAGCAGTCGCGGAAACATCCAAGCAGGCGCGGTAGCGTCCAACCAGGCGCGGAAGCGTCCAAGCAGTCGCGGAAGCGTCCAAGCAGGTGCGGTAGCGTCCAAGCAGGCGCGGTAGCGTCCAAGCAGGCGCGGTAACGTCCAAGCAGGCGCGGAAGCATGCAAAAAGTCGTAGAACAGTCCAAGCAGGCGCGGTAGCGTCCAGGCAGGCGCGGAAGCGACAAAGCAGTCGCGGTATCGACCAAGCAGGCGCGGAAACATCCAAGCAGTCGCGGCAGCATGCAAGAAGGCGCAGAAGAGTCCAAGCAGGCGCGGAAGCGTCCAAGCAGTCGCGGAAGCGTCCAAGCAGGCGCGGAATTGTCCAAACAGGCACGGCAGCGTCCAAGCAGGCGCGGAAACGTCCAAGCAGGCGCGGAAGCATGCAAGAAGACGCAGAAGAGTCCAAGCAGGCGCGGAAGCGTCCAAGCAGGCGCGACAGCGTCCAAGCAGGCGCGGAAACGTCCAAGCAGGCGCGGAAGCATGCAAGAAGGCGCAGAAGAGTCCAAGCAGGCGCGGAAGCGTCCAAGCAGGCGCGGAAATGTCCAAGCAGGCGCGGAAGCATGCAAGAAGGCGCAGAAGAGTCCAAGCAGTCGCGGAAGCGTCCAAGCAGGCGCGGTAGCGTCCAAGCAGGCGCGGTAGCGTCCAAGCAGGCGCGGAAGCATGCAAGAAGGCGCAGAAGAGTCCAAGCAGGCGCGGTAGCGTCCAAGCGGTCGCGGAAGCGTACAAGCAGGCGCGGTAGCATGCAAGAAGGCGCAGAAGAGTCCAAGCAGTCGCGGAAGCGTCCAAGCAGGCGCGGTAGCGTCCAAGCAGGCGCGGTAGCGTCCAAGCAGGCGCGGAAGCATGCAAGAAGGCGCAGAAGAGTCCAAGCAGGCGCGGAAGCGTCCAAGCTGGCGCGGAAGCGTCCAAGCAGGTGCGGTAGCGTCCAAGCAGGCGCGGAAACGTCCAAACAGGCACGGAAGCATGCAAGAAGACGCAGAAGAGTCCAAGCAGGCGCGGAAGCATGCAAGAAGGAGCAGAAGAGTCCAAGCAGGCGCGGTAGCGTCCAAGCAGTCGCGGAAGCGTCCAAGCAGGCGGGGAAGCATGCAAGAAGACGCAGAAGAGTCCAAGCAGGCGCGGAAGCGTCCAAGCAGGCGGGGAAGCATGCAAGCAGGCGCGGAAGCGTCCAAGCAGGCGCGGAAACGTCCAAGTAGGCGCGGAAGCATGCAAGAAGGTGCGGAAGCGTCCAAGCAGGCGCGGTAGCGTCCAAGCAGGCGCGGAAACGTCCAAGCAGGCGCGGAAGCATGCAAGAAGACGCAGAAGAGTCCAAGCAGGCGCGGTAGCGTCCAAGCGGTCGCGGAAGCGTCCAAGCAGGCGGGGAAACATGCAAGAAGACGCAGAAGAGTCCAAGCAGGCGCGGAAGCGTCCAAGCAGGCGGGGAAGCATGCAAGCAGGCGCGGAAGCGTCCAAGCAGGCGCGGAAACGTCCAAGTAGGCGCGGAAGCATGCAAGAAGGTGCGGAAGCGTCCAAGCAGGCGCGGTAGCGTCCAAGCAGGCGCGGAAACGTCCAAGCAGGCGCGGAAGCATGCAAGAAGACGCAGAAGAGTCCAAGCAGGCGCGGTAGCGTCCAAGCGGTCGCGGAAGCGTCCAAGCAGGCGGGGAAACATGCAAGAAGACGCAGAAGAGTCCAAGCAGGCGCGGAAGCGTCCAAGCAGGCGGGGAAGCATGCAAGCAGGCGCGGAAGCGTCCAAGCAGGCGCGGAAACGTCCAAGTAGGCGCGGAAGCATGCAAGAATGTGCGGAAGCGTCCAAGCAGGCGCGGTAGCGTCCAAGCAGGCGCGGAAACGTCCAAGCAGGCGCGGAAGCATGCAAGAAGGCGCAGAAGAGTCCAAGCAGGCGCGGAAGCGTCCAAGCAGTCGCGGAAGAGTCCAAGCAGGCGCGGTAGCGTCCAATCAGGCGCGGAAACGTACAAGCAGGCGGGGAAGCATGCAAGAAGACGCAGAAGAGTCCAAGCAGGCGCGGAAGCGTCCAAGCAGTCGCGGAAGCGTCCAAGCAGGTGCGGTAGCGTCCAAGCAGTCGCGGAAGCGTACAAGAAGGCGCGGTAGCGTCCAAGCAGGCGCGGAAACGTCCAAGCAGGCGCGGAAGCATGCAAGAAGACGCAGAAGAGTCCAAGCAGGCGCGGAAGCGTCCAAGCAGTCGCGGAAGAGTCCAAGCAGGCGCGGAAGCGTCCAAGCAGTCGCGGAAGCGTCCAAGCAGGTGCGGTAGCGTCCAAGCAGTCGCGGAAGCGTACAAGAAGGCGCGGTAGCGTCCAAGCAGGCGCGGAAACGTCCAAGCAGGCGCGGAAGCATGCAAGAAGGAGCAGAAGAGTCCAAGCTGGCGCGGAAGCGTCCAAGCAGGCGCGGAAGCTTCCAAGCAGGCGCGGAAGCGTCCAAGCAGGCGCGGAAACGTCCAAGTAGGCGCGGTAGCGTCCAAGCAGGCGCGGTAGCGTCCAAGCAGGCGCGGAAGCGTCCAAGCAGGCGCGGTAGCGTCCAAGCAGGCGCGGAAGCGTCCAAGCAGGCGGGGAAGCATGCAAGCAGGCGCGGAAGCGTCCAAGCAGGCGCGGAAACGTCCAAGTAGGCGCGGAAGCATGCAAGAATGTGCGGAAGCGTCCAAGCAGGCGCGGAAGCTTCCAAGCAGGCGCGGAAGCGTCCAAGCAGGCGCGGAAACGTCCAAGTAGGCGCGGTAGCGTCCAAGCAGGCGCGGTAGCGTCCAAGCAGGCGCGGAAGCGTCCAAGCAGGCGCGGAAACGCCCAAGTAGGCGCGGAAGCATGCAAGAAGGCGCAGAAGAGTCCAAGCAGGCGGGGAATCATGTTAGCAGGCGCGGAAGCGTCCAAGCAGGCGCGGAAACGCCCAAGTAGGCGCGGAAGCATGCAAGAATGTGCGGAAGCGTCCAAGCAGGCGCGGTAGCGTCCAAGCAGGCGCGAAAACGTCCAAGCCGGCGCGGAAGCATGCAAGAAGGCGCAGAAGAGTCCAAGCAGGCGCGGAAGCGTCCAGGCAGGCGGGGAAGCATGCAAGCAGGCGCGGAAGCGTCCAAGCTGGCGTGGAAACGTCCAAACAGGCGGGGAAGCATGCAAGCAGGCGCGGAAGCGTCCAAGCAGTCGCGGAAGCGTCCAAGCAGGCGCGGTAGCGTCCAAGCAGGCGCGGAAACGTCCAAGCAGGCGCGGAAGCATGCAAGAAGACGCAGAAGAGTCCAAGCAGGCGCGGAAGCGTCCAAGCAGGCGCGGAAGCATGCAAGCAGGCGCAGAAGAGTCCAAGCAGGCGCGGAAGCGTCCAAACAGGCGGGGAAGCATGCAAGCAGGCGCGGAAGCGTCCAAGCAGGCGCGGTAGCGTCCAACCAGGCACGGAAGCGTCCAAGCAGGCGCGGAAGCGTCCAAGCAGGCGGGGAAGCATGCAAGCAGGCGCGGAAGCGTCCAAGCAGGCGCGGAAACGTCCAAGTAGGCGCGGAAGCATGCAAGAAGGCGCGGAAGCGTCCAAGCAGGCTCGGTAGCGTCCAAGCAGGCGCGGAAACGTCCAAGCAGGCGCGGAAGCATGCAAGAAGGCGCAGAAGAGTCCAAGCAGGCGCGGAAGCGTCCAAGCAGGCGGGGAAGCATGCAAGCAGGTGCGGAAGCGTCCAAGCAGGCGTGGAAACGTCCAAGTAGGCGCGGCAGCATGCAAGAAGGCGCAGAAGATTCCAAGCAGGCGCGGAAGCGTCCAAGCAGGCGCGGAAGCATGCAAGAAGACGCAGAAGAGTCCAAGCAGGCGCGGAAGCGTCCAAGCAGTCGCGGAAGCGTTCAAGCAGGCGCGGTAGAGTCAAAGCAGTCGCGGAAGCGTCCAAGCAAGCGCGGTAGCGTCCAAGCAGGCGCGGAAACGTCCAAGCAGGCGTGGAAGAGTCCAAGCAGGCGCGGAAACGTCCAAGCAGGCGCGGAAGCGTCCAAGCAGGCGCGGAAGCATGCAAGAAGACGCAGAAGAGTCCAACCAGGCGCGGTAGTGTCCAAGCTGGCGCGGAAACGTCCAAGCAGGCGCGGCAGCATGCAAGAAGGCGCGGAAGCGTCCAAGCAGGCGCGGTAGCGTCCAAGCAGGCGCGGAAACGTCCAAGCAGGCGCGGAAGCATGCAAGAAGGCGCAGAAGAGTCCAAGCAGGCGCGGAAGCGTCCAAGCAGGCGGGGAAGCATGCAAGCAGGCGCGGAAGCGTCCAAGCAGGCGTGGAAACGTCCAAGTAGGCGCGGCAGCATACAAGCAGGCGCAGAAGAGTCCAAGCAGGCGCGGAAGCGTCCATGCAGGCGCGGAAGCGTCCAAGCAGGCGCGGTAGCGTCCAAGCAGGCGCGGAAACGTCCAAGCAGGCGCGGAAACGTCCAAGTAGGCGCGGTAGCATGCAAGAAGGCGCAGAAGATTCCAAGCAGGCGCGGAAGCGTCCAAGCAGGCGCGGTAGCGTCCAAGCAGGCGCGGAAACGTCCAAGCAGGCGCGGAAGCATGCAAGAAGGCGCAGAAGAGCCCAAGCAGGCGCGGAAGCGTCCAAGCAGGCGGGGAAACGTCCAAGTAGGCGCGGCAGCATGCAAGAAGGCGCAGAAGAGTCCAAGCAGGCGCGGAAGCGTCCAAGCAGGCGCGGAAGCGTCCAAGCAGGCGCGGAAGCGTCCATACATGCGCAGAAGCGTCCAAGCAGGCGCGGAAACGTCAAAGTAGGCGCGGAAGCATGCAAGAAGGCGCAGAAGATTCCAAGCAGGCGCGGAAGCGTCCAAGCAGGCGCGGTAGCGTCCAAGCAGGCGCGGAAACGTCCAAGCAGGCGCGGAAGCATGCAAGAAGGCGCAGAAGAGCCCAAGCAGGCGCGGAAGCGTCCAAGCAGGCGGGGAAACGTCCAAGTAGGCGCGGCAGCATGCAAGAAGGCGCAGAAGAGTCCAAGCAGTCGCGGAAGCGTCCAAGCAGGCGCGGTAGCGTCCAACCAGGCGCGGAAGCATGCAAGAAGGCGCAGAAGAGTCCAAGCAGGCGCGGAAGCGTCCAAGCAGGCGCGGAAGCGTCCAAGCAGGCGCGGAAGCGTCCATACATGCGCAGAAGCGTCCAAGCAGGCGCGGAAACGTCAAAGTAGGCGCGGAAGCATGCAAGAAGGCGCAGAAGAGTCCAAACAGGCGCAGAAGAGTCCAACCAGGCGCGGAAGCGTCCAAGCAGTCGCGGAAGCGTCCAAGCAGGCGCGGTAGCGTCCAACCAGGCGCGGAAGCATGCAAGAAGGCGCAGAAGAGTCCAAGCAGTCGCGGAAGCGTCCAAGCAGGCGCGGTAGCGTCCAACCAGGCGCGGAAGCATGCAAGAAGGCGCAGAAGAGTCCAAGCAGGCGCGGAAGCGTCCAAGCAGGCGCGGAAGCGTCCAAGCAGGCGCGGAAGCGTCCAAGCAGGCGCGGAAGCATGCAAGAAGGCGCAGAAGAGTCCAATCAGGCGCGGAAGCGTCCAAGCAGGCGCGGTAGCGTCCAATCAGGCACGGAAGCGTCCAAGTAGGCGCGGAAACGTCCAAGCAGGCGTGGGAGCGTCCAAGCAGGCGCGAAACCGTGCAAGCAGGCGCGAAACCGTGCAAGCAGGCGCGGAAGCGTCGAAGCAGGCGCTGAAACGTCCAAGCAGGCGCGGAAGCATGCAAGAAGGCGCAGAATAGTCCAAGAAGGCGCGGAAGCGTCCAAGCAGGCGCGGAAACGTCCAAGCAGGCGCGGAAGCATGCAAGAAGACGCAGAAGAGTCCAAGCAGGCGCGGAAGCGTCCAAGCAGGCGGGGAAGCATGCAAGCAGGCGCGGAAGCATGCAAGAAGGCGCAGAAGAGTCCAAGCAGGCGCGGAAGCGTCCAAGCAGTCGCGGAAGCGTCCAAGCAGGCGCAGAAGCGTCCAAGCAGGCGGGGAAGCATGCAAGCAGGCGAGGAAGCGTCCAAGCAAGCGCGGAAACGTCCAAGGAGGCGGGGAAGCATGCAAGCAGGCGCGGAAGCGTCCAAGCAAGCGCGGAAACGTCCAAGCTGGCGCGGAAGCGTCCAAGCAGGCGCAGAAGCGTCCAAGCAGGCGCGGAAACGTCAAAGTAGGCGCGGAAGCATGCAAGAAGGCGCAGAAGAGTCCAAACAGGCGCAGAAGAGTCCAACCAGGCGCGGAAGCGTCCAAGCAGTCGCGGAAGCGTCCAAGCAGGCGCGGTAGCGTCCAACCAGGCGCGGAAGCATGCAAGAAGGCGCAGAAGAGTCCAAGCAGTCGCGGAAGCGTCCAAGCAGGCGCGGTAGCGTCCAACCAGGCGCGGAAGCATGCAAGAAGGCGCAGAAGAGTCCAAGCAGGCGCGGAAGCGTCCAAGCAGGCGCGGAAGCGTCCAAGCAGGCGCGGAAGCGTCCAAGCAGGCGCGGAAGCATGCAAGAAGGCGCAGAAGAGTCCAATCAGGCGCGGAAGCGTCCAAGCAGGCGCGGTAGCGTCCAATCAGGCACGGAAGCGTCCAAGTAGGCGCGGAAACGTCCAAGCAGGCGTGGGAGCGTCCAAGCAGGCGCGAAACCGTGCAAGCAGGCGCGAAACCGTGCAAGCAGGCGCGGAAGCGTCGAAGCAGGCGCTGAAACGTCCAAGCAGGCGCGGAAGCATGCAAGAAGGCGCAGAATAGTCCAAGCAGGCGCGGAAGCGTCCAAGCAGGCGCGGTAGCGTCCAACCATGTGCGGAAGCGTCCAAGCAGGCGCGGAAGCATGCAAGAAGCCGCAGAAGAGTCCAAGCAGGCGTGCGAGCGTCCAAGCAGGCGCGAAACCGTGCAAGCAGGCGCGGAAGCGTCCAAGCAGGCGCGGAAGCGTCCAAGCAGTCGCGGAAGCGTCCGAGCAGTCGCGGAAGCGTCCAAGCAGGCGTGGAAGAGTCCAAGCAGGCGCGGAAGCGTCCAAGCAGGCGCGATAGCGTCCAAGCAGGCGCGGAAACGTCCAAGCAGGCGCGGAAGCATGCAAGAAGACGCAGAAGAGTCCAAGCAGGCGCGGAAGCGTCCAAGCAGGCGGGGAAGCATGCAAGCAGGCGCGGAAGCATGCAAGAAGGTGCAGAAGAGTCCCAGCAGGCGCGGAAACGTCCAAGCAGTCGCGGAAGCGTCCAAGCAGGTACGGAAGCGTGCACGAAGGCGCGGAAGCGTCCAAGCAGGCGCGGAAGCGTCCAAGCAGGCGCGGAAACGTCCAAGCAGGCGCGGAAGCGTCCAAGCAGGCGCGGAAGCATGCAAGAAAGCGCAGAAGAGTCCAAGAAGGCGCGGAAGCGTCCAAGCAGGCGCGGAAACGTCCAAGCAGGCGCGGAAGCATGCAAGAAGACGCAGAAGAGTCCAAGCAGGCGCGGAAGCGTCCAAGCAGGCGGGGAAGCATGCAAGCAGGCGCGGAAGCATGCAAGAAGGCGCAGAAGAGTCCAAGCAGGCGCGGAAACGTCCAAGCTGGCGCGGAAGCGTCCAAGCAGGCGCGGAAGCGTCCAAGCAGGCGTGGAAGAGTCCAAGCAGGCGCGGAAGCGTCCAAGCAGGCGCGATAGCGTCCAAGCAGGCGCGGAAACGTCCAAGCAGGCGCGGAAGCATGCAAGAAGACGCAGAAGAGTCCAAGCAGGCGCGGAAGCGTCCAAGCAGGCGGGGAAGCATGCAAGCAGGCGCGGAAGCATGCAAGAAGGCGCAGAAGAGTCCAAGCAGGCGCGGAAACGTCCAAGCAGTCGCGGAAGCGTCCAAGCAGGTACGGAAGCGTGCACGAAGGCGCGGAAGCGTCCAAGCAGGCGCGGAAGCGTCCAAGCAGGCGCGGAAACGTCCAAGCAGGCGCGGAAGCGTACAAGCAGGCGCGGAAGCGTCCAAGCAGGCGCGGAAGCATGCAAGAAAGCGCAGAAGAGTCCAAGAAGGCACGGAAGCGTCCAAGCAGGCGCGGAAGCGTCCAAGCAGTCGCGGAAGCGTCCAAGCAGGCGCGGAAGCGTCCATGCAGCCGCGGAAGCGTCCAAGCAGGTGCGGAAGCGTGGAAGCAGGCGCGGAAGGGTCCAAGCAGTCGCGGAAGCGTCCAAGCAGGCGCGGTAGGGTCCAAGCAGGCGCGGAAACGTCCAAGCTGGCGCGGAAGCGTCCAAGCAGGCGCGGAAGCGTCCAAGCAGGCGTGGAAGAGTCCAAGCAGGCGCGGAAGCGTCCAAGCAGGCGCGATAGCGTCCAAGCAGGCGCGGAAACGTCCAAGCAGGCGCGGAAGCATGCAAGAAGACGCAGAAGAGTCCAAGCAGGCGCGGAAGCGTCCAAGCAGGCGGGGAAGCATGCAAGCAGGCGCGGAAGCATGCAAGAAGGCGCAGAAGAGTCCAAGCAGGCGCGGAAACGTCCAAGCAGTCGCGGAAGCGTCCAAGCAGGTACGGAAGCGTGCACGAAGGCGCGGAAGCGTCCAAGCAGGCGCGGAAGCGTCCAAGCAGGCGCGGAAACGTCCAAGCAGGCGCGGAAGCGTCCAAGCAGGCGCTGAAGCGTCCAAGCAGGCGCGGAAGCATGCAAGAAAGCGCAGAAGAGTCCAAGAAGGCGCGGAAGCGTCCAAGCAGGCGCGGAAGCGTCCAAGCAGTCGCGGAAGCGTCCAAGCAGGCGCGGAAGCGTCCATGCAGCCGCGGAAGCGTCCAAGCAGGTGCGGAAGCGTGGAAGCAGGCGCGGAAGGGTCCAAGCAGTCGCGGAAGCGTCCAAGCAGGCGCGGTAGGGTCCAAGCAGGCGCGGAAACGTCCAAGCTGGCGCGGAAGCGTCCAAGCAGGCGCGGAAGCGTCCAAGCAGGCGTGGAAGAGTCCAAGCAGGCGCGGAAGCGTCCAAGCAGGCGCGATAGCGTCCAAGCAGGCGCGGAAACGTCTAAGCAGGCGCGGAAGCATGCAAGAAGCCGCAGAAGAGTCCAAGCAGGCGCGGAAGCGTCCAAGCAGACGCGGAAGCGTCCAAGCAGGCGCGGAAGCGTCCAAGCAGGCGCGGAAGCATGCAAGAAGGCGCAGAAGAGTCCAATCAGGCGCGGAAGCGTCCAAGCAGGCGCGGTAGGGTCCAAGCAGGCGCGGAAACGTCCAAGCTGGCGCGGAAGCGTCCAAGCAGGCGCGGAAGCGTCCAAGCAGGCGTGGAAGAGTCCAAGCAGGCGCGGAAGCGTCCAAGCAGGCGCGATAGCGTCCAAGCAGGCGCGGAAACGTCCAAGCAGGCGCGGAAGCATGCAAGAAGACGCAGAAGAGTCCAAGCAGGCGCGGAAGCGTCCAAGCAGGCGGGGAAGCATGCAAGCAGGCGCGGAAGCATGCAAGAAGGCGCAGAAGAGTCCAAGCAGGCGCGGAAACGTCCAAGCAGTCGCGGAAGCGTCCAAGCAGGTACGGAAGCGTGCACGAAGGCGCGGAAGCGTCCAAGCAGGCGCGGAAGCGTCCAAGCAGGCGCGGAAACGTCCAAGCAGGCGCGGAAGCGTACAAGCAGGCGCGGAAGCGTCCAAGCAGGCGCGGAAGCATGCAAGAAAGCGCAGAAGAGTCCAAGAAGGCGCGGAAGCGTCCAAGCAGGCGCGGAAGCGTCCAAGCAGTCGCGGAAGCGTCCAAGCAGGCGCGGAAGCGTCCATGCAACCGCAGAAGCGTCCAAGCAGGTGCGGAAGCGTGGAAGCAAGCGCGGAAGGGTCCAAGCAGTCGCGGAAGCGTCCAAGCAGGCGCGGTAGGGTCCAAGCAGGCGCGGAAACGTCCAAGCTGGCGCGGAAGCGTCCAAGCAGGCGCGGAAGCGTCCAAGCAGGCGTGGAAGAGTCCAAGCAGGCGCGGAAGCGTCCAAGCAAGCGCGGAAGCGTCCAAGCAGGCGCGGAAGCGTCCAAGCAGGCGCGCAAGCATGCAAGAAGGCGCAAAGAATCCAAGCAGGCGCGGAAGCGTCCAAGCAGTCGCGGAAGCGTCCAAGCAGGCGCGGTAGCGTCCAAGCAGGCGCGGAAGCGTCCAAGCAGGCGCGGAAGCGTCCAAGCAGGCGCGGAAGCGTCCAAGCAGGCGCGGAAGCGTCCAAGCATGCGCGGAAGCATGCAAGAAGCCGCAGAAGAGTCCAAGCAGGCGCGGAAGCGTCCAAGCAGTCGCGGAAGCGTCCAAGCAGGCGCGGAAGCGTCCAAGCAGGCGCGGAAGCATGCAAGAAGACGCAGAAGAGTCCAAGCAGGCGCGGAAGCGTCCAAGCAGGCGGGGAAGCATGCAAGCAGGCGCGGAAGCATGCAAGAAGGCGCAGAAGCATGCAAGAAGGCGCAGAAGAGTCCAATCAGGCGCGGAAGCGTCCAAGCAGGCGCGGTAGGGTCCAAGCAGGCGCGGAAACGTCCAAGCTGGCGCGGAAGCGTCCAAGCAGGCGCGGAAGCGTCCAAGCAGGCGTGGAAGAGTCCAAGCAGGCGCGGAAGCGTCCAAGCAGGCGCGATAGCGTCCAAGCAGGCGCGGAAACGTCCAAGCAGGCGCGGAAGCATGCAAGAAGACGCAGAAGAGTCCAAGCAGGCGCGGAAGCGTCCAAGCAGGCGGGGAAGCATGCAAGCAGGCGCGGAAGCATGCAAGAAGGCGCAGAAGAGTCCAAGCAGGCGCGGAAACGTCCAAGCAGTCGCGGAAGCGTCCAAGCAGGTACGGAAGCGTCCAAGCAGGCGCGGAAGCGTCCAAGCAGGCGCGGAAACGTCCAAGCAGGCGCGGAAGCGTACAAGCAGGCGCGGAAGCGTCCAAGCAGGCGCGGAAGCATGCAAGAAAGCGCAGAAGAGTCCAAGAAGGCGCGGAAGCGTCCAAGCAGGCGCGGAAGCGTCCAAGCAGTCGCGGAAGCGTCCAAGCAGGCGCGGAAGCGTCCATGCAGCCGCGGAAGCGTCCAAGCAGGTGCGGAAGCGTGGAAGCAGGCGCGGAAGGGTCCAAGCAGTCGCGGAAGCGTCCAAGCAGGCGCGGTAGGGTCCAAGCAGGCGCGGAAACGTCCAAGCTGGCGCGGAAGCGTCCAAGCAGGCGCGGAAGCGTCCAAGCAGGCGTGGAAGAGTCCAAGCAGGCGCGGAAGCGTCCAAGCAGGCGGGGAAGCATGCAAGCAGGCGCGGAAGCATGCAAGAAGGCGCAGAAGAGTCCAAGCAGGCGCGGAAACGTCCAAGCAGTCGCGGAAGCGTCCAAGCAGGTACGGAAGCGTGCACGAAGGCGCGGAAGCGTCCAAGCAGGCGCGGAAGCGTCCAAGCAGGCGCGGAAGCGTGCAAGCAAGCGCGGAAGCGTCCAAGCAGGCGCGGAAGCATGCAAGAAGGCGCAAAGAATCCAAGCAGGCGCGGAAGCGTCCAAGCAGTCGCGGAAGCGTCCAAGCAGGCGCGGTAGCGTCCAAGCAGGCGCGGAAGCGTCCAAGCAGGCGCGGAAGCGTCCAAGCAGGCGCGGAAGCGTCCAAGCAGGCGCGGAAGCGTCCAAGCATGCGCGGAAGCATGCAAGAAGCCGCAGAAGAGTCCAAGCAGGCGCGGAAGCGTCCAAGCAGTCGCGGAAGCGTCCAAGCAGGCGCGGAAGCGTCCAAGCAGGCGCGGAAGCATGCAAGAAGACGCAGAAGAGTCCAAGCAGGCGCGGAAGCGTCCAAGCAGGCGGGGAAGCATGCAAGCAGGCGCGGAAGCATGCAAGAAGGCGCAGAAGAGTCCAAGCAGCCGCGGAAACGTCCAAGCAGTCGCGGAAGCGTCCAAGCAGGTACGGAAGCGTGCACGAAGGCGCGGAAGCGTCCAAGCAGGCGCGGAAGCGTCCAAGCAGGCGCGGTAGCGTCCAACCATGTGCGGAAGCGTCCAAGCAGGCGCGGAAGCATGCAAGAAACCGCAGAAGAGTCCAAGCAGGCGCGGAAGCGTCCAAGCAGTCGCGGAAGCGTCCAAGCAGGCGCGGTAGCGTCCAACCAGGTGCGGAAGCGTCCAAGCAGGCGCGAAAGCATGCAAGAAGGCGCAGAAGAGTCCAATCAGGCGCGGAAGAGTCAAAGCAGGCGCGGAAGCGTCCAAGCAGGCGCGGAAGCGTCCAAGCAGGCGCGGAAGCATGCAAGAAGCCGCAGAAGAGTCCAAGCAGGCGCGGAAGCGTCCAAGCAGTCGCGGAAGCGTCCAAGCAGGCGCGGAAGCGTCCAAGCAGGCGCGGAAGCGTCCATGCAGCCGCGGAAGCGTCCAAGCAGGTGCGGAAGCGTGGAAGCAGGCGCGGAAGGGTCCAAGCAGTCGCGGAAGCGTCCAAGCAGGCGCGGTAGGGTCCAAGCAGGCGCGGAAACGTCCAAGCTGGCGCGGAAGCGTCCAAGCAGGCGCGGAAGCGTCCAAGCAGGCGTGGAAGAGTCCAAGCAGGCGCGGAAGCGTCCAAGCAGGCGCGATAGCGTCCAAGCAGGCGCGGAAACGTCCAAGCAGGCGCGGAAGCATGCAAGAAGACGCAGAAGAGTCCAAGCAGGCGCGGAAGCGTCCAAGCAGGCGGGGAAGCATGCAAGCAGGCGCGGAAGCATGCAAGAAGGCGCAGAAGAGTCCAAGCAGGCGCGGAAACGTCCAAGCAGTCGCGGAAGCGTCCAAGCAGGCGCGGAAGCGTCCAAGCAGGCGCGGAAACGTCCAAGCAGGCGCGGAAGCGTCGAAGCAGGCGCTGAAACGTCCAAGCAGGCGCGGAAGCATGCAAGAAGGCGCAGAAGAGTCCAAGCAGGCGCGGAAACGTCCAAGCAGTCGCGGAAGCGTCCAAGCAGGTACGGAAGCGTGCACGAAGGCGCGGAAGCGTCCAAGCAGGCGTGGGAGCGTCCAAGCAGGCGCGAAACCGTGCAAGCAGGCGCGAAACCGTGCAAGCAGGCGCGGAAGCGTCGAAGCAGGCGCTGAAACGTCCAAGCAGGCGCGGAAGCATGCAAGAAGGCGCAGAAGAGTCCAAGCAGGCGCGGAAGGGTCCAAGCAGGCGCGGTAGCGTCCAACCATGTGCGGAAGCGTCCAAGCAGGCGCGGAAGCATGCAAGAAGCCGCAGAAGAGTCCAAGCAGGCGTGCGAGCGTCCAAGCAGGCGCGAAACCGTGCAAGCAGGCGCGGAAGCGTCCAAGCAGGCGCGGAAGCGTCCAAGCAGTCGCGGAAGCGTCCGAGCAGTCGCGGAAGCGCCCAAGCAGGCGTGGAAGAGTCCAAGCAGGCGCGGAAGCGTCCAAGCAGGCGCGAAAGCGTCCAAGCAGGCGCGGAAACGTCCAAGCAGGCGCGGAAGCATGCAAGAAGACGCAGAAGAGTCCAAGCAGGCGCGGAAGCGTCCAAGCAGGCGGGGAAGCATGCAAGCAGGCGCGGAAGCATGCAAGAAGGCGCAGAAGAGTCCAAGCAGCCGCGGAAACGTCCAAGCAGTCGCGGAAGCGTCCAAGCAGGTACGGAAGCGTGCACGAAGGCGCGGAAGCGTCCAAGCAGGCGCGGAAGCGTCCAAGCAGGCGCGGAAACGTCCAAGCAGGCGCGGAAGCTTCCAAGCAGGCGCGGAAGCATGCAAGAAAGCGCAGAAGAGTCCAAGAAGGCGCGGAAGCGTCCAAGCAGGCGCGGAAGCATGCAAGAAGACGCAGAAGAGTCCAAGCAGGCGCGGAAGCGTCCAAGCAGGCGGGGAAGCGTCCAAGCAGGCGGGGAAGCATCCAAGCAGGCGCGGAAGCATGCAAGAAGGCGCAGAAGAGTCCAAGCAGGCGCGGAAGCGTCCAAGCAGTCGCGGAAGCGTCCAAGCAGGCGCGATAGCGTCCAAGCAGGCGCGGAAACGTCCAAGCAGGCGCGGAAGCATGCAAGAAGACGCAGAAGAGTCCGAGCAGGCGCGGAAGCGTCCAAGCAGGCGGGGAAGCATGCAAGCAGGCGCGGAAGCATGCAAGAAGGCGCAGAAGAGTCCAAGCAGGCGCGGAAACGTCCAAGCAGTCGCGGAAGCGTCCAAGCAGGTACGGAAGCGTGCACGAAGGCGCGGAAGCGTCCAAGCAGGCGCGGAAGCGTCCAAGCAGGCGCGGAAACGTCCAAGCAGGCGCGGAAGCGTACAAGCAGGCGCGGAAGCGTCCAAGCAGGCGCGGAAGCATGCAAGAAAGCGCAGAAGAGTCCAAGAAGGCGCGGAAGCGTCCAAGCAAGCGCGGAAACGTCAAAGCAGGCGCGGAAGCATGCAAGATGACGCAGAAGAGTCCAAGCAGGCGCGGAAGCTTCCAAGCAGGCGCGGTAGCGGCCAAGCAGTCGCGGAAGCGTCCAAGCAGTCGCGGAAGCATGCAAGAAGGCGCAGAAGAGTCGAAACAGGCGCAGAAGAGTCCAAGCAGGCGCGGAAGCGTCCAAGCAGGCGGGGAAGCATGCAAGCAGGCGCGGAAGCGTCCAAGCAGGCGCGGAAACGTCCAAGTAGCTGCGGCAGCATGTAAGAAGGCGCAGAAGAGTCCAAGCAGGCGCGGTAGCGTCCAACCAGGCGCGGAAGCGTCCAAGCAGTCGCGGAAGCGTCCAAGCAGTCGCGGAAACGTCCAAGCAGGCGCGGAAGCATGCAAGAAGGCGCAGAAGAGTCCAAGCAGGCGCAGAAGAGTCCACACAGGTGCGGAAGCGTCGAAGCAGTCGCGGAAGCGATCAAGCAGGCGCGGTCGCGTCCAACCAGGCGCGGAAGCGTCCAAGCAGTCGCGGAAGCGTCCAAGCAGGCGCGGTAGCGTCCAAGCAGGCGCGGAAGCGTCCAAGCAGGCGCGGTAGCGTCCAAGCAGGCGCGGAAACGTCCAAGCAGGCGCGGAAGCATGCAAAAAGGCGCAGAAGAGTCCAAGCAGGCGCGGAAGCGTCCAAGCAGTCGCGGAAGCGTCCAAGCAGGCGCGGAAGCGTCCAAGCAGGCGCGGAAGCATGCAAGAAGGCGCAGAAGAGTCCAAGCAGGAGCGGAAGCGTCCAAGCAGGATCGGAACCGTGCAAGCAGGCGCGGAATCGTCCAAGTAGGCGCGGAAGCATGCAAGCAGGCGCAGAAGAGTCCAAGCAGGCGCGGAATCGTCCAAGCATGCGCGGAACCGTGCAAGCAGGCGCTGAAGCGTCCAAGCAGGCGCGGAAACGCCCAAGCAGGCGCGGAAGCGTCCAAGCAGGCGTGAAAGCGTCCAAGCAGGCGCGGAAACGTCCAAGCAGGCGCGGAAGCATGCAAGAAGGCGCAGAAGAGTCCAAGCAGGCGCGGAAGCGTCCAAGCAGGCGCGGAAGCGTCCAAGCAGGCGCGGAAACGTCCAAGCAGGCGCGGAAGCATGCAAGAAGACGCAGAAGAGTCCAAGCAGGCGCGGAAGCGTCCAAGCAGGCGGGGAAGCATGCAAGCGTGCGCGGAAGCATGCAAGAAGGAGCAGAAGAGTCCAAGCAGGCGCGGTAGCGTCCAAGCAGTCGCGGAAGCGTCCAAGCAGGCGGGGAAGCATGCAAGAAGACGCAGAAGAGTCCAAGCAGGCGCGGAAGCGTCCAAGCAGGCGGGGAAGCATGCAAGCAGGCGCGGAAGCGTCCAAGCAGGCGCGGAAACGTCCAAGTAGGCGCGGCAGCATGCAAGAAGGCGCAGAAGAGTCCAAGCAGGCGCGGAAGCGTCCAAGCAGGCGGGGAAGCATGCAAGCAGGCGCGGAAGCGTCCAACCAGACGCGGAAGCGTCCAAGCAGTCGCGGAATCGTCCAAGCAGGCGCGGAAGCGTCCAAGCAGTCGCGGAAGCGTCCAAGCAGGCGCGGTAGCGTCCAAGCAGGCGCGGAAACGTCCAAGCAGGCGCGGAAGCATGCAAGAAGGCGCGGAAGCGTCCAAGCAGGCGCGGTAGCGTCCAACCAGGCGCGGAAGCGTCCAAGCAGGCGCGGAAGCGTCCAAGCAGGCGCGGTAGCGTCCAAGCAGGCGCGAAAGCGTCCAAGCAGGCGCGGAAACGTCCAAGTAGGCGCGGCAGCATGCATGAAGGCGCAGAAGAGTCCAAGCAGGAGCGGAAGCGTCCAAGCAGGCGCGGTAGCGTCCAAGCAGGCGCGGAAGCGTCCAAGCAGGCGCGGAAACGTCCAAGTAGGCGCGGCAGCATGCAAGAAGGCGCGGAAGCGTCCAAGCAGGCGCGGAAGCGTCCAAGCAGGCGCGGTAGCGTCCAAGCAGGCGCGAAAGCGTCCAAGCAGGCGCGGAAACGTCCAAGTAGGCGCGGCAGCATGCATGAAGGCGCAGAAGAGTCCAAGCAGGAGCGGAAGCGTCCAAGCAGTCGCGGAAGCGTCCAAGCAGGCGCGGTAGCGTCCAAGCTGGCGCGGAAACGTCCAAGCAGGCGCGGAAGCATGCAAGAAGGCGCAGAAGAGTCCAAGCAGGCGCGGAAGCGTCCTAGCAGTCGCGGAAGCGTCCAAGCAGGCGCGGTAGCGTCCAAGCAGGCGCGGAAACGTCCAAGCAGGCGCGGAAGCATGCAAGAAGACGCAGAAGGGTCCAAGCAGGCGCGGAAACGTCCAAGCAGTCGCGGAAGCGTCCAAGCAGGCGCTGTAGCGTCCAATCAGTCGCGGAAGCGTCCAAGCAGGCGTGGTAGCGTCCAAACAGGCGCGGAAACGTCCAAGCAGGCGCGGTAGCGTCCAAGCAGGCGCGGAAACATCCAAGCAGGCGCGGAAGCATGCAAGAAGGCGCAGAAGAGTCCAAGCAGGCGCGGAAGCGTCCAAGCAGGCGCGTAAACGTCCAAGCAGGCGCGGAAGCATGCAAGAAGGCGCAGAAGAGTCCAAGCAGGCGCGGAAGCGTCCTAGCAGTCGCGGAAGCGACCAAGCAGGCGCGGTAGCGTCCAAGCAGGCGCGGTAGTGTCCAAGCAGTCGCGGAAACATCCAAGCAGGCGCGGTAGCGTCCAACCAGGCGCGGAAGCGTCCAAGCAGTCGCGGAAGCGTCCAAGCAGGTGCGGTAGCGTCCAAGCAGGCGCGGTAGCGTCCAAGCAGGCGCGGTAACGTCCAAGCAGGCGCGGAAGCATGCAAAAAGTCGTAGAACAGTCCAAGCAGGCGCGGTAGCGTCCAGGCAGGCGCGGAAGCGACAAAGCAGTCGCGGTATCGACCAAGCAGGCGCGGAAACATCCAAGCAGTCGCGGCAGCATGCAAGAAGGCGCAGAAGAGTCCAAGCAGGCGCGGAAGCGTCCAAGCAGTCGCGGAAGCGTCCAAGCAGGCGCGGAATTGTCCAAACAGGCACGGCAGCGTCCAAGCAGGCGCGGAAACGTCCAAGCAGGCGCGGAAGCATGCAAGAAGACGCAGAAGAGTCCAAGCAGGCGCGGAAGCGTCCAAGCAGGCGCGACAGCGTCCAAGCAGGCGCGGAAACGTCCAAGCAGGCGCGGAAGCATGCAAGAAGGCGCAGAAGAGTCCAAGCAGGCGCGGAAGCGTCCAAGCAGGCGCGGAAATGTCCAAGCAGGCGCGGAAGCATGCAAGAAGGCGCAGAAGAGTCCAAGCAGTCGCGGAAGCGTCCAAGCAGGCGCGGTAGCGTCCAAGCAGGCGCGGTAGCGTCCAAGCAGGCGCGGAAGCATGCAAGAAGGCGCAGAAGAGTCCAAGCAGGCGCGGTAGCGTCCAAGCGGTCGCGGAAGCGTACAAGCAGGCGCGGTAGCATGCAAGAAGGCGCAGAAGAGTCCAAGCAGTCGCGGAAGCGTCCAAGCAGGCGCGGTAGCGTCCAAGCAGGCGCGGTAGCGTCCAAGCAGGCGCGGAAGCATGCAAGAAGGCGCAGAAGAGTCCAAGCAGGCGCGGAAGCGTCCAAGCTGGCGCGGAAGCGTCCAAGCAGGTGCGGTAGCGTCCAAGCAGGCGCGGAAACGTCCAAACAGGCACGGAAGCATGCAAGAAGACGCAGAAGAGTCCAAGCAGGCGCGGAAGCATGCAAGAAGGAGCAGAAGAGTCCAAGCAGGCGCGGTAGCGTCCAAGCAGTCGCGGAAGCGTCCAAGCAGGCGGGGAAGCATGCAAGAAGACGCAGAAGAGTCCAAGCAGGCGCGGAAGCGTCCAAGCAGGCGGGGAAGCATGCAAGCAGGCGCGGAAGCGTCCAAGCAGGCGCGGAAACGTCCAAGTAGGCGCGGAAGCATGCAAGAAGGTGCGGAAGCGTCCAAGCAGGCGCGGTAGCGTCCAAGCAGGCGCGGAAACGTCCAAGCAGGCGCGGAAGCATGCAAGAAGACGCAGAAGAGTCCAAGCAGGCGCGGTAGCGTCCAAGCGGTCGCGGAAGCGTCCAAGCAGGCGGGGAAACATGCAAGAAGACGCAGAAGAGTCCAAGCAGGCGCGGAAGCGTCCAAGCAGGCGGGGAAGCATGCAAGCAGGCGCGGAAGCGTCCAAGCAGGCGCGGAAACGTCCAAGTAGGCGCGGAAGCATGCAAGAAGGTGCGGAAGCGTCCAAGCAGGCGCGGTAGCGTCCAAGCAGGCGCGGAAACGTCCAAGCAGGCGCGGAAGCATGCAAGAAGACGCAGAAGAGTCCAAGCAGGCGCGGTAGCGTCCAAGCGGTCGCGGAAGCGTCCAAGCAGGCGGGGAAACATGCAAGAAGACGCAGAAGAGTCCAAGCAGGCGCGGAAGCGTCCAAGCAGGCGGGGAAGCATGCAAGCAGGCGCGGAAGCGTCCAAGCAGGCGCGGAAACGTCCAAGTAGGCGCGGAAGCATGCAAGAATGTGCGGAAGCGTCCAAGCAGGCGCGGTAGCGTCCAAGCAGGCGCGGAAACGTCCAAGCAGGCGCGGAAGCATGCAAGAAGGCGCAGAAGAGTCCAAGCAGGCGCGGAAGCGTCCAAGCAGTCGCGGAAGAGTCCAAGCAGGCGCGGTAGCGTCCAATCAGGCGCGGAAACGTACAAGCAGGCGGGGAAGCATGCAAGAAGACGCAGAAGAGTCCAAGCAGGCGCGGAAGCGTCCAAGCAGTCGCGGAAGCGTCCAAGCAGGTGCGGTAGCGTCCAAGCAGTCGCGGAAGCGTACAAGAAGGCGCGGTAGCGTCCAAGCAGGCGCGGAAACGTCCAAGCAGGCGCGGAAGCATGCAAGAAGACGCAGAAGAGTCCAAGCAGGCGCGGAAGCGTCCAAGCAGTCGCGGAAGAGTCCAAGCAGGCGCGGAAGCGTCCAAGCAGTCGCGGAAGCGTCCAAGCAGGTGCGGTAGCGTCCAAGCAGTCGCGGAAGCGTACAAGAAGGCGCGGTAGCGTCCAAGCAGGCGCGGAAACGTCCAAGCAGGCGCGGAAGCATGCAAGAAGGAGCAGAAGAGTCCAAGCTGGCGCGGAAGCGTCCAAGCAGGCGCGGAAGCTTCCAAGCAGGCGCGGAAGCGTCCAAGCAGGCGCGGAAACGTCCAAGTAGGCGCGGTAGCGTCCAAGCAGGCGCGGTAGCGTCCAAGCAGGCGCGGAAGCGTCCAAGCAGGCGCGGTAGCGTCCAAGCAGGCGCGGAAGCGTCCAAGCAGGCGGGGAAGCATGCAAGCAGGCGCGGAAGCGTCCAAGCAGGCGCGGAAACGTCCAAGTAGGCGCGGAAGCATGCAAGAATGTGCGGAAGCGTCCAAGCAGGCGCGGAAGCTTCCAAGCAGGCGCGGAAGCGTCCAAGCAGGCGCGGAAACGTCCAAGTAGGCGCGGTAGCGTCCAAGCAGGCGCGGTAGCGTCCAAGCAGGCGCGGAAGCGTCCAAGCAGGCGCGGAAACGCCCAAGTAGGCGCGGAAGCATGCAAGAAGGCGCAGAAGAGTCCAAGCAGGCGGGGAATCATGTTAGCAGGCGCGGAAGCGTCCAAGCAGGCGCGGAAACGCCCAAGTAGGCGCGGAAGCATGCAAGAATGTGCGGAAGCGTCCAAGCAGGCGCGGTAGCGTCCAAGCAGGCGCGAAAACGTCCAAGCCGGCGCGGAAGCATGCAAGAAGGCGCAGAAGAGTCCAAGCAGGCGCGGAAGCGTCCAGGCAGGCGGGGAAGCATGCAAGCAGGCGCGGAAGCGTCCAAGCTGGCGTGGAAACGTCCAAACAGGCGGGGAAGCATGCAAGCAGGCGCGGAAGCGTCCAAGCAGTCGCGGAAGCGTCCAAGCAGGCGCGGTAGCGTCCAAGCAGGCGCGGAAACGTCCAAGCAGGCGCGGAAGCATGCAAGAAGACGCAGAAGAGTCCAAGCAGGCGCGGAAGCGTCCAAGCAGGCGCGGAAGCATGCAAGCAGGCGCAGAAGAGTCCAAGCAGGCGCGGAAGCGTCCAAACAGGCGGGGAAGCATGCAAGCAGGCGCGGAAGCGTCCAAGCAGGCGCGGTAGCGTCCAACCAGGCACGGAAGCGTCCAAGCAGGCGCGGAAGCGTCCAAGCAGGCGGGGAAGCATGCAAGCAGGCGCGGAAGCGTCCAAGCAGGCGCGGAAACGTCCAAGTAGGCGCGGAAGCATGCAAGAAGGCGCGGAAGCGTCCAAGCAGGCTCGGTAGCGTCCAAGCAGGCGCGGAAACGTCCAAGCAGGCGCGGAAGCATGCAAGAAGGCGCAGAAGAGTCCAAGCAGGCGCGGAAGCGTCCAAGCAGGCGGGGAAGCATGCAAGCAGGTGCGGAAGCGTCCAAGCAGGCGTGGAAACGTCCAAGTAGGCGCGGCAGCATGCAAGAAGGCGCAGAAGATTCCAAGCAGGCGCGGAAGCGTCCAAGCAGGCGCGGAAGCATGCAAGAAGACGCAGAAGAGTCCAAGCAGGCGCGGAAGCGTCCAAGCAGTCGCGGAAGCGTTCAAGCAGGCGCGGTAGAGTCAAAGCAGTCGCGGAAGCGTCCAAGCAAGCGCGGTAGCGTCCAAGCAGGCGCGGAAACGTCCAAGCAGGCGTGGAAGAGTCCAAGCAGGCGCGGAAACGTCCAAGCAGGCGCGGAAGCGTCCAAGCAGGCGCGGAAGCATGCAAGAAGACGCAGAAGAGTCCAACCAGGCGCGGTAGTGTCCAAGCTGGCGCGGAAACGTCCAAGCAGGCGCGGCAGCATGCAAGAAGGCGCGGAAGCGTCCAAGCAGGCGCGGTAGCGTCCAAGCAGGCGCGGAAACGTCCAAGCAGGCGCGGAAGCATGCAAGAAGGCGCAGAAGAGTCCAAGCAGGCGCGGAAGCGTCCAAGCAGGCGGGGAAGCATGCAAGCAGGCGCGGAAGCGTCCAAGCAGGCGTGGAAACGTCCAAGTAGGCGCGGCAGCATACAAGCAGGCGCAGAAGAGTCCAAGCAGGCGCGGAAGCGTCCATGCAGGCGCGGAAGCGTCCAAGCAGGCGCGGTAGCGTCCAAGCAGGCGCGGAAACGTCCAAGCAGGCGCGGAAACGTCCAAGTAGGCGCGGTAGCATGCAAGAAGGCGCAGAAGATTCCAAGCAGGCGCGGAAGCGTCCAAGCAGGCGCGGTAGCGTCCAAGCAGGCGCGGAAACGTCCAAGCAGGCGCGGAAGCATGCAAGAAGGCGCAGAAGAGCCCAAGCAGGCGCGGAAGCGTCCAAGCAGGCGGGGAAACGTCCAAGTAGGCGCGGCAGCATGCAAGAAGGCGCAGAAGAGTCCAAGCAGGCGCGGAAGCGTCCAAGCAGTCACGGAAGCGTCCAAGCAGGCGCGGAAGCGTCCAAGCAGGCGCGGTAGCGTCCAAGCAGGCGCGGAAACGTCCAAGCAGGCGCGGAAGCATGCAAGAAGGCGCAGAAGAGTCCAAGCAGGCGGGGAAGCGTCCATGCAGGCGGGGAAGCATGCAAGCAGGCGCGGAAGCGTCCAAGCAGGCGTGGAAACGTCCAAGTAGGCGCGGCAGCATGCAAGCAGGCGCAGAAGAGTCCAAGCAGGCGCGGAAGCGTCCATGCAGGCGCGGAAGCGTCCAAGCAGGCGCGGAAACGTCCAAGTAGGCGCGGAAGCATGCAAGCAGGCGCAGAAAAGTCCAAGCAGGCGCGGAAGCGTCCAAGCAGTCGCGGAAGCGTCCAAGCAGGCGCGGTAGCGTCCAAGCAGGCGCGGAAACGTCCAAGCAGGCGCGGAAGCATGCAAGAAGACGTAGAAGAGTCCAAGCAGGCGCGGAAGCGTCCAAGCAGGCGCGGTAGCGTCCAACCAGGCGCGGAAGCGTCCAAGTAGGCGCGGCAGCATGCAAGAAGGCGCAGAAGAGTCCTAGCAGGCGCGGAAGCGTCCAAGCAGTCGCGGAAGCGTCCAAGCAGGCGCGGAAACGTCCAAGTAGGCGCGGTAGCGTCCAAGCAGGCGCGGTAGCGTCCAAGCAGTCGCGGAAGCGTCCAAGCAGGCGCGGTAGCGTCCAAGCAGGCGCGGAAACGTCCAAGCAGGCGCGGAAACGTCCAAGTAGGCGCGGCAGCATGCAAGAAGGCGCAGAAGAGTCCAAGCAGGCGCGGAAGCGTCCAAGCAGGCGGGGAAGCATGCAAGCAGGCGCGGAAGCGTCCAAGCAAGCGTGGAAACGTCCAAGCAGGCGCGGAAACGTCCAAGTAGGCGCGGCAGCATGCAAGAAGGCGCAGAAGAGTCCAAGCAGGCGCGGAAGCGTCCAAGCAGTCGCGGAAGCGTCCAAGCAGGCGCGGTAGCGTCCAACCAGGCGCGGAAGCGTCCAAGTAGGCGCGGCAGCATGCAAGAAGGCGCAGAAGAGACCTAGCAGGCGCGGAAGCGTCCAAGCAGTCGCGGAAGCGTCCAAGCAGGCGCGGTAGCGTTCAAGCAGTCGCGGAAGCGTCCAAGCAGGCGCGGTAGCGTCCAAGCAGGCGTGGAAACGTCCAAGCAGACGCGGCAGCATGCAAGAAGGCGCAGAAGAGTCCAAGCAGGCGGGGAAGCATGCAAGCAGGCGCGGAAGCGTCCAAGCAGGCGCGGAAACGTCCAAGCAGGCGCGGAAGCATGCAAGAAGGCGCAGAAGAGTCCAAGCAGGCGCGGAAGCGTCCAGGCAGGCGGGGAAGCATGCAAGCAGGCGCGGAAGCGTCCAAGCAGGCGTGGAAACGTCCAAGTAGGCGCGGCAACATGCAAGAAGGCGCAGAAGATTCCAAGCAGGCGCGGAAGCGTCCAAGCAGGCAGGGTAGCATGCAAGCAGGCGCGGAAGCGTCCAAGCAGGCGCGGAAACGTCCAAGTAGGCGCGGCAGCATGCAAGAAGGCGCAGAAGATTCCAAGCAGGCGCGGAAGCGTCCAAGCAGGCGGGGAAGAGTCCAAGCAGTCGCGGAAGCGTCCAAGCAGTCGCGGAAGCGTCCAAGCAGGCGCGGTCGCGTCCAAGCAGGCGCGGAAACGTCCAAGCAGGCGCGGAAACGTCCAAGTAGGCGCGGCAGCATGCAAGAAGGCGCGGAAGCGTCCAAGCAGTCGCGGAAGCGTCCAAGCAGGCGCGGTAGCGTCCAACCAGGCGCGGAAGCGTCCAAGTAGGCGCGGCAGCATGCAAGAAGGCGCAGAAGAGTCCTAGCAGGCGCGGAAGCGTCCAAGCAGTCGCGGAAGCGTCCAAGCAGTCGTGGAAACGTCCAAGTAGGCTCGGCAGCATGCAAGAAGGCGCAGAAGCGTCCAAGCAGTCGCGGAAGCGTCCAAGCAGTCGCGGAAGCGTCCAAGCAGGCGCGGTAGCGTCCAACCAGGCGCGGAAGCGTCCAAGTAGGCGCGGCAGCATGCAAGAAGGCGCAGAAGAGTCCTAGCAGGCGCGGAAGCGTCCAAGCTGGCGCGGAAACGTCCAAGCAGTCGCGGAAACGTCCAAGTAGGCGCGGAAGCATGCAAGATGACGCAGAATAGTCCAAGCAGGCGCGGAAGCATGCAATCAGGCGCGGAAGCATGCAAGAAGGCGCAGAATAGTCCAAGCAGGCGCGAAAGCATCCAAGCTGGCGCGGAAACGTCCAAGCAGTCGCGGAAACGTCCAAGTAGGCGCGGAAGCGTCCAAGCAGTCGCTGAAGCGTCCAAGCAGGCGCGGAAACGTCCAAGCAGGCGCGGAAGCATGCAAGCAGGCGCAGAAGAGTCCAAGCAGGCGCGGAAGCGTCCAAGCAGGCGGGGAAACGTCCAAGTAGGCGCGGCAGCATGCAAGAAGGCGCAGAAGATTCCAAGCAGGCGCGGAAGCGTCCAAGCAGGCGGGGAAGCATGCAAGCAGGCGCGGAAGCGTCCAAGCAGGCGCGGAAGCGTCCAAGCAGGCGCGGAAGCGTCCAAGCAGGCGCGGAAATGTCCAAGTAGGCGCGGAAGCATGCAAGAAGGTGCGGAAGCGTCCAAGCAGGCGCGGTCGCGTCCAACCAGGCGCGGAAGCGTCCAAGCAGTCGCGGAAGCGTCCAAGCAGGCGCGGAAACGTCCATGCAGGCGCGGAAGCATGCAAGAAGGCGCAGAAGAGTCCAAGCAGGCGCGGAAGCGTCCAAGCAGGCGTGGAAACGTCCAAGCAGGCGCGGAAACGTCCAAGTAGGCGCGGCAGCATGCAAGAAGGCGCAGAAGAGTCCAAGCAGGCGCGGAAGCGTCCAAGCAGTCGCGGAAGCGTCCAAGCAGGCGCGGTAGCGTCCAACCAGGCGCGGAAGCGTCCAAGTAGGCGCGGCAGCATGCAAGAAGGCGCAGAAGAGTCCTAGCAGGCGCGGAACCGTCCAAGCAGTCGCGGAAGCGTCCAAGCAGGCGCGGTAGCGTTCAAGCAGTCGCGGAAGCGTCCAAGCAGGCGCGGTAGCGTCCAAGCAGGCGTGGAAACGTCCAAGCAGGCGCGGAAGCATGCAAGAAGGCGCAGAAGAGTCCAAGCAGGCGGGGAAGCATGCAAGCAGGCGCAGAAGAGTCCAAGCAGGCGCGGAAGCGTCCAAGCAGGCGCGGAAACGTCCAAGCAGGCGCGGAAGCATGCAAGAAGGCGCAGAAGAGTCCAAGCAGGCGGGGAAGCGTCCATGCAGGCGGGGAAGCATGCAAGCAGGCGCGGAAGCGTCCAAGCAGGCGTGGAAACGTCCAAGTAGGCGCGGCAGCATGCAAGCAGGCGCAGAAGAGTCCAAGCAGGCGCGGAAGCGTCCATGCAGGCGCGGAAGCGTCCAAGCAGGCGCGGAAACGTCCAAGTAGGCGCGGAAGCATGCAAGCAGGCGCAGAAAAGTCCAAGCAGGCGCGGAAGCGTCCAAGCAGTCGCGGAAGCGTCCAAGCAGGCGCGGTAGCGTCCAAGCAGGCGCGGAAACGTCCAAGCAGGCGCGGAAGCATGCAAGAAGACGTAGAAGAGTCCAAGCAGGCGCGGAAGCGTCCAAGCAGGCGCGGTAGCGTCCAACCAGGCGCGGAAGCGTCCAAGTAGGCGCGGCAGCATGCAAGAAGGCGCAGAAGAGTCCTAGCAGGCGCGGAAGCGTCCAAGCAGTCGCGGAAGCGTCCAAGCAGGCGCGGAAGCGTCCAAGCAGTCGCGGAAGCGTCCAAGCAGGCGCGGTCGCGTCCAACCAGGCGCGGAAGCGTCCAAGCAGTCGCGGAAGCGTCCAAGCAGGCGCGGTAGCGTCCAAGCAGGCGCGGAAACGTCCAAGCAGGCGCGGAAGCATGCAAGAAGACGCAGAAGAGTCCAAGCAGGCGCGGAAGCGTCCAAGCAGGCGCGGAAGCATGCAAGCAGGCGCAGAAGAGT
The DNA here is from genome assembly GCA_963989415.1 of Cerceris ruficornis. Taxonomy (NCBI): domain Eukaryota; kingdom Metazoa; phylum Arthropoda; class Insecta; order Hymenoptera; family Crabronidae; genus Cerceris; species Cerceris ruficornis. The sequence goes on from OZ022522.1 coordinate 2,364,411, forward strand.
CCAAGCAGGCGCGGAAGCGTCCAAGCAGGCGGGGAAACGTCCAAGTAGGCGCGGCAGCATGCAAGAAGGCGCAGAAGATTCCAAGCAGGCGCGGAAGCGTCCAAGCAGGCGGGGAAGCATGCAAGCAGGCGCGGAAGCGTCCAAGCAGGCGCGGAAACGTCCAAGCAGGCGTGGAAACGTCCAAGCAGGCGCGGAAACGTCCAAGTAGGCGCGGCAGCATGCGAGAAGGCGCAGAAGAGTCCAAGCAGGCGCGGAAGCGTCCAAGCAGTCGCGGAAGCGTCCAAGCAGTCGCGGAAGCGTCCAAGCAGGCGCGGTAGCGTCCAACCAGGCGCGGAAGCGTCCAAGTAGGCGCGGCAGCATGCAAGATGACGCAGAAGAGTCCTAGCAGGCGCGGAAGCGTCCAAGCAGTCGCGGAAGCGTCCAAGCAGGCGCGGTAGCGTTCAAGCAGTCGCGGAAGCGTCCAAGCAGGCGCGGTAGCGTCCAAGCAGGCGTGGAAACGTCCAAGCAGGCGCGGAAGCATGCAAGAAGGCGCAGAAGAGTCCAAGCAGGCGCGGAAGCGTCCAAGCAATCGCGGAAGCGTCGATGCAGGCGCGGTAGCGTCCAACCAGGCGCGGAATCGTCCAAGCAGGCGCGGAAGCATGCAAGAAGGCGCAGAAGAGTCCAAGCAGGCGCGGAAGCGTCCAACCAGTCGCGGAAGCGTCCAAGCAGGCGCGGTAGCGTCAGACCAGGCGCGGAAGCGTCGAAGTAGGCGCGGCAGCATGCAAGAAGGCGCAGAAGAGTCCAAGCAGGCGCGGAAGCGTCCAAGCAGTCGCGGAAGCGTCCAAGCAGGCGCGGTCGCGTCCAACCAGGCGCGGAAGCGTCCAAGCAGTCGCGGAAGCGTCCAAGCAGGCGCGGTAGCGTCCAAGCAGGCGCGGAAACGTCCAAGCAGGCGCGGAAGCATGCAAGAAGACGCAGAAGAGTCCAAGCAGGCGCGGAAGCGTCCAAGCAGGCGCGGAAGCATGCAAGCAGGCGCAGAAGAGTCCAAGCAGGCGCGGAAGCGTCCAAGCAGGCAGGGAAGCATGCAAGCAGGCGCGGAAGCGTCCAAGCAGGCGCGGTAGCGTCCAACCAGGCGCGGAAGCGTCCAAGCAGGCGCGGAAGCATGCAAGCAGGTGCGGAAGCGTCCAAGCAGTCGTGGAAACGTCCAAGTAGGCGCGGCAGCATGCAAGAAGGCGCAGAAGAGTCCTAGCAGGCGCGGAAGCGTCCAAGCAGGCGGGGAAGCATGCAAGCAGGCGCGGAAGCGTCCAAGCAGTCGCGGAAGCGTCCAAGCAGGCGCGGTCGCGTCCAAGCAGGCGCGGAAACGTCCAAGTAGGCGCGGCAGCATGCAAGAAGGCGCAGAAGAGTCCTAGCAGGCGCGGAAGCGTCCAAGCAGGCGGGGAAGCATGCAAGCAGGCGCGGAAGCGTCCAAGCAGTCGTGGAAACGTCCAAGTAGGCGCGGCAGCATGCAAGAAGGCGCAGAAGATTCCAAGCAGGCGCGGAAGCGTCCAAGCAGGCGCGGAAGCGTCCAAGCAGTCGCGGAAGCGTCCAAGCAGGCGCGGTCGCGTCCAAGCAGGCGCGGAAACGTCCAAGTAGGCGCGGCAGCATGCAAGAAGGCGCAGAAGAGTCCTAGCAGGCGTGGAAACGTCCAAGCAGGCGTGGAAACGTCCAAGCAGGCGCGGAAACGTCCAAGTAGGCGCGGCAGCATGCAAGAAGGCGCAGAAGAGTCCAAGCAGGCGCGGAAGCGTCCAAGCAGGCGGGGAAGCATGCAAGCAGGCGCGGAAGCGTCCAAGCAGGCGCGGAAACGTCCAAGTAGGCGCGGAAGCATGCAAGCAGGCGCAGAAGAGTCCAAGCAGGCGCGGAAGCGTCCAAGCAGGCGCGGAAGCGTCCAAGCAGGCGCGGAAATGTCCAAGTAGGCGCGGAAGCATGCAAGAAGGTGCGGAAGCGTCCAAGCAGGCGCGGTCGCGTCCAACCAGGCGCGGAAGCGTCCAAGCAGTCGCGGAAGCGTCCAAGCAGGCGCGGAAACGTCCATGCAGGCGCGGAAGCATGCAAGAAGGCGCAGAAGAGTCCAAGCAGGCGCGGAAGCGTCCAAGCAGGCGTGGAAACGTCCAAGCAGGCGCGGAAACGTCCAAGTAGGCGCGGCAGCATGCAAGAAGGCGCAGAAGAGTCCAAGCAGGCGCGGAAGCGTCCAAGCAGTCGCGGAAGCGTCCAAGCAGGCGCGGTAGCGTCCAACCAGGCGCGGAAGCGTCCAAGTAGGCGCGGCAGCATGCAAGAAGGCGCAGAAGAGTCCTAGCAGGCGCGGAACCGTCCAAGCAGTCGCGGAAGCGTCCAAGCAGGCGCGGTAGCGTTCAAGCAGTCGCGGAAGCGTCCAAGCAGGCGCGGTAGCGTCCAAGCAGGCGTGGAAACGTCCAAGCAGGCGCGGAAGCATGCAAGAAGGCGCAGAAGAGTCCAAGCAGGCGGGGAAGCATGCAAGCAGGCGCAGAAGAGTCCAAGCAGGCGCGGAAGCGTCCAAGCAGGCGGGGAAGCATGCAAGAAGGCGCAGAAGATTACAAGCAGGCGCGGAAGCGTCCAAGCAGGCGCGGAAACGTCCAAGTAGGCGCGGTAGCGTCCAAGCAGGCGCGGAAACGTCCAAGCAGGCGCGGAAGAATGCAAGAAGACGCAGAAGAGTCCAAGCAGGCGCGGAAGCGTCCAAGCAGGCGGGGAAGCATGCAAGCAGGCGCGGAAGCGTCCAAGCAGGCGCGGAAACGTCCAGGTAGGCGCGGAAGCATGCAAGAAGGCGCAGAAGAGTCCAAGCAGGCGCGGAAGCGTCCAAGCAGGCGGGGAAGCATGCAAGCAGGCGCGGAAGCGTCCAAGCAGGCGCGGAAATGTCCAAGTAGGCGCGGAAGCATGCAAGAAGGTGCGGAAGCGTCCAAGCAGGCGCGGTCGCGTCCAACCAGGCGCGGAAGCGTCCAAGCAGTCGCGGAAGCGTCCAAGCAGGCGCGGAAACGTCCATGCAGGCGCGGAAGCATGCAAGAAGGCGCAGAAGAGTCCAAGCAGGCGCGGAAGCGTCCAAGCAGTCACGGAAGCGTCCAAGCAGGCGCGGTAGCGTCCAAGCAGGCGCGGAAACGTCCAAGCAGGCGCGGAAGAATGCAAGAAGACGCAGAAGAGTCCAAGCAGGCGCGGAAGCGTCCAAGCAGGCGGGGAAGCATGCAAGCAGGCGCGGAAGCGTCCAAGCAGGCGCGGAAACGTCCAAGTAGGCGCGGAAGCATGCAAGAAGGCGCGGAAGCGTCCAAAGAGGCGCGGTAGCGTCCAAGCAGGCGCGGAAACGTCCAAGCAGGCGCGGAAGCATGCAAGAAGGCGCAGAAGAGTCCAAGCAGGCGCGGAAGCGTCCAAGCAGGCGGGGAAGCATGCAAGCAGGCGCGGAAGCGTCCAAGCAGGCGCGGAAACGTCCAAGTAGGCGCGGCAGCATGCAAGAAGCCGCCGAAGAGTCCAAGCAGGCGCGGAAGCGTCCCAGCAGTCGCGGAAGCGTCCAAGCAGGCGCGGTAGCGTCCAAGCAGGCGTGGAAACGTCCAAGCAGACGCGGCAGCATGCAACAAGGCGCAGAAGAGTCCAAGCAGGCGGGGAAGCATGCAAGCAGGCGCGGAAGCGTCCAAGCAGGCGCGGTAGCGTCCAAGCAGGCGCGGAAACGTCCAAGCAGGCGCGGAAGCATGCAAGAAGGCGCAGAAGAGTCCAAGCAGGCGCGGAAGCGTCCAAGCAGTCGGGGAAACGTCCAAGTAGGCGCGGCAGCATGCAAGAAGGCGCAGAAGAGTCCAAGCAGGCGCGGAAGCGTCCAAGCAGTCACGGAAGCGTCCAAGCAGGCGCGGTAGCGTCCAAGCAGGCGCGGAAACGTCCAAGCAGGCGCGGAAGAATGCAAGAAGACGCAGAAGAGTCCAATCAGGCGCGGAAGCGTCCAAGCAGGCGGGGAAGCATGCAAGCAGGCGCGGAAGCGTCCAAGCAGGCGCGGAAACGTCCAAGTAGGCGCGGAAGCATGCAAGAAGGCGCGGAAGCGTCCAAGCAGGCGCGGTAGCGTCCAAGCAGGCGCGGAAACGTCCAAGCAGGCGCGGAAGCATGCAAGAAGGCGCAGAAGAGTCCAAGCAGGCGGGGAAGCGTCCATGCAGGCGGGGAAGCATGCAAGCAGGCGCGGAAGCGTCCAAGCAGGCGTGGAAACGTCCAAGTAGGCGCGGCAGCATGCAAGCAGGCGCAGAAGAGTCCAAGCAGGCGCGGAAGCGTCCATGCAGGCGCGGAAGCGTCCAAGCAGGCGCGGAAACGTCCAAGTAGGCGCGGAAGCATGCAAGCAGGCGCAGAAAAGTCCAAGCAGGCGCGGAAGCGTCCAAGCAGTCGCGGAAGCGTCCAAGCAGGCGCGGTAGCGTCCAAGCAGGCGCGGAAACGTCCAAGCAGGCGCGGAAGCATGCAAGAAGACGTAGAAGAGTCCAAGCAGGCGCGGAAGCGTCCAAGCAGGCGCGGTAGCGTCCAACCAGGCGCGGAAGCGTCCAAGTAGGCGCGGCAGCATGCAAGAAGGCGCAGAAGAGTCCTAGCAGGCGCGGAAGCGTCCAAGCAGTCGCGGAAGCGTCCAAGCAGTCGCGGAAGCGTCCAAGCAGGCGCGGTCGCGTCCAAGCAGGCGCGGAAACGTCCAAGCAGGCGCCGAACCGTGCAAGTAGGCACGGAAGCGTCCAAGCAGGGGCGGAAGCATGCAAGAAGGCGCAGAAGAGTCCAAGCAGGCGCGGAAGCGTCCAAGCAGTCGCGGAAGCGTCCAAGCAGGCGCGGTAGCGTCCAACCAGGCGCGGAAGCGTCCAAGCAGGCGCGGATACGTCCAAGCAGGCGCGGAAGCATGCAAGCAGGCGGGGAAGCATGCAAGCAGGCGCGGAAGCGTCCAAGCAGGCGCGGTAGCGTCCAAGCAGGCGCGGAAGCGTCCAAGCAGGCGCGGAAACGTCCAAGTAGGCGCGGAAGCATGCAAGAAGACGCAGAATAGTCCAAGCAGGCGCGGAAGCATGCAAGAAGGCGCAGAATAGTCCAAGCAGGCGCGAAAGCATCCAAGCTGGCGCGGAAACGTCCAAGCAGTCGCGGAAACGTCCAAGTAGGCGCGGAAGCATGCAAGCAGGCGCCGAACCGTGCAAGTAGGCACGGAAGCGTCCAAGCAGGGGCGGAAACGTCCAAGCAGGCGGGGAAGCATGCAAGCAGGCACGGAAGCGTCCAAGCAGTCGCGGAAGCGTCCAAGCAGGCGCGGTAGCGTCCAACCAGGCGCGGAAGCGTCCAAGTAGGCGCGGCAGCATGCAAGAAGGCGCAGAAGAGTCCTAGCAGGCGCGGAACCGTCCAAGCAGTCGCGGAAGCGTCCAAGCAGGCGCGGTAGCGTTCAAGCAGTCGCGGAAGCGTCCAAGCAGGCGCGGTAGCGTCCAAGCAGGCGTGGAAACGTCCAAGCAGGCGCGGAAGCATGCAAGAAGGCGCAGAAGAGTCCAAGCAGGCGGGGAAGCATGCAAGCAGGCGCGGAAGCGTCCAAGCAGGCGCGGAAACGTCCAAGCAGGCGCGGAAGCATGCAAGAAGGCGCAGAAGAGTCCAAGCAGGCGCGGAAGCGTCCAGGCAGGCGGGGAAGCATGCAAGCAGGCGCGGAAGCGTCCAAGCAGGCGTGGAAACGTCCAAGTAGGCGCGGCAGCATGCAAGAAGGCGCAGAAGATTCCAAGCAGGCGCGGAAGCGTCCAAACAGGCACGGCAGCGTCCAAGCAGGCGCGGAAACGTCCAAGCAGGCGCGGAAGCATGCAAGAAGACGCAGAAGAGTCCAAGCAGTCGCGGAAGCGTCCAAGCAGGCTCGGAACCGTGCAAGCAGGCGCGAAAGCGTCCTAGCAGGCGCGGAAGCATGCAAGCAGGCACGGAAGTATGCAAGCAGGCGCGGAAGCGTCCAAGCAGTCGCTGAAGCGTCCAAGCAGGCGCGGAAGCATGCAAGAAGGCGCAGAATAGTCCAAGCAGGCGCGAAAGCATCCAAGCTGGCGCGGAAACGTCCAAGCAGTCGCGGAAACGTCCAAGTAGGCGCGGAAGCATGCAAGATGACGCAGAATAGTCCAAGCAGGCGCGGAAGCATGCAATCAGGCGCGGAAGCATGCAAGAAGGCGCAGAATAGTCCAAGCAGGCGCGAAAGCATCCAAGCTGGCGCGGAAACGTCCAAGCAGTCGCGGAAACGTCCAAGTAGGCGCGGAAGCATGCAAGCAGGCGCCGAACCGTGCAAGTAGGCACGGAAGCGTCCAAGCAGGGGCGGAAGCATGCAAGAAGGCGCAGAAGAGTCCAAGCAGGCGCGGAAGCGTCCAAGCAGTCGCGGAAGCGTCCAAGCAGGCGCGGTAGCGTCCAACCAGGCGCGGAAGCGTCCAAGCAGGCGCGGTAACGTCCAAGCAGGCGCGGAAGCATGCAAGAAGGCGCGGAAACGTCCAAGCAGTCGCGGAAACGTCCAAGTAGGCGCGGAAGCATGCAAGAAGACGCAGAATAGTCCAAGCAGGCGCGGAAGCATGCAAGAAGGCGCAGAATAGTCCAAGCAGGCGCGAAAGCATCCAAGCTGGCGCGGAAACGTCCAAGCAGTCGCGGAAACGTCCAAGTAGGCGCGGAAGCATGCAAGCAGGCGCCGAACCGTGCAAGTAGGCACGGAAGCGTCCAAGCAGGCGCGGAAGCATGCAAGAAGGCGCAGAAGAGTCCAAGCAGGCGCGGAAGCGTCCAGGCAGGCGGGGAAGCGTCCAAGCAGGCGTGGAAACGTCCAAGCAGGCGCGGAAGCATGCAAGAAGGCGCAGAAGAGTCCAAGCAGGCGGGGAAGCATGCAAGCAGGCGCGGAAGCGTCCAAGCAGGCGCGGAAACGTCCAAGCAGGCGCGGAAGCATGCAAGAAGGCGCAGAAGAGTCCAAGCAGGCGCGGAAGCGTCCAGGCAGGCGGGGAAGCGTCCAAGCAGGCGCGGTAGCGTCCAACCAGGCGCGGAAGCGTCCAAGTAGGCGCGGCAGCATGCAAGAAGGCGCAGAAGAGTCCTAGCAGGCGCGGAACCGTCCAAGCAGTCGCGGAAGCGTCCAAGCAGGCGCGGTAGCGTTCAAGCAGTCGCGGAAGCGTCCAAGCAGGCGCGGTAGCGTCCAAGCAGGCGTGGAAACGTCCAAGCAGGCGCGGAAGCATGCAAGAAGGCGCAGAAGAGTCCAAGCAGGCGGGGAAGCATGCAAGCAGGCGCGGAAGCGTCCAAGCAGGCGCGGAAACGTCCAAGCAGGCGCGGAAGCATGCAAGAAGGCGCAGAAGAGTCCAAGCAGGCGCGGAAGCGTCCAGGCAGGCGGGGAAGCATGCAAGCAGGCGCGGAAGCGTCCAAGCAGGCGTGGAAACGTCCAAGTAGGCGCGGCAGCATGCAAGAAGGCGCAGAAGATTCCAAGCAGGCGCGGAAGCGTCCAAGCAGGCGGGGTAGCATGCAAGCAGGCGCGGAAGCGTCCAAGCAGGCGCGGAAACGTCCAAGTAGGCGCGGCAGCATGCAAGAAGGCGCAGAAGAGTCCAAGCAGGCGCGGAAGCGTCCAAGCAGGCAGGGTAGCATGCAAGCAGGCGCGGAAGCGTCCAAGCAGGCGTGGAAACGTCCAAGTAGGCGCGGCAGCATGCAAGAAGGCGCAGAAGATTCCAAGCAGGCGCGGAAGCGTCCAAGCAGGCAGGGTAGCATGCAAGCAGGCGCGGAAGCGTCCAAGCAGGCGCGGAAACGTCCAAGTAGGCGCGGCAGGATGCAAGAAGGCGCAGAAGATTCCAAGCAGGCGCGGAAGCGTCCAAGCAGGCGGGGAAGCATGCAAGCAGGCGCGGAAGCGTCCAAGCAGGCGTGGAAACGTCCAAGCAGGCGCGGAAACGTCCAAGTAGGCGCGGCAGCATGCAAGAAGGCGCAGAAGAGTCCTAGCAGGCGCGGAACCGTCCAAGCAGTCGCGGAAGCGTCCAAGCAGGCGCGGTAGCGTTCAAGCAGTCGCGGAAGCGTCCAAGCAGGCGCGGTAGCGTCCAAGCAGGCGTGGAAACGTCCAAGCAGGCGCGGAAGCATGCAAGAAGGCGCAGAAGAGTCCAAGCAGGCGGGGAAGCATGCAAGCAGGCGCGGAAGCGTCCAAGCAGGCGCGGAAACGTCCAAGCAGGCGCGGAAGCATGCAAGAAGGCGCAGAAGAGTCCAAGCAGGCGCGGAAGCATGCAAGAAGGCGCAGAAGAGTCCAAGCAGGCGGGGAAGCGTCCATGCAGGCGGGGAAGCATGCAAGCAGGCGCGGAAGCGTCCAAGCAGGCGTGGAAACGTCCAAGTAGGCGCGGCAGCATGCAAGCAGGCGCAGAAGAGTCCAAGCAGGCGCGGAAGCGTCCATGCAGGCGCGGAAGCGTCCAAGCAGGCGCGGAAACGTCCAAGTAGGCGCGGAAGCATGCAAGCAGGCGCAGAAAAGTCCAAGCAGGCGCGGAAGCGTCCAAGCAGGCGCGGTAGCGTTCAAGCAGGCGCGGTAGCGTTCAAGCAGTCGCGGAAGCGTCCAAGCAGGCGCGGTAGCGTCCAAGCAGGCGTGGAAACGTCCAAGCAGGCGCGGAAGCATGCAAGAAGGCGCAGAAGAGTCCAAGCAGGCGGGGAAGCATGCAAGCAGGCGCGGAAGCGTCCAAGCAGGCGCGGAAACGTCCAAGCAGGCGCGGAAGCATGCAAGAAGGCGCAGAAGAGTCCAAGCAGGCGCGGAAGCGTCCAGGCAGGCGGGGAAGCATGCAAGCAGGCGCGGAAGCGTCCAAGCAGGCGTGGAAACGTCCAAGTAGGCGCGGCAGCATGCAAGAAGGCGCAGAAGATTCCAAGCAGGCGCGGAAGCGTCCAAACAGGCACGGCAGCGTCCAAGCAGGCGCGGAAACGTCCAAGCAGGCGCGGAAGCATGCAAGAAGACGCAGAAGAGTCCAAGCAGTCGCGGAAGCGTCCAAGCAGGCTCGGAACCGTGCAAGCAGGCGCGAAAGCGTCCTAGCAGGCGCGGAAGCATGCAAGCAGGCACGGAAGTATGCAAGCAGGCGCGGAAGCGTCCAAGCAGTCGCTGAAGCGTCCAAGCAGGCGCGGAAGCATGCAAGAAGGCGCAGAATAGTCCAAGCAGGCGCGAAAGCATCCAAGCTGGCGCGGAAACGTCCAAGCAGTCGCGGAAACGTCCAAGTAGGCGCGGAAGCATGCAAGATGACGCAGAATAGTCCAAGCAGGCGCGGAAGCATGCAATCAGGCGCGGAAGCATGCAAGAAGGCGCAGAATAGTCCAAGCAGGCGCGAAAGCATCCAAGCTGGCGCGGAAACGTCCAAGCAGTCGCGGAAACGTCCAAGTAGGCGCGGAAGCATGCAAGCAGGCGCCGAACCGTGCAAGTAGGCACGGAAGCGTCCAAGCAGGGGCGGAAGCATGCAAGAAGGCGCAGAAGAGTCCAAGCAGGCGCGGAAGCGTCCAAGCAGTCGCGGAAGCGTCCAAGCAGGCGCGGTAGCGTCCAACCAGGCGCGGAAGCGTCCAAGCAGGCGCGGTAACGTCCAAGCAGGCGCGGAAGCATGCAAGAAGGCGCGGAAACGTCCAAGCAGTCGCGGAAACGTCCAAGTAGGCGCGGAAGCATGCAAGAAGACGCAGAATAGTCCAAGCAGGCGCGGAAGCATGCAAGAAGGCGCAGAATAGTCCAAGCAGGCGCGAAAGCATCCAAGCTGGCGCGGAAACGTCCAAGCAGTCGCGGAAACGTCCAAGTAGGCGCGGAAGCATGCAAGCAGGCGCCGAACCGTGCAAGTAGGCACGGAAGCGTCCAAGCAGGGGCGGAAACGTCCAAGCAGGCGGGGAAGCATGCAAGAAGGCGCAGAAGAGTCCAAGCAGGCGGGGAAGCATGCAAGCAGGCGCGGAAGCGTCCAAGCAGGCGCGGAAACGTCCAAGCAGGCGCGGAAGCATGCAAGAAGGCGCAGAAGAGTCCAAGCAGGCGCGGAAGCGTCCAGGCAGGCGGGGAAGCGTCCAAGCAGGCGCGGTAGCGTCCAACCAGGCGCGGAAGCGTCCAAGTAGGCGCGGCAGCATGCAAGAAGGCGCAGAAGAGTCCTAGCAGGCGCGGAACCGTCCAAGCAGTCGCGGAAGCGTCCAAGCAGGCGCGGTAGCGTTCAAGCAGTCGCGGAAGCGTCCAAGCAGGCGCGGTAGCGTCCAAGCAGGCGTGGAAACGTCCAAGCAGGCGCGGAAGCATGCAAGAAGGCGCAGAAGAGTCCAAGCAGGCGGGGAAGCATGCAAGCAGGCGCGGAAGCGTCCAAGCAGGCGCGGAAACGTCCAAGCAGGCGCGGAAGCATGCAAGAAGGCGCAGAAGAGTCCAAGCAGGCGCGGAAGCGTCCAGGCAGGCGGGGAAGCATGCAAGCAGGCGCGGAAGCGTCCAAGCAGGCGTGGAAACGTCCAAGTAGGCGCGGCAGCATGCAAGAAGGCGCAGAAGATTCCAAGCAGGCGCGGAAGCGTCCAAGCAGGCGGGGTAGCATGCAAGCAGGCGCGGAAGCGTCCAAGCAGGCGCGGAAACGTCCAAGTAGGCGCGGCAGCATGCAAGAAGGCGCAGAAGAGTCCAAGCAGGCGCGGAAGCGTCCAAGCAGGCAGGGTAGCATGCAAGCAGGCGCGGAAGCGTCCAAGCAGGCGTGGAAACGTCCAAGTAGGCGCGGCAGCATGCAAGAAGGCGCAGAAGATTCCAAGCAGGCGCGGAAGCGTCCAAGCAGGCAGGGTAGCATGCAAGCAGGCGCGGAAGCGTCCAAGCAGGCGCGGAAACGTCCAAGTAGGCGCGGCAGGATGCAAGAAGGCGCAGAAGATTCCAAGCAGGCGCGGAAGCGTCCAAGCAGGCGGGGAAGCATGCAAGCAGGCGCGGAAGCGTCCAAGCAGGCGTGGAAACGTCCAAGCAGGCGCGGAAACGTCCAAGTAGGCGCGGCAGCATGCAAGAAGGCGCAGAAGAGTCCTAGCAGGCGCGGAACCGTCCAAGCAGTCGCGGAAGCGTCCAAGCAGGCGCGGTAGCGTTCAAGCAGTCGCGGAAGCGTCCAAGCAGGCGCGGTAGCGTCCAAGCAGGCGTGGAAACGTCCAAGCAGGCGCGGAAGCATGCAAGAAGGCGCAGAAGAGTCCAAGCAGGCGGGGAAGCATGCAAGCAGGCGCGGAAGCGTCCAAGCAGGCGCGGAAACGTCCAAGCAGGCGCGGAAGCATGCAAGAAGGCGCAGAAGAGTCCAAGCAGGCGCGGAAGCGTCCAGGCAGGCGGGGAAGCATGCAAGCAGGCGCGGAAGCGTCCAAGCAGGCGTGGAAACGTCCAAGTAGGCGCGGCAGCATGCAAGAAGGCGCAGAAGATTCCAAGCAGGCGCGGAAGCGTCCAAGCAGGCGGGGTAGCATGCAAGCAGGCGCGGAAGCGTCCAAGCAGGCGCGGAAACGTCCAAGCAGGCGCGGTAGCGTCCAACCAAGCGCGGAAGCGTCCAAGCAGGCGCGGAAGCGTCCAAGCAGGCGGGGAAGCATGCAAGCAGGCGCGGAAGCGTCCAAGCAGGCGCGGAAACGTCCAAGTAGGCGCGGAAGCATGCAAGAAGGCGCGGAAGCGTCCAAGCAGGCTCGGTAGCGTCCAAGCAGGCGCGGAAACGTCCAAGCAGGCGCGGAAGCATGCAAGAAGGCGCAGAAGAGTCCAAGCAGGCGCGGAAGCGTCCAAGCAGGCGGGGAAGCATGCAAGCAGGCGCGGTAGCGTCCAAGCAGGCGCGGAAACGTCCAAGCAGGCGCGGAAGCATGCAAGAAGGCGCAGAAGAGTCCAAGCAGGCGCGGAAGCGTCCAAGCAGGCGGGGAAACGTCCAAGTAGGCGCGGCAGCATGCAAGAAGGCGCAGAAGAGTCCAAGCAGGCGCGGAAGCGTCCAAGCAGTCACGGAAGCGTCCAAGCAGGCGCGGTAGCGTCCAAGCAGGCGCGGAAACGTCCAAGCAGGCGCGGAAGAATGCAAGAAGACGCAGAAGAGTCCAAGCAGGCGCGGAAGCGTCCAAGCAGGCGGGGAAGCATGCAAGCAGGCGCGGAAGCGTCCAAGCAGGCGCGGAAACGTCCAAGTAGGCGCGGAAGCATGCAAGAAGGCGCGGAAGCGTCCAAGCAGGCGCGGTAGCGTCCAAGCAGGCGCGGAAACGTCCAAGCAGGCGCGGAAGCATGCAAGAAGGCGCAGAAGAGTCCAAGCAGGCGGGGAAGCGTCCATGCAGGCGGGGAAGCATGCAAGCAGGCGCGGAAGCGTCCAAGCAGGCGTGGAAACGTCCAAGTAGGCGCGGCAGCATGCAAGCAGGCGCAGAAGAGTCCAAGCAGGCGCGGAAGCGTCCATGCAGGCGCGGAAGCGTCCAAGCAGGCGCGGAAACGTCCAAGTAGGCGCGGAAGCATGCAAGCAGGCGCAGAAAAGTCCAAGCAGGCGCGGAAGCGTCCAAGCAGTCGCGGAAGCGTCCAAGCAGGCGCGGTAGCGTCCAAGCAGGCGCGGAAACGTCCAAGCAGGCGCGGAAGCATGCAAGAAGACGTAGAAGAGTCCAAGCAGGCGCGGAAGCGTCCAAGCAGGCGCGGTAGCGTCCAACCAGGCGCGGAAGCGTCCAAGTAGGCGCGGCAGCATGCAAGAAGGCGCAGAAGAGTCCTAGCAGGCGCGGAAGCGTCCAAGCAGTCGCGGAAGCGTCCAAGCAGTCGCGGAAGCGTCCAAGCAGGCGCGGTCGCGTCCAAGCAGGCGCGGAAACGTCCAAGCAGGCGCCGAACCGTGCAAGTAGGCACGGAAGCGTCCAAGCAGGGGCGGAAGCATGCAAGAAGGCGCAGAAGAGTCCAAGCAGGCGCGGAAGCGTCCAAGCAGTCGCGGAAGCGTCCAAGCAGGCGCGGTAGCGTCCAACCAGGCGCGGAAGCGTCCAAGCAGGCGCGGAAACGTCCAAGCAGGCGCGGAAGCATGCAAGCAGGCGGGGAAGCATGCAAGCAGGCGCGGAAGCGTCCAAGCAGGCGCGGTAGCGTCCAAGCAGGCGCGGAAGCGTCCAAGCAGGCGCGGAAACGTCCAAGTAGGCGCGGAAGCATGCAAGAAGACGCAGAATAGTCCAAGCAGGCGCGGAAGCATGCAAGAAGGCGCAGAATAGTCCAAGCAGGCGCGAAAGCATCCAAGCTGGCGCGGAAACGTCCAAGCAGTCGCGGAAACGTCCAAGTAGGCGCGGAAGCATGCAAGCAGGCGCCGAACCGTGCAAGTAGGCACGGAAGCGTCCAAGCAGGGGCGGAAACGTCCAAGCAGGCGGGGAAGCATGCAAGCAGGCACGGAAGCGTCCAAGCAGTCGCGGAAGCGTCCAAGCAGGCGCGGTAGCGTCCAACCAGGCGCGGAAGCGTCCAAGTAGGCGCGGCAGCATGCAAGAAGGCGCAGAAGAGTCCTAGCAGGCGCGGAACCGTCCAAGCAGTCGCGGAAGCGTCCAAGCAGGCGCGGTAGCGTTCAAGCAGTCGCGGAAGCGTCCAAGCAGGCGCGGTAGCGTCCAAGCAGGCGTGGAAACGTCCAAGCAGGCGCGGAAGCATGCAAGAAGGCGCAGAAGAGTCCAAGCAGGCGGGGAAGCATGCAAGCAGGCGCGGAAGCGTCCAAGCAGGCGCGGAAACATCCAAGCAGGCGCGGAAGCATGCAAGAAGGCGCAGAAGAGTCCAAGCAGGCGCGGAAGCGTCCAGGCAGGCGGGGAAGCATGCAAGCAGGCGCGGAAGCGTCCAAGCAGGCGTGGAAAAGTCCAAGTAGGCGCGGCAGCATGCAAGAAGGCGCAGAAGATTCCAAGCAGGCGCGGAAGCGTCCAAACAGGCACGGCAGCGTCCAAGCAGGCGCGGAAACGTCCAAGCAGGCGCGGAAGCATGCAAGAAGACGCAGAAGAGTCCAAGCAGTCGCGGAAGCGTCCAAGCAGGCTCGGAACCGTGCAAGCAGGCGCGAAAGCGTCCTAGCAGGCGCGGAAGCATGCAAGCAGGCACGGAAGTATGCAAGCAGGCGCGGAAGCGTCCAAGCAGTCGCTGAAGCGTCCAAGCAGGCGCGGAAACGTCCAAGCAGGCGCGGAAGCATGCAAGAAGGCGCAGAATAGTCCAAGCAGGCGCGAAAGCATCCAAGCTGGCGCGGAAACGTCCAAGCAGTCGCGGAAACGTCCAAGTAGGCGCGGAAGCATGCAAGATGACGCAGAATAGTCCAAGCAGGCGCGGAAGCATGCAATCAGGCGCGGAAGCATGCAAGAAGGCGCAGAATAGTCCAAGCAGGCGCGAAAGCAACCAAGCTGGCGCGGAAACGTCCAAGCAGTCGCGGAAACGTCCAAGTAGGCGCGGAAGCATGCAAGCAGGCGCCGAACCGTGCAAGTAGGCACGGAAGCGTCCAAGCAGGGGCGGAAGCATGCAAGAAGGCGCAGAAGAGTCCAAGCAGGCGCGGAAGCGTCCAAGCAGTCGCGGAAGCGTCCAAGCAGGCGCGGTAGCGTCCAACCAGGCGCGGAAGCGTCCAAGCAGGCGCGGTAACGTCCAAGCAGGCGCGGAAGCATGCAAGAAGGCGCGGAAACGTCCAAGCAGTCGCGGAAACGTCCAAGTAGGCGCGGAAGCATGCAAGAAGACGCAGAATAGTCCAAGCAGGCGCGGAAGCATGCAAGAAGGCGCAGAATAGTCCAAGCAGGCGCGAAAGCATCCAAGCTGGCGCGGAAACGTCCAAGCAGTCGCGGAAACGTCCAAGTAGGCGCGGAAGCATGCAAGCAGGCGCCGAACCGTGCAAGTAGGCACGGAAGCGTCCAAGCAGGGGCGGAAACGTCCAAGCAGGCGGGGAAGCATGCAAGCAGGCGCGGAAGCGTCCAAGCAGTCGCGGAAGCGTCCAAGCAGGCGCGGTAGCGTCCAACCAGGCGCGGAAGCGTCCAAGTAGGCGCGGCAGCATGCAAGAAGGCACAGAAGAGTCCTAGCAGGCGCGGAACCGTCCAAGCAGTCGCGGAAGCGTCCAAGCAGGCGCGGTAGCGTTCAAGCAGTCGCGGAAGCGTCCAAGCAGGCGCGGTAGCGTCCAAGCAGGCGTGGAAACGTCCAAGCAGGCGCGGAAGCATGCAAGAAGGCGCAGAAGAGTCCAAGCAGGCGGGGAAGCATGCAAGCAGGCGCGGAAGCGTCCAAGCAGGCGCGGAAACGTCCAAGCAGGCGCGGAAGCATGCAAGAAGGCGCAGAAGAGTCCAAGCAGGCGCGGAAGCGTCCAGGCAGGCGGGGAAGCATGCAAGCAGGCGCGGAAGCGTCCAAGCAGGCGCGGAAACGTCCAAGCAGTCGCGGAAACGTCCAAGTAGGCGCGGAAGCATGCAAGCAGGCGCCGAACCGTGCAAGTAGGCACGGAAGCGTCCAAGCAGGGGCGGAAGCATGCAAGAAGGCGCAGAAGAGTCCAAGCAGGCGCGGAAGCGTCCAAGCAGTCGCGGAAGCGTCCAAGCAGGCGCGGTAGCGTCCAACCAGGCGCGGAAGCGTCCAAGCAGGCGCGGTAACGTCCAAGCAGGCGCGGAAGCATGCAAGAAGGCGCGGAAACGTCCAAGCAGTCGCGGAAACGTCCAAGTAGGCGCGGAAGCATGCAAGAAGACGCAGAATAGTCCAAGCAGGCGCGGAAGCATGCAAGAAGGCGCAGAATAGTCCAAGCAGGCGCGAAAGCATCCAAGCTGGCGCGGAAACGTCCAAGCAGTCGCGGAAACGTCCAAGTAGGCGCGGAAGCATGCAAGCAGGCGCCGAACCGTGCAAGTAGGCACGGAAGCGTCCAAGCAGGGGCGGAAACGTCCAAGCAGGCGGGGAAGCATGCAAGCAGGCGCGGAAGCGTCCAAGCAGTCGCGGAAGCGTCCAAGCAGGCGCGGTAGCGTCCAACCAGGCGCGGAAGCGTCCAAGTAGGCGCGGCAGCATGCAAGAAGGCACAGAAGAGTCCTAGCAGGCGCGGAACCGTCCAAGCAGTCGCGGAAGCGTCCAAGCAGGCGCGGTAGCGTTCAAGCAGTCGCGGAAGCGTCCAAGCAGGCGCGGTAGCGTCCAAGCAGGCGTGGAAACGTCCAAGCAGGCGCGGAAGCATGCAAGAAGGCGCAGAAGAGTCCAAGCAGGCGGGGAAGCATGCAAGCAGGCGCGGAAGCGTCCAAGCAGGCGCGGAAACGTCCAAGCAGGCGCGGAAGCATGCAAGAAGGCGCAGAAGAGTCCAAGCAGGCGCGGAAGCGTCCAGGCAGGCGGGGAAGCATGCAAGCAGGCGCGGAAGCGTCCAAGCAGGCGTGGAAACGTCCAAGTAGGCGCGGCAGCATGCAAGAAGGCGCAGAAGATTCCAAGCAGGCGCGGAAGCGTCCAAGCAGGCGGGGTAGCATGCAAGCAGGCGCGGAAGCGTCCAAGCAGGCGCGGAAGCATGCAAGAAGGCGCAGAAGAGTCCAAGCAGGCGCGGAAGCGTCCAGGCAGGCGGGGAAGCATGCAAGCAGGCGCGGAAGCGTCCAAGCAGGCGTGGAAACGTCCAAGTAGGCGCGGCAGCATGCAAGAAGGCGCAGAAGATTCCAAGCAGGCGCGGAAGCGTCCAAGCAGGCGGGGTAGCATGCAAGCAGGCGCGGAAGCGTCCAAGCAGGCGCGGAAACGTCCAAGCAGGCGCGGAAGCATGCAAGAAGGCGCAGAAGAGTCCAAGCAGGCGCGGAAGCGTCCAGGCAGGCGGGGAAGCATGCAAGCAGGCGCGGAAGCGTCCAAGCAGGCGTGGAAACGTCCAAGTAGGCGCGGCAGCATGCAAGAAGGCGCTGAAGATTCCAAGCAGGCGCGGAAGCGTCCAAGCAGGCGGGGTAGCATGCAAGCAGGCGCGGAAGCGTCCAAGCAGGCGCGGAAACGTCCAAGTAGGCGCGGCAGCATGCAAGAAGGCGCAGAAGAGTCCAAGCAGGCGCGGAAGCGTCCAAGCAGGCAGGGTAGCATGCAAGCAGGCGCGGAAGCGTCCAAGCAGGCGTGGAAACGTCCAAGTAGGCGCGGCAGCATGCAAGAAGGCGCAGAAGATTCCAAGCAGGCGCGGAAGCGTCCAAGCAGGCAGGGTAGCATGCAAGCAGGCGCGGAAGCGTCCAAGCAGGCGCGGAAACGTCCAAGTAGGCGCGGCAGGATGCAAGAAGGCGCAGAAGATTCCAAGCAGGCGCGGAAGCGTCCAAGCAGGCGGGGAAGCATGCAAGCAGGCGCGGAAGCGTCCAAGCTGGCGTGGAAACGTCCAAGTAGGCGCGGCAGCATGCAAGAAGGCGCAGAAGATTCCAAGCAGGCGCGGAAGCGTCCAAGCAAGCGGGGAAGCATGCAAGCAGGCGCGGAAGCGTCCAAGCAGGCGCGGAAACGTCCAAGTAGGCGCGGCAGCATGCAAGAAGGCGCAGAAGAGTCCAAGCAGGCGCGGAAGCGTCCAAGAAGTCACGGAAGCGTCCAAGCAGGCGCGGTAGCGTCCAAGCAGGCGCGGAAACGTCCAAGCAGGCGCGGAAGAATGCAAGAAGACGCAGAAGAGTCCAAGCAGGCGCGGAAGCGTCCAAGCAGGCGGGGAAGCATGCAAGCAGGCGCGGAAGCGTCCAAGCAGGCGCGGAAACGTCCAAGTAGGCGCGGAAGTATGCAAGAAGGCGCGGAAGCGTCCAAAGAGGCGCGGTAGCGTCCAAGCAGGTGCGGAAACGTCCAAGCAGGCGCGGAAGCATGCAAGAAGGCGCAGAAGAGTCCAAGCAGGCGCGGAAGCGTCCAAGCAGGCGGGGAAGCATGCAAGCAGGCGCGGAAGCGTCCAAGCAGGCGCTGAAACGTCCAAGTAGGCGCGGCAGCATGCAAGAAGCCGCAGAAGAGTCCAAGCAGGCGCGGAAGCGTCCCAGCAGTCGCGGAAGCGTCCAAGCAGGCGCGGTAGCGTCCAACCAGGCGCGGAAGCATGCAAGAAGGCGCAGAAGAGTCCAAGCAGTCGCGGAAGCGTCCAAGCAGGCGCGGTAGCGTCCAAGCAGTCGCGGAAGCGTCCAAGCAGGCGCGGTAGCGTCCAAGCAGGCGTGGAAACGTCCATGCAGGCGCGGAAGCATGCAAGAAGACGCAGAAGAGTCCAAGCAGGCGCGGAAGCGTCCAAGCAGGCGGGGAAGCATGCAAGCAGGCGCGGAAGCGTCCAAGCAGGCGCGGTAGCGTCCAAGCAGGCGCGGAAACGTCCAAGCAGTCGCGGAAGCATGCAAGAAGGCGCAGAAGAGTCCAAGCAGGCGCAGAAGAGTCCAAGCAGGCGCGGAAGCGTCCAAGCAGTCGCGGAAGCGTCCAAGCAGGCGCGGTAGCGTCCAAGCAGGCGCGGAAACGTTCAAGCAGGCGCGGAAGCATGCAAGAAGACGTAGAAGAGTCCAAGCAGGCGCAGAAGCGTCCAAGCAGGCGCGGTAGCGGCCAAGCAGTCGCGGAAGCGTCCAAGCAGTCGCGGAAGCATGCAAGAAGGCGCAGAAGAGTCCAAACAGGCGCAGAAGAGTCCAACCAGGCGCGGAAGCGTCCAAGCAGTCGCGGAAGCGTGCAAGCAGTCGCGGAAGCGTGCAAGCAGGCGCGGTAGCGTCCAAGCAGGCGCGGAAACGTCCAAGCAGGCGCGGAAGCATGCAAGAAGGCGCAGAAGAGTCCAAGCAGGCGCGGAAGCGTCCAAACAGGCGGGGAAGCATGCAAGCAAGCGCGGAAGCGTCCAAGCAGGCGCGGTAGCGTCCAACCAAGCGCGGAAGCGTCCAAGCAGGCGCGGAAGCGTCCAAGCAGGCGGGGAAGCATGCAAGCAGGCGCGGAAGCGTCCAAGCAGGCGCGGAAACGTCCAAGTAGGCGCGGAAGCATGCAAGAAGGCGCGGAAGCGTCCAAGCAGGCTCGGTAGCGTTCAAGCAGGCGCGGAAACGTCCAAGCAGGCGCGGAAGCATGCAAGAAGGCGCAGAAGAGTCCAAGCAGGCGCGGAAGCGTCCAAGCAGGCGGGGAAGCATGCAAGCAGGCGCGGAAGCGTCCAAGCAGGCGTGGAAACGTCCAAGTTGGCGCGGCAGCATGCAAGAAGGCGCAGAAGATTCCAAGCAGGCGCGGAAGCATGCAAGCAGGCGCAGAAGAGTCCAAGCAGGCGCGGAAGCGTCCAAGCAGGCGGGGAAGCATGCAAGCAGGCGCGGAAGCGTCCAACCAGGCGCGGAAGCGTCCAAGCAGGCGCGGAAGCGTCCAAGCAGGCGGGGAAGCATGCAAGCAGGCGCGGAAGCGTCCAAGCAGGCGCGGAAACGTCCAAGTAGGCGCGGAAGCATGCAAGAAGGCGCGGAAGCGTCCAAGCAGGCGCGGTAGCGTCCAAGCAGGCGCGGAAACGTCCAAGCAGGCGCGGAAGCATGCAAGAAGACGCAGAAGAGTCCAAGCAGGCGCGGAAGCGTCCAAGCAGGCGCGGAAGCATGCAAGCAGGCGCAGAAGAGTCCAAGCAGGCGCGGAAGCGTCCAAGCAGGCGGGGAAGCATGCAAGCAGGCGCGGAAGCGTCCAAGCAGTCGTGGAAACGTCCAAGTAGGCGCGGAAGCATGCAAGAAGGCGCGGAAGCGTCCAAGCAGGCGCGGTAGCGTCCAAGCAGGCGCGGAAACGTCCAAGCAGGCGCGGAAGCATGCAAGAAGACGCAGAAGAGTCCAAGCAGGCGCGGAAGCGTCCAAGCAGGCGCGGAAGCATGCAAGCAGGCGCAGAAGAGTCCAAGCAGGCGCGGAAGCGTCCAAGCAGGCTTGGAAGCATGCAAGCAGGCGCGGAAGCGTCCAAGCAGGCGCGGAAACGTCCAAGTAGGCGCGGCAGCATGCAAGAAGGCGCAGAAGAGTCCAAGCAGGCGCGGAAGCGTCCAAGCAGTCACGGAAGCGTCCAAGCAGGCGCGGAAACGTCCAAGTAGGCGCGGCAGCATGCAAGAAGCCGCAGAAGAGTCCAAGCAGGCGCGGAAGCGTCCCAGCAGTCGCGGAAGCGTCCAAGCAGGCGCGGTAGCGTCCAACCAGGCGCGGAAGCATGCAAGAAGGCGCAGAAGAGTCCAAGCAGTCGCGGAAGCTTCCAAGCAGGCGCGGTAGCGTCCAAGCAGTCGCGGAAGCGTCCAAAGAGGCGCGGTAGCGTCCAAGCAGGTGCGGAAACGTCCAAGCAGGCGCGGAAGCATGCAAGAAGGCGCAGAAGAGTCCAAGCAGGCGCGGAAGCGTCCAAGCAGGCGGGGAAGCATGCAAGCAGGCGCGGAAGCGTCCAAGCAGGCGCTGAAACGTCCAAGTAGGCGCGGCAGCATGCAAGAAGCCGCAGAAGAGTCCAAGCAGGCGCGGAAGCGTCCCAGCAGTCGCGGAAGCGTCCAAGCAGGCGCGGTAGCGTCCAACCAGGCGCGGAAGCATGCAAGAAGGCGCAGAAGAGTCCAAGCAGTCGCGGAAGCGTCCAAGCAGGCGCGGTAGCGTCCAAGCAGTCGCGGAAGCGTCCAAGCAGGCGCGGTAGCGTCCAAGCAGGCGTGGAAACGTCCATGCAGGCGCGGAAGCATGCAAGAAGACGCAGAAGAGTCCAAGCAGGCGCGGAAGCGTCCAAGCAGGCGGGGAAGCATGCAAGCAGGCGCGGAAGCGTCCAAGCAGGCGCGGTAGCGTCCAAGCAGGCGCGGAAACGTCCAAGCAGTCGCGGAAGCATGCAAGAAGGCGCAGAAGAGTCCAAGCAGGCGCAGAAGAGTCCAAGCAGGCGCGGAAGCGTCCAAGCAGTCGCGGAAGCGTGCAAGCAGTCGCGGAAGCGTGCAAGCAGGCGCGGTAGCGTCCAAGCAGGCGCGGAAACGTCCAAGCAGGCGCGGAAGCATGCAAGAAGGCGCAGAAGAGTCCAAGCAGGCGCGGAAGCGTCCAAACAGGCGGGGAAGCATGCAAGCAAGCGCGGAAGCGTCCAAGCAGGCGCGGTAGCGTCCAACCAAGCGCGGAAGCGTCCAAGCAGTCACGGAAGCGTCCAAGCAGGCGCGGAAACGTCCAAGTAGGCGCGGCAGCATGCAAGAAGCCGCAGAAGAGTCCAAGCAGGCGCGGAAGCGTCCCAGCAGTCGCGGAAGCGTCCAAGCAGGCGCGGTAGCGTCCAACCAGGCGCGGAAGCATGCAAGAAGGCGCAGTAGAGTCCAAGCAGTCGCGGAAGCTTCCAAGCAGGCGCGGTAGCATCCAAGCAGTCGCGGAAGCGTCCAAGCAGGCGCGGAAACGTCCAAGCAGGCGCGGAAACGTCCAAGTAGGCGCGGTAGCATGCAAGAAGGCGCAGAAGAGTCCAAGCAGGCGCGGAAGCGTCCAAGCAGGCGGGGAAGCATGCAAGCAGGCGCGGAAGCGTCCAAGCAAGCGTGGAAACGTCCAAGCAGGCGCGGAAACGTCCAAGTAGGCGCGGCAGCATGCAAGAAGGCGCAGAAGAGTCCAAGCAGGCGCGGAAGCGTCCAAGCAGTCGCGGAAGCGTCCAAGCAGGCGCGGTAGCGTCCAACCAGGCGCGGAAGCGTCCAAGTAGGCGCGGCAGCATGCAAGAAGGCGCAGAAGAGTCCTAGCAGGCGCGGAACCGTCCAAGCAGTCGCGGAAGCGTCCAAGCAGGCGCGGTAGCGTTCAAGCAGTCGCGGAAGCGTCCAAGCAGGCGCGGAAGCGTCCAAGCAGGCGTGGAAACGTCCAAGCAGGCGCGGAAGCATGCAAGAAGGCGCAGAAGAGTCCAAGCAGGCGGGGAAGCATGCAAGCAGGCGCGGAAGCGTCCAAGCAGGCGCGGAAACGTCCAAGCAGGCGCGGAAGCATGCAAGAAGGCGCAGAAGAGTCCAAGCAGGCGCGGAAGCGTCCAGGCAGGCGGGGAAGCATGCAAGCAGGCGCGGAAGCGTCCAAGCAGGCGTGGAAACGTCCAAGTAGGCGCGGCAGCATGCAAGAAGGCGCAGAAGATTCCAAGCAGGCGCGGAAGCGTCCAAGCAGGCGGGGTAGCATGCAAGCAGGCGCGGAAGCGTCCAAGCAGGCGCGGAAACGTCCAAGTAGGCGCGGCAGGATGCAAGAAGGCGCAGAAGAGTCCAAGCAGGCGCGGAAGCGTCCAAGCAGTCACGGAAGCGTCCAAGCAGGCGCGGTAGCGTCCAAGCAGGCGCGGAAACGTCCAAGCAGGCGCGGAAGAATGCAAGAAGACGCAGAAGAGTCCAAGCAG
The DNA here is from genome assembly GCA_963989415.1 of Cerceris ruficornis. Lineage (NCBI taxonomy): Eukaryota > Metazoa > Arthropoda > Insecta > Hymenoptera > Crabronidae > Cerceris > Cerceris ruficornis. The sequence continues at coordinate 2,386,399 of OZ022522.1, forward strand.
GCGCGGAAGCGTCCAAGCAGGCGGGGAAGCATGCAAGCAGGCGCGGAAGCGTCCAAGCAGGCGCGGAAACGTCCAAGTAGGCGCGGAAGTATGCAAGAAGACGCAGAAGAGTCCAAGCAGGCGCGGAAGCGTCCAAGCAGGCGGGGAAGCATGCAAGCAGGCGCGGAAGCGTCCAAGCAGGCGCGGAAACGTCCAAGTAGGCGCGGAAGCATGCAAGAAGGCGCGGAAGCGTCCAAGGAGGCGCGGTAGCGTCCAAGCAGGCGCGGAAACGTCCAAGTAGGCGCGGCAGCATGCAAGAAGGCGCAGAAGATTCCAAGCAGGCGCGGAAGCGTCCAAGCAGGCGGGGAAGCATGCAAGCAGGCGCAGAAGAGTCCAAGCAGGCGCGGAAGCGTCCAAGCAGGCGGGGAAGCATGCAAGCAGGCGCGGAAGCGTCCAAGCAGGCGTGGAAACGTCCAAGTAGGCGCGGCAGCATGCAAGAAGGCGCAGAAGATTCCAAGCAGGCGCGGAAGCGTCCAAGCAGGCGCGGAAACGTCCAAGTAGGCGCGGCAGCATGCAAGAAGGCGCAGAAGAGTCCAAGCAGGCGCGGAAGCGTCCAAGCAGTCACGGAAGCGTCCAAGCAGGCGCGGTAGCGTCCAAGCAGGCGCGGAAACGTCCAAGCAGGCGCGGAAGAATGCAAGAAGACGCAGAAGAGTCCAAGCAGGCGCGGAAGCGTCCAAGCAGGCGGGGAAGCATGCAAGCAGGCGCGGAAGCGTCCAAGCAGGCGCGGAAACGTCCAAGTAGGCGCGGAAGCATGCAAGAAGGCGCGGAAGCGTCCAAAGAGGCGCGGTAGCGTCCAAGCAGGCGCGGAAACGTCCAAGCAGGCGCGGAAGAATGCAAGAAGACGCAGAAGTGTCCAAGCAGGCGCGGAAGCGTCCAAGCAGGCGGGGAAGCATGCAAGCAGGCGCGGAAGCGTCCAAGCAGGCGCGGAAACGTCCAAGTAGGCGCGGAAGCATGCAAGAAGGCGCGGAAGCGTCCAAGGAGGCGCGGAAGCGTCCAAGCAGTCGCGGAAGCGTCCAAGCTGGCGCGGTAGCGTCCAAGCAGGCGCGGAAGCGTCCAAGCAGTCGCGGAAGCGTCCAAGCTGGCGCGGTAGCGTCCAAGCAGTCGCGGAAGCGTCCAAGCAGGCGCGGTAGCTTCCAAGCAGGCGCGGAAACGTCCAAGCAGGCGCGGAAACGTCCAAGTAGGCGTGGCAGCATGCAATAAGACGCAGAGGAGTCCAAGCAGGCGCGGTAGCGTCCAAGCAGTCGCGGAAGCGTCCAAGCAGGCGCGGCAGCGTCCAACCAGGCGCGGAAGCGTCCAAGTAGGCGCGGCAGCATGCAAGAAGGCGCAGAAGCGTCCAAGCAGGCGGGGAAGCATGCAAGCAGGCGCGGAAGCGTCCAAGCAGGCGTGGAAACGTCCAAGCAGGCGCGGAAACGTCCAAGTAGGCGCGGCAGCATGCAAGAAGGCGCAGAAGAGTCCAAGCAGGCGCGGAAGCGTCCAAGCAGTCGCGGAAGCGTCCAAGCAGGCGCGGTAGCGTTCAAGCAGTCGCGGAAGCGTCCAAGCAGGCGCGGTAGCGTCCAAGCAGGCGTGGAAACGTCCAAGCAGGCGCGGAAGCATGCAAGAAGGCGCAGAAGAGTCCAAGCAGGCGGGGAAGCATGCAAGCAGGCGCGGAAGCGTCCAAGCAGGCGCGGAAACGTCCAAGCAGGCGCGGAAGCATGCAAGAAGGCGCAGAAGAGTCCAAGCAGGCGCGGAAGCGTCCAGGCAGGCGGGGAAGCATGCAAGCAGGCGCGGAAGCGTCCAAGCAGGCGTGGAAACGTCCAAGTAGGCGCGGCAGCATGCAAGAAGGCGCAGAAGATTCCAAGCAGGCGCGGAAGCGTCCAAGCAGGCGGGGTAGCATGCAAGCAGGCGCGGAAGCGTCCAAGCAGGCGCGGAAACGTCCAAGTAGGCGCGGCAGCATGCAAGAAGGCGCAGAAGAGTCCAAGCAGGCGCGGAAGCGTCCAAGCAGTCACGGAAGCGTCCAAGCAGGCGCGGAAGCATGCAAGAAGGCGCAGAAGAGTCCAAGCAGGCGCGGAAGCGTCCAAGCAGGCGCGGTAGCGTCCAAGCAGGCGCGGAAACGTCCAAGCAGGCGCGGAAGAATGCAAGAAGACGCAGAAGAGTCCAAGCAGGCGCGGAAGCGTCCAAGCAGGCGGGGAAGCATGCAAGCAGGCGCGGAAGCGTCCAAGCAGGCGCGGAAACGTCCAAGTAGGCGCGGAAGCATGCAAGAAGGCGCGGAAGCGTCCAAAGAGGCGCGGTAGCGTCCAAGCAGGCGCGGAAACGTCCAAGCAGGCGCGGAAGCATGCAAGAAGGCGCAGAAGAGTCCAAGCAGGCGCGGAAGCGTCCAAGCAGGCGGGGAAGCATGCAAGCAGGCGCGGAAGCGTCCAAGCAGGCGAGGAAACGTCCAAGTAGGCGCGGCAGCATGCAAGAAGCCGCAGAAGAGTCCAAGCAGGCGCGGAAGCGTCCCAGCAGTCGCGGAAGCGTCCAAGCAGGCGCGGTAGCGTCCAACCAGGCGCGGAAGCATGCAAGAAGGCGCAGAAGAGTCCAAGCAGTCGCGGAAGCGTCCAAGCAGGCGCGGTAGCGTCCAAGCAGTCGCGGAAGCGTCCAAGCAGGCGCGGTAGCGTCCAAGCAGGCGCGGAAACGTCCAAGCAGGCGCGGAAACGTCCAAGTAGGCGCGGCAGCATGCAAGAAGGCGCAGAAGAGTCCAAGCAGGCGCGGAAGCGTCCAAGCAGGCGCGGTAGCGTCCAAGCAGTCGCGGAAGCGTCCAAGCAGGCGCGGTAGCGTCCAAGCAGGCGCGGAAACGTCCAAGCAGGCGCGGAAACGTCCAAGTAGGCGCGGCAGCATGCAAGAAGGCGCAGAAGAGTCCAAGCAGGCGCGGAAGCGTCCAAGCAGGCGGGGAAGCATGCAAGCAGGCGCGGAAGCGTCCAAGCAAGCGTGGAAACGTCCAAGCAGGCGCGGAAACGTCCAAGTAGGCGCGGCAGCATGCAAGAAGGCGCAGAAGAGTCCAAGCAGGCGCGGAATCGTCCAAGCAGTCGCGGAAGCGTCCAAGCAGGCGCGGTAGCGTCCAACCAGGCGCGGAAGCGTCCAAGTAGGCGCGGCAGCATGCAAGAAGGCGCAGAAGAGACCTAGCAGGCGCGGAAGCGTCCAAGCAGTCGCGGAAGCGTCCAAGCAGGCGCGGTAGCGTTCAAGCAGTCGCGGAAGCGTCCAAGCAGGCGCGGTAGCGTCCAAGCAGGCGTGGAAACGTCCAAGCAGACGCGGCAGCATGCAAGAAGGCGCAGAAGATTCCAAGCAGGCGCGGATGCGTCCAAGCAGGCGCGGAAACGTCCAAGTAGGCGCGGCAGCATGCAAGAAGGCGCAGAAGAGTCCAAGCAGGCGCGGAAGCGTCCAAGCAGTCACGGAAGCGTCCAAGCAGGCGCGGAAACGTCCAAGTAGGCGCGGCAGCATGCAAGAAGCCGCAGAAGAGTCCAAGCAGGCGCGGAAACGTCCAAGCAGGCGCGGAAGAATGCAAGAAGACGCAGAAGAGTCCAAGCAGGCGCGGAAGCGTCCAAGCAGGCGGGGAAGCATGCAAGCAGGCGCGGAAGCGTCCAAGCAGGCGCGGAAACGTCCAAGTAGGCGCGGAAGCATGCAAGAAGGCGCGGAAGCGTCCAAAGAGGCGCGGTAGCGTCCAAGCAGGCGCGGAAACGTCCAAGCAGGCGCGGAAGCATGCAAGAAGGCGCAGAAGAGTCCAAGCAGGCGCGGAAGCGTCCAAGCAGGCGCGGAAACGTCCAAGTAGGCGCGGCAGCATGCAAGAAGGCGCAGAAGAGTCCAAGCAGTCGCGGAAGCGTCCAAGCAGGCGCGGTAGCGTCCAACCAGGCGCGGAAGCGTCCAAGTAGGCGCGGCAGCATGCAAGAAGGCGCAGAAGAGTCCTAGCAGGCGCGGAACCGTCCAAGCAGTCGCGGAAGCGTCCAAGCAGGCGCGGTAGCGTTCAAGCAGTCGCGGAAGCGTCCAAGCAGGCGCGGTAGCGTCCAAGCAGGCGTGGAAACGTCCAAGCAGGCGCGGAAGCATGCAAGAAGGCGCAGAAGAGTCCAAGCAGGCGGGGAAGCATGCAAGCAGGCGCGGAAGCGTCCAAGCAGGCGCGGAAACGTCCAAGCAGGCGCGGAAGCATGCAAGAAGGCGCAGAAGAGTCCAAGCAGGCGCGGAAGCGTCCAGGCAGGCGGGGAAGCATGCAAGCAGGCGCGGAAGCGTCCAAGCAGGCGTGGAAACGTCCAAGTAGGCGCGGCAGCATGCAAGAAGGCGCAGAAGATTCCAAGCAGGCGCGGAAGCGTCCAAGCAGGCGGGGTAGCATGCAAGCAGGCGCGGAAGCGTCCAAGCAGGCGCGGAAACGTCCAAGTAGGCGCGGCAGGATGCAAGAAGGCGCAGAAGAGTCCAAGCAGGCGCGGAAGCGTCCAAGCAGTCACGGAAGCGTCCAAGCAGGCGCGGTAGCGTCCAAGCAGGCGCGGAAACGTCCAAGCAGGCGCGGAAGAATGCAAGAAGACGCAGAAGAGTCCAAGCAGGCGCGGAAGCGTCCAAGCAGGCGGGGAAGCATGCAAGCAGGCGCGGAAGCGTCCAAGCAGGCGCGGAAACGTCCAAGTAGGCGCGGAAGTATGCAAGAAGACGCAGAAGAGTCCAAGCAGGCGCGGAAGCGTCCAAGCAGGCGGCGAAGCATGCAAGCAGGCGCGGAAGCGTCCAAGCAGGCGCGGAAACGTCCAAGTAGGCGCGGAAGCATGCAAGAAGGCGCGGAAGCGTCCAAGGAGGCGCGGTAGCGTCCAAGCAGGCGCGGAAACGTCCAAGTAGGCGCGGCAGCATGCAAGAAGGCGCAGAAGATTCCAAGCAGGCGCGGAAGCGTCCAAGCAGGCGGGGAAGCATGCAAGCAGGCGCAGAAGAGTCCAAGCAGGCGCGGAAGCGTCCAAGCAGGCGGGGAAGCATGCAAGCAGGCGCGGAAGCGTCCAAGCAGGCGCGGAAACGTCCAAGTAGGCGCGGCAGCATGCAAGAAGCCGCAGAAGAGTCCAAGCAGGCGCGGAAGCGTCCCAGCAGTCGCGGAAGCGTCCAAGCAGGCGCGGTAGCGTCCAACCAGGCGCGGAAGCATGCAAGAAGGCGCAGAAGAGTCCAAGCAGTCGCGGAAGCGTCCAAGCAGGCGCGGTAGCGTCCAAGCAGTCGCGGAAGCGTCCAAGCAGGCGCGGTAGCGTCCAAGCAGGCGCGGAAACGTCCAAGCAGGCGCGGAAACGTCCAAGCAGTCGCGGAAGCGTCCAAGCAGGCGCGGTAGCGTTCAAGCAGTCGCGGAAGCGTCCAAGCAGGCGCGGTAGCGTCCAAGCAGGCGTGGAAACGTCCAAGCAGACGCGGCAGCATGCAAGAAGGCGCAGAAGATTCCAAGCAGGCGCGGAAGCGTCCAAGCAGGCGCGGAAACGTCCAAGTAGGCGCGGCAGCATGCAAGAAGGCGCAGAAGAGTCCAAGCAGGCGCGGAAGCGTCCAAGCAGTCACGGAAGCGTCCAAGCAGGCGCGGTAGCGTCCAAGCAGGCGCGGAAACGTCCAAGCAGGCGCGGAAGAATGCAAGAAGACGCAGAAGAGTCCAAGCAGGCGCGGAAGCGTCCAAGCAGGCGGGGAAGCATGCAAGCAGGCGCGGAAGCGTCCAAGCAGGCGCGGAAACGTCCAAGTAGGCGCGGAAGCATGCAAGAAGGCGCGGAAGCGTCCAAAGAGGCGCGGTAGCGTCCAAGCAGGCGCGGAAACGTCCAAGCAGGCGCGGAAGCATGCAAGAAGGCGCAGAAGAGTCCAAGCAGGCGCGGAAGCGTCCAAGCAGGCGGGGAAGCATGCAAGCAGGCGCGGAAGCGTCCAAGCAGGCGCGGAAACGTCCAAGTAGGCGCGGCAGCATGCAAGAAGCCGCAGAAGAGTCCAAGCAGGCGCGGAAGCGTCCAAGCAGTCACGGAAGCGTCCAAGCAGGCGCGGTAGCGTCCAAGCAGGCGCGGAAACGTCCAAGCAGGCGCGGAAGAATGCAAGAAGACGCAGAAGAGTCCAAGCAGGCGCGGAAGCGTCCAAGCAGGCGGGGAAGCATGCAAGCAGGCGCGGAAGCGTCCAAGCAGGCGCGGAAACGTCCAAGTAGGCGCGGAAGTATGCAAGAAGACGCAGAAGAGTCCAAGCAGGCGCGGAAGCGTCCAAGCAGGCGGGGAAGCATGCAAGCAGGCGCGGAAGCGTCCAAGCAGGCGCGGAAACGTCCAAGTAGGCGCGGAAGCATGCAAGAAGGCGCGGAAGCGTCCAAGGAGCGCGGTAGCGTCCAAGCAGGCGCGGAAACGTCCAAGTAGGCGTGGCAGCATGCAAGAAGGCGCAGAAGATTCCAAGCAGGCGCGGAAGCGTCCAAGCAGGCGGGGAAGCATGCAAGCAGGCGCAGAAGAGTCCAAGCAGGCGCGGAAGCGTCCAAGCAGGCGGGGAAGCATGCAAGCAGGCGCGGAAGCGTCCAAGCAGGCGTGGAAACGTCCAAGTAGGCGCGGCAGCATGCAAGAAGGCGCAGAAGATTCCAAGCAGGCGCGGAAGCGTCCAAGCAGGCGCGGAAACGTCCAAGTAGGCGCGGCAGCATGCAAGAAGGCGCAGAAGAGTCCAAGCAGGCGCGGAAGCGTCCAAGCAGTCACGGAAGCGTCCAAGCAGGCGCGGTAGCGTCCAAGCAGGCGCGGAAACGTCCAAGCAGGCGCGGAAGAATGCAAGAAGACGCAGAAGAGTCCAAGCAGGCGCGGAAGCGTCCAAGCAGGCGGGGAAGCATGCAAGCAGGCGCGGAAGCGTCCAAGCAGGCGCGGAAACGTCCAAGTAGGCGCGGAAGCATGCAAGAAGGCGCGGAAGCGTCCAAAGAGGCGCGGTAGCGTCCAAGCAGGCGCGGAAACGTCCAAGCAGGCGCGGAAGCATGCAAGAAGGCGCAGAAGAGTCCAAGCAGGCGCGGAAGCGTCCAAGCAGGCGGGGAAGCATGCAAGCAGGCGCGGAAGCGTCCAAGCAGGCGCGGAAACGTCCAAGTAGGCGCGGCAGCATGCAAGAAGCCGCAGAAGAGTCCAAGCAGGCGCGGAAGCGTCCCAGCAGTCGCGGAAGCGTCCAAGCAGGCGCGGTAGCGTCCAACCAGGCGCGGAAGCATGCAAGATGGCGCAGAAGAGTCCAAGCAGTCGCGGAAGCGTCCAAGCAGGCGCGGTAGCGTCCAAGCAGTCGCGGAAGCGTCCAAGCAGGCGCGGTAGCGTCCAAGCAGGCGCGGAAACGTCCAAGCAGGCGCGGAAACGTCCAAGTAGGCGCGGCAGCATGCAAGAAGGCGCAGAAGAGACCTAGCAGGCGCGGAAGCGTCCAAGCAGTCGCGGAAGCGTCCAAGCAGGCGCGGTAGCGTTCAAGCAGTCGCGGAAGCGTCCAAGCAGGCGCGGTAGCGTCCAAGCAGGCGTGGAAACGTCCAAGCAGACGCGGCAGCATGCAAGAAGGCGCAGAAGATTCCAAGCAGGCGCGGAAGCGTCCAAGCAGGCGCGGAAACGTCCAAGTAGGCGCGGCAGCATGCAAGAAGGCGCAGAAGAGTCCAAGCAGGCGCGGAAGCGTCCAAGCAGTCACGGAAGCGTCCAAGCAGGCGCGGTAGCGTCCAAGCAGGCGCGGAAACGTCCAAGCAGGCGCGGAAGAATGCAAGAAGACGCAGAAGAGTCCAAGCAGGCGCGGAAGCGTCCAAGCAGGCGGGGAAGCATGCAAGCAGGCGCGGAAGCGTCCAAGCAGGCGCGGAAACGTCCAAGTAGGCGCGGAAGCATGCAAGAAGGCGCGGAAGCGTCCAAAGAGGCGCGGTAGCGTCCAAGCAGGCGCGGAAACGTCCAAGCAGGCGCGGAAGCATGCAAGAAGGCGCAGAAGAGTCCAAGCAGGCGCGGAAGCGTCCAAGCAGGCGGGGAAGCATGCAAGCAGGCGCGGAAGCGTCCAAGCAGGCGCGGAATCGTCCAAGTAGGCGCGGCAGCATGCAAGAAGCCGCAGAAGAGTCCAAGCAGGCGCGGAAGCGTCCCAGCAGTCGCGGAAGCGTCCAAGCAGGCGCGGTAGCGTCCAACCAGGCGCGGAAGCATGCAAGAAGGCGCAGAAGAGTCCAAGCAGTCGCGGAAGCGTCCAAGCAGGCGCGGTAGCGTCCAAGCAGTCGCGGAAGCGTCCAAGCAGGCGCGGTAGCGTCCAAGCAGGCGCGGAAACGTCCAAGCAGGCGCGGAAACGTCCAAGTAGGCGCGGCAGCATGCAAGAAGGCGCAGAAGAGTCCAAGCAGGCGCGGAAGCGTCCAAACAGGCGGGGAAGCATGCAAGCAGGCGCGGAAGCGTCCAAGCAAGCGTGGAAACGTCCAAGCAGGCGCGGAAACGTCCAAGTAGGCGCGGCAGCATGCAAGAAGGCGCAGAAGAGTCCAAGCAGGCGCGGAATCGTCCAAGCAGTCGCGGAAGCGTCCAAGCAGGCGCGGTAGCGTCCAACCAGGCGCGGAAGCGTCCAAGTAGGCGCGGCAGCATGCAAGAAGGCGCAGAAGAGACCTAGCAGGCGCGGAAGCGTCCAAGCAGTCGCGGAAGCGTCCAAGCAGGCGCGGTAGCGTTCAAGCAGTCGCGGAAGCGTCCAAGCAGGCGCGGTAGCGTCCAAGCAGGCGTGGAAACGTCCAAGCAGACGCGGCAGCATGCAAGAAGGCGCAGAAGAGACCTAGCAGGCGCGGAAGCGTCCAAGCAGTCGCGGAAGCGTCCAAGCAGGCGCGGTAGCGTTCAAGCAGTCGCGGAAGCGTCCAAGCAGGCGCGGAAGCGTCCAAGCAGGCGCGGAAACGTCCAAGTAGGCGCGGCAGCATGCAAGAAGGCGCAGAAGAGTCCAAGCAGGCGCGGAAGCGTCCAAGCAGTCACGGAAGCGTCCAAGCAGGCGCGGTAGCGTCCAAGCAGGCGCGGAAACGTCCAAGCAGGCGCGGAAGAATGCAAGAAGACGCAGAAGAGTCCAAGCAGGCGCGGAAGCGTCCAAGCAGGCGGGGAAGCATGCAAGCAGGCGCGGAAGCGTCCAAGCAGGCGCGGAAACGTCCAAGTAGGCGCGGAAGCATGCAAGAAGGCGCGGAAGCGTCCAAAGAGGCGCGGTAGCGTCCAAGCAGGCGCGGAAACGTCCAAGCAGGCGCGGAAGCATGCAAGAAGGCGCAGAAGAGTCCAAGCAGGCGCGGAAGCGTCCAAGCAGGCGGGGAAGCATGCAAGCAGGCGCGGAAGCGTCCAAGCAGGCACGGAAACGTCCAAGTAGGCGCGGAAGTATGCAAGAAGACGCAGAAGAGTCCAAGCAGGCGCGGAAGCGTCCAAGCAGGCGGGGAAGCATGCAAGCAGGCGCGGAAGCGTCCAAGCAGGCGCGGAAACGTCCAAGTAGGCGCGGAAGCATGCAAGAAGGCGCAGAAGAGACCTAGCAGGCGCGGAAGCGTCCAAGCAGTCGCGGTAGCGTCCAAGCAGGCGTGGAAACGTCCAAGCAGACGCGGCAGCATGCAAGAAGGCGCAGAAGATTCCAAGCAGGCGCGGAAGCGTCCAAGCAGGCGCGGAAACGTCCAAGTAGGCGCGGCAGCATGCAAGAAGGCGCAGAAGAGTCCAAGCAGGCGCGGAAGCGTCCAAGCAGTCACGGAAGCGTCCAAGCAGGCGCGGTAGCGTCCAAGCAGGCGCGGAAACGTCCAAGCAGGCGCGGAAGAATGCAAGAAGACGCAGAAGAGTCCAAGCAGGCGCGGAAGCGTCCAAGCAGGCGGGGAAGCATGCAAGCAGGCGCGGAAGCGTCCAAGCAGGCGCGGAAACGTCCAAGTAGGCGCGGAAGCATGCAAGAAGGCGCGGAAGCGTCCAAAGAGGCGCGGTAGCGTCCAAGCAGGCGCGGAAACGTCCAAGCAGGCGCGGAAGCATGCAAGAAGGCGCAGAAGAGTCCAAGCAGGCGCGGAAGCGTCCAAGCAGGCGGGGAAGCATGCAAGCAGGCGCGGAAGCGTCCAAGCAGGCGCGGAAACGTCCAAGTAGGCGCGGCAGCATGCAAGAAGCCGCAGAAGAGTCCAAGCAGGCGCGGAAGCGTCCAAGCAGTCACGGAAGCGTCCAAGCAGGCGCGGTAGCGTCCAAGCAGGCGCGGAAACGTCCAAGCAGGCGCGGAAGAATGCAAGAAGACGCAGAAGAGTCCAAGCAGGCGCGGAAGCGTCCAAGCAGGCGGGGAAGCATGCAAGCAGGCGCGGAAGCGTCCAAGCAGGCGCGGAAACGTCCAAGTAGGCGCGGAAGTATGCAAGAAGACGCAGAAGAGTCCAAGCAGGCGCGGAAGCGTCCAAGCAGGCGGGGAAGCATGCAAGCAGGCGCGGAAGCGTCCAAGCAGGCGCGGAAACGTCCAAGTAGGCGCGGAAGCATGCAAGAAGGCGCGGAAGCGTCCAAGGAGGCGCGGTAGCGTCCAAGCAGGCGCGGAAACGTCCAAGTAGGCGCGGCAGCATGCAAGAAGGCGCAGAAGATTCCAAGCAGGCGCGGAAGCGTCCAAGCAGGCGGGGAAGCATGCAAGCAGGCGCAGAAGAGTCCAAGCAGGCGCGGAAGCGTCCAAGCAGGCGGGGAAGCATGCAAGCAGGCGCGGAAGCGTCCAAGCAGGCGCGGAAACGTCCAAGTAGGCGCGGCAGCATGCAAGAAGGCGCAGAAGAGTCCAAGCAGGCGCGGAAGCGTCCAAGCAGTCACGGAAGCGTCCAAGCAGGCGCGGTAGCGTCCAAGCAGGCGCGGAAACGTCCAAGCAGGCGCGGAAGAATGCAAGAAGACGCAGAAGAGTCCAAGCAGGCGCGGAAGCGTCCAAGCAGGCGGGGAAGCATGCAAGCAGGCGCGGAAGCGTCCAAGCAGGCGCGGAAACGTCCAAGCAGGCGCGGAAACGTCCAAGTAGGCGCGGCAGCATGCAAGAAGGCGCAGAAGATTCCAAGCAGGCGCGGAAGCGTCCAAGCAGGCAGGGTAGCATGCAAGCAGGCGCGGAAGCGTCCAAGCAGGCGCGGAAACGTCCAAGTAGGCGCGGCAGCATGCAAGAAGGCGCAGAAGATTCCAAGCAGGCGCGGAAGCGTCCAAGCAGGCGGGGAAGCATGCAAGCAGGCGCGGAAGCGTCCAAGCAGGCGTGGAAACGTCCAAGTAGGCGCGGCAGCATGCAGGAAGGCGCAGAAGATTCCAAGCAGGCGCGGAAGCGTCCAAGCAAGCGGGGAAGCATGCAAGCAGGCGCGGAAGCGTCCAAGCAGGCGCTGAAACGTCCAAGTAGGCGCGGCAGCATGCAAGAAGCCGCAGAAGAGTCCAAGCAGGCGCGGAAGCGTCCAAACAGGCGGGGAAGCATGCAAGCAGGCGCGGAAGCGTCCAAGCAAGCGTGGAAACGTCCAAGCAGGCGCGGAAACGTCCAAGTAGGCGCGGCAGCATGCAAGAAGGCGCAGAAGAGTCCAAGCAGGCGCGGAAGCGTCCAAGCAGTCACGGAAGCGTCCAAGTAGGCGCGGCAGCATGCAAGAAGGCGCAGAAGAGACCTAGCAGGCGCGGAAGCGTCCAAGCAGTCGCGGAAGCGTCCAAGCAGGCGCGGTAGCGTTCAAGCAGTCGCGGAAGCGTCCAAGTAGGCGCGGAAGCATGCAAGAAGGCGCGGAAGCGTCCAAAGAGGCGCGGTAGCGACCAAGCAGGCGCGGAAACGTCCAAGCAGGCGCGGAAGCATGCAAGAAGGCGCAGAAGAGTCCAAGCAGGCGCGGAAGCGTCCAAGCAGGCGCGGAAACGTCCAAGTAGGCGCGGCAGCATGCAAGAAGCCGCAGAAGAGTCCAAGCAGGCGCGGAAGCGTCCCAGCAGTCGCGGAAGCGTCCAAGCAGGCGCGGTAGCGTCCAACCAGGCGCGGAAGCATGCAAGAAGGCGCAGAAGTGTCCAAGCAGTCGCGGAAGCGTCCAAGCAGGCGCGGTAGCGTCCAAGCAGTCGCGGAAGCGTCCAAGCAGGCGCGGTAGCGTCCAAGCAGGCGCGGAAACGTCCAAGCAGGCGCGGAAACGTCCAAGTAGGCGCGGCAGCATGCAAGAAGGCGCAGAAGAGTCCAAGCAGGCGCGGAAGCGTCCAAACAGGCGGGGAAGCATGCAAGCAGGCGCGGAAGCGTCCAAGCAAGCGTGGAAACGTCCAAGCAGGCGCGGAAACGTCCAAGTAGGCGCGGCAGCATGCAAGAAGGCGCAGAAGAGTCCAAGCAGGCGCGGAATCGTCCAAGCAGTCGCGGAAGCGTCCAAGCAGGCGCGGTAGCGTCCAACCAGGCGCGGAAGCGTCCAAGTAGGCGCGGCAGCATGCAAGAAGGCGCAGAAGAGACCTAGCAGGCGCGGAAGCGTCCAAGCAGTCGCGGAAGCGTCCAAGCAGGCGCGGTAGCGTTCAAGCAGTCGCGGAAGCGTCCAAGCAGGCGCGGTAGCGTCCAAGCAGGCGTGGAAACGTCCAAGCAGACGCGGCAGCATGCAAGAAGGCGCAGAAGATTCCAAGCAGGCGCGGAAGCGTCCAAGCAGGCGCGGAAACGTCCAAGTAGGCGCGGCAGCATGCAAGAAGGCGCAGAAGAGTCCAAGCAGGCGCGGAAGCGTCCAAGCAGTCACGGAAGCGTCCAAGCAGGCGCGGTAGCGTCCAAGCAGGCGCGGAAACGTCCAAGCAGGCGCGGAAGAATGCAAGAAGACGCAGAAGAGTCCAAGCAGGCGCGGAAGCGTCCAAGCAGGCGGGGAAGCATGCAAGCAGGCGCGGAAGCGTCCAAGCAGGCGCGGAAACGTCCAAGCAGGCGCGGAAACGTCCAAGTAGGCGCGGCAGCATGCAAGAAGGCGCAGAAGATTCCAAGCAGGCGCGGAAGCGTCCAAGCAGGCAGGGTAGCATGCAAGCAGGCGCGGAAGCGTCCAAGCAGGCGCGGAAACGTCCAAGTAGGCGCGGCAGCATGCAAGAAGGCGCAGAAGATTCCAAGCAGGCGCGGAAGCGTCCAAGCAGGCGGGGAAGCATGCAAGCAGGCGCGGAAGCGTCCAAGCAGGCGTGGAAACGTCCAAGTAGGCGCGGCAGCATGCAGGAAGGCGCAGAAGATTCCAAGCAGGCGCGGAAGCGTCCAAGCAAGCGGGGAAGCATGCAAGCAGGCGCGGAAGCGTCCAAGCAGGCGCTGAAACGTCCAAGTAGGCGCGGCAGCATGCAAGAAGCCGCAGAAGAGTCCAAGCAGGCGCGGAAGCGTCCAAACAGGCGGGGAAGCATGCAAGCAGGCGCGGAAGCGTCCAAGCAAGCGTGGAAACGTCCAAGCAGGCGCGGAAACGTCCAAGTAGGCGCGGCAGCATGCAAGAAGGCGCAGAAGAGTCCAAGCAGGCGCGGAAACGTCCAAGCAGTCACGGAAGCGTCCAAGTAGGCGCGGCAGCATGCAAGAAGGCGCAGAAGAGACCTAGCAGGCGCGGAAGCGTCCAAGCAGTCGCGGAAGCGTCCAAGCAGGCGCGGTAGCGTTCAAGCAGTCGCGGAAGCGTCCAAGTAGGCGCGGAAGCATGCAAGAAGGCGCGGAAGCGTCCAAAGAGGCGCGGTAGCGACCAAGCAGGCGCGGAAACGTCCAAGCAGGCGCGGAAGCATGCAAGAAGGCGCAGAAGAGTCCAAGCAGGCGCGGAAGCGTCCAAGCAGGCGCGGAAACGTCCAAGTAGGCGCGGCAGCATGCAAGAAGCCGCAGAAGAGTCCAAGCAGGCGCGGAAGCGTCCCAGCAGTCGCGGAAGCGTCCAAGCAGGCGCGGTAGCGTCCAACCAGGCGCGGAAGCATGCAAGAAGGCGCAGAAGTGTCCAAGCAGTCGCGGAAGCGTCCAAGCAGGCGCGGTAGCGTCCAAGCAGTCGCGGAAGCGTCCAAGCAGTCGCGGAAGCGTCCAAGCAGGCGCGGTAGCGTTCAAGCAGTCGCGGAAGCGTCCAAGTAGGCGCGGAAGCATGCAAGAAGGCGCGGAAGCGTCCAAGCAGGCGTGGAAGCGTCCAAGCAGGCGCGGTAGCGTCCAACCAGGCGCGGAAGCATGCAAGAAGGCGCAGAAGTGTCCAAGCAGTCGCGGAAGCGTCCAAGCAGGCGCGGTAGCGTCCAAGCAGGCGCGGAAGCGTCCCAGCAGTCGCGGAAGCGTCCAAGCAGGCGCGGTAGCGTCCAACCAGGCGCGGAAGCATGCAAGAAGGCGCAGAAGAGTCCAAGCAGTCGCGGAAGCGTCCAAGCAGGCGCGGTAGCGTCCAAGCAGTCGCGGAAGCGTCCAAGCAGGCGCGGTAGCGTCCAAGCAGGCGCGGAAACGTCCAAGCAGGCGCGGAAACGTCCAAGTAGGCGCGGCAGCATGCAAGAAGGCGCAGAAGAGTCCAAGCAGGCGCGGAAGCGTCCAAGCAGGCGGGGAAGCATGCAAGCAGGCGCGGAAGCGTCCAAGCAAGCGTGGAAACGTCCAAGCAGGCGCGGAAACGTCCAAGTAGGCGCGGCAGCATGCAAGAAGGCGCAGAAGAGTCCAAGCAGGCGCGGAAGCGTCCAAGCAGTCGCGGAAGCGTCCAAGCAGGCGCGGTAGCGTCCAACCAGGCGCGGAAGCGTCCAAGTAGGCGCGGCAGCATGCAAGAAGGCGCAGAAGAGACCTAGCAGGCGCGGAAGCGTCCAAGCAGTCGCGGAAGCGTCCAAGCAGGCGCGGTAGCGTTCAAGCAGTCGCGGAAGCGTCCAAGCAGGCGCGGTAGCGTCCAAGCAGGCGTGGAAACGTCCAAGCAGACGCGGCAGCATGCAAGAAGGCGCAGAAGATTCCAAGCAGGCGCGGAAGCGTCCAAGCAGGCGCGGAAACGTCCAAGTAGGCGCGGCAGCATGCAAGAAGGCGCAGAAGAGTCCAAGCAGGCGCGGAAGCGTCCAAGCAGTCACGGAAGCGTCCAAGCAGGCGCGGTAGCGTCCAAGCAGGCGCGGAAACGTCCAAGCAGGCGCGGAAGAATGCAAGAAGACGCAGAAGAGTCCAAGCAGGCGCGGAAGCGTCCAAGCAGGCGGGGAAGCATGCAAGCAGGCGCGGAAGCGTCCAAGCAGGCGCGGAAACGTCCAAGTAGGCGCGGAAGCATGCAAGAAGGCGCGGAAGCGTCCAAAGAGGCGCGGTAGCGTCCAAGCAGGCGCGGAAACGTCCAAGCAGGCGCGGAAGCATGCAAGAAGGCGCAGAAGAGTCCAAGCAGGCGCGGAAGCGTCCAAGCAGGCGGGGAAGCATGCAAGCAGGCGCGGAAGCGTCCAAGCAGGCGCGGAAACGTCCAAGTAGGCGCGGCAGCATGCAAGAAGCCGCAGAAGAGTCCAAGCAGGCGCGGAAGCGTCCCAGCAGTCGCGGAAGCGTCCAAGCAGGCGCGGTAGCGTCCAACCAGGCGCGGAAGCATGCAAGAAGGCGCAGAAGAGTCCAAGCAGTCGCGGAAGCGTCCAAGCAGGCGCGGTAGCGTCCAAGCAGTCGCGGAAGCGTCCAAGCAGGCGCGGTAGCGTCCAAGCAGGCGCGGAAACGTCCAAGCAGGCGCGGAAACGTCCAAGTAGGCGCGGCAGCATGCAAGAAGGCGCAGAAGAGTCCAAGCAGGCGCGGAAGCGTCCAAGCAGGCGGGGAAGCATGCAAGCAGGCGCGGAAGCGTCCAAGCAAGCGTGGAAACGTCCAAGCAGGCGCGGAAACGTCCAAGTAGGCGCGGCAGCATGCAAGAAGGCGCAGAAGAGTCCAAGCAGGCGCGGAAGCGTCCAAGCAGTCACGGAAGCGTCCAAGCAGGCGCGGTAGCGTCCAAGCAGGCGCGGAAGAATGCAAGAAGACGCAGAAGAGTCCAAGCAGGCGCGGAAGCGTCCAAGCAGGCGGGGAAGCATGCAAGCAGGCGCGGAAGCGTCCAAGCAGGCGCGGAAACGTCCAAGTAGGCGCGGAAGTATGCAAGAAGACGCAGAAGAGTCCAAGCAGGCGCGGAAGCGTCCAAGCAGGCGGGGAAGCATGCAAGCAGGCGCGGAAGCGTCCAAGCAGGCGCGGAAACGTCCAAGTAGGCGCGGAAGCATGCAAGAAGGCGCGGAAGCGTCCAAGGAGGCGCGGTAGCGTCCAAGCAGGCGCGGAAACGTCCAAGTAGGCGCGGCAGCATGCAAGAAGGCGCAGAAGATTCCAAGCAGGCGCGGAAGCGTCCAAGCAGGCGGGGAAGCATGCAAGCAGGCGCAGAAGAGTCCAAGCAGGCGCGGAAGCGTCCAAGCAGGCGGGGAAGCATGCAAGCAGGCGCGGAAGCGTCCAAGCAGGCGTGGAAACGTCCAAGTAGGCGCGGCAGCATGCAAGAAGGCGCAGAAGATTCCAAGCAGGCGCGGAAGCGTCCAAGCAGGCGCGGAAACGTCCAACCAGGCGCGGAAGCATGCAAGAAGGCGCAGAAGAGTCCAAGCAGTCGCGGAAGCGTCCAAGCAGGCGCGGTAGCGTCCAAGCAGTCGCGGAAGCGTCCAAGCAGGCGCGGTAGCGTCCAAGCAGGCGCGGAAACGTCCAAGCAGGCGCGGAAACGTCCAAGTAGGCGCGGCAGCATGCAAGAAGGCGCAGAAGAGTCCAAGCAGGCGCGGAAGCGTCCAAGCAGGCGGGGAAGCATGCAAGCAGGCGCGGAAGCGTCCAAGCAAGCGTGGAAACGTCCAAGCAGGCGCGGAAACGTCCAAGTAGGCGCGGCAGCATGCAAGAAGGCGCAGAAGAGTCCAAGCAGGCGCGGAAGCGTCCAAGCAGTCGCGGAAGCGTCCAAGCAGGCGCGGTAGCGTCCAACCAGGCGCGGAAGCGTCCAAGTAGGCGCGGCAGCATGCAAGAAGGCGCAGAAGAGACCTAGCAGGCGCGGAAGCGTCCAAGCAGTCGCGGAAGCGTCCAAGCAGGCGCGGTAGCGTTCAAGCAGTCGCGGAAGCGTCCAAGCAGGCGCGGTAGCGTCCAAGCAGGCGTGGAAACGTCCAAGCAGACGCGGCAGCATGCAAGAAGGCGCAGAAGATTCCAAGCAGGCGCGGAAGCGTCCAAGCAGGCGCGGAAACGTCCAAGTAGGCGCGGCAGCATGCAAGAAGGCGCAGAAGAGTCCAAGCAGGCGCGGAAGCGTCCAAGCAGTCACGGAAGCGTCCAAGCAGGCGCGGTAGCGTCCAAGCAGGCGCGGAAACGTCCAAGCAGGCGCGGAAGAATGCAAGAAGACGCAGAAGAGTCCAAGCAGGCGCGGAAGCGTCCAAGCAGGCGGGGAAGCATGCAAGCAGGCGCGGAAGCGTCCAAGCAGGCGCGGAAACGTCCAAGTAGGCGCGGAAGCATGCAAGAAGGCGCGGAAGCGTCCAAAGAGGCGCGGTAGCGTCCAAGCAGGCGCGGAAACGTCCAAGCAGGCGCGGAAGCATGCAAGAAGGCGCAGAAGAGTCCAAGCAGGCGCGGAAGCGTCCAAGCAGGCGGGGAAGCATGCAAGCAGGCGCGGAAGCGTCCAAGCAGGCGCGGAAACGTCCAAGTAGGCGCGGCAGCATGCAAGAAGCCGCAGAAGAGTCCAAGCAGGCGCGGAAGCGTCCCAGCAGTCGCGGAAGCGTCCAAGCAGGCGCGGTAGCGTCCAACCAGGCGCGGAAGCATGCAAGAAGGCGCAGAAGAGTCCAAGCAGTCGCGGAAGCGTCCAAGCAGGCGCGGTAGCGTCCAAGCAGTCGCGGAAGCGTCCAAGCAGGCGCGGTAGCGTCCAAGCAGGCGCGGAAACGTCCAAGCAGGCGCGGAAACGTCCAAGTAGGCGCGGCAGCATGCAAGAAGGCGCAGAAGAGTCCAAGCAGGCGCGGAAGCGTCCAAGCAGGCGGGGAAGCATGCAAGCAGGCGCGGAAGCGTCCAAGCAAGCGTGGAAACGTCCAAGCAGGCGCGGAAACGTCCAAGTAGGCGCGGCAGCATGCAAGAAGGCGCAGAAGAGTCCAAGCAGGCGCGGAAGCGTCCAAGCAGTCGCGGAAGCGTCCAAGCAGGCGCGGTAGCGTCCAACCAGGCGCGGAAGCGTCCAAGTAGGCGCGGCAGCATGCAAGAAGGCGCAGAAGAGACCTAGCAGGCGCGGAAGCGTCCAAGCAGTCGCGGAAGCGTCCAAGCAGGCGCGGTAGCGTTCAAGCAGTCGCGGAAGCGTCCAAGCAGGCGCGGTAGCGTCCAAGCAGGCGTGGAAACGTCCAAGCAGACGCGGCAGCATGCAAGAAGGCGCAGAAGAGTCCAAGCAGGCGCGGAAACGTCCAAGTAGGCGCGGCAGCATGCAAGAAGGCGCAGAAGATTCCAAGCAGGCGCGGAAGCGTCCAAGCAGGCGGGGAAGCATGCAAGCAGGCGCGGAAGCGTCCAAGCAGGCGTGGAAACGTCCAAGTAGGCGCGGCAGCATGCAAGAAGGCGCAGAAGATTCCAAGCAGGCGCGGAAGCGTCCAAGCAAGCGGGGAAGCATGCAAGCAGGCGCGGAAGCGTCCAAGCAGGCGTGGAAACGTCCAAGCAGACGCGGCAGCATGCAAGAAGGCGCAGAAGAGTCCAAGCAGGCGGGGAAGCATGCAAGCAGGCGCGGAAGCGTCCAAGCAGGCGCGGAAACGTCCAAGCAGGCGCGGAAGCATGCAAGAAGGCGCAGAAGAGTCCAAGCAGGCGCGGAAGCGTCCAGGCAGGCGGGGAAGCATGCAAGCAGGCGCGGAAGCGTCCAAGCAGGCGTGGAAACGTCCAAGTAGGCGCGGCAGTATGCAAGAAGGCGCAGAAGATTCCAAGCAGGCGCGGAAGCGTCCAAGCAGGCAGGGTAGCATGCAAGCAGGCGCGGAAGCGTCCAAGCAGGCGCGGAAACGTCCAAGTAGGCGCGGCAGCATGCAAGAAGGCGCAGAAGATTCCAAGCAGGCACGGAAGCGTCCAAGCAGGCGGGGAAGCATGCAAGCAGGCGCGGAAGCGTCCAAGCAGGCGTGGAAACGTCCAAGTAGGCGCGGCAGCATGCAAGAAGGCGCAGAAGATTCCAAGCAGGCGCGGAAGCGTCCAAGCAAGCGGGGAAGCATGCAAGCAGGCGCGGAAGCGTCCAAGCAGGCGCGGAAACGTCCAAGTAGGCGCGGCAGCATGCAAGAAGGCGCAGAAGAGTCCAAGCAGGCGCGGAAGCGTCCAAGCAGTCACGGAAGCGTCCAAGCAGGCGCGGTAGCGTCCAAGCAGGCGCGGAAACGTCCAAGCAGGCGCGGAAGAATGCAAGAAGACGCAGAAGAGTCCAAGCAGGCGCGGAAGCGTCCAAGCAGGCGGGGAAGCATGCAAGCAGGCGCGGAAGCGTCCAAGCAGGCGCGGAAACGTCCAAGCAGGCGCGGAAACGTCCAAGTAGGCGCGGCAGCATGCAAGAAGGCGCAGAAGAGTCCAAGCAGGCGCGGAAGCGTCCAAGCAGTCGCGGAAGCGTCCAAGCAGGCGCGGTAGCGTCCAACCAGGCGCGGAAGCGTCCAAGTAGGCGCGGCAGCATGCAAGAAGGCGCAGAAGAGACCTAGCAGGCGCGGAAGCGTCCAAGCAGTCGCGGAAGCGTCCAAGCAGGCGCGGTAGCGTTCAAGCAGTCGCGGAAGCGTCCAAGCAGGCATGGTAGCGTCCAAGCAGGCGTGGAAACGTCCAAGCAGACGCGGCAGCATGCAAGAAGGCGCAGAAGAGTCCAAGCAGGCGCGGAAACGTCCAAGTAGGCGCGGCAGCATGCAAGAAGGCGCAGAAGATTCCAAGCAGGCGCGGAAGCGTCCAAGCAGGCGGGGAAGCATGCAAGCAGGCGCGGAAGCGTCCAAGCAGGCGTGGAAACGTCCAAGTAGGCGCGGCAGCATGCAAGAAGGCGCAGAAGATTCCAAGCAGGCGCGGAAGCGTCCAAGCAAGCGGGGAAGCATGCAAGCAGGCGCGGAAGCGTCCAAGCAGGCGTGGTAACGTCCAAGCAGACGCGGCAGCATGCAAGAAGGCGCAGAAGAGTCCAAGCAGGCGGGGAAGCATGCAAGCAGGCGCGGAAGCGTCCAAGCAGGCGCGGAAACGTCCAAGCAGGCGCGGAAGCATGCAAGAAGGCGCAGAAGAGTCCAAGCAGGCGCGGAAGCGTCCAGGCAGGCGGGGAAGCATGCAAGCAGGCGCGGAAGCGTCCAAGCAGGCGCGGAAACGTCCAAGTAGGCGCGGCAGCTTGCAAGAAGGCGCAGAAGATTCCAAGCAGGCGCGGAAGCGTCCAAGAAGGCAGGGTAGCATGCAAGCAGGCGCGGAAGCGTCCAAGCAGGCGCGGAAACGTCCAAGTAGGCGCGGCAGCATGCAAGAAGGCGCAGAAGATTCCAAGCAGGCGCGGAAGCGTCCAAGCAGGCGGGGAAGCATGCAAGCAGGCGCGGAAGCGTCCAAGCAGGCGTGGAAACGTCCAAGTAGGCGCGGCAGCATGCAAGAAGGCGCAGAAGATTCCAAGCAGGCGCGGAAGCGTCCAAGCAAGCGGGGAAGCATGCAAGCAGGCGCGGAAGCGTCCAAGCAGGCGCTGAAACGTCCAAGTAGGCGCGGCAGCATGCAAGAAGCCGCAGAAGAGTCCAAGCAGGCGCGGAAGCGTCCAAGCAGTCGCGGAAGCGTCCAAGCAGGCGCGGTAGCGTCCAAGCAGTCGCGGAAGCGTCCAAGCAGGCGCGGTAGCGTCCAAGCAGGCGTGGAAACGTCCATGCAGGCGCGGAAGCATGCAAGAAGACGCAGAAGAGTCCAAGCAGGCGCGGAAGCGTCCAAGCAGGCGGGGAAGCATGCAAGCAGGCGCAGAAGAGTCCAAGCAGGCGCGGAAGCGTCCAAGCAGGCGGGGAAGCATGCAAGCAGGCGCGGAAGCGTCCAGGCAGTCGTGGAAACGTCCAAGTAGGCGCGGCAGCATGCAAGAAGGCGCAGAAGAGTCCAAGCAGGCGCGGAAGCGTCCAAGCAGTCGCGGAAGCGTCCAAGCTGGCGCGGTAGCGTCCAAGCAGGCGCGGAAGCGTCCAAGCAGTCGCGGAAGCGTCCAAGCTGGCGCGGTAGCGTCCAAGCAGGCGCGGAAGCGTCCAAGCAGTCGCGGAAGCGTCCAAGCTGGCGCGGTAGCGTCCAAGCAGTCGCGGAAGCGTCCAAGCAGGCGCGGTAGCGTCCAAGCAGGCGCGGAAACGTCCAAGCAGGCGCGGAAACGTCCAAGTAGGCGTGGCAACATGCAAGAAGACGCAGAGGAGTCCAAGCAGGCGCGGTAGCGTCCAAGCAGTCGCGGAAGCGTCCAAGCAGGCGCGGCAGCGTCCAACCAGGCGCGGAAGCGTCCAAGTAGGCGCGGCAGCATGCAAGAAGGCGCAGAAGCGTCCAAGCAGGCGGGGAAGCATGCAAGCAGGCGCGGAAGCGTCCAAGCAGGCGTGGAAACGTCCAAGCAGGCGCGGAAACGTCCAAGTAGGCGCGGCAGCATGCAAGAAGGCGCAGAAGAGTCCAAGCAGGCGCGGAAGCGTCCAAGCAGTCGCGGAAGCGTCCAAGCAGGCGCGGTAGCGTTCAAGCAGTCGCGGAAGCGTCCAAGCAGGCGCGGTAGCGTCCAAGCAGGCGTGGAAACGTCCAAGCAGGCGCGGAAGCATGCAAGAAGGCGCAGAAGAGTCCAAGCAGGCGGGGATGCATGCAAGCAGGCGCGGAAGCGTCCAAGCAGGCGCGGAAACGTCCAAGCAGGCGCGGAAGCATGCAAGAAGGCGCAGAAGAGTCCAAGCAGGCGCGGAAGCGTCCAGGCAGGCGGGGAAGCATGCAAGCAGGCGCGGAAGCGTCCAAGCAGGCGTGGAAACGTCCAAGTAGGCGCGGCAGCATGCAAGAAGGCGCAGAAGATTCCAAGCAGGCGCGGAAGCGTCCAAGCAGGCGGGGTAGCATGCAAGCAGGCGCGGAAGCGTCCAAGCAGGCGCGGAAACGTCCAAGTAGGCGCGGCAGCATGCAAGAAGGCGCAGAAGAGTCCAAGCAGGCGCGGAAGCGTCCAAGCAGTCACGGAAGCGTCCAAGCAGGCGCGGTAGCGTCCAAGCAGGCGCGGAAACGTCCAAGCAGGCGCGGAAGAATGCAAGAAGACGCAGAAGAGTCCAAGCAGGCGCGGAAGCGTCCAAGCAGGCGGGGAAGCATGCAAGCAGGCGCGGAAGCGTCCAAGCAGGCGCGGAAACGTCCAAGTAGGCGCGGAAGCATGCAAGAAGGCGCGGAAGCGTCCAAGCAGGCGCGGTAGCGTCCAAGCAGGCGCGGAAACGTCCAAGTAGGCGCGGCAGCGTCCAAGCAGGCGCGGTAGCGTCCAAGCAGGCGCGGAAACGTCCAAGCAGGCGCGGAAGAATGCAAGAAGACGCAGAAGAGTCCAAGCAGGCGCGGAAGCGTCCAAGCAGGCGGGGAAGCATGCAAGCAGGCGCGGAAGCGTCCAAGCAGGCGCGGAAACGTCCAAGTAGGCGCGGAAGCATGCAAGAAGGCGCGGAAGCGTCCAAAGAGGCGCGGTAGCGTCCAAGCAGGCGCGGAAACGTCCAAGCAGGCGCGGAAGCATGCAAGAAGGCGCAGAAGAGTCCAAGCAGGCGCGGAAGAATGCAAGAAGACGCAGAAGAGTCCAAGCAGGCGCGGAAGCGTCCAAGCAGGCGGGGAAGCATGCAAGCAGGCGCGGAAGCGTCCAAGCAGGCGCGGAAACGTCCAAGTAGGCGCGGAAGCATGCAAGAAGGCGCGGAAGCGTCCAAAGAGGCGCGGTAGCGTCCAAGCAGGCGCGGAAACGTCCAAGCAGGCGCGGAAGCATGCAAGAAGGCGCAGAAGAGTCCAAGCAGGCGCGGAAGCGTCCAAGCAGGCGGGGAAGCATGCAAGCAGGCGCGGAAGCGTCCAAGCAGGCGCGGAAACGTCCAAGTAGGCGCGGCAGCATGCAAGAAGCCGCAGAAGAGTCCAAGCAGGCGCGGAAGCGTCCCAGCAGTCGCGGAAGCGTCCAAGCAGGCGCGGTAGCGTCCAACCAGGCGCGGAAGCATGCAAGAAGGCGCAGAAGAGTCCAAGCAGTCGCGGAAGCGTCCAAGCAGGCGCGGTAGCGTCCAAGCAGTCGCGGAAGCGTCCAAGCAGGCGCGGTAGCGTCCAAGCAGGCGCGGAAACGTCCAAGCAGGCGCGGAAACGTCCAAGTAGGCGCGGCAGCATGCAAGAAGGCGCAGAAGAGTCCAAGCAGGCGCGGAAGCGTCCAAACAGGCGGGGAAGCATGCAAGCAGGCGCGGAAGCGTCCAAGCAAGCGTGGAAACGTCCAAGCAGGCGCGGAAACGTCCAAGTAGGCGCGGCAGCATGCAAGAAGGCGCAGAAGAGTCCAAGCAGGCGCGGAATCGTCCAAGCAGTCGCGGAAGCGTCCAAGCAGGCGCGGTAGCGTCCAACCAGGCGCGGAAGCGTCCAAGTAGGCGCGGCAGCATGCAAGAAGGCGCAGAAGAGACCTAGCAGGCGCGGAAGCGTCCAAGCAGTCGCGGAAGCGTCCAAGCAGGCGCGGTAGCGTTCAAGCAGTCGCGGAAGCGTCCAAGCAGGCGCGGTAGCGTCCAAGCAGGCGTGGAAACGTCCAAGCAGACGCGGCAGCATGCAAGAAGGCGCAGAAGATTCCAAGCAGGCGCGGAAGCGTCCAAGCAGGCGCGGAAACGTCCAAGTAGGCGCGGCAGCATGCAAGAAGGCGCAGAAGAGTCCAAGCAGGCGCGGAAGCGTCCAAGCAGGCGGGGAAGCATGCAAGCAGGCGCGGAAGCGTCCAAGCAGGCGCGGAAACGTCCAAGTAGGCGCGGAAGTATGCAAGAAGACGCAGAAGAGTCCAAGCAGGCGCGGAAGCGTCCAAGCAGGCGGGGAAGCATGCAAGCAGGCGCGGAAGCGTCCAAGCAGGCGCGGAAACGTCCAAGTAGGCGCGGAAGCATGCAAGAAGGCGCGGAAGCGTCCAAGGAGGCGCGGTAGCGTCCAAGCAGGCGCGGAAACGTCCAAGTAGGCGCGGCAGCATGCAAGAAGGCGCAGAAGATTCCAAGCAGGCGCGGAAGCGTCCAAGCAGGCGGGGAAGCATGCAAGCAGGCGCAGAAGAGTCCAAGCAGGCGCGGAAGCGTCCAAGCAGGCGGGGTAGCATGCAAGCAGGCGCGGAAGCGTCCAAGCAGGCGTGGAAACGTCCAAGTAGGCGCGGCAGCATGCAAGAAGGCGCAGAAGATTCCAAGCAGGCGCGGAAGCGTCCAAGCAGGCGCGGTAGCGTCCAAGCAGGCGTGGAAACGTCCAAGCAGACGCGGCAGCATGCAAGAAGGCGCAGAAGAGTCCAAGCAGGCGCGGAAACGTCCAAGTAGGCGCGGCAGCATGCAAGAAGGCGCAGAAGATTCCAAGCAGGCGCGGAAGCGTCCAAGCTGGCGCGGTAGCGTCCAAGCAGTCGCGGAAGCGTCCAAGCAGGCGCGGTAGCGTCCAAGCAGGCGCGGAAACGTCCAAGCAGGCGCGGAAACGTCCAAGTAGGCGTGGCAACATGCAAGAAGACGCAGAGGAGTCCAAGCAGGCGCGGTAGCGTCCAAGCAGTCGCGGAAGCGTCCAAGCAGGCGCGGCAGCGTCCAACCAGGCGCGGAAGCGTCCAAGTAGGCGCGGCAGCATGCAAGAAGGCGCAGAAGCGTCCAAGCAGGCGGGGAAGCATGCAAGCAGGCGCGGAAGCGTCCAAGCAGGCGTGGAAACGTCCAAGCAGGCGCGGAAACGTCCAAGTAGGCGCGGCAGCATGCAAGAAGGCGCAGAAGAGTCCAAGCAGGCGCGGAAGCGTCCAAGCAGTCGCGGAAGCGTCCAAGCAGGCGCGGTAGCGTTCAAGCAGTCGCGGAAGCGTCCAAGCAGGCGCGGTAGCGTCCAAGCAGGCGTGGAAACGTCCAAGCAGGCGCGGAAGCATGCAAGAAGGCGCAGAAGAGTCCAAGCAGGCGGGGATGCATGCAAGCAGGCGCGGAAGCGTCCAAGCAGGCGCGGAAACGTCCAAGCAGGCGCGGAAGCATGCAAGAAGGCGCAGAAGAGTCCAAGCAGGCGCGGAAGCGTCCAGGCAGGCGGGGAAGCATGCAAGCAGGCGCGGAAGCGTCCAAGCAGGCGTGGAAACGTCCAAGTAGGCGCGGCAGCATGCAAGAAGGCGCAGAAGATTCCAAGCAGGCGCGGAAGCGTCCAAGCAGGCGTGGAAACGTCCAAGCAGACGCGGCAGCATGCAAGAAGGCGCAGAAGAGTCCAAGCAGGCGCGGAAACGTCCAAGTAGGCGCGGCAGCATGCAAGAAGGCGCAGAAGATTCCAAGCAGGCGTGGAAACGTCCAAGTAGGCGCGGCAGCATGCAAGAAGGCGCAGAAGATTCCAAGCAGGCGCGGAAGCGTCCAAGCAGGCAGGGTAGCATGCAAGCAGGCGCGGAAGCGTCCAAGCAGGCGCGGAAACGTCCAAGTAGGCGCGGCAGCATGCAAGAAGGCGCAGAAGATTCCAAGCAGGCGCGGAAGCGTCCAAGCAGGCGGGGAAGCATGCAAGCAGGCGCGGAAGCGTCCAAGCAGGCGTGGAAACGTCCAAGTAGGCGCGGCAGCATGCAAGAAGGCGCAGAAGATTCCAAGCAGGCGCGGAAGCGTCCAAGCAAGCGGGGAAGCATGCAAGCAGGCGCGGAAGCGTCCAAGCAGGCGCGGAAACGTCCAAGTAGGCGCGGCAGCATGCAAGAAGGCGCAGAAGAGTCCAAGCAGGCGCGGAAGCGTCCAAGCAGTCACGGAAGCGTCCAAGCAGGCGCGGTAGCGTCCAAGCAGGCGCGGAAACGTCCAAGCAGGCGCGGAAGAATGCAAGAAGACGCAGAAGAGTCCAAGCAGGCGCGGAAGCGTCCAAGCAGGCGGGGAAGCATGCAAGCAGGCGCGGAAGCGTCCAAGCAGGCGCGGAAACGTCCAAGTAGGAGCGGAAGCATGCAAGAAGGCGCGGAAGCGTCCAAAGAGGCGCGGTAGCGTCCAAGCAGGTGCGGAAACGTCCAAGCAGGCGCGGAAGCATGCAAGAAGGCGCAGAAGAGTCCAAACAGGCGCAGAAGAGTCCAACCAGGCGCGGAAGCGTCCAAGCAGTCGCGGAAGCATGCAAGCAGTCGCGGAAGCGTGCAAGCAGGCGCGGTAGCGTCCAAGCAGGCGCGGAAACGTCCAAGCAGGCGCGGAAGCATGCAAGAAGGCGCAGAAGAGTCCAAGCAGGCGCGGAAGCGTCCAAACAGGCGGGGAAGCATGCAAGCAAGCGCGGAAGCGTCCAAGCAGGCGCGGTAGCGTCCAACCAAGCGCGGAAGCGTCCAAGCAGGCGCGGAAGCGTCCAAGCAGGCGGGGAAGCATGCAAGCAGGCGCGGAAGCGTCCAAGCAGGCGCGGAAACGTCCAAGTAGGCGCGGAAGCATGCAAGAAGGCGCGGAAGCGTCCAAGCAGGCTCGGAAGCGTCCAAGCAGTCGCGGAAGCGTCCAAGCTGGCGCGGTAGCGTCCAAGCAGGCGCGGAAGCGTCTAAGCAGTCGCGGAAGCGTCCAAGCTGGCGCGGTAGCGTCCAAGCAGTCGCGGAAGCGTCCAAGCAGGCGCGGTAGCGTCCAAGCAGGCGCGGAAACGTCCAAGCAGGCGCGGAAACGTCCAAGTAGGCGTGGCAGCATGCAAGAAGACGCAGAGGAGTCCAAGCAGGCGCGGTAGCGTCCAAGCAGTCGCGGAAGCGTCCAAGCAGGCGCGGCAGCGTCCAACCAGGCGCGGAAGCGTCCAAGTAGGCGCGGCAGCATGCAAGAAGGCGCAGAAGCGTCCAAGCAGGCGGGGAAGCATGCAAGCAGGCGCGGAAGCGTCCAAGCAGGCGTGGAAACGTCCAAGCAGGCGCGGAAACGTCCAAGTAGGCGCGGCAGCATGCAAGAAGGCGCAGAAGAGTCCAAGCAGGCGCGGAAGCGTCCAAGCAGTCGCGGAAGCGTCCAAGCAGGCGCGGTAGCGTTCAAGCAGTCGCGGAAGCGTCCAAGCAGGCGCGGTAGCGTCCAAGCAGGCGTGGAAACGTCCAAGCAGGCGCGGAAGCATGCAAGAAGGCGCAGAAGAGTCCAAGCAGGCGGGGAAGCATGCAAGCAGGCGCGGAAGCGTCCAAGCAGGCGCGGAAACGTCCAAGCAGGCGCGGAAGCATGCAAGAAGGCGCAGAAGAGTCCAAGCAGGCGCGGAAGCGTCCAGGCAGGCGGGGAAGCATGCAAGCAGGCGCGGAAGCGTCCAAGCAGGCGTGGAAACGTCCAAGTAGGCGCGGCAGCATGCAAGAAGGCGCAGAAGATTCCAAGCAGGCGCGGAAGCGTCCAAGCAGGCGGGGTAGCATGCAAGCAGGCGCGGAAGCGTCCAAGCAGGCGCGGAAACGTCCAAGTAGGCGCGGCAGCATGCAAGAAGGCGCAGAAGAGTCCAAGCAGGCGCGGAAGCGTCCAAGCAGTCACGGAAGCGTCCAAGCAGGCGCGGTAGCGTCCAAGCAGGCGCGGAAACGTCCAAGTAGGCGCGGCAGCATGCAAGAAGGCGCAGAAGATTCCAAGCAGGCGCGGAAGCGTCCAAGCAGGCGGGGAAGCATGCAAGCAGGCGCAGAAGAGTCCAAGCAGGCGCGGAAGCGTCCAAGCAGGCGGGGAAGCATGCAAGCAGGCGCGGAAGCGTCCAAGCAGGCGCGGAAACGTCCAAGTAGGCGCGGAAGCATGCAAGAAGGCGCGGAAGCGTCCAAGCAGGCGCGGTAGCGTCCAGGCAGGCGGGGAAGAATGCAAGAAGACGCAGTAGAGTCCAAGCAGGCGCGGAAGCGTCCAAGCAGGCGCGGAAACGTCCAAGTAGGCGCGGAAGTATGCAAGAAGACGCAGAAGAGTCCAAGCAGGCGCGGAAGCGTCCAAGCAGGCGGGGAAGCATGCAAGCAGGCGCGGAAGCGTCCAAGCAGGCGCGGAAACGTCCAAGTAGGCGCGGAAGCATGCAAGAAGGCGCGGAAGCGTCCAAGCAGGCGCGGTAGCGTCCAAGCAGGCGCGGAAACGTCCAAGTAGGCGCGGCAGCATGCAAGAAGGCGCAGAAGATTCCAAGCAGGCGCGGAAGCGTCCAAGCAGGCGGGGAAGCATGCAAGCAGGCGCAGAAGAGTCCAAGCAGGCGCGGAAGCGTCCAAGCAGGCGGGGAAGCATGCAAGCAGGCGCGGAAGCGTCCAAGCAGGCGCGGAAACGTCCAAGTAGGCGCGGAAGCATGCAAGAAGGCGCGGAAGCGTCCAAGCAGGCGCGGTAGCGTCCAAGCAGGCGCGGAAACGTCCAAGTAGGCGCGGCAGCATGGAAGAAGGCGCAGAAGAGTCCAAGCAGGCGCGGAAGCGTCCAAGCAGTCACGGAAGCGTCCAAGCAGGCGCGGTAGCGTCCAAGCAGGCGCGGAAACGTCCAAGCAGGCGCGGAAGAATGCAAGAAGACGCAGAAGAGTCCAAGCAGGCGCGGAAGCGTCCAAGCAGGCGGGGAAGCATGCAAGCAGGCGCGGAAGCGTCCAAGCAGGCGCGGAAACGTCCAAGCAGGCGCGGAAACGTCCAAGTAGGCGCGGCAGCATGCAAGAAGGCGCAGAAGAGTCCAAGCAGGCGCGGAAGCGTCCAAGCAGTCGCGGAAGCGTCCAAGCAGGCGCGGTAGCGTCCAACCAGGCGCGGAAGCGTCCAAGTAGGCGCGGCAGCATGCAAGAAGGCGCAGAAGAGACCTAGCAGGCGCGGAAGCGTCCAAGCAGTCGCGGAAGCGTCCAAGCAGGCGCGGTAGCGTTCAAGCAGTCGCGGAAGCGTCCAAGCAGGCATGGTAGCGTCCAAGCAGGCGTGGAAACGTCCAAGCAGACGCGGCAGCATGCAAGAAGGCGCAGAAGAGTCCAAGCAGGCGCGGAAACGTCCAAGTAGGCGCGGCAGCATGCAAGAAGGCGCAGAAGATTCCAAGCAGGCGCGGAAGCGTCCAAGCAGGCGGGGAAGCATGCAAGCAGGCGCGGAAGCGTCCAAGCAGGCGTGGAAACGTCCAAGTAGGCGCGGCAGCATGCAAGAAGGCGCAGAAGATTCCAAGCAGGCGCGGAAGCGTCCAAGCAAGCGGGGTAGCATGCAACTAGGCGCGGAAGCGTCCAAGCAGGCGTGGAAACGTCCAAGCAGACGCGGCAGCATGCAAGAAGGCGCAGAAGAGTCCAAGCAGGCGGGGAAGCATGCAAGCAGGCGCGGAAGCGTCCAAGCAGGCGCGGAAACGTCCAAGCAGGCGCGGAAGCATGCAAGAAGGCGCAGAAGAGTCCAAGCAGGCGCGGAAGCGTCCAGGCAGGCGGGGAAGCATGCAAGCAGGCGCGGAAGCGTCCAAGCAGGCGCGGAAACGTCCAAGTAGGCGCGGCAGCATGCAAGAAGGCGCAGAAGATTCCAAGCAGGCGCGGAAGCGTCCAAGCAGGCAGGGTAGCATGCAAGCAGGCGCGGAAGCGTCCAAGCAGGCGCGGAAACGTCCAAGTAGGCGCGGCAGCATGCAAGAAGGCGCAGAAGATTCCAAGCAGGCGCGGAAGCGTCCAAGCAGGCGGGGAAGCATGCAAGCAGGCGCGGAAGCGTCCAAGCAGGCGTGGAAACGTCCAAGTAGGCGCGGCAGCATGCAAGAAGGCGCAGAAGATTCCAAGCAGGCGCGGAAGCGTCCAAGCAAGCGGGGAAGCATGCAAGCAGGCGCGGAAGCGTCCAAGCAGGCGCTGAAACGTCCAAGTAGGCGCGGCAGCATGCAAGAAGCCGCAGAAGAGTCCAAGCAGGTGCGGAAGCGTCCAAGCAGTCGCGGAAGCGTCCAAGCAGGCGCGGTAGCGTCCAAGCAGTCGCGGAAGCGTCCAAGCAGGCGCGGTAGCGTCCAAGCAGGCGTGGAAACGTCCATGCAGGCGCGGAAGCATGCAAGAAGACGCAGAAGAGTCCAAGCAGGCGCGGAAGCGTCCAAGTAGGCGCGGCAGCATGCAAGAAGGCGCAGAAGAGTCCAAGCAGGCGCGGAAGCGTCCAAGCAGTCACGGAAGCGTCCAAGTAGGCGCGGCAGCATGCAAGAAGGCGCAGAAGAGACCTAGCAGGCGCGGAAGCGTCCAAGCAGTCGCGGAAGCGTCCAAGCAGGCGCGGTAGCGTTCAAGCAGTCGCGGAAGCGTCCAAGTAGGCGCGGAAGCATGCAAGAAGGCGCGGAAGCGTCCAAAGAGGCGCGGTAGCGACCAAGCAGGCGCGGAAACGTCCAAGCAGGCGCGGAAGCATGCAAGAAGGCGCAGAAGAGTCCAAGCAGGCGCGGTAGCGTCCAAGCAGTCGCGGAAGCGTCCAAGCAGGCGCGGTAGCGTCCAAGCAGGCGCGGAAACGTCCAAGCAGGCGCGGAAACGTCCAAGTAGGCGCGGCAGCATGCAAGAAGGCGCAGAAGAGTCCAAGCAGGCGCGGAAGCGTCCAAACAGGCGGGGAAGCATGCAAGCAGGCGCGGAAGCGTCCAAGCAAGCGTGGAAACGTCCAAGCAGGCGCGGAAACGTCCAAGTAGGCGCGGCAGCATGCAAGAAGGCGCAGAAGAGTCCAAGCAGGCGCGGAATCGTCCAAGCAGTCGCGGAAGCGTCCAAGCAGGCGCGGTAGCGTCCAACCAGGCGCGGAAGCGTCCAAGTTGGCGCGGCAGCATGCAAGAAGGCGCAGAAGAGACCTAGCAGGCGCGGAAGCGTCCAAGCAGTCGCGGAAGCGTCCAAGCAGGCGCGGTAGCGTTCAAGCAGTCGCGGAAGCGTCCAAGCAGGCGCGGTAGCGTCCAAGCAGGCGTGGAAACGTCCAAGCAGACGCGGCAGCATGCAAGAAGGCGCAGAAGATTCCAAGCAGGCGCGGAAGCGTCCAAGCAGGCGCGGAAACGTCCAAGTAGGCGCGGCAGCATGCAAGAAGGCGCAGAAGAGTCCAAGCAGGCGCGGAAGCGTCCAAGCAGTCACGGAAGCGTCCAAGCAGGCGCGGTAGCGTCCAAGCAGGCGCGGAAACGTCCAAGCAGGCGCGGAAGAATGCAAGAAGACGCAGAAGAGTCCAAGCAGGCGCGGAAGCGTCCAAGCAGGCGGGGAAGCATGCAAGCAGGCGCGGAAGCGTCCAAGCAGGCGCGGAAACGTCCAAGTAGGCGCGGAAGCATGCAAGAAGGCGCGGAAGCGTCCAAAGAGGCGCGGTAGCGTCCAAGCAGGCGCGGAAACGTCCAAGCAGGCGCGGAAGCATGCAAGAAGGCGCAGAAGAGTCCAAGCAGGCGCGGAAGCGTCCAAGCAGGCGGGGAAGCATGCAAGCAGGCGCGGAAGCGTCCAAGCAGGCGCGGAAACGTCCAAGTAGGCGCGGCAGCATGCAAGAAGCCGCAGAAGAGTCCAAGCAGGCGCGGAAGCGTCCAAGCAGTCACGGAAGCGTCCAAGCAGGCGCGGTAGCGTCCAAGCAGGCGCGGAAGAATGCAAGAAGACGCAGAAGAGTCCAAGCAGGCGCGGAAGCGTCCAAGCAGGCGGGGAAGCATGCAAGCAGGCGCGGAAGCGTCCAAGCAGGCGCGGAAACGTCCAAGTAGGCGCGGAAGTATGCAAGAAGACGCAGAAGAGTCCAAGCAGGCGCGGAAGCGTCCAAGCAGGCGGGGAAGCATGCAAGCAGGCGCGGAAGCGTCCAAGCAGGCGCGGAAACGTCCAAGTAGGCGCGGAAGCATGCAAGAAGGCGCGGAAGCGTCCAAGGAGGCGCGGTAGCGTCCAAGCAGGCGCGGAAACGTCCAAGTAGGCGCGGCAGCATGCAAGAAGGCGCAGAAGATTCCAAGCAGGCGCGGAAGCGTCCAAGCAGGCGGGGAAGCATGCAAGCAGGCGCAGAAGAGTCCAAGCAGGCGCGGAAGCGTCCAAGCAGGCGGGGAAGCATGCAAGCAGGCGCGGAAGCGTCCAAGCAGGCGTGGAAACGTCCAAGTAGGCGCGGCAGCATGCAAGAAGGCGCAGAAGATTCCAAGCAGGCGCGGAAGCGTCCAAGCAGGCGCGGAAACGTCCAACCAGGCGCGGAAGCATGCAAGAAGGCGCAGAAGAGTCCAAGCAGTCGCGGAAGCGTCCAAGCAGGCGCGGTAGCGTCCAAGCAGGCTCGGAAGCGTCCAAGCAGTCGCGGAAGCGTCCAAGCTGGCGCGGAAGCGTCCAAGCAGGCGCGGAAACGTCCAAGTAGGCGCGGAAGCATGCAAGAAGGCGCGGAAGCGTCCAAGCAGGCTCGGAAGCGTCCAAGCAGTCGCGGAAGCGTCCAAGCTGGCGCGGTAGCGTCCAAGCAGGCGCGGAAGCGTCCAAGCAGTCGCGGAAGCGTCCAAGCTGGCGCGGTAGCGTCCAAGCAGTCGCGGAAGCGTCCAAGCAGGCGCGGTAGCGTCCAAGCAGGCGCGGAAACGTCCAAGCAGGCGCGGAAACGTCCAAGTAGGCGTGGCAGCATGCAAGAAGACGCAGAGGAGTCCAAGCAGGCGCGGTAGCGTCCAAGCAGTCGCGGAAGCGTCCAAGCAGGCGCGGCAGCGTCCAACCAGGCGCGGAAGCGTCCAAGTAGGCGCGGCAGCATGCAAGAAGGCGCAGAAGCGTCCAAGCAGGCGGGGAAGCATGCAAGCAGGCGCGGAAGCGTCCAAGCAGGCGTGGAAACGTCCAAGCAGGCGCGGAAACGTCCAAGTAGGCGCGGCAGCATGCAAGAAGGCGCAGAAGAGTCCAAGCAGGCGCGGAAGCGTCCAAGCAGTCGCGGAAGCGTCCAAGCAGGCGCGGTAGCGTTCAAGCAGTCGCGGAAGCGTCCAAGCAGGCGCGGTAGCGTCCAAGCAGGCGTGGAAACGTCCAAGCAGGCGCGGAAGCATGCAAGAAGGCGCAGAAGAGTCCAAGCAGGCGGGGAAGCATGCAAGCAGGCGCGGAAGCGTCCAAGCAGGCGCGGAAACGTCCAAGCAGGCGCGGAAGCATGCAAGAAGGCGCAGAAGAGTCCAAGCAGGCGCGGAAGCGTCCAGGCAGGCGGGGAAGCATGCAAGCAGGCGCGGAAGCGTCCAAGCAGGCGTGGAAACGTCCAAGTAGGCGCGGCAGCATGCAAGAAGGCGCAGAAGATTCCAAGCAGGCGCGGAAGCGTCCAAGCAGGCGGGGTAGCATGCAAGCAGGCGCGGAAGCGTCCAAGCAGGCGCGGAAACGTCCAAGTAGGCGCGGCAGCATGCAAGAAGGCGCAGAAGAGTCCAAGCAGGCGCGGAAGCGTCCAAGCAGTCACGGAAGCGTCCAAGCAGGCGCGGTAGCGTCCAAGCAGGCGCGGAAACGTCCAAGTAGGCGCGGCAGCATGCAAGAAGGCGCAGAAGATTCCAAGCAGGCGCGGAAGCGTCCAAGCAGGCGGGGAAGCATGCAAGCAGGCGCAGAAGAGTCCAAGCAGGCGCGGAAGCGTCCAAGCAGGCGGGGAAGCATGCAAGCAGGCGCGGAAGCGTCCAAGCAGGCGCGGAAACGTCCAAGTAGGCGCGGAAGCATGCAAGAAGGCGCGGAAGCGTCCAAGCAGGCGCGGTAGCGTCCAGGCAGGCGGGGAAGAATGCAAGAAGACGCAGAAGAGTCCAAGCAGGCGCGGAAGCGTCCAAGCAGGCGCGGAAACGTCCAAGTAGGCGCGGAAGTATGCAAGAAGACGCAGAAGAGTCCAAGCAGGCGCGGAAGCGTCCAAGCAGGCGGGGAAGCATGCAAGCAGGCGCGGAAGCGTCCAAGCAGGCGCGGAAACGTCCAAGTAGGCGCGGAAGCATGCAAGAAGGCGCGGAAGCGTCCAAGCAGGCGCGGTAGCGTCCAAGCAGGCGCGGAAACGTCCAAGTAGGCGCGGCAGCATGCAAGAAGGCGCAGAAGATTCCAAGCAGGCGCGGAAGCGTCCAAGCAGGCGGGGAAGCATGCAAGCAGGCGCAGAAGAGTCCAAGCAGGCGCGGAAGCGTCCAAGCAGGCGGGGAAGCATGCAAGCAGGCGCGGAAGCGTCCAAGCAGGCGCGGAAACGTCCAAGTAGGCGCGGAAGCATGCAAGAAGGCGCGGAAGCGTCCAAGCAGGCGCGGTAGCGTCCAAGCAGGCTCGGAAACGTCCAAGTAGGCGCGGCAGCATGGAAGAAGGCGCAGAAGAGTCCAAGCAGGCGCGGAAGCGTCCAAGCAGTCACGGAAGCGTCCAAGCAGGCGCGGTAGCGTCCAAGCAGGCGCGGAAACGTCCAAGCAGGCGCGGAAGAATGCAAGAAGACGCAGAAGAGTCCAAGCAGGCGCGGAAGCGTCCAAGCAGGCGGGGAAGCATGCAAGCAGGCGCGGAAGCGTCCAAGCAGGCGCGGAAACGTCCAAGCAGGCGCGGAAACGTCCAAGTAGGCGCGGCAGCATGCAAGAAGGCGCAGAAGAGTCCAAGCAGGCGCGGAAGCGTCCAAGCAGTCGCGGAAGCGTCCAAGCAGGCGCGGTAGCGTCCAACCAGGCGCGGAAGCGTCCAAGTAGGCGCGGCAGCATGCAAGAAGGCGCAGAAGAGACCTAGCAGGCGCGGAAGCGTCCAAGCAGTCGCGGAAGCGTCCAAGCAGGCGCGGTAGCGTTCAAGCAGTCGCGGAAGCGTCCAAGCAGGCATGGTAGCGTCCAAGCAGGCGTGGAAACGTCCAAGCAGACGCGGCAGCATGCAAGAAGGCGCAGAAGAGTCCAAGCAGGCGCGGAAACGTCCAAGTAGGCGCGGCAGCATGCAAGAAGGCGCAGAAGATTCCAAGCAGGCGCGGAAGCGTCCAAGCAGGCGGGGAAGCATGCAAGCAGGCGCGGAAGCGTCCAAGCAGGCGTGGAAACGTCCAAGTAGGCGCGGCAGCATGCAAGAAGGCGCAGAAGATTCCAAGCAGGCGCGGAAGCGTCCAAGCAAGCGGGGTAGCATGCAACTAGGCGCGGAAGCGTCCAAGCAGGCGTGGAAACGTCCAAGCAGACGCGGCAGCATGCAAGAAGGCGCAGAAGAGTCCAAGCAGGCGGGGAAGCATGCAAGCAGGCGCGGAAGCGTCCAAGCAGGCGCGGAAACGTCCAAGCAGGCGCGGAAGCATGCAAGAAGGCGCAGAAGAGTCCAAGCAGGCGCGGAAGCGTCCAGGCAGGCGGGGAAGCATGCAAGCAGGCGCGGAAGCGTCCAAGCAGGCGCGGAAACGTCCAAGTAGGCGCGGCAGCATGCAAGAAGGCGCAGAAGATTCCAAGCAGGCGCGGAAGCGTCCAAGCAGGCAGGGTAGCATGCAAGCAGGCGCGGAAGCGTCCAAGCAGGCGCGGAAACGTCCAAGTAGGCGCGGCAGCATGCAAGAAGGCGCAGAAGATTCCAAGCAGGCGCGGAAGCGTCCAAGCAGGCGGGGAAGCATGCAAGCAGGCGCGGAAGCGTCCAAGCAGGCGTGGAAACGTCCAAGTAGGCGCGGCAGCATGCAAGAAGGCGCAGAAGATTCCAAGCAGGCGCGGAAGCGTCCAAGCAAGCGGGGAAGCATGCAAGCAGGCGCGGAAGCGTCCAAGCAGGCGCTGAAACGTCCAAGTAGGCGCGGCAGCATGCAAGAAGCCGCAGAAGAGTCCAAGCAGGCGCGGAAGCGTCCAAGCAGTCGCGGAAGCGTCCAAGCAGGCGCGGTAGCGTCCAAGCAGTCGCGGAAGCGTCCAAGCAGGCGCGGTAGCGTCCAAGCAGGCGTGGAAACGTCCATGCAGGCGCGGAAGCATGCAAGAAGACGCAGAAGAGTCCAAGCAGGCGCGGAAGCGTCCAAGTAGGCGCGGCAGCATGCAAGAAGGCGCAGAAGAGTCCAAGCAGGCGCGGAAGCGTCCAAGCAGTCACGGAAGCGTCCAAGTAGGCGCGGCAGCATGCAAGAAGGCGCAG
This sequence comes from Cerceris ruficornis, assembly GCA_963989415.1. Taxonomy (NCBI): domain Eukaryota; kingdom Metazoa; phylum Arthropoda; class Insecta; order Hymenoptera; family Crabronidae; genus Cerceris; species Cerceris ruficornis. The sequence goes on from OZ022522.1 coordinate 2,421,904, forward strand.
AAGAGACCTAGCAGGCGCGGAAGCGTCCAAGCAGTCGCGGAAGCGTCCAAGCAGGCGCGGTAGCGTTCAAGCAGTCGCGGAAGCGTCCAAGTAGGCGCGGAAGCATGCAAGAATGCGCGGAAGCGTCCAAAGAGGCGCGGTAGCGACCAAGCAGGCGCGGAAACGTCCAAGCAGGCGCGGAAGCATGCAAGAAGGCGCAGAAGAGTCCAAGCAGGCGCGGTAGCGTCCAAGCAGTCGCGGAAGCGTCCAAGCAGGCGCGGTAGCGTCCAAGCAGGCGCGGAAACGTCCAAGCAGGCGCGGAAACGTCCAAGTAGGCGCGGCAGCATGCAAGAAGGCGCAGAAGAGTCCAAGCAGGCGCGGAAGCGTCCAAACAGGCGGGGAAGCATGCAAGCAGGCGCGGAAGCGTCCAAGCAAGCGTGGAAACGTCCAAGCAGGCGCGGAAACGTCCAAGTAGGCGCGGCAGCATGCAAGAAGGCGCAGAAGAGTCCAAGCAGGCGCGGAATCGTCCAAGCAGTCGCGGAAGCGTCCAAGCAGGCGCGGTAGCGTCCAACCAGGCGCGGAAGCGTCCAAGTAGGCGCGGCAGCATGCAAGAAGGCGCAGAAGATTCCAAGCAGGCGCGGAAGCGTCCAAGCAGGCGCGGAAACGTCCAAGTAGGCGCGGCAGCATGCAAGAAGGCGCAGAAGAGTCCAAGCAGGCGCGGAAGCGTCCAAGCAGTCACGGAAGCGTCCAAGCAGGCGCGGTAGCGTCCAAGCAGGCGCGGAAGAATGCAAGAAGACGCAGAAGAGTCCAAGCAGGCGCGGAAGCGTCCAAGCAGGCGGGGAAGCATGCAAGCAGGCGCGGAAGCGTCCAAGCAGGCGCGGAAACGTCCAAGTAGGCGCGGAAGTATGCAAGAAGACGCAGAAGAGTCCAAGCAGGCGCGGAAGCGTCCAAGCAGGCGGGGAAGCATGCAAGCAGGCGCGGAAGCGTCCAAGCAGGCGCGGAAACGTCCAAGTAGGCGCGGAAGCATGCAAGAAGGCGCGGAAGCGTCCAAGGAGGCGCGGTAGCGTCCAAGCAGGCGCGGAAACGTCCAAGTAGGCGCGGCAGCATGCAAGAAGGCGCAGAAGATTCCAAGCAGGCGCGGAAGCGTCCAAGCAGGCGGGGAAGCATGCAAGCAGGCGCAGAAGAGTCCAAGCAGGCGCGGAAGCGTCCAAGCAGGCGGGGAAGCATGCAAGCAGGCGCGGAAGCGTCCAAGCAGGCGTGGAAACGTCCAAGTAGGCGCGGCAGCATGCAAGAAGGCGCAGAAGATTCCAAGCAGGCGCGGAAGCGTCCAAGCAGGCGCGGAAACGTCCAACCAGGCGCGGAAGCATGCAAGAAGGCGCAGAAGAGTCCAAGCAGTCGCGGAAGCGTCCAAGCAGGCGCGGTAGCGTCCAAGCAGTCGCGGAAGCGTCCAAGCAGGCGCGGTAGCGTCCAAGCAGGCGCGGAAACGTCCAAGCAGGCGCGGAAACGTCCAAGTAGGCGCGGCAGCATGCAAGAAGGCGCAGAAGAGTCCAAGCAGGCGCGGAAGCGTCCAAGCAGGCGGGGAAGCATGCAAGCAGGCGCGGAAGCGTCCAAGCAAGCGTGGAAACGTCCAAGCAGGCGCGGAAACGTCCAAGTAGGCGCGGCAGCATGCAAGAAGGCGCAGAAGAGTCCAAGCAGGCGCGGAAGCGTCCAAGCAGTCGCGGAAGCGTCCAAGCAGGCGCGGTAGCGTCCAACCAGGCGCGGAAGCGTCCAAGTAGGCGCGGCAGCATGCAAGAAGGCGCAGAAGAGACCTAGCAGGCGCGGAAGCGTCCAAGCAGTCGCGGAAGCGTCCAAGCAGGCGCGGTAGCGTTCAAGCAGTCGCGGAAGCGTCCAAGCAGGCGCGGTAGCGTCCAAGCAGGCGTGGAAACGTCCAAGCAGACGCGGCAGCATGCAAGAAGGCGCAGAAGATTCCAAGCAGGCGCGGAAGCGTCCAAGCAGGCGCGGAAACGTCCAAGTAGGCGCGGCAGCATGCAAGAAGGCGCAGAAGAGTCCAAGCAGGCGCGGAAGCGTCCAAGCAGTCACGGAAGCGTCCAAGCAGGCGCGGTAGCGTCCAAGCAGGCGCGGAAACGTCCAAGCAGGCGCGGAAGAATGCAAGAAGACGCAGAAGAGTCCAAGCAGGCGCGGAAGCGTCCAAGCAGGCGGGGAAGCATGCAAGCAGGCGCGGAAGCGTCCAAGCAGGCGCGGAAACGTCCAAGTAGGCGCGGAAGCATGCAAGAAGGCGCGGAAGCGTCCAAAGAGGCGCGGTAGCGTCCAAGCAGGCGCGGAAACGTCCAAGCAGGCGCGGAAGCATGCAAGAAGGCGCAGAAGAGTCCAAGCAGGCGCGGAAGCGTCCAAGCAGGCGGGGAAGCATGCAAGCAGGCGCGGAAGCGTCCAAGCAGGCGCGGAAACGTCCAAGTAGGCGCGGCAGCATGCAAGAAGCCGCAGAAGAGTCCAAGCAGGCGCGGAAGCGTCCCAGCAGTCGCGGAAGCGTCCAAGCAGGCGCGGTAGCGTCCAACCAGGCGCGGAAGCATGCAAGAAGGCGCAGAAGAGTCCAAGCAGTCGCGGAAGCGTCCAAGCAGTCGCGGAAGCGTCCAAGCAGGCGCGGTAGCGTCCAAGCAGGCGCGGAAACGTCCAAGCAGGCGCGGAAACGTCCAAGTAGGCGCGGCAGCATGCAAGAAGGCGCAGAAGAGTCCAAGCAGGCGCGGAAGCGTCCAAGCAGGCGGGGAAGCATGCAAGCAGGCGCGGAAGCGTCCAAGCAAGCGTGGAAACGTCCAAGCAGGCGCGGAAACGTCCAAGTAGGCGCGGCAGCATGCAAGAAGGCGCAGAAGAGTCCAAGCAGGCGCGGAAGCGTCCAAGCAGTCGCGGAAGCGTCCAAGAAGGCGCGGTAGCGTCCAACCAGGCGCGGAAGCGTCCAAGTAGGCGCGGCAGCATGCAAGAAGGCGCAGAAGAGACCTAGCAGGCGCGGAAGCGTCCAAGCAGTCGCGGAAGCGTCCAAGCAGGCGCGGTAGCGTTCAAGCAGTCGCGGAAGCGTCCAAGCAGGCGCGGTAGCGTCCAAGCAGGCGTGGAAACGTCCAAGCAGACGCGGCAGCATGCAAGAAGGCGCAGAAGAGTCCAAGCAGGCGCGGAAACGTCCAAGTAGGCGCGGCAGCATGCAAGAAGGCGCAGAAGATTCCAAGCAGGCGCGGAAGCGTCCAAGCAGGCGGGGAAGCATGCAAGCAGGCGCGGAAGCGTCCAAGCAGGCGTGGAAACGTCCAAGTAGGCGCGGCAGCATGCAAGAAGGCGCAGAAGATTCCAAGCAGGCGCGGAAGCGTCCAAGCAAGCGGGGAAGCATGCAAGCAGGCGCGGAAGCGTCCAAGCAGGCGTGGAAACGTCCAAGCAGACGCGGCAGCATGCAAGAAGGCGCAGAAGAGTCCAAGCAGGCGGGGAAGCATGCAAGCAGGCGCGGAAGCGTCCAAGCAGGCGCGGAAACGTCCAAGCAGGCGCGGAAGCATGCAAGAAGGCGCAGAAGAGTCCAAGCAGGCGCGGAAGCGTCCAGGCAGGCGGGGAAGCATGCAAGCAGGCGCGGAAGCGTCCAAGCAGGCGTGGAAACGTCCAAGTAGGCGCGGCAGCATGCAAGAAGGCGCAGAAGATTCCAAGCAGGCGCGGAAGCGTCCAAGCAGGCAGGGTAGCATGCAAGCAGGCGCGGAAGCGTCCAAGCAGGCGCGGAAACGTCCAAGTAGGCGCGGCAGCATGCAAGAAGGCGCAGAAGATTCCAAGCAGGCACGGAAGCGTCCAAGCAGGCGGGGAAGCATGCAAGCAGGCGCGGAAGCGTCCAAGCAGGCGTGGAAACGTCCAAGTAGGCGCGGCAGCATGCAAGAAGGCGCAGAAGATTCCAAGCAGGCGCGGAAGCGTCCAAGCAAGCGGGGAAGCATGCAAGCAGGCGCGGAAGCGTCCAAGCAGGCGCGGAAACGTCCAAGTAGGCGCGGCAGCATGCAAGAAGGCGCAGAAGAGTCCAAGCAGGCGCGGAAGCGTCCAAGCAGTCGCGGAAGCGTCCAAGCAGGCGCGGTAGCGTCCAACCAGGCGCGGAAGCGTCCAAGTAGGCGCGGCAGCATGCAAGAAGGCGCAGAAGAGACCTAGCAGGCGCGGAAGCGTCCAAGCAGTCGCGGAAGCGTCCAAGCAGGCGCGGTAGCGTTCAAGCAGTCGCGGAAGCGTCCAAGCAGGCATGGTAGCGTCCAAGCAGGCGTGGAAACGTCCAAGCAGACGCGGCAGCATGCAAGAAGGCGCAGAAGAGTCCAAGCAGGCGCGGAAACGTCCAAGTAGGCGCGGCAGCATGCAAGAAGGCGCAGAAGATTCCAAGCAGGCGCGGAAGCGTCCAAGCAGGCGGGGAAGCATGCAAGCAGGCGCGGAAGCGTCCAAGCAGGCGTGGAAACGTCCAAGTAGGCGCGGCAGCATGCAAGAAGGCGCAGAAGATTCCAAGCAGGCGCGGAAGCGTCCAAGCAAGCGGGGAAGCATGCAAGCAGGCGCGGAAGCGTCCAAGCAGGCGTGGTAACGTCCAAGCAGACGCGGCAGCATGCAAGAAGGCGCAGAAGAGTCCAAGCAGGCGGGGAAGCATGCAAGCAGGCGCGGAAGCGTCCAAGCAGGCGCGGAAACGTCCAAGCAGGCGCGGAAGCATGCAAGAAGGCGCAGAAGAGTCCAAGCAGGCGCGGAAGCGTCCAGGCAGGCGGGGAAGCATGCAAGCAGGCGCGGAAGCGTCCAAGCAGGCGCGGAAACGTCCAAGTAGGCGCGGCAGCATGCAAGAAGGCGCAGAAGATTCCAAGCAGGCGCGGAAGCGTCCAAGCAGGCAGGGTAGCATGCAAGCAGGCGCGGAAGCGTCCAAGCAGGCGCGGAAACGTCCAAGTAGGCGCGGCAGCATGCAAGAAGGCGCAGAAGATTCCAAGCAGGCGCGGAAGCGTCCAAGCAGGCGGGGAAGCATGCAAGCAGGCGCGGAAGCGTCCAAGCAGGCGTGGAAACGTCCAAGTAGGCGCGGCAGCATGCAAGAAGGCGCAGAAGATTCCAAGCAGGCGCGGAAGCGTCCAAGCAAGCGGGGAAGCATGCAAGCAGGCGCGGAAGCGTCCAAGCAGGCGCTGAAACGTCCAAGTAGGCGCGGCAGCATGCAAGAAGCCGCAGAAGAGTCCAAGCAGGCGCGGAAGCGTCCAAGCAGTCGCGGAAGCGTCCAAGCAGGCGCGGTAGCGTCCAAGCAGTCGCGGAAGCGTCCAAGCAGGCGCGGTAGCGTCCAAGCAGGCGTGGAAACGTCCATGCAGGCGCGGAAGCATGCAAGAAGACGCAGAAGAGTCCAAGCAGGCGCGGAAGCGTCCAAGCAGGCGGGGAAGCATGCAAGCAGGCGCAGAAGAGTCCAAGCAGGCGCGGAAGCGTCCAAGCAGGCGGGGAAGCATGCAAGCAGGCGCGGAAGCGTCCAGGCAGTCGTGGAAACGTCCAAGTAGGCGCGGCAGCATGCAAGAAGGCGCAGAAGAGTCCAAGCAGGCGCGGAAGCGTCCAAGCAGTCGCGGAAGCGTCCAAGCTGGCGCGGTAGCGTCCAAGCAGGCGCGGAAGCGTCCAAGCAGTCGCGGAAGCGTCCAAGCTGGCGCGGTAGCGTCCAAGCAGTCGCGGAAGCGTCCAAGCAGGCGCGGTAGCGTCCAAGCAGGCGCGGAAACGTCCAAGCAGGCGCGGAAACGTCCAAGTAGGCGTGGCAACATGCAAGAAGACGCAGAGGAGTCCAAGCAGGCGCGGTAGCGTCCAAGCAGTCGCGGAAGCGTCCAAGCAGGCGCGGCAGCGTCCAACCAGGCGCGGAAGCGTCCAAGTAGGCGCGGCAGCATGCAAGAAGGCGCAGAAGCGTCCAAGCAGGCGGGGAAGCATGCAAGCAGGCGCGGAAGCGTCCAAGCAGGCGTGGAAACGTCCAAGCAGGCGCGGAAACGTCCAAGTAGGCGCGGCAGAATGCAAGAAGGCGCAGAAGAGTCCAAGCAGGCGCGGAAGCGTCCAAGCAGTCGCGGAAGCGTCCAAGCAGGCGCGGTAGCGTTCAAGCAGTCGCGGAAGCGTCCAAGCAGGCGCGGTAGCGTCCAAGCAGGCGTGGAAACGTCCAAGCAGGCGCGGAAGCATGCAAGAAGGCGCAGAAGAGTCCAAGCAGGCGGGGATGCATGCAAGCAGGCGCGGAAGCGTCCAAGCAGGCGCGGAAACGTCCAAGCAGGCGCGGAAGCATGCAAGAAGGCGCAGAAGAGTCCAAGCAGGCGCGGAAGCGTCCAGGCAGGCGGGGAAGCATGCAAGCAGGCGCGGAAGCGTCCAAGCAGGCGTGGAAACGTCCAAGTAGGCGCGGCAGCATGCAAGAAGGCGCAGAAGATTCCAAGCAGGCGCGGAAGCGTCCAAGCAGGCATGGTAGCGTCCAAGCAGGCGTGGAAACGTCCAAGCAGACGCGGCAGCATGCAAGAAGGCGCAGAAGAGTCCAAGCAGGCGCGGAAACGTCCAAGTAGGCGCGGCAGCATGCAAGAAGGCGCAGAAGATTCCAAGCAGGCGCGGAAGCGTCCAAGCAGGCGGGGAAGCATGCAAGCAGGCGCGGAAGCGTCCAAGCAGGCGTGGAAACGTCCAAGTAGGCGCGGCAGCATGCAAGAAGGCGCAGAAGATTCCAAGCAGGCGCGGAAGCGTCCAAGCAAGCGGGGAAGCATGCAAGCAGGCGCGGAAGCGTCCAAGCAGGCGTGGTAACGTCCAAGCAGACGCGGCAGCATGCAAGAAGGCGCAGAAGAGTCCAAGCAGGCGGGGAAGCATGCAAGCAGGCGCGGAAGCGTCCAAGCAGGCGCGGAAACGTCCAAGCAGGCGCGGAAGCATGCAAGAAGGCGCAGAAGAGTCCAAGCAGGCGCGGAAGCGTCCAGGCAGGCGGGGAAGCATGCAAGCAGGCGCGGAAGCGTCCAAGCAGGCGCGGAAACGTCCAAGTAGGCGCGGCAGCATGCAAGAAGGCGCAGAAGATTCCAAGCAGGCGCGGAAGCGTCCAAGCAGGCAGGGTAGCATGCAAGCAGGCGCGGAAGCGTCCAAGCAGGCGCGGAAACGTCCAAGTAGGCGCGGCAGCATGCAAGAAGGCGCAGAAGATTCCAAGCAGGCGCGGAAGCGTCCAAGCAGGCGGGGAAGCATGCAAGCAGGCGCGGAAGCGTCCAAGCAGGCGTGGAAACGTCCAAGTAGGCGCGGCAGCATGCAAGAAGGCGCAGAAGATTCCAAGCAGGCGCGGAAGCGTCCAAGCAAGCGGGGAAGCATGCAAGCAGGCGCGGAAGCGTCCAAGCAGGCGCTGAAACGTCCAAGTAGGCGCGGCAGCATGCAAGAAGCCGCAGAAGAGTCCAAGCAGGCGCGGAAGCGTCCAAGCAGTCGCGGAAGCGTCCAAGCAGGCGCGGTAGCGTCCAAGCAGTCGCGGAAGCGTCCAAGCAGGCGCGGTAGCGTCCAAGCAGGCGTGGAAACGTCCATGCAGGCGCGGAAGCATGCAAGAAGACGCAGAAGAGTCCAAGCAGGCGCGGAAGCGTCCAAGCAGGCGGGGAAGCATGCAAGCAGGCGCAGAAGAGTCCAAGCAGGCGCGGAAGCGTCCAAGCAGGCGGGGAAGCATGCAAGCAGGCGCGGAAGCGTCCAGGCAGTCGTGGAAACGTCCAAGTAGGCGCGGCAGCATGCAAGAAGGCGCAGAAGAGTCCAAGCAGGCGCGGAAGCGTCCAAGCAGTCGCGGAAGCGTCCAAGCTGGCGCGGTAGCGTCCAAGCAGGCGCGGAAGCGTCCAAGCAGTCGCGGAAGCGTCCAAGCTGGCGCGGTAGCGTCCAAGCAGTCGCGGAAGCGTCCAAGCAGGCGCGGTAGCGTCCAAGCAGGCGCGGAAACGTCCAAGCAGGCGCGGAAACGTCCAAGTAGGCGTGGCAACATGCAAGAAGACGCAGAGGAGTCCAAGCAGGCGCGGTAGCGTCCAAGCAGTCGCGGAAGCGTCCAAGCAGGCGCGGCAGCGTCCAACCAGGCGCGGAAGCGTCCAAGTAGGCGCGGCAGCATGCAAGAAGGCGCAGAAGCGTCCAAGCAGGCGGGGAAGCATGCAAGCAGGCGCGGAAGCGTCCAAGCAGGCGTGGAAACGTCCAAGCAGGCGCGGAAACGTCCAAGTAGGCGCGGCAGCATGCAAGAAGGCGCAGAAGAGTCCAAGCAGGCGCGGAAGCGTCCAAGCAGTCGCGGAAGCGTCCAAGCAGGCGCGGTAGCGTTCAAGCAGTCGCGGAAGCGTCCAAGCAGGCGCGGTAGCGTCCAAGCAGGCGTGGAAACGTCCAAGCAGGCGCGGAAGCATGCAAGAAGGCGCAGAAGAGTCCAAGCAGGCGGGGATGCATGCAAGCAGGCGCGGAAGCGTCCAAGCAGGCGCGGAAACGTCCAAGCAGGCGCGGAAGCATGCAAGAAGGCGCAGAAGAGTCCAAGCAGGCGCGGAAGCGTCCAGGCAGGCGGGGAAGCATGCAAGCAGGCGCGGAAGCGTCCAAGCAGGCGTGGAAACGTCCAAGTAGGCGCGGCAGCATGCAAGAAGGCGCAGAAGATTCCAAGCAGGCGCGGAAGCGTCCAAGCAGGCGGGGTAGCATGCAAGCAGGCGCGGAAGCGTCCAAGCAGGCGCGGAAACGTCCAAGTAGGCGCGGCAGCATGCAAGAAGGCGCAGAAGAGTCCAAGCAGGCGCGGAAGCGTCCAAGCAGTCACGGAAGCGTCCAAGCAGGCGCGGTAGCGTCCAAGCAGGCGCGGAAACGTCCAAGCAGGCGCGGAAGAATGCAAGAAGACGCAGAAGAGTCCAAGCAGGCGCGGAAGCGTCCAAGCAGGCGGGGAAGCATGCAAGCAGGCGCGGAAGCGTCCAAGCAGGCGCGGAAACGTCCAAGTAGGCGCGGAAGCATGCAAGAAGGCGCGGAAGCGTCCAAGCAGGCGCGGTAGCGTCCAAGCAGGCGCGGAAACGTCCAAGTAGGCGCGGCAGCGTCCAAGCAGGCGCGGTAGCGTCCAAGCAGGCGCGGAAACGTCCAAGCAGGCGCGGAAGAATGCAAGAAGACGCAGAAGAGTCCAAGCAGGCGCGGAAGCGTCCAAGCAGGCGGGGAAGCATGCAAGCAGGCGCGGAAGCGTCCAAGCAGGCGCGGAAACGTCCAAGTAGGCGCGGAAGCATGCAAGAAGGCGCGGAAGCGTCCAAAGAGGCGCGGTAGCGTCCAAGCAGGCGCGGAAACGTCCAAGCAGGCGCGGAAGCATGCAAGAAGGCGCAGAAGAGTCCAAGCAGGCGCGGAAGCGTCCAAGCAGGCGGGGAAGCATGCAAGCAGGCGCGGAAGCGTCCAAGCAGGCGCGGAAACGTCCAAGTAGGCGCGGCAGCATGCAAGAAGCCGCAGAAGAGTCCAAGCAGGCGCGGAAGCGTCCCAGCAGTCGCGGAAGCGTCCAAGCAGGCGCGGTAGCGTCCAACCAGGCGCGGAAGCATGCAAGAAGGCGCAGAAGAGTCCAAGCAGTCGCGGAAGCGTCCAAGCAGGCGCGGTAGCGTCCAAGCAGTCGCGGAAGCGTCCAAGCAGGCGCGGTAGCGTCCAAGCAGGCGCGGAAACGTCCAAGCAGGCGCGGAAACGTCCAAGTAGGCGCGGCAGCATGCAAGAAGGCGCAGAAGAGTCCAAGCAGGCGCGGAAGCGTCCAAACAGGCGGGGAAGCATGCAAGCAGGCGCGGAAGCGTCCAAGCAAGCGTGGAAACGTCCAAGCAGGCGCGGAAACGTCCAAGTAGGCGCGGCAGCATGCAAGAAGGCGCAGAAGAGTCCAAGCAGGCGCGGAATCGTCCAAGCAGTCGCGGAAGCGTCCAAGCAGGCGCGGTAGCGTCCAACCAGGCGCGGAAGCGTCCAAGTAGGCGCGGCAGCATGCAAGAAGGCGCAGAAGAGACCTAGCAGGCGCGGAAGCGTCCAAGCAGACGCGGAAGCGTCCAAGCAGGCGCGGTAGCGTTCAAGCAGTCGCGGAAGCGTCCAAGCAGGCGCGGTAGCGTCCAAGCAGGCGTGGAAACGTCCAAGCAGACGCGGCAGCATGCAAGAAGGCGCAGAAGATTCCAAGCAGGCGCGGAAGCGTCCAAGCAGGCGCGGAAACGTCCAAGTAGGCGCGGCAGCATGCAAGAAGGCGCAGAAGAGTCCAAGCAGGCGCGGAAGCGTCCAAGCAGTCACGGAAGCGTCCAAGCAGGCGCGGTAGCGTCCAAGCAGGCGCGGAAACGTCCAAGCAGGCGCGGAAGAATGCAAGAAGACGCAGAAGAGTCCAAGCAGGCGCGGAAGCGTCCAAGCAGGCGAGGAAGCATGCAAGCAGGCGCGGAAGCGTCCAAGCAGGCGCGGAAACGTCCAAGTAGGCGCGGAAGCATGCAAGAAGGCGCGGAAGCGTCCAAAGAGGCGCGGTAGCGTCCAAGCAGGCGCGGAAACGTCCAAGCAGGCGCGGAAGCATGCAAGAAGGCGCAGAAGAGTCCAAGCAGGCGCGGAAGCGTCCAAGCAGGCGGGGAAGCATGCAAGCAGGCGCGGAAGCGTCCAAGCAGGCGCGGAAACGTCCAAGTAGGCGCGGCAGCATGCAAGAAGCCGCAGAAGAGTCCAAGCAGGCGCGGAAGCGTCCAAGCAGTCACGGAAGCGTCCAAGCAGGCGCGGTAGCGTCCAAGCAGGCGCGGAAGAATGCAAGAAGACGCAGAAGAGTCCAAGCAGGCGCGGAAGCGTCCAAGCAGGCGGGGAAGCATGCAAGCAGGCGCGGAAGCGTCCAAGCAGGCGCGGAAACGTCCAAGTAGGCGCGGAAGTATGCAAGAAGACGCAGAAGAGTCCAAGCAGGCGCGGAAGCGTCCAAGCAGGCGGGGAAGCATGCAAGCAGGCGCGGAAGCGTCCAAGCAGGCGCGGAAACGTCCAAGTAGGCGCGGAAGCATGCAAGAAGGCGCGGAAGCGTCCAAGGAGGCGCGGTAGCGTCCAAGCAGGCGCGGAAACGTCCAAGTAGGCGCGGCAGCATGCAAGAAGGCGCAGAAGATTCCAAGCAGGCGCGGAAGCGTCCAAGCAGGCGGGGAAGCATGCAAGCAGGCGCAGAAGAGTCCAAGCAGGCGCGGAAGCGTCCAAGCAGGCGGGGAAGCATGCAAGCAGGCGCGGAAGCGTCCAAGCAGGCGTGGAAACGTCCAAGTAGGCGCGGCAGCATGCAAGAAGGCGCAGAAGATTCCAAGCAGGCGCGGAAGCGTCCAAGCAGGCGCGGTAGCGTCCAAGCAGGCGTGGAAACGTCCAAGCAGACGCGGCAGCATGCAAGAAGGCGCAGAAGAGTCCAAGCAGGCGCGGAAACGTCCAAGTAGGCGCGGCAGCATGCAAGAAGGCGCAGAAGATTCCAAGCAGGCGCGGAAGCGTCCAAGCAGGCGGGGAAGCATGCAAGCAGGCGCGGAAGCGTCCAAGCAGGCGTGGAAACGTCCAAGTAGGCGCGGCAGCATGCAAGAAGGCGCAGAAGATTCCAAGCAGGCGCGGAAGCGTCCAAGCAAGCGGGGAAGCATGCAAGCAGGCGCGGAAGCGTCCAAGCAGGCGTGGAAACGTCCAAGCAGACGCGGCAGCATGCAAGAAGGCGCAGAAGAGCCCAAGCAGGCGGGGAAGCATGCAAGCAGGCGCGGAAGCGTCCAAGCAGGCGCGGAAACGTCCAAGCAGGCGCGGAAGCATGCAAGAAGGCGCAGAAGAGTCCAAGCAGGCGCGGAAGCGTCCAGGCAGGCGGGGAAGCATGCAAGCAGGCGCGGAAGCGTCCAAGCAGGCGTGGAAACGTCCAAGTAGGCGCGGCAGCATGCAAGAAGGCGCAGAAGATTCCAAGCAGGCGCGGAAGCGTCCAAGCAGGCGCGGAAACGTCCAAGTAGGCGCGGCAGCATGCAAGAAGGCGCAGAAGATTCCAAGCAGGCGCGGAAGCGTCCAAGCAGGCGGGGAAGCATGCAAGCAGGCGCGGAAGCGTCCAAGCAGGCGTGGAAACGTCCAAGTAGGCGCGGCAGCATGCAAGAAGGCGCAGAAGATTCCAAGCAGGCGCGGAAGCGTCCAAGCAAGCGGGGAAGCATGCAAGCAGGCGCGGAAGCGTCCAAGCAGGCGCGGAAACGTCCAAGTAGGCGCGGCAGCATGCAAGAAGGCGCAGAAGAGTCCAAGCAGGCGCGGAAGCGTCCAAGCAGTCACGGAAGCGTCCAAGCAGGCGCGGTAGCGTCCAACCAGGCGCGGAAGCGTCCAAGTAGGCGCGGCAGCATGCAAGAAGGCGCAGAAGAGACCTAGCAGGCGCGGAAGCGTCCAAGCAGTCGCGGAAGCGTCCAAGCAGGCGCGGTAGCGTTCAAGCAGTCGCGGAAGCGTCCAAGCAGGCGCGGAAGCGTCCAAGTAGGCGCGGCAGCATGCAAGAAGGCGCAGAAGAGACCTAGCAGGCGCGGAAGCGTCCAAGCAGTCGCGGAAGCGTCCAAGCAGGCGCGGTAGCGTTCAAGCAGTCGCGGAAGCGTCCAAGCAGGCGCGGTAGCGTCCAAGCAGGCGTGGAAACGTCCAAGCAGACGCGGCAGCATGCAAGAAGGCGCAGAAGAGTCCAAGCAGGCGCGGAAACGTCCAAGTAGGCGCGGCAGCATGCAAGAAGGCGCAGAAGATTCCAAGCAGGCGCGGAAGCGTCCAAGCAGGCGGGGAAGCATGCAAGCAGGCGCGGAAGCGTCCAAGCAGGCGTGGAAACGTCCAAGTAGGCGCGGCAGCATGCAAGAAGGCGCAGAAGATTCCAAGCAGGCGCGGAAGCGTCCAAGCAAGCGGGGAAGCATGCAAGCAGGCGCGGAAGCGTCCAAGCAGGCGTGGAAACGTCCAAGCAGACGCGGCAGCATGCAAGAAGGCGCAGAAGAGTCCAAGCAGGCGGGGAAGCATGCAAGCAGGCGCGGAAGCGTCCAAGCAGGCGCGGAAACGTCCAAGCAGGCGCGGAAGCATGCAAGAAGGCGCAGAAGAGTCCAAGCAGGCGCGGAAGCGTCCAGGCAGGCGGGGAAGCATGCAAGCAGGCGCGGAAGCGTCCAAGCAGGCGTGGAAACGTCCAAGTAGGCGCGGCAGCATGCAAGAAGGCGCAGAAGATTCCAAGCAGGCGCGGAAGCGTCCAAGCAGGCAGGGTAGCATGCAAGCAGGCGCGGAAGCGTCCAAGCAGGCGCGGAAACGTCCAAGTAGGCGCGGCAGCATGCAAGAAGGCGCAGAAGATTCCAAGCAGGCACGGAAGCGTCCAAGCAGGCGGGGAAGCATGCAAGCAGGCGCGGAAGCGTCCAAGCAGGCGTGGAAACGTCCAAGTAGGCGCGGCAGCATGCAAGAAGGCGCAGAAGATTCCAAGCAGGCGCGGAAGCGTCAAAGCAAGCGGGGAAGCATGCAAGCAGGCGCGGAAGCGTCCAAGCAGGCGCGGAAACGTCCAAGTAGGCGCGGCAGCATGCAAGAAGGCGCAGAAGAGTCCAAGCAGGCGCGGAAGCGTCCAAGCAGTCGCGGAAGCGTCCAAGCAGGCGCGGTAGCGTCCAACCAGGCGCGGAAGCGTCCAAGTAGGCGCGGCAGCATGCAAGAAGGCGCAGAAGAGACCTAGCAGGCGCGGAAGCGTCCAAGCAGTCGCGGAAGCGTCCAAGCAGGCGCGGTAGCGTTCAAGCAGTCGCGGAAGCGTCCAAGCAGGCATGGTAGCGTCCAAGCAGGCGTGGAAACGTCCAAGCAGACGCGGCAGCATGCAAGAAGGCGCAGAAGAGTCCAAGCAGGCGCGGAAACGTCCAAGTAGGCGCGGCAGCATGCAAGAAGGCGCAGAAGATTCCAAGCAGGCGCGGAAGCGTCCAAGCAGGCGGGGAAGCATGCAAGCAGGCGCGGAAGCGTCCAAGCAGGCGTGGAAACGTCCAAGTAGGCGCGGCAGCATGCAAGAAGGCGCAGAAGATTCCAAGCAGGCGCGGAAGCGTCCAAGCAAGCGGGGAAGCATGCAAGCAGGCGCGGAAGCGTCCAAGCAGGCGTGGTAACGTCCAAGCAGACGCGGCAGCATGCAAGAAGGCGCAGAAGAGTCCAAGCAGGCGGGGAAGCATGCAAGCAGGCGCGGAAGCGTCCAAGCAGGCGCGGAAACGTCCAAGCAGGCGCGGAAGCATGCAAGAAGGCGCAGAAGAGTCCAAGCAGGCGCGGAAGCGTCCAGGCAGGCGGGGAAGCATGCAAGCAGGCGCGGAAGCGTCCAAGCAGGCGCGGAAACGTCCAAGTAGGCGCGGCAGCATGCAAGAAGGCGCAGAAGATTCCAAGCAGGCGCGGAAGCGTCCAAGCAGGCAGGGTAGCATGCAAGCAGGCGCGGAAGCGTCCAAGCAGGCGCGGAAACGTCCAAGTAGGCGCGGCAGCATGCAAGAAGGCGCAGAAGATTCCAAGCAGGCGCGGAAGCGTCCAAGCAGGCGGGGAAGCATGCAAGCAGGCGCGGAAGCGTCCAAGCAGGCGTGGAAACGTCCAAGTAGGCGCGGCAGCATGCAAGAAGGCGCAGAAGATTCCAAGCAGGCGCGGAAGCGTCCAAGCAAGCGGGGAAGCATGCAAGCAGGCGCGGAAGCGTCCAAGCAGGCGCTGAAACGTCCAAGTAGGCGCGGCAGCATGCAAGAAGCCGCAGAAGAGTCCAAGCAGGCGCGGAAGCGTCCAAGCAGTCGCGGAAGCGTCCAAGCAGGCGCGGTAGCGTCCAAGCAGTCGCGGAAGCGTCCAAGCAGGCGCGGTAGCGTCCAAGCAGGCGTGGAAACGTCCATGCAGGCGCGGAAGCATGCAAGAAGACGCAGAAGAGTCCAAGCAGGCGCGGAAGCGTCCAAGCAGGCGGGGAAGCATGCAAGCAGGCGCAGAAGAGTCCAAGCAGGCGCGGAAGCGTCCAAGCAGGCGGGGAAGCATGCAAGCAGGCGCGGAAGCGTCCAGGCAGTCGTGGAAACGTCCAAGTAGGCGCGGCAGCATGCAAGAAGGCGCAGAAGAGTCCAAGCAGGCGCGGAAGCGTCCAAGCAGTCGCGGAAGCGTCCAAGCTGGCGCGGTAGCGTCCAAGCAGGCGCGGAAGCGTCCAAGCAGTCGCGGAAGCGTCCAAGCTGGCGCGGTAGCGTCCAAGCAGTCGCGGAAGCGTCCAAGCAGGCGCGGTAGCGTCCAAGCAGGCGCGGAAACGTCCAAGCAGGCGCGGAAACGTCCAAGTAGGCGTGGCAACATGCAAGAAGACGCAGAGGAGTCCAAGCAGGCGCGGTAGCGTCCAAGCAGTCGCGGAAGCGTCCAAGCAGGCGCGGCAGCGTCCAACCAGGCGCGGAAGCGTCCAAGTAGGCGCGGCAGCATGCAAGAAGGCGCAGAAGCGTCCAAGCAGGCGGGGAAGCATGCAAGCAGGCGCGGAAGCGTCCAAGCAGGCGTGGAAACGTCCAAGCAGGCGCGGAAACGTCCAAGTAGGCGCGGCAGCATGCAAGAAGGCGCAGAAGAGTCCAAGCAGGCGCGGAAGCGTCCAAGCAGTCGCGGAAGCGTCCAAGCAGGCGCGGTAGCGTTCAAGCAGTCGCGGAAGCGTCCAAGCAGGCGCGGTAGCGTCCAAGCAGGCGTGGAAACGTCCAAGCAGGCGCGGAAGCATGCAAGAAGGCGCAGAAGAGTCCAAGCAGGCGGGGATGCATGCAAGCAGGCGCGGAAGCGTCCAAGCAGGCGCGGAAACGTCCAAGCAGGCGCGGAAGCATGCAAGAAGGCGCAGAAGAGTCCAAGCAGGCGCGGAAGCGTCCAGGCAGGCGGGGAAGCATGCAAGCAGGCGCGGAAGCGTCCAAGCAGGCGTGGAAACGTCCAAGTAGGCGCGGCAGCATGCAAGAAGGCGCAGAAGATTCCAAGCAGGCGCGGAAGCGTCCAAGCAGGCATGGTAGCGTCCAAGCAGGCGTGGAAACGTCCAAGCAGACGCGGCAGCATGCAAGAAGGCGCAGAAGAGTCCAAGCAGGCGCGGAAACGTCCAAGTAGGCGCGGCAGCATGCAAGAAGGCGCAGAAGATTCCAAGCAGGCGCGGAAGCGTCCAAGCAGGCGGGGAAGCATGCAAGCAGGCGCGGAAGCGTCCAAGCAGGCGTGGAAACGTCCAAGTAGGCGCGGCAGCATGCAAGAAGGCGCAGAAGATTCCAAGCAGGCGCGGAAGCGTCCAAGCAAGCGGGGAAGCATGCAAGCAGGCGCGGAAGCGTCCAAGCAGGCGTGGTAACGTCCAAGCAGACGCGGCAGCATGCAAGAAGGCGCAGAAGAGTCCAAGCAGGCGGGGAAGCATGCAAGCAGGCGCGGAAGCGTCCAAGCAGGCGCGGAAACGTCCAAGCAGGCGCGGAAGCATGCAAGAAGGCGCAGAAGAGTCCAAGCAGGCGCGGAAGCGTCCAGGCAGGCGGGGAAGCATGCAAGCAGGCGCGGAAGCGTCCAAGCAGGCGCGGAAACGTCCAAGTAGGCGCGGCAGCATGCAAGAAGGCGCAGAAGATTCCAAGCAGGCGCGGAAGCGTCCAAGCAGGCAGGGTAGCATGCAAGCAGGCGCGGAAGCGTCCAAGCAGGCGCGGAAACGTCCAAGTAGGCGCGGCAGCATGCAAGAAGGCGCAGAAGATTCCAAGCAGGCGCGGAAGCGTCCAAGCAGGCGGGGAAGCATGCAAGCAGGCGCGGAAGCGTCCAAGCAGGCGTGGAAACGTCCAAGTAGGCGCGGCAGCATGCAAGAAGGCGCAGAAGATTCCAAGCAGGCGCGGAAGCGTCCAAGCAAGCGGGGAAGCATGCAAGCAGGCGCGGAAGCGTCCAAGCAGGCGCTGAAACGTCCAAGTAGGCGCGGCAGCATGCAAGAAGCCGCAGAAGAGTCCAAAGAGGCGCGGTAGCGTCCAAGCAGGCGCGGAAACGTCCAAGCAGGCGCGGAAGCATGCAAGAAGGCGCAGAAGAGTCCAAGCAGGCGCGGAAGCGTCCAAGCAGGCGGGGAAGCATGCAAGCAGGCGCGGAAGCGTCCAAGCAGGCGCGGAAACGTCCAAGTAGGCGCGGCAGCATGCAAGAAGCCGCAGAAGAGTCCAAGCAGGCGCGGAAGCGTCCCAGCAGTCGCGGAAGCGTCCAAGCAGGCGCGGTAGCGTCCAACCAGGCGCGGAAGCATGCAAGAAGGCGCAGAAGAGTCCAAGCAGTCGCGGAAGCGTCCAAGCAGGCGCGGTAGCGTCCAAGCAGTCGCGGAAGCGTCCAAGCAGGCGCGGTAGCGTCCAAGCAGGCGTGGAAACGTCCATGCAGGCGCGGAAGCATGCAAGAAGACGCAGAAGAGTCCAAGCAGGCGCGGAAGCGTCCAAGCAGGCGGGGAAGCATGCAAGCAGGCGCAGAAGAGTCCAAGCAGGCGCGGAAGCGTCCAAGCAGGCGGGGAAGCATGCAAGCAGGCGCGGAAGCGTCCAGGCAGTCGTGGAAACGTCCAAGTAGGCGCGGCAGCATGCAAGAAGGCGCAGAAGAGTCCAAGCAGGCGCGGAAGCGTCCAAGCAGTCGCGGAAGCGTCCAAGCTGGCGCGGTAGCGTCCAAGCAGGCGCGGAAGCGTCCAAGCAGTCGCGGAAGCGTCCAAGCTGGCGCGGTAGCGTCCAAGCAGTCGCGGAAGCGTCCAAGCAGGCGCGGTAGCGTCCAAGCAGGCGCGGAAACGTCCAAGCAGGCGCGGAAACGTCCAAGTAGGCGTGGCAACATGCAAGAAGACGCAGAGGAGTCCAAGCAGGCGCGGTAGCGTCCAAGCAGTCGCGGAAGCGTCCAAGCAGGCGCGGCAGCGTCCAACCAGGCGCGGAAGCGTCCAAGCAGGCGCGGCAGCGTCCAACCAGGCGCGGAAGCGTCCAAGTAGGCGCGGCAGCATGCAAGAAGGCGCAGAAGCGTCCAAGCAGGCGGGGAAGCATGCAAGCAGGCGCGGAAGCGTCCAAGCAGGCGTGGAAACGTCCAAGCAGGCGCGGAAGCATGCAAGAAGGCGCAGAAGAGTCCAAGCAGGCGGGGATGCATGCAAGCAGGCGCGGAAGCGTCCAAGCAGGCGCGGAAACGTCCAAGCAGGCGCGGAAGCATGCAAGAAGGCGCAGAAGAGTCCAAGCAGGCGCGGAAGCGTCCAGGCAGGCGGGGAAGCATGCAAGCAGGCGCGGAAGCGTCCAAGCAGGCGTGGAAACGTCCAAGTAGGCGCGGCAGCATGCAAGAAGGCGCAGAAGATTCCAAGCAGGCGCGGAAGCGTCCAAGCAGGCGGGGTAGCATGCAAGCAGGCGCGGAAGCGTCCAAGCAGGCGCGGAAACGTCCAAGTAGGCGCGGCAGCATGCAAGAAGGCGCAGAAGAGTCCAAGCAGGCGCGGAAGCGTCCAAGCAGTCACGGAAGCGTCCAAGCAGGCGCGGTAGCGTCCAAGCAGGCGCGGAAACGTCCAAGCAGGCGCGGAAGAATGCAAGAAGACGCAGAAGAGTCCAAGCAGGCGCGGAAGCGTCCAAGCAGGCGGGGAAGCATGCAAGCAGGCGCGGAAGCGTCCAAGCAGGCGCGGAAACGTCCAAGTAGGCGCGGAAGCATGCAAGAAGGCGCGGAAGCGTCCAAGCAGGCGCGGTAGCGTCCAAGCAGGCGCGGAAACGTCCAAGTAGGCGCGGCAGCGTCCAAGCAGGCGCGGTAGCGTCCAAGCAGGCGCGGAAACGTCCAAGCAGGCGCGGAAGAATGCAAGAAGACGCAGAAGAGTCCAAGCAGGCGCGGAAGCGTCCAAGCAGGCGGGGAAGCATGCAAGCAGGCGCGGAAGCGTCCAAGCAGGCGCGGAAACGTCCAAGTAGGCGCGGAAGCATGCAAGAAGGCGCGGAAGCGTCCAAAGAGGCGCGGTAGCGTCCAAGCAGGCGCGGAAACGTCCAAGCAGGCGCGGAAGCATGCAAGAAGGCGCAGAAGAGTCCAAGCAGGCGCGGAAGCGTCCAAGCAGGCGGGGAAGCATGCAAGCAGGCGCGGAAGCGTCCAAGCAGGCGCGGAAACGTCCAAGTAGGCGCGGCAGCATGCAAGAAGCCGCAGAAGAGTCCAAGCAGGCGCGGAAGCGTCCCAGCAGTCGCGGAAGCGTCCAAGCAGGCGCGGAAGCGTCCAAGCAGGCGCGGTAGCGTCCAAGCAGGCGCGGAAACGTCCAAGCAGGCGCGGAAACGTCCAAGTAGGCGCGGCAGCATGCAAGAAGGCGCAGAAGAGTCCAAGCAGGCGCGGAAGCGTCCAAACAGGCGGGGAAGCATGCAAGCAGGCGCGGAAGCGTCCAAGCAAGCGTGGAAACGTCCAAGCAGGCGCGGAAACGTCCAAGTAGGCGCGGCAGCATGCAAGAAGGCGCAGAAGAGTCCAAGCAGGCGCGGAATCGTCCAAGCAGTCGCGGAAGCGTCCAAGCAGGCGCGGTAGCGTCCAACCAGGCGCGGAAGCGTCCAAGTAGGCGCGGCAGCATGCAAGAAGGCGCAGAAGAGACCTAGCAGGCGCGGAAGCGTCCAAGCAGTCGCGGAAGCGTCCAAGCAGGCGCGGTAGCGTTCAAGCAGTCGCGGAAGCGTCCAAGCAGGCGCGGTAGCGTCCAAGCAGGCGTGGAAACGTCCAAGCAGACGCGGCAGCATGCAAGAAGGCGCAGAAGATTCCAAGCAGGCGCGGAAGCGTCCAAGCAGGCGCGGAAACGTCCAAGTAGGCGCGGCAGCATGCAAGAAGGCGCAGAAGAGTCCAAGCAGGCGCGGAAGCGTCCAAGCAGTCACGGAAGCGTCCAAGCAGGCGCGGTAGCGTCCAAGCAGGCGCGGAAACGTCCAAGCAGGCGCGGAAGAATGCAAGAAGACGCAGAAGAGTCCAAGCAGGCGCGGAAGCGTCCAAGCAGGCGAGGAAGCATGCAAGCAGGCGCGGAAGCGTCCAAGCAGGCGCGGAAACGTCCAAGTAGGCGCGGAAGCATGCAAGAAGGCGCGGAAGCGTCCAAAGAGGCGCGGTAGCGTCCAAGCAGGCGCGGAAACGTCCAAGCAGGCGCGGAAGCATGCAAGAAGGCGCAGAAGAGTCCAAGCAGGCGCGGAAGCGTCCAAGCAGGCGGGGAAGCATGCAAGCAGGCGCGGAAGCGTCCAAGCAGGCGCGGAAACGTCCAAGTAGGCGCGGCAGCATGCAAGAAGCCGCAGAAGAGTCCAAGCAGGCGCGGAAGCGTCCAAGCAGTCACGGAAGCGTCCAAGCAGGCGCGGTAGCGTCCAAGCAGGCGCGGAAGAATGCAAGAAGACGCAGAAGAGTCCAAGCAGGCGCGGAAGCGTCCAAGCAGGCGGGGAAGCATGCAAGCAGGCGCGGAAGCGTCCAAGCAGGCGCGGAAACGTCCAAGTAGGCGCGGAAGTATGCAAGAAGACGCAGAAGAGTCCAAGCAGGCGCGGAAGCGTCCAAGCAGGCGGGGAAGCATGCAAGCAGGCGCGGAAGCGTCCAAGCAGGCGCGGAAACGTCCAAGTAGGCGCGGAAGCATGCAAGAAGGCGCGGAAGCGTCCAAGGAGGCGCGGTAGCGTCCAAGCAGGCGCGGAAACGTCCAAGTAGGCGCGGCAGCATGCAAGAAGGCGCAGAAGATTCCAAGCAGGCGCGGAAGCGTCCAAGCAGGCGGGGAAGCATGCAAGCAGGCGCAGAAGAGTCCAAGCAGGCGCGGAAGCGTCCAAGCAGGCGGGGAAGCATGCAAGCAGGCGCGGAAGCGTCCAAGCAGGCGTGGAAACGTCCAAGTAGGCGCGGCAGCATGCAAGAAGGCGCAGAAGATTCCAAGCAGGCGCGGAAGCGTCCAAGCAGGCGGGGAAGCATGCAAGCAGGCGCGGAAGCGTCCAAGCAGGCGTGGAAACGTCCAAGTAGGCGCGGCAGCATGCAAGAAGGCGCAGAAGATTCCAAGCAGGCGCGGAAGCGTCCAAGCAAGCGGGGAAGCATGCAAGCAGGCGCGGAAGCGTCCAAGCAGGCGTGGAAACGTCCAAGCAGACGCGGCAGCATGCAAGAAGGCGCAGAAGAGTCCAAGCAGGCGGGGAAGCATGCAAGCAGGCGCGGAAGCGTCCAAGCAGGCGCGGAAACGTCCAAGCAGGCGCGGAAGCATGCAAGAAGGCGCAGAAGAGTCCAAGCAGGCGCGGAAGCGTCCAGGCAGGCGGGGAAGCATGCAAGCAGGCGCGGAAGCGTCCAAGCAGGCGTGGAAACGTCCAAGTAGGCGCGGCAGCATGCAAGAAGGCGCAGAAGATTCCAAGCAGGCGCGGAAGCGTCCAAGCAGGCAGGGTAGCATGCAAGCAGGCGCGGAAGCGTCCAAGCAGGCGCGGAAACGTCCAAGTAGGCGCGGCAGCATGCAAGAAGGCGCAGAAGATTCCAAGCAGGCGCGGAAGCGTCCAAGCAGGCGGGGAAGCATGCAAGCAGGCGCGGAAGCGTCCAAGCAGGCGTGGAAACGTCCAAGTAGGCGCGGCAGCATGCAAGAAGGCGCAGAAGATTCCAAGCAGGCGCGGAAGCGTCCAAGCAAGCGGGGAAGCATGCAAGCAGGCGCGGAAGCGTCCAAGCAGGCGCGGAAACGTCCAAGTAGGCGCGGCAGCATGCAAGAAGGCGCAGAAGAGTCCAAGCAGGCGCGGAAGCGTCCAAGCAGTCACGGAAGCGTCCAAGCAGGCGCGGTAGCGTCCAAGCAGGCGCGGAAACGTCCAAGCAGGCGCGGAAGAATGCAAGAAGACGCAGAAGAGTCCAAGCAGGCGCGGAAGCGTCCAAGCAGGCGGGGAAGCATGCAAGCAGGCGCGGAAGCGTCCAAGCAGGCGCGGAAACGTCCAAGCAGGCGCGGAAACGTCCAAGTAGGCGCGGCAGCATGCAAGAAGGCGCAGAAGAGTCCAAGCAGGCGCGGAAGCGTCCAAGCAGGCAGGGTAGCATGCAAGCAGGCGCGGAAGCGTCCAAGCAGGCGCGGAAACGTCCAAGTAGGCGCGGCAGCATGCAAGAAGGCGCAGAAGATTCCAAGCAGGCGCGGAAGCGTCCAAGCAGGCGGGGAAGCATGCAAGCAGGCGCGGAAGCGTCTAAGCAGGCGTGGAAACGTCCAAGTAGGCGCGGCAGCATGCAAGAAGGCGCAGAAGATTCCAAGCAGGCGCGGAAGCGTCCAAGCAAGCGGGGAAGCATGCAAGCAGGCGCGGAAGCGTCCAAGCAGGCGCGGAAACGTCCAAGTAGGCGCGGCAGCATGCAAGAAGGCGCAGAAGAGTCCAAGCAGGCGCGGAAGCGTCCAAGCAGTCACGGAAGCGTCCAAGCAGGCGCGGTAGCGTCCAAGCAGGCGCGGAAACGTCCAAGCAGGCGCGGAAGAATGCAAGAAGACGCAGAAGAGTCCAAGCAGGCGCGGAAGCGTCCAAGCAGGCGGGGAAGCATGCAAGCAGGCGCGGAAGCGTCCAAGCAGGCGCGGAAACGTCCAAGCAGGCGCGGAAACGTCCAAGTAGGCGCGGCAGCATGCAAGAAGGCGCAGAAGAGTCCAAGCAGGCGCGGAAGCGTCCAAGCAGTCGCGGAAGCGTCCAAGCAGGCGCGGTAGCGTCCAACCAGGCGCGGAAGCGTCCAAGTAGGCGCGGCAGCATGCAAGAAGGCGCAGAAGAGACCTAGCAGGCGCGGAAGCGTCCAAGCAGTCGCGGAAGCGTCCAAGCAGGCGCGGTAGCGTTCAAGCAGTCGCGGAAGCGTCCAAGCAGGCGCGGTAGCGTCCAAGCAGGCGTGGAAACGTCCAAGCAGACGCGGCAGCATGCAAGAAGGCGCAGAAGAGTCCAAGCAGGCGCGGAAACGTCCAAGTAGGCGCGGCAGCATGCAAGAAGGCGCAGAAGATTCCAAGCAGGCGCGGAAGCGTCCAAGCAGGCGGGGAAGCATGCAAGCAGGCGCGGAAGCGTCCAAGCAGGCGTGGAAACGTCCAAGTAGGCGCGGCAGCATGCAAGAAGGCGCAGAAGATTCCAAGCAGGCGCGGAAGCGTCCAAGCAAGCGGGGAAGCATGCAAGCAGGCGCGGAAGCGTCCAAGCAGGCGTGGAAACGTCCAAGCAGACGCGGCAGCATGCAAGAAGGCGCAGAAGAGTCCAAGCAGGCGGGGAAGCATGCAAGCAGGCGCGGAAGCGTCCAAGCAGGCGCGGAAACGTCCAAGCAGGCGCGGAAGCATGCAAGAAGGCGCAGAAGAGTCCAAGCAGGCGCGGAAGCGTCCAGGCAGGCGGGGAAGCATGCAAGCAGGCGCGGAAGCGTCCAAGCAGGCGTGGAAACGTCCAAGTAGGCGCGGCAGCATGCAAGAAGGCGCAGAAGATTCCAAGCAGGCGCGGAAGCGTCCAAGCAGGCAGGGTAGCATGCAAGCAGGCGCGGAAGCGTCCAAGCAGGCGCGGAAACGTCCAAGTAGGCGCGGCAGCATGCAAGAAGGCGCAGAAGATTCCAAGCAGGCGCGGAAGCGTCCAAGCAGGCGGGGAAGCATGCAAGCAGGCGCGGAAGCGTCCAAGCAGGCGTGGAAACGTCCAAGTAGGCGCGGCAGCATGCAAGAAGGCGCAGAAGATTCCAAGCAGGCGCGGAAGCGTCCAAGCAAGCGGGGAAGCATGCAAGTGTAACGTCAAACCGAAATTGACGTCACTATTGTTAAAATCGCGTATTCAAACCTCCCACCCCCTAATTCGCGAAAGCGCGCGTCTTGACATATGCCTATATATATATATATACATAGACATACATACACATATATACATTACGTATATATGTACGAAAATACATTAATCCATTAAAATAAATATATATATATGTAAAGGCACGTAAAAGTAATACTTAAGAATAATAACCGTATTAATAATCAACGCGATACGTCTAGATGAGTCATACAAGTAATAAATATCAAAAGATGCAATGCATCTAAACGTTTCAGAAGTATAGGACAACATTTCATCTCGCAGCTATATAAAAAGCATTAAAATCAAACTCCGCGAGACATCATTTCATTTGCGAACAGTATGAGCCATCTATTCGTTTCATAACTATATAATTAAAAGCGCATGCGACATCTATTCATTTCAAGACTATATAATATTGTACACGCTCAGCAGTTTCTTATCTCTTACCGCGATAAGATAAGCTCAAGAAACTGCAAGGCGTAAGACCGTCAGCAGTTTCCCTTCCCACGGCGATAAGAAACTGCAAGGCGTAAGACCGTCAGCAGTTTAAAACTGCAAGGCGTAAGACGGTCAGCAGAATAAATTGCAAGGCGGGGGATGTCAGCAAAGATAGGAAAATGCAAGCCGCCCGCCGCTCAGCATTCTCAGAATTAGCGATATGAATTTAATATATAAGGAGCAGCGCAACGCCGCTTTAGTCAGTCCAGCAGGAGCAGCCGAACCGCGAACATCGTTAAAGTTAAAGTCTAGCAGCAGCAGCCGACCAGTGAACATCGAGTGAAAGTAAAGTACGCGAATTAAATAAGTGCTACGAAGCGACAAGTGCCACATCTACTACGACTACAATACCAACGAGTGAGTATTCAATTATTCCGGCTGCACTCTGACTCCGCTGTACTACCGAGGTCGTACGGCGACACACCCATTGCCACTCGTTGCTCCTTCTATATTTTTGATTGTGTTCAGAACTCGTGACCGAGGTACGCGAATAATTTTGTACGCTTTCATAAATATTAATTCTTTATAACCTTAGGCACTCAGACTAATTATCATCGACACTCTTAGTGTAAATTCAAAACCCGTGACCGAGGTACGCGGACCATTTTGCATTTACTTACTAATTGTATTTTACGCGAATAATATTGTACGACGTTAACTCAAGCACTCAGATCGTGTGAATCCAAAACCCGTGACCGAGGTACGCGGATATTTTGTATTCTCTCACTGACTGTAATTATTTTATAAAACTCGATTTCAACTTAACCTGCGACCGAGGTACGCAGATAGTTGAAATCCCTCGTTACTCTTACACTACCTACATTGTATTAATTTTATTATTTTAATATACATAACTTATAACTTACCTTCTTTATTTTTCAAATCCAATAGCGCTGATAAATAGCAGCTACTTCATTCAACGCGAGCGCAGCGACGAATAGCGCTTCACCAACCCCTTCGCCTTCTTGAAGCGCAGAATCCTGCTGCTGTCCTTTCACCTGCGAGTCCTACAGATACGCAGACAAGGTACAGTGAATTTATTTCTCCATTTACAAATCGTCTCCCCTACTTTATACTCACCTCTCGTCTGTCATTAGATGACAGATAATAATTCGGGAATACGCAATCCTCCCATCTATCGGCGCCGAGGTAGACGAGCCGGCCGCCGTGTCCGAGCAGAGAGAGAAGCCGCTGAAATACAGCGCTTATTAGACACCTACGGGATTCATCCAGTTTTACGACAAATATCTTTAAGACTACGCTACGACGACGACTACAGACCGGAACCCTCCTACTCGCCTGAAATTCAGCCAGGATCCCCTAACCTACCGCGATCCCCCTCACCGGAGCCTACTCCTTCCCTGAATTTAATAATTCCGGAATCATCCGAATCCTCCTCATCCCCTACCCTAGTCGAACCAACCTACCCCCCCACCTACACTCGTCGCCCCCTCATCCAAATTCCAGACTACCCCATCTACCCCATACCCTATACACCCTTCGATTACCCTATACCCGATTCCACCGTATATCCTGAACCTACCCATTACTATTCTACACCACAACCTACCGAATACCCCTCTTCCCTGTTAACCAACTACCTTGAGACAGCACTTGCCGACATCCCGGATCCCCCTCAATCTCCTGATTCCCCAGATTATACCTTAGATTCCCCTCGATCCCCAGACTCATCGAACTGGTCGATGCAACATCTTTTTGAAGATTCTATTTGAATTTTATTACTATTTGAATTTTATTATACTTCCACTTCATTTGAATTTACATTGTATTTTACTTAATCTAAAGGAAATAAACTCTATATTATTATACTTACCTTTTACTCGACGCATCTTAGTTATCCAGTCTCTTCGTACCAGTTCCTCGCCGCGACCCCTGAAAATAAAATCAATTAGTAACATACAAAAGAAACCTCCCTTCGGTAGATTCTCTCTCGCTACAACTTACCTCACTCGTATACTTACCGTCTCTCTCTCTACACTTACTCCGCTACGTTCCATCGGGTGAGCACCTGAAAAGGAAATATTATTATCATTAAGGTTTCTTCGCCCCCATTACCCCCATATTATACTTACTTCGTTTAATCCCTCGTGGTATAAAATCACCAATTTTCCTCCCTGTGCCCTGGCGATAGTCTGCGCATAGCGGGCGAGCCTAAAACAGGAAAACAAACTCAGTTACTCCCGATCGAGGACACGGGACGTGACATAAATTTGGTGGCAGCGGTGGGATAGCAGGAAAAGAGTGATTTTACCCCCACCCCTCTTACTAAAGCATAAAGCAAGTTTTACATTCCCATCAACATGGCGGAACCGCGATTAAACCCAGAACAGGAAGATGAAGTAGCAAGGCTACAGGAACGAGTTTTGGCTCGAGAACGCGATTTAGCCGAGCAAAACATACGACGAACTATAGAAGTACCGCGATCTACTGAACTTAAACTTGATAAAGTTCATCAAATAATCGAACGCATGGATAGGGAATTCGATATATTACTCCCACTACCAGAACGCTTACAAAGATTAGAAAACGCGTTACAAGAATTAAGAATGAATGGTGGTCACGACAATACCACGGGAGGACTCCCTCCTTCACCGCAAGTGCATAGCACACCAGAACGACCGCCGCTTTTCCGCACCGCCGCGATAAGTATAAAAGACGCATTAGAATCTGTTCCAATTTACAATGGAAGGAACATACCGATCTTCCAATTTGTACGAGCGTGTGAAAGAGCACGAAGTATAATAGCCCCGGAGCAAGAAATGCACCTCGTGCAATTATTAGTTAATAAACTACAGGGTCATGCGTACATGACCGTCGCGAACTCGCAATTTGCAACCGTCGACCAATTTTGCAACCGATTAAAATCAACCTTCGCCGCGCACAAAACACTATACGAATACCAAGGAGAACTTGGACAACTAGAAAAGAGACCGCATGAACACATACTCGACTACATAGAAAAGGTTCGGAACCTACACGCAGCGGTATACGACGAAATGAAACAAGGCAGATCATTCGACCACATTAGAGTACTGGAATTAGAAGAACACGTGATTCAAGCATTTTTGAATGGCCTCGCGCCGGACGCTAGAATACGGGTACGCATGGAAGCACCCCGAAGCCTGGAAGAATATTATTGTACCGCGATCAAAATTTTTGGACAAATCGAAAAGGAAGAATCACGCGCGCGCACTAAAGTTAGACATCGTTCCCCTCCGCGTCGAAATGAATACAGATCCCCCCCGCGTCGGAACGTGTATAGATCGCCGCCGCAACGGAACGATTTTAGGTTTTCCCCGCGACGATATGAAGATAGACCACCCCCGCGACGATATGAGGATAGAGCACCTCCGCGACAATTAAACGAAACCCCCACTCGACGCTATTACGGAAGTCAAGGATCCTCGCCCCCTTCGCAAAGATCCTACCAACAAACGAGATTCTCACCCAATACACCGACTGTTACGTGTCGATATTGCAAAAATCCAGGCCACAGCATGGACGACTGTGCGAAATTTCGAATGAAAGTAGAATCCGGAGAAATAACCCCCTACTCGCAAAGAAGAACAAACGCAGATGACTCCACGAATCAGGGAAACGGTTCTCGCAACCCGGTAGCCGGTGTCCGCCGGGAAGCCAACCAGTCAGGGCACCGAACATTTACAACGACCGTGGAAACGCACGGACCAGAGGAACAGAATACGATGACCCAAGTTTCCGAATCGCTAGGGTCCAATTAAAACAGGATTCTGTTGTACCAACTATACAAGTAGCCACGACCAATGACCAAGAAAAACTAAATTTAATGATAGATTCCGGATCAGAAATCAACCTTATAAAAGAATCATTTTCAAAATCAGCCCAAAAAATTAATCATGACATAATTTTAAAAATTAGAGGAATCACCTCAACGCCGATATCCACTCGAGGAACAGCAGAAATCGCGATCGCCGGACGACCAATAAAGTTTCATCTAGTTGACGATTCATTCCCCATTGACCAGGACGGAATTTTAGGTTCTGAATTCATGATACAAAACTCAGTCACGATCGACTATAAGAGCCGAAGCCTCCAATGGGAAGAACTACATATCCCCTTTTTCGAGCAAGAACTTTTAACAATTCCTAAAAGATCAGTCGCACCATTTCAAATTAAGATAGCAAACCCCGAAGTTAAAATAGGTTATTTACCCCGCCTATTTACGAAAGACGGGATATTCCTTGGAAACGCAGTAGTAACCAACACAAAGGGAAGAGCACACCTTCCAATCTTCAATACTACGGAAAAGGACGAACGCATAGTCATACCGACGTTAGTACTTCGAGAAATAGAAAACACAAGTCAAACCGCGCCGAGTCAAAACGAAATTATAGAAAATGAAAATTCTGCACGAGTATTCCTTACCCAGACGAATTATAACAAACAGCGACTAAAAGAAATTAAAGATGCCCTTAGGTTAGACCATTTAAATTCAGAGGAAGAAGAAAGCGTTACGAAATTAATAAAAGAAAACGCGGACAGATTTTATTTACCCGGAGATCATTTTGGAGCAACCACCGCGATAGAACATCCTATTCATACTACCGACGACATTCCAGTAAACGCGAAACAGTATAGATTCCCTCCAGTTCATAAAGAAGAAATAAACAGACAAGTAACTGAACTCATTGAAAATGGAATAATTGAACCCTCTCTTTCACCATATAACTCACCTCTATGGATCGTACCGAAAAAACCGGACTCTCAAGGAAACAAAAGATGGCGTATGGTAATCGATTACCGCGCCCTCAACGATAAAACGATCGGAGACGCTTACCCACTTCCTAATATAAATGAGATCCTAGATCAACTGGGTAGCGCCAAATATTTTTCAGTTTTTGACCTCGCATCTGGTTTCCACCAAATACCCATGAAATCGACAGATTCACATAAAACCGCTTTTTCTACGCCATACGGACATTACGAATTTAAACGCATGCCCTTCGGATTAAAAAACGCTCCAGCAACGTTCCAACGATTAATGAACAACGTTTTAACCGGACTACAAGGAGTAGAATTATTTGTCTATCTCGACGACATAGTCCTATACGCTCGCTCACTCCGAGAACACGAGATCAAATTCACTCGACTCATGAAAAGATTACGAGAAGCAGACCTCAAGCTACAACCGGACAAATGCGAATTTTTGCGACATGAAGTTAATTACCTCGGGCATATTATTAGCGAAAACGGAGTCAAACCAGATCCGAAAAAAATAACGGCAGTAGATCATTTCCCAATTCCCAAAAATTCAAAAAACATAAAACAATTTTTAGGCCTTGCCGGATATTACCGTAGATTCATTCCTAATTTCTCGAAAACCGCGAAACCTCTCACCGACCTATTAAAAAAGGAAGTAGCATTCAGATGGACGCCAACACAAGAAGACGCATTTCAAAAACTAAAGAAAGCCCTAATAACTGAACCTATTCTTCAATATCCTAATTTCACAGAAACCTTCAATTTAACAACGGATGCATCCGGATATGCAATCGGAGGAGTCCTAAGTCAAGGACCAATCGGAAAAGATCTCCCTATAGCCTACGCGTCGCGATTATTAAACCAAGCAGAGAAAAACTATTCAACGATCGAAAAAGAATGCCTCGCGATAGTATATTGTATAAACCACTTCAGACCATACTTATACGGGAGAGAATTTAAAATCATTACGGACCACAAACCACTAGTATGGCTAAACTCAATCAAAGATCCTACTTCAAGACTATGGAAATGGAAGTTAAAACTCTCAGAATATGAATATAAGATATATTACAAAGAAGGTCGAGCAAACGCAAACGCCGACGCACTATCCCGGAACCCACCGGAGAACGACGAAAAGGAACAGCCTTCAGCACCAATCTACTCTATAAAAAGAAAAAGACAACAAGACGAACCATCATCCTCTGACTCCCTCGAAATCTTTCCCGCGAGCAAACCGCGACTCCATAGCCCGGTAGAACAGAAACAACTACCGACTACCTCCAAGCAGCCATCAAAGACTAAATCAAAAGATCCAAGAAAACGAACGCCTTCCACAGCCTTTAGTCCATTCCCTCTTCCTCCAGGAAAACGTATCCCAAGAATACAAGATTCTACGACCACTGACGTCACCGATTACCCTCCTACCCATATCGAAAGTCGCGATACACCCTCACGAAGCCCCCCTCCCACTCATTCCCCCTCTCCAGAAAAAATTCCCTCACCCATACATCATTCAACTCCTCGCAACGAAACACCTCAACTCACTCCACGGATTTTGGACTACGGAAACGAAGAAGAAGCCCTCACTCAACTCGAATCAAACGACGACATCGAAGAAACACAAAGTATCGAAATGGAAGATACACCGCTCACATCATCGGACTCGGATGCACTTTTCGAACGAACTTTCGTACCCGCAACTCTACGCAACGCACCATTGAAGATTGAAGAAAGCAACGACTCCTTAAGAATACAAAAGGACCACAAAATAATTTTCATCGACATGAATGGGCAACCCCAGGATAAAGGGGCAATCGAACTACTCTCATACGGCGAACTTCCGAAGTTTGAAGACCTAACATTTGAGAGAGCTAAAATAAAACCTACACAATCTTACAACATTATAGCAATCCCCATAAAAGAACACGATAGGATACCCATTACGAAAGAAAACATAAAAAATGGCATTCGTGCGATAAAAGACGTACTCGACGAATTAAGGATCAAGAGCTTCAGCATTTCTAAAACCCCGTACTACGACGACATACCATGGAAATTTTTCCTCAATTATCTCAAGCAAACCCTCCAGGAATATCAACTTACTATCACGATATGTCGATCTCTCATCACAATACCGACAACGGAACAACGAAGACAAATAATGGAAGAAAACCACGATTCCGTAATCGCAGGACATAAAGGAGTTACAAAAACCTACAATCGCATTCGACAGCGCTATTTCTGGGATGGAATGAAGAAAGATATTACTGAATATGTAAGAACATGCATCGAATGTCAAAAGAGGAAGCTAACACGGATTAAAACTCGCCAACCAATGATACTTACCGATACACCTGGCGCAGCCTTTGACAAAATAGCACTCGACATAGTTGGACCACTCCCTGTAACAAAAATGGGAAATGAATACATACTGACCATCCAAGACCTTTTAACGAAATACAGTGTCGCAGTACCATTGCAAAAAGCAGATTCACGTAGCGTGGCCGACGCCTTCCTTAAGAATTTCATATGCAGATTTGGAGCTCCACGAGCATTACTCACAGACCAGGGATCAAACTTCTTATCAGCTTTATTTAAAGCCGTGGCAAAGAAATGCCGAATTAAGCAATACCAGACGACAGCCTATCACCCTCAAGCAAATGGATCCCTCGAAAGATCCCATCACGTATTAATAGAATTCTTAAAACAATATATCGACGACACCTCCAATTGGGATGAATGGATAGAGAACGCGATGTTCTCGTATAACACCAGCATTCACGAAGGAACAAAATTCTCACCGCACGAATTAGTATTCGGAAAAATAGCACGAGCACCGTCCACCGACCCGCCGCTAGAAGAAAACCTCGACCCATCATATAAGGATTATTTAGAAGAACTCTTCATGAAGATCAACCGTTTACAAGACATCGCCCGAGAGAACTTAAAGCAAGCTAAGCAAAAATCAAAAGGATACTACGACCGAAGAGTAAACCCCCAAACATTCCACGTCGGCGACGATGTATTTTTACTCAAAGAACCCCGACAAGGAAAATTCGCGAGTCAATATTCCGGTCCCTACAAAATTCAGCAAATCCTTAATAACGGAAATATATCCATATTAATGAACGGCAAAAATCGTGTGGTGCACGCTAACAAGTTAAAATTAGCTCATCGTCGACCCACCGTCACGGAACTTTAGAGGAAAATGAATTATGTTACAGACCATTTCAAGTACGCAACTACCATGTGCTACTATCCACGACCTACAGCTAAAATTTCGGGGCAAGAGGAGCTTGCATTACTTAACATACAGATAAGCCAATTCAGCTGCATACAAGGACAGATGATGGAAACTTACGACGATGAAAATACATACAGAATATTCTGCGAACCGTGCTTCGACTTATCTGACCTCGCTATAGAAGGAAGCTTCACAGACGCACATGCCTTCACGTGCGAAGACTTCGAGAAAAATTGTTACGAATGCGGCATTCCATTATTAATTGAGAGAAGCCTCGCAGAGTGCACGACCTGCATGGACATATTCCACAGAGGCTTATACTTGGAATTCAACGTAGAGACATTATATATAATCGACGGAGCGCTATACGCTTAAAGAAGCACGGAAATCATAACTACAAATAATACTAAATATGTACCCAATAATAATCAAAAAATATAATAAAAAAAAATATATAAATAAATCAATACGCCTTATTAAATAAACAAAGAAATAAAAATAAAACCAAAATAAACAAACTAAATAAAGGATAATCGATATGTTACTAGATTTAAGCTTAGTTATTAATTAATACTACTTACGAAATGTCAGACTTCTGTTTCAGGATGAAGATCCTCATTGTATTCCTCCTATGCGTCAGCCCGATGGCTTATGGACTAATTGCATACGATTGCAGCGGCGAGAGGCTAAATATAACGACGATATCATTAGTAAAAGTAGGCGAATGTGACATCAACGTTCGAGGGGCGGAAACGGAAGAAACATACATACAATTATTGCAATTGGCAGAGTATGAGCACGCGGACTACATACAGTGCAAAATCGAGATCAAGAGAACAGTCTTTTACTGTGGAATGCACTCCCATATATCAGCAGTTCACAATGGCTACGTGGAGTATATAGCAGATGTAAGCCACGAGACGTGTCTACGTCTACATCGAGAAGGAACTATATCTCTCGGAAACGGAGCAGTTTTAACCGGCATTCGAGCAAACACAACATCTACAAGAATGTTTACCTTCGCCGGAACAATCGCAAATGATGGATCATGCACCGGAACACAGTATGCGGATCCCTACGGATCCTGGGACAACGTAGTGGTACAAGGATTGGCGAAGATTACACTCCGCACGGGCAGCGCCGCAGTCAAGCTGAACGAGAATAAAATCATCCTCAAAAGTGGAACTACATGCTCATTTCAAGACGGATACTGTCTAGATGGAGAAGACGGATATACGTACTGGAAACCAACACCGGAGTCCACCTGCAAATTTGAACAATATGACGTTTTATACGAAGGATTGGCACAACGGATCACAGAAGCGGGACAAAATTCAACCTTACCTACAATTTACGCACTTACCAGGGACGACATCACCTTCGCTCTAACCAAGGTTTCGGAACAAAACGTGTGCGGATATACGCTCCTACGAACAGAACATCCTAAGCTGTTCATTCTGGAAACACAAAAAGGACGCACATTTACTGGGAAAAGAACAATTACGCCTGATAACCTCGACATCTTTACATATATGAATTCGAAATTCGTATATGTTGAACGCCATATACGAGGACAAATAATTACCCTCTTTACCTCATCACTTACGCATAGATGCGCCTTGGAGAGGCAAGTGCTCGAAAACGCACTCTCAATCGCATCAATACTGCCTGAGGAATTTGCCTGGTCCCTAATGAAAGGACCGGGATACATGGCCACGACCGCTGGAGAAGCCGTCCATATAATCAGGTGCATTCCCGTAGAAGTGAAAGTACGCCGCACGCAAGAATGTTTCGTGGAACTTCCCGTTCTACACAGAAACACATCAAAATTTATGAAGCCTAAAACCAGAGTATTAGTGCAACAAGGAACTCACCGCGACTGCAACCCGATCCTGCCGATAATGTACAACATCGACGATTCATGGCACAAAATACTGCCGAATCCAGTGGAAGCTGTCCCACCACAAGAATTAAAACCGATGACCAAGCCAACCTGGAAATATACGGTACCAGCTACACTCGCCGTAAGCGGAATCTACACGCAAGCAGACATCGACAAGCTACGAGACCATATCATGTTCCCGGCAGAAAGAGCCGCCATTCTGAATTCCGTAGCGCGTGGCGTCACCGGACAAGATATCATCCCCGGGACTATCCAACTCACGCATCTGTTAGACGAAGACGCCGTGCAGAAACTAGCCCAAGGAGCACTATCGAAGATATGGGACCATTTCATTACGTTTGGCTCCATCAGCGCAGGATGCCTAGCAATATTTGTGATTGTGAAATTCGTGAAGACCATCGTTGATACTATTATTCACGGCTACTCACTGTATGCCGTATTCGGATGTGGCATCGAATTACTTGGAGCTGTATGGACATCCATCACCTACTGCCTCTTGCAACGTGCTCGACAACGAGCTTCGACTCCAGAAAACCCAGAATTGAACGCCCCTGAGAACGATGATGATATTAACCGACAGATGCCAAGACCATTTTCTCGCCAGCCGCAAAGTCCTAAAGTAGTAAGTCTCTCCGAGTTAAGAGATAGAATAGACCGCTTAGAACAAATTTCCGAATAAATTTGTTCTACAAAAAGGGGGGAGGTGTAACGTCAAACCGAAATTGACGTCACTATTGTTAAAATCGCGTATTCAAACCTCCCACCCCCTAATTCGCGAAAGCGCGCGTCTTGACATATGCCTATATATATATATATACATAGACATACATACACATATATACATTACGTATATATGTACGAAAATACATTAATCCATTAAAATAAATATATATATATGTAAAGGCACGTAAAAGTAATACTTAAGAATAATAACCGTATTAATAATCAACGCGATACGTCTAGATGAGTCATACAAGTAATAAATATCAAAAGATGCAATGCATCTAAACGTTTCAGAAGTATAGGACAACATTTCATCTCGCAGCTATATAAAAAGCATTAAAATCAAACTCCGCGAGACATCATTTCATTTGCGAACAGTATGAGCCATCTATTCGTTTCATAACTATATAATTAAAAGCGCATGCGACATCTATTCATTTCAAGACTATATAATATTGTACACGCTCAGCAGTTTCTTATCTCTTACCGCGATAAGATAAGCTCAAGAAACTGCAAGGCGTAAGACCGTCAGCAGTTTCCCTTCCCACGGCGATAAGAAACTGCAAGGCGTAAGACCGTCAGCAGTTTAAAACTGCAAGGCGTAAGACGGTCAGCAGAATAAATTGCAAGGCGGGGGATGTCAGCAAAGATAGGAAAATGCAAGCCGCCCGCCGCTCAGCATTCTCAGAATTAGCGATATGAATTTAATATATAAGGAGCAGCGCAACGCCGCTTTAGTCAGTCCAGCAGGAGCAGCCGAACCGCGAACATCGTTAAAGTTAAAGTCTAGCAGCAGCAGCCGACCAGTGAACATCGAGTGAAAGTAAAGTACGCGAATTAAATAAGTGCTACGAAGCGACAAGTGCCACATCTACTACGACTACAATACCAACGAGTGAGTATTCAATTATTCCGGCTGCACTCTGACTCCGCTGTACTACCGAGGTCGTACGGCGACACACCCATTGCCACTCGTTGCTCCTTCTATATTTTTGATTGTGTTCAGAACTCGTGACCGAGGTACGCGAATAATTTTGTACGCTTTCATAAATATTAATTCTTTATAACCTTAGGCACTCAGACTAATTATCATCGACACTCTTAGTGTAAATTCAAAACCCGTGACCGAGGTACGCGGACCATTTTGCATTTACTTACTAATTGTATTTTACGCGAATAATATTGTACGACGTTAACTCAAGCACTCAGATCGTGTGAATCCAAAACCCGTGACCGAGGTACGCGGATATTTTGTATTCTCTCACTGACTGTAATTATTTTATAAAACTCGATTTCAACTTAACCTGCGACCGAGGTACGCAGATAGTTGAAATCCCTCGTTACTCTTACACTACCTACATTGTATTAATTTTATTATTTTAATATACATAACTTATAACTTACCTTCTTTATTTTTCAAATCCAATAGCGCTGATAAATAGCAGCTACTTCATTCAACGCGAGCGCAGCGACGAATAGCGCTTCACCAACCCCTTCGCCTTCTTGAAGCGCAGAATCCTGCTGCTGTCCTTTCACCTGCGAGTCCTACAGATACGCAGACAAGGTACAGTGAATTTATTTCTCCATTTACAAATCGTCTCCCCTACTTTATACTCACCTCTCGTCTGTCATTAGATGACAGATAATAATTCGGGAATACGCAATCCTCCCATCTATCGGCGCCGAGGTAGACGAGCCGGCCGCCGTGTCCGAGCAGAGAGAGAAGCCGCTGAAATACAGCGCTTATTAGACACCTACGGGATTCATCCAGTTTTACGACAAATATCTTTAAGACTACGCTACGACGACGACTACAGACCGGAACCCTCCTACTCGCCTGAAATTCAGCCAGGATCCCCTAACCTACCGCGATCCCCCTCACCGGAGCCTACTCCTTCCCTGAATTTAATAATTCCGGAATCATCCGAATCCTCCTCATCCCCTACCCTAGTCGAACCAACCTACCCCCCCACCTACACTCGTCGCCCCCTCATCCAAATTCCAGACTACCCCATCTACCCCATACCCTATACACCCTTCGATTACCCTATACCCGATTCCACCGTATATCCTGAACCTACCCATTACTATTCTACACCACAACCTACCGAATACCCCTCTTCCCTGTTAACCAACTACCTTGAGACAGCACTTGCCGACATCCCGGATCCCCCTCAATCTCCTGATTCCCCAGATTATACCTTAGATTCCCCTCGATCCCCAGACTCATCGAACTGGTCGATGCAACATCTTTTTGAAGATTCTATTTGAATTTTATTACTATTTGAATTTTATTATACTTCCACTTCATTTGAATTTACATTGTATTTTACTTAATCTAAAGGAAATAAACTCTATATTATTATACTTACCTTTTACTCGACGCATCTTAGTTATCCAGTCTCTTCGTACCAGTTCCTCGCCGCGACCCCTGAAAATAAAATCAATTAGTAACATACAAAAGAAACCTCCCTTCGGTAGATTCTCTCTCGCTACAACTTACCTCACTCGTATACTTACCGTCTCTCTCTCTACACTTACTCCGCTACGTTCCATCGGGTGAGCACCTGAAAAGGAAATATTATTATCATTAAGGTTTCTTCGCCCCCATTACCCCCATATTATACTTACTTCGTTTAATCCCTCGTGGTATAAAATCACCAATTTTCCTCCCTGTGCCCTGGCGATAGTCTGCGCATAGCGGGCGAGCCTAAAACAGGAAAACAAACTCAGTTACTCCCGATCGAGGACACGGGACGTGACACAAGCAGGCGCGGAAGCGTCCAAGCAGGCGCGGAAACGTCCAAGTAGGCGCGGCAGCATGCAAGAAGGCGCAGAAGAGTCCAAGCAGGCGCGGAAGCGTCCAAGCAGTCACGGAAGCGTCCAAGCAGGCGCGGTAGCGTCCAAGCAGGCGCGGAAACGTCCAAGCAGGCGCGGAAGAATGCAAGAAGACGCAGAAGAGTCCAAGCAGGCGCGGAAGCGTCCAAGCAGGCGGGGAAGCATGCAAGCAGGCGCGGAAGCGTCCAAGCAGGCGCGGAAACGTCCAAGTAGGAGCGGAAGCATGCAAGAAGGCGCGGAAGCGTCCAAAGAGGCGCGGTAGCGTCCAAGCAGGTGCGGAAACGTCCAAGCAGGCGCGGAAGCATGCAAGAAGGCGCAGAAGAGTCCAAACAGGCGCAGAAGAGTCCAACCAGGCGCGGAAGCGTCCAAGCAGTCGCGGAAGCATGCAAGCAGTCGCGGAAGCGTGCAAGCAGGCGCGGTAGCGTCCAAGCAGGCGCGGAAACGTCCAAGCAGGCGCGGAAGCATGCAAGAAGGCGCAGAAGAGTCCAAGCAGGCGCGGAAGCGTCCAAACAGGCGGGGAAGCATGCAAGCAAGCGCGGAAGCGTCCAAGCAGGCGCGGTAGCGTCCAACCAAGCGCGGAAGCGTCCAAGCAGGCGCGGAAGCGTCCAAGCAGGCGGGGAAGCATGCAAGCAGGCGCGGAAGCGTCCAAGCAGGCGCGGAAACGTCCAAGTAGGCGCGGAAGCATGCAAGAAGGCGCGGAAGCGTCCAAGCAGGCTCGGTAGCGTCCAAGCAGGCGCGGAAACGTCCAAGCAGGCGCGGAAGCATGCAAGAAGGCGCAGAAGAGTCCAAGCAGGCGCGGAAGCGTCCAAGCAGGCGCGGAAGCATGCAAGCAGGCGCAGAAGAGTCCAAGCAGGCGCGGAAGCGTCCAAGCAGGCGGGGAAGCATGCAAGCAGGCGCGGAAGCGTCCAGGCAGTCGTGGAAACGTCCAAGTAGGCGCGGCAGCATGCAAGAAGGCGCAGAAGAGTCCAAGCAGGCGCGGAAGCGTCCAAGCAGTCGCGGAAGCGTCCAAGCTGGCGCGGTAGCGTCCAAGCAGGCGCGGAAGCGTCCAAGCAGTCGCGGAAGCGTCCAAGCTGGCGCGGTAGCGTCCAAGCAGTCGCGGAAGCGTCCAAGCAGGCGCGGTAGCGTCCAAGCAGGCGCGGAAACGTCCAAGCAGGCGCGGAAACGTCCAAGTAGGCGTGGCAGCATGCAAGAAGACGCAGAGGAGTCCAAGCAGGCGCGGTAGCGTCCAAGCAGTCGCGGAAGCGTCCAAGCAGGCGCGGCAGCGTCCAACCAGGCGCGGAAGCGTCCAAGTAGGCGCGGCAGCATGCAAGAAGGCGCAGAAGCGTCCAAACAGGCGGGGAAGCATGCAAGCAAGCGCGGAAGCGTCCAAGCAGGCGCGGTAGCGTCCAACCAAGCGCGGAAGCGTCCAAGCAGGCGCGGAAGCGTCCAAGCAGGCGGGGAAGCATGCAAGCAGGCGCGGAAGCGTCCAAGCAGGCGCGGAAACGTCCAAGTAGGCGCGGAAGCATGCAAGAAGGCGCGGAAGCGTCCAAGCAGGCTCGGTAGCGTCCAAGCAGGCGCGGAAACGTCCAAGCAGGCGCGGAAGCATGCAAGAAGGCGCAGAAGAGTCCAAGCAGGCGCGGAAGCGTCCAAGCAGGCGCGGAAGCATGCAAGCAGGCGCAGAAGAGTCCAAGCAGGCGCGGAAGCGTCCAAGCAGGCGGGGAAGCATGCAAGCAGGCGCGGAAGCGTCCAAGCAGTCGTGGAAACGTCCAAGTAGGCGCGGAAGCATGCAAGAAGGCGCGGAAGCGTCCAAGCAGGCGCGGTAGCGTCCAAGCAGGAGCGGAAACGTCCAAGCAGGCGCGGAAGCATGCAAGAAGACGCAGAAGAGTCCAAGCAGGCGCGGAAGCGTCCAAGCAGGCGCGGAAGCATGCAAGCAGGCGCAGAAGAGTCCAAGCAGGCGCGGAAGCGTCCAAGCAGGCGGGGAAGCATGCAAGCAGGCGCGGAAGCGTCCAGGCAGTCGTGGAAACGTCCAAGTAGGCGCGGCAGCATGCAAGAAGGCGCAGAAGAGTCCAAGCAGGCGCGGAAGCGTCCAAGCAGTCGCGGAAGCGTCCAAGCTGGCGCGGTAGCGTCCAAGCAGGCGCGGAAGCGTCCAAGCAGTCGCGGAAGCGTCCAAGCTGGCGCGGTAGCGTCCAAGCAGTCGCGGAAGCGTCCAAGCAGGCGCGGTAGCGTCCAAGCAGGCGCGGAAACGTCCAAGCAGGCGCGGAAACGTCCAAGTAGGCGTGGCAGCATGCAAGAAGACGCAGAGGAGTCCAAGCAGGCGCGGTAGCGTCCAAGCAGTCGCGGAAGCGTCCAAGCAGGCGCGGCAGCGTCCAACCAGGCGCGGAAGCGTCCAAGTAGGCGCGGCAGCATGCAAGAAGGCGCAGAAGCGTCCAAGCAGGCGGGGAAGCATGCAAGCAGGCGCGGAAGCGTCCAAGCAGGCGTGGAAACGTCCAAGCAGGCGCGGAAACGTCCAAGTAGGCGCGGCAGCATGCAAGAAGGCGCAGAAGAGTCCAAGCAGGCGCGGAAGCGTCCAAGCAGTCGCGGAAGCGTCCAAGCAGGCGCGGTAGCGTTCAAGCAGTCGCGGAAGCGTCCAAGCAGGCGCGGTAGCGTCCAAGCAGGCGTGGAAACGTCCAAGCAGGCGCGGAAGCATGCAAGAAGGCGCAGAAGAGTCCAAGCAGGCGGGGAAGCATGCAAGCAGGCGCGGAAGCGTCCAAGCAGGCGCGGAAACGTCCAAGCAGGCGCGGAAGCATGCAAGAAGGCGCAGAAGAGTCCAAGCAGGCGCGGAAGCGTCCAGGCAGGCGGGGAAGCATGCAAGCAGGCGCGGAAGCGTCCAAGCAGGCGTGGAAACGTCCAAGTAGGCGCGGCAGCATGCAAGAAGGCGCAGAAGATTCCAAGCAGGCGCGGAAGCGTCCAAGCAGGCGGGGTAGCATGCAAGCAGGCGCGGAAGCGTCCAAGCAGGCGCGGAAACGTCCAAGTAGGCGCGGCAGCATGCAAGAAGGCGCAGAAGAGTCCAAGCAGGCGCGGAAGCGTCCAAGCAGTCACGGAAGCGTCCAAGCAGGCGCGGTAGCGTCCAAGCAGGCGCGGAAACGTCCAAGCAGGCGCGGAAGAATGCAAGAAGACGCAGAAGAGTCCAAGCAGGCGCGGAAGCGTCCAAGCAGGCGCGGAAACGTCCAAGTAGGCGCGGAAGTATGCAAGAAGACGCAGAAGAGTCCAAGCAGGCGCGGAAGCGTCCAAGCAGGTGGGGAAGCATGCAAGCAGGCGCGGAAGCGTCCAAGCAGGCGCGGAAACGTCCAAGTAGGCGCGGAAGCATGCAAGAAGGCGCGGAAGCGTCCAAGCAGGCGCGGTAGCGTCCAAGCAGGCGCGGAAACGTCCAAGTAGGCGCGGCAGCATGCAAGAAGGCGCAGAAGATTCCAAGCAGGCGCGGAAGCGTCCAAGCAGGCGGGGAAGCATGCAAGCAGGCGCAGAAGAGTCCAAGCAGGCGCGGAAGCGTCCAAGCAGGCGGGGAAGCATGCAAGCAGGCGCGGAAGCGTCCAAGCAGGCGCGGAAACGTCCAAGTAGGCGCGGAAGCATGCAAGAAGGCGCGGAAGCGTCCAAGCAGGCGCGGTAGCGTCCAAGCAGGCGCGGAAACGTCCAAGTAGGCGCGGCAGCATGGAAGAAGGCGCAGAAGAGTCCAAGCAGGCGCGGAAGCGTCCAAGCAGTCACGGAAGCGTCCAAGCAGGCGCGGTAGCGTCCAAGCAGGCGCGGAAACGTCCAAGCAGGCGCGGAAGAATGCAAGAAGACGCAGAAGAGTCCAAGCAGGCGCGGAAGCGTCCAAGCAGGCGGGGAAGCATGCAAGCAGGCGCGGAAGCGTCCAAGCAGGCGCGGAAACGTCCAAGTAGGCGCGGAAGCATGCAAGAAGGCGCGGAAGCGTCCAAAGAGGCGCGGTAGCGTCCAAGCAGGCGCGGAAACGTCCAAGCAGGCGCGGAAGCATGCAAGAAGGCGCAGAAGAGTCCAAGCAGGCGCGGAAGCGTCCAAGCAGGCGGGGAAGCATGCAAGCAGGCGCGGAAGCGTCCAAGCAGGCGCGGAAACGTCCAAGTAGGCGCGGCAGCATGCAAGAAGACGCAGAAGAGTCCAAGCAGGCGCGGAAGCGTCCCAGTAGTCGCGGAAGCGTCCAAGCAGGCGCGGTAGCGTCCAACCAGGCGCGGAAGCATGCAAGAAGGCGCAGAAGAGTCCAAGCAGGCGCGGAAGCGTCCAAGCAGGCGGGGAAGCATGCAAGCAGGCGCGGAAGCGTCCAAGCAAGCGTGGAAACGTCCAAGCAGGCGCGGAAACGTCCAAGTAGGCGCGGCAGCATGCAAGAAGGCGCAGAAGAGTCCAAGCAGGCGCGGAAGCGTCCAAGCAGTCGCGGAAGCGTCCAAGCAGGCGCGGTAGCGTCCAACCAGGCGCGGAAGCGTCCAAGTAGGCGCGGCAGCATGCAAGAAGGCGCAGAAGAGACCTAGCA
This sequence comes from Cerceris ruficornis, assembly GCA_963989415.1. Lineage (NCBI taxonomy): Eukaryota > Metazoa > Arthropoda > Insecta > Hymenoptera > Crabronidae > Cerceris > Cerceris ruficornis. The sequence goes on from OZ022522.1 coordinate 2,463,813, forward strand.
GGCGCGGAAGCGTCCAAGCAGTCGCGGAAGCGTCCAAGCAGGCGCGGTAGCGTTCAAGCAGTCGCGGAAGCGTCCAAGCAGGCGCGGTAGCGTCCAAGAAGGCGCAGAAGAGACCTAGCAGGCGCGGAAGCGTCCAAGCAGTCGCGGAAGCGTCCAAGCAGGCGCGGTAGCGTCCAACCAGGCGCGGAAGCATGCAAGACGGCGCAGAAGAGTCCAAGCAGTCGCGGAAGCGACCAAGCAGGCGCGGTAGCGTCCAAGCAGTCGCGGAAGCGTCCAAGCAGGCGCGGTAGCGTCCAAGCAGGCGTGGAAACGTCCATGCAGGCGCGGAAGCATGCAAGAAGACGCAGAAGAGTCCAAGCAGGCGCGGAAGCGTCCAAGCAGGCGGGGAAGCATGCAAGCAGGCGCGGAAGCGTCCAAGCAGGCGCGGTAGCGTCCAAGCAGGCGCGGAAACGTCCAAGCAGGCGCGGAAGCATGCAAGCAGGCGCAGAAGAGTCCAAGCAGGCGCGGAAGCGTCCAAGCAGGCGCGGAAGCGTCCAAGCAGGCGCGGAAATGTCCAAGTAGGCGCGGAAGCATGCAAGAAGGTGCGGAAGCGTCCAAGCAGGCGCGGTCGCGTCCAACCAGGCGCGGAAGCGTCCAAGCAGTCGCGGAAGCGTCCAAGCAGGCGCGGAAACGTCCATGCAGGCGCGGAAGCATGCAAGAAGGCGCAGAAGAGTCCAAGCAGGCGCGGAAGCGTCCAAGCAGGCGGGGAAGCATGCAAGCAGGCGCGGAAGCGTCCAAGCAGGCGTGGAAACGTCCAAGCAGGCGCGGAAACGTCCAAGTAGGCGCGGCAGCATGCAAGAAGGCGCAGAAGAGTCCAAGCAGGCGCGGAAGCGTCCAAGCAGTCGCGGAAGCGTCCAAGCAGGCGCGGTAGCGTCCAGCCAGGCGCGGAAGCGTCCAAGTAGGCGCGGCAGCATGCAAGAAGGCGCAGAAGAGTCCTAGCAGGCGCGGAACCGTCCAAGCAGTCGCGGAAGCGTCCAAGCAGGCGCGGTAGCGTTCAAGCAGTCGCGGAAGCGTCCAAGCAGGCGCGGTAGCGTCCAAGCAGGCGTGGAAACGTCCAAGCAGGCGCGGAAGCATGCAAGAAGGCGCAGAAGAGTCCAAGCAGGCGGGGAAGCATGCAAGCAGGCGCGGAAGCGTCCAAGCAGGCGCGGAAACGTCCAAGCAGGCGCGGAAGCATGCAAGAAGGCGCAGAAGAGTCCAAGCAGGCGCGGAAGCGTCCAGGCAGGCGGGGAAGCATGCAAGCAGGCGCGGAAGCGTCCAAGCAGGCGTGGAAACGTCCAAGTAGGCGCGGCAGCATGCAAGAAGGCGCAGAAGATTCCAAGCAGGAGCGGAAGCGTCCAAGCAGGCGGGGTAGCATGCAAGCAGGCGCGGAAGCGTCCAAGCAGGCGCGGAAACGTCCAAGTAGGCGCGGCAGCATGCAAGAAGGCGCAGAAGAGTCCAAGCAGGCGCGGAAGCGTCCAAGCAGTCACGGAAGCGTCCAAGCAGGCGCGGTAGCGTCCAAGCAGGCGCGGAAACGTCCAAGCAGGCGCGGAAGAATGCAAGAACACGCAGAAGAGTCCAAGCAGGCGCGGAAGCGTCCAAGCAGGCGGGGAAGCATGCAAGCAGGCGCGGAAGCGTCCAAGCAGGCGCGGAAACGTCCAAGTAGGCGCGGAAGTATGCAAGAAGACGCAGAAGAGTCCAAGCAGGCGCGGAAGCGTCCAAGCAGGCGCGGAAACGTCCAAGTAGGCGCGGCAGCATGCAAGAAGGCGCAGAAGATTCCAAGCAGACGCGGAAGCGTCCAAGCAGGCGCGGAAACGTCCAAGTAGGCGCGGCAGCATGCAAGAAGGCGCAGAAGATTCCAAGCAGACGCGGAAGCGTCCAAGCAGGCGCGGAAACGTCCAAGTAGGCGCGGCAGCATGCAAGAAGGCGCGGAATTGTCCAAGCAGGCGGGGAAGCATGCAAGCAGGCGCGGAAGCGTCCAAGCAGGCGCGGAAACGTCCAAGTAGGCGCGGAAGTATGCAAGAAGACGCAGAAGAGTCCAAGCAGGCGCGGAAGCGTCCAACCAGGCGCGGAAGTGTCCAAGTAGGCGCGGCAGCGTCCAAGCAGGCGTGGAAACGTCCAAGCAGGCGCGGAAGCATGCAAGAAGGCGCAGAAGAGTCCAAGCAGGCGGGGAAGCATGCAAGCAGGCGCGGAAGCGTCCAAGCAGGCGCGGAAGCGTCCAAGCATGCGCGGAAGAGTCCAAGCAGGCGCGGAAGCGTTCAAGCAGGCGCGGAAGCGTCCAAGCAGGCGCGGATGCGTCCAAGCATGCGCGGAAGAGTCCAAGCAGGCTGGGAAGCATGTAAGCAGGCGCGGAAGCGTCCAAGCAGGCGCGGAAGCGTACAAGCAGGCGCGGTAGCGTCCAAGCAGGCGCGGAAACGTCCAAGCAGGCGCGGAAGCATGCAAGAAGACGCAGAAGAGTCCAAGCAGGCGCGGATGCGTCCAAGCAGGCGCGGAAACGTCCAAGTAGGCGCGGCAGCATGCAAGAAGGCGCAGAAGAGTCCAAGCAGGCGCGGAAGCGTCTAAGCAGTCACGAAATCGTCCAAGCAGGCGCGGTAGCGTCCAAACTGGCGCGGAAACGTCCAAGCAGGCGCGGAAGCATGCAAGAAGGCGCAGAAGAGTCAAAGCAGGCGCAGAAGAGTCCAAGCAGGCGGGGAAGCGTCCAATCAGGCGCAGAAACGTACAAGCAGGCGCGGAAGCATGCAAGAAGGTGCGGAAGCGTCCAAGCAGGCGCGGTAGCGTCCAAGCAGGCGCGGAAACGTCCAAGCAGGCGCAGAAACGTACAAGCAGGCGCGGAAGCATGCAAGAAGGTGCGGAAGCGTCCAAGCAGGCGCGGTAGCGTCCAAGCAGGCGCGGAAACGTCCAAGCAGGCGCGGAAACGTCCAAGCAGGCGCGGAAGCATGCAAGAAGACGCAGAAGAGTCCAAGCAGGCGCGGTAGCGTCCAAACTGGCGCGGAAACGTCCAAGCAGGCGCGGAAGCATGCAAGAAGGCGCAGAAGAGTCAAAGCAGTCGCGGAAGAGTCCAAGCAGGCGCGGTAGCGTCCAATCAGGCGCAGAAACGTACAAGCAGGCGCGGAAGCATGCAAGAAGGTGCGGAAGCGTCCAAGCAGGCGCGGTAGCGTCCAAGCAGGCGCGGAAACGTCCAAGCAGGCGCGGAAGCATGCAAGAAGACGCAGAAGAGTCCAAGCAGGCGCGGTAGCGTCCAAGCGGTCGCGGAAGCGTACAAGCAGGCGCGGAAGCGTCCGAGCATGCGTGGAAGAGTACCAAGCATGCGCGGAAACGTCCAAGCAGGCGTGGGAGCGTCCAAGCAGGCGCGGAAGCGTCCAAGCAGGCGCGGAAGCGTCCAAGCATGCGCGGAAGAGTCCAAGCAGGCGCGGAAGCGTTCAAGCAGGCGCGGAAGCGTCCAAGCAGGCGCGGATGCGTCCAAGCATGCGCGGAAGAGTCCAAGCAGGCGCGGAAGCGTCCAAGCAGGCGCGGAAGCGTCCAAGCAGGCGTGGGAGCGTCCAAGCAGGCGCGGAAGCGTCCAAGCAGGCGCGGAAGCGTCCAAGCAGGCGCGGAAGCCTCCAAGCAGGCGCGGAAGCGTCCAAGCAGGCGCGGAAGAGTCCAAGCATGCGCGGAAGAGTCCAAGCAGGCGCGGAAGCGTCCAAGCAGGCGCGGAAGCGTCCAAGCAGGTGCGGAAGCGTCCAAGCAGGCGCGGAAGCATGCAAGCAGGCGCGGAAGCATGCAAGAAGGCGCAGAAGAGTCCAAGCAGGCGCGGATGCGTCCAAGCAGTCGCGGAAGCGTCCAAGCAGGCGCTGTAGCGTCCAAGCAGTCGCAGAAGCGTCCAAGCAGGCGCGGTAGTGTCCAAGCAGTCGCGGAAGCGTCCAAGCAGGCGGGGAAGCATGCAAGCAGGCGCGGAAGCATCCAAGCAGGCGCGGAAACGTCCAAGTAGGCCCGGAAGCATGCAAGAAGGCGCGGAAGCGTCCAAGCAGGCGCGGTAGCGTCCAAGCAGGCGCAGAAGAGTCCAAGCAGGCGCAGAAACGTACAAGCAGGCGCGGAAGCATGCAAGAAGGTGCGGAAGCGTCCAAGCAGGCGCGGTAGCGTCCAAGCAGGCGCGGAAACGTCCAAGCAGGCGCGGAAACGTCCAAGCAGGCGCGGAAGCATGCAAGAAGACGCAGAAGAGTCCAAGCAGGCGCGGTAGCGTCCAAACTGGCGCGGAAACGTCCAAGCAGGCGCGGAAGCATGCAAGAAGGCGCAGAAGAGTCAAAGCAGTCGCGGAAGAGTCCAAGCAGGCGCGGTAGCGTCCAATCAGGCGCAGAGACGTACAAGCAGGCGCGGAAGCATGCAAGAAGGTGCGGAAGCGTCCAAGCAGGCGCGGTAGCGTCCAAGCAGGCGCGGAAACGTCCAAGCAGGCGCGGAAGCATGCAAGAAGACGCAGAAGAGTCCAAGCAGGCGCGGTAGCGTCCAAGCGGTCGCGGAAGCGTACAAGCAGGCGCGGAAGCGTCCGAGCATGCGTGGAAGAGTACCAAGCATGCGCGGAAACGTCCAAGCATGCGTGGGAGCGTCCAAGCAGGCGCGGAAGCGTCCAAGCAGGCGCGGAAGCGTCCAAGCATGCGCGGAAGAGTCCAAGCAGGCGCGGAAGCGTTCAAGCAGGCGCGGAAGCGTCCAAGCAGGCGCGGATGCGTCCAAGCATGCGCGGAAGAGTCCAAGCAGGCGCGGAAGCGTCCAAGCAGGCGCGGAAGCGTCCAAGCAGGCGTGGGAGCGTCCAAGCAGGCGCGGAAGCGTCCAAGCAGGCGCGGAAGCGTCCAAGCAGGCGCGGAAGCCTCCAAGCAGGCGCGGAAGCGTCCAAGCAGGCGCGGAAGAGTCCAAGCATGCGCGGAAGAGTCCAAGCAGGCGCGGAAGCGTCCAAGCAGGCGCGGAAGCGTCCAAGCAGGTGCGGAAGCGTCCAAGCAGGCGCGGAAGCATGCAAGCAGGCGCGGAAGCATGCAAGAAGGCGCAGAAGAGTCCAAGCAGGCGCGGAAGCGTCCAACCAGTCGCGGAAGCGTCCAAGCAGGCGCTGTAGCGTCCAAGCAGTCGCAGAAGCGTCCAAGCAGGCGCGGTAGTGTCCAAGCAGTCGCGGAAGCGTCCAAGCAGGCGGGGAAGCATGCAAGCAGGCGCGGAAGCATCCAAGCAGGCGCGGAAACGTCCAAGTAGGCCCGGAAGCATGCAAGAAGGCGCGGAAGCGTCCAAGCAGGCGCGGTAGCGTCCAAGCAGGCGCAGAAGAGTCCAAGCAGGCGCAGAAGTGTCCAAGCAGGCGCGGATGCGTCCAAGCAGTCGCGGAAGCGTCCAAGCAGGCGCGGTAGCGTCCAAGCAGGCGCGGAAACGTCCAAGCAGGCGCGGGAGCATGCAAGAAGGCGCAGAAGAGTCCAAGCAGGCGCGGAAACGTCCAAGCAGGCGCAGAAGTGTCCAAGCAGGCGCGGATGCGTCCAAGCAGTCGCGGAAGCGTCCAAGCAGGCGCGGTAGCGTCCAAGCAGGCGCGGAAACGTCCAAGCAGGCGCGGGAGCATGCAAGAAGGCGCAGAAGAGTCCAAGCAGGCGCGGAAACGTCCAAGCAGGCGCGGTAGTGTCCAAGCAGTCGCGGAAGCGTCCAAGCAGGCGGGGAAGCATGCAAGCAGGCGCGGAAGCATCCAAGCAGGCGCGGAAACGTCCAAGTAGGCCCGGAAGCATGCAAGAAGGCGCGGAAGCGTCCAAGCAGGCGCGGTAGCGTCCAAGCAGGCGCAGAAGAGTCCAAGCAGGCGCAGAAGTGTCCAAGCAGGCGCGGATGCGTCCAAGCAGTCGCGGAAGCGTCCAAGCAGGCCCGGTAGCGTCCAACCAGGCGCGGAAGCGTCCAAGCAGGCGCGGTAGCGTCCAAGCGGTCGCGGAAGCGTACAAGCAGGCGCGGTAGCGTCCAAACAGGCGCGGAAACGTCCAAGCTGGCGCGGAAGAGTCCAAGCAGGCGCGGAAACGTCCAAGCAGGCGCGGAAGCATGCAAGAAGACGCAGAGGAGTCCAAGCAGGCGCGGAAGCATGCAAGAAGGAGCAGAAGAGTCCAAGCAGGCGCGGTAGCGTCCAAGCAGTCGCGGAAGCGTCCAAGCAGGCGGGGAAGCATGCAAGAAGACGCAGAAGTGTCCAAGCAGGCGCGGAAGCGTCCAAGCAGTCGCGGAAGCGTCCAAGCAGGCGCGGAAACGTCCAAGCAGGCGCGGAAGCATGCAAGCAGGCGCGGAAGCGTCCAAGCAGACGCGGAAGCAACCATATAGGCGCGAAAGCGTCCAACCAGGCGCGGAAGCGTCCAAGCAGGCGCGGTAGCGTCCAAGCGGTCGCGGAAGCGTACAAGCAGGCGCGGTAGCGTCCAAACAGGCGCGGAAACGTCCAAGCTGGCGCGGAAGAGTCCAAGCAGGCGCGGAAGCATGCAAGAAGACGCAGAGGAGTCCAAGCAGGCGCGGAAGCATGCAAGAAGGAGCAGAAGAGTCCAAGCAGGCGCGGTAGCGTCCAAGCAGTCGCGGAAGCGTCCAAGCAGGCGGGGAAGCATGCAAGAAGACGCAGAAGTGTCCAAGCAGGCGCGGAAGCGTCCAAGCAGTCGCGGAAGCGTCCAAGCAGGCGCGGAAACGTCCAAGCAGGCGCGGAAGCATGCAAGCAGGCGCGGTAGCGTCCAAGCAGGCGCGGAAGCGTCCAAGCTGGCGCGGATGCGTCCAAGCAGGCGCGGAAACGTCCAAGTAGGCGCGGCAGCATGCAAGAAGGCGCAGAAGAGTCCAAGCAGGCGCGGAATCGTCCAAGCAGGCGCGGAAGCATGCAAGAAGACGCAGAAGGGTCCAAGCAGGCGCGAAAGCGTCCAAGCAGTCGCGGAAGCGTTCAAGCAGGCGCGGTAGCGTCCAAGCAGTCGCGGAAGCCTCCAAGCAGGCGCGGTAGCGTCCAAGCAGGCGCGGAAACGTCCAAGCAGGCGCGGAAGCATGCAAGAAGACGCAGGAGAGTCCAAGCAGGCGCGGAAGCGTCCAAGTAGGCGGGGAAGCATGCAAGCAGGCGCGGAAGCGTCCAAGCAGTCGCGGAAGCGTCCAAGCAGGTGCGGTAGCGTCCAAGCAGGCGCGGAAGCGTCCAAGCAGGCGTGGGAGCGTCCAAGCAGGCGCGGAAGAGTCCAAGCATGCGCGGAAGAGTCCAAGCAGGCGCGGAAGCGTCCAAGCAGGCGCGGAAGCGTCCAAGCAGGTGCGGAAGCGTCCAAGCAGGCGCGGAAGCATGCAAGCAGGCGCAGAAGAGTCCAAGCAGGCGCGGAAGCGTCCAAGCAGTCGCGGAAGCGTCCAAGCAGGCGCTGTAGCGTCCAAGCAGTCGCAGAAGCGTCCAAGCAGGCGCGGTAGTGTCCAAGCAGTCGCGGAAGCGTCCAAGCAGGCGGGGAAGCATGCAAGCAGGCGCGGAAGCATCCAAGCAGGCGCGGAAACGTCCAAGTAGGCCCGGAAGCATGCAAGAAGGCGCGGAAGCGTCCAAGCAGGCGCGGTAGCGTCCAAGCAGGCACAGAAGAGTCCAAGCAGGCGCAGAAGTGTCCAAGCAGGCGCGGATGCGTCCAAGCAGTCGCGGAAGCGTCCAAGCAGGCGCGGTAGCGTCCAACCAGGCGCGGAAGCGTCCAAGCAGTCGCGGAAGCGTCCAAGCAGTCGCGGAAGCATGCAAGCAGGCGCGGAAGCATGCAAGAAGGCGCAGAAGAGTCAAAGCAGGCGCAGAAGAGTCCAAGCAGGCGGGGAAGCGTACAAGAAGTCGCGGAAGCGTCCAAGCAGGCGCGGAAACGTCCAAGCAGGCGCGGAAGCATGCAAGAAGACGCAGAAGAGTCCAAGCAGGCGCGGATGCGTCCAAGCAGGCGCGGAAACGTCCAAGTAGGCGCGGCAGCATGCAAGAAGGCGCAGAAGAGTCCAAGCAGGCGCGGAAGCGTCTAAGCAGTCACGGAAACGTCCAAGCAGGCGCGGTAGCGTCCAAGCTGGCGCGGAAACGTCCAAATAGGCGCGGAAGCATGCAAGAAGGCGCAGAAGAGTCAAAGCAGGCGCAGAAGAGTCCAAGCAAGCGGGGAAGCGTACAAGAAGTCGCGGAAGCGTCCAAGCAGGCGCGGTAGCGTCCAACCAGGCGCGGAAGCGTCCAAGCAGTCGCGGAAGCGTCCAAGCAGGCGCGGTAGCATGCAAGCAGGCGCGGAAGCGTCCAAGCAGGCGCGGAAGCGTCCAAGGAGGCGGGGAAACATGCAAGCAGACGCGGAAGCGTCCAAGCAGGCGCGGACACGTCCAAGTAGGCGCGGAAGCATGCAAGAAGGCGCGTAAGCATCCAAGCAGGCGCGGTAGCGTCCAAGCAGGCGCGGAAACGTCGAAGCAGGCGCGGAAGCATGCAAGAAGGCGCAGAAGGGTCCAAGCAGGCGCGAACGCGTCCAAGCAGTCGCGGAAGCTTTCAAGCAGGCGCGGTAGCGTCCAAGCAGTCGCGGAAGCCTCCAAGCAGGCGCGGTAGCGTCCAAGCAGGCGCGGTAGCGTCCAAGCAGGCGCGGAAACGTCCAAGCAGGCGCGGGAGCATGCAAGAAGGCGCAGAAGAGTCCAAGCAGGCGCGGAAACGTCCAAGCAGGCGCGGGAGCATGCAAGAAGGCGCAGAAGAGTCCAAGCAGGCGCGGTAGCGTCCAAGCAGTCGCGGAAGCCTCCAAGCAAGCGCGGTAGCGTCCAAGCAGGCGCGGTAGCGTCCAAGCAGGCGCGGTAGCGTCCAAGCTGGCGCGGTAGCGTCCAAGCAGTCGCGGAAGCGTCCAAGCAGGCGCGGTAGCGTCCAACCAGGCGCGGAAGCGTCCAAGCAGGCGCGGAAGCGTCCAAGCAGGCGCGGCAGCGTCCAAGCTGGCGCGGAAACGTCCAAGCAGGCGCGGAAGCGTCCAAGCAGGCGCGGTAGCGTCCAAGCGGTCGCGGAAGCGTACAAGCAGGCGCGGTAGCGTCCAAACAGGCGCGGAAACGTCCAAGCTGGCGCGGAAGAGTCCAAGCAGGTGCGGTAGCGTGCAAGCAGACGCGGAAACGTCCAAGCAGGCGCGGAAGCATGCAAGAAGACGCAGAGGAGTCCAAGCAGGCGCGGAAGCATGCAAGAAGGAGCAGAAGAGTCCAAGCAGGCGCGGTAGCGTCCAAGCAGTCGCGGAAGCGTCCAAGCAGGCGGGGAAGCATGCAAGAAGACGCAGAAGTGTCCAAGCAGGCGCGGAAGCGACCAAGCCGTCGCGGAAGCGTCCAAGCAGGCGCGAAAACGTCCAAGCAGGCGCGGAAGCATGCAAGCAGGCGCGGAAGCGTCCAAGCAGGCGCGGAAGCAACCATATAGGCGCGAAAGCGTCCAAGCAGGCGCGGAAGCTTCCAAGCAGGCGCCGTAGCGTCCAAGCAGTCGCGGAAGCGTCCAAGCAGGCGCGGTAGCGTCCTAGCAGGCGCGGTAGCGTCCAAGCAGGCGCGGAAGCATGCAAGAAGGCGCAGAAGAGTCCAAGCAGGCGCGGAAGCGTCCAAGCAGTCGCGGAAGAGTCCAAGCAGGCGCGGTAGCGTCCAAGCGGTCGCGGAAGCGTCCAAGCAGGCGGGGAAGCATGCAAGAAGACGCAGAAGAGTCCAAGCAGGCGCGGAAGCGTCCAAGCAGGCGGGGAAGCAGGCAAGCAGGCGCGGAAGCGTCCAAGCAGGCGCGGAAACGTCCAAGTAGGCCCGGAAGCATGCAAGAAGGTGCGGAAGCGTCCAAGCAGGCGCGGTAGCGTCCAAGCAGGCGCGGAAACGTCCAAGCAGGCGCGGAAGCATGCAAGAAGGCGCAGAAGAGTCCAAGCAGGCGCGGAAGCGTCCAAGCTGTCGCGGAAGAGTCCAAGCAGGCGCGGTAGCGTCCAATCAGGCGCGGAAGCGTCCAAGCAGGCGCGGAAGCGTCCAAGCAGGCGCGGTAGCGTCCAAGCTGGCGCGGAAACGTCCAAGCAGGCGCGGAAGCGTCCAAGCAGGCGCGGTAGCGTCCAAGCGGTCGCGGAAGCGTACAAGCAGGCGCGGTAGCGTCCAAACAGGCGCGGAAACGTCCGAGCTGGCGCGGAAGAGTCCAAGCAGGTGCGGTAGCGTCCAAGCAGGCGCGGAAACGTCCAAGCAGGCGCGGAAGCATGCAAGAAGACGCAGAGGAGTCCAAGCAGGCGCGGAAGCATGCAAGAAGGAGCAGAAGAGTCCAAGCAGGCGCGGTAGCGTCCAAGCAGTCGCGGAAGCGTCCAAGCAGTCGCGGAAGCGTCCAAGCAGGCGCGGTAGAGTCCAAGCAGGCGCGGAAACGTCCAAGCAGGCGCGGAAGCATGCAAGAAGCTGCGGAAGCGCCCAAGCAGGCGCGGTAGCGTCCAAGCAGTCGCGGAAGCGTCCAAGCAGGCGCGGTTGCGTCCAAGCAGTCGCGGAAGCGTACAAGAAGGAGCGGTAGCGTCCAAGCAGGCGCGGAAACGTCCAAGCAGGCGCGGAAGAATGCAAGAAGGTGCGGAAGCGCCCAAGCAGGCGCGGTAGCGTCCAAGCAGGCGCGGAAACGTCCAAGCAGGCGCGGAAGCATGCAAGAAGACGCAGAAGAGTCCAAACAGGCGCGGAAGCGTCCAAGCAGGCGCGGAAGCGTCCAAGCAGGCGCGGAGACGTCTAAGCAGGAGCGGAAGCATGCAAGAAGGCGCAGAAGTGTCCAAGCAGGCGCGGTAGCGTCCAAGCGGTCGCGGAAGCGTCCAAGCAGGCGCGGTAGCGTCCAAGCAGTCGCGGAAGCGTACAAGAAGGCGTGGTAGCGTCCAAGCAGGCGCGGAAACGTCCAAGCAGGCGCGGAAGCATGCAAGAAGGTGCGGAAGCGCCCAATCAGGCGCGGTAGCGTCCAAGCAGGCGCGGAAACGTCCAAGTAGGCGCGGAAGCATGCAAGAAGGTGCGGAAGCGTCCAAGCAGGCGCGGTAGCGTCCAAGCAGGCGCGGAAACGTCCAAGCAGGCGCGGAAGCATGCAAGAAGGCGCAGAAGAGTCCAAGCAGGCGCGGAAGCGTCCAAGCAGTCGCGGAAGAGTCCAAGCAGGCGCGGTAGCGTCCAATCAGGCGCGGAAGCGTCCAAGCAGGCGCGGAAGCGTCCAAGCAGGCGCGGTAGCGTCCAAGTTGGCGCGGAAACGTCCAAGCAGGCGCGGAAGCATGCAAGAAGGAGCAGAAGAGTCCAAGCAGGCGCGGTAGCGTCCAAGCAGTTGCGGAAGCGTCCAAGCAGGCGGGGAAGCATGCAAGAAGACGCAGAAGAGTCCAAGCAGGCGCGGAAGCGTCCAAGCAGGCGCAGAAACGTCCAAGTGAGCGCGGAAGCATGCAAGAAGGTGCGGAAGCGTCCAAGCAGGCGCGGTAGCGTCCAAGCAGTCGCGGAAGCGTCCAAGCAGGCGCGGTAGCGTCCAAGCAGTCGCGGAAGCGTACAAGAAGGCGCGGTAGCGTCCAAGCAGGCGCGGAAACGTCCAAGCAGGCGCGGAAGAATGCAAGAAGGTGCGGAAGCGCCCAAGCAGGCGCGGTAGCGTCCAAGCAGGCGCGGAAACGTCCAAGCAGGCGCGGAAGCATGCAAGAAGACGCAGAAGAGTCCAAGCAGGCGCGGAAGCGTCCAAGCAGGCGCGGAAGCGTCCAAGCAGGCGCGGAGACGTCTAAGCAGGAGCGGAAACGTCCGAGCTGGCGCGGAAGAGTCCAAGCAGGTGCGGTAGCGTCCAAGCAGGCGCGGAAACGTCCAAGCAGGCGCGGAAGCATGCAAGAAGACGCAGAGGAGTCCAAGCAGGCGCGGAAGCATGCAAGAAGGAGCAGAAGAGTCCAAGCAGGCGCGGTAGCGTCCAAGCAGTCGCGGAAGCGTCCAAGCAGGCGGGGAAGCATGCAAGAAGACGCAGAAGTGTCCAAGCAGGCGCGGAAGCGTCCAAGCAGTCGCGGAAGCGTCCAAGCAGGCGCGGAAACGTCCAAGCAGGCGCGGAAGCGTCCAAGCAGTCGCGGAAGCGTCCAAGCAGGCGCGGTCGCGTCCAAGCAGGCGCGGAAACGTCCAAGTAGGCGCGGCAGCATGCAAGAAGGCGCAGAAGAGTCCTAGCAGGCGCGGAAGCGTCCAAGCAGGCGCGGAAGCGTCCAAGCAGTCGCGGAAGCGTCCAAGCAGGCGCGGTAGAGTCCAAGCAGGCGCGGAAACGTCCAAGCAGGCGCGGAAGCATGCAAGAAGACGCAGAAGAGTCCAAGCAGGCGCGGAAGCGTCCAAGCAGGCGCGGAAGCATGCAAGCAGGCGCAGAAGAGTCGAAGCAGGCGCGGAAGCGGCCAAGCAGGCGGGGAAGCATGCAAGCAGGCGCGGAAGCGTCCAAGCAGGCGCGGTAGCGTCCAACCAGGCGCGGAAACGTCCAAGCAGGCGCGGAAGCGTCCAAGCAGGCGGGGAAGCATGCAAGCAGGCGCGGAAGCGTCCAAGCAGGCGCGGAAACGTCCAAGTAGGCGCGGAAGCATGCAAGAAGGCGCGGAAGCGTCCAAGCAGGCTCGGTAGCGTCCAAGCAGGCGCGGAAACGTCCAAGGAGGCGCGGAAGCATGCAAGAAGGTGCGGAAGCGTCCAAGCAGGCGCGGTAGCGTCCAAGCAGGCGCGGAAACGTCCAAGCAGGCGCGGAAGCATGCAAGAAGGCGCAGAAGAGTCCAAGCAGGCGCGGAAACGTCCAAGCAGGCGCGGAAGCATGCAAGAAGGTGCGGAAGCGCCCAAGCAGGCGCGGTAGCGTCCAAGCAGTCGCGGAAGCGTCCAAGCAGGCGCGGTAGCGTCCAAGCAGTCGCGGAAGCGTACCAGAAGGCGCGGTAGCGTCCAAGCAGGCGCGGAAACGTCCAAGCAGGCGCGGAAGAATGCAAGAAGGTGCGGAAGCGCCCAAGCAGGCGCGGTAGCGTCCAAGCAGGCGCGGAAACGTCCAAGCAGGCGCGGAAGCATGCAAGAAGACGCAGAAGAGTCCAAGCAGGCGCGGAAGCGTCCAAGCAGGCGCGGAAGCGTCCAAGCAGGCGCGGAGACGTCTAAGCAGGAGCGGAAGCATGCAAGAAGGAGCAGAAGAGTCCAAGCAGGCGCGGTAGCGTCCAAGCAGTTGCGGAAGCGTCCAAGCAGGCGCGGAAGCATGCAAGAAGACGCAGAAGAGTCCAAGCAGGCGCGGAAGCGTCCAAGCAGGCGCGGAAGCAACCATATAGGCGCGAAAGCGTCCAAGCAGGCGCGGAAGCTTCCAAGCAGGCGCGGTAGCGTCCAAGCAGGCGCGGAAGCATGCAAGAAGGAGCAGAAGAGTCCAAGCAGGCGCGGTAGCGTCCAAGCAGTCGCGGAAGCGTCCAAGCAGGCGGGGAAGCATGCAAGAAGACGCAGAAGTGTCCAAGCAGGCGCGGAAGCGTCCAAGCAGTCGCGGAAGCGTCCAAGCAGGCGCGGAAACGTCCAAGCAGACGCGGAAGCGTCCAAGCAGGCGCGGAAGCAACCATATAGGCGCGAAAGCGTCCAAGCAAGCGCGGAAGCTTCCAAGCAGGCGCGGTAGCGTCCAAGCAGTCGCGGAAGCGTCCAAGCAGGCGCGGTAGCGTCCAAGCAGGCGCGGTAGCGTCCAAGCAGGCGCGGAAGCATGCAAGCAGGTGCGGTAGCGTCCAAGCAGGCGCGGAAACGTCCAAGCAGGCGCGGAAGCGTCCAAGCAGGCGGGGAAGCATGCAAGAAGACGCAGAAACGTCCAAGTAGGCGCGGAAGCATGCAAGAAGGTGCGGAAGCGTCCAAGCAGGCGCGGTAGCGTCCAAGTTGGCGCGGAAACGTAAAAGCAGGCGCGGAAGCATGCAAGAAGGAGCAGAAGAGTCCAAGCAGGCGCGGTAGCGTCCAAGCAGTTGCGGAAGCGTCCAAGCAGGCGGGGAAGCATGCAAGAAGACGCAGAAGAGTCCAAGCAGGCGCAGAAGCGTCCAAGCAGGCGGGGAAGCATGCAAGCGGGCGCGGAAGCGTCCAAGCAGGCGCGGTAGCGTCCAAGCAGGCGCGGAAACGTCCAAGCAGGCGCGGAAGCATGCAAGAAGGCGCAGAAGAGTCCAAGCAGGCGCGGAAGCGTCCAAGCAGTCGCGGAAGAGTCCAAGCAGGCGCGGTAGCGTCCAAACAGGCGCAGAAACGTACAAGCAGGCGCGGAAGCATGCAAGAAGGTGCGGAAGCGTCCAAGCAGGCGCGGTAGCGTCCAAGCAGGCGCGGAAACGTCCAAGCAGGCGCGGAAGCATGCAAGAAGACGCAGAAGAGTCCAAGCAGGCGCGGTAGCGTCCAAGCGGTCGCGGAAGCGTACAAGCAGGCGCGGTAGCATGCAAGAAGGCGCAGAAGAGTCCAAGCAGGCGCGGAAGCGTCCAAGCAGTCGCGGAAGCGTCCAAGCAGGCGCGGAAGCGTCCAAGCAGTCGCGGAAGCGTCCAAGCAGGTGCGGTAGCGTCCAAGCAGGCGCGGTAGCGTCCAAGTTGGCGCGGAAACGTCCAAGCAGGCGCGGAAGCATGCAAGAAGGAGCAGAAGAGTCCAAGCAGGCGCGGTAGCGTCCAAGCAGTTGCGGAAGCGTCCAAGCAGGCGGGGAAGCATGCAAGAAGACGCAGAAGAGTCCAAGCAGGCGCGGAAGCGTCCAAGCAGGCGCAGAAACGTCCAAGTAGGCGCGGAAGCATGCAAGAAGGTGCGGAAGCGTCCAAGCAGGCGCGGAAGCGTCCAAGCAGGCGCGGAAGCGTCCAAGCAGTCGCGGAAGCGTCCAAGCAGGTGCGGTAGCGTCCAAGCAGGCGCGGTAGCGTCCAAGTTGGCGCGGAAACGTCCAAGCAGGCGCGGAAGCATGCAAGAAGGAGCAGAAGAGTCCAAGCAGACGCGGTAGCGTCCAAGCAGTTGCGGAAGCGTCCAAGCAGGCGGGGAAGCATGCAAGAAGACGCAGAAGAGTCCAAGCAGGCGCAGAAGCGTCCAAGCAGGCGGGGAAGCATGCAAGCAGGCGCGGAAGCTTCCAAGCAGGCGCGGTAGCTTCCAAGCAGGCGCGGAAACGTCCAAGCAGGCGCGGAAACGTCCAAGCAGGCGCGGAAGCATGCAAGAAGACGCAGAAGGGTCCAAGCAGGCGCGAAAGCTTCCAAGCAGTCGCGGAAGCGTCCAAGCAGGCGCGGTAGCGTCCAACCAGGCGCGGAAGCGTCCAAGCAGTCGCGGAAGCGTCCAAGCAGGCGCGGCTGCGTCCAAGCAGTCGCAGAAGCGTCCAAGCAGGCGCGGTAGTGTCCAAGCAGTCGCGGAAGCGTCCAAGCAGGCGCGGTAGCGTCCAACCAGGCGCGGAAGCGTCCAAGCAGTCGCGGAAGCGTCCAAGCAGGCGCGGATGCGTCCAAGCAGTCGCGGAAGCGTCCAAGCAGGCGCGGAAGCGTCCAAGGAGGCGGGGAAGCATGCAAGCAGACGCGGAAGCGTCCAAGCAGGCGCGGACACGTCCAAGTAGGCGCGGAAGCATGCAAGAAGGCGCGGAAGCATCCAAGCAGGCGCGGTAGCGTCCAAGCAGGCGCGGAAACGTCGAAGCAGGCGCGGAAGCATGCAAGAAGGCGCAGAAGGGTCCAAGCAGGCGCGAACGCGTCCAAGCAGTCGCGGAAGCGTTCAAGCAGGCACGGTAGCGTCCAAGCAGTCGCGGAAGCCTCCAAGCAGGCGCGGTAGCGTCCAAGCAGGCGCGGTAGCGTCCAAGCAGGCGCGGAAACGTCCAAGCAGGCGCGGGAGCATGCAAGAAGGCGCAGAAGAGTCCAAGCAGGCGCGGAAACGTCCAAGCAGGCGCGGTAGTGTCCAAGCAGTCGCGGAAGCGTCCAAGCAGGCGGGGAAGCATGCAAGCAGGCGCGGAAGCATCCAAGCAGGCGCGGAAACGTCCAAGTAGGCCCGGAAGCATGCAAGAAGGCGCGGAAGCGTCCAAGCAGGCGCGGTAGCGTCCAAGCAGGCGCAGAAGAGTCCAAGCAGGCGCAGAAGTGTCCAAGCAGGCGCGGATGCGTCCAAGCAGTCGCGGAAGCGTCCAAGCAGGCCCGGTAGCGTCCAACCAGGCGCGGAAGCGTCCAAGCAGGCGCGGTAGCGTCCAAGCGGTCGCGGAAGCGTACAAGCAGGCGCGGTAGCGTCCAAACAGGCGCGGACACGTCCAAGCTGGCGCGGAAGAGTCCAAGCAGGCGCGGAAACGTCCAAGCAGGCGCGGAAGCATGCAAGAAGACGCAGAGGAGTCCAAGCAGGCGCGGAAGCATGCAAGAAGGAGCAGAAGAGTCCAAGCAGGCGCGGTAGCGTCCAAGCAGTCGCGGAAGCGTCCAAGCAGGCGGGGAAGCATGCAAGAAGACGCAGAAGTGTCCAAGCAGGCGCGGAAGCGTCCAAGCAGTCGCGGAAGCGTCCAAGCAGGCGCGGAAACGTCCAAGCAGGCGCGGAAGCATGCAAGCAGGCGCGGAAGCGTCCAAGCAGGCGCGGAAGCAACCATATAGGCGCGAAAGCGTCCAACCAGGCGCGGAAGCGTCCAAGCAGGCGCGGTAGCGTCCAAGCGGTCGCGGAAGCGTACAAGCAGGCGCGGTAGCGTCCAAACAGGCGCGGAAACGTCCAAGCTGGCGCGGAAGAGTCCAAGCAGGCGCGGAAACGTCCAAGCAGGCGCGGAAGCATGCAAGAAGACGCAGAGGAGTCCAAGCAGGCGCGGAAGCATGCAAGAAGGAGCAGAAGAGTCCAAGCAGGCGCGGTAGCGTCCAAGCAGTCGCGGAAGCGTCCAAGCAGGCGGGGAAGCATGCAAGAAGACGCAGAAGTGTCCAAGCAGGCGCGGAAGCGTCCAAGCAGTCGCGGAAGCGTCCAAGCAGGCGCGGAAACGTCCAAGCAGGCGCGGAAGCATGCAAGCAGGCGCGGAAGCGTCCAAGCAGTCGCGGAAGCGTCCAAGCAGGTGCGGTAGCGTCCAAGCAGGCGCGGAAGCGTCCAAGCAGGCGTGGGAGCGTCCAAGCAGGCGCGGAAGAGTCCAAGCATGCGCGGAAGAGTCCAAGCAGGCGCGGAAGCGTCCAAGCAGGCGCGGAAGCGTCCAAGCAGGTGCGGAAGCGTCCAAGCAGGCGCGGAAGCATGCAAGCAGGCGCAGAAGAGTCCAAGCAGGCGCGGAAGCGTCCAAGCAGTCGCGGAAGCGTCCAAGCAGGCGCTGTAGCGTCCAAGCAGTCGCAGAAGCGTCCAAGCAGGCGCGGTAGTGTCCAAGCAGTCGCGGAAGCGTCCAAGCAGGCGGGGAAGCATGCAAGCAGGCGCGGAAGCATCCAAGCAGGCGCGGAAACGTCCAAGTAGGCCCGGAAGCATGCAAGAAGGCGCGGAAGCGTCCAAGCAGGCGCGGTAGCGTCCAAGCAGGCACAGAAGAGTCCAAGCAGGCGCAGAAGTGTCCAAGCAGGCGCGGATGCGTCCAAGCAGTCGCGGAAGCGTCCAAGCAGGCGCGGTAGCGTCCAACCAGGCGCGGAAGCGTCCAAGCAGTCGCGGAAGCGTCCAAGTAGTCGCGGAAGCATGCAAGCAGGCGCGGAAGCATGCAAGAAGGCGCAGAAGAGTCAAAGCAGGCGCAGAAGAGTCCAAGCAGGCGGGGAAGCGTACAAGAAGTCGCGGAAGCGTCCAAGCAGGCGCGGAAACGTCCAAGCAGGCGCGGAAGCATGCAAGAAGACGCAGAAGAGTCCAAGCAGGCGCGGATGCGTCCAAGCAGGCGCGGAAACGTCCAAGTAGGCGCGGCAGCATCCAAGAAGGCGCAGAAGAGTCCAAGCAGGCGCGGAAGCGTCTAATCAGTCACGGAAACGTCCAAGCAGGCGCGGTAGCGTCCAAGCTGGCGCGGAAACGTCCAAATAGGCGCGGAAGCATGCAAGAAGGCGCAGAAGAGTCAAAGCAGGCGCAGAAGAGTCCAAGCAAGCGGGGAAGCGTACAAGAAGTCGCGGAAGCGTCCAAGCAGGCGCGGTAGCGTCCAACCAGGCGCGGAAGCGTCCAAGCAGTCGCGGAAGCGTCCAAGCAGGCGCGGTAGCATGCAAGCAGGCGCGGAAGCGTCCAAGCAGGCGCGGAAGCGTCCAAGGAGGCGGGGAAACATGCAAGCAGACGCGGAAGCGTCCAAGCAGGCGCGGACACGTCCAAGTAGGCGCGGAAGCATGCAAGAAGGCGCGGAAGCATCCAAGCAGGCGCGGTAGCGTCCAAGCAGGCGCGGAAACGTCGAAGCAGGCGCGGAAGCATGCAAGAAGGCGCAGAAGGGTCCAAGCAGGCGCGAACGCGTCCAAGCAGTCGCGGAAGCTTTCAAGCAGGCGCGGTAGCGTCCAAGCAGTCGCGGAAGCCTCCAAGCAGGCGCGGTAGCGTCCAAGCAGGCGGGGAAGCATGCAAGAAGACGCAGAAGTGTCCAAGCAGGCGCGGAAGCGTCCAAGCAGTCGCGGAAGCGTCCAAGCAGGCGCGGAAACGTCCAAGCAGGCGCGGAAGCATGCAAGCAGGCGCGGAAGCGTCCAAGCAGTCGCGGAAGCGTCCAAGCAGGTGCGGTAGCGTCCAAGCAGGCGCGGAAGCGTCCAAGCAGGCGTGGGAGCGTCCAAGCAGGCGCGGAAGAGTCCAAGCATGCGCGGAAGAGTCCAAGCAGGCGCGGAAGCGTCCAAGCAGGCGCGGAAGCGTCCAAGCAGGTGCGGAAGCGTCCAAGCAGGCGCGGAAGCATGCAAGCAGGCGCAGAAGAGTCCAAGCAGGCGCGGAAGCGTCCAAGCAGTCGCGGAAGCGTCCAAGCAGGCGCTGTAGCGTCCAAGCAGTCGCAGAAGCGTCCAAGCAGGCGCGGTAGTGTCCAAGCAGTCGCGGAAGCGTCCAAGCAGGCGGGGAAGCATGCAAGCAGGCGCGGAAGCATCCAAGCAGGCGCGGAAACGTCCAAGTAGGCCCGGAAGCATGCAAGAAGGCGCGGAAGCGTCCAAGCAGGCGCGGTAGCGTCCAAGCAGGCACAGAAGAGTCCAAGCAGGCGCAGAAGTGTCCAAGCAGGCGCGGATGCGTCCAAGCAGTCGCGGAAGCGTCCAAGCAGGCGCGGTAGCGTCCAACCAGGCGCGGAAGCGTCCAAGCAGTCGCGGAAGCGTCCAAGCAGTCGCGGAAGCATGCAAGCAGGCGCGGAAGCATGCAAGAAGGCGCAGAAGAGTCAAAGCAGGCGCAGAAGAGTCCAAGCAGGCGGGGAAGCGTACAAGAAGTCGCGGAAGCGTCCAAGCAGCGCGGAAACGTCCAAGCAGGCGCGGAAGCATGCAAGAAGACGCAGAAGAGCCCAAGCAGGCGCGGATGCGTCCAAGCAGGCGCGGAAACGTCCAAGTAGGCGCGGCAGCATGCAAGAAGGCGCAGAAGAGTCCAAGCAGGCGCGGAAGCGTCTAATCAGTCACGGAAACGTCCAAGCAGGCGCGGTAGCGTCCAAGCTGGCGCGGAAACGTCCAAATAGGCGCGGAAGCATGCAAGAAGGCGCAGAAGAGTCAAAGCAGGCGCAGAAGAGTCCAAGCAAGCGGGGAAGCGTACAAGAAGTCGCGGAAGCGTCCAAGCAGGCGCGGTAGCGTCCAACCAGGCGCGGAAGCGTCCAAGCAGTCGCGGAAGCGTCCAAGCAGGCGCGGTAGCATGCAAGCAGGCGCGGAAGCGTCCAAGCAGGCGCGGAAGCGTCCAAGGAGGCGGGGAAACATGCAAGCAGACGCGGAAGCGTCCAAGCAGGCGCGGACACGTCCAAGTAGGCGCGGAAGCATGCAAGAAGGCGCGGAAGCATCCAAGCAGGCGCGGTAGCGTCCAAGCAGGCGCGGAAACGTCGAAGCAGGCGCGGAAGCATGCAAGAAGGCGCAGAAGGGTCCAAGCAGGCGCGAACGCGTCCAAGCAGTCGCGGAAGCTTTCAAGCAGGCGCGGTAGCGTCCAAGCAGTCGCGGAAGCCTCCAAGCAGGCGCGGTAGCGTCCAAGCAGGCGCGGTAGCGTCCAAGCAGGCGCGGAAACGTCCAAGCAGGCGCGGGAGCATGCAAGAAGGCGCAGAAGAGTCCAAGCAGGCGCGGAAACGTCCAAGCAGGCGCGGAAGCATGCAAGAAGGCGCAGAAGAGTCCAAGCAGGCGCGGAAGCGTCCAAGCAGTCGCGGAAGAGTCCAAGCAGGCGCGGTAGCGTCCAAGCGGTCGCGGAAGCGTCCAAGCAGGCGGGGAAGCATGCAAGAAGACGCAGAAGAGTCCAAGCAGGCGCGGAAGCGTCCAAGCAGGCGGGGAAGCAGGCAAGCAGGCGCGGAAGCGTCCAAGCAGGCGCGGAAACGTCCAAGTAGGCGCGGAAGCATGCAAGAAGGTGCGGAAGCGTCCAAGCAGGCGCGGTAGCGTCCAAGCAGGCGCGGAAACGTCCAAGCAGGCGCGGAAGCATGCAAGAAGGCGCAGAAGAGTCCAAGCAGGCGCGGAAACGTCCAAGCAGGCGCGGAAGCGTCCAAGCAGTCGCGGAAGCGTCCAAGCAGGCGCGGTCGCGTCCAAGCAGGCGCGGAAACGTCCAAGTAGGCGCGGCAGCATGCAAGAAGGCGCAGAAGAGTCCTAGCAGGCGCGGAAGCGTCCAAGCAGGCGCGGAAGCGTCCAAGCAGTCGCGGAAGCGTCCAAGCAGGCGCGGTAGAGTCCAAGCAGGCGCGGAAACGTCCAAGCAGGCGCGGAAGCATGCAAGAAGACGCAGAAGAGTCCAAGCAGGCGCGGAAGCGTCCAAGCAGGCGCGGAAGCATGCAAGCAGGCGCAGAAGAGTCCAAGCAGGCGCGGAAGCGCCCAAGCAGGCGGGGAAGCATGCAAGCAGGCGCGGAAGCGTCCAAGCAGGCGCGGTAGCGTCCAACCAGGCGCGGAAGCGTCCAAGCAGGCGCGGAAGCGTCCAAGCAGGCGGGGAAGCATGCAAGCAGGCGCGGAAGCGTCCAAGCAGGCGCGGAAACGTCCAAGTAGGCGCGGAAGCATGCAAGAAGGCGCGGAAGCGTCCAAGCAGGCTCGGTAGCGTCCAAGCAGGCGCGGAAACGTCCAAGGAGGCGCGGAAGCATGCAAGAAGGTGCGGAAGCGTCCAAGCAGGCGCGGTAGCGTCCAAGCAGGCGCGGAAACGTCCAAGCAGGCGCGGAAGCATGCAAGAAGGCGCAGAAGAGTCCAAGCAGGCGCGGAAGCGTCCAAGCAGTCGCGGAAGAGTCCAAGCAGGCGCGGTAGCATCCAATCAGGCGCGGAAACGTACAAGCAGGCGCGGAAGCATGCAAGAAGACGCAGAACAGTCCAAGCAGGCGCGGAAGCGTCCAAGCAGTCGCGGAAGCGTCCAAGCAGGCGCGGTAGCGTCCAAGCAGTCGCGAAAGCATACAAGAAGGCGCGGTAGCGTCCAAGCAGGCGCGGAAACGTCCAAGCAGGCGCGGAAGCATGCAAGAAGGTGCGGAAGCGCCCAAGCAGGCGCGGTAGCGTCCAAGCAGGCGCGGAAACGTCCAAGCAGGCGCGGAAGCATGCAAGAAGACGCAGAAGAGTCCAAGCAGGCGCGGAAGCGACCAAGCCGTCGCGGAAGCGTCCAAGCAGGCGCGAAAACGTCCAAGCAGGCGCGGAAGCATGCAAGCAGGCGCGGAAGCGTCCAAGCAGGCGCGGAAGCAACCATATAGGCGCGAAAGCGTCCAAGCAGGCGCGGAAGCTTCCAAGCAGGCTCGGTAGCGTCCAAGCAGGCGCGGAAACGTCCAAGGAGGCGCGGAAGCATGCAAGAAGGTGCGGAAGCGTCCAAGCAGGCGCGGTAGCGTTCAAGCAGGCGCGGAAACGTCCAAGCAGGCGCGGAAGCATGCAAGAAGGCGCAGAAGAGTCCAAGCAGGCGCGGAAACGTCCAAGCAGGCGCGGAAGCATGCAAGAAGGTGCGGAAGCGCCCAAGCAGGCGCGGTAGCGTCCAAGCAGTCGCGGAAGCGTCCAAGCAGGCGCGGTAGCGTCCAAGCAGTCGCGGAAGCGTACAAGAAGGCGCGGTAGCGTCCAAGCAGGCGCGGTAACGTCCAAGCAGGCGCGGAAGCATGCAAGAAGGTGCGGAAGCGCCCAAGCAGGCGCGGTAGCGTCCAAGCAGGCGCGGAAACGTCCAAGCAGGCGCGGAAGCATGCAAGAAGACGCAGAAGAGTCCAAGCAGGCGCGGAAGCGTCCAAGCAGGCGCGAAAGCGTCCAAGCAGGCGCGGAGACGTCTAAGCAGGAGCGGAAGCATGCAAGAACGCGCAGAAGTGTCCAAGCAGGCGCGGTAGCGTCCAAGCGGTCGCGGAAGCGTCCAAGCAGGCGCGGTAGCGTCCAAGCAGTCGCGGAAGCGTACAAGAAGGCGCGG